>CM035135.1:61880685-63318576 GCA_020205605.1 Panax ginseng
TATCATCTGGTAAGGACAATACAAGTGCCTACCTTAACCTCTTTTTCAACTACTGAAAATTGTTCTCACATTTTTCTGTCCACACATACTTCACCGACTTTTTTGTCAGATTTGTCAACGGAGTAGCTATTTTAGAAAAGTCTGGAATGAACCTTCTATAGTATCCCGCTAACCTTAGAAAACTCCGAACCTCAGTTGGCGTTTTCGGTTGCTCCACTCATTAACTGCTTCCACTTTTGCTGGATCTACGGAAATGCCATCTTTATCAATAACATGTCCTAGAAACTGCACTCTCTCAAGCCAAAATTCACACTTTGTGAATTTCGCATACAACTTCTCCTTCCTTAGTGTTTCCAACACTATTCTTAAATGTTCTGCATGATCTTCTGACGTCTTTAAATAGACTAGAATATCATCAATGAACACTATGATGAACTTGTCCAAATATTGTTTAAACACTCTGTTCATCATATCCATAAATGCGGCTGGCGCATTAGTCAACCCAAAAGACATTACCAGAAACTCATAATGACCATAACGAGTTCTGAACCCCGTCTTAGGTACATCCTCCTTTCTCACTTTTAACTGATGATACCCCGTGCGCAAATCTATCTTTGAAAAATACTTTGCCCCTTTCAACTGATCAAATAGATCATCGATCCTGGGCAACGGGTATTTATTCTTAATTGTCAACTTGTTCAACTCTTGATACTCGATACAAAGTCTTAATGACCCATCCTTCTTCTTGACAAACAACACTGGTGGTCCCCAAGGAGACACACTCGGTTGAATGTACTTTCTATCTAATAGTTCTTGCAACTGAACCATTAACTCCTTCATCTCAATTGGTGCCATCCGATATGGTGCCCTTGAAACTGGTGTCGTTCCTGGTAACAGATCAATTACAAACTCGACTTCCCTATCCGGTGGAATACCTGGTAACTCCTCCGGAAATACATCCACGAACTCCTGCACTATAGGCATCTGATCCAAGGATGTTCCCACTCTTTGGGTATCCACAACATGGCATGATAACCTACACACCCTTTCTCTCAACATCTTCCTAGCTTGTGTCATCAATGCACAACAAGAGCGCGTCGATGATTTACTCATCAAGAACACTACCTTGGTTTTCTTAGAAAGCCGAAGGTTTACACTTTTCCTATGGCAATCTATTATTGCCTTATGGTTAACCAACCAATCCATACCAAGAATTACATCGAATTCTTTTAACCTTATCGGTACCAAATCTACCGATAACTATAAAATCCCAAATTTTACGAATAAAGATTTAAATTTCTCGAATTTTTTTTTTGAATATTATGGTGTGGATTTAATATAATGTTATAGTTGTGGGTAATATTTATAAATTTTGCAAAGTATGCAAGTTGTTATATTATATTCGATTGGTCGGGGAATATTCTTTGTGTCGGGGAATATTCGTACAATGGCACAATCATTGGTGGACCCATTAATGTAATTATCATTATTGATCGGATTGAGAAAACGACAAAAATATTTTTATGAAAATAACGGCGGAAGTTCTATCGTTAATACTGTTGAACTACTCGGTAGTAAAAGTACAGTAATACGTGTGGTTGCATAGTAGCACACGGTATTGATTATTGATGCTTGCGTGAGAAGTCATTCAGTTTTGTTCAATTATTGCCACAGTAGTTGCTGCATAGTATCTCACGTTATTTGATTCAATTATTGTTGATTGTTATATATATATATATATATATATATATATATATATATTATATAAGTTTTGTTTTATTAGTATTATTAATGTAATAAAACAAAAAAGATTTTTATATAAAATAGAATACTTTTATAAAGTTATTCTATAAATAGAATATATTATATTTTATTATGCATAGTGCCTACATAGTGTTTTGTATAGTAAATTTTTTTTATATAAAATAGAATACTTTTATAAAGTTGTTCATTTTATTAGATTATAAATAGAATATATTATATTTTATTAAAAGATTTTGCTTTAAATCTGACCGTCTCAGATTAAAAGTAAATTAATCTGGACCGTTCATGAATTAGTTACTATCTGCACCCATTCTTCTATAAATAGAAGCTCATTCCTTCATTATTTCTTACGAATTCACTTTGAAACTCTAGAGAGAAAACTATAGAGAGAAGGAAGAAAAGTATTCTCGCTACTTCACTACTTCTATATCCAGCTTCTTCTTTATATAAGTAAGGGATATTATTTGTTGTACCGTAAGGGGTATTATTTCTTTCAGTATTCATGAAGAGAACTTCATTATTCCATTATTTATTATTCTCGTTGGAATAACTTTGTATACGCCGATCTACCCTATACTTGGTGAAATTCTTCATTATTCCATTCTTTATTATTACGTTGGAATATCATATACGTAAGTTTATGCTTTACTTCGGTTCTCGCTTTTTATTATTCATTGGAATATCCTGTGCATGCATTTTACACCGACTGGTTCCGTTATTTATTATTCTCGCTCAATAACTTTTGTCTGTCGCAAGTACCGCATGCATGGTGATTTCTGTTGTTATTCCATTCTTTAGTATTCTTTGGAACATCCTCGCGGTCGTAATTTACTTTGACTCGTTCCGTTATTTATTATTCTGTTGGAATAACTTTGCCTATGCGAAGTACCGCATGCATGGTGATTTCGTTGTTATTCCATTCTTTATTATTCTCATTGGAATATCATGCCTGCAAGTCGTATTATGCCCGACCTAGTTCCGTTATTTATTATTCTCGTCGAATAACTTTTATGCATCTGTACCGCATGCATGGTGATTTCTTTTGTTATTCCATTCTTTTTTATACTCAGTTGATTAAAGTTTTAACTTCTATACTCCATAAAATTAGTGGAATATCCTTCATATTTGCGCTTCATCCAGTATCTTTTCATGGAAATATTCTTCTAAGCATTCTTGAATTTTACTCTACAAAGAAGTATCATGTTGACAATTTGGACGTTATTAGTTCCTGAATAATTTAATTCTTGAACTTATTTTATTGAATTATTATATCATTGTCATCATCCTCATGTTTATATTTTGTTGAAAGTCATTTGTGGCCTGTAGTGCATAGATGGACTTGGTATGATTATAACCAGGGATTATTCGGTATAATCATGACCATAATGTTACAAATGATGTGGAAAAAGTCCTCATTAGCCCGTAGTGCATTGATGGACAGTTTTTGGTATGATTATGGCTATGGATTCTCTTGACCAAGGAGCAAAGATGAATTGCTTTATAGCATGATCGGGGATAGTTGATGAAAACACGATTATCTTTGGCCCGTAGTGTATGGATAATTCGTGGTCGTGATACTAAATAATATCCTTGGCCAGTAATGCAAGGATGATTTGATGATGTGGATTATTTATTATGCTGAGTCTCAGCGATAAAAGTGATGAAAAACTTTTTAAATCATAAAAGATAGTAGATTTTATTCTCTACTTGACTCTTTTAATGGATTGCTTGTTTCACTGCAGTTGATGAATGGGTAATATACCCATGAATTGGATACATTCGGGCTTAATTTATTGTTGTTCTCAAGTCTTTTAGAATAGTTTTTTTGTGTTTATGTCTATTCAAGCATGTCTTATATTGTTTTGTAGGAATTGGGACAAAAGTTACCTGGATCGACGTTCGGGGTGGCTAGATTCGCGTTTTCGGCTTGCCATTTACACAGCAGTCACTTCAGAGCCAATTTGAGTATTGTTCTGGACCTTATTTAGGAACATTTAAAGAATGAAATTTGTAGATCTACTTCTCCTCTTTCCGGATCATCTTGAGTCATTAAAATCAGAGTTCGAACGAAGAAGTTATGGCCATTTTTCCAAAGGACGTCGGAGCAGAAAATGTCAGAACATGTGCCAGCGTCGGGGCGCCCAAAATAGGCCTATTCCCAGTGCCGGGGCGATGGGGAACAATGTTTGAGCATTAGGCCCAGCGCTGGGGCACTGGGGAAGGGCTTGGTGATGGCTTGGACGCGTTTTTGAGCGAATTTTGACACCTTTTTGACTCCAAATTGGATTGGGTTTGTTCCTAAGCTAAAAATTGGACTTGTAACCTATAAATACATGATGTAAGACATAAAATAAAGAGAGAATACATAGATTAGACTATATTAAACACTCCATTAAATTATAATCTAAACCCTAGTTCTTAATTAGCCATTGAAGATTGAAGCAAATTGAAGAACACTGAAGATCAAGAGCAAGAAGCGAGGGAGAATCAGATTTATTTGACAATGATTCTATTCTCTTCTCTTATCATACTTTTATCTTTTAATGTCTATTCAGTTGTGGATTCTTGATTTTAATTCATTAATTATGAACTAACTCTTTTATTAAGATTTCAATTGAACATTTTATGGCTACAAATTAGTTATTTAATTAATTCTAATTATTTATGTCAAAGTGAGTTGTTTATCTTGCCTTATGCTTATTGATTAATTATCTGATCAGTAATTACCTTGCTACTCTAGAAGGAATTGGGAAAGGAATTCTAGGGTTAGAACTGGGCATGCTGACATGTGACTTAGTTATTTGCACAGTGAATAATTAGGTTTGTGAATAGAATGAGAATATCTATTTGCTGCATGTAACACATAAGAAATTGGGATTGTAGTGAGTTTAATTCAATTGTTTTGCATAGGGATATAGCAAAATTAACTTGGATTAAATAGAAGGCAAATGATCACTTGAGAAAGGGCTTTTGGCATTTGAGAATTCCTGTTAACAATTCAGTAGACATAATAATTGGAATAGTTGAATAATTGATTTATAATTCATAATTAGGGATATTGGAGTCTTTATTCTTATTTATCTGAATTCCATCAATTCTTAGTTGTTTATTTGTTTTCTTTTAGAATAATCTTTTTGTTTTGGTTAATTTAGTTTTCTTAAATCTAGAAATCACAATTATTGGTTGTTTAAATAAAATTGATTTGGTTAAGAGTTAGTATTTGGTAATTTTTATTAAATAATTTCTCGTGGGAACGATACTCTACTTTCACTTTATTACTTGTTGAACGTGTATACTTGCACGTATTCATTGATTGCGAAATCGATCAACAAGTTTTTGGCGCCGTTGCTGGGGAATTAATTTAATAATTATTTACCAATATTAATTTCAATGAAATTAGTCTTAATTTAAATATTTTTATTTTTATTTTTAATTCTCTTCCTGTATTTCTCTCTTTTCAGGTACCATGGATGAGTTTGAGTATCAATGGCCATACACGTTCTTGGCTCAACCAAGGGAAACAGGGATTGATGGACTTAATACATCTTCTATAGAGGCAACTTCAAGACGTTGGAGGTTTGCGCAGCCCATCTGAGTCGAAGGATGGCAAGAATGACTCAAATGAAGGGAGAGGAGATTGATAGACTCGAGAAACTTTCTCGCATTGTCGGATGATTGAGACACTTTCGAGGATGTTTGAAGCTTTTGAAGCTCAACGTCATCAAAGTGTGGCGATTATTGTGATTATTGTCTTTGGAAATCATATGAGTCATCAATGCACCATCGATTTTCGAGCCGAGATGATGCGGTGGTGATTACCCCAATAATTATGTCTATCCTAACAACTATTATCAGGATTGGGGGTATCACCCGGATTTTTCATGGAACCATACTCATCAAGATCAATTTTATGCTCCAAGTCCAACGTACCCACCGGATTTCTCGTGTCCACCTCCACTATAACAGGAAGAACATTCAAATTTGGAGGAAGCTTTGTCCAAGTACATAGCTTCATGTGAGGAGAGGAGGATTAATCAAGAGATATTGAGTCAAAATTTTACGAACCAAACAGAACAACTAACCAATGCCTCAAACATTTGTCCTCAATACCCTTGGCTCTATGACATGAATTCCGAGAATGATGGTGAGCTCGAACCAAATCTGCAACCGGATGTGCCAAATGATATAGATGTTGAAAGAGAGGAAAGACTTGGAGACCAACAAAAGGAGATCAACAAAGATCTAACTTTGAGTACCAACGAAGATGAGCCAATTTTGATAGTGTCCCATGTACCTTCTCCACCAAAGTTCAAGAATCCGGGCAATTTTGCAAAACCATGCCCAATTGGAAGTCATGTCGTCGGCAAAGCTTTTTGTGACATAAGAGCTAGTACAATTGTGGAGTCATGGTGGGATGAAAAGGAGAAGATAGAGGAATACTCCATTATGTTTATTAAGCTTCAATGCCCCAATCTAATCATAGACATAATGGAGAAAACACCTAGTTGTTGGACGTTCTTAATAGGGAACCTATCTACAAAGAGCATGCTAGGTGACTTCAATTCAAGGGTTTTTGCTAATGGGAACCTCCCAAAAGAGACATTATTAATGATGGATGGAGGATTCCTCAATTTTCGTAGGGGAATTGGATAGAGAATTGAAGAAGTCAAGCTGAGACTATAAAACAAGCGCTTATTGGGAGGCAACCCAAGTTTAATTTTTATTTTTAGTTTTTATTAGGTTTTATACTAGTAGTTTTGAATTTGCATTTATTTAAAATTTAATAAATATGTTTCTATCGTGGTTTACAGGTAATTCAAGTCAAATTCAAGTGTGGTGCCCAATTTGTTCCGTGTGCCTAGCATATTCTCCAAACTTAGCGGACAAGGAGGAAGATTGCTATATTTTCAAGGAAGTCCTCTGCTTTAATTTTTTCTATTTCAGCCATTGAGGACAATGTTTAGTTTAAGTTTGGGGGTACTTTAGTGTCGTATTGCATATAGTTAGTTATTTGCATAGTAGTTCATTTTTTTATGTGTTAGCATTGTTTTTTTTTGTTTTTTGTTTTTTTTAGGTTGCATATAATACATGGTAGTTATTTGCATATTCATATATGTGTTGCATTAGTATGTGTTCATGTAGTATAATTGCATTTTTTATTATTTTTTTTACATGAATCTGTGTGATCGGTTGGTGTGGTCTTAGCTCAGCCTATGATAAGATTGATTTAAATGTTAACTTGAACAGTGTTGATAATTGATGATGAGTTCTAATTTTAATCATGATGATAATCTGAGCCTGTCTGAAACTTATGTAACCTAAGTTAGCACTTAAAGTTTAACTATTTTAATCCACATGGTTCAAGGGTTTCATAATTTGTTTCTGAGGGAAAATCTTTGTTAAAATTTAAGGAAATTAGTGAACTGACGGTAAAGGTTGGAATGACGTAAAAACTTGAGTTTGGAGGAATCTATGGGATATATATATTACAAAAAGAAAAAAAAGAAAAAAAGGAATGATGAAAAGAAAAAAAAAAGAGAAAAAAAATCTAGAAAAAAAGAAAAAAAAGACTAAACACCATGGCATGCTTGTCTAGTTTTGTGGCCTTTGTTACTTGAGTAAGTAAGCCCGATGAGATTGTCTTTACACCTAGCGTCCTAAGGTCTTAATGGCTTGGGAGTCGTTGGTCAAAAGCTCGTTAAGGTAGCACTGAAAAGCCTAAGGGAATAAGACATTGCACAGCCATGAGAAAAAATGAGAAAAAAAATGAATAAAACACGAGAAAGAGCAAAAATGCCCTCGTGATTGAATAAGAGTATAAATAAATCCTGTATTTACCTTAAGACTTGGTAATTGCTTAGTTTTAATCGGAGTTGTCATGTTCACAAAAGTAATGGAATTTGAACTGAAATTTTCCTTTTAAGAAGTTTGTTATGTGATTATCTTGAATTGTGGTTGGTTAGAATGGTTAACAAGCACACACGCACAACATGGGTGATGACAGGTTTGGATTGACTAATTGGTTAGAGTTATGGATTTTGACTTGATTGGATATATTGTTTGAGTACCAATGGTATCTTTGAGGCCTGTTGCTATATATCATACTGATTTATTACAGGGTTCATAGGTATATTAGAAAGTAGATCATGCATATGCATTCATGTAGTTGAGTTAGTTTGTTTATTTTTAGTTCTTTTGTATTTTTGCTTGAGGACAAGCAAAGGTTTAAGTTTGGGGGTATTTGATGAATGAGTAATATACCCATGAATTGGATACATTCGGGAATAATTTATTGTTGTTCTCAAGTCTTTTAGAATAGTTTTTATGTGTTTATGTCTATTCAAGCATGTTTTATGTTGTTTTATAGGAATTGGGACAAAAGTTACTTGGATCGACGTTCGGGGTGGCTAGATTCGCATTTTCGGCTTGCCATTTACACAGTAGTCACTTCAGAGCCAATTTGAGTATTTCTCCGGACCTTATTTTGAAAAACTTAAAGAATGAAAGTTGTATATCTACTTCTCCTCTTTCCGGATCATCTTGAGTCATCAAAATTGGAGTTCGGACGAATAAGTTATAGCCATTTTCCCAAAGGACGTTGGAGCAGAAAATGTCAGAACATGTACCAGCACCGGGGCGCCCAAAATAGGCCTATTCCCAGCGCCGGGGCACTGGGGAACAGTGTTTGAGCGTTGAGCCTAGCGCTGGGGCACTGGGGAAGGGCTTGGTGATGGCCTGGACGCGTTTTTGAGCGAATTTTGACACCTTTTTGACTCCAAATTGGATTGGGTTTGTTCTAAGCTAAAAATTGGACTTGTAACCTATAAATACATGATGTAAGGCATAAAATAAAGAGAGAATACATAGATTAGACTAGATTAAACACTCCATTAAATTAGAATCTAAACCCTAGTTCTTAAGTAGCCATTGAAGATTGAAGCAAATTGAAGAATACTGAAGATCAAGAGCAAGAGCAAGAGGGGAGCATCGATTTTTCTTGACAATGATTCTATTCTCTTCTCTTATCATACTTTTATCTTTTAATGTCTATTCAGTTGTGGATTCTTGGTTTTAATTCATTAATTATGAACTAACTCTTTTATTAAGATTTCAATTGAACCTTTTATGGCTACAAATTAGTTATTTAATTTATTCCAATTATTTGTGTCAAAGTGAGTTGTTTATCTTGCCTTATGCTTATTGATTAATTATCTGATCAGTAATTACCTTGTTACTCTAGAAGGAATTAGGAAAAGAATTCTAGGGTTAGAACTGGGCATGGTGACATGTGACTTAGTTATTTGCACAGTGAATAGTTAAGTTTGTGAATAGAATGAGAATATCTATTTGCCGCATGTAACACATAAGGAAATGGGATTGTAGTGAGTTTAATTCAATTGTTTTGCATAGGGATATAACAAAATTTACTTGGATTAAATAGAAGGCAAAGGATCACTTGAGATAGGGCTTTTGGCATTTGAGAATTCCTGTTAACAATTCAGTAGACATAATAATTGGAATAGTTGAATAATTGATTTATAATTCATAATTGGGGATATTAGAGTCTTAATTCTTATTTATCTGAATTCCATCAATTCTTAGTTGTTTATTTGTTTTCTTTTAGAATAATCTTTTTGTTTTATTTAATTTAGTTTTCTTAAATCTAGAAATCACAATTATTGGCTGTTTAAATAAAATTGATTTGGTTAAGAGGTAGTATTTGGTAATTTTTATTAAATAATTCCTCGTGGGAACGATACTCTACTTTCACTTTATTACTTGTTGACCGTGTATACTTGCACGTATTCATTGATTGCGAAATCGATCAACAGCAGTTAAACTTGATGTCTATTGTATTTTATCAGTTTAACATTGTTGAAGACTAATGATAATTTATTCTGCATTATCTTAGTCATAATATTTCTTACTAGGCTAGTTGAGCTCACCCTTTCCTTCACTGTTCTCTTCAGGAAATGAGAATATAAATTTGGGACGAGCCTGTGGAACAGATTGATGATCCTAGATGATAGCATTAGTAGTCCTCACTATTCTATTAAATAGTGTGATAGTAATTGTAATGAGGACTCAATTGAGTGTGGATATTGTATAGATGACAATATTTGTATTAAAACTCACAGCGTATGATTTATCGTATTTTACACGACTGTTGTATAATTAAGTTGTATTTGAATTTTGTACCATATTTTTGGCGACTCAAGATGGGTGATGTATACCTATTTTTTGGGGCATCACAGTTGGTATCAAAGCTTAGGGATATGATCCCTGGCTGAGATGTGAGACAAGAATTAGGAGGGGAGAGACGGAGAATTCCTTCGCTAGTATGACCTACCTAAGTTTATTTGATATTTTATTGGTCGGTAAGAGTATAGGGATAATATATGATATGTTAATTAACCCTTGTTTTGTGGCAGTATTTGAAAATGACATCCGAGAATGTTAAAAATAGCAATGGAGCACAGGAGACTGTTGAGTCTCCACATATCAATAATCAGGATAATGTGCATCAGGAAGGCGATAATCCTCCTGTAAATAACAACACTGACCAAATGATGAACGATGGAATGTTCAGAGGCTTTATACAATTCATGCAACATCAGGTAAGAGAGACTCATGTTCAAAATATAGGTGGAAATAATGGCAACCCACGATTTGGTCCACCGCTAAGGGCTTCAATGAGTTTGGGACCAATGAGTTTTTGGGAAAGCCAGAACCACTTAAGGCGGAGACATAGTTAAAGTAGATCACCAAGATATTTTATGTCTTGGGATGCTTAGAGGAGCAAAAGGTTCCATTTGCCACCTTTATGTTGCGTGAAGAGGCAAATTACTGGTGGGAATCTGTAAAACGTACCCAGACTGACGCACTCAATATGTCTTGGGAGAAGTTCCAAGAGATGTTCAACGACAAGTACTTTCCCGAAAGTATTCGTCACATGAAGGAGGTGGAGTTCATCAAGATGGAGCAAAACAATATGACCGTGTCGCAATGACGAGGCTAAGTTTGCATGAGTTGTCTTTGCCAGCATCCCATCTGGTCGATAATGAGGAGCGAATGACGCGAATGTTTCTAAGAGCTTTGAAACCCAATATACTTTAATACCCCATTTCTCACAAACTTTGTTTATATTTAGATGTTGTGAATAGGGCTCAGTTATTGGAGCGTGATAATGAGTCAAGACAACCAAAAAAAGGCAACAACCAACAACACGATAATAATCGTCATGCGGTGCAAACGGTCATCTAACAATGATAACCATCGTGGGGGAAATTATCATGCCATGAATGGTAACCTCTTCGGTGGTAATCATGGCTAAGATAATAGAAGTGGAAATTTCAAGAAGAGAAGGTTCAATAATGATGGAAAGACAAAGCTAAGATCAAAGACCCGTTTCAAAGGAAGAAAAAGCGACCACCCAAGGTATATGTTTCAAATGCGACAGGAGGGACACATCCATCCAAACTGTATGCAACAATCCAAAGCGTGTTTTAATTGCGGAAGAAAAGGTCACCTAGCTCGATTTTGTCATATGGTGAAGTCAAGTCCAGCTGGGATGGTGATGCCAAAGGATGTCACGACAAGCCAAAGCCAGTACTTTAAGAGAGAGCATTTTTTTTTCGTGACGAGGAACCCGAATAAAATTATCACGGGTAAGTTAATCATAAATTCTTAAGTCTATACCGTGTTAGATATCGGTTCTACTCACTCTTTCATTTCACTTAGTTGTGTTCAATGTTTGAATTTAACTCTAGAGAAGTTAGACTTTGATTTATCTCGTTGAAACTCAGTTTGGGGAGAAACCTTTGTTACCTCCCCTATTTATAAATCTTGTTTGATTCAAATCAATACTTTCACGTTACACCGTCGATCTTATCTCTTTGAAAATACTTGCATTTGATGTGATTTTAGGAATCGATTGGTTAAGTACTCATCATGCTTTTAGTAAGGTTGTTAGCTTTCATATTTCTAACCAACCTGTTATGCGAATTCAAACAACTAAACCACTAAAGTCAATCATTGTCATATCAAGCCATAAGTAAAAAGCCCCGGTCCTTTCGTTGTTGACTTCCTTGTGTGGAATGCACCGAAGCCAGACTTTTCGTAGGGGACGTTGTGAATAACAATGGCAAGTTGATAGGTATCAATATGACGTGTTATCCAAGTCTTGGATGAGAGTCATAGTTGTGAATGATATTTCTATTGTTAATAAATTTCCTGACGTATTCTTGAAGACTTCTTAGCCTACCCCTAGACCGTGAAATCGAATTTTGTATTGACCCCAGTACAAAACCCATTTCTTAAACCCTCAAATATTTTCTTCACCCAAAATGAATGTAACACGCGCCAAAGATGTTGGTTCGAGCTGTTGAAGATTACGATCGTACCATTCAATATCATTGTGGAAGAGCGAACGTGGTAGCTGACGCGTTGAGTAGAAGATCATATGTGTTTACGAGTGCGATGTTGTTAACACAAAGACTCATTTTGTATAAATGATGAAGATAGAGTTAAAGACTCTAGGGACCCATGTGAAGATAAAGAATATACGATTAGAATCGACTTTAATCGATAAAGTTAAAGCCGCTCAAACGACATACCCGAAGCTGATGAATGTGAAAAAAAAAGAAGGTTCAAGAGGGCGTTATTATAGAAGCAAGAATTGATGAATAGAGGAAATGTCAACCCTCGATTTAATTGACCCATTTGAAATCCTCGATCGAGTAGGAACTGTGTCTTATAGACTCGTTTTACCGCCAAATATGTCGCGTGTTCATAACTTTTTTCACATATCAATGTTACGTAAATATGTGGACGACCCTAACCACATTATTGATTTAAAACCGGACGAGATAGCGGATAATTTAACGTATGGAGATGTACCTGTTAAAATCCTGGAATGTATTCAACACTCAAAGGTTATACCTCAAGAGTTAGAATCGGACGAAGTGTCCTCATCTGTTCGGCATACCAGGTACGTACGTAAATTTCGAGGGTGAAATTTCATAAGGAGGGGAGATTGTAAAATCCCAAATTTTTACGAATAAAGATTTAAATTTCTCGAATTTTTTTTTTGAATATTATGGTGTGAATTTAATATAATGCTATAGTTCTGGGTAATATTTATAAATTTTTCAAAGTATGCAAGTTGTTATATTATATTTGATTGGCCAGGGAATATTCTTTGTGTCAGGGAATATTCGTACGACGACACAATCATTGGTGGACCCCACAACAGAATTATTGTCGGATTGAGAAAACGACAAAAATATACTCAACCCTTAGGTTTTAAGTCCGCAGGCAAAAATTCCGTTTGCCATAAATGAAATATTATCAGATATTTCATCTTATCTCGATATTCTATCATTACATGTTTCTCAGAATTTCAAAATAATTCCCTAATGAAGCGGATGCGGATGAATAGTGTTTTTTACGAAATTTCTGGAAAACATTTATTTTCGCCTTGAAATTCCGAACAATTAATTCTAGCACGAGCTTTATTATTAACCATATAAACACATTCTAGGTCATAGAATCGACCTTCACATAGCTTACTCACATAATAAAACAATTAAATTCATTTAATTCACATAATCAAATTAAAATTTAATTGTCATAAAAATTCGATTTTCTCGCTGCGTTACATTCTCTCCCCCTTATAAGGATTATGTCCCCAGAATCTTAGCTTATAATTATATAAACAAATGAGGAAAATCTTCCTTCATTTTACTCTCGAGCTCCCACGTTGCTTCTTCAGCATTGTGGTTTCTCCATAACACCTTCACTAAAGGTATTATCTTATTTCTTAATACTTGCTCCTTCCTATCAATAATTTGAATCTAAGTTCCTCATAGGGCAAATCTTTCTCTATCCGGATAGATTCATACTCTATTATGTGTTTATAGTCCCATTTATAAGGACGTAACACTGACACATAAAACACATTATGAATGCGTTCCATTTCTAGAGGTAAGGCTACTTCATAAGCCACCTCTCCTACCCTTCTTAAAATCTCAAAAGGTCCTACAAACCTTGGACTTAACTTTCCCTTCTTTCCAAAATGTATCTTCCCCTTCCAAGGCGATACTTTTAGAAAAACAACCGATCCTACATCGAATTCTCTCTTTTCTCTGTGAGGATCTGCATACTTCTTCTGCCTATTTTGAGCAGCAACTAATCGAGTACGTATTAACTTCACCATGTCCCAACATCCGACGTTCACCCACCTCATCCCAACATAATGGAGTTCGACACTTCCTTCCATACAACGCTTCGTAAGGTGGCATGCCTATACTAGCGTGAAAACTATTGTTGTACACAAATTCCACCAACGGTAGATATTCATCCCAACTCCCTTTGAAATCCATAAGGCAAGATCTTAACATATCTTCAAGCGTTTGAATTGTCTCTTCACTCTGACCATCCGTCTGAGGATGATACGCCATACTCAATCTTAACTGCGTTCCCATTTGCTCTTGCAAACTCCTCTAAAAGTTCTATGTGAATCGTGGATCACGATCTGACACAATCGAAATAGGTACTCCATGTCTGGAAATAATTTCCTTGACATACAACTTAGCTAATCGATCTAGGTTATACCTAACTCCTATTGGTAGAAATGAACCCGATTTCATCAATCGATCCACTATCACCCAAATAGCATCATATCCTTTTCTTGTTGTTGGAAGTCCTACCACAAAGTCCATTGTGATATGCTCCCATTTCCACTCTAGAATTTCTAACGGTTGTAACAACCCACTCGGTCGTTGGTGTTCAGCTTTAACTTTTTGACAAGTTAAGCACCTACTAACATATTCTGGTATCTCCCTCTTCATGTTCGGCCACCAAAAGTTCTGACGAAGGTCTTGATACATCTTCGTACTACCGGGATGTATCGAGTACCTTGAACTATGAGCCTCTATTATTATTTTTTCCTTTAATGCGGGATCATTTGGAACCCAAATTCTTCCTTTAAAAGAAGTAATCCCTCCTTATCGAGGTTATACTTAGTCTTCTCTTCATCTTCTATCCTCTTCTTTATTTTCTCGCATTCCTCGTTACTCAATTGTACTCTCCTAACCCGCTCTACTATGGTCGGTTGGGTTTCCATGGAAAATAACATTTCCACCGCTTCCTTCGATAACTTAACTTCTAATTCCATTCTTGTCATCGTTGTTAGCAACTCATTCTGAGTTGTTAACATTGACAGTTTCTCTCTACCCTTCCTACTTAGCGCATCGGCTACTACATTTTCTTTCCCCGGATGATATAAAATATCACACCATAATCTTTTATCGCCTTTAACCACCTTCTCTATCTCATGTTCAACTCCTTCCGTGAAGATATATTTCGAGACTTTTGTGGTCCGTGTATATCTCACACTTCTCACCATATAGATAATGCCTCTATATCTTCAAGGAAAAACTACAAATTGCTAATTCCGGATCGTGAGTAGGATAAACCTTCTCATAATTCTTTAATTGTCGTCGTGGACGCATTCGTAATGACTTTGCCATACTGCATGAGCACGCAACCCATCCTTTATGTGAAGCATCACTATACACTACAAAGTTCCTCAGTATCATCCGGTAAGGACAATACAAGTGCCTACCTTAACCTCTTTTTTCAACTCACTCAAAATTGTTCTCACATTTTTCCGTCACACATACTTCACCGACTTTTTTGTCGATTTGTCAACCGGAGTAGCTATTTTAGAAAAGTCCGAATGAACCTTCTATAGTATCCCGCTAACCTTAGAAAACTCCGAACCTCAGTTGGCGTTTTCGGTTGCTCCACTCATTAACTGCTTCCACTTTTGCTGGATCTACGGAAATGCCATCTTTATCAATAACATGTCCTAGAAACTGCACTCTCTCAAGCCAAAATTCACACTTTGTGAATTTCGCATACAACTTCTCCTTCCTTAGTGTTTCCAACACTATTCTTAAATGTTCTGCATGATCTTCTGACGTCTTTAAATAGACTAGAATATCATCAATGAACACTATGATGAACTTGTCCAAATATTGTTTAAACACTCTGTTCATCATATCCATAAATGCGGCTGGCGCATTAGTCAACCCAAAAGACATTACCAGAAACTCATAATGACCATAACGAGTTCTGAACCCCGTCTTAGGTACATCCTCCTTTCTCACTTTTAACTGATGATACCCCGTGCGCAAATCTATCTTTGAAAATACTTTTGCCCTTTCAATCGATCAAATAGATCATCGATCCGGCAACGGTATTTATTCTTAATTGTCAACTTGTTCAACTCTTGATACTCGATACAAAGTCTTAATGACCCATCCTTCTTCTTGACAAACAACACTGGTGGTCCCCAAGGAGACACACTCGGTTGAATGTACTTTCTATCTAATAGTTCTTGCAACTGAACCATTAACTCCTTCATCTCAATTGGTGCCATCCGATATGGTGCCCTTGAAACTGGTGTCGTTCCTGGTAACAGATCAATTACAAACTCGACTTCCCTATCCGGTGGAATACCTGGTAACTCCTCCGGAAATACATCCACGAACTCCTGCACTATAGGCATCTGATCCAAGGATGTTCCCACTCTTTGGGTATCCACAACATGGCACAGATAACCTACACACCCTTTTCTCAACATCTTCCTAGCTTGTGTCATCAATGCATAACTGACAAGAGCGTCTCGATGATTTACTCATCAAGAACACTACCTTGGTTTTCTTAGAAAGTCAAGGTTTACACTTTTCCTATGGCAATCTATTATTGCCTTATGGTTAACCAACCAATCCATACCAAGAATTACATCAATTCTTTTAACCTTATCGGTACCAAATCTCACCGATAACTATAAAATCCCAAATTTTACTTAATAAAGATTTAAATTTCTCGAATTTTTTTTTGAATATTATGGTGTGGATTTAATATAATGTTATAGTTGTGGGTAATATTTATAAATTTTGCAAAGTATGCAAGTTGTTATATTATATTCGATTGGTCGGGGAATATTCTTTGTGTCGGGGAATATTCGTACAATGGCACAATCATTGGTGGACCCATAATGTAATTATTATTTGGATTGAGAAAACGACAAAAAAATATTTTTATGAAAATAACGGCGGAAGTTCTATCGTTAATCTTTGTTGAACTACTCAGTAGTAAAAAAGTACGATGTCGTGTGGTTGCATAGTAGCACACGGTATTGATTATTGATGCTTCGTGAGAAGTCATTCAGCTTTTGTTCAATTATTGCCACGATGAGTTCTTTGCATAGTATCTCACGTTATTTGATTCAATTATTGTTGATTGTTATATATATATATATATATATATATATATATATATATATATAAGTTTTGTTTTATTAGTATTATTAATGTAATAAAACAAAAAAGATTTTATATAAAATAGAATACTTTTATAAAGTTATTCTATAAATAGAATATATTATATTTTATTATGCATAGTGCCTACATAGTGTTTTGTATAGTAAATTTTTTTATATAAAATAGAATACTTTTATAAAGTTGTTCATTTTATTAGATTATAAATAGAATATATTATATTTTATTAAAAGATTTTGCTTTAAATCTGGACCGTCCGATTAAAAAGTAAATTAATCTGGACCGCTCATGAATTAGTTACTATGCAAATCCATTCTTCTATAAATAGAAGCTCATTCCTTCATTATTTCTTACGAATTCAATTTGAAACTCTAGAGAGAAAACTATAGAGAGAAGGAAGAAAAGTATTCTTTACTTCACTACTTCTATATCCAGCTTTCTTCTTTATAAGGTAAGGGATATTATTTGTTGTGTACCGTAAGGGTATTATTTCTTTCAGTATTCATGAAGAGAACTTCATTTATTCCATTATTTATTATTCATTGGAATAACTTTGATATCGCTGATCTACCCTATACTTGGTGAAATTCTTACATTATTCCATTCTTTATTATTCTGTTGGAATATCATATGCAATGCGTTTATCTTTAACTGGTTCTCGCTTTATTATTACATTGGAATATCCTCGTCATGCATTTTACACCGACCGGTTCCGTTATTTATTATTCTGCTTGAATAACTTTTTCTACGCTGCACCGCATGCATGGTGATTTCATTGTTATTCCATTCTTTAGTATTCTCGTTGGAACATCCATTTGTCAAGCGAATTTACTTTGACCGTTCCGTTATTTATTATTCTCGTTGGAATAACTTTGTCTATGCGCAAGCACCGCATGCATGGTGATTTCGCTTGTTATTCCATTCTTTATTATTACATTTGGAATATCGTATGGGGTCTGCGTATTATGCCCTACCTAGTTCCGTTATTTATTATTCTCGCTGAATAACTGCTGTCTATCTGAATACGCATGCATGGTGATTTCTTTTGTTATTCCATTCTTTTTTTATACTCATTGATTAAAGTTTTAACTTCTATACTCCATAAAATTAGTGGAATATCCTTCATATTTATTCGCTTCATCCAAAGATCTTTTTTCATGGAAATATTCTTCTAAGCATTCTTGAATTTTACTCTCTACAAAGAAGTATCATGTTTGACAATTTGGACGTTATTAGTTCTGAATAATTTAATTCTTGAACTTATTTTATTGAATTATTATATCATTGTCATCATCCTCATGTTTATATTTTGTTGAAAGTCATTTGTGGCCTGTAGTGCATAGATGGACTTGGTATGATTATAACCAGGGATTATTCGGTATAATCATGACCATAATGTTACAAATGATGTGGAAAAAGTCCTCATTAGCCCGTAGTGCATTGATGGACAGTTTTTGGTATGATTATGGCTATGGATTCTCTTCGGCCAAGGGAGCAAAGATGAATTGCTTTATAGCATGATCAGGACCGTTGATGAAAACACGATTATCTTTGGCCCGTAGTGTATGGATAATTCGTGGTCGTGATACTAAATAATATCCTTGGCCAGTAATGCAAGGATGATTTGATGATGTGGATTATTTATTATGCTGAGTCTCAGCGATAAAAGTGATGAAAAACTTTTTAAATCATAAAAGATAGTAGATTTTATTCTCTACTTGACTCTTTTAATGGATTGCTTGTTTCACTGCAGTTGATGAATGGGTAATATACCCATGAATTGGATACATTCGGGCTTAATTTATTGTTGTTCTCAAGTCTTTTAGAATAGTTTTTTTGTGTTTATGTCTATTCAAGCATGTCTTATATTGTTTTGTAGGAATTGGGACAAAAGTTACCTGGATCGACGTTCGGGGTGGCTAGATTAGCGTTTTAAACTTGCCATTTACACAGATCACTTCAGAGCCAATTTGAGTATTGTTCTGGACCTTATTTAGAAACATTTAAAGAATGAAATTTGTAGATCTACTTCTCCTCTTTCCGGATCATCTTGAATCATCAAAATCGAGTTCGAACGAAGAAGTTATGGCCATTTTTCCCAAAGGGCGTCGGAGCGAAAAAATGTCGAAACATGTGGCGGCGTTGGGCGCCCAAAATAGGCCTATTCCCGGTCTTTGAGGCGATGGGGAACAATGTTTGAGCGTTAGGCCCGGTATTTGGGGAGCCTTTGGGAAGGGCTTAGTGATGGCTTGGGCCGCGTTTTTGGCGAATTTTGACACCTTTTGACTCCAAATTGGATTGGGTTTGTTCTAAAGCTAAAAATTGGACTTGTAACCTATAAATACATGATGTAAGACATAAAATAAAGAGAGAGATACATAGATTAGACTATATTAAACACTCCATTAAATTATAATCTAAACCCTAGTTCTTAATTAGCCATTGAAGATTGAAGCAAATTGAAGAACACTTTGAAGATCGAAGAGCAGAGCGAGAGGGGAGAATCAGTTTTTTGACAATGATTCTATTCTCTTCTCTTATCATACTTTTATCTTTTAATGTCTATTCAATTGTGGATTCTTGATTTTAATTCATTAATTATGAACTAACTCTTTTATTAAGATTTCAATTGAACATTTTATGGCTATGAATTAGTTATTTAATTTATTCTAATTATTTATGTCAAAGTGAGTTGTTTATCTTGCTTTATGCTTATTGATTAATTATCGATCGATAATTACCTTGTTACTCTAGAAGGAATTGGGAAAGGAATTCTAGGGTTTAGAAGCTGGCATGTTGACATGTGACTTAGTTATTTGCACAGTGAATAATTAGGTTTGTGAATAGAATGAGAATATCTATTTGCTGCATGTAACACATAAGAAATTGGGATTGTAGTGAGTTTAATTCAATTGTTTTGCATAGGGATATAGCAAAATTAACTTGGATTAAATAGAAGGCAAATGATCACTTGAGAAAGGGCTTTTGGCATTTGAGAATTCCTGTTAACAATTCAGTAGACATAATAATTGGAATAGTTGAATAATTGATTTATAATTCATAATTAGGGATATTGGAGTCTTTATTCTTATTTATCTGAATTCCATCAATTCTTAGTTGTTTATTTGTTTCTTTTAGAATAATCTTTTTGTTTTGTTTAATTTAGTTTTCTTAAATCTAGAAATCACAATTATTGGTTGTTTAAATAAAATTGATTTGGTTAAGAGTTAGTATTTGGTAATTTTTATTAAATAATTTCTCGTGGAAGCGATACTCTACTTTCACTTTATTACTTGTTGAGCGTATATACTTGCGTATTCATTGATTCTGAAATCGATCAACAAGTTTTTTAGGCGCCGATTCTTTGGGAATTAATTTAATAATTATTTACCAATATTAATTTCAATGAAATTAGTCTTAATTTAAATATTTTTATTTTTATTTTAATTCTCTTCTATATTTTCTCTCTTTTGGGTACCATGGATGAGTTTGAGTATCAATGGCCATACGTTCTTGGCTCAACCAAGGGAAACATGGATTGATGGACTTAATACATCTTCTATAGAGGCAACTTGAAGGCGTTGGAGGTTTGTTGTGACCATCTGGTCGAAGGATGGCAAGAATGACTTCGACCAAGGGAGAGAGATATTGATAGACTCGAGAAACTTTCTGCATTGTCGGCCAGATTGAGACACTTTCGAGGATGTTTGAAGCTTTTTGAAGCTCAACGTCATCAAAGTGTGGCGGTTACTTGTGATTATTGTGCTGGAAATCATATGAGTCATCAATGCACCATCGAGTTTGAGCCGATGCGATGCGGTGGTGATTACCCCAATAATTATGTCTATCCTAACAACTATTATCAGGATTGGGGGTATCACCCGATTTTCATGGAACCATACTCATCAAGATCAATTTTATGCTCCAAGTCCAACGTACCCACCGGATTTCTCGTGTCCACCTCCACTATAACAGGAAGAACATTCAAATTTGGAGGAAGCTTTGTCCAAGTACATAGCTTCATGTGAGGAGAGGAGGATTAATCAAGAGATATTGAGTCAAAATTTTACGAACCAAAGCGAACAACTAACCAATGCCTCAAACATTTGTCCTCAATACCCTTGGCTCTATGACATGGATGGCGAGGCCCGATGATGAGCTCGAACCAAATCTGCAACCGGATGTGCCAAATGATATAGATGTTGAAAGAGAGGAAAGACTTGGAGACCAACAAAAGGAGATCGACAAAGATCTAACTTTGAGTACCAACGAAGATGAGCCAATTTTGATAGTGTCCCATGTACCTTCTCCACCAAAGTTCAAGAATCCGGGCAGTTTTGCAAAACCATGCCCAATTGGCAGTCATGTCGTCGGCAAAGCTCTTTGTGACATAAGAGCTAGTACAGTTGTGGAGTCATGGTGGGATGAAAAGGAGAAGATAGAGGAAGACTCCATTATGTTTATTAAGCTTCAATGCCCCAATCTAATCATAGACATAATGGAGAAAACACCTAGTTGTTGGACGTTCTTAATAGGGAACCTATCTACAAAGAGCATGCTAGGTGACTTCAATTCAAGGGTTTTTGCTAATGGGAACCTCCCAAAAGAGACATTATTAATGATGGATGGAGGATTCCTCAATTTTAAATAGGGGAATTGGATAGAGAATTGAAGAAGTCAAGTGAGAGACTATAAAACAAGCGCTTATTGGGAGAGCAACCCAAGTTTAATTTTTATTTTTAGTTTTATTAGGTTTTATATTAGTAGTTTTGAATTTGCATTTATTTAAAATTTAATAAATTGTTTCTATCGTGGTTTATGAGGTTATTCAAGTCAAATTCAAGTGTGGTGCCCAATTTGTTCCATGTGCCTAGCTTATTCTCCAAACTTAGCGGACAAGGAGGAAGATTGCTATATTTTCAAGGAAGTCCTCTGCTTTAATTTTTTCTATTTGACCATTGAGGACAATGTCTAGTTTAAGTTTGGGGGCATTTTAGTGTCGTATTGCATATAGTTAGTTATTTGCATAGTAGTTCATTTTTTTTGTGTTTAGCATTGTTTTTTTTTTTTTTGCATTGCATATAATACATGGTAGTTATTTGCATATTCATATATGTGTTGCATTAGTATGTGTTCATGTAGTATAATTGCATTTTTTTTTTTTTTACATGAATACATGTGATCGGTTGGTGTGGTCTTAGCTTCGCCTTATGATAAGATTGGTATTAAATGTTAACTTGAATAGTGTTGATAATTGATGATGAGTTCTAATTTTAATCATGATGATAATCTGAGCTTTTGTCTGAAACTTATGTATGTAGGATAGCACTTAAAGTTTAACTATTTTAATCCACTTGGTTCAAGGGTTTCATAATTTGTTTACGAGGAAAATCTTTGTTAAAATTTAAGGAAATTAGTGAATTGGCGGTAAAGGTTGGAATGACGTAAAAGCTTGAGTTTGGGGGAATCTATGGGATATATATATATACAAAAAAGAAAAAAAGAAAAAAAAAAATGATGAAAAGAAAAAAAAGAAAAAAAATCGAGAAAAAAAAAAAAAAAAAATAAACACCATGGCATGCTTGTCTAGTTTTGTGGCCTTTGTTACTTGAGTAAAGTAAGCTTGAAGAGATTGTCTTTACACCTAAGCGCCCTAAGGTCTTAATGGCTTGGGAGTAGTGGTCAAAAGCTCGTTAAGGTAGCCTTTGAAAAGCTAAGGGAATAAGACATTGCTTTCGACCGTGAGAAAAAAAAAAAAATGAATAAAACACGAGAAAGAGCAAAAATGCCCTCGTGATTGAATAAGAGTATAAATAAATCTTGTATTTACCTTAAGACTTGGTAATTGCTTAGTTTTAACTGGAGTTGTCATGTTCACAAAAGTAATTGAATTGGAACTGAAATTTTCCTTTTAAGAAGTTTGTTATGTGATTATCTTGAATTGTGGTTGGTTAGAATGGTTAACAAGCACACACGCACAACATGGGTGATGACAGGTTTGGATTGACTAATTGGTTAGAGTTATGGATTTTGACTTGATTGGATATATTGTTTGAGTATCATTGGTATCTTTGAGGCCTGTTGCTATATATCATACTGATTTATTACTCGGTTCATAGGTATATTAGAAAGTAGATCATGCATATGCATTCATGTAGTTGAGTTAGTTTGTTTATTTTTAGTTCTTTTGTGTTTTTGCTTGAGGACAAGCAAAGGTTTAAGTTGGGGTATTTTGATGAATGAGTAATATACCCATGAATTGGATACATTAGGAATAAATTTATTGTTGTTCTCAAGTCTTTTAGAATAGTTTTAAGTGTTTATGTCTATTCAAGCATGTTTTATGTTGTTTTATAGGAATTGGGACAAAAGTTACTTGGATCGACGTTTGGGTGGCTAGATTAGCATTTTCGCTTGCCATTTACACAATGAGTCACTTGAGCCAATTTGAGTATTTCTCCGGACCTTATTTTGAAAAACTTAAAGAATGAAAGTTGTAGATCTACTTCTCCTCTTTCGGATCATCTTGAATCATCAAAATTGGAGTTCGGACGAATAAGTTATAGCCATTTTCCCAAAGGACGTTGGAGCGAAAATGTCGAAACATGTACCCGACATTGGGGCCCCCAAAATAGGCCTATTCCCAGCAAGAAAGTCTTTGAGGGAACGATGTTTGATCGTCAAGCCCAGGTATTTGGGAGCCTTTGGGGAAGGCTTGATGATGGCACGGACCAGCGTTTTTGGCGAATTTTGACACCTTTTGACTCAAATTGGATTGGGTTTGTTCTAAGCTAAAAATTGGACTTGTAACCTATAAATACATGATGTAAGGCATAAAATAAAGAGAGAATACATAGATTAGACTAGATTAAACACTCCATTAAATTAGAATCTAAACCCTAGTTCTTAATTAGCCATTGAAGATTGAAGCAAATTGAAGAACATTTGAAGATCGAAAGCGAAGAAGCAGAGGGAGCATCGAGTTTCTTGACAATGATTCTATTCTCTTCTCTTATCATACTTTTATCTTTTAATGTCTATTCAATTGTGGATTCTTGGTTTTAATTCATTAATTATGAACTAACTCTTTTATTAAGATTTCAATTGAACCTTTTATGGCTATAAATTAGTTATTTAATTTATTCCAATTATTTGTGTCAAAGTGAGTTGTTTATCTTGCCTTATGCTTATTGATTAATTATCGATCAATAATTACCTTGTTACTCTAGAAGGAATTGGGAAAAGATTCTAGGGTTAGAAGCTGGGCATGGTGACATGTGACTTAGTTATTTGCAGATGAATAATTAGGTTTGTGAATAGAATGAGAATATCTATTTATTTTATGTAACACATAAGGAAATGGGATTGTAGTGAGTTTAATTCAATTGTTTTGCATAGGGGATATAACAAAATTAACTTGGATTAAATAGAAGGCAAAGGATCACTTGAGATAGGGCTTTTGGCATTTGAGAATTCTGTTAACAATTAACAATTCAAGAGAGAACATAATAATTGGAATAGTTGAATAATTGATTTATAATTCATAATTGGGGATATTGGAGTCTTAATTCTTATTTATCTGAATTCCATCAATTCTTAGTTGTTTATTTGTTCTTTTTTTAGAATAATCTTTTTGTTTTATTTTTTTTAGTTTTCTTAAATCTAGAAATCACAATTATTGGTTGTTTAAATAAAATTGATTTGGTTAAGAGTTAGTATTTGGTAATTTTATTAAATAATTCCTCGTTAGTGTGGACGATACTTTCACTATTACTTGTTGATTTTCACTTTATTACTTGTTGATCAACAGAGCTAAACTTGATGTCTATTGTATTTTATCGGTTTAACATTGTTGAAGACTAATGATATTTTATTCTCGCATTATCTTAGTCATAATATTTCTTACTAGGCTAGTTTGAGCTCACCCTTTCCTTCACCGCTCTTCTTTGAAATGAGAATATAGACGAGTCCTGGGAACGTTGATTGATCTAGATGATAGCATTAGTAGTCCTCACTATTCTATTAAATAGTGTGATAGTAATTGTAATGAGGACTCAATTCGAGTGTGGATATTGTATAGATGACAATATTTGTATTAAAACTCACAACAGATGATTTATCGTATTTTACACATCAATTGTATAATTAAGTTGTATTTGAATTTTGTACCATATTTTTGGCGACTCAAGATGGGTGATGTATACCTATTTTTTGGGGCATCACAACAGTATCAAAGCTTAGGGATATGATCCTCGGCCGAGATGTGAGACAAGAATTAGGAGGGAGAGACGAGAATTCCTTCGCTAGTATGACCTACCTAAGTTTATTTGATATTTTATTGGTCGGTAGAGTATAGGGATAATATATGATATGTTAATTAACCCTTGTTTTGTGGCGATGTTGAAAATGACATCCAGAATGTTAAAAAATAGCAATGGAGCACGTGAGACCTGTGAGTCTCCACATATCAATAATCGGGATAAATGTGCATCGTGAAGGCGATAATCCTCCTGTAAATAACAACAACATGACCAAATGATGAGCGATGGAATGTTCAGAGGCTTTATACAATTCATGCAACATCGGTAAGAGAGACTCATGTTCAAAATATATAGGTGGAAATAATGGCAACTCACGGTCACGGTCACCGCGATTCGATGAGCCGGGACCAATGAGTTTTGGGAAAGCCGAACCACTTAAGGCGGAGACATAGTTAAAGTAGATCACCAAGATATTTTATGTCTTGGGATGCTTAGAGGAGCAAAAGGTTCCATTTGCCACCTTTATGTTGCGTGAAGAGGCAAATTACTGGTGGGAATCTGTAAAACGTACCCAGACTGACGCACTCAATATGTCTTGGGAGAAGTTCCAAGAGATGTTCAACGACAAGTACTTTCCCGAAAGTATTCGTCACATGAAGGAGGTGGAGTTCATCAAGATGGAGCAAAACAATATGACTGTGTCGCAGTACGAGGCTAAGTTTGCCGAGTTGTCTCGGTTTGCATCCCATCTGGTCGATAATGAGGAGCGAATGACGCGAATGTTTCTAAGAGCTTTGAAACCCAATATACTTTAATACCCCATTTCTCACAAACTTTGTTTATATTTAGATGTTGTGAATAGGGCTCAGTTATTGGAGCGTGATAATGAGTCAGCACAACCAAAAGGCAACAACCAACAACACGATAATAATCGTCATGCAGGTGGCAACTTCATCATCTAACAATGATAACCATCGTGGGGAAATTATCATGCCATGAATGGTAACCTCTTCTTGTGGTAATCATGGCTAAGATAATAAAGTGGAAATTTCAAGAAGAGAAGGTTCAATAATGATGGAAAGACAAAGAAAGATTTTTACCCGTTTCAAAGGAAGAAAAACGACCACCGGGCGTATGTTTCAAATGCGGACAGGAGGGACACATCCATCCAAACTGTATGCAACAATCCAAAGCGTGTTTTAATTGCGGAAGAAAAGGTCACCTAGCTCGATTTTGTCATATGGTGAAGTCAAGTCCAGCTGGGATGGTGATGCCAAAGGATGTCACAGACAAGCCAAAGCCGGTACTTTAAGAGAGAGCATTTTTTTTTCGTGACGAGGAACCTGAATAAAATTATCACGGGTAAGTTAATCATAAATTCTTGCGAAGTCTATACCGTGTTAGATATCGGTTCTACTCACTCTTTCATTTCACTTAGTTGTGTTCAATGTTTGAATTTAACTCTAGAGAAGTTAGACTTTGATTTATCTGTTGAAACTCAGTTGGGAGAAACCTTTGTTACCTCCCCTATTTATAAATCTTGTTTGATTCAAATCAATACTTTCACGTTACCTGTCGATCTTATCTCTTTGAAAATACTTGCATTTGATGTGATTTTAGGAATCGATTGGTTAAGTACTCATCATGCTTTTAGTAAGGTTGTTAGCTTTCATATTTCTAACCAACCTGTTATGCGAATTCAAACAACTAAACCACTAAAGTCAATCATTGTCATATCAAGCCATAAGTAAAAAGCCCCGGTCCTTTCGTTGTTGACTTCCTTGTGTGGAATGCAAAAAGCTTTAACTTTTCGTAGGGGACGTTGTGAATAACAATGGCAAGTTGATAGGTATCAATATGACGTGTTATCCAAGTCTTGGATGAGAGTCATAGTTGTGAATGATATTTCTATTGTTAATAAATTTCTGACGTATTCTTGAAGACTTCTTAGCCTACCCTAGGCCGTGAAATCGAATTTTGTATTGACCCCGATGACAAAACCCATTTCTTAAACCCTCAAATATTTTCTTCACCCAAAATGAATGTAACACGCGCCCAAAGATGTTGGTTCGAGTTTGTTGAAGATTACGATCGTACCATTCAATATCATTGTGGAAGAAGCGAACGTGGTAGTTTACGCTATTGAGTAGAAGATCATATGTGTTTACGAGTGCGATGTTGTTAACACAAAGACTCATTTTGTATAAATGATGAAGATAGAGTTAAAGACTCTAGGGACCCATGTGAAGATAAAGAATATACGATTAGAATCGACTTTTAATCGATAAAGTTAAAAGCGCTTTCAAACGACATACCCAAGTCGATGAATGTGAAAAAAAAAGAAGGTTCAAGAGGCGTTATTATAGAAGCAAGAATTGATGAATAGAGGAAATGTCAACCCTCGATTTAATTGACCCATTTGAAATCCTCGATCGAGTAGGGAACTGTCTTATAGACTCGCTTTACCGCCAAATATGTCGCGTGTTCATAACTTTTTCACATATCAATGTTACGTAAATATGTGGGCGACCCTAACCACATTATTGATTTAAAACCGATTTAGATAGCGGATAATTTAACGTATGGAGATGTACTGTTAAAATCTCGGAATGTATTCAACACTCAAAGGTTATACCTCAAGAGTTAGAATCGGACGAAGTGTCCTCATCTGTTCTACGCATACCGTGTACGTACGTAAATTTCGAGGGTGAAATTTCATAAGGAGGAGATTGTAAAATCCCAAATTTTACTTAATAAAGATTTAAATTTCTCGAATTTTTTTTTGAATATTATGGTGTGAATTTAATATAATGCTATAGTTACGGGTAATATTTATAAATTTTTCAAAGTATGCAAGTTGTTATATTATATTTGATTGGCGGGGAATATTCTTTGTGTCGTGGGAATATTAAATGCGACGACATAACAATCATTGGTGGACCCCTACAATGTAATTATTGTTTGATTGAAAAAACGACAAAAATATTTTTATGAAAATAACGGCGGAAGTTTTACAGATTATCTTGTTGAACTACTCTAGTAGTCAAAGTACAATAATACGTGTGGTTGCATAGTAGCATTACGGTATTGATTATTGATGCTTACGTGAGGCGTAACTTCGCTTTTGTTCAATTATTGCTACAGTAGTTGATGCATAGTATCTCACATTATTTGATTCAATTATTGTTGATTGTTATATACATATATATATATATTATATATAAGTTTTGTTTTATTAGTATTATTAATGTAACAAAACATAAAAGCTTTTATATAAAAAT
The DNA here is from genome assembly GCA_020205605.1 of Panax ginseng. NCBI lineage: Eukaryota > Viridiplantae > Streptophyta > Magnoliopsida > Apiales > Araliaceae > Panax > Panax ginseng. Next base: position 61,909,342 of record CM035135.1, read on the forward strand.
GTAATACTTTTATAAAGTTATTCTATAAATAGAATATATTATATTCTATTATACTTAGTGTTTTGCATAGTAAAATCTTTTTATATAAAAGAATACTTTTATAAAGTTATTCTATAAATAGAATATATTATATTTTATTATGCATAGTGTTGCATAGTGCTGCGTAATAATATTTTGCATAGTAAAATCTTTTATATAAAATAGAATACTTTTATAAAGTTATTCGTTTTATTAGATTATAAATAGAATATATTATATTTTATTAAAAAGATTTTGCTTTAAATCTGGACCGTCCGATTAAAAGTAAATCAATCTGGACCGTTCATGAATTAGTTACTATGCAGTCTATTCTTCTATAAATAGAAGCTCATTCCTTCATTATTTCTTACTTAATTCAATTGAAACTCTAGAGAGAGAAACTATAGAGAGAAAGAAGAAAAGTATTCTGCTACTTCACTACTTCTATATCCAGTTTCTTCTTTATAAGGTAAGGGATATTATTTGTTGTACCCGTAAGGGGTATTATTTCTTTCGTATTCATGAAGAGAACTTCTGTTAATCTATTATTTATTATTCTATTGGAATAACATGTATACGCGGTCTACCCTATACTTGGTGAAATTCTTCTGTTATTCCATTCTTTATTATTCTGTTGTAATATCATGTTCAATGCGTTACGCGTGGGACTGGTTCCGATCTTTATTATTCATTGGAATATCCTCGTCAATGCGTTTTACACCTGGACCGTTTTCGTTATTTATTATTCGTGGAATAACCTGCTTTTATACATCTGCAATCGCATGCATGGTGATTTCTTTGTTATTCCATTCTTTATTATTACATTGGAACATCCCGTCTGCGTGCAATTTCGCTTAACCTCGTTCTATTATTTATTATTCTCATTGAATAACTTTTGTCATGCTGAAGTGTCGCAGGCATGGTGATTTCATTGTTATTCCATTTTTATTATTACATTTTGAATATCCTCGCTTGGGTCAAGTATTACACGACTCAGTTCCGTTTATTTATTATTACATTGGAATAACTCGTCTGCTGCAATCCGCATGCATGGTGATTTCTTTTGTTATTCCATTCTTTTAATACTCGGTTGATTAAAGTTTTGACTTCTATACTCCATGAAATTATAGGAATATCATTGATATTTGCGCTTCATCCAAAGATCTTTTCATGGAAATATTCTTCTCGAGCATTCTTGAATTTTACTCTACAAAGAAGTATCATGTTGACAATTTGGGCGTTATTAGTTCTCTAATAATTTAATTCTTGAACTTGTTTTATTGAATTCTTATATCATTGTCATCATCCTCATGTTTATATTTTGTTGAAAGTCATTTGTGGCCCAGAAAGTGCATAGATTGACTTGGTATGATTATGACCGAGGATTATTCGGTATAATCATGGTAGTAATGTTACAAATGATGTGGAAAAAGTCTTCATTGGCTCGTAGTGCATTGATGGACGCTTTTGATATGATTATGGCTATGGATTCTCTTCGGCCAAGGGAGCAAAGATGAATTGTTTTATGGCATGATCGGGACCAGTTGATGAAAACACGATTATCTTTGGCCCGTGGTGCATGGATAATTCGTGGTCGTGATACTAAATAATATCCTTGGCACCATGAAGCAAGCGGGGATGATTTGATGATGTGAATTATTTATTATGCTGAGTCTCAGCGATAAAAGTGATAAAAACTTTTTAAATCATAAAAGATAGTAGATTTTATTCTCTACTTGACTCTTTTAATTGATTGCTTGTTCACCGCGCAGCTTAAACTTGATGTCTATTGTATTTTATCAGTTTAACATTGTTGAAGACTAATGATAATTTATTCTGCATTATCTTAGTCATAATATTTCTTACTGGGCTAGTTGAGCTCACCCTTTCCTTCACTGTTCTCTTCAGGAAATGAGAATATAGCTGGGACAAGTCGGGGAACGGATTGACAGTCTAGATGATTGAATTAGTAGTCCTCACTATTCTGTTAAATAGTGTGATAGTAATTGTAATGAGGACTCAATTGAGTGTGGATATTGTCTAGATGACAATATTTGTATTAAAACTCACAGTGTATGTTTTATCGTATTTTACACGACTGTTTTACAATTAAATTTTATTTGAATTTTGTACCATGTTTTTGGCGACTCAAGATGGGTGATGTATACCTATTTTTGGGGGCGTCACAATAACTTATTCCCTCTGATTTCTATGCAACAATCCTTATGAATATGTTCAATGGGGATTATCTCTTCATTTGCTACCTTAACGTCTAAAGGTATTGGCAACTTCTCAGGGATTAAACCTAATCGCTTAGCAAATTCACATGCTATAAAAGAACAAGTAAAGACTTTTAGAGTCAAATAGCACATAAGCATTTATCTTATTGACCGAAATGATACCTGCTACCACATCCGTTGATGCAACCTCATCTTGGATAAATCATATTAAGCGTCGCGGCGAGGGTTCTACCCACCGATGGTGTTGGTCCAAGAATGGCTAACTTACCAACGCCGTAACCCTTATTTCCCTCTAAACCCTTCTTCGGGCAGTTTCTTGCCATGTGGTCTAATGACCCACAGACAAAACACCCCAGGTTCTTTTTAGGGTTAAGACAGTTGGGTGACAAATTCCCCTCCTGCCCACAGTTGTAGCAAACCGCTTTCCCCTTTAAACAGACTCCCATATGAGTCTTTCCGCATGTCTTACATGCTTCTGTTCTCCGCTTGGGCTCTCCCTGCTTTACCCCAGTATTCCCAGGGTTAAAACTCTTCCTCTTCGGCAAGTTGCCGCTTCTGCTGGAAACTTCAACCTTACCCACTCCCTCTAACTTACTCTTGTTCTTTCGCTCTTTATGGTACTGAGACAATGCCTCACCACCACCTTCAGCTATAATTGCCTTTTCCAGAATGGTCCCATAGGAAGCACTCTGAAAACCGATATCCTCTTCAGAGAGCTGGGGTTTTAAGCCCCGCTTCAAACTCTGCGTGCCTTCCTCTCCTCTCAGATCCACACGGTGTGGAGCAAATCTCGCCAATTCATTGAACTTGGCAAAGATATCGAAACCCATCATATCCCCCTGCTTAAGTTTTAGGAACTTAATTTCCATCCTACCCTGCATACTAGTAGGGAAATAGTTCTCGAAGAAGACCTTCTTAAACTGTTCCCACGTAACAACTTCTATCCTAGCCCCACCCTGGTGAGCCTCCCACCAGTAGTTGGCTTCTCCCTTTATCATGTAAGTCGCAAAAGAAGTCTTTTGCGCCTCACTTATGTTTATTATCACAAATGCCTTTTCAATCTCCTTTACCCATGTCTGGGCCTCTAAAGGGTCCGTTGTTCCTCGGAACTCAAGAGGACCCACACTCTTAAATTCCTTAAAGGTTGTTGTTTTTACTACCCCGGGAGCTACAGAAATCCTACCCCCAACTTGGTTAAATGAAGCCGTTAATAAATTAACGAACTCTTTCATAGGGTTATTAGGACCCCCCCTGATTCTCATTATGAGACTCGACCTCTTGGTTACGTGGTCTCCTTCTTGGCGGCATAATTCTGATTAAATATATAAAGTTTCGTTATTATCTATTTAACTTCTTGGTTATCATTCTCAAACAACAACAACCACTCATACCACAACAAGCACATTAAATAAAAACTTCATTATATTAATATGCTTTTATAGTCAAAACTATTTACATCATGTTCCCTTAGCCAAAAAGCTATTACATACTATCCCGCGATTGCCTTTTACAAAAATTGGGATTTACAAAAAGACTACCCTTTAATTATACAAAAGTGGGTTTTACGTCACTACCATATACACAAAAGATCTAACGATCTACTAACACTGTCGAACGGCATTCTCATATTTCTGATTTGCCAGAATCGACACTATATCTCTACTTATGGTATGTCGAGTCTGTCTGGACTCAATGGAATAACAAGCAATTTTTAGCTTGAAATCCTCATGAGCGCACTCGTGGATATAAGACATCCTAGCTATCTTCTGGTCTTTATCAACCAGTTTCTTTTGAAGTTCTAGAACCTCATCCTTATAGTCACGTGCTTTATCTGTCATAAGCACTTTCTCGTCGTGCTCTGGCTCAAAGTCTGCCTCTGCAGATTCCTTCGCCTCATATAGGGCGGTTATCTCCTCATTCTGAGTTTCTATCACAGTGCGCAGATGCACATTCCTATCCAACACAAACAGATACAACGATCTCATTGCATCTGGAGGTGTTGGCTCCTGAGTAGGTACCACCGTATTAACCGATGTCACCTCCATTTCCTCCTCTACGTCCAGCATCTCATTAAGGTATGATGCTAAACCCATCATCTCTTCATAGTATTCCTCCTCAGAGATGTACTCCTCAATGTCTGAGTCTTCTAGTACAACTAATCTGTACCTCATACCGGCATTAGTACTACCTCCACTTGGTTTACTGACTCTTCACTCACAACGTGAATGTCTCTATACATCATGCTATCGATCGACATCTACAATAGCATATAACAAGTTGATTAGTACATAATACACAATAGTATAAGCACAAATCATATTTAATTTATTTAAGATTAATTTCCATCTTTTAATTCTTTCGATACTGAGTTATCTCAATACCTTAATAATTCAATGGACTTGAATTTCATTCTTCGGACTTTACCTTCCTTACGAGGTTATTAGCCTAAGGTTCTTCCCCCCTTAAGTTTTATAACCTAAAGCTTTGATACCAACCTGTGACGCCCCCAAATTCGGGTATCTTCCAACCCGACATATGGTGCTCCACTATACTAATATCCATACAATCATTCCATTGAAATACAACCAAATGAATGTAATTACTATCTTCTTATTACAATTAAAGTATAATCCTTCCCAGGTTCATAACTGATTATATTGTTAGTTGTTCATAATGTAATAATACATACAAACATACTAATCTATTACACAATGGCTAAGCATCCATCTTAGCTTTGCCCTTATCTCTCTTAGCATTCTCAGGACGTTTATCCTTAACTGCAGTTATATAATTCACGCAAGAAGTGAGCATGGCCAAAGCAAGTTTAATAAAGGATAACAATAATACCACGATCGTGAATTATATAACAATTCCTACATAATCGAACAATAGTTATGAAGTATCATGAAACAATAATACTTTAACGATTCATAACATCAATTCCCAAAGTATAGAATAGATTAGGAATTACGAACCTACGATAGACCATGAACGATAACTTTCGGTTTCATACTTAAAAGGATTTCACAAAGACTAAGGTCATTTACATCCGCATTACTTACGAGCACTTCCAGGTGATCAGCCTGTAGTACTCTATGTTGATTAACACTCATTCATTAAACGTATTTACATTTAATATTTTTGGCAAACTCGCGTGCCCATCGAATAATCGATGAAAAATACTTTTGTTTGTTCATAGAAAAACCTTACCTTCACGTCCGTACCAATTACTTGGCATATGATAGCGTTAACATTTCTATATAGAAAGATATGAATCATAATCAATCTATATCTTATGAATAGTCTAGACGAGTTAAAATCTTGCATCGAATCTTTAAAACCAATTGTGCAATTCAGTTCATCAAATCACATAAAACTTGGCTAACTTGGAAGTTAGACAAGCGTTAAGAAAACTTTCCTTTCAGCGTCTTCAAATAACTTAATCGACTGACCACAGCCTTTTTACGTAATCTACATGATATATTCACATAAAGACACTCAGAATTAGCTAACAAACAAATGTTCACATTGTTTTACCAACTTCTTTCTCTTCTATGTCTTAGTTAACTTAATATTAATAATAAAGTCAACTCAACTCATTACCCTTCGTCCCGGCTCGTTACTCAACTGACGTTATTAACCGGACTCGAACATTAGTGATAAAGTACCAACCTCATTCATCATTCATAACTCATTAACATGCATTCAATTCCTAAGTTCAATACCATATACCTTAGTATAGGTAGTATAGGAATAGCTTTAATACACTTATGAAGTGTACAAACATTACCCCTATAGGTCCCTGAACAATTGAAGTTCAAAACCTAAGTCAATATCCAAAGTCTAACACTCGCGCTGCGGCGCAACCATCCTAGTACTAGACTGGAGCTATAACGCCAGTTAGCAGTGGCAAGGCTTGATCTCAAGGCCATTGCTTTGCATGCGAAAGCGATGATGTCTTTGCGATGCCATTTAGCGATACTTAACTTTCTTCAGGTCGACGCTTAAGACGCGGCTTTAACACGTACTGCCGCTAGCATGCAGCTGAGACCTCGATCTGAAACTTCAACAATTTTAAAAAATTTTATGAAATTCCCGGGGTCATAACTTCTTCGTTATAAGCCCGATTTGGTCCGTTCAAAAGCCTACACGTCATAAATGACATACTCTACACGTTCATATAAGAATTCGACACTTTTGAATCCCATAACTCAAAATTTACTATTGAGTTCATTTTCTAAGCTTTCGTAAACGTTAATGAGCGTTCAATGCTCGATTTCTTCGTTTTATGTCGGAATCCGACGATTCTCGAACCCACAACTCTTAATTACCCTATCTCACGTGTTGACATTGAAAAATAACATTTTCAAGTCTCACGTCAACTTTCGACCTCTAATTCGGAATTTCAACGTTTTCGACGTTTAACGTCTAATTTCGTGAAATTCACCATAACTTCGTTACTAACGTTCTCTACGCCAAATCACATGGAATACTCCATGGATTTCATATTTACATCCTAACCAAGCAAGATGTATATATAACGTATTGATGGAGTTCAATCGTTTAAAAATAATCGATCTCAACAAACAATATTTTCATAGTTTGAAACTATATCGAACCTTATGATTTCTACGATCTCATGACTTATAGAGATTGAATCTATGGTAAGTCATCTTTAATCCAGTATACAAGACATATACCACCCATTTATGATCCTCCAAGATAAAAGAAAAATCAAAAGAGATGGAAATGAAAGATAAGAGATATTACCTCAAGAACTCTTATGAATCTCTTGAAAACTCTAAGTCTAATCTTCCAAAATATATGTTGTGTGTAGTTTAGCTCCCTTTCTCTCTCAAATAATCTAGGTTAGGCGATTGAAAAACCCTCAAATGACCAACCTTGCCTTCTTATTTATAGGAAACTAGAATGGAGGGCAATATGGACATTACACTCCCCACCTCCTTACTATTCACACTTGGTCACCAAGTAAAATGCTTGGTGACCAAGCATTATTTTTGGCTTGCACACCAAGGTGGCCGGCCCATCCATGCCATGGTTCATCCCATGGGTTGCCCATGGGTTCTACCCATTCGATGACCCACCAGTTCGATCCACGGTTCGATTTTCGTGAATTGGGCTTAACTAAATTAACATTGGGCCTTGACTTGACTTAACCCATTAATCCCTTGGGCTTGTTCATTCAAATAATTGGGCTAATTATAAACCAACTCAAATGAATTAACATTAAGACTTAACTTAATTCTATAATACGAATCGTATTCTATATATACAATTCATGTATTCTCTCCGTATACTACTCGTACAATAATCATATTGGACTTCGTATTTACTCGTCGTATTATACATAGATACTAAATAGTACCACAGTTGTATAACACTCGCTTTAATTATAACGCAAATCCCTTTACGCATTTCATTTCCTTCTCGGAAATCAATATACTCAACCCTTAGGTTTTAAGTCCGCATGCAAAAATTCCGTTTGCCATAAATGAAATATTATCAGATATTTCATCTTATCTCGATATTCTATCATTACTCGTTTCTCGGAATTTCAAAATAATTCCCCTAACAGAAACGGATGAATAGTGTTTTTACAGAAATTTCTCGAAAAACATTTATTTTCGTCTTGGAAATTCCGAATAATTAATTCTAGCACGTAGCCAGATTACTAACCATATAAACACATTCTAGGTCATAGAACGACTTTCACATAGCTTACTCACATAATAAATCAATTAAATTCATTTAATTCACATAATCAAATTAAAATTTAATTGTCATAAAAATCCAATTTTCTCGGGCGTTACATTCGTTAATCTTCTTACCGTTCGCTACGACTTTCTTAATACCCTTCGTTATTCTTCCTTAATGTCAAAGCCATACGGTTTGCGATATGCTAAGATCGACCATTCAACGCAACTACGTTGCGTTCACAGCGTCTATATGCTTTACACTTATCTATCATTACCTTACCATAACATCGAAATGTTATTCATTACCCCCGTCACTCAACGTCTAAGGAATCACAATCATAACGATCCCCCACATTCGTTTATCGCGACTACGGTCCTCGGATATCGGTTCCGTAACCCGCGTCTACATTCTTTATCTTTTAATCTCGTTTAATCTTTTCGTTCAACCTTTACTAAAGGTTTAAATCACTTGATTAAGTTTTACATTAGTTGAACATTATGTTCTTTATCTTCCTTTACATTTCCCCCAATAGTTGAGTAGTTAAAAGCTCTTCTCTGGCTTTTTCTTCACATCGGTCTGCGGCCCCACTACCTTCTCTATCTCTCGCACCGCGGCATGAGACTTCAATGTCTGGATCCCCGGTCTGGCACTGCAGTGCCACTCTACAAGGCATGGTTGGCGCCACGGCGCCAAGTCCTAACCCTAAAAAATTTCTCTAAGTATTAAATCAAATTTGAGACGCTTACTTCCCGGTTTTATAACTTATTCGTTATAACTCGGAACGAGGTCATTCTAAATCCATTCTCTTCCTTGTCTTACGTACTTCAATCCCCCTCAGATAGAACTTTGTTCTAAATCAATTAATGTGCCATTCGATTAGCTTAATCTTCACCCTTCATTCGTTTTATATTTTTAACGCTCTTCGTTCGTTCGTTCGTAATTCGATTATCCGAACTCAAAATTCGCTAGTTCTTGAGTCCACGACTCAGGTTTTCTACATTCTCTTAAATTATTATGAAACCCTACATGTTCGGGTTCATTTAATAACTTTCTAATTCTCGTTCGTCTTTTATAAAATTTTTGCCATAACTTCGTTATAGCTCAGTTTTAATCCGTTCTTCATGAACGTTTCTACCGTTCCTAACCAAGCAATAAGCGTCTAACTTATATACGATGGTTTTAAATTTGTCCATCAACAACAATTATCATACGATGGTTTTAAATTTGTCCATCAATAACGTTCTTCGTGTTCTTCGCGTGTTCTTCGTGTTCTTCATTGGTTCTTCATTTTTAATCGATATTTTGGATTACGATTTCACTTTTTGTTGGAATTTAATGTTATAGAACACCATTCTATACTTATTTCACCTACTCATTCATATAATCCACTCGGGTCGTTCTAATTCATTACGAATCTTATACTTCCTTAAAAAATTTATAAACTAAACTTCTAATTCTTTTCTTCATTTCCTCATGATTTTAACCATATGAAACCATTCCTAACATCTTTTACTTCTTATTCTCATTAAAATATGTTTTATCATAGAAAAATTTATTAAAAGTTTGATTTTTGGATTACCTCTCTTCTTTAATCATCCTCTGTCGGACAAAGGTTGCTCACAAGCAAGCTTTTTCGCTTCCTTTTCCTCTTCTTTCTTCCATCCGAACTCTCTCTCTCTCTCTCTCTCTCAAAGTGTAGGATTTTCAAAATCCCAAAACAATGAATTAAGCTTTTTATTTATAGAAAACCAAGGCTAGGGGTATTTTAGTCATTTTGCCCAAACCTCCTTACTATTCACACCTCCTCAATAGACCTCTTTACTATTCATGAAACTTCCCTTCGTAGTTCTATCTTTCGGGTTTCGTCCGACAATTTTAAAAACTGCGATTCTCGGAATCCAAATATTTTTGGATATTTCGTCTTTCCTTTACCAATTAACTTTTACGTATTCTTCGGATCTCCGAAAAATTGAAAAACACTTTTTGGAATTAAGTGTTTTCCTTCACGTTTTCCTCTAACATAGCTAACGAATGAAAAGTACATAGCAGTACTTTTTCGTCGTTTTTACTTCGTCCGATTTTTGCACGTTTTTTGAGAAAAACTTTTATCGGCTTACTTAACTTTTCACGATATATTATCCTCAAATCTTTCGATGGAATGTCATTTCAACATACTGAACTCTCGAAAAGGCTTAGGTTATTCAAACCCTAACCCTTAGGGTTTCGTCGAGTGAATAATGCCTATTTCGTCTTTTTCCCCGGAAATATTTTTGTTCCTGGAAAATTTTTATTTTCGTCTTGAAATTTCTTACTCGTTCAATTTAGCTCGTAGCCAGAATCCTCCTGATTAATAATCATCCTAGGTTCTAGAACGATTAATAAACACATAACAAATAATATTATTAATAAAAATTTAATTTATTAATAACTAATTCTTTAAACTTAAATTCTGGACAATCTGAATTTCCGGGTTGTTACACTATACGCAAATTATGCAGTCCAACTGTGTAGACAAACAAAATCATATGTCAGATAATCACGGTCTAATCTACAGTTCATTTCCCAATTTCTTATAGATTACCCAATTAATTACTAATTCCTTAGCAATTAAATAATAAGCATAAATATATGAGTCAAACCATATTGTGTTAACCAAAGGGAAAAAGTAAATCAATTCAAATTAACAATGGGTTCCATTATAATCTTAGAGCCAATATTCAGTTCATAACTAGTAAACTAAATATAAGTAGCAACAATAACAACATTTATAAATACAGAATCAAATGAAATAACTAGAGAAGAATAAACTCTGTCACAGCTTCTTCAATCAATGAGAAAACCCATTGATTCGCCTTTCGACCTGTGTTCCTCTTGAGCTCCAAGAAATCCCAATCATAAACCTAATCTACCTAAGCTGTATGTATAATGATTATCAAAATAGAGAGAAAACTATACTAAACTAACTAAGAGAAAGAGAGAGAGAGAGAGAGAGAGATGAGTTGTCTGATATATGGAGAAAAAGGGGCAGAGATATATATATAATCCCTTCCTTTTATAGGTCAGTAGCCTTTCCTGTCTGCCTGGGAACCGGAGGTGGCGTTGCATCACCGGGCTTTGGCCTTGAACAGGCGCTACAGCGCTGGGTCAAAAATCTAATCAATAAGTGGGCACTACAATGGCAGGATTAAGCCTGGAAGAGGCGTTGCAGCACTAGTGTTAGGAAAATGACACTTTTGCCCCTAAATGTTGGAAATGACCTGTAAACTTCTGCAAAACATATATTAAGCAAAATAATAATAAAATACTATAAAAGTGATATAGAAATAAGATGAACAAGCAATTACTTAAGTATTAGAGGGTCCGATTCACTGGTATAAATCTCACTCATCAAAGATTCATTAAACCCAGATTCTCCTAGTAGTTACACACGACATATAGATATATTCCTATCCTATATACAAATCATGTTATTCAATCCTAAGAATAATAATCTATACGTTATTTAGATCTAAACCTATAATCCATCTATCAATTTCATATAGATTATCAAATTAATTGCTAATCAGACAATTATACATGCAACACAAAATATGATAAATAATTTATATGTGATCAACAATAACCAAAAACAAGAATAAATTAATTAAAATTAAATATTCGGTTCCATGGAAATATTTATTAAAGAGTTAGTTCATAATTTAGTAAGAAAAAACTAGCATCATCAGATTACAAAATAAAAGGGAAGATAAGAGGTAAAATCTGTAATAGCGCATAATCCTCCAATTTCTACTCTCTTCCGCGTGCTTCCATTCACTACATGAAAGTAGGGATGTAGCGTAGGAAATTTTGTGAAGGAATTCATTCCTTCACATAAGGAGTTTTCTAGCGAAGGAACAATGAAGGAAAAAATGTTGTGACAATATAATTATTAGCGAAAGAAACATCCTTCATAATATTTATTTTTTTCTTCACAAAATTGAGCTTTTAGATTATCATACTGAAAACAGTAATTGTTATAGAAAAGCATATCAAACTGCAACAGACAACCATAATTGTTCTTATTTTTTAAAACAGTTTTATAAATCAGAACAATTTATTGTTTCAACTAAAAACGCTATACAAGAAGAAACCTGCAGGCTTATAGTTTTGGGTAGACCCCCAAATCAACAGTAATTTTATGAGATCATATATGTGATAATTTATTTGTGAGTATATTTTTAATATGCCTTCAAAATTTCATGCCATTTTATTAATTAAGTCAGATTAGGATTATTGCTTGATTAAGTGGAACGTCACCCAAGTCGCGTTTTGAAACTTTGCCTTTAGCCGTGTTGTGGCATGGTGGCTTTTATTTCCTGTAAATTGTTGACAGACGTGCTTGATCAAACCTCAGATCCGATCCTGCCCTAGTTGGAACGTCACCCAAGTCGCGTTTTGAAATTTTGCCTTTAGCCGTGTTGTGGCGTGGTGGCTTTTATTTCCTATAACTCATTGACAGACGTGCTTGATCAAACCTCAGATCTGATCCTGCCCTAGTTGGTATCAGAGCCATGTTAGTTTGTTGACATATTAAATAATGTATTACCTATAAATTATGCATATATGATCACCTTTAAAGATGACTGATTTTTCAACCTCTCTTTTAACCGTAGCTAATGCTTCAGCTTCTACCATGGAAGCAACTGAACTTATAGCTTATCAGGATGTTAAGGAAGCCTTAGATAAATGGATTATTCCTAAAATCAAACCAGAAACAATTTATAAAATTGGAACCTTTGATTTTATCAGTAGAAGAATTATTAAAACCTTTGAAAATGCTGTTCCTTTACAAAATAATGATGAAATTTTATATTTATTGCATGTTGAAGATTTGTACCCTTTTTTGCAAAAATATAAATATGTTCATATAGGACTTATCCAGGTAGGTTTCAAACCTTTGACTTTACTTGGTCAAAATACCAGTATTCAGTGCACACTTAGATATGGTAGGTGTCTTAACTGGAAAGCCTCTCTTATGGGCGCTACTGAAACCAGTCTTGCTCATGGACCAGTATATTTCAATATCTACCCGAATTTAAGTATTGCTTTAACTGATAATAATTTGTCAAAAGTTTTAGAAATGAGAATTATATCTCATGGTTATGAGTATCTACTCGGATCTCCTCCTTTTGCCATATTATTCCGTAGTCACCTTAAAGTTTTAACAACCTTAAACCCTTATATCCAAAAACAAAGCCAATAAGGACATACTGTCCTTATAGACACTAATCTTTTTAGTAGTCAAGTGGCTATTCCCAGGATGATCCCTTGGGAAGAAATTACTTTTCCAAAACAATGACAAATTACAAATGCCGTCCCTACCATGCCTATAATTCGACAATCCATTGAGGATGTTGTCCAAACCAGTAATGGAAATGTTTATTTAAAATTCCAAAGACCCTTTACCCGAAGTCGATATATAAATAATATCTCTTATAATATTGATTTTCCTAAATCATCTAGACAATCTGTGTCTGATCCTTTAGACTATGTTTACCAAGAGTCTAAAAATCCCAGTAATGAGTCTATTAAAAATGAAGATATAATTCGAGGAATTCATATTTCTGAAAATTAAATACCTCATGGTATTTATGAAGCTAATACTCCTCAAAACAGAAGACCTTATAGTCCAACCGCTAGTGACATGAACTTTGAATGTTAATGGATTTTTCTCCTACTAGTAAAATTCATCAATGTTTAAACCAGGAGTTTATGCAGGATAAATACCAAAACTTTAGAAATTGGTATTTTAAAAATCATGATAATAAAAATTTAGTTGATATTAAAGCTAATTATTATGCTTATCCGAATAATAACCAAATGTATTTTATCATTTACTAAATGGTATTATGATTGTTTCCCAAAAATCGATTTTTATCTTTGAAAGTCAATGAATGTTTTAACTGGAATTCAAAAGGATTGGATTACTACAAGTGGAAGCATTATTCAATCTATTCATCCCCCTCCTAAGTCTCTTGAACATAGTCCAGGAAATAAAAATTTAAAACCTTTGGTTATTAATCCGTATGTCGATATTTCTGAAATACCCCATCAACAAGAAGAGGTTAAGATAAAAGACATTTTGCCTTTATCTAAGCAGAATAATTATACTACTTTATTCCTTCAAACTATAGGAAAACAGTTAACCAAAATTGAAGAACAAATAAATCATATTAATGATAATTGTCAAGTTGTTCCTCAACAAATAGATCTTCAACCCGTAACCATTAAACCACCTTTAGAAGTTAATAATTTCAAAATGAAATCTTCTAAAGCTGATAATGAATTTATTGATAATCTTTTAAATAAAATGAAAGATTTAAAGCTTACAACTGCATCTTCTTCTCAAATTAATATGATGACTGGACAACCTTCTTCTCATACCATTAATAATAATACTGATAGTGATGGAGATAGTACTAATGGTATTTCTCCTATTCATATTTTGGAAATCCAAAATAATTTTCAAGAAATTCAAAATATCAATAAAACTACTTACGATTGAAAACCCTATAGCTTTCGTGTGGCTTTATCTGGACCTAGTAGATACTATTACCCCAGGACCTACTCCACAGGATATTCTGTATGAAGACGACTTTCTTCATTCTCAAAAGTCTTCCCATGGAAAAACCGTTTATGAATGGAATATTGATGGTAAAACTGAATACCAAATTTTTGAGACCATCCATCATATGATGATGTATGCAACAGTCTGCAGACAAAATGATAATACAGATCATCAGATCTGTCGTTTCTTAGTAAATGGATTTACTGGCATTCTTAAAGGATGGTGGGATAATGCACTTACTGATAACCAACGAACTGAAATTCTCCAATCCTATAAGAATGAAACCAACCCCATTACTAAAACTAAAACAAAATGAGAAGATGCTTGCTACACCTTAGTTAATGCTATCCTTCATCATTTTGTCGGACCAGGACTCATGAATAATGATAGAGGTAGAGAACTCTTACAGAATCTTCGTTGTCCTTCCCTAACCCATTTTAGATGGTATAAGGATGTCTTTCTAATGAAGGTTATGCAAAGAACAGACGCCAACAGTGAACATTGAAAAACCAAGTTTATTGATGATCTTCCTACCTTTTTTGCTAAAAAAATCCGTAAAAAACTTAGAGATAAACATGACCATATGAGCATTCCATATGACCAATATTCTTATGGCCATCTTATTTCAGTAATTATTGAAGAAGGATTATTATTATGTAATGATATGAAACTTTAATAATTAATGAAAAAAGAGAATCTTACTAAAAGACATGAAATAGGAGAATTTTGCGACCAATTCTCTTATGACACAAAATTACAGTATCACCAAAAGTCTAAAAAATAGCAAAGTTCTAGACCCTCTAGATTTTACCGAAGACGTTCTTCTAAGAAATCTAAGAACAAAACCCCTGAAAAATCCACTAAAAAGAAAAAAGCGAAGAATAAAAAGATAAGTCTAAAATACAATGTTATAAATGTGGTAAAACAGGACACTTTGCTAATAAATGCAAATCAAAATTAAAAGCGAAACTTAATGAAATGTCCCTTGATGAAACATTCAACAAAAAATTCTTAATTGTTTATCTAATAGCGATTCGAAATCAAGTTCGGGATGATGATTTAAATTTGAAATCTATTCTAAATCTAGTAAGGATTACGGTAATGAACAATGCCAAACTTATACAACTAATAAGCATAATACAACTTCATGAAGCCAATTATTGAAAGCTATCGTCGAGATGAATGGTTTAGATATTAGAGGACCAGTGTTAATGTCTTAACCGACACTCAAAAATCACTCCTCGACTTAGCCGATCAAATTAAAGATCCCGAAATAAAATTAAAATTTTTAGAAATCTGTTATAAAAATCAAAAAATAGAAGAGGTTCTTCCCATCAATCAGTACAGTATGAAAGAAGTCTTGAAACGTATACAAGACGTTTCTACCACTGAAAAGCCTACTACCATTCAGGATCTCGAAGGAGAAATCAATATTTTAAAATCTGAAATAAAACAATTACATAATACTAATGTTATTATCTTCCAGGATTTAAATAATATTTAACAACAGTTAAATCATAAACAAGATAATAATATTGGATCCTCCAAACCTGAATCTTCTGATAAACCAAAGTCTTCTAAACAATATTTGATGCTTATGAATCAAGTAGTTTTTTAGAAATGGTATATTAGAATTACTTTTATTATCAGACTGGATTTTATTATAAAAGATGGCATTGCCCTAGTTGATAGTGGTGCTGATATGAACTGTATCCAGGAAGGATTAATCCCTACCAAATACTTTTAGAAAACCACTCAATCTTTAACTAGTGCAATGAAAATACCATGAATATTAAATATAAAATTCACGAAGCCTTAATCATAATCAAGGTCTTTGTTTACCTACTTCTTTTGTTCTTTCCGTAAATAATATGAATCAAAGTATCATCTTAGGCACCCCCTTTCTTATGTCTTTTTAATACCTATTTCAAAAATTGATACTTTAGGAATTCATACCACTCTTAAAAATAGACATATTGTTTTTGAATTCATAATAGAACCCTATTCCAAAGAACTAAACCAAGTTAAACACATGATTTATTCCAAAGAAAAATAGATTAATTTTATTCAAAAGGAAATAAAATTTCTTACTACAGAACAAAGAATTTTACAACCTTCTCTACATGAAAAAATAAAATTAATCCATAAAACTCTTTAAACTGAAATCAGAGTGATGTCCCAAATGCTTTTACGGAATAGGAAGAAGCATATTATTTCTCTTCCTTATATCCCTAATTTTAATGAGAAAAATGTTCCTACTAAGTCTCGACCCAGTCAAATGAAGAAAGAATATTTACTCCTTTGCAAAACAGAAATTGAGTCTCTTCAACAAAAAAAATTAATAAAACCTAGTACCTCTCCCTGGAGCTGTGCTGCCTTTTATGTTAATAAAAATTCAGAAATTGAACGAGAAACTCCACGACTCATTATCAATTTTAAACCACTTAATGAAGCCCTTCAATGGATTAGATAACCAATTAGAATAAAAGGATCTTCTTGACCAGAGCTTCATGATGCCACTATTTTCTCTAAATTTGATATGAAATCGAGGATTTTGGCAAATTCAAATTAGAGAACGGGATACTTATAAAAAGCGCTTTTACGATACCTTTTGGTCACTATGAATTGAATGTCCTTCCTTTTGGAGTAAAGAATGGACCTTGAAATTCCAAAGACATCATGAATGATATTTTTAATCCTTTTACTGAATTCATTATTTGTTACATTGATGATATCTTAATTTTCTCTTCATCAATTGAACAACACATTAAACATTTAAATATTTTTAAAAATGTTACCATAAAAAATGGTTTTGTAGTTTCTGCCCCTAAAATGAAACTTTTCCAAACAAAAATCAGATTTGTTGGACATAATATTTCTAATGGAACGATTATTCCAATTGATAGATGTATTGAATTTGCATCTAAATTTCCGGATGAAATTAAAGACACTAATCAACTGCAAAGATTTTTGGGAAGTCTAAATTACATTCGTGATTATTATCCAAATCTTTCTCAAGATGCTTCTATTCTTTACACTCGTCTTCGGAAAAATCCTTTACCCTGGACAGTAGAACATACTGATGCAGTTAGAAAGATTAAATCTAGAGTTAAGCGGTTACCTTGTTTGTCCCTACCAAATCCCGAATGGAAAAAGATCGTTCAAACCGATGCTTCTAATACAGGATATGGTGGTATTTTAAAACAATTTAATCCTAATAGTAAAAAAGAAGATCTTATTCGTTTTACGTCAGAAACTTGGAAAGGACCTTCTTTAAATTATCCAACCATAAAGAAAGAATGCCTTTCAATTGTTAAATGTGTTTTAAAATTTTACGATGATCTTTTAAATCAGCACTTTTTAATTAGAGTTGACTATTCAAATTTAAAATGATATTTAAAAAAGATGTTCAAAATTTAGCATCCAAATAGATATTTGCTACTTGGAAAAGTATTATATCGAGTGTTTGACTTTGATATTGAGTATATCAAAGGAAAATAAATTCTTCTAGGATTTTTCTAACGAGAGAATATTTGCGAGGAATGACCAAGAGAGGTCGTGGCCCACGGTCGGCGAGTAGAAAGGCAAGAGCTAACCTTTACTTATCTGAAATTTCCTAGCCTAAATACTCAGTCCGATAATTCTTGACTTCTTGCTAGCCCAACCTCTGATAAAAAGATGTTCTTCTTTTACCAGAACAGTACATTCCAAACAAATATGTGGAAGAAACGGTATTATTTATTGAATAGAATGATGAAAAATGGATGAAAGATCCATGAGAGATCAAAAGACGTTATTTAACAACTCAACAGTCTCCTCCTCGCTTCAACTAGTATCGCTATATGTATGAGCAGATCATCATTGAAACAGCATCAATGGACATAAAGCATACGCTTCATGATCCATCAAAACCAACAAGCCCAATTCAATACAGTAAAACAACCATTAAGAGCATTATGCCTCTTGCTAATTGAGGTATTAATCCTCATACTACCCGTACCATTGAATCCAAACCATTTAATGAAAACCGAGATCTGACTATTGGGATTATATTGATTCCTTTACGCAAGTATTTTATTATTAGAATCCTATTCATAACCATACTTGGTTCATCCGTATCTGTCCCGATGTTTTACGAAACGAAATTCCCAATTGGTTTTTCGTTTGGTGGGATAAAATCGGTATCACTATTGACAACTTGCCAAAATCAGTTCAAACAGCATTCAAGGAATAGCAAGTAGCTTATTCCTATATACCAGTAAACAAAGATCTATTTATGCTGAAATTACTTGCCCATTTCATAATCCGTTTCGGAATCCCTTAGATCTGGAAGTGGGATTTCCAATGTGATTATCAGAATAAAATCCCTCACCTTAAAAGGGTATTTTTTTACCAAGTGGTGGTATAAAGGACTTAATCCGATAGTACAAGAACTCCTTAAGACCATAAAGAATCATAACCAGGCCTGCTTAGATGTTATCCCTCAGAGCCTTCCAGCACTAACACCAGTTAATCCTTTCGTTAAAATTCAAACAGATTTAAAACAAAAGTTTCCAAACCTAACTGAAACAGAATTATTAGTTAAAACAATGGATTATATGAAAACACAATTCTTACAATCCTTAGTCCAGGATGATGATGTTTCCATGAAAACTGTTATTAGTGATGAAGGATCCGAACAGATGATAATCGATTCGGCGTCTTAGGCAGGAGAAAGTCGAGAACCGAGCCTACTATGGGAGACTTCTGGGATTCTCTCACCTCAATGATCTCTGAAAAAATGGAACAGGAACAAAAAGGAAAAGGAAAAGCATAAAGCTATTCTCCACTACAGCATCAATAATCAGAAAATGACAATCACTGTGTTTCCACCAAAGAATAAAGCATATCCGGTTGCCCTCAATTATCGAAGAAGTCACCACATCCTAAATAATATTCCATTCAACCGACATTTTGTCTCATGCCATTCCAATTTCTACGGTGAGAATTAAAGAAGAAAAGATAAGGATTGCGAATTTGACTCCACTACCAAGGACATGCCGATCCTTTCTCATCTTCTTTCTTGTATAAATAGGGAGACCTCACCCTTTGTTGAGGCGTAACTTCTTTTACATTCTCTTTGTACCCTCTCTCTCTCTCTCAGAAAATATTTGATATATATAAAAAAGTTTGAAGTTTAAAGATCTGCAAAGCTCTACTGTAAGTTTTAATTATTTCTTCCGTTAATTATTATGTTTCTTTGCTTGAGCTTTTAGATTATCATACTGAAAATAGTAATCGTTATAGAACAGCATATCAAACTGCAACAGACAACTATAATCGTTCTTATTTTTTAAAACAATTTTATAAATCAGAATAATTTATTGTTTCAACTAAAAACGCTATACAGGAAGAAACCTGCAGGCTTATAGTTTTGGGTAGACCCCAAAATCAACAGTAATCTTATGAGATCATATATGTGATAAATTATTTGTTAGTATACTTTTAATATACCTTCAAAATTTCATGCCATTTTATTAATTAAGTCCGATTAGGATTATTGCTTGATTAAGTGGAACGTCACCCAAGTCGCGTTTTGAAACTTTGCCTTTAGCCGTGTTGTGGCGTGGTGGCTTTTATTTCCTGTAAATTGTTGACAAACGTGCTTGATCAAACCTCAGATCCGATCCTACCCTAGTTGGAACGTCACCCATGTCGCATTTTGAAACTTTGCCTTTAGCCGTGTTGTGGCGTGGTGGCTTTTATTTCCTGTAAATCATTGACAGACGTGCTTTGATCAAACCTCTGATCCGATCCTGCTCTAGTTGGTATCAGAGCCATGTTAGTTTGTTGACATATTAAATAATATATTACCTATAAATTATGCATATATGATCACCTTTAAAGATGACTGATTTTTAAACCTCTCTTTTAACCGTAGCTAATGCCTCAGCTTCTACCGTGGAAGCAACTGAACTTATAGCCTATCAGGATGTTAAGGAAGCCTTAGATAAATGGACTATTCCTAAAATCAAACCAGAAATAATTTATAAAATTGGAACCTTTGATTTTATTAATAGAAGAATTATTAAAACCTTTGAACATGCTGTTCCTTTACATAATAATGATGAAATTTTATATTTATTGCATGTTTAAGATTTGTACCCTTTTTTGCAAAAATATAAATATGTTCATATAGGACTTGTCCAGGTAGCTTTCAAACCTTTGACTTTACTTGGTCAAAATACCAGTATTCAGTGCACACTTAGAGATGGTAGGTGTCTTAACTGGAAAGCCTCTCTTATGGGCGCTATTGAAACCAGTCTCGCTCATAGACTAATATATTTCAATATCTACCCGAATTTAAGTATTGCTTTAACTGATAATAATTTGTCAAAAGTTTTAGAAATGAGAATTATATCTCATGGTTATGAGTATCTACCCGGATCTCCTCCTTTTCCCATATTATTCCGTAGTCACCTTAAAGTTTTAACAACCTTAAACTCTTATATCCGAAAACAAAGCCAACAAAGACATACTGTCCTTATAGACACTAATCTTTTTAGTAGTCAAGTGGCTATTCCTAGGATGATCCCTTGGGAAGAAATTACGTTTCCAAAACAATGACAAATTACAAATGTCGTCCCTACCAGGCCTATAATTCAACAATCCATTGAGGATGTTGTCCAAACCAGTAATGGAAATGTTTATTTAAAATTCCAAAGACCCTTTAACCGAAGTCGATATATAAATAATATCTCTTATAATATTGATTTTTCTAAATCATCTAGACAAATTCATATCCGATCCTTTAGAATATGTTTACCAAGAGTCTAAAAATCCCAAAGAATGAGTCTATTAAAATGAAGATATAATTCGAGGAATTCATATTTCTGAAAATTAAATACCTCATGGTATTTATGAAGCTAATACTCCTCAAAACAGAAGACCTTATAGTCCAACCGCTAGTGACATGAACTTTGAATGTTAATGGATTTTTCTCCTACTAGTAAAATTCATCAATGTTTAAACCAGGAGTTTATGCAGGATAAATACCAAAACTTTAGAAATTGGTATTTTAAAAATCATGATAATAAAAATTTAGTTGATATTAAAGCTAATTATTATGCTTATCTGAATAATAACCAGTGTATTTTATCATTTACTAAATGGTATTATGATTGTTTCCCAAAATCTGATTTTTATAATCGAAAGTCAATCAATGTTTTAACTGAATTCAAAAGGATTGGATTACTACAAGTGGAAGCATTATTAAATCTATTCATCCCCCTCCTAAGTCTCTTGAACATAGTCCAGGAAATAAAAATTTAAAACCTTTGGTTATTAATCCGTATTTCGATATTTCTGAAATACCCCATCAACAAGAAGAGGTTAAGATAAAAGACATTTTTCCTTTATCTAAGCAGAATAATTATACTAATTTATTCCTTCAAACTGCAGGAAAATAGTTAACCAGAATTGAAGAACAAATAAATCATATTAATGATAATTGTCAAGTTGTTCCTCAACAAATAGATCTTCCACCCGTAACCATTAAACCACCTTTAGAAGTTAATAATTTCAAAATGAAATCTTCTAAAGCTGATAATGAATTTATTGATAATCTTTTAAATAAAATGAAACATTTAAAGCTTACAACTGCATCTTCTTCTCAAATTAATATGATGACTGGACAACCTTCTTCTCATACCAGTAATAATAATACTGATAGTGATGGAGATAATACTGATGATATTTCTCCTATTCATATTTTGGAAATCCAAAATAAATTTTAATAAATTCAAAACATCAATAAAACTACTTACAGTCAGAAACCTATAGCTCGTATGGCTTTATCTGGACCTAGTAGATACTATTACCCCAGACCTACTCCCCAGGATATTCTGTATGAAGAAGACTTTCTTCATTCTCAAAAGTCTTACCATGGAAAAACCATTTATGAATGGAATATTGATGGTAAAATTGAATACAAAATTTTTGAGACCATCCATCATATGATGACGTATGCAACAGTCTGCAGACAAAATGATAATACAGATCATCAGATCTGTCGTTTCTTAGTAAATGGATTTACTGGCATTCTTAAATGATGGTGGGATAATGCACTTATTGATAACCATCGAACTGAAATTCTCCAATCCCATAAGAATGAAACCAACCCCATTATTAAACTGAAACAAAAAGAGAAGATGCTTGCTACACCTTAGTTAATGCTATCCTTCATCATTTTGTCGGACCAGGACTCATTAATAATGATAGAGGTAGAGAACTCTTACAGAATCTTCGTTGTCCTTCCCTAACCCATTTTAGATGGTATAAGGATGTCTTTTTAATGAAGGTTATGCAAAGACAAGACGCCAACAGTGAACATTGGAAGGCCAAGTTTATTGATGGTCTTCCTACCTTTTTTGCTGAAAAAATCCGCAAAAAACTTAGAGATAAACATGACCGTATGAGCATTCCATATGACTAATATTCTTATGACCATCTTATTTCAGTAATTATTAAAGAAGGATTATCATTATGTAATGATATGAAACTTCAATAATTAATGAAAAAACAGAATCTTACTAAAAGACATGCAATAGGAGAATTTTGCGACAAATTCTCTTATGACACAAAATTACAGTATCCCCAAAAGTCTAAAAAACAGCAAAGTTCTAGACCCTCTAGATCTTACCGAAGACGTTCTTCTAAGAAATCTAAGAACAAAACCCCTGAAAAATCTACTAAAAAGAGAAAGAGCAGTAATAAAAAAGATAAGTCTAAAATACAATGTTATAAATGCGGAAAAAAAGGACACTTCGCTAATAAATGCAAATCAAAATTAAAACAGAAACTTAATGAAATGTCCCTTGATGAGGAAATTCAACTCGCAAATTCTTAATTGTTTATCTAATAGCGATTCGTAATCAAGTTCAGGATGATGATTTAGTCAAATCTATTACGAATCCAAAGAATGATTCTAGTAATGAACAATGCCAAACTCATACAATTAATAAGCTGTAATACTGACTCATCGAAGCCAATTCTCGGAAAGCTATCGTCGAGATGAATGGTTTAGATATTGGTAGCCCCAATATTAATGTCTTAACCGACACTCAAAAATCACTCCTCGACTTAGCCGATCAAATTAAAGATCCCGAAATAAAATTAATTTTTTTAGAAATCTGTTATAAAAATCAAAAAATAGAAGAGGTTCTTCCCATCAATAAGTACAGTATGAAAGAAGTCTTGAAATGTATACAAGACATTTCTACCACTGAAAAGCCTACTACCATTCAGGATCTCAAAGGAGAAATCAATATTTTAAAATCCGAAATAAAACAATTACATAATACTAATGTTATTATCTTCCAGGATTTAAAAAATATTAAACAACAGTTAAATCATAAACAAGATAATAATATTGGATCCTCCAAACCTGAATCTTCTGATAAACCAGAGTCTTCTAAACAATATTTGATGCTTATGAATCAAGTAGTTTTTTAGAAATGGTATATTAGAATTACTTTTATTATCAAACCGAATTTTATTATAAAAGACGCCATTGCCCTAGTTGATAGTGGTGCTGATATGAACTGTATCCAGGAAGGATTAATCCTTACCAAATACTTTCAGAAAACCACTCAATCTTTAACTAGTGCAAGCGGAAATGCCATGAATATTAAATATAAAATTCCTGAAGCCTTAATCTGTAATCAAGGTCTTTGTTTACCTAATTCTTTTGTTCTTATCCGTAAAATGAATCAAAGTACCATCCTAGGCACCCCTTTCTTATGTCTTTTAATACCTATTTCAAAAATTGATACTTTAGGAATTCATACCACTCTTAACAATAGACATATTGTTTTTGAATTCATAACAGAACCCTATACCAAAGAACTAAACCAAGTTAAACACATGATTTATTCCAAAGAAAAACAGATTAATTTTATTCAAAAGGAAATAAAATTTCTAACTACAGAACAAAGAATTTTACAACCTTCTCTACAGGAAAAAATAAAATTAATCCATAAAACTCTTCAAACTGAAATCTATAGTGATGTCCCGAATGCTTTCTGGAATAGGAAGAAGCATATTATTTCTCTTCCTTATATCCCTAATTTTAATGAGAAAAATATTCCTACTAAGTCTCGACCTAGTCAGATGAAGAAAGAATATTTACTCCTTTGCAAAACTGAAATTGAGTCTCTTCAACAGAAAAAATTAATAAAACCTAGTACCTCTCCCTGGAGCTGTACTGCCTTTTATGTTAATAAAAATTCAGAAATTGAGCGAGGAACTCCACGACTCGTTATCAATTATAAGCCACTTAATGAAGCCCTTCAATGGATTAGATAACCAATTCCGAATAAAAAGGATCTTCTTGACCGACTTCATGATGCCACTATTTTCTCTAAATTCGATATGAAATCAGGATTTGGGTAAATTCAAATTAGAGAACAAGATACTTACAAAACTTCTTTTACAATACCTTTTGGTCACTATGAATGGAATGTCCTTCCTTTTGGAGTAAAGAATGGACCTTCAAAATTCCAGCCCATCATGAATGATATTTTTAATCATTTTACTTAATTTATTATTTGTTACATTGATGATGTCTTAATTTTCTCTTCATCAATTGAACAGCACATTAAACATTTAAATATTTTTAAAAATGTTACCATAAAAAATGGTTTGGTAGTTTCTGCCCCTAAAATGAAACTTTTCCAAACAAAAATCAGATTTTTTGGACATAAAGACACTAAATTTCCGGATGAAATTAAAGACACTAATCAACTGCAAAGATTTTTGGGAAGTCTAAATTACATTTGTGATTATTATCCAAATCTTTCCCAAGATGCTTCTATTCTGTACACTCGTCTACGAAAAAATCTTTTACCCTAGATAGTAGAATATACTGATGTAGTAAGAAAGATTAAATCTAGAGTTAAGAAGTTACCTTGTTTGTCCCTACCAAATTCCGAATGGATAAAGATCGTTCAAACCGATGCTTCTAATACAGGATATGGTGGTATTTTAGTTCGTTGGTTATCAGTAAGTGCATTATCCCACCATCATTTAAGAATGCTAGTAAATCCATTTACTAAGAAACGACAGATCTGATGATCTTTATTCATTCTGTCTATAGACTGCTGCATACAGCATCATATGATGGATGGTCTCAAAAATTTGGTATTCAGTTTTACCATCAATATTCCATTCATAAATGGTTTTTCCATGGTAAAACTTTTGAGAATGAAGAAAGTCTTCTTCATACAGAATATCCTGGGGAGTAGGTATGGGGTAATAGTATCTACTAGGTCCAGATAAAGCCATACGAGCTATAGGTTTCTGACTGTAAGTAGTTTTATTGATATTTTGCATTTCTTGAAAATTATTTTGGATTTCCAAAATATGAATAGGAGAAATACCATTAGTACTATTTCCATCACTATCAGTATTATTATTACTGGTATGAGAAGAAGGTTGTCCAGTCATCATATTAATTTGAGAAGAAGATGCAGTTGTAAGCTTTAAATCTTTCATTTTATTTAAAAGATTATCAATAAATTCATTATCAGCTTTAGAAGATTTCATTTTGAAATTACTAACTTCTAAAGGTGGTTTAATGGTTACATGTTGAAGATCTATTTGTTGAGGAACAACTTGACAATTATCATTAATATGATTTATTTGTTCTTCAATTCTGGTTAACTGTTTTCCTACTGTTTGAAGGAATAAATTAGTATAATTATTCTACTTAGATAAAGGAAAAATATCTTTTATCTTAACCTCTTCTTGTTGATGGGGTATTTCAGAAATATCGACATATGGATTAATAACCAAGGGTTTTAAATTTTCTTTTCCTGGACTAAGTTCAAGAGACTTAGGAGGGGGATGAATAGATTGAATAATGCTTCCACTTGTAGTAATCCAATCCTTTTGAATTATAGTTAAAACATTCAGTTGACTTTCAGTATAAAAATCAGATTTTGGGAAACAATCATAATACCATTTAGTAAATGATAAAATACACTGGTTTTTATTCAGATAAGCATAATAATTAGCTTTAATATCAACTAAATTTTTATTATCATGATTATTAAAATACCAATTTCTAAAGTTTTGGTATTTATCCTGCATAAACTCCTGGTTTAAACATTGACGAGTTTTACTATTAGGAGAAAAATCCATTAACATTCAAAGTTCATGTCACTAGCGGTTGGACTATAAGGTCTTCTATTTTGAGGAGTATTAGCTTCATAAATACCATGAGGTATTTGATTTTTAGAAATATGAATTCCTCGAATTATATCTTCATTTGTAATAGACTCATTACTGGGATTTTTAGACTCTTGGTAAATAGATTCTAAAGGATCAGACACAGACTGTCTAGATGATTCAGGAAAATCAATATTATAAGAGATATTATTTATAGATCGACTTCAATAGAAAAAATTAATAAAACCTAGTACCTCTCCCTGGAGTTGTACTGCCTTTTATGTTAATAAAAATTCAGAAATTGAGCGAGGAACTCCACGACTCGTTATCAATTATAAGCCACTTAATGAAGCCCTTCAATGGATTAGATAACCAATTCAATAAAAGGATCTTCTTGGCCAGACTTCATGATGCCACTATTTTCTCTAAATTCGATATGAAATCAGGATTTGGGTAAATTCAAATTAGAGAACAAGATACTTACAAAACTTCTTTTACAATACCTTTTGGTCACTATGAATGGAATGTCCTTCCTTTTGGAGTAAAGAATGGACCTTCAAAATTCCAGCCCATCATGAATGATATTTTTAATCATTTTACTTAATTTATTATTTGTTACATTGATGATGTCTTAATTTTCTCTTCATCAATTGAACAGCACATTAAACATTTAAATATTTTTAAAAATGTTACCATAAAAAATGGTTTGGTAGTTTCTGCCCCTAAAATGAAACTTTTCCAAACAAAAATCAGATTTTTTGGACATAAAGACACTAAATTTCCGGATGAAATTAAAGACACTAATCAACTGCAAAGATTTTTGGGAAGTCTAAATTACATTTGTGATTATTATCCAAATCTTTCCCAAGATGCTTCTATTCTGTACACTCGTCTACGAAAAAATCTTTTACCCTAGATAGTAGAATATACTGATGTAGTAAGAAAGATTAAATCTAGAGTTAAGAAGTTACCTTGTTTGTCCCTACCAAATTCCGAATGGATAAAGATCGTTCAAACCGATGCTTCTAATACAGGATATGGTGGTATTTTAAAACAATTTAATCCTAACAGTAAAAAAGAAGATCTTATTCGTTTTACGTTAGAAACTTGGAAAGGACCTTCTTGAAATTATCCAACCATAAAGAAAGAATGCCTTTCAATTGTTAAATGTGTTTTAAAATTTCAGGATGATCTTTTAAATAGCACTTTTTAATTAGAGTTGATTGCTCAAATTGCAAAATGATATTTTAAAAGGATGTTCAAAATTTAGCATCCAAACAGATATTTGCTACTTGGCAAAAGTATTATATCAATGTTTGACTTTGATATTGAGTATATCAAAGGAAAAATGAAATTCTTCTAGGATTTTCTAACCAGAGAATATTTGCGGGAATGACCAAGAGAGGTAGTGGCATGGCCAGAGGCCGAGGCGTAGCTAACCTTTACTATATCAGCATTTCTCGGCTTCGAATACTCCGTCCAAGAATTCTTCTACTTCTTCCAAATTAACCTACAATAAAAGATGTTCTTCTTTTACCAGAACAGTACATTCCAAACAAATATGTGGAAGAAACAATATTATTTATTAAACATAATGATGAAAAATGGATGAAAGATCCATGAGAGCTCAAAAGACGTTATTTAACAACTCAACAGTCTCCTCCTCGCTTCAACCAGTATCGCTATGTGTATGAGCAGATCATCATTGAAACAACATCAATGGACATAATGCATACGCTTCATGATCCATCAAAACCAACAAGCCCAATTCAATACAGTAAAACAACCATTAAGAGCATTATGCCTCTTGCTAATTAGGGTATTAATCCTCATACTACCCATACCATTGAATCCAGCCATTTAACAAAAACCAGATACAGCTATTGGGATTATATTGATTCCTTTATGCAAGTATTTTATTATCGGAATCCTATTCATAACAATACTTGGTTCATCCGTATCTGTCCCGATGTTTTACGAAACGAAATTCCCAATTGGTTTTTTGTTTGGTGGGATAAAATCGGTATCACTATTGACACCTTGCCATAATCAGTTCAAACAGCATTCAAGGAATGGCAAGTAGCTTATTCCCATATACCAGTAAACAAAGATCTATCTATGCTGAAATTACTTGCCCATTTCATAATCCGTTTCGGAATCCCTTGGATCTGGAAGTGGGATTTCCAATGTGATTATCAGAATAAAATCCCTCGCCTTAAAAGGGTATTTTTTACCAAGTGGTGGGATAAAGGACTTAATCCGACACTACCAGAACTCCTTAAGAGCATAAAGAATCATACCCAGGCCTGCTTAGATGTTATCCCTCAGAGCCTTCCAGCACCAACACCAGTTAATCCTTTCGTTAAAATTCAAACAGATTTAAAATAAAAGTTTCCAAACCTAACTGAAACAGAATTATTAGTTAAAACTATGGATTATATGAAAACACAATTCTTACAATCCTTAGTCCATGATGATGATGTTTCCATGAAAACTGTTAACAGTGATGAAGGATCTGGATAGGATGATAATTAGTTCAGCGTCTTAGCAGGAGAAAGTCAAGAATCAGAGCCTACTATGGGAGACTTCTAGGATTCTCTCACCTCAATGATCTCTGAAAAAAATGGAACAGGACAAAAAAGGAAAAGGAAAAGCATAAAGCTATTCTCCACTACAGCATCAATAATCAGAAAATGACAACCACAGTGTTTCCACCATCAATAAAGCATATCCAGTTGCCCCTAAATTATCAGAAGAAGTCACCAGCTGTCCTCAATAATGCGCCACTCAACCGACAGTTTGTCTCATGCCATTCCACTTTCTACTTTGAGAATTAAAGAAGAAAAGATAAGGATTGCGGAATCGACTCCACTACCAAGGACACGCCGGATCCTTTCTCATCTTCTTTCTTGTATAAATAGGGAGACCTCACCCTTTGTTGAGGCGAAACTTCTTTTGCATTCTCTCTTTGTACCCTCTCTCTCTCTCTGTAAAAATATTTGATATATATAAAAATTTTGAAGTTTAAAGATCTCAAAAGCTTCTACTGTAAGTTTTAATTATTGCTTCCGTTAATTATTATGTTTCTTTGCTTGAGCTTTTAGATTATCATACTGAAAACAGTAATCGTTATATAACAGCATATCAAACTGCAACAGACAACCATAATCGTTCTTATTTTTTAGAACAGTTTTATAAATCAGAACAATTTATTG
Organism: Panax ginseng; assembly: GCA_020205605.1. Taxonomy (NCBI): domain Eukaryota; kingdom Viridiplantae; phylum Streptophyta; class Magnoliopsida; order Apiales; family Araliaceae; genus Panax; species Panax ginseng. Next base: position 61,939,347 of record CM035135.1, read on the forward strand.
TTTCAACTAAAAAAGCTATATAGGAAGAAACCTGCAGGCTTATAGTTTTGGGTAGACCCCCAAATCAACAGTAATCTTATTAGATCATATATGTGATATTTTATTTGTTAGTATATTTTTAATATGCCTTCAAAATTTCTTGCCATTTTATTAATTAAGTCAGATTAGGATTATTGCTTGATTAAGTGGAACGTCACCCAAGTCGCGTTTTGAAACTTTGCCTTTAGCCGTGTTGTGGCGTGGTGGCTTTTATTTCCTGTAAATCGTTAACAGACGTGTTTGATCAAATCTCAGATTCGATCCTGCCCTAGTTGGTATTATTATCAGTTAAAGCAATACTTAAATTCGGGTAGATATTGAAATATACTGGTCCATGAGCAAGACTGGTTTCAATAGTGCCCATAAGAGAGGCTTTACAGTTAAGACACCTACCATCTCTAAGTGTGTACTGAATACTGGTATTTTGACCAAGTAAAGTCAAAGGTTTGAAAGCTACCTGAACAAGTCCTATATGAACATATTTATATTTTTGCAAAAAAGGGTACAAATCTTCAACATACAATAAATATAAAATTTCATCATTATTCTGTAAAGGAACAACATGTTTAAAGGTTTTAATAATTCTTCTATTGATAAAATTAAAGGTTCCAATTTTATAAATTGTTTCTGGTTTGATTTTAGGAATAGTCTATTTTAGGATATTCTGTATGAAGAAGACTTTCTTCATTCTCAAAAGTTTTACCATATATAAACCATTTATGAATGGAATATTGATGGTAAAACTGAATACCAAATTTTTGAGACCATCCATCATATGATGTCAGATGTCACGTGATCTATAAATTGTAATGAATAAAGATCATCGATCTCACATGCTTTCTTAGTAAATGGATTTACTAGCATTCTTAAATGATGGTGGGATAATGCACTTACTGATAACCAACGAACTAAAATTCTCCAATCCTATAAGGATGAAACCAACCCCATTACTAAAACTGAAACAAAAAGAGAAGATGCTTGCTACACCTTAGTTAATGCTATCCTTCATCATTTTGTCGGACCAGGACTCATGAATAATGATAGAGGTAGAGAACTCTTACAGAATCTTCGTTGTCCTTCCCTAACCCATTTTAGATGGTATAAGGATGTCTTTTTAATGAAGGTTATGCAAAGAACAGACGCCAACAGTGAACATTGGAAGGCCAAGTTTATTGATGGTCTTCCTACCTTTTTTGCTGAAAAAATCCGTAAAAATCTTAGAGATAAACATGACCGTATGAGCATTCCATATGACCAATATTCTTATGACCATCTTATTTCAGTAATTATTGAAGAAGGATTATCATTATGTAATGATATGAAACTTCAACAATTAATGAAAAAACAGAATCTTACTAAAAGACATGAAATAGGAGAATTTTGCGAAAAATTCTCTTATGACACAAAATTACAGTATCCCCAAAAGTCTAAAAAACAGCAAAGTTCTAGACCCTCTAGATCTTACCGAAGACGTTCTTCTAAGAAATCTAAGAACAAAACCCCTGAAAAATCTACTAAAAAGAAAAGCGCAAATAAAAAGATAAGTCTAAAATACAATGTTATAAATGCGAAAAAATAGGACACTTCGCTAATAAATGCAAATCAAAATTAAAATAGAAACTTAATGAAATGTCCCTTGATGAGGAAATTCAACTGCAAATTCTTAATTGTTTATCTAATAGCAGTTCAGAATCAAGTTCAGATGATGATTTAGCTAAAATCTATTCTGAATCCAGTAATGATTCTAGTAATGAACAATGCCAAACCTGTACAATTAATAACTGTAATACAGCTACTGAAGCCAATTACTGGAAAGCTATCGTCGAGATGAATGGTTTAGATATTGGTAGCCCCAATATTAATGTCTTAACCGACACTCAAAAATCACTCCTCGACTTAGCCGATCAAATTAAAGATCCCGAAATAAAATTAATTTATTTAGAAATCTGTTATAAAAATCAAAAAATAGAAGAAGTTCTTCCCATCAATCAGTACAGTATGAAAGAAGTCTTGAAACGTACACAAGACGTTTCTACCACTGAAAAGCCTACTACCATTCAGGATCTCAAAGGAGAAATCAATATTTTAAAATCCGAAATAAAATAATTACATAATACTAATGTTATTATCTTCCAGGATTTAAATAATATTAAACAACAGTTAAATCATAAACAAGATAATAATATTGGATCCTCCAAACCTGAATCTTCTGATAAACCAGAGTCTTCTGAATAATATTTGAAGCTTATGAATCAAGTAGTTTTTTAGAAATGGTATATTAGAATTACTTTTATTATCAAACTGGATTTTATTATAAAAGACGCCATTGCCCTAGTTGATAGTGGTGCTGATATGAACTGTATCCAGGAAGGATTAATCCCTACCAAATACTTTCAGAAAACCACTCAATCTTTAACTAGTGCAAGCGGAAATACCATGAATATTAAATATAAAATTCCTGAAGCCTTAATCTGTAATCAAGGTCTTTGTTTACCTAATTCTTTTGTTCTTATCCATAATATGAATCAAAGTACCATCCTAGGCACCCCTTTCTTATGTCTTTTAATACCTATTTCAAAAATTGATACTTTAGGAATTCATACCACTCTTAACAACAGACATATTATTTTTGAATTCATAACAGAACCCTATACCAAAGAACTAAACCAAGTTAAACACATGATTTATTGCAAAGAAAAACAGATTAATTTTATTCAAAAGGAAATAAAATTTCTAACTACAGAACAAAGAATTTTACAACCTTCTCTACAGGAAAAAATAAAATTAATCCATAAAACTCTTCAAACTGAAATCTGTAGTGATGTCCCGAATGCTTTTTGGAATAGGAAGAAGCATATTATTTCTCTTCCTTATATCCCTAATTTTAATGAGAAAAATATTACTACTAAGTCTCGACCCAGTCAGATGAAGAAAGAATATTTACTCCTTTGCAAAATTGAAATTGAGTCTCTTCAACAGAAAAAATTAATAAAACCTAGTACCTCTCCCTGGAGTTGTACTTCCTTTTATGTTAATAAAAATTCAGAAATTGAGTGAGGTACTCCAGGACTCGTTATCAATTATAAACCACTTAATGAAGCCCTTCAATGGATTAGATATCCAATTTCGAATAAAAAGGAACTTCTTGACCGACTTCATGATGCCACTATTTTCTCTAAATTCGATATGAAATCAGGATTTTGGCAAATTCAAATTAGAGAACAGGATACTTATAAAACTGCTTTTACAGTACCTTTTGGTCATTATGAATGGAATGTTCTTCCTTTTGGAGTAAAGAATGGACCTTCAGAATTCCAGCACATCATGAATGATATTTTTAATCCTTTTACTGAATTTATTATTTGTTACATTGATGATGTCTTAATTTTCTCTTCATCAACTGAACAGCACATTAAACATTTAAATATTTTTAAAAATGTTACCATAAAAAATGGTTTGGTAGTTTCTGTCCCTAAAATGAAACTTTTCCATACAAAAATCAGATTTCTTGGACATAATATTTCTAATGGAACTATTATTCCAATTGATAGATGTATTGAATTTAGAAATTAATAAAACCTAGTACCTCTCCCTGGAGCTGTACTGCCTTTTATGTTAATAAAAATTCAGAAATTGAGCGAGGAACTCCACGACTCGTTATCCATTATAAACCACTTAATGAAGCCCTTCAATGGATTAGATATCCAATTCCGAATAAAAAGGATCTTCTTGACCGACTTCATGATGCTACTATTTTCTCTAAATTCGATATGAAATCAGGATTTAAGTAAATTCAAATTAGAGAACAGGATACTTATAAAACTGCTTTTACAGTACCTTTTGGTCACTATGAATGGAATGTCCTTCCTTTTGGAGTAAAGAATGGACCTTCAGAATTCCAGCACATCATGAATGATATTTTTAATCCTTTTACTGAATTTATTATTTGTTACATTGATGATGTCTTTATTTTCTCTTCATCAATTGAACAACACATTAAACATTTAAATATTTTAAAAAATGTTACCATAAAAAATGGTTTGGTAGTTTCTGCCCCTAAAATGAAACTTTTCCAAACAAAAATCAAATTTCTTGGACATAATATTTCTAATGGAACTATTATTCCAATTGATAGATGTATTGAATTTGCATCTAAATTTACGGATGAAATTAAAGACACTAATCAACTGCAAAAGATTTTTGGAAAGTCTAAATTACATTCGTGATTATTATCCAAATCTTTCCCAAGATGCTTCTATTACAGAACTTCGTCTACGGAAAAATCCTTTACCACAGACGATAGAACATCTTGATGCGATAAGAAAGATTAAATCTAGAGTTAGCGATTACCTTGTTTGTCCCTACCAAATCCCGAATGGATAAAGATCGTTCAAACCGATGCTTCTAATACAGGATATGGTGGTATTTTAAAACAATTTAATCCTAATAGTAAAAAAGAAGATCTTATTCGTTTTACGTCAGAAACTTGGAAAGGACCTTCTTTAAATTATCCAACCATAAAGAAAGAATGCCTTTCAATTGTTAAATGTGTTTTAAAATTTTACGATGATCTTTTAAATCAGCACTTTTTAATTAGAGTTGACTATTCAGCTGCAAAATAGATATTTAAAAAGGATGTTCAAAATTTAGCATCCAAATAGATATTTGCTACTTGGAAAAGTATTATATCAGTATTTGACTTTGATATTGAGTATATCAAAGGAAAAGCGTAATTCTTCTACCGAATTTTCTAACCAGAGAGAATATTTGCGAGAATGACCGGTGAGAGGTGCGTGGCGCGGATCGGTGGTAAAGCGAGCTAACCTTTACTATACGAAATTTCCTAGCCTAAATACTCAAATCCGATAATTCTTGACTTCTTACGACCCAACCCACAATAAAAGATGTTCTTCTTTTACGAGCAATACATTCCAAACAAATATGTGGAAGAAACAGTATTATTTATTGAATAGAATGATGAAAAATGGATGAAAGATCCATGAGAGATCAAAAGACGTTATTTAACAACTCAACAGTCTCCTCCTCGCTTCAACCAGTATCGCTATATGTATGAGCAGATCATCATTGAAACAGCATCAATGGACATAAAGCATACGCTTCATGATCCATCAAAACCAACAAGCCTAATTCAATACAGTAAAACAACCATTAAGAGCATTATGCCTCTTGCTAATTGGGGTATTAATCCTCATACTACTCGTACCATTGAATCCAGTCATTTAACAGAAACCAGATACAGCTATTGGGATTATATTGATTCGTTTACGCAAGTATTTTATTATCAGAATCCTATTCATAACCATACTTGGTTCATCCGTATCTGTCCCGATGTTTTACGAAACAAAATTCCCAATTGGTTTTTTGTTTGGTGGGATAAAATCAGTATCACTATTGACACCTTGCCATAATCAGTTCAAACAGCATTCAAGGAATGGCAAGTAGCTTATTCCCATATACCAGTAAACAAAGATCTATCTATGCTGAAAGTACTTGCCCATTTCATAATCCGTTTCGGAATCCCTTGGATCTGGAAGTGGGATTTCCAATGTGATTATCAGAATAAAATCCCTCGCCTTAAAAGGGTATTTTTTACCAAGTGGTGGGATAAAGGACTTAATCCGACACTACCGAACTCCTTAAGAGCATAAAGAATCATACCGGAGCTCGCTTAGATGTTATCCCTCGAGCCTTCCAAAGACTGACACCAGTTAATCCTTTCGTTAAAAATTCAAACAGATTTAAAACAAAAGTTTCCAAACCTAACTGAAACTGAATTATTAGTTAAAACTATGGATTATATGAAAACACAATTCTTACAATCCTTAGTCCAGGATGATGATGTTTCCATGAAAACTGTTAACAGTGATGAAGGATCTTAATAGGACGATAATTAGTTCAGCGTCTTAGCAGGAGAAAGTCAAGAATCTGAGCCTACTATGGGAGACTTCTGGGATTCTCTCACCTCAATGATCTCTGAAAAAAATGGAACAGGACAAAAAAGGAAAAGGAAAAGCATAAAGCTATTCTCCACTACAGCATCAATAATCAGAAAATGACAACCACAGTGTTTCCACCAGCAATAAAGCATATCCAATTGCCCCTAAATTATCAGAAGAAGTCACCAGCTGTCCTCAATAATGCGCCACTCAACCGACAGTTTGTCTCATGCCATTCCACTTTCTACGGCTGAGAATTAAAGAAGAAAAGATAAGGATTGCAGACCGACTCCACTACCAAGGACACGCCATATCCTTTCTCATCTTCTTTCTTGTATAAATAGGGAGACCTCACCCTTTGTTGAGGCAGAACTTCTTTTGCATTCTCTTTGTACCCTCTCTCTCTCTCTCTGTAAAATATTTGATATATATAAAAAAGTTTGAAGTTTAAAGATCTGCAAAGCTCTACCGTAAGTTTTAATTATTGCTTCCGTTAATTATTATGTTTCTTTGCTTGAGCTTTTAGATTATCATACTGAAAACAGTAATCATTATAGAAACGAAGATATCAAATCGCAAATGAGACAACCATAATCGTTCTTATTTTTTAGAACAGTTTTATAAATCAGAACAATTTATTGTTTCAACTAAAAAAGCTATATAGGAAGAAACCTGCAGGCTTATAGTTTTGGGTAGACCCCCAAATCAACAGTAATCTTATGAGATCATATATGTGATAATTTATTTGTTAGTATATTTTTAATATGCCTTCAAAATTTCATGCCATTTTATTAATTAAGTCAGATTAGGATTATTGCTTGATTAAGTGGAACGTCACCCAAATCGCGTTTTGAAACTTTGTCTTTAGCTGTGTTGTGGCGTGGTGGCTTTTATTTCCTGTAAATCGTTGACAGACGTGCTTGATCAAACCTCAGATCCGATCCTGTCATTATGTATAAGGGCTTTGCCTATAACCAATCATAGTATCATAAAACATCACTTACCCTAAATTGGATAAAATAAAAAACTCAACTAATTGATCTCAGTTTAATTGAAACAAGAAGGTTTGATTATTATACTGTTGCTTTGCTTGCTAATTAAATTAGCACTTGGTCTAGAATAGTAGCTTGGATTTGGCCGGACGTTGAGGGGAGAAGAAAGTTGGGCTCCACGGTGAGGAAGGAGAAAGGGGAGGAGAGACCGAGTCTTTATAGCCAAATCACCTTGCCTTCCACGAAAATTTCTTGGTCCCTAAGCCTTTTGGGGCGCAGGGCTTCCACCTCCGAATCGCCACCTCCCGCTTCATCTTTGTCAAGCTTTTCTCCATCTCTACCAGCTCCTGCTCTTTCTTCTTCCCCTTTTCTGAAATTTCCCTGACGCAGTTTTAAAATGAACAGAAAAAGAAAAGAACAGAAAAGTTAAATTTTCTTTTCAGTTATGTTTGAAAAGAAATGGATAGAAAATTTGGCCACTTTTTTTTGTTAAAATTTTATGTTCAAAATTAGCCTGATTTAGACGGAAAAGAAATTGGAATAAGTAATATTTTTATAATTCTCATATTATCCTCAATTTTTAATATAATAAATTTAAATTATAACTCATGTCCTCAATTTTAAATTTTCTATTCTTTTTTATTAAAAACTCAGAAACAACACAAAGAAAACTTCAAGTTTTTTATTCTTTCCTTTTCTGTTCTAATTTAAGTTTTTATTCTTTTCTATTCAAAACTCAGAAATAGAGTGTAATTGTTATATCGTTCCTTCCTTTTTTTTTTCTCAATTCGTCTATTATATGGCCAAAGGCTATGTTTGGTTGGCCTAATTTATTAATCCTCTAGTTAGGTTTATTTTTATTTGTTTAGTTTAGATTAAATTTTCTTTCTTCGCATAATATAATTTATTATTTCCTATATTCACACAATATATATATATATATATATATATATATATATATATATATATATATATATATATATTATATTGCTTATTATATTATGCTTATTTTCTTTTTAAAAATAATATTGCTTAAACCAATTATTCTTTCATGAAAAAATTAATTCATATGAAACCAAGCATTTAACATATTTATCACATATTCAAATACTCATTACATCGCATGCGTATTCACGCATTAATTTAAACATATATTCAATGCAAGATATATAATAAAAAAAATTATTCATAAAATTGTTATTTTAATATATAATTTAAAAACTTAGATTATTACAGTTTATTAACAAAAATAGTTTATTTTGTAAGTTACTTAAAAGGTGTTATTAAAAGTAAATTTACTACTTTAAAAAATTTAATGTATGTATATTATAATTTATATTCATTACAATTAATTCTAAAAAAAATATTTAGAGTAAAACAGTGACCAATTTTATATCTTGCAAAAAACCTCTGAACAAAGTAAGTGTTGTCAGTAAACTGAAGTCATGCTAGTTTATGTTTGAAATTTGGCAAGATCATTATATATAAGGTTATGTTTATATTTTTGATAAGAAATTCTTGTTAAATATATGCCTCTTGTTGAAACTTCAATTCCATTGATGTTTTTTGATAATGTTCAGGAGCAGGCATCTTCTATAGGTGCTGGTACAGTTACTCCAGATTGGTCTGGATTTCAGGTTCCACTTATTGAATCTTTCTTGTTCATTTAAGAATTTAATTATTTTTAGTCAGCTGACATAATTGGTTTTGTGTAGGCATATTCTCCAATGCCTCCACAAGGGTACATGGCGTCAAGCCCTCAAGGTCCTCACCCCTACATGTGGGGAGTTCAGGTTTAATATATTCTGCATCAGTTTAAATAAAAAAAATTGAGTGTTCTTTGTCAATTATAATTGTTCGCAACTGCTTATCTTCTCATAATAGGATTAACACTCCGTACTATTGTAGAAAGAAAACTAGTTTTAGGCTTGTCACCTAAAAGAAGATGCATCAGTGATCAGACATCTAAATCTTTGGTACCATGCGATACTTCCAATTCAAATGAAAGGCAACACCGAAATATGTACGGGGGGAGTGACTTGGAGACGAGGACTTGATTTAAGCTCAATACTCAAGTTGTTTTGGTGTCTTTTTGATGTAGCTTATGTGGGCACAATGAAAAACTAGCAGAAAAAGAAGACTAATAGAAATTCAATGGCTATTTGATTACAATTAAGTTAGGAAACTATAATCTATATGGAATTTAAAAGTGTGGTAAAAATAGATCTTGTAGACCTTTTTAATTATAGTAGGTAGTAATGGGATATTTACTTGAAATATATTTCTCAAATACGATTTTGATCCATGACACTCAATGAGTCGTAGGGAGTAATATTTCAGTTGGAAAACATGGAAAAAATTCAATAGTGGTGGTTATCAAGATCACGGATATGAGTACCAAACGGTGAAAACACTGGAGTGTTTTTTTGAAAAATTATTTTTTTTGTTTTGGAGCCGGCGTGGGGGGGCAAATAGTTCTCCGCTGATAACAATTTGTTGATGTTTGCGATCTATGCGTTGTATTTTCTCCACGCGTCGAAAACCCTTTATTTGCATGTTGTCAATACGTGTCTCCATCATGGGTTATGTAATTTAGTAGATACCACCTGGTCAGGTTAGGGTCAGATCTAAGTAACTGTGTTCTTATATCAGTTCAATATTTCAGCAAGGATTGTCAAAATTTTGTTTATGATGGTGTCTCCCTGGTGCAATTTCAACTTCTGGTTTGCAATTGATTTTTATTCTAATTTTCTTGTTTATTGGCAGCATCTGATGCCACCATATGGTACTCCACCACATCCATATGTTGCTATGTATCCCCATGGTAGAATTTACGCGCACCCATCTATTCCTCCGATAACTTATGGTTGATATTATTATAGTGCTGTGCTTTGATAGTTTCCTTCCATTTTTCTATTAACTTTACTGTAAATCACTAGGGTTCTTACCCATTTAGTCCCTTTGCGATGGCTTCTCCAAATGGTGTTGTTGAGGCTTCTGTGAGTTTACTTAAATTTGATTTTTTTTCCCCTTTACAAATTGCTTTGGAAAAATGTCTTTGGTCAAATAGACTACTTAAAGAATGTCATCTGCATACAGGGTAATACTCCTGGTGGCATGGAAGTGGACGGTAAGGCATCTGAGGGGAAGGGAAAATTGCCCATTAAAAGATCTAAGGGGAGTTTGGGCAGTTTAAATATGATTACAGGCAAAAACAATGAAGCTGGTAAAACATTAGGAGCATCTGCTAATGGAGGATACTGCAAAAGGTATGATTGATGTTTTTAGTTGATCAGTTGCATTGACATAAATTAACCTGGGTTGTGCTTGAAAGAAAAGAAAAAAGGAATATTAGGTAAATATATGTAAATGGAAAAAAAGCACGTGAACTTATGTCAAACAAACAGACACCCATTGTTGAATTCTTTTCTTACTACTTCTCGGTCTTTCTAGACATTTGACTAAACAGTTTGGGTTATAAAAGCTTCATTTTTTGGCAATAAAATAATATTTTAAGATCTAAAATGTCCGTGATTATTCTCCTTGTCACTTTTTGTTTGATCTCCGGCCTATATATAGAGCGAAACTCAAGGAAACTAGCTGTATTTTAACTCCTTAGTTTTCTGAAAAATTTATAATGATGTATATGAGCGTATTGAATGGTTTTTTTATGATCGTATTGAATGGTTTATTTCTTCTTATTCCTCATTTTGTTGAAATTGAATTTTGGTATTTCTTTTGCAAGAGAAACTTTACAAGCCCAACCTTGATTTTCTTGAAGAAAATGATGATGAAGTGGACCTAACATGAGGTACACTTTATTCCTTCTAGTTCGTTGTTATTTTTTTAGTTTTCTTATATTAGTTATTAAATATTGTAAGTACTACTGTGACACCCCCAAATCTGGGTACTTCATTCCCACACGATTTGGTGTTCCTAATCATACATTTCTAACTACCTAAACATAATAAAATTCAACCTTTAAAACTTCCCATTAAAGGATTACATCGTTAAATCCAACAAAATCTCTCATGTTATCTAACCTTAAACATTCATCAAATTCAGAAAAATAAATAAATTACATCACAATAGCTATAATAAAATCTGCACCATAAAAGTCAACAAATTACAAGTCTTCAACACTTGTTCATTTTTCCTTTCCCTTTGCTAGTGGTAGGTTCATCGACCTTCTCAACCTTAGCTACAATGATTATATATGCAAGAGTGAGCAAAAAAAAATGCTCACTTGAAATGACAATGAATAACAATAACATAATAACTTCCAATGAATAGGCTCAACAGAACTGAATACTACTCTCTGTCAATGATCATCAAGAACTGAAATCAAAATGTGAAATTTGTCTGAGGGTCACAAGACCACGAACTATGTCCAAGGTTATAAGTAGTCTTTCAACTTAAACCTAAACAGTTATAGGACTGTAGGGATTTCCCGTACATAGGGTGATCAGTTCTTCGTACCATGTATTGTGCACAAACATCTAAATGCATAGTGTAAATAATTCCCCTATAATAGGGTTGTTCTTCTCAGTTTTAGAGTACAAGTCCGCACCAAAGTAAGTTCAGGTTGAATAAGCTTCAAGGGTAATTTAGAGTTCAACGAACATCAACTAAGGATTAATTGAATCAAGTCCTAATAATGTTTCAAGGGTTTGATAACAATATGTCATGGAATAGTTTTGAACTACAATCGAATAAACATAATGCATCAAAGTCATGCTTCATGAATGAATTTAAAAGCATTAAAAGGTATACTAAACCTTGCTTAAATAGTAATAATAAGCTAAGGTTACATACTTTATCGATAACAACCAGAGTTAGAAACTTAGTTCATTATAAGAGTAGGTTTAGGATAAGAACTTCTTAAATAAATTTACAACTCGAATAATCGTAATTGACTTAGGGTAATGAACTTGCATAACAATGATAAACAAGATAAGATAAGGATCTTGTTTTACATGATGAAATAAAGTTAGGAAACTTGCGTAACAATAATCATGAAAAAGATAAATATTTGTTTGACAACAAAAGGTAAATAGAGTTATGAAACTTGCATTCATTATAAAGAGAATGCGACTAGGAAAACTTGCTTAATTGTAAACAAGTTAGGGTAACTCAAACAAAGATTAGAGTTCAGAAGCTTGCCTCGTGCGTAAGCTATTAAATTACAACTCACGATCACCTACACATATCATATGTATTACAACATCTATTAGTTATACTAACATCAACTTTATAAGTTAAATCTCATTTTAGTTGAACTTGTTATTTTAGTACAAGTTCCAATCACTAACACCATACAAAATTCTGAAATCACAAGTTTTAGCATTATCACACTTAATCACCATCTCTAGATTTTAATAAATCACAACGTAAAGTTTTCACAACTTACTAATTTAACATGTTAAAAATCCATTATAACGCCTTTGTTACATGCTCAACAAATTATCATTATCATTAAACTAGGTTATATGGGATTTTAAAGTTTGCACAATCAACATGTTACGGCTAGTAGCGCAATTGTGCATGCTTATAACTCTAGAACCGGTAGCAATTTGCGTCATTTCTACGCCTTTGACACCGGTCAGAATACAACATTTGCGTCTTGTGACGAAACTACGTGAAATAGTTTTCTTACTCTGTTTATAACCAAAACTCACAACTTCACTAATTAAGCAGTAAATTATATACACCAAAATGATATAGGCTTCATATAAACATTACCCATCATATATATACTGATTTATAACAACTAAACAACAACAACAATCAAATTAAGTCCTTTGAATTTTATATTTTTGCCAAAACTCAATTTTTGATATCTTTAGCAAAAACCATCACTGAAACTTCGTTACTACACCAAATCAATTCATTCAAACTGTATTCTTTTCGTTTCTTATTGAATTAACACATTCAAGAATCAATTTACAATTTAGTTCACAAATCAACTATCAATTTTGAACTCCAACAAGCCATATTCATACACACACTCATTGTAATCAATTTCTTTTTTTTTTAAACGTAATTTTCCTAAATTAATATACCAAATCCTTGTCTAGATGTTAGTTATAACATCACAATTATATATAAACACAATCAATCACTTTATATATATTAAAAGTGTTAGAGTTTATGCCCTAGAGGCCAATTATTTGATATAATTGCTTAACGTTTTGATATTATATTTGAATGAATAAATATATGATTTTATTATGGTTTTATTTACTGCGTAATATAATTGTTAACATAATAAAATTCCTTAGAATAGTGATACAAATTATATAGTTTCAAGTATGTGACTTGAACATGAGATTATATATTACCATTAGTATCGTTGTTCTTAAATGTCCTTAATCGAGTATCATTGTTGATGGGACAACAATGATGCATTGAGACTAGTATGTGGATCGATGATGACCAAATCTCATTGGTCATAAATATATGAGATATTAAGTCAATGCATAGGTACATGTTAGAGAACGATGTCTTTGGATGGACCCACCATGAGAATTCTATATGGAGCATTATGCGAAGTGTCATTAGCAATTCTCATAGTGACAATGATGTAATGGTCCTCCCAGGCAAAATCGCTATATTACTACACGAGAATTTATGTACTTTGATATCATCAAATGTCACCTTTAATAGGGTGGACTATAAAGGTGATTATTGGGTTCATCATTAATCGTGTGAGAAATATGAGTGATCTAGATAGAATTTAACCATCCTATATATTATGGGTGATATCCATAGGCCTCTCTTGATTGAGTAGGACTATGAAATGCATGGCCATGCTCAAATAGTGATTTGTTTCATATAGTCTACTCATTGATCAAGAAAACTCGATTAAATTATGAAGAGTATGACACATTCCATGACTCGAGTTTAATCTAGGATATTAAGGTTAAAAGGATAAAATTACATTGAAACATTGGTCACAAAAAGGTTGCATCGAATCATCGATCTTATTATTACTTGGGTAGCGTTGATGCATTACTAGATGCCGCTCACCGCTTTTATAATTTTATAATATGATTTTAAAATTATTGCCAACGTAATAATAACCTATAGGGTCACACACATAGAACGTTATTTAAAGGGAATTAATTTAAATTTTAAGGATTTAAATATATTAATATGATTAATAGTATTTAAATCACGAATTTAAATTAAAAGGATAATTTATATATATATATATTAATTAAGTAAGACTTAATTAAGAGATATATATATATATATATATATATATATATATAAATTCGGATTTTATAAAATTAGGTTTTGATTTGATTAATTCCTTTTAACTACTATATATATATATATAAACAGCCTACTTAGGGTAAGATATCATAATTGAAAAACTCTAGCCAGCTCTTGAGAGAGACTAGAGAAAGCAGATTCAAAATCCATTCCTTTTGGTGGCTAGTACCGCAAGTCCTTCTTATTGCGAATCGTTCGACGGTTAGATGCATGGCGTTAAATCTTGATATCTGTAGAGGCGCAATCGGTTTGTATTAAGCGTTGGAGATTCGAGGCGCATCGGTTTGATTCTCGCTTTTGTTTATATCTCGTATAATCTCTAAACCTCTGAATTAATTGATTTTCGTATGGATCCTGTTTTAGGGTTTCGAAAATTGCTTTAAAATTTTAATTTTCGCTGTGCGTTTCTGTGCCGAAGCCCAACAAAAAGTTCATCAAAATTGCATTATAGAGAGTTTGAAAATAATTTTATTTTATAGTGAAACTCAAGAACACAGAAAAATTTTCATATATAGGAATTAAAGCTTTTTGGACATTAGAATTATACCTTCACTTGCTTGATTAAACTTTGTTAGATGACAAAGAAGTGCTTGAATAATTCACTCTCTACTTCTTGATTCACAGAATTTCTCTCTTCTCTCAAACTCCCTCTTCTTCTTTGTATTCTCTTCTTCTTAGTCTAAATGTAAACCAAATAAACTGGACACTTGTGCGTGAAAAGAAAAACTGACAGACATAATAAGTATATTTAAATTCTATTAGTTACAAAAGTTAAACATAAGTTATTAGTTAAAAATTTTCAAAATAATTTGTCAGTTAAAAATTCCAAAAGCCACAAGGCATTGTTTGGATAAAACTAATTAAAAATAAAGACTGAGTATCTTTAAGCCTTGTTTAAAAAAACTGAATTAAAACTCTCTAATTTATTTTTAATAAATCACTTGCTATATGATTTAATGGTCACCCTCTAATTAATTAAATTCTAATATTTTACTTAATCATTTAAAATTATAATTTTCACTTAACAAAACTTTAAATTACTAATTCAATTATTAAATGAAATTAAGACATAATTATTCAACAACTCAATTAATCATTACTAACTTTCTCTAATTTAATTATTAAATTAAATTAGAATATAACTATTATATAATATGATAATTAGTTAACCACTCATTTAATTTAATTAACCTATTAAATTAAACTTCAAATTTCACAAAATTACGAACATCAACTTAGTTAATATATTATACTTAATTAAGTTAGTCCACCATTATTCATGAATTATTTATTTAACTAATAAATAATCCAACAAATATTTACTTAACCACAAACACATCAATTAAAATATTTATTTAATTTAATAAATATTTGAAATTACAAATAAAATTCTGAATTGTTACAACTATGATTCTTGGGAGATCAAGATAGAATAATAAATTATGTACTTATCATGACTTGAGCATTATTTATTTATATATGGAGTATTAGTTTTAATTATTGGCTCTTTATGTACTTTTATCAATTAGTTTGAAACAAGTATGACATTTATATTAACTTGAAAAATTAAATTTAATATTTATTATAGCAATTAATAAAAATAATAGTAATAATAATAAATATGAAATCACTGATTTGAAAATTAATTATAATTTGTAATGAATTTTGATTATTTATAAATTAATTTTTTATTTATAAATTTATAATTTGTGAATGATTTTACTTGAGAAATTGACATTAATGAAGGATTATTTCCCTCACTAAAATCTTTTTTAGTTAATTAGTTAGTCATCAATAAAGGATTATTTTTCACACTAATTGGAAGATACATTCTCAATTTATAATTAGTGAATGGCAATTTTCTCGTTAAATAAATTTATTCTTCATAATATATTATTTACGAGGGAATAAAGTTATTCACTAATTTCAAATAGTCCTTCTTAAAATATTATTTGTGAAGGAAACTAATCTTTCACTAAATAACAATATTCCATACCAAATACAATTTGTGAATAAAAAAGTTATTCACAATATCGTGTGAAGGAAATATTTTTTCGCAATAAATCACTTGTGAGTGATATAGTATGTCTTGTGAAGGATTTGTCCTTCACTAGAGGCCATTTTTGGTGTATTGATTCTCGCTATTTGAAAATCTGATAGCAATCTAAGCTTTAGATGCATGTGTGTATAACCCCTGAAAATCAGCCCTTTGAAGTATATTTATAGCCCTCGTGCCGCTTAGAGATGCCTATTCGAAATTAGGCTTGAAAATAGCTCAGCGTCACAATCCTAGCGAAACACAACGCCAAAGCAGCACGACTCAGCACGCCGCCCATCATCACAACGCCCACGTACATCGCAACAACGCTGGGCTACTAATTTTCTAGTGCAACAGTGCCTATGCATACTGTTGGCGCACCCCCCCCCCCCCTGCGTGCTTACCTGCCGCACACTACCACAACGCGCCCCAAGTTGTCGCACTCTATCGCATGTTGTCGATAACTGACGAACGATGCTGATGACTGACGATGCCTAACGCACTTGGCTGCACGTCGAGCCAATTCGTTGCATGTCGAACCAATTCGTCGCACGTCGCTGCTCGATATTGCTCACAAATGACTGATAATGCATGACATTTCATTCTAAATACGATTCCAAGCTTCGTTCCCATTCCTACACCAAAAAAAAAAAATAAAACACATAAAATACCTAAGAACACACAATTCCATCAAGCCAAGAATACTCAATTCGCAGGTATAAAATTCACTCATCATTTGTGTATCTGTGATTTTCGTTCATAAATCTGTATGTTTGAAATCATGAAGTATTGCATGCTAAGGTTAATAAGTTTATGTTAACAAGTCTTATAGCATGATAATCTAGCTAATTAATTCATTAGACAACTAATTCTAGCAAGCTAAGCATGAACTATGAAACCTAGTTTTCATTAGTTTTTGTGGGAGATGTGCATCCTCATATGTTTAGATTTGGATCATGGAATACAAAGTAAAGTTGTAGAGGGAGAAGTTATGAAGATATATGAAAAAGAACTGTTGGATTTTGGGTATCCAAATGGGGCACCCATGGAGAATCTGACCCATTTGTTTTTATTAGTCAACTTATGAAATTGACTAAATATTTACGTAACTGAGAATTGGAGAGTTGGGAAGTGGTTCGCATTCATCTGTCTTTAAGACTCATATATCCTCTACCTCAGTACATTACGATTAATCAGTTGGCCTAAAAATCCTAATATCAGTAGCCTCTCCCAATATAAAGAAAAACCTTACTCTTACGAATCATGGATTTGTGCTCCATTTTTATATCTTAGTTTGGAGACGCCGTTGGGTTGCAGAACTAGGACAATCAATTGCAAAAACCTTTTCGCACTAAAATTTTATCACGCTTCAGAGGTACGCATTTAATTTAACATTTTTGTGTAAATATGTCTCCACATGGATCATATTTTTTCTTCATTGGTATCAGAGCATGGTTAATTATCGATCTTATGTATGCCATGTATGAAGTTTTATACAAAACTCCATTGATGAATGTTTTAGAAGCTTGAAAACATAATCAAATCGCCTACTTTGACCAGCCATAACATCCTGTCTCGTTTTCTGTTTACTGTGATATTAGTATGTATGCGTAGTAATCATTGTAATCTTTCCAACGATATATTATGGGCCTAAATCGGAGTTATGTGGACTGAGATATGGCTTTTCAAAGTTTAGGTTGTGAAATGACATTTTTGTAAATTTTTGTTATTGGAGGGTTGAGGGTGTAGTCTGACCCACGCGCCTGACCCGACTCGCTGACCCAGATCGAACCCGCTCGCCTGACCTAGTTTGGTAGTTTTTTATTTAATTTCTAGAAAATGATTTATTATTTTTTTAGCATATAAATTAATTTAAAAATAGTTATATTGATTATGAAATTTTGAAAATTTTACAGAAATTAATTATTAACATATAATTAATGATTCTATTGGAATTTCAAAATATTCATATTTTTTGAAAATTTTTGGTTAATTTCCAATATATGAAGCAATGGTTTATTAATTGTGAAAATTAGCAAACTTATCAGAAAAATTCCATGAAAATTACAGTACTCTTTTTATTAATTGAGATACTGTTGTAAATTTTCTGACAAAAATTAATATGTATGAGTATTCTTGGATAATTTCTAATTATTTATGCGATGGTTAATTAATTGTGATAATTAACAAATTTATAAAATTCAAAAAAAAATACAGTAATCTTTAATGATGTTAATCCACTGTTGTAAATTTTTTGGGAATAAATTGATATATTTGGGTATTTTGCTTAATTTTTAATTAATTATACAATGATTAATTAATTGTAATAATTAGCATAATTATCGGAAAAATTCATGAAAAATACATTAAATTTTTATGTTGATAAGCTCTACCGTTAATTTTTTTTGGAAGTATGTTAATGTGTTTATAGAATACTTGATATATTAATTGATCAATATTGTTTATTATTTAATTCCCTTTGTTTATATTTTGAAATATTAATAATTAGTTGTTGGAATTAAACTTCCATTCTATAATTACATATATACCCTTGTTCTTAGTGGAAGTAATTTAGGTTGTAGTAATTTAATTAAGTTATTCCCTAAATTACACGTCTTATGAACTTAAAAATTAAATTTAAATAATTAGGCATTCATACGAATTGTGATTCCAGTGACACCCCCAAATCCGGGTACTTCAATTGTGAAAACCCGGGATTTCAAATAATCCGAATTTTACGAATAATTTTTTTTTATTTAATATTGATATTGACTGTTAATATTATACTGTGTATCTGTGATACGAGTCTCGAGATATAGTCAATTTGTGTATTGACTGAGAAATAAGAGTAGAGATGTGCTTAACGGAGAATTTAAAACCCTAACCCTAGTTACAGATGGGGATTCGATAGAAAATATAATTAAAATAATTATAATGATGAGTACGCGTTTGCACTGTATAGAATTATTGATCAATGATTGATCGAATAAGGTTAAAAATTATTAAACCCTAATAAGAGATTAGAAACCCTAATCTCAGGATTAGAAACCATAACGCACAGTTAGAAACCCTAATCGAAAGCCGGGAAACCCTAATTTTAAATTCGGGAATCCTAAATCCTAATTAGGAAACCCTAATCCTAATTAGCAAGCCTAATGTGAATATTAAACTTTAATATGATTAGAAAACCCTAATTTAATTAGGAAACCCTAATTATAAATTCGAAATCTTATTTTTTCTAATTAAAACCCTAATTAGAAAATTCTAGAAACTAAAGTTGTAAAACCTAAAGAGTTAGAACCTTAGGGTTAAACCCTAAGGGTTTGAAAAATTGACCATAATGCCATTAAAATTGGAAGGAAAAAGACCAAAGTACCCTTTTTGGATATTTTTTTTAGTAAGTAACTTGTAAAATTGGCCAACAACTTTAGTTGGTGACCAACTCTTTTGACCTTGTGGCTTAAAATCTCAGCCAATATATGATCTAGCATGACACCTTGCAAGTTATATATACATTGTATCTTTATATAAGAAATCTAGGAGAGAGAAAGTTCACATATTAAGCTCATTGGCTATCTAACATCAACCTACTCTCTCTCTCACCCAAACCTCCGAATTTCCTTAGTATATCAGTCACAATATAGTCCTTTAAAACATCTTGATCAGAGTGTTAAGGCAAGGATCAAAGATTTGGCTAAAAGGTATAAACCCTAAAACCTATTTTGATCTTGTATGCTTAGTAAAAATTTGTGTTTATGTGTTTATATAAGTGCTAGAATATGTTTTATGATGATCTATGATGATCCATCATAGATCTATAACATCAAATGGCTTTAAAAGGTAAGTTTTTCAAAAGTGCCAAATAACATTTTTGTGGTCTGACAAGCTAATGTCAGGAGCCACAGATTCTTCTCTATTTATTATTTTTCTTGTTTTATGTTTTGGATCGGTATTCTGTTATGAGGACTGTAATATGGAAGTGAAATTACAGCAATCACATGTCTAGATTTCATTTTATTCTTTGTCAAAACCCATTGACCGGGCATGACCGAAGCTTTCTGGGTAACCTAGAAAGTGTAGATTAGCATCTGACAAGATTTTTGAAGCCCGGGATCTGTCAGGTTTTAGTTTTTGTGGTGATGTTGCTTGAGCAAGATGAGGATTGATAACTGTAGTATTACATGTCAACTACAAGATCAAAGCCTAAGTTAGCCCAGAACATGATTAGATTGAGAATTGCAGGCGGTCAAACTAGACCCCTTAAACACTGAGTTGTCAGTGTTCTTGATGCCAAGGACACCTAAGATGACAGAAAAGTGTCGCTATAGCCTATAGCGATGGTTTATAAATATTTTTAATTTCTGATTTTCTGGAAATTAATTAAAAATAGAAATAAATTTCTAAAAATTACAAAAGTGGTTTTAAAAATTATTTTAAATTATGAAAAATATTTTTTGACTATTTTTGGATATTTTTTATTAATATTTATAATTATTTAAATATTAATGATATTTAATTAGTATATTAAATAAATTAGAGAAAAATGATTTTAATATTATAAAAATCATTTTAAATAAGAATAAAGTATTTAAAAATATTTTGAGTTATAAAAATGTAACTTTTAATTTTTTAGAGAATTTTCACTAATAATTTAATATTAGTGATATTTAATTTATTTAATTAGTATATTAAATAAATTAGAGAAAAATAATTTTAATATTATAAAAATCATTTTAAATGAGAATAAAGTGTTTAAAAATATTTTGAATTATAAAATATAATTTTCAATATTTTTGGAAAATTTTTATTAATAAATTAATATTAATGATATTAGATTTATTTAATTATTAAATTAAATAAATGATAGAAAAATGATTTTATTGATTTAAAAATCAATTAAAATGAGAAAAAATGATTTAAAAATATTTTAAGTTATAATTAATGACTTTTAATATTTTTATGATAAATTCATTAATATTTAAATATTAATGGTGATAGTTTAAAAATGATTTTAATTATTTTAAAAATCATTTAAGTAGAATATTGATGATTTAAAAATATTTTAAGTTATTAATAATAACTTTAATATTTTGACAAATACGTCATTAATATTTTTATATTATTAAATATTAATGATGATAAAATTATTTGATAATTAAATCATTTAAAAATGATTTCAGTATTTGAAAAATTATTATAAATTATAATAATTGTTTATAAATTATTAAAAGCTTTTGAAAAATATTATTAATGATAATTGACTTATCTAAAATAATATTGAAGCTTAGAGAGCAAGTTTAATTGACAATAAATGTGTTAATTGTCGGATAGGGTGACCAGAACACCGAGAATAGACCAAAGTCCAACCGAACCAAAGTAGTTGGACTTGATAAGTGTTTATATAGGTTATAAACACTGATGTGGCTATGTGGTATTGTGCCTAGGAGAAAGATTGACTGTAAATTTCAGTGATACGTGTTATGAAATATTGTGCTAATTGTGAGACTGATATTATTGGTTATAGGTCTTTCGAACGCAGATAAGTTTATTGTGTAGTTGTAATCAACGCAGAAGGCAAGTTTTCCTAATTCAACCTTGAGTTATATCTATTTAAATACTATGGTGGTTAATTATTTTTGATTAGACCACGTCCAAGAATTTATTGTTGATTATTCGCAGTTAGTGCATATTTATTAATTCAAACTGAATTAGTAATTCTGAAAATAAACTTAAAGAATAATTTTTATTGGATATTCACATCCGTAGAAGCTATTAATGAATGCAAATAGTACAGATAATTCATGTCTATTGTATATTTGTGTTGAGAAGTGTCTTAGCCAATTATTCTGGCTGGACGAACAATTGTTAGAACTTGATAGGTTCGAGAAGGGAATTCAATTAATATTGACAGATCGATGCAAATTATTTTGGCTAGATCAAGAAAGTGATTAGATATTGAAATCATATTATTTCGTTGTTAAATCAAATTCTGATTCAAAGACTGAGAAGAATAGCCTTTTATATAAAGGGAACATTTTTGGTCGTATATTCGGCCTTTGCGCGCGTGTAAGTATTATGCATAATATAGGGTACACGGAGTTGGCCGCTCTAAGTACTTGCAGAGGGGTATAACTTAATCTTTATGGTTATCTGGTACACCTAGGTATATCAAAGTATATCTTTGATAGTTACTCGACAAGTAAGTTCTAGATCCTTGTGATCACTCAGTATAACCCTGGAAAAATATTTCCATCTTGTTATTTGGGTATATCAAAGTAAATCTTTGATAGTTACTCGAAAAGATAATTTTAAGATCATTTAAGATCATTCAGTATACACCCTGGAGAATATTTCTAAATTGTTATTCATTAGAATATCGTAGAAACTTTGAAAGCGTTGCACTCTTTCATTATCAAATTATTGTGTTGCATAGATTGTGAGAAGACTTGTTAGAAATTAGAGTTTTGTTCAGCTATTTCAAAGTTCTACGTACTTTGGTTTCATTCTATCAAAATATATAGTCTATTCTTATTGATTCTTATACATTTATTGTATGTCTTAACTTGCGGGGCAAATTTGTTGCTCACCCTTGCTAAATAAAAGTTTTCAGCTAGGGACGAAGTGGCAGGAGGTGCTCTTAAGGACAAAGGAAAAGGCATAGTTTTAAATTAGTTATGAATAATATTATTATTATGTTATATTTGTAAACCCTTTTGGTATATTTAAAGGGTATGTTTGTAATGTTAAGGTTAGAGAACCTATGACTAATGTATTAACTTTATAAGTTAATATGGTGTAATGTTCTATTCATCAATGAATGGGTAGTTAGATGCTTATTAAATTGTGGATCGTGAGCACCAAACTCGGGGTCAGGTAACCCGGATTTAAATGGGGGTGTCACAGGTTGGTATCAAATCTGTAGGTTATAAACCTTAAGTGGGGTGGGAAAAACCCCAGGATTATAACCATAAGCGAAATCTAGAATACTCATGTAGAGTACTAAGTGAGGGATTTCTGAAGTGCATTGATAGTGAGATATGTGGACACATAGTGTGAGAATTTTGTACTGGTAAAGTACTAATCAAGTTGTTTAAACTGATTGTAGGATGTCAGGAGAAGATGAGATGAGTACAGAGATGCCAGCGGCTATTGCACCAGTGCTAGTAGCCGAGGTGCCAGCGCAAAGCAAGTCAATTGAAGAGGTAGGAAAAGATGAATCTATGGTTAATCTGGGGAGTGATCATGATGATTATCCCGAGATGAATCTTAGTGGTGATGAAGAGGTAGAGTCCGAAGAAGATAAGGTGGAGAGAGAAAATAAGACCAAAGTTAGAGAACAAGATCAAGTATCTGCAGAAGTACAGGAACTCTGGAGTAAAGTGTTTCTCTTGGAGGAGTTATGGAAGACAGAGTGAGCGTTACTCGAAATGACTGAAAAATGGAACGAGCTGAAGGCGCGGGTGGACAGAATTAAGGCTGAAGGTGGTGGATCGTCTGAAGGAACAATCAAGAAGGGCAAGAATAAGAAAAAGAGGGACAATGACATCGATAATTCTGAAAATTCAAACCCAAAAAAGAAGCAAGCCTGTAGCAAGTGTGGAAAGACTCACGTGGGAGAATGCATGATGTGGAAGAACGTGTGCTTCAATTGTAAGTAGGAAGGACATATTTCCCTATATTGTCCTAAGCCGAATATGAGGAAGTGTTTTTCATGTGGGAGAACGGGTCACGGATTCAACAAGTGTCCCATCAAGAAGAAGACTGGTGAAGGGAGTTGACGGTAGATAGTTTAAGTTTGAGCGTTAGTATCTTTTGGTAGTAGGTTATGATATTAAAGCTTGTAATATCGAGAACAATGTTTAAGCATATGTAAATATATATATATATATATATATATGTTTGTATGAATGAAATCTTTATTTTCTATATGAATATAAGATTAAGATTAATTTGTGAGTTCTTAAAACTCATACTTATGGTAAGATCATGACTCATAATTATATAAAATGTTTCTGAACCCCTCAGCGAATGAACGCCAATGGTCTGACTAGGATAAGTTCATATGTAATAACCTAATATTTTCAATAAGAAATTTTGCGATTTTTTTTTTATATATATAAAGGTGGGAATATGTGCAAAGTAAAGTGTATGTATCTATGTGATAAATAAAAATATTTATTAGATGTAAATAGTTTCTTTTAGACTTATTGATCATTATAGATTATATTCTTATAATAAATTAATTTTGTAATAAAAATATTTATTATTTATTTTCCATGAAAATATGATTATGGTATACATGATATGATTATTAGGATTATTATGATATGTATTTTATTATATTGGTTAGGTTAATTATTTTAACTTAATTAATGATGGTATGTATGAAGGTTATGTCAGATATGAATTCAAAACCCTAAGTCTTGATTTTGAATAAGGAATGAGAATAATAATATAATATTATTTATATTTCAGTAATACAAATATGCCTGATATGTGTGTAATGTTAATTTGTAGATCAGTTATAGTAAAATAGTATAAACCCTAGCATTACTGATATACTATGGTACAAAAGTCAGTTATGATTGTAAGATTTGTTAAGTTGTGTGTTATATAATTAATGACCTTTATTATGTTTTATGTTAATTAGGTAAACCCTAATTAATATCTAGAAATCCTAATTACTAAATTACAACCCTAATTGCTAAGTTATAAACCCTAAGTATTAATTTAGCAAGGCTAATGGTAATTAATAGCTAATTTACAAAACCTAAGTGATTAGGAAACCTAGTGTGATTAGGGAACCCTAATCAACATTTTTAGAAACTAAGATTTCCATTTTTGCTCTTAATACACAATCCTAGATTTAGAGCTTATAGAACCTTAGGGTTAAACCCTAAGGGTCAAACCCTAAGGGTTAGAAATGAATTGACAACTTTGCCATAAAAAGTAAGCACCAAAATGATATAATTGCCCTTGTTATTATTTTAATGAGGTGGAGTGTAGATCTAACCCTAGTAAGGAGTTGGTGACCAACTCTAGCTAGCTATGTGGTCTAGAAGTAAGCTTTTATCATTCAATCTCAGCCATCTTGCATCACAAGTACACTAGATCATGTCTAGAACTCAAGATATGAGTGGTCAAAGGTCGTTGACTAACCATGACCCAACGAATCTAGGTAACCCAGATTACCCAGAAAAGTCTGAAAATGTTTTTGCAGGGCTTTGATCTTGCTGTTGTTAGTTATATGTGCTATGTTTTTGTTATGGTTGTGTAGACTGACATGAGTACTATCGACCCATGTCTTTATAATCCTTAAATACTACACAAAATCCAAGAAATTTGTGGTCAAAGTAAACCAGATGAAACTGCCGGATGAAGATTCTGGGTAACCCAGAAATCTTCAAAGGCAGTTCCTAACCACTACTTTGACAGGCTTTGATCCATCTTATGTGTTGATAAAATGATATGAAATTGTTTGCTAATGGTACCTGACATCACTACTACAAGTGGGAACACTTATATCACACAAACGAGGCCTAGACTGAAATCTATAAGGATCCAAAGTAGGTACCTTGACTGCTCTTCATTTTTTAGGTAACCCAAAAATGAAGAACATGTCTGACAAGGACTTTGATGGCCTATAACTTGCTGTTAAGATGTTGAATGGCCATGAAAGTTGTTTGTACTTGTAGTACTACATAAGTACTATAATCTAAACACTTTAGGCTCGCCAGAATACTTTAGGAGCATGGAGAAGATATGGTCAAACCAGACACCCAACACTGATATGCATTTTTGGGTTTGTTGAAGAACGGCTCAAGAACACCTATAGCGACATTTTCGTCGCTATAGGGCCCTTTAACGACGGTTGATTTATGGAAATTATTATTTCTATTTAATAAATAGAGAAAAATAGTTTTTAATTATTAAAAATACAAAATGAATTCCTAAAAATTATTTTAAAGTCTAAAAATAGGTTTTTAATTATTTTGAATATATTTCATTAATATTTATTAATTTTGGAATATTAATGATATTTAATTTATTTAATTATAATATTAAATAAATTACTTAAAAATGATTTTAATACTTGAAAAATCATTTAAAATTATATTATGTTATAAGAAAATATTTTAAGTTATTTTTAATATTTTGTGATGAAATTTCGTTAATAATTTAATATTAATGATATTTAAGTTATTTAATAAATGTATTAAATAAATTATAAAAAATAGAATTAATAATTTAAAAATCATTTAAAGTATTATAAACATATTTTAAGTTATAAAATATAACTTTTGATATTTTGTCATGAAAATATTAATTATTTAATATTATTGATATTAAATTTATTTAATAATTATATTAAATAAATAGTTTAAAATGGTTTTATTGATTTAAAATCATTTAAAAGGATATAAATTGTTTAAAAATATTTTAAGTTAGTATAAGTGACTTTTGATATTTTAGTGAATAAATCATTAATATTTAAATATTTATGGTAATTATTTAAAAATGATTTTAAATGTTTTAAAATTATTTAAGGGTAATATTAGTACTTTAAAAATATTACGAGTTATTATAACTAACTTTAATATTTTGGCAAGGGTTTCATTAATATCTTAATATTATTTAAATATTAATGATGATAGAATTATTTAATATTTAAATCATTTAATAATGATTAGGTGTTTAAAAAATCATGAGAAATTATAATAATTGTTTAAACATTATTATAAGTCGTTTAAAAATAATTTGAATCGATGTTTAAGTTATTTAGAACTTGTGGTAGAGTCTTAGACTAATTAATTACTCGATAAAATTTGTCGGTACAATCGGCATGTTTTAGAAATTGATCTGGACTTAGATATTTTGACTGTATTAATGTTTGTTTGTGATTCAATGACTGTTGAACATGTGTGATAATGTGAATAGGTTATGTGCTGACTGCAATAAGTAGTGCTATGTGTTATAGTATGTTATTCTAATCGAACGAATAATCTTATTAATGATAGGTTTCGGTATAAAAGATAAAACTAAGTTGCATTTTGTAAGTAGCAGACCAGACAAGTATCCTACCTTTGCATTTCCTTTATGCAATGGACAAAAGTAAGAGAGTTTCAGAATTATATTATTATTGTACCAGATTATTAACCCTATTATTATATATGTTATATCCGATCATTAATTATCAACATGGTACTATATGGTAATTCAGATATATATATTCTGTTCGTTAATTTCTAAATATGGTTATTCAAGTGACCCCACTTGGATAATCATTATATTTAATCACATGTTGATATATATATATATATATATATATATATATATATATATATATATATATATATATATATATACCTCTAAGCTATTTGATCAGCTAGACACAGATTTAGAAATATCGTTGAATATGATAAAACCTTTTTGTATCCAATCAAATTGTTTTGATTTGGATTCCCGACTATGTATGAACATCCCGAACATGAGAAAACTTTTATGCGCCCAAGGCGGACAGAGTGACCGATAATATCGTTCTTGTATGTAGTATTGATCAATACAGGGTACATTGGGCAGATCACCCTCGTGTCCGTAAGTTATGACGGTTTGCGGATGAAGTTCTGCTAAACCTTAGCGAAAATGAAAAACAATGTTCATAGTATGTCACCTTAACCCTATTTATAGTCAGTACGTAGTTTTAAAAAATTTGATAGAGAGTTGTTATGT
Organism: Panax ginseng; assembly: GCA_020205605.1. NCBI lineage: Eukaryota > Viridiplantae > Streptophyta > Magnoliopsida > Apiales > Araliaceae > Panax > Panax ginseng. Next base: position 61,967,381 of record CM035135.1, read on the forward strand.
TATTATTATCGGTTCAAATTACTTCACAACTTTTGATTTGTTGTAGAAGGGTAGTACAAAGAAAACATTTAATCCTTTCAGCTAATATTTATAATTGTTATTACTTGCTGGGCACTCAAATGCTCATCCTTGCTTAATTTAAATATTTTCAGTTAAGTATGATCGGCTAGAGGGCTCTGCCAAGAACAAAAGGAAAGGAAAGCTACCCGAATAAGTTTGTGTTATCTTATGTAATAGCTAGACTTAAATAAGATGATTATATTAATTATCTATCATGTAATGAAATGTTGTAAGGTCGCGTACCTAGGATTTAGAAAACTCTGATATGTAAATTAAGTTAGATATTTATGACAATATTATTATATCCGCTCATAGAAATGGTATCGTAATGCACTGAGTTCGGGTTTCAAGTATCTGAATTTAGGGGCGTTACATCATATACTCATATAATTGTGGCAAGTTCCTGAACTCATAGGTGTGGTAAGTTTGATGAACTGGGAATAATTATATGCGAATGGAGAATTGCAAATTTTTGTGTAAAGTTGGAGAATTGTAACTTTTTGTGTAAAGTTGTTTGTGGTTAATCCTGATATTTATTAAAATGGGATAGTAATATGTGTTAAGTACTAAATGTACTATGTGCTATTTGAATAAATATGCGATTATATGAGAACTATGTGTTGAATTCTTATTGTGTTAAGAATTTGTGTAGAGAAAGAGAATTAATATAAGATTTTTTTTTTATTTAAATCAGATTATGCCGCCTAGTCGACAGAATTGAAATCAAAGAGAAGAACAGTTAGTGAATAATGAAGGAGGTCAAGCGGACCCAATGCAGAATTTTGTAGATATGCTATCCCAAGCTATGGGAAATAGAGCCCTAGCAAGAGGAAGAGCGAGAGAACAGCCAACAGATAGATTGGCAAATTTTAAAGACTTTAAAGTGGTAGGACCGCTTGAATTCAAGGGAACCACGGATCCGATTGAAGCCCAAACTTGGGTGAAGGAGATGGAGAAAACATCATTATCTCCAGAGTAGCGGAGGAGCAAAAAATAGCTTTTGCAACATATTTGATGAAATGAGAAGCCAATTACTGGTGGGAGACTAATCAGGCAAGAACTGGTACATCGGTGGTGACTTGGACAAGATTCAAGGAGTTGGTATTTGAGAACTAATTTTCGTCGAGTATGTAAGCTCGGATGGAAGTTAAGTTCTTGGAACTGAAGCAGGAGAATATGTTGGTGTCTGAATATGCTACTAATTTCAACGAATTAACAAGATTTGCACCTCATTAAGTGGATACAGAATTATGAAAAGCTAGATGGTTTGAGAATGGATTAAAGCCAAGAATATACAACAAAGTAGCCGTATTGCAGATTAGCACGTTCGCGACTTTGTTGGAAAAAACGTTAATTGCTGAAGGAGGAAGCGAAGCTGCATCTCGATTTCATCAAGAGAAGAAGAAGACAAATGACGGAGGAAGCAGCGGTAGTAGTAATCCGAATAAAAGGAAGTGGAGTGAGAATACCTAATCGGGTAACAAGACTGAAGAGAATAGGAAAGGGAGGGAGCCATGTATGACATGTGGAAAGAACCATTCGGGAGTTTGTTTGAAGAAGAAGGGAGTTTGCTATAACTGCGGTCAAGAGGGACACCTATCACCCAATTGTCCCAGTCCGAAGAAGATTCAAGGTTTTTTTGCGTGCGGATCAACTGATCATCTACTTCAAAACTGTCCTAAGAGGAATGCGGAGAAGGAAAGTCTCAACAAGGGACCCCATAGCGAAACCTTGGCAATTTGAGGACCTGCACAGCTAGGAAGATCAACGGTCGTACATTCAACATGACGGCGCAAGATGTAGTGGCTACTCAGGAGGTGGCAATAGGTAACAATTTTGTTTAGAAATTTAATTACGCGAGTAATCTTGGTTAGATATTACTGTGAATTATTTTCTTTTATGAATCCAAGTCATAAGTTAGAATATAAGACACAACTTAGTACTGTGTTGATAAAAATGAATTGATGATACAACTTTAAAAGATTGTAGAGAATAAGAAAGTGGTGATTCCGAGGACGGAATCCTTTTAAGGAGGAGTGAATGTGATAACTCGGGATTTTGAATAATCTGAATTTTATGAATAATTTTTTTTATTTAATATTGATTGTTAATATTGTACTGTGTATCTGTGATACGAGTCTCGAGATATAGTTAATTTGTGTATTGACTGAGAAATAAGAGTAGAGATGTGCTTAATGAAGAATTTAAAACACTAACCCTAGTTATAGATGGGGATTCAATAAAAAATATAATTAAAATAATTATATTGATGAGTACGCGTTTGTACTGTATAGAATTAATAATCAATGATTGATCGGATAAGGTTTAAAATTAATAAACCCTAATAAGAGATTAGAAACCCTAATCTCAGGATTAGAAACCCTAACACACAGTTAGAAACCCTAATCGAAAGCCGGGAAACCCTAATTTTAAATTCGGGAATCCTAAATCCTAATTAGCAAGCCTAATGTGAATATTAAACTTTAATATGATTAGAAAACCCTAATTTAATTAGGAAACCCTAATTATAAATTTGAAATCTTAATTTTTCTAATTAAAACCCTAATTAGAAAATTCTAGAAACTAAAGTTATAAAACCTAAAGGGTTAGAACCTTGGGGTTAAACCCTAAGGGTTTGGACAATTGACCATAATGCCTTTAAAATTGGAAGGAAAAAGACCAAAGTACCCTTTTTGGATTTTTTTTTAGTAAGTAACTTGTAAAATTGGCCAACAACTTTAGTTGGTGACCAACTCTTTTGACCTTGTGGCTTAAAATCTCAGCCAATATCTGATCTAGCATGACACCTTGCAACTTATACACACATTGTATCTTTATATAAGAAATCTAGGAGAGAGAAAGTTCATATATTAAGCTCATTGGCTATCTAACATCAACCTACTTTCTCTCTCACCCAAACCTCTGAATTTCCTTAGTATATCAGTCACAATTGTAAAATCCCAAATTATACGAATAAAGATTTAAATTTCTCGAATTTTTTTTTGAATATTATGGTGTGGATTTAATATATTGTTATAGTTGTGGGTAATATTTATAAATTTTGCAAAGTATGCAAGTTGTTATATTATATTCGATTAGTCGGGGAATATTCTTTGTGTCAGGGAATATTCGTACGACGACACAATCATTGGTGGACCCCACAACAGAATTATTATCGAATTGAGAAAACGACAAAAATAGTTTTATGAAAATAACGACGGAAGTCTTACCGTTAATACTGTTGAACTACTCGGTAATAAAAGTACAGTAATACGCGTGGTTGCATAGTAGTACACGATATTGATTATTGATGCTTACGTGAGAAAATACTCAATTTTGTTCCATTATTGCTATAATAGTTGCTGCATTGTATCTCACGTTATTTGATTCAATTATTGTTGATTGTTATATTATATATATAAGTTTTGTTTTATTAGTATTTTTAGTGTAATAAAATAGAAAAGCTTTTTATATAAAACAAAATACTTTTATAAAGTTATTTGTTTTATTAGACAATAATTAGAATATATTATATTTTATTATGCATAGTGTTGTTTAGTGTCTGTATAGTGTTTTGCATAGTAAAAATCTTTTTATATAAAACAGAATACTTTTATAAAGTTATTTGTTTTATTAGAGAATAATTAGAATATATTATATTTTATTTAAAAGATTTTTGTTTTATTAGAATATTTTATTAAACCAATCTGGACCGCCCGTTTAAAAGTAAATCAATCTGGATCATTCATAGATTGGTTACTATTCAGTCCATTCTTCTATAAATAGAAGCTGATTCCATCATTATTTCTTACGAATTCACTGAAACTCCAAGAGAGAGAAACTGTAGAGAGAATTCTTCTTCTATAATCTTGAGCGTATTTCTTTAGCGTTTAAGAAAGCTTTGAGCGTAGTGCAAGTTTCTTCAAGTATATCCCCGCCCTACTGTCGGAGTACTCTTCTTTATAAGGTAAGGGGTGTTATTCTTTCTTATTCATGAAGAGAATTTCTGTTATTCCAGTCTTTATTATTCTGTTGGAATAGCCTGTATACCCGGACTCCCCTATACTTGGTGAAATCCTTATGTTATTCCATTCTTTATTATTCTGTTGGAATATCCTGTCTGTGCATTTTACGCCGGACCTGGTTTCGTCTTTATTATTCTGTTGGAATAACCTGTATACGCGGACTCCCCTATACTTGGTGAAATCTTTATGTTATTCCATTCTTTATTATTCTGTTGGAATATCCTGTCTGTGCGTTTTACGCCGGACCTGGTTCCGTATTTATTATTCTGTTGGAATAACCTACTTGTGCTATCTATCACATGCCTGGTGATTTCTTTTGTTATTCCATTCATTATTATACTCAGTTGGTTAAAGTTTTGACTTCTATACTCCATTAAATTAGTGGAATATCCTTGATATTTGTACTTCATCCAGTATCTTTTCATGGAAATATTCTTCTGAGCATTCTTGAATTTTACTCTACAAAGAAGTATCATGTTGACAATTTGGACGTTATTAGTTTCTGGATAAATTAATTCGTGAACTTGTTTTATTGAATTCTTATATCATTGTCATCATCCTCATGTTTATATTTTTTTAAAGTCATCTATGGCCTGTAGTGCATAGATGGACTTGGTGATTATGACCAGGGATTATTCGGTATAATCATGACCGTAATGTTACAAATGATGTGGTAAAAGTCCTCATTGGCCTGTAGTGCATCGATGGACAGTTGTTGGCATGATCATGACCATTGATGAATACACGAATATCCTTGGCCCGTAGTGCATGGATAATTTGTGGTCGTGACCCTAATGAATATCCTTGGCCATAGTGCAGGGATGATGTGGATTATTTATTAAAATTTGAGTCTCAAATGATAAAAGTGATGAAAAACTTTTTAAATTATAAAAGATAGTAGATTTTATTCTCTACTTAACTCTTTTAATGGATTACTTATTCCGCTGCAGTTAAACTTGTTGTCTATTATATTTTATCAGTTTAACATTGTTGAAGGCTAATGATAATTTATCCCGCATTATCTTAGTCATAATATTTCTTCTTTGGGCTAGTTGAGCTCACCTTTTCTTTCACTGTTCTCTTCAGGAAATGAGAACGTAGCAGGGACTAGTCGTTGAACGTAGTGATGGTCCAGATGATAGCATTAGTAGTCCTCACTATTCTATGAAATAGTATGATAATAATTGTAATGAGGACTTATTCTGAGAGTGGATATTGTTTAGAAGACAATATTTGTATTAAAACTCACAGCTTTTGTTGTATATTTAAGATTGTATTTGTATTTTGTACCATGTATCTGGCGACCCAAGATGGATGATGTATACCTATTTTTGGGAGCGTCACAGTTGGTCTCAAAGCTTAGGGATATGATCCTTGGCTAAGATGTGAGATAAGAACTAGGAGGGGTGAGACGGGAAATTCCTTCGCTAGTAAGACCTACCTAAGTTTATTTGGTATTTAATTGGTGGGTAAGAGTATAGGGATAATATGTGATATATTAATTAACCCTTGTTTTGTGACAGTGTTTGAAATTGGCATCTGAAAATGTTGAGATCAGCAATGAAGCACATGAGACTGTTGAGTCAGCTCAACCAAAAGGTAATGACCAACAACACCATAATAATCGTCTTAAATTGTAATTGGTCGCCATCTAACAATGATAACCATCGTGGGGGAAATTGTCATGCCATGAATGGTAACCACTTCAGTGGTAATCATGGCTAAGATAATAGAAGTGGAAATTTTAAGAAGAGAAGGTTCAATAATGATGGAAAGACAGTAGCACTAGCACCCGTTTCAAAGGAAGAAGAATGACCACCGGTCGTATGTTTCAAATGCAGACAGGAGGGACACATCCATCCAAACTGTACGCAGCAATCCAAAGCGTGTTTTAATTGCGGAAGAGAAGGTCACCTAGCTCAATTTTATCGTATGGTGAAGTCAAGTCCAACTGGGATGGTGATGCCAAAGGATGTCCTAGACAAGCCAAAGCCGGTAGTTTAAGAGAGAGCGTTTTTTTTTCGTGACGAGGAACCTGAATAAAATTATCATGGGTAAGTTAATCATAAACTCTTGTGAAGTCTATACTGTGTTAGATACCGGTTCTACTCACTCTTTCATTTCACCTAGTTGTGTTCAATGTTTGAATTTAACTCCGGAGAAGTTAGACTTTGATTTATCTGTTGAAACTCAGTTGGGAGAAACCTTCATTACCTCCACTATTTATAAATCTTGATTGATTTAAATCAACACTTTCACGTTACCTGTTGATCTTATCTCTTTGAAAATACTTGCCTTTGATGTGATTTTAGGAATCGATTGGTTAACTACTCATCATACTTTTAGTAAGGTTTTTAGCTTTCATATTCCTAACCAACCTGTTATGCGAATTCAAGTAACCAAACCACTAAAGTCAATCATTGTCATATCAAGCCATAAGTAAAGAGCCCCGATCCTTTCGTTATTGATTTCCTTATGTGGAATGCACCGAAGCCAGACTTTCCATAGGGGACGTTGTGAATAATGATGGCAAGTTGATAGGTATCAAGGTGACGTGTTATCCAAGTCTTGGATGAGAGTCACAGTTGTGAATGATATTTCTATTGTTAATAAATTTCCTGACGTATTCTTGAAGACTTCTTAGCCTACCCTAGAGCGTGAAATCGAATTTTGTCTTCGACCCCGATCTGAAACCCATTTCTAAAACCCTTAAATATTTCTTCAACTAAAACGAACGTAACATCGCCAAAGACGTTGACTCATTTGTTGAAGATTACGATCGTACCATTCAATACCATCGTGGAAAAGCGAATGTGGTAGCTGACGCATTGAGTAGAAGATCGTATGCGTTTATGAGTGCGAATATACGAACCCACGTGAAGATAACGAATATACGATTAGAATCGACTTTAATCGATAAAGTTAAAGCTGTTCAAGCTACATACTCAGAGCTGATGAATGTGAAGAAGAAGGTTCAAGAAGGAGTTATCTTAACCCTCGATTAAATTGGCCCATTTGAAATCCTCGATCAAGTAGGAACTATGGCTTATAGACTCGTTTTACCACCAAGTATGTCGTGTGTTCATAACATTTTTCACGTATCGATGTTACGTAAATATGTGGATGACCCGAACCACATTATTAATTTAGAACCGGACGAGATAGTAGATAATTTAACGTATAAAGATGTATCTGTTAAAATCATGGAATTTATTCAACACTCAAAGGTTATACCTCAAGAGTTAGAATTTGACGAAGTGTCCTCATCTATTCGGCATACCAGGTATGTACGTAAATTTCGAGGGCGAAATTTAATAAGGAGGGGAGATTGTAAAATCCCAAATTTTACGAATAAAGATTTAAATTTCTCGATTTTTTTTTTGAATATTATGGTGTGGATTTAATATATTGTTATAGTTATGGGTAATATTTATAAATTTTGTAAAGTATTCAAGTTGTTATATTATATTCGATTGGTCGGAGAATATTCTTTGTGTTGGGGAATATTCGTACGACATTGGTGGACCCCACAACGGAATTATTGTCGGATTGAGAAAACGACAAAAATAGTTTTATGAAAATAACGGCGGAAGTCTTACTGTTAATACTGTTGAACTACTCGGTAGTAAAAGTACAGTAATACGCGTGGTTGCATAGTAGCACAAGGTATTGATTATTGATGCTTCCGTGAGAAAACACTCAATTTTGTTCAATTATTGCTACAATAGTTGCTGCATAGTATCTCACGTTATTTGATTCAATTATTGTCAATTGTTATATTATATATATAAGTTTTGTTTTATAAGTATTATTAGTGTAATGAAACAGAAAAGCTTTTTATATAAAACAGAATACTTTTATAAAGTTATTTGTTTTATTAGACAATAATTAGAATATATTATATTTTATTATGCATAGTGTTGCATAGTGTCTGCATAGTGTTTTGCATAGTAAAAATCTTTTTATATAAAATAGAATACTTTTATAAAGTTATTTATTTTATTAGACAATAAATAGAATATATTATATTTTATTTAAAAGATTTTTGTTTTATTAGAATATTTTATTAAACCAATCTGGACCGCTCGTTTAAAAGTAAATTAATCTGGACCGTTCATAGATTGGTTACTATTCAGTCCATTCTTCTATAAATAGAAGCTCATTCCTTCATTATTTCTTACGAATTCAATTTGAAACTCTAAGAGAGAAAATCGTAGAGAATTCTTCTTCTATAATCTTGAGCGTATTTCTTTAGCGTTTAAGAAAGCTTTGAGCGTAGTGCAAGTTTCTTCAAGTATATCCCCACCCTACTTGTTCGAGTACTCTTCTTTATAAGGTAAGGGTGTTATTCTTTCTTATTCATGAAGAGAACTTCATTATTCCAGTCTTTATTATTCTCATTGGAATAACTCAGATACCCTTGACTCCCTATACTTGGTGAAATCCTTATGTTATTCTATTCTTTATTATTACATTGGAATATCCTCGTCTGCATCGTTTACGTACGGACTGGTTTCGTCTTTATTATTCTGTTGGAATAACTCAGATATGCTGGATTCCCTATACTTGGTGAAATCTTTATGTTATTCCATTCTTTATTATTACATTAGAATATCCTCGTGCATAAGTTTTACGCGGGACTGGTTCCGTATTTATTATTACTCATTAGAATAACTTTGCTGTGCTATCTATCACATGCCTGGTGATTTCTTTTGTTATTCCATTCATTATTATACTCAGTTGGTTAAAGTTTTGACTTCTATACTCCATTAAATTAGTGGAATATCCTTGATATTTGCGCTTCATCCAATATCTTTTCATGGAAATATTCTTCTGAGCATTCTTGAATTTTACTCTACAAAGAAGTATCATGTTGACAATTTGGACGTTATTAGTTTCGGGATAAATTAATTCGTGAACTTGTTTTATTGAATTCTTATATCATTGTCATCATCCTCATGTTTATATTTTTTTAAAGTCATCTGCGGCCTATAGTGCATAGATGGACTTGGTATGATTATGACCAGGGATTATTCGGTATAATCATGACCGTAATGTTACAAATGATGTGGTAAAAGTCCTCATTGGCCTGTAGTGCATTGATGGACAGTTGTTGGCATGATCATGACCATTGATGAATACACGAATATCCTTGGCCCGTAGTGCTTGAATAATTTGTGGTCGTGACCCTAATGAATATCCTTGGCCGTAGTGCAAGGATGATGTGGATTATTTATTAAGTTGAGTCTCAGCGATAAAAGTGATGAAAAACTTTTTAAATCATAAAAGATAGTAGATTTTATTCTCTACTTGACTCTTTTAATGGATTGCTTATTCATTGCAGATTAAACTTGTTGTCTATTGTATTTTATCAGTTTAACATTGTTGAAGGCTAATGATAATTTATCCTGCATTATCTTAGTAATAATATTTCTTACTGGGCTAGTTGAGCTCACCCTTTCTTTAACTGTTCTCTTCAAGAAATGAGAACGTAGCAGGGACTAGTCAGGGAATAGAGTGATGGTCCAGATGATAGCATTAGTAGTCATCACTATTCTATGAAATAATGTGATAATAATTGTAATGAGGACTTATTCTGAGAGTGAATATTATCTAGAAGACAATATTTGTATTAAAACTCACACCTTTTGTTGTATATTTAAGATTGTATTTGTATTCTGTACCATGTATCTGGCGACCCAAGATGGGTGATGTATACCTATTTTTGGGGGCGTCACAGTTGGTATCAAAGCTTAGGGATATGATCCCTGGCTAAGATGTGAGATAAGAACTAGGAAGGGAGAGACGGGGAATTCCTTCGCTAGTATGAGCTACCTAAGTTTATTTGGTATTTAATTGGTCGGTAAGAGTATAGGGATAATATGTGATATATTAATTAACCCTTATTTTATGACAGTGTTTGAAAATGGCATCTGAAAATGTTGAGATCAGCAATGAAGCACATGAGACTGTTGAGTCAGCTCAACCAAAAGGTAATGACCAACAACACGATAATAATCGTACCGGTGGCAACGGTTATCAGAACAATGATAACCATCATGGGGGAAATTGTCATGCCATGAATGGTAACCACTTCAGTGGTAATCATGGCTAAGATAATAGAAGTGGAAATTTTAAGAAGAGAATGTTCAATAATGATGGAAAGACAGCAGCACTAGCACCCGTTTCAAAGGAAGAAGAACGACCACCGGTCGAATATTTCAAATACGGACAGGAGGGACACATCCGTCCAAACTGTTGTTAATGTTGGTCATTTTATAGTAATTAGTTTTGTAAATAGTGAATTTTTTTATGCATTTTGTTATCAGTTTAAAAAAAAACCATCAATGTTGTAGTTCATATTATTTGTGGGCCAATGATGTGATTGATAATAAGTGAACAATTACAGTATTGAGTATTAGAACTGTGATACAATTTCTGCTATGAATCGAATCTTGAGCTTGTTTGAAACTGGCATAAAAGGATAACATGATTAATAAACATCTGTGTTGATTAGTCAGTTCAAATTGATACATAAATAGTCTCTAAAGGATAATGCTAGAGTAAATGAGAAAACAACAATGATAGACAGTGAAGGCAAAAACTTAAGCAAGAACCTAAGTTTGAGGGATGATATCTGGGGTATATAAGCTTGTTTTCATCTAAAAAAAAGATGTATATTTATGTCGTGACTAGTCTTGTTTCGGGGCCTTTGTTACTTGAGCAAGTATGCCCGAGGGGATTGTCTTTACACCTAGCGCCCTAAGGTCTTTTATAGTTTGGGAGTCATTGGTTGAAAGCTCGCTAAGGGGTAGCACTGTCAGCCTAATGGAATGAGACATTGCACAGTCATGTATGTATATAAAAAGGAAAAAAAATGAATAAAACGGGAAAAGTGCAAAAAGCCCCCGTGAAAAAAAAAAAATGAAAATAAAGTATAAGTACCCGGCTTGAACCCCCGAGATTAGTGATTGTTTAGTTTTAATGAAGTTATCTATTTTTGAAATTTTTAATTTTGCGTTGTATGATTCCTTCTAAGAGATTGATTATGTATTGAATTTGAGTCCGTATCAGTTATCATGGATGTTGCGCACACACACGCTATATCAGTGATGATGGCTTGAGAGTTGAGGATTAAAATGGAATTGTAGATTGGTTTTTGGTGGTTGATATTGTATAGTTGCTTGTTTTCGCTGAGGCCGTTAAGATAATCTTGATTTTGCAATATTATTGGATTCGAAAGCATATAAGTTAGGTTGTAGTCATTTCATCTCATTGCATTGCATGTAGTTGTTTTGTGCTCAAGGACTAGCACTGTTTAAGTTTGGGGGATTTTGATAAGTGGATTTTATATACGCGATTCAATGTCCATTTCATGCTTATTTGTTGCTAAATTCTTGTGATCATGTTCATTTTTACATGTTTTATGTTATTTCATGTGTAGGATGGTTGTTGTGGCATTTAACGGATATGTTGAGTCAATTGGGATGATTTGAGGTCAATTAGAGCAAAATTTGAGTACAACATGAAATTTAGCAAAGTCATCGAGTAGAATACTAGTCACGGGCAGCAATATTATATTACTAGGTACCCGTCAAAGTCGGGGTCTTGATCTTCGCTAGTAGATGTAGCTCATTGCATGGCATTATTAGTTTATACACCCTACGGAAGTAGGGGTATTCATTTGAGCTTGACAGAAAGGTGGCCTGCCGGGGCGGGCATTTATAGCACATGAACCCACAACGGGGCGGGGGGTGTCGATTCTGAAGTTGTCCTGCTATGATTGAACTTCTTTTTGGGCGTGTTTTCTAGTAATTGCATGACAATGGAACTCTAATTGAAGGGAATTTCGGCTGAAGCTTGTATGCTAGACATCTACTACTCTATCAATAACAACAAAAACAAAAACACAAGGCATATAACGGAGATTGATCGGAGTTTTTCATAGCAAGCTTTGGAGGAGTATTTCGAGGAGATTTTTAAGACGATTGCGATTTTAGGCTACGAGAAGGGTGTTTTTCAATATTCTTCATCTTAGGCTATTATTTGTAATCAAAAGAATGTTTTCTATGATTTATTCAGTGTTTATTTTGTTTATTATGAACTAATTCGCTTTTTAGGCTTATGATGGATCTTTAAGTGAAACAATGATTTTGTAACCTTTGATTTCCATTTCAGTAATCTATTTCCAGTTTATCTATATTGATTTGAGCGTGAATTTATGAATTGCCTGATCAACAATTCTTTGTGGATTTGTTTGGAATTGAGAGGATATTCAAATCTAGACCTAGTTAATATAGCATGTGTTCATGAATTTTGTGAATAGCATAATCTTGATGAATGTTAAGGTAGAGATATGCTTGACATCGCATGTAATCGGATAGAGAACTTATTCTTAAACTTTCTTTAATTGTAATTCAAATACAGATATAGTGTGTTAGTTGATTAAGGTGTTTAACGTGTTTCTATCTTTATTGTGGATTTACGTTAATACGGTATGAGTGCATCAAGAGGTGGTTAATACTACGTTCGTGTTCTTGATTAATAAACTAGGATATTGAATTGAATTGGAATTAAGGTGTTCAGATCAGAGTGAAGCTTAGGGTGAAATCATAAGTCTAATTCTCTATTAATTGTTTGAAATTCCAGATTTTGATATTTGTGATTGTTCTGTGGTAGTTTAGTTATTCTTTAATTTAGAGTCTTTAATTATAATCATTGAGTTGAATAGTTTAATAAAATTAGGATTAATAGGAAATTGGTACTTGTAAGTTAAGATTATTGCTAGTTGATCTATGTGGGAACGATACTCTACTTATCACTTTATTACTTGTTGACCACGTATACTTGCGTGTTGTGCGTATATAGATTTTACCCAATAATCACTCAGCATAACTCTGGAAAAATATTTCCATCTTGTTATTTGGGTATATCAAAGTAAATCTTTGATAGTTACTCGAAAAGATAATTTTAAGATCATTTAAGATCATTTAGTATACACCCTGGAGAATATTTCTAAATTGTTATTCATTAGAATATCGTAGAAACTTTGAAAGAGTTGTACTCTTTCATTATCAAATTATTGTGTTGCATAGATTGTGAGAAGACTTGTTAGAAATTAGGGATTTGTTCAGCTATTTCAAAGTTCCCCGAACTTTGGTTTCATTCTATCAAAATAGATAGTCTGTTCTTATTGATTCTTATACATTTATTGTATGTCTTAACTTGCGGGGCAAATTTGTTGCTCACCCTTGCTAAATAAAACTCTTCAGCTAGGGACGAAGTGGCAGGAGGTGCTGTGAAGGACAAAGGAAAAGGCATAGTTATAAATTAGTTATGAATAATATTATTATTATGTTATGTTTGTAAACCCTTTTTGTATATTTAAAGGGTATGTTTGTAATGTTAAGTTTAGAGATCCTGGGACTAATGTATTAACTTTATAAGTTAATGTGGTGTAATATTCTATTCATCAATGAATGGGTAGTTAGATGCTTATTATATTGTGGATCGTGAGCACCAAACTCGGGGGTCAGGTAACCTGGATTTGGGGGTGTCACATCAATCCCATAGATTTGGTGTTCACTGTCCAATTAAATCATAACTAATTATCCATAAACAAATGATATAATTAAACTCAAAAGTTTAAAAAATAAATCTCCCATTATAGGATTACATAATCTCAAATAAATCCCAGGTCATCTAACCTTTATTGTTACAATCATCAGCGGAATATTAAAACATAATCATAATCAAATCTATTACATAAGCTTCATAAATAAAAGGTAAATTAAACGTAGTTTAATCAAGCACTTTGCCATTTCCCTTGCTTGTAGAAAGCTCTTCAAACTTTTTAACTTCATCTGTATTGTTTTGTGTAAGAGTAAGTAAACAATTGCCCACAAGAAGGATAATATTCAAATACATTTTTATGAATGACAATTAACTAAACTTACAATGGTAAATTACTCTTACCAGAACAATAAACTTTAATTCAAAAACTACGAGTTCAAAGGAATAATGAACGTTTAAGTTAACAACAGATATCAACATCAAAGGAATTCACCGAGGGTCAGAAGACCACAAACTATGTTCTAGGTTGTCAAGTATTTCTACGTTAACCTTTAACAGTCTAAAAGACCATAACCATCTTCTATGTCCTAGGTTAACAGGTGTTTCTACTATAACCTTTAACAGTCTGAACGACTATGTGGACCATCATCTCATACTCTAGGTGATCAGCCTTTTGTACAATGTATTGCGCAAATATTTTAACGCTATTGCGTAGCTCTAAAATAATCCTCTGATATAGGATTTTTCATCTCACCTTAGATCATTAGGTTCCGTACCAAAGGAAATTTAGTTTGGAATTAACTTCAAAGGAATTCTAGATCTTTAGAACGCTCATCAACCAAGTACTAGTTGAATCAGATAGGGACCAATAACTATTCAAGAGTTTGATTACAATATCTTCATGAACAAGGTATATTGATGAATCAATAAGAGATAGAGTATTAACGATTTCTAAATTGAACAAGTGTTAATCATTAACTACATGCTTTCAAACTGTGTGGGTACATAAGCAAACCAAAGAAAGTTTGGTTTGGATTGACTTCAAGGGTAATTTAGAGTTTAGAACATTCATCAACTAGGGATTAGTTGAATTAGTAAAGAATCGCTAGTCAACTCAGAGTTCGGTATAATAATGTAAGATAGTACAATGACATTGGTGATCATGAAGTTGACGCAAATCCAGTGCCACAATTGGTGAATTTGTTGGTCAGAGCACTTGCAAATCAACTGAATTCCTGGCTGTATAGTCAAATCTCGATGTTTCAACCGAATTCATTAACAATAGGGCTGGAAAAGATTATTGTCGTAGAAGGGGAAGGTAATATGCAGACATACAATCAAGAACATAGGGAAAAGAAAGGTGAAAAGGGAGATAAGGTAGGAGGTAGCCATAGGGGTAATGTTCAGAAAAGAAAGTGGAACAAAAATGTCACCGCTGAAAATCAGCAAGGGAATGAGAAGAAGAAAGTGGTGGCATGTAGTAACTGTGGAAAGAGACACGTGGGTGTTTGTTTGAAAGGAAAGAGAGTGTGCTTTAATTATGGCTTAAAGGGCCACATTGCACCAAAATGTTCAAGACCGATGAAGGGAGCCTACTTCATGTGTGGATCGAATGAGCACTTGGCTCGAGGTTGCCCAAAGAAAGTGGTAAGAAAAGCAAGCAAAAGCAAGGGGGCAGTGGCAAGATGGTTATTGTAGAATCAGCTCCACCGAGTCGACCAACCAGATAATCATCTAACATGATGATGCAGAACGCAATGTAAGGTATGGTTTCGAATAGTTATCTATACGGCTGCATGATATTTAATTTAAGTGCTACATGTTGATTTATGTCCGACGAATTTTCTAAGAAATTAGATTTGCTTCAAGAGGAGTTAGATTATTCCTTAAATATAAAAATTATCGGGTAGATATTTAAGGTCACCGGAGGTCGGTGGAATTAATTCCAGACCATCTTGGGAAAAATCTGAGGTTATCCTAATATTGGATGGGTTGTTGAAACATGAGACGATAAGTGATTGCCAAAGAATGTGTGTAAACCTTGTGACTCTGAGGAAGTCAAAGGTAGTATTTTATTTTTCTAGTTGCAGGTCGCCTATACGGTAGAGTTATCTATCGATGTTGTAAGTCGAGAAGTTGATAACAAAATAGTGTGTGGGATACGCGATGTTCAAGAATTAAAGAAGAAGTTAAGAATGGCACTTGTGTTGTTTTTACCAGATAATATAGGAAATTTTTGATGTATAGTGACGCTTCGCATAAAGGACTAGGCTGTGTGCTTATGCAAAATGGCAAAGTTATTGTGTATGCCTCACGACAATTGAAATATTACGAGAAGGGATATCCGACTCATAATTCAGAGTTAGCGGCAGTAATGGTTGCCCTAAGGATTTGGGAAGTAGTGTGAGATATAAAATACCATAAGTGTCAAAAGTGTATCCTCGCACAGAGATATTTAAACATGCATCAGAAGTGATAGTTGAAATTGATCAAGGATTATGACTGCAAAATCCTAAATAAATATGGTTGCCGACGTCTTAAACAAAAATGTAGAAGTTTTTTTGTTAACTTCGCAAGATGGATTCATAATAGAAATGGTTAAGTTGTGGTGAGGGGTAAGATATTCAAAAAAGTCAAAGGGGAAGCTGTTCAGATGGAAAATCGTACAACTTTATTGGACAGAGTAAAGGAAGAGTAACTCCAAGATGAAGGTGTCAATTCAAGATCGATATTGAAGAGAGGCTGAATGTTGAAGGAAGAAACTAGGTTACTCCAGTATCGGGAATTGAAGATGAAGTTTTGCATAAAATTTATATGTTGAATCAAATAGGGAGCACGAAAATATATTGCGCCTTCAACAATACTTTTGGTGGCAAGATATGGTGATGGATTTCATGGTATGTCAAAGTTAGTATATTTCCTAACGATCAGTGAGCGAAGTTGTATGTCAAAGAAATTATTTCATGGCACGATGTAACGGTATCAACCATGTATGACAGAGATCCACAATTAACATTGAATATCCAGAAAAGTTAGAAGAACGCATGGGGATGCAATTGTAAATGAGCGCGTTATACCATTTACGAACTGATGGCCAAAATGAAAAGACAAGCCAAACATTGGAAGAAATTTATTTTAGTTTAGTTTGTCTACAACAAAATTTTTCATGAAAAACATGGGTATGTTACCATAAGAAGTGTTGTATGGAAGAACAAGGTTGGTAGCTGCTCAAGACAGACAGAAGAAATATGTTGATCAACACCGACAAAATCGTGAATTTGATGTGAGAAATTTTGTTTTCCTAAAAGTTTCTCCCTGGAAGGGAAATATAAAATTTAGTAAAAAGGGAAAGCTGAAACTGAGGTTCTTAGTTTTCATGTTGTGCGAAGAGAGGGAAGATATGGTTATGAGGTAGCCTTACCTCTACAGTTAAAGTACATTCACAATGTTTTTCATGTTTCGGTGACTGCAATTATGTGATCGAGTATGAACCGTTATAGTTGATAAAGATTTGTCCTATTAGAAAATTTCTATTCAGATAAATTGACATAAAAGAACAAGTTCTCTGGAATAAAGTGATACCTTTTGTTAAGGTAATGTGGAGGGATCGCAATGCTAAAGAAGCTACGTGAGAACTCAAAAATAAGATGATGAAAAGTTATCTTGAGTTATTTGTGTAATCTATGTCTTTTATTCTAGGGACAGAATCCTTGTAAGAAGGAAAGAATGTGAAGAATGAATTGTTTGAATTATGATTCTGGGGACAAAATTCTTGTAAGAAGGGAAGGATGTAACAATCCAGAATTTTATATATAATTTTATATATTTATTAAATTAAATAAATATTTTTGTTGATGTGTTTATTGTTAAATAAATATTTGCTTTATTTGATTATTTATTACTTAAATAAATAATTCATGAGTTATGGAGAATTAACTTAATTAAGTGTAATTTATTAATTAATTTGGTATTTAGTAATTTTGTATTTTGAAGTTAATTAAATTAAATGAGTGTTGAATTAATTATTATGTTACATAGTAGTAATATCCTAATTTAATTTAATAGTTAAATTAGAGAGTTGATAAGGATTAAAGGAATTGTTATAATATGGTTTTAATTATATTTATTAATTCAAGTGATGTACTAAGTTATTAAATAAAATTATAATTTTTGTGGTAATTTGATAATGTGGTTTGTTAATGTGATAAGTTGTTGTTAGTTTTAATTTAATTGAATTTGAATATTAGAATTTAATTAAATAGAGTGTGACATTAAACTATAAGTGAGTTATTAAAATAAACTAAAAGAAATTTTAATTTGGTTTTACCAAATAAGGCATAAGGATTTTAAGTCCTTATTTTTAATTGGTTTTGCAAAACAAGCCTTAGTGGCTTTTGATTTTCAAAATTCTATAACTGATAAATATTAAGAATACATATTATATTGTATTAAGTATATATCAGTTAAAGTTTTACGTTAAGTTTGTAAGCCTAAGCCTAATTCTAAAGAAAACAAAACAAAGAGAAGAAAGAAGAAAGAAAAGAGAGAGAGAGAGAGAGAGAGAGAGAGAGAGAGAGAGAGCTTTAGAGAGTTTGAGAGAGAGAAAAATATTCTCTGTGATTTTGAATCTATGTTTTGAGGAGAATAAGGGGTCAAAACAATTCTCATCATCTAATAGAGCATAATCAAGGATTAAGGTAGAATTCTTAGTTTTAAAGTTTTGTTTTTATTTTCTAAAAAGTTCTATGTAATTGATGTTTATGGATAATTGTTGAAAATATGAGTTTGTATATGTTAGATTATGTATATAAATTGTTTTTATGTGTTTTAGTGTTAACTAATCCATGAAAACGTGATAATTATGAAGAAATTGAATTACAGTGATATATATATATATATATATATATATATATGTGAATATGGCTTATTTTAGAGTTAAAATTGATGCTCAATTCATGTAATAAACTATTAATTGTTTGTTGATTGTGAAAATACATGAAGAAATGAAAATAATATGATTCAAACGGACTATTTTGGTTGTAAAACGAATTCACAGTGATTAATTTCGCTAAGAATGTCAAAAAGTGAAGAAATAGTAAAAATAGTAAATTTAAAGGTTGTAATTTTGATGTTTATGTTGTTTATATGGTTAGAAACATGTTAGAAACATTAGTTTATGTTTCTGTAAACTTATTACAACTTGGGTAAGTTGAAATGATTGTTAAAAAGAAGCTTTTAGGCCTAATTTGGCTTTCTGCAGTGTTCGTTCGCAAACTATAAAAGGTACCTAGCCTCGACGAGCTATTAAAGTACAAAACCCCCGCCCCGAATGGGGGGGGGGGGGTGGTAGTCTGACTTACAAATGTTGAGAAAATTTGAACGGACATGTTTTACTAAAATGGGTGTGAGACCCCAGATTTTATAAATAAAGATTTAAATTTCTCGAAATATTTTTTTATATTATGGTGTGGATTTGAGATAGTGTTATAGTTATGGGTAGTATTTGAAAATTTTGCAAAGTATGCAAGTTGTTATAAATATTTGTTTGGTCGGGAAATATTCTTTTTGTCGGGAATATCCGTACGACAAGAAATCATTAGTGGACCCCACAATGTAAGAAATCTTTCAGTAGTTAGAAAATGACAAAAATATTTTATGGAAATAACGGCGGAGGTTTTACCATTAATCTTGTTGAACTACCCTAGTAGTAAAAGTAATGCGATGTCTGGCGTGGTTGCATAGTAGCACATTGTATTAATTATTGATGCTTACGTAAGAAGTCACTCGGGTTATACTACATTATTGCTACGATAATTCTTTGCATCATATCTCTCATATTATTGATCCAATTATTGTCACAAAGATCATGTGCATAATATGTTTATATTATTAAATTAATAATTGAGACGACAAAGTTATTCATATTATTAAATTGTAATATTTACAATGTCTAGAAGTTCGCACATCGAGGAGAGGTTTGGTCACCTAATTGCGCTACCAATAGGAGAAATCCTTATTGAAAGCCCCTCTTCCGGGAACGACCTGGTTGTTAAATATTGTGAGTTATGATATTAATGATGGATAAGTTCGTGTTGATTAAAGATGAATTTGATAGTTTCATTGTTAAAATTATTTGTGTTAGTGAAAATTGACATTTATTTCGATAATAATTTATGTCTGGAGGTTATATTGTTCAAACGGGTATTTGGGGAACTTTTTCGTGTCGGAGTTACTATTCACGAGTTACTATTCACGAGTTATTATTTACGAGTTACTATTCACGAGTTACTATTCACGAATTACTATTCATGAGTTTTAATAGTAACTTGACCCTTCAGCTTTCCAAGAGTTATTTGCCTCTTCGGTGTTCCAAGAGTTAATTACCCCTTCGCAAATAGTAGTTGCCTCTTCAATATTACCAAGAGTCATTTTGATCCTTCGTTAAGACCAAGAGCCACTCTTAGTTTTTCTATAAATAGAAGCTCATTCCTTCATTATTTCTTACGAATTCATTGAAACCATAGAGAGAGAAATTATAGAGAGAAGCTATAGAGAGAAAATTATAGAGAGAAAGAAGAAGAGTATCCTGCTATTTCACTACTTCTATATCCAGTTTCTTTTACGGTAAGTGGTGTTATTCTTTCTTATTCATGAAGAGAACTTCTGTTACTTCATTCTTATTTATTCTGTTGGAATAACCTGTATACGTGGCATACCCTATACTTGGTGAAATCCTTATGTTATTCCATTCTTTATTATTCTCATTGAATAACTCAGATGCTGCTGGTTTACCCTATACTTGGTGGAATGACCAGATATGTGTTTACCCAATACTTGGTGATCTTCTTCTTCTCATTATTCCATTATTTATTATTATGTTGGAATAACTTTGTTTTATGCGAAAGTACCCCATACTTAGTGAAATTCTTTTATTATTCCGTTCTTTTATTATTCATCGTGAATATCCTGCTTGGTGAATTTCACCGACCAGTTCCATATTTATTATTCCGCATTTATTATTACATTTTAATATCTTGTCTGCATGAATTTCACGACTGGTTCCATTATTTATTATTTACGCATTTATTATTCCGTTGGAATAACCTGTCTATGTGGATTGCCACATGCATGGTGAATGATCTTTTGTATTCATTCCTTATAAAATTGTGGAAATGATCTGTATACGTGGATTACCGCATGGCGGGTGAAAATCCATTTACAGTTTCATATATTCTTTGTTATACTCAGTTGGTTAAAGTTTTGACTTCTATACTCCATGAAATTAGTGGAATATCCTTGATATTTGCGCTTCATCCAGTATCTATTCATGGAAATATTCTTCTGAGCATTCTTGAATTTTACTTTACAAAGAAGTATCATGTTGACAATTTAGACATTATTAGTTCCTAGATAAATTAATTCTTAAACTTGTTTTATTGAATTATTATGTCATTGTCATCATCCTCATGTTATATTATGTTGAAAGTCATCTTTGGCTTACGTGCATAGATGGACTTAGTATGATTGTGACCAGGGATCATTCGGTATAATCATGACCTATTATAAATAATGTGATAAAAGTCCTCAGTGGCCTGTAATGCATTGATGAATAGTTTTTGGTATGATTATGACCAGGGTTTATTCGGTATAGTTATGACCATTGATGATTTAATGAAAATCCTTGACCGTGGTACAGGGATGATTAAATGTGGTGTTTTATTTATTAAGCTGAGTCTCAGCGATAAAAATTAATGAAAACCTTTTAAAACCTAAAAGATAGTAGACTTTATTCTCTACTTGACTCTTTTATTGGATTGCATATTCATCGCAGCTTAAACTTGATGTCTATTGTATATTATCGCTTTAACATTGTTGAAGACTAATGATAATTTATTACAGATTATCTTAGTCATAATATTTCTTCTTGGGCTAGTTGAGCTCACCCTTTCCTTCACCGTTTCTCTTGAAATGAGAATATAAATTTGGGACGAGTCGGGGAACGGAGTGACGGTCCCGATGATAGCATTAGTAGTCTTCACTATTCTCATTAAATAGTGTGACAATAAATGTAACGAGGACTGAATTTGAGTTTGTATCTCGTCTATGAGGACTCCATTGAGAATGGATATTGTCTAGAAGGCGATATTCTTGTTTAAACTCTCGGTTTATGTTTTGTCGTATTTTTTACAACATCCAGTATAGTTAAATTTGTATTTGTATTGTGTACCATGTATTTGGCGACTCAAGATGGGTGATTAATACCTAATTTTGGGGCGCCACAACAGTATCGTAGAGCTTAGGGATATGATCCTGGCTAAGATGTGAGATAAGAACTTGGAGGGGAGAGACGGGGAATTCCTTCGCTAGTATGACCTACCTAAGTTTATTTTGTATTTAATTGGTCGGTCAGTGTATAGGGATAATATGTGACATGTTAATTAACCCTTGTTTTGTGGCAAAATTTGAAAATGGCATCCGAAAATGTTGAGATAAGTAATGGAGCACAAGAGACCGTTGAGTCTCCACAGATCAATAATCAGGATAATGTGCGACAGGATGGCGATAATCTTCCTATAAATAACAACACTGATCAAATGATGAACAACGATACGTTTAAGAGCTTCTTAGAATTCATGCAACATCAGGTGAAGGCGGCTCCTGTTCATAATGCAGGTAAAAATAATGGCAACCCACGGTTGCCACCGTTAAATGCTTCAAGGAGCTGGGACCATCGAGTTTTTGGGAAAGCCGTAACCACTTAAAAGCGGAAATGTGGTTAAAGCGGATGACTAAGATATTTGATGTCTTGGGATGCTCACGAGGAGCAAAGGTTCCCTTGCCACCTTTATGTTGCGTGAAAAGGCGACATCGGTGGGAATTTGTAAAAGCGACTCGACTGGCCGCACTCAAGCTGTCTTGGGATAAGTTCCAAGAGCTGTTCAACGACAAGTACTTTCCCGAAAGTATTCGTCACATGAAGGAGGTGGAGTTCATGAAGTTGGAGCAAAATAATATGACCGTGTCGCAGTACGAGTCTAAGTTTGCCGAGTTGTCTCGGTTTGCATCCCATTTGGTTGATAATGAGGAGCGAATGACGCGAATGTTTCTAAGAGGTTTGAAACCCAATATACGTCAATACCTCATTTCTCACAAACTTTGTTTATATTCAGATGTTGTGAATAGGGCTCAGTTATTGGAGCGCGATAATGAGTCAGCACAACTAAAAGGCAACGACCAACAACACGATAATAATCATACCGGTGGCAACGATCATCGGAACAATGATAACCATCGTGGGGGAAATTATCATGCCAAGAATGGTAACCATTTCGGTGGTAATCATGGCCAAGATAATAGGAATGGGAATTTCAAGAAGAGGAAATTCAACAATGATGGAAAGACATCAGCACCAGCACCCGTTGTTAAGGAAAGAGAATGACCACCTATCATATATTTCAAACGCGGATGGGAGGGACATATCAGTCCAAACTGCGCGATGCCGTCCAAAGCATGTTATAATTGTGGAAAAGAAGGTCACTTAGCCCGATTTTTTCGTTCACTGAAGACAAGTTCAGCTAGGATGGAGGCACCAAAGACCGTTCCAGAAAAGTTAAAATCGGTAGTGTAAGGGAGAGCATTTTTCGTGACTTCTCAAAAAAGCGAGTAACCCGAACGAAGTTAGCATGGGTTAGTTAATTATAAATTTCGAAGTCTATACCTTATAAGATACCGGTTCTACCCATTATTTTATCTCTCTTGCTTGCGTTCAACGTTTAAATTTGACTCCGGAGAAGTTAGACTTTGACTTATTGGTTGAAACTTTGTTAGTAGGAGCCTTCGTTACCTCTACTGTTTTTTAAATCTTGTTTGATTCAAATAAACACTTTCACGTTACTTGTCGATCTTATCTTTTTGAAAATACTTGCCTTTGATGTGATTTTAGGAATTAATTGGTTTACTACTCATCATGCTTTTAAATAAGGTTGTTAGCTTTTATATTCATAACCAACTTTGTTGTCAGCGAATTCAAGTAACCAAACCACTAAAGTCAATCATTGTCATATCAAGCCATAAGTAAAGAGCCTCAAACCTTTCGTTGTTGACTTCCTTGTATGGAATGCACCGGGGCCAGACTTTCTGTAGGCGACATCGTGAATAAAGATGGCAAGTTGATAGGTATCATTGTGAGGTGCTATCTAGGTTAAGGGATATATGTCACAGTTGCTATCAATGTGACGTATTATCCAAGTCTTGGATGAGAGTCACAGTTTTGAATGATATTTATATTATTAATAAATTTCCTGGCGTATTCTTGAAGACTTCTTATCCTACTTAGAGCGTGAAATCGAATTTTGTATTGACCCCAGTACAAAACCCATTTCTTAAACCCTAAAATATTTCTTCAACTAAAATGAACAGTTTACGTGGATTATGATGAAAGTTATAATAAAAGCATTGGACTAATGAAAATCATGGGTATACGTGGTATTAGTAAGTGTTATGATGAGTTATGTTGGTTAGTATGTGAAAACATGAAAGTTTCTTAGAAATCACAAGGAGTTGAAAATCGATTTTTTTGGTGAAAAACTAACATGAAATTCAATTGACCATATCTCCTAATATATTTTGAATTTTTCAGTGTGGTCAAGTCCTAGAGTTAGATCTATGAGTTTTTTAGCATGTCCAAGTGGAATCACTTTAAAAGGAGTTGTAGATTTTCGTGTGGACTGATTTTAGCAAAGGAGTTAAAAGCTAAAAATTTCAAAAAAAGCTACTGATCTTATTTTTTAAAGGGCATTTTCGGCCACTTAATTTATGAGAAAAATTCTGGCCTTTTGGGACATGAAAGTATATGGTATAAAGAACATCCTATCCAAAAATGAGCTC
Organism: Panax ginseng; assembly: GCA_020205605.1. NCBI lineage: Eukaryota > Viridiplantae > Streptophyta > Magnoliopsida > Apiales > Araliaceae > Panax > Panax ginseng. The sequence continues at coordinate 61,991,926 of CM035135.1, forward strand.
ATTCTGACTTAAAATGAGCAAGTTATGACCATTTCAATATTTAGGTTTTTCCGACGAAAAACGCTATAACTAGAGTTCTATAACTCCAATGACCATGAAATTTAAACTGGAAGCTCTCATTAACATGTGTAAGATCCTTCCAAGATTTGATAATTTTTGGAGTTAAACTTAAGGTAGCTAATTTCTTAAGGAATTAATTGGAAATTGATTTTTGAAAAATAGTAAATGAATTTTAAAAATTCCAAGAAAAATATATTTTCATTATGGGACTATATTATGCTAAATTCCAGAAAAGAAATATTTTTGGAACTAATTTGGTATTTTTCATAAAAATAATCTAGTTATGAGTAAATGAGTTAAATATGTTATGTGAAGTAACAAAATTGGAAAATAGAATTTTATGGCTAGGGAATCCTATATAGAGTATATGCATATTTTTTGATGAGGGATTTGATCATTGGTGATGATATCTTATGAGTATGACATTTTTGGATGATTAAATGCATTATATGGTAAAGCGTAAACAATTGAAATACATTGTTTATAAGTTTAAGAAGTGATTAAAATATTGTTATAATATTAATGATATTAGATTATGAGATTATTAAGTGATTGATAACATTGGAATATTCTTAAACCCTGGATAAATTATATTATAAATGTTTAATATTTATCCTTTATTTCGTTTGATTGATTATTTATATCATTGTCATAATCCTCATGCTTATATTGTGTTGAAAGTCATCTGTGGCTTACGTGCATAGATGGACTTGGTATGATTATGACAAGTGATTATTCGGTATAATCATGACCGTAATGTTACAAATGATGTGGTAAAAGTCATCTTTGGCCGTAGTGCATAGATGGACTTGGTATGATTATGACCAGAGATTATTCGGTATAATCATGACCGTAATTGAAAACATGAATATCCTTGGCCCGTAGTGCATGGATAATTCGTGGTCGTGATACTATTAAATTTGAGTCTCAAAGATTATTGGTTTTACAGTTGTATATCTTTGGCCTGTAGTGCAAAGATGAACTGTTAATTATTGGTTATACAGTTGACCTGTAGTGCAAAGATGAATTGTTAATGAATATCTTTGGCCGGATTGCAAAGATGAATTTAATGTTTTCAATGATAAAGGTATTCAAGGTATCCTCACCTCTTTATCATACCAGGTACGTACGTAAATTTCGAGGGCGAAATTCCATAAGGAGGGGAGATTGTGAGACCCCAGATTTTATAAAAATTTCTCAAAATATTTTTTTATATTATGGTGTGGATTTGAGATAGTGTTATAGTTATGGGTAGTATTTGAAAATTTTGCAAAGTATGCAAGTTGTTATAAATATTCGTTTGGTGGGGAATATTCTTTTTGTCGGAATATCCGCATGCGATGGCACAATCATTGGTGGACCCCACAAATGGAATCTTTATCGTAGTTAGAAAATGACAAAAATATTTTATGGAAATAACGGCGGAGGTTTTACCATTAATCTTTGTTGAACTACCCGTAGTAAAAAAATACGATGTCTGGCGTGGTTGCATAAGAGCACCACCGGTATTGATTATTGATGCTTACGTAAGAAGTCACTCAGTTATCTTGCATTATTACTCAAAGATAATTCTTTGCATCATATCTCTCATATTATTGATCTAATTATTGTCACAATATCATGTGCATAATATGTTATATTATTAAATTAATAATTGAGACAACAAAGTTAATCATATTATTAAATTGCAATATTTACAATGTCTAGAAGTTCTGTCAAGGAGAGGTTTGGTCACCTAATTGCAAGGCGCTTAATAGGAGAAATCCTTATTGGAAAGCCTCCTCTTTCCTGGGAACGACCTGGTTGTTAAATATTGTGAGTTATGATATTAATGATGGATAAGTTCGTGTTGATTAAAGATGAATTTTATAGTTTCATTGTGTTAAAATTATTTGTGTAAGTGAAAATTGACATTTATTTCGATAATAATTGATGTCTGGAGGTTATATTGTTTAATCGGGTATTTGGGGAACTTTTCGTGTCGGAGTTACTATTTACGAGTTACTATTCACGAGTTATTATTTACGAGTTATTATTCATGAGTTTTGATAGTAACTTGACCCTTCATCTTTTCAAGAGTTATTTGTCTCTTCGGTGTTCCAAGAGTTAATTACCCCTTCACAAATTGTAGTTGCCTCTTCAATATTACCAAGAGTCATTTTGACCCTTCGTTAAGACCAAGAGACACTCTTAGTTTTTCTATAAATAGAAGCTCATTCCTTCATTATTTCTTACGAATTCATTGAAACTCTAGAGAGAAAAACTATAGATAGAAGCTATAGAGAGAAAATTATAGAGAGAAATAAGAAGAGTATTATGCTACTTCACTACTTCTATATCCAGTTTCTTTTACGGTAAGGGGTGTTATTCTTTCTATTCAGATAAATTAACATAAAAGAACAAGTTCTCTGGAATAAAGTGATACCTTTTGTTAAGGTAATGTGGAGGGATCGCAATGCTAAAGAAGCTACGCGAGAACTCAAAAATAAGATGATGAAAAGTTATCCTGAGTTATTTGTGTAATCTATGTCTTCTATTCTAGGGACAGAATCCTTGTAAGAAGGAAAGAATGTGAAGAATGAATTGTTTGAATTGTGATTCTGGGGACAAATTCTTTGTAAGAAGGGAAGGATGTAACAATCCAGAATTTTATATATAATTTTATATATTTATTAAATTAAATAAATATTTTTGGTGATGTGTTTATTGTTAAATAAATATTTGTTTTATTTGATTATTTATTACTTAAATAAATAATTCATGAGTTATGGAGAATTAACTTAATTAAGTGTAATTTATTAATTAATTTGGTATTTAGTAATTTTGTATTTTGAAGTTAATTAAATTAAATGAGTGTTGAATTAATTATTATGTTACATAGTAGTAATATCCTAATTTAATTTAATAGTTAAATTAGAGAGTTGATAAGGATTAAAGGAATTGTTATAATATGGTTTTAATTATATTTATTAATTCAAGTGATGTACTAAGTTATTAAATAAAATTATAATTTTTGTGGTAATTTGATAATGTGGTTTGTTAATGTGATAAGTTGTTGTTAGTTTTAATTTAATTGAATTTGAATATTAGAATTTAATTAAATAGAGTGTGACATTAAACTATAAGTGAGTTATTAAAATAAACTAAAAGAAGTTTTAATTTAGTTTTACCAAACAAGGCATAAGGATTTTAAGTCCTTATTTTTAATTGGTTTTGCCAAACAAGCCTTAGTGGCTTTTGATTTTCAAAATTCTATAACTGATAAATATTAAGTATACATATTATATTGTATTAAGTATATATCAGTTAAAATTTTACGTTAAGTTTGTAAGCCTAAGCCTAATTCTAAACAAAACAAAGAGAAGAAAGAAGAAAGAAAAGAGAGAGAGAGAGAGAGAGAGAGAGAGTTTGAGAGAGAGAAAAATATTCTCTGTGATTTTGAAGCTATGTTTTGAGGAGAAGAATGGGTCAAAACAATTCTCATCATCTAACAGAGCATAATCAAGGATTAAGGTAGAATTCTTAGTTTTAAAGTTTTGTTTTTATTTTCTAAAAATTTCTATGTAATTGATGTTTATGGATAATTGTTGAAAATATGAGTTTGTATATGTTAGATTATGTATATAAATTTTTTTTATGTGTTTTAGTGTTAACTAATCCATGAAAACATGATAATTATGAAGAAATTGAATTATAGTGATATATATATATATATATATATATATATATGAATATGGCTTATTTTAGAGTTAAAATTGATGCTCAATTCATGTAATAAACTATTAATTGTTTGTTGATTGTGAAAATACATGAAGAAATGAAAATAATATGATTCAAACGGACTATTTTGGTTGTAAAAGCTAATTCACAAAGATTAATTTACGCTAAGAATGTCAAAAGTGAAGAAATAGTAAAAATAGTAAATTTAAAGGTTGTAATTTTGATGTTTATGTTGTTTATATGGTTAGAAACATGTTAGAAACATTTGTTTATGTTTCTATAAACTTATTACAACTTGGGTAAGTTGAAATGATTGTTAGAAAGAAGCTTTTAGGCCTAATTTGGCTTTCTGCAGTGTTCGTTCGCAAACTATAAAAGGTACCTAGCCTCGACGAGCTATTAAAGTATAAAACCCCCGCCCCAAACGGGGTAATCGACTTACAAATGTTGAGAAAATCTGAACGGACATGTTTTACTAAAATGGGTGTGAGACCCCAGATTTTATAAATAAAGATTTAAATTTCTCGAAATATTTTTTTATATTATGGTGTGGATTTGAGATAGTGTTATAGTTATGGGTAGTATTTGAAAATTTTGCAAAGTATGTAAGTTGTTATAAATATTTGTTTGGTCGGGGAATATTCTTTTTGTTTTAGGAATATCCGCACAACCAAGCACAATCATTGGTGGACCCCACAATGAAATCTTGTCGTAGTTAGAAAAGCGACAAAAATATTTTATGGAAATAACGGCGGAGGTTTTACCATTAATCTTGTTGAACTACACTACGGTAGTAAAAAATACGATGTCTGGCGTGGTTGCATAGTAGCACACACAAGATTGATTATTGATGCTTACGTAAGAAGTCACTCGGTTATCTTTGCATTATTGCTTTCAAATAATTCTTTGCATCATATCTCTCATATTATTGATCCAATTATTATCACAAAGATCATGTGCATAATATGTTATATTATTAAATTAATAATTGAGACGACAATGTTATTCATATTATTAAATTGCAATATTTACAATGTCTAGAAGTTCTGTCAAGGAGAGGTTTGGTCACCTAATTGCGTGCCAATAGGGAGAAATCCTTATTCAAAGCCCCCTATTTTCTGGGAAAGACTTGGTTGCTAAATATTGTGAGTTATGATATTAATGATGGATAAGTTCGTGTTGATTAAAGATGAATTTGATAGTTCCATTCTGTTAAAATTATCCGTGTTAGTGAAAATTGACATTTATTTCGATAATAATTGATGTCTGGAGGTTATATTGTTCAATCGGGTATTTGGGGAACTTTTCGTGTTAGAGTTACTATTCACGAGTTACTATTTACGAGTTACTATTCATGAGTTACTATTCATAAGTTACAATTTACGAGTTACTATTCATGAGTTTTAATAGTAAATTGACCCTTCAGCTTTCCAAGAGTTATTTGCCTCTTCGGTGTTCCAAGAGTTAATTACCCCTTCGCAAATAGTAGTTGCCTCTTCAATATTACCAAGAGTCATTTTGATCCTTCGTTAAGACCAAGAGCCACTCTTAGTTTTTCTATAAATAGAAGCTCATTCCTTCATTATTTCTTACGAATTCATTGAAACTATAGAGAGAGAAATTATAGAGAGAAAATTATAGAGAGAAAGAAGAAGAGTATTCTACTACTTCACTACTTCTATATCCAATTTCTTTTACGGTAAGTGGTGTTATTCTTTCTTATTCATGAAGAGAACTTCTGATACTCCATTCTTATTTATTCTGTTGGAATAACCTGTATACGTGGCATACCCTATACTTGGTGAAATCCTTATGTTATTCCATTCTTTATTATTACATTGGAATAACTTTGTGCTTTGGCTTACCCTATACTTGGTGGAATGACCTGTATATGTGGTTTACCCAATACTTGGTGATCTTCTTCTTCTGTTATTCCATTCTTTATTATTATGTTGGAATAACTTGTTTATGCGAAGTACCGCATACTTGGTGAAATTCTTTTATTATTCCGTTCTTTATTATTCTGTCGGAATATCCTGTCGGTGTGAATTTCACCTGACCTGGTTCCATATTTATTATTCCGCATTTATTATTCTGTCGGAATATCCTGTCGGTGTGAATTTCACCTGACCTGGTTCCATTATTTATTATTCCGCATTTATTATTCCGTTGGAATAACCTGTCTATGTGGATTGCCACATGCATGGTGAATGATCCTTTGTATTCATTTCTTATTAAATTGTGGAAATGATCTCAGATATCGTGGATTACTGCATGGCGGTGAAAATCCATTTGCGCTTTCATATATTCTTTATTATACTCAATTGGTTAAAGTTTTGACTTCTATACTCCATGAAATTAGTGGAATATCCTTGATATTTGCGCTTCATCCAAAGATTCATTCATGGAAATATTCTTACGAGCATTCTTGAATTTTACTTTACAAAGAAGTATCATGTTGACAATTTAGACATTATTAGTTCCTGGATAAATTAATTCTTGAACTTGTTTTATTGAATTATTATGTCATTGTCATCATCCTCATGTTATATTATGTTGAAAGTCATCTTTGGCTTACGTGCATAGATGGACTTAGTATGATTGTGACCAGGGATCATTCGGTATAATCATGACCTATTATAAATAGTGTGATAAAAGTCCTCAGTGGCCTGTAATGCATTGATGAATAGTTTTTGGTATGATTATGACCAGGGTTTATCCGGTATAGTCATGACCATTGATGATTTAATGAAAATCCTTGACCGTGGTACAGGGATGATTAGATGTGGTGGTTTATTTATTAAGCTGAGTCTCAGCGATAAAAATTGATGAAAACCTTTTAAAACCTAAAAGATAGTAGACTTTATTCTCTACTTGACTCTTTTATTGGATTGCATATTCCGCTGCAGTTAAACTTGATGTCTATTGTATATTATCAGTTTAACATTGTTGAAGACTAATGATAATTTATTCTGTATTATCTTAGTCATAATATTTCTTCTTGGGCTAGTTGAGCTCACCCTTTCCTTCACCGTTTCTCTTGAGAAATGAGAATATAAATTGGGACTAGTCGGGGAACGCGATGATTGGTCCAGATGATAGCATTAATAGTCCTCACTATTCTGTTAAAAAGTGTGACAATAAATGTAACGAGGACTGAATTTGAGTTTGTATACTGTCTATGAGGACTCCATTGAGAATGGATATTGTCTAGAAGGCAGTATTCTTGTTTAAACTCTCAGTTTATGTTTTGTCGTATTTTACACGACATATGTATAGTTAAATTTGTATTTGTATTGTGTACCATGTATTTGGCGACTCAAGATGGGTGATTAATACCTAATTTTGGGGGCGTCACAGTTGGTATCAGAGCTTAGGGATATGATCCCTAGCTAAGATGTGAGATAAGAACTAGGAGGGGAGAGACGGGGAATTCCTTCGCTAGTATGACCTACCTAAGTTTATTTTGTATTTAATTGGTCGGTCAGTGTATAGGGATAATATGTGACATGTTAATTAACCCTTATTTTGTGGCAGTATTTGAAAATGGCATCCGAAAATGTTGAGATAAGCAATGGAGCACAGGAGACCGTTGAGTCTCCACAGATCAATAATCAGGATAATGTGCGACAGGATGGCGATAATCTTCCTATAAATAACTACACTGATCAAGTGACAAACGACGATACGTTTAGGAGCTTTTTAGAATTCATGCAACATCAGGCGAAGGCGGCTCCTGTTCATAATGCAGGTAAAAATAATGGCAACCCACGGTCGGTCACCGCTAAACAGTTCAAGGAGCTGGGACCATCGGAGTTTTTGGGAAAGCCAGAACCACTTGAGGCGGAAACGTGGTTAAAGCAAATGGCTAAGATATTTGATGTCTTGGGATGCTCTAAGGAGCAAAAGGTTCCCTTTGCCACCTTTATGTTGCGTGAAAGGCAGATTACTGGTGGGAATTTGTAAAACGCATCTACCGACGGCCTTTCAAGCCGCTTTGGGATAAGTTCCAAGAGCTGTTCAACGACAAGTACTTTCCCGAAAGTATTCGTCACATGAAGGAGGTGGAGTTCATCAAGCTAGAGCAAAATAATATGATCGTGTCGCAGTATGAGTCTAAGTTTGCCGAGTTGTCTCGGTTTGCATCCCATTTGGTCGATAATGAGGAGCGAATGACGCGAATGTTTCTAAGAGGTTTGAAACCCAATATACGTCAATACCTCATTTCTCACAAACTTTGTTTATATTCAGATGTTGTGAATAGGGCTTAGTTATTGGAGCGCGATAATGAGTCAGCACAACTAAAAGGCAACGACTAACAACACGATAATAATCATACCCTATGGCAACGGTCCATCTAACAATGATAACCATCGTGGGGGAAATTATCATGCCAAGAATGGTAACTATTTCGGTGGTAATCATGGCCAAGATAATAGGAATAGGAATTTCAAGAAGAGGAAATTCAACAATGATGGAAAGACGTCAGCACCAGGACCCGTTGTTAAGGAAAGAGAATGACCACCTATCATATGTTTCAAATGCGGAGGGGAGGGACATATCAGTCCAAACTGCGCCATGCCGTCCAAAGCATGTTATAATTATAGAAAAGAAGGTCACTTAGCCCGATTTTTTCGTTCACTGAAGACAAGTTCAACTAGGATGGAGGCACCAAAGACCGTTCCAAAAAAGTCAAAATCGGTATTGTAAGGGAGAGCATTTTTCGTGACTTCTCAAAAAAGCGAGTGACCCGAACGAAGTTAGCACGGGTTAGTTAATTATAAATTGCGAAGTCTATACCTTATAAGATACCCTGTTCTACCCATTATTTTATCTCTCTTGCTTGCGTTCAACGCTTAAATTTGACTCGGAGAAGTTAGACTTTGACTTATTGGTTGAAACTTCGTTAGTAGGAGCCTTCATTACCTCTCTGCTTTTAAATCTTGTTTGATTCAAATAAACACTTTCACGTTACCTGTCGATCTTATCTTTTTGAAAATACTTGCCTTTGATGTGATTTTAGGAATCAATTGGTTTACTACTCATCATGTTTTTCGTAAAGTTGTTAGCTTTTATATTCATAACCAACCTGTTGTGCGAATTCAAGTAACCAAACCACTAAAGTCAATCATTGTCATATCAAGCCATAAGTAAAGAGCCCCGAACCTTTCGTTGTTGACTTCCTTATGTGGAATGCACCGGGGCCAGACTTTCTGTAGGCGACATCGTGAATAAAGATGGAAAGTTGATAGGTATCATTGTGAGGTGCTATCTAGGTTAAGGGATAGAAGTCACAGTTGGTATCAATGTGGCGTACTATCCAAGTCTTGGATGAGAGTCATAGTTTTGAATGATATTTCTATTATTAATAAATTTCCTGGCGTATTCTTGAAGACTTCTTAGCCTTCTTTGAGTGTGAAATCGAATTTTGTATTGACCCCAGTACAAAACCCATTTCTTAAACCCTCAAATATTTCTTCAACTAAAATGAACAGTTTACGTGGATTATGATGAAAGTCATAATAAAAGCAATAGACTAATGAAAATCATGGGTATACGTGGTATTAGTAAGTGTTATGATGAGTTATGTTGGTTAGTATGTGAAAACATGAAAGTTTCTTAGAAATCACAAGGAGTTGAAAATCAGATTTTTGGTGAAAAACGGAACATGAAATTCAATTGACCATATCTCCTAATATATTTTGAATTTTTCAGTGTGGTCAAGTCCTAGAGTTAGATCTATGAGTTTTGTAGCATTTCCAAGTGGAATCACTGAGAAAGGAGTTGTAGATTTTCGTGTGGATTGATTTTAGCAAATGAGTCAAAAGCTGGAAATTTCAAAAAAAACTACTGATCTTATTTTTAAAAGGGCATTTTCGGCCACTTAATTTATGAGAAAAATTCTGGCCTTTTGGGACATGAAATTATATGGTATAAAGAACATCCTATCCAAAAATGAGCTCATTCTGACTTAAAATGAGCAAGTTATGATCATTTCAATATTTAGGTTTTTTCGATTTAAAAATGCTATAATCGGAGTTCTATAACTCAGGATGACCGTGAAATTTAAATCTGAAGCTCACATTAACATGTGTAAGATCCTTCCAAGATTTGAGAATTTTGGAGTTAAACTTAAGGTAGCTAATTTCTTAAGGAATTAATTGGAAATTAATTTTTGAAAAATAGTAAATGAATTTTAAAAATTCCAAGAAAAATATATTTTCATTATGTGACTATATTATGCTAAATCCCAGAAAAGAAATATTTTTGGAACTAATTTGGTATTTTTCATGAAAATAATCTAGTTATGAGTAAATGAGTTAAATATGTTATGTGAAGTAACAAAATTGGAAAATAGGATTTTATGGCTAGGGAATCCTATATAAAGTATATGCATATTTTTTGATGAGGGATTTGATCATATCTTATGAGTATGACATTTTTGAATGATTAAATGCATTATATGGTAAAGCGTAAACAATTGAAATACATTGTTTATAAGTTTAAGAAGTGATTAAAATATTGTTATAATATTAATGATATTAGATTATGAGATTATTAAGTGATTGATAACATTGGAATATTCTTAAACCCTGGATAAATTATATTATAAATGTTTAATATTTATCCTTTATTTCGTTTGATTGATTATTTATATCATTGTCATAATCCTCATGCTTATATTGTGTTGAAAGTCATCTGTGGCTTACGTGTATAGATGGACTTGGTATGATTATGACAAGGTATTATTCGGTATAATCATGACCGTAGTGTTACAAATGATGTGGTAAAAGTCATCTTTGGTCGTAGTGCATAGATGGACTTGGTATGATTATGACCAGGGATTATTCGGTATAATCATGACCGTAATTGAAAACACGAATATCCTTGGCCCGTAGTGCATGGATAATTCGTGGTCGTGATACTATTAAGTCGAGTCTCAAAGATTATTGGTTTTATGATTGTATATCTTTGGCTCAGAGTGCAAAGATGAACTGTTAATTATTGGTTATCTGATTGACTTTAGTGAAAAGATGAATTGTTAATGAATATCTTTGGCGGATTGTAAAGATGAATTTAAAGTTTTCAACGATAAAAGGTATTCAAGGTATCCTCACCTCTTTATCATACTAGGTAATGCGCGTAAATTTCGAGGGCTTAATTCCATAAGAAGGGAGATTGTGAGACCCAGTTTTATAAATAAAGATTTAAATTTCTAGAAATTTTTTTTATATTATGGTTTGGATTTGAGATAGTGTTATAGTTATGGGTAGTATTTGAAAATTTTGCAAAGTATGAAAGTTGTTATAAATATTCGTTTGGTCGGGGAATATTATTTTTGTCGGAAATATCCGTACGACGGCACAATCATTGGTGGACCCCATGACAAAAGTACCGTCGTAGTTAGAAAATGACAAAAATATTTTATGGAAATAACTACGGAGGTTTTACCATTAATCTTTGTTGAACTACCCAGTAGTAAAAAAATACGATGTCTGCGTGGTTGCATAGTAGCACACGGTATTGATTATTGATGCTTATGTAAGAAGTCACCGGTTATCTTGCATTATTACTTAATGATAATTGCCGCGCATCATATCTCTCATATTATTGATCCAATTATTATCACAATATCATGTACATAATATGTTATATTATTAAATTAATAATTGAGATGACAATGTTATTCATATTATTAAATTGCAATATTTACAATGTCTAGAAGTTCTGTCAAGGAGAGGTTTGGTCACCTAATTGCGCGCCAATAGGGAGAAATCCTTATTGGAAAGCCCCCTCTTTCCTGGGAACGACCTGATTGTTAAATATTATGATTTATGATATTAATGATGGATAAGTTTGTGTTGATTAAAGATGAATTTTATAGTTCCATTGTGTTAAAATTATTTGTGTTAGTGAAAATTGACATTTATTTCGATATTAATTGATGTCTGGAGGTTATATTGTTCAATCGGGTATTTGGGGAACTTTTTATGTTAGAGTTACTATTCACGAGTTACTATTCATGAGTTTTAATAGTAACTTGACCCTTCAGCTTTCCAAGAGTTATTTGCCTCTTCGGTGTTCCAAGAGTTAATTACCCCTTCTCAAATAGTAGTTGCCTCTTCAATATTACTAAGAGTCATTTTGACCCTTCGTTAAGACCAAGAGACACTCTTAGTTTTTCTATAAGTAGAAACTCATTCCTTCATTATTTCTTACGAATTCATTGAAACTCTAGAGAGAGAAATTATAGATAGAAGCTATAGAGAGAAAATTATAGAGAGAAAGAAGAAGATTATTCTACTACTTCACTACTTTTATATCCAGTTTCTTTTATGGTAAGGGGTGTTATTCTTTCTTATTCATGAAGAGAACTTCTGTTACTCCATTCTTATTTATCCTGTTGGAATAACCTGTATACGCGGCATACCCTATACTTGGTGAAATCTTTATGTTATTCCATTCTTTATTATTTTGTTGGAATAACCTGTATGCGCGGTTTACCCTATACTTGGTGGAATGACCTGTATATGTGGTTTACCCAATACTTGGTTATCTTCTTCTTCTGTTATTCCATTCTTTATTATTATGTTGGAATAACCTGTTTATGTGAAGTACCCCATACTTGGTGAAATTCTTTTATTATTCCGTTCTTTATTATTCTCATCGAATATCCTGCTTGGTTATTAATTTCACCGACCGGTTCTATATTTATTATTCCGCATTTATTATTCTGTTTAATATCCTCGCTATTAATTTCACCGACCGGTTCCATTATTTATTATTTTGCATTTATTATTACATTGGAATAACTTTACATGTGGATTGCCACATGCATGGTGAATGATCTTTTGTATTCATTCTTTATTAAATTGTGGAAATGATCTGTATATTTGGATTACCACATGGCGGATGAAAATCCATTTGCAGTTTCATATATTCTTTATTATACTCAGTTGGTTAAAGTTTTGACTTCTATACTTCATGGAATTAGTGGAATATCCTTGATATTTGCGCTTCATCCAGTATCTATTCATGAAAATATTCTTCTGAGCATTCTTGAATTTTACTTTACAAAGAAGTATCATGTTGACAATTTAGACATTATTAGTTCCTAGATAAATTAATTCTTGAACTTGTTTTATTGAAATATTATGTCATTGTCATCATCCTCATGTTATATTATGTTGAAAGTCATCTTTGGCTTACGTGCATAGATGGACTTAGTATGATTATGACCAGGGATCATTCGGTATAATCATGACCTATTATAAATAATGTGATAAAAGTCCTCAGTGGCCTGTAATGCACCGATGAATAGTATTTGGTATGATTATGACCAGGGTTTATTCGGTATAGTCATGACCATTGATGATTTAATGAAAATCCTTGACCGTGGTACAGGGATGATTAGATGTGGTGGTTTATTTATTAAGCTGAGTCTCAGTGATAAAAATTGATGAAAACCTTTTAAAACCTAAAAGATAGTAGACTTTATTCTCTACTTGACTCTTTTATTGGATTGCATATTTCGCTGCAGTTAAACTTGATGTCTATTGTATATTATCAGTTTAACATTGTTGAAGACTAATGATAATTTATTCAGTATTATCTTAGTCATAATATTTCTTACTGGGCTAGTTGAGCTCACCCTTTCCTTCACTGTTCTCTTTAGGAAATGAGAATATAACTGGGACGAGTCGGGGAACGGAGTGACGGTCCAGATGATAGCATTAGTAGTCCTCACTATTCTGTTAAAAAGTGTGACAATAAATGTAACGAGGACTGAATTTGAGTTTGTATACTATCTATGAGGACTCCGTTGAGAATGGATATTGTCTAGAAGGCAGTATTCTTGTTTAAACTCTCAGTTTATGTTTTGTCGTTTTCATAAGAACTCCAATTGATATGATTTACGATGATCCGAAACAAGGACGAATAAACCTACAACTTTTGTTCTTTATGTGTTTCAATTTGATGTCGTTAGTAGGGGTCAAAATGGCCATCTTTAGGACTGTTGTGCACTCGGAGGCAATCAGAGGGTGTCGGGCATGCACGTATGCAAGTGTAGTGTTTTTGACGATAAAAGATGTTGTTCTAAGTTATAATACGTGGATATTAGTAAATATAATGATGCTTAACATTAATAAATGATGTATTAGATAAGTTATGTAAGCATACTAAGCATACACAAGAGAGACGATTCGGCAAGTGACGAATGAATGTCGAAACACCGTGATAAGTGTTAATGAACTTAAAAAATGTTTAAATTCAATTGAAGTGAACATTATAAGATATGGAATGGGTTTAATATAAAACTAATAAGGAGTCCTCATAAGACTTAAAAACTTGAATGAATTGTGAGTATGACTAAGAAGAAATATAGAATTGATTAATAAGTTATATTAGATTGAAACTCAACGTTGTAAGAGTTGAGAATGTGATTTGGATGCTAAAATTCTTTTGTTATATTCGTGTTATGTGGTTGATTAATATGGTTAAACCTTAAGTTAAAGGTTATAACTTAACTAAGATGAGAATTGAATCTATGAGGATAATGTATATGTAGCTAATTGATTTGATAATCCTAATGGTATGTGTAGGATATTGGAGTACGTGAGTTGTAATTATATAGCTTACGCAAGAGGCAAGTTCCCTAACCTTTGCTACTTTATTATTCAGCAAGGTTTACTTTTTGCTGTCATGTTATACTTATGCAAGTTCTCTATCTCTAATATCTTATTGAGCAGTTAAGTTATTATTGTTACGCAAGTTTCCTAACCTTACTTTTACGTTATGCAAGTTTCTTGAATCTATTATTCAATTGAGCAAGTTTTCTAACCCTAATTTTTCATTATGCAAGTTCCTTTTCCTAACTTGTTATTGTTATGCAAGTTCTTTAACCCTAATTCATTGTTGAGTAAGTTCATTAATCTTTGTTTCTTCATTCCAAACGAGATTACTTTGGTTATTCAAAGTCTGTAATTTTATTGTAAGCAATGTGTTTATTCATCTACATATAAAAAAATTTAAGCTTATTTCAACCACTTTTAAACAACACATGACATATCTTAATAAATAATGGTATTTTTATTCATTTATTACTTCACTACATAACAAAATAGCCTCACTGCTATTTATATCATTTATTCTATAATAATAAAATTCCAGGATTACTTCATCATATCCCACTATTTATTTCAAAAGTCAGGATTTACATCTTTTTAATTTTCATCATAATTTATATATCATCTTATTATTTTTCTCACAATCTACAAGAACATTCCACGTTCTTCAGCTTCATTGTACTCTTGCTCCATGATACGAATCATCATCCTACGATCCATTGTGTACCCCAGACAACCTCAACCTGCATAGGAAAGTGTGTAACAATCGAGAAATTTGTAATTTAATTTAAATATTTATAGAATTAAATAAATATTTTTAATAATTTATTTATTGAGATAAATAAATAATTGATGAAGTTGTGGTGTAATAGTGTGGTTAAAATGTGTTATAATAATTAAATTAATAAATGATAGTTTTATGATTTAAAGATTTAATTTAATGAGATAATTAAATTAAATGAATTATTAGAGCTTTACTAGTTTGTTAAATAAAATTACAAATCATTATGGAAATTCCAATTATAAGGTAAATGTTAATTTAAATTATAAATTAAATTAAATTAAATAAATAATGGTTAATTAAATTAAATAAATAATGGTGTGACAAGGAACTATATAATATAAATATTATAAAAATAAACTAGAATCCTAATCTAAGGTATAGCCAAACATGGCCTTGTGGCCTTTGGCATAATTTAACTGATTTAGCCTATTGTTTTTTTTTAACTGATGAACGTGGGGAAGGCTATATACTTCTATTTATTTGTTATGCGTATTATTTTCTAAGGTTTACTAGATAACAGAGGAAGAGAGAATTGTAGAGTTTTGTGAGTAAGATTTGACAGAGTAATCTCTGAGTTTGCCAAGAGAAAGAAGAGATTCATGTGCTAGCCTATAATCAAGAGGATTAAGGTATAATTTATTCCTAAATTTGCAAGCTTTAGTTTTTATCTAAGTTCTCTGTAAATTAATTTTGTGGATTTGTTGTTCAAACGTTGTGTATATGGTGTGGATTATGTTGTAGAATCTGTTGTCATCATGTATGAGTGTTGTATTAGTTATCAAATTAAATTGTAAATTGGGTGTAGGAAGAAAAAGGAAAATCATAGTGTTTATGTTCATATAAAGTGGCTTAGAAAGTACTAAATTTTCATGATCAATACTTGTTATAATCTTTAATTTGTTGGTGGATTGTGATAATATGTTAAGAAACGAAAGCGGCGTAGTTCGAATCTTGTCAAATGATTAAGAAACGAATTCGTGGTGATCGAATTCGTTAAAAGTATAAAAAATGAGGAAATTTGGAAAAAATATAGTTTTGATTCTTCAAAATGATGTTTATATAATGTTTTTGTATATAGAATGGTGTTTATCATGTATAACTATAATATAACAAAGTATTAGATATTGAAGTTGGGAGATTTTCTGTAGAATTGGGATTTTTGGCCAAAGCAGAGTCTGTTTTCGAGCTTATGCAAAAACTGGAACTGAGGCATCATGCGGGCGCTCTGTCTGGGGCACGGTTGTTGCATGGGTGCGCGCTACATATATATGGCGCAATGCATTCTCATGGTGTATGATTACAGTGTATTCTTGGGCTTGGTAGCATGATGTAAAGAGTCAAATAGATGAAATGCTGCTATCAGCAGACTTTGGTCATTCGTTATAACATGACTTAATGATTATGTTAACGTGGAAAATGTGTAAAAACAAGGTTAAAGCAGAAGTGTATCATGTGGTTTGTAATTCTAAAATGCAACGTTAGTAAGTGGTGAAAATGATATGTATGATTTAAGGAACTTAGTGAGCAATGAATAAGTGTTGAGAAATGTACACTTGTGGTTGTAAAATATGTATGGCAATGAAAGACTTGTGCTAAATTGATAAGATTAGCTAGAATTGTACATGTTATGATATGTTAGCATATCTAATAGATATTGTGATTCCACTAAAATGTGTAGGTGAATATGAGTTGTAATATTATAGCTTAAGCTTGAGGCAAGTTTCCTAACTCTACCTTGTGATTATTGAGCAAGTTTATTTACCCTGTCTCAGTTACAATTTTGCCTGTTTCATAGCTATGCTATCTTTAAGTCGAGCAATCTATTTATTCCTAAATTTTTACATTGAAGTTAAGCAAGCCTTTTAATTCTATCTAGTGTATGATTGTACAAGCTCGTGTAACCTAATTCGTTACATCGAGCGAGCTTTACTTTCCTTATTATCATTCGAAGCATATTTTGTTCTAATACATTGATTCATAGAAGATTGTTCTAACTCCTTTGAATATAACACTTTGCATGTATATCATGTTTGGTCAATTATATAATGTTGTTATTCGATCTTTGATCTTGATAATCTTGTTCAATTCTATATTGATTATATTAAACCCTTATTGACTGAACTAGTCTGTTATGGAATAGTGTTCTAAAATTCTAAAACCACTGATAAGTTAGTTCCGAGCTAAACTTTCTTTAGTGCGGAAATGCTAAATTTAAGCTGAGATGAATAACCCTATTATAGGGGATTTTATACGTGTAACGTTTAGATGTTTGTGCACAATACATGGTACAAAGGGCTGATCCCCCTAAGTACGTTAAGAAGGGTCTGTAAAGTCTAAAAGATTGTTAAGGTTGAGGTAATAATACCTAATACTAGAAACATAGTTCGTGGTCTTAAGACCCTCAGACATTGATTTTAAACTTGTTCTCTATATTTGATTCGAAGAGCATGTTCGTTATTGTTCAGCATCCGTTGTTCACCCTCATGTTGTTATCATTACTACTTTCTATATCAGTGAGCAATTGTTTGCTCACTCTTGCAATTAACACTGCAGCTAAGGTTGAAAGAGTTGATGAGCCATCTACTAGCAAAGGGAAGGGCAAGCTGTCTAAGAGTTGAAGAATTAATGAAGTTAACTTAAATGTTTTATGTATAAGACTTGTTTTATTTTTATTCCGTAAACTGATGTAATGCGGGAGTAGTTGATACATAAAACATTTAAGTTAACTTCATTACCTGGGATGAGCCTGTAGTTGATTCAGGAGGATGAGCCTGTGACCGATCCCGAGGAGGATAATTCTGAAGAGATAGAGGAGAATGATGAGGAAGAGGATCCTGAGGAGTTTCCACCAAACTCCATATCAGCTGAGATGTATGACGCTCTGTACGATCCTAACATAGAATTACAGGACAAGGTTGAGGAGATGAAGGAGATGGTTGAGATGCATCATGCTTCGATAGAGCAGAAGGACGCCGAGATTCAGGAACTCGACTAAAAACTTGGAAACACAGAGTGGGACCTAGTTCATACCAAGGGTCAACATGAAGACCTATTGGCAGTAAACGAAAAGATGAAGACTGACATGGAGAAATTAAAAGATGATTTCAAAGAGGAATCAGCTAAGCGTGCAAGAGCAGAGGATGCTTGGATGAAGGCGACTCAACGTGCAGACCATATTGAAGCTAAAGTCCAAGTGAAGAAGGCCAAGATGAAAGAGATGGATTATGCTTTTAATTCTGCGATTGATAGGGCCCAGGATCGAGTCATTTATTATCCACCTCAGTTTGAAGACTCGTCGTGGTTCATGATGGATCGTAAAACGGCGTATCATATCATGGAGGAAGAGCGTCGGGAAGCCTTACGATGTCTTACTATGTCTAGATAGAGATAATAATAATAATAATGTGTGGTTAATTATGTGAATAAATAAACTGTGAATCCCTTATTTTGAGATGAATAAAGGAATAGTATGAGCATGTAATCCTGAAACTTGTCTAGTTCAGGAAAATGAATGTTAATAGCGGTTATGTTATCCTTAGCATGTTTAAAAACGTTATGAATGAATAAAATATCAAAGTTTATTTGAAATGTTATGTGATATAGCTTTAGTCTTGGAATGTTTATGTTAAACTTCAAATACCCAAGAAGTTGAGTAATGAACTAATAAGCGTATATCTTAACAGAAGATGCCTCCTAGAAGAAGACAACCACGTCAGCAAGCACCTCCTGAGGGGTCTACTAACAATAATAACAAGGCCAATGCTAATCCAGTTCAGCAGTTGGTAGCTCTGTTGACGGGTGCACTTGCGAATCAACCGCAAGCTCAAGTCACGACTTTCAAGGAATTCAAAGCGGTTGGACCGCTAGAATTTCAAGGGTCTATGAATCTAGTGGAAGCCCAAACCTGGATCATGGAAATGGAGAAGGTGTTCGACGTTGCTGGAGTTAACGAGGATCAGAAGACCGCGTTCGCAACGTTCATGCTGAAATCTGAAGCTAACTACTGGTGGCAGGCAAATAAGGTTTGTGGAGGACAAGGAGTGATGGCGTGGGATAGATTTAAGGAAATGTTCTTTGAAATGTACTTTCCAGCGAGTTCTCGAAATCAGCTGGAAGTGCAATTTCTGAAGTTGAAGCAAGGAACGATGACGGTGCCAGAATATGCTGCGAAGTTTAACGAGTTGGCAAGGTTTGCCACATATCAAGTCAACACTGACGAGCATAAAGAGAGAAGGTTCGAAAAAGGATTGAAGCCCTGGCTTTACAGCAAGGTTTCAATGTTCCAGTTAAATACATTTGCGGTGGTACTAGAGAAGGCAATTATCACGGAAGGTGGAAGCGATGCCTTGACCAAGTACAACCAAGAGCATAAAAAAAAGGAAGAATGACAATGAGAATAAGGCCGTCGTTATTAATGTTCGAAGTAACAATCAAAAGAGGAAATGGAGCGAGAATTCGACTGCGGGAGGACAACAAGGAAATTAGCAGAACAAAAAGTTTGAAGCTTGTGCAACGTGCAGGAAGAACCATACTGGGGTATGTTTGAAGGGATTCAACTATGGTCAGGAGGGACACATTGCACCAAACTACTTTAGTCCAAAGAAAGGAGCATGCTTTACCTATGGTTCGAAGGATCACATGGCTCGTGACTGCCCTAAGAAGCCAACGGGAAGTGCAAGTGGCGGAAAAGGAAACAACAACGGTGGTGGTGCATTGACTATCTCTGGACCAACACAGTCAAGCTGACCTAGTGTAAGGACTTTCAATATGACTGTGTAGGATGCTGTACAGTCCAAGTATGTGGTGTCAGGTATCATTTCGATTAATGGTATTAATGCTTATGTACTATTTGATTCGGGTGCTACTTGTTCATTTATATCCAATAAATTTGCTCAGAACTTAGATTTGCCTCAGGAAGAATTAGAATTTCCCTTAAGTATAGAGATTGCGAATAAGGAAGTGATTCCTGTTAAATTCATATATAGGAATTGTAAAGTGGATATAAAAGGTCATGAGATGATAGTAGATTTGATACCAATTAGACTTGGTGAATTTGATGTCATACTGGGAATGGATTGGTTATTCAATTACGGAGCAGTAATTGATTGCCAAAGAAAGTGTGTAAACCTTATGACTCCGTCAAAGGTTGTGTTCTTTGGCAGCAAGTCACCTCGACAAGCAAGTTGTCTGATGGTGATGCAAGCCAAGAAGTTGTTGAGACACGGATGTGTAGGATACTTAGCCTACATAGTCGATACACAGAAGAAGAGTGCAAAGTTAGAAGAAATACCGATTATAAAAGATTTTGCAGATGTATTTCCAGATGATTTACCGGGTCTTCCGCCGGATCGACAAATCGAGTTTATGATTAACTTACTACCAGGAATGGCCCCGATATCTAAGGCACCATACAGAATGGCCCCGGTAGAAATGAAAGAGTTGATGGTGCAATTGCAAGAATTGCTAGACAAGAAGTATATTCAACCGAGTGTTTCGCCATGGGGAGCACCGGTGTTGTTTGTTAAGAAGAAAGACGGATCGATGCGGCTCTGCATTGATTACAGAGAATTGAATAAGGTCACGATTAAAAATAAGTATCCATTACCTAGAATCGATGACCTGTTCGATCAGTTGAAGGGAGCAAGGTATTTCTCTAAGATAGACTTGAGAAGTGGTTATCATCAGTTGAAGGTGAGGTCGGAGGATGTACCAAAAATAACATTCAGAACTCGGTATGGTCATTACGAGTTTCTGGTTATGTCTTTTGGTTTAACCAATGCACCTGCAGCGTTCATGGATTTGTTGAACAGGGTGTTTAAACCATTCTTAGACAAATTTGTGGTAGTGTTTATTGATGATATATTGGTATATTCTAAGACCAAGGAGGAGAATGTGGAACATTTAAGAGTGACGTTGGAGACATTAAGAAAAGAAAAGTTGTACGCTAAGTTTTTAAAATGTGAATTTTGGTTGGAAAGTGTATAATTTCTTGGACACATTATTGATAAGGACAAAATTTCGGTGGATCCATCAAAGGTTGAAGCTGTAATAAACTGGGATCAGCCGAAGACACCGTCAGAAGTAAGGAGTTTCTTAGGATTGGCGGGTTACTACAGACATTTTATTTAAGACTTTTCTAAAATCACAACTCCATTGACGAATTTAACTAGAAAAACGGTTAAGTTTGTGGATAGAGAAGTGTGAGGAAAGTTTTAGAGAATTGAAAAAGAGGTTGAGTTCAGCGCTTGTGCTGTCATTGCCTGATGATACAGGGAATTTTGTGGTGTATAGTGACGCATCGCATAAAGGACTAGGTTGTGTGCTTATGCAGAATGACAGAGTTATTGCGTATGCATCACGTCAGTTGAAAGATTACGAGAAGGGGTATCCGACTCATGACTTAGAGTTGGTAGCGGTGGTATTTGCCCTGAAAATTTGGAGACATTATCTTTATGCAGAGAGGTGTGAGATATATACCGACCATAAAAGTCTGAAATATATCTTTACACAAAAAGATTTGAACATGCGACAAAGAAGATGGTTGGAGCTGATCAAATACTATGACTGCGAGATTTTCTATCATCCCAGAAAGGCAAATGTTGTTGCTGATGCTTTAAGTAGGAAGGGACCGGAGAAGTTAATGATGTTAACTGCTCATGAAAAGCTAGTGTCAGAAATGACTAAAATGGAGTTGGAAATTAAATATCCGATGGAATCCGATGAAAAGTTGTTCCAAATAAGTAACAGTTCAACATTAGTGATAAAGGTAAAAAATGCACAACTTCAGGATGGAGACTGCAAAAAGATAAAACAGAGGATATCTGAAGGTGAGGAAAACAAATTCAAAATCGATTTGGAAGGGTTACTTCGATTCAAAAGGAGAATTTGGGTTCCGCAAGTACTAGAAGTTAAGGAGGAAATTCTGAGTGAGGCTCACAACTCAAGATATTCGATTCACCCTGGGAGTACAAAGATTTATTAGGATCTTAGACATCATTTTTGGTGGCCAAATATGAAGAGGGATGTGGCTGAATGTGTGGCAAAATGTTTAACGTGTCAGAAAGTCAAAGCTGAACATCAAAGGCCAAGCGGATTGTTACAACCGTTGGAGATACCAGAATGAAAATGGGAGCAAATCACAATGGATTTTGTGGTAGGTCTTCCAACGACCAAACAAGGATACGATGCCATCTGGGTGATTGTCGATCGACTGACGAAGTCGGCACACTTTTTGCCAATCAAGATTCGATTTACCCTAGATCAGTTTGCAAAACTGTACGTGAAGGAAATTATTTTAAGACACGGTGTACCTATATCCATTGTATCAGACAGAGATCCACATTTCACATCTAATATCTGGAAATGACTATAAGAGTTCTTAGGGACACAACTAAGAATGAGCACAGCGTACCATCCTCAAACCGACGGACAGAGTTAGAGAACTATCCAAACACTAGAAGATATGCTCAGAGCTTGTATCATGGATTTCAAGGGAAATTGGGATGACTATCTACCATTGGTGGAATTTGCTTATAATAATAGTTATCACGCGAGTATTGGCATGCCGCCTTACGAAGCGTTATACGACGTAAAATCTGAGTAACTCCATTATCTTTGGGATGAGGTAGGTGAACGTCGGCTATTGGGTCCAGAATTGGTACAACAGACTGTCGAGATAATCAAGGTTGTTTGAGCGAGATTAATAGCTGCACAAGATAGACAGAAGAAATATGCCGATCAACATCGATAAAATCGGGAATTCGGTGTCGGTAGTTATGTTTTCCTGAAAGTGTCTCCCTGGAAGGGGAAAATTCGGTTTGGCAAGAAGGAAAAATTAAGCCCTAGGTTTATAGGACCTTTTGAAGTGCTTCGACGAGTTGGTGAAGTAGCATACGAGGTAGCTTTACCTCCAGAGTTGGAACATATTCATAATATTTTCCATACATCAGCATTGAGGCCATATAAGCCTGATTATAAGCATGTTATAAAATATGAGCCCTTATAGTTTGAAAAAGATTTGTCATATGAAGAAGTCCATGTTCAAATTGTTACCAGAAAAGAGCAAGTACTGAGGAATAAGGTGATACCTTCCGTTAAGGTGATCTGGAGGAACCACAATGTTGAGGAAGCTACGTGGCAACTTAAAAGTGTTATGAAGAAGAATTATCCTCAGTTGTTTGCTTGATTTTGTATAGCGATTCTGGGGATAGAATCTTGTTAAGGAGGGAAGAATGTAACGAATAAATTTTTCGAGTTGTGATTCTGGGGACAGAATCCTTTTAAGGAGGGAAGGATGTAACGATCGAGAAATTTATAATTTAATTTAAATATTTATGGAATTAAATAAATATTTTTAATAATTTATTTATTGAGATAAATAAATTATTGATTAAGTTGTGGTGTAATATAGTGTGGTTAAAATGTGTTATAATAATTAAATTAATAAATGATAGTTTTATGATTTAAAGATTTAATTTAATGAGATTATTAAATTAAATGAATTATTAGAGATTTACTAGTTTGTTAAATAAAACTATAAATCATTATGGAAATTCCAATTATAAGGTAAATGTTAATTTAAATTATAAATTAAATTAAATTAAATTAAATAAATAATGGTTAATTAAATTAAATAAATAATGGTGTGACAAGGAACTATATAATATAAATATTATAAAAATAAACTAGAATCCTAATCTAAGGTATAGCCAAACATAGCCTTGTGGCCTTTGGCATAATTTAACTGATTTAGCATATTGGTGTTTTTTAACTGATGAACGTGGGGAATGCTATATACTTCTGTTTATTTGCTTTGCGTATTATTTTCTAAGGTTTACTAGATAACAGAGGAAGAGGGAATTGTAGAGTTTTGTGAGTAAGATTTGAGAGAGTAATCTCTGAGTTTGCCAAGAAAAAGAAGAGATTCACGTGCTAGCCTATAATCAAGAGGATTAAGGTATAATTTATTCCTAAATTTGCAAGCTTTAGTTTTTATCTAAGTTCTCTATAAATTGATTTTGTGGATTTGTTGTTCAAACGTTGTGTATATGGTGTGGATTATGTTGTAGAATCTGTTGTCATCATGTATGAGTGTTGTATTAGTTATCAAATTCGTGTAAATTGGGTGTAGGAAGAAAAAGGAAAATCACAGTGTTTATGTTCATATAAAGTGGCTTAGAAAGTACCAAATTTTCATTATTAATACTTGTTATAATCTTTAATTTATTGGTGGATTGTGATAATATGTTAAGAAACGAAAGCGGCGTAGTTCGAATCGTGTCAAATGATTAAGAAACAAATTCGTGGTGATCGAATTCGTTAAAAGTATAAAAATGAGGAAATTTGGGAAAAATATAGTTTTGATTCTTCAAAATGATGTTTATATAATGTTTTTGTATATAGAATGGTGTTTAGCATGTACAACTATAATATGACAAAGTGTTAGATGTTGAAGTTGGGAGATTTTCTATAGAATTGGGATTTTTGGCCAAAGCAGAGTCTGTTTTTGAGCTTATGCAAAACAGAATCGAGGCATAAGCATGTGAAGCCTCTGTCTGTGTGCGATGATTGTCGGGCAAAAGCGCTATATATAGACGCACGGGCACGTTGCATCATGCACACGCTTGATTACCTGATGTATTCTCGCACTCACACGCCAAAGAGCAACATAGACAAAGTGAAGTCTGCTACTTCTGCAGACTTTGGTCATTCGTTATAACATGGCTTAAGGATTAAGTTAACGTGGAAAATGTGTAAAAACAAGGTTAAAGTAGAAGTGTATCATGTGGTTAGTAATTCTAAAATACAAAGTTAGTAAGTGGTGAAAATGATATGTATGATTTAAGGAACTTAGTGAGCAATGAATAAGTGTTGAGAAATGTACACTTGTGGTTCTAAAATATGTATGGCAATGAAAGACTTGTGCTAAAATGATAAGATTAGCTAGAATTGTACATGTTATGGTATGTTAGCATATCCAATAGATATTGTGATTCCACTAAAATGTGTAGGTGAACGTGAGTTGTAATATTATAGCATACGCTTGAGGCAAGTTTCCTAACTCTACCTTGTGATTATTGAGCAAGTTTATTTACCCTGCTCCTCTTGCTATAATTTACTTTGTTTCATAGCTATGCTATCTTTAAGTCGAGCAATCTATTTATTCCTAAATTTTTACATTGAAGTTAAGCAAGCCTTTTGATTCTATCTAGTGTATGATTATACAAGCTCTTGTAACCTAATTCGTTACATCGAGCGAGCTTTACTTTCCTGATTATCATTCGAAGCATATTTTATTCTAATATATTGATTCATAGAAGATTGTTCTAACTCCTTTGAATATAGCACTTTGCATGTATATCATGTTTGTTCAATTATATAATGTTGTTATTCGATCTTCAATCTTGATAATCTTGTTCAATTCTATATTGATTATATTAAACCCTTATTGACTGAACTAGTCTGTTATGGAATAGTATTCTAAAATTCTAAAATCACTGATAAGTTAGTTCCGAGCTAAACTTTCTTTAGTGCAAAAATTCTAAATTCAAGCTGAGATGAACAACCCTATCATAGGGGATTTTGTACGTGTAACGTTGAGATGTTTGTGCACAATACATGGTACAAAAGGACTGATCCCCCTAAGTACGTTAAGAAAGGTCTGTAAAGTCTAAAAGACTGTTAAGGTTAAGGTAATAATACCTAATGCCAGAGACATAGTTTGTGGTCTTAAGATCCTCAGACATTGATTTTAAACTTGTTCTCTATATTTGATTTGTAGAGCAAGTTCGTTATTGTTCAGCATCCGTTCTTCACCCTCATGTTGTTATCATTACTACTTTCTATATTAGTGAGCAATTGTTTGCTCACTCTTGCAATTAACACTGCAGCTAAGGTTGAAAGAGTTGATGAGCCATCTACTAGCAAAGGGAAGGGCAAGCTGTCTAAGAGTTGAAGAATTAATGAAGTTAACTTAAATGTTTTATGTATAAGACTTGTTTTATTTTTATTCTGGAAACTGATGTAATAAATTTAAGGTTAGATTACCTGGGATTGTTTTGAAATGATGTAACCCTTTAATGGAAAAGATTATTGTTTAAGTTATTTAAATTATGTCTTTATCCTTTGATTATGGGTAGTTAGATGTAATAGTTTTTGATAAGTGAGCACCAAATCATGTGAGAACGAAGTACCTAGATTTGGGGGTATCACAAAGTGGAAGACTAAATTCTAAGTTTCATCATTGGCTTGGCCCTTTTTGACTTATCTTCAACACGATATATGCATTTAGAAACCTTCACCCACGCATCTTCAGCTCTTGCCCACTTTGTTGACTCCTTTCCCAAGTCATTCCTGCACAATCTCATTAATAACTATCCTCTTTAATACTCTAATTGAGATAATCTCTACTCTACATCAGTAAGTCGTGCGGTAAAGTCTTGAGTTGCGACATCTTTTTGTGCTAGTGTGGCTTAGAGATCTATGACTTTTCTAACTCCTCTTACTCATACTTCATCTTTACCTTCTCAAATTCATCTTCACGGTTAAACTCAAGCTCATACCCAAGTTTTACAACAGAAATCAATGGGTATGGCTTTCCCAATACCAATCATACTCAGACTGTACGAACTTCTCAAGGCTCCTAATCTCTATCCTCCTTCATAAGTCATTCTGAAAACAAAGTTTTATTTACTACTCATACCACTCATTATGCAAAATACACGCGAGCACATAGGTTTGTTATCACATAAACACATAAAGCCTGTTATCATTTTATCTTCAATGAATTCCTTCAATTCATTCCTTAGAACTCAATGAGAGTTTGTCACCACTATATTTTTGATCTCTTATAAGGTTATAGCCAAAGGTTTCCCCACCTAAGGTTCATAAGCTAAAGCTTTGATACCAACTTGTGACACCCCCAAATCCGGGTACTTCAATCCCACAGATTTGGTGTTCACTGTCCAATTAAATCATAACTAACTACGCATAAGCAAAGGATATAATTCAACTCAAACGTTTAAACAATAAATCTCCCATTATAGGGTTACATAATCTCAAATAAATCACAGGTCATCTAACCTTTATTGTTACAATCATCAGCGGAATATTAAAACATAATCATAATCAAATCTATTACATAAGCTTCATAAATAAAAGGTAAATTAAACGTCGTCTAATCAAGCACTTTGCCTTTGCCCTTGCCCTTGCTTATAGAAAGATCTTCAAACTTTTTAACTTCATCTGCATTATTTTGTGCAAGAGTGAGCAAACAATTGCCCATAAGAAGGATAGTATACAAATACATTTTTATGAATGACAATTAACTGAACTTTCAATGGTAAAGTACTCTTACCAGAAAAATAAACTTTAATTCAAAAGCTATGAGTTCAAAGGAATAATGAACGTTTAAGTTAACAATAGTTATCAACATCAAAGGAATACACTGAGTGTCACAAGACCACGAACTATGTTCTAGGTTGTCAAGTATTTCTACTTTAACTTTTAACAGTCTAAAAGACCATAACCATCTTCTATGTCCTAGGTTAACAGGTGTTTCTACTGTAACCTTTAACAGTCTAAACGACTATATGGACCATCATCTCATACTCTAGGTGATCAGCCCTTTGTGCTATGTATTGCACAAACATTTTAACTCTGTTGTGTAGCTCTAAAATAATCTCCTGATATAGGGTTGTTCATCTCAGCTTAGATCATTAGGTTCCGTACTAAAGGAAGTTTGGTTTGGAATTAACTTCAAAGGAATTCTAGATCTTTAGAACGCTCATCAACCAAGTACTGATTGAATCAGATAGGGACCAATAACTATTCAAGAGTTTGATTACAATATCTTCATGAACAAGGTATATCGATGAATCAATAAGAGATAGAGTATTAACGGTTTCTAAATTAAACAAGTGTTAATCATCGACTACATGCTTTCAATTTGTGTGGGTACATACGAAAACCAAAGAAATTTTGGTTTGGATTGACTTCAAGGGTAATTTAGAGTTTAGAGCATTCATCAACTAAGGATTAGTTGAATTAGTAAAGAATCACTAGTTAACTCAGAGTTCGGTACAATAATATAAGATAATACAATGACATTGGTGATCAGAGATCAAACAACAATTATTCGTAGCTGAATAAACACATTGCTTATAATAAAATTATAGACTTTGAATAACCAAAGTAATCTCATTTGGAATGAAGAAATAAAGATTAATAAACTTACTCAACAATAAATTAGGGTTAAAGAACTTGCATAACAATAACAAGTTAGGAAAAGGAACTTGCATAATGAAAGATTAGGGTTGGAAAACTTGCTCAATTGAAAAATACATTCATGAAACTTGCATAATGTAAAAGTAAGGTTAAGAAACTTGCGTGAATCAGAGATACTCAAAATTTTCTTACGCACACTATTCATCGACATTGCGGAGGCGGTTCGTCTTTCAGAGATAACCCTGGAAGACAGCTTACATCCATTCCGGATACTACCGAAAGTCAATCCCAACCCCAGAACACACCCCGGGAACATCATTTCCAACCTCAGAACACACACCGGAAGGATAATTTCCAACCTCAGAGATAACCCTGAGTTTCATCCTTGGCGATAACCCCAAGGAGTGTTATTGCAGTTCCGGTGATAACCCCGGAAATGCTTATTTCAAATGCGTGCTATCAACTTCAAGCTCAGACCTCCTGCCGAGGCACTCATACCTCAGACCCGGAGCTAATACCGGGCAGACAGGCACTCTCGCAAGATGACCTTGCGACATTCAAACACTTGCAGCAGTCCAATCTCAGATGTAACCCTGAGCAACGTCTGCTTTCAACTCAAACCGACAATAACCCCGGTGAAGAGTAAAACGTCATCTTGCCCCTTCAACACCTGCGTGTCGTCTCAACAATTCATACATATATACATCCAACGATGTCCCATAAGAACCGAGGAGTTACAAACCCGAGTGACTATTACGCGTGGCAGTACCTTAGATAGAATTTGAAGCTTGAAGACCATGGGCATGGACCCCTCTTCCTGACTTCATACAACCTCTAATCCATGTCATTGCGTAACTCTCGACAAAAGTGGTCTGAAGAAGGTCACATATACCTCGTTCGGATGCTCGAATTGAAGTTCTGCAAGTTCGAGCGGACATTACAGTGCATAAATGCATGTACTTCGAGACGAAGGGACCCGCGAGGCCCGGATGCACCACGACCCACCAGGTAGTAGTATAATGGCAGCTGCCTTGTGTACCTATGACCATCGATCTATAAATATAGACCTTGGGGTCAGTCATTTGAGAGAGGAAGGAGAGAGAAAAGGCGAGGAAGCCCTGTCCAATTTACTCTATATACACCCATATTGAGTGTTTCCTCAATTTAAACACCTGTTAGCTCACATATAGCTATACTTTTATTCGGCGGGAGATGAGTGTTTATCCACATAGAGTCATAGAAGTCTACTTTGGTAGCCCACTGTAAGACTTCTTGCATTCTATAAAGCCTTCTTTCTATATTAGCACACACTGTTATACACATTGAGAGTCGTGTTATTGCGTCGTTTTCCCAGCACTTCTATTCGTGGGTTTTCATTTACATGCTCGATATATATACTTATATATATGTATATATTTTATATATGGACTAACATTATCGAGTTATGCCTCGATTGAGCCTAGACTTATGTCTAGAGCGTTTATTGGCTTATATATATATATTTACTTATATATATAACTGTTGTCAGACATATCTGATGAGCCTGGATTTTATATCCGGAGCATTTAGCTGCTTATATATATATATATATATATATATAATTATTGTCGGACATATCCGATGAGCCTGGATTTACATCCGGTGCGTTTACTACTTATATATATATTTACATTTCGTCCCACTTGGAGTTTACTTCGTGGTGGTTGATCATGTCCATATATATATATATATATATATATATTACCGCTTTTATATATTTATATTTCCGATCCCCCATGGAGTTGCTTCGTGGTGGTTGATCATGTCTGTATATATATATTTACAGCTTTTATATATATAACTGCTTACTACTTTCCATACAAACTGCAGTATCATGTGAGCCTAGGAATCATGTGATCACAGATTCAGCCCATTGAATCTAGATTCAGTTCCCGTAATGGACATTTTTCAGCTGTAAGCAGCTTGTACATTATTTATAGTGTCTGAATTTCCTTGGATGGTTGTCATGCCCATGAGGAGTTCGGCACTGCTGTATATTATTTTCTCGAAGATGCTTTGCATCTCAAAAATAAAAGCAAACAAGCTGAACATTTAATAATAAAAATGGAAGTATCAAAGGCCTCAATTACTATTAAGCACGGGGTTTGAAAAACCTCTTTTTACAAAACTTCATTGTTATATCCTATTTAAAACTGAATTTTTCATAAATTCAAACCCTATGTATATAGATGCGAATGAGGTACAACACTACTTCCAAATAATTGCACATTGATCCACACACATGCACACACATTCATATAACAGTTTCTTTGAAAAGTGGCGATCACTGTGGCAACACAGATGTCGGGGGGTGCCTAACACCTTCCCTCCTCATAATCAAGCCCCCGGACCCAAATGAATCTCGATTTCACAGACCCGTTTAGCAGTGTCACATCACTAGGTCAATGTGCAAACCTTTTCGGTTGCGTTGGTGCAACCAGTTAAATACACCAACTGGTGACTCTTAAAGTCAAATCGTCGAAATTATACATGTCGGACCTTTTTCACTTGTTTTTTCAAACAAATCTCACATTAACATGAGAACACCAAAGAACAAGTAACGAAAAGGAACACTAAAAATCCCGACGTCGTCAGGTGGCGACTCTCTTGGAGACTCCAGTAAGAGGGCTTAAGCCGCTATTACAAGCTTTTCAAAACTGTTATATGCTTGTGTGTGAATGTTGCATTTACATTTATGATGGATGTGTACGAATGCATTTTTACTTACTGCACTATACTATATCTATCTGCGATATTAGTGCTTCGTACATGTCATCATTTTGCATAAACGATGAGACACATTGTATGTGAATATATGTTGTGTGGTTCCTCCATCAGGAGGCTATCCTGTCGGTGTTTGATTACTGGACTCGTAGGAAGAATAATTCCAACGGGGCTCAGGAAAGGCACCACCCAAATTCGCTCCAGTTGAAAGACCGGATTAACCTCCCGTCAAGTAGATTGCGATGATCTGGGAACCTTCATACCAAAAAGCCTCAAGAGAAACCCTAAGATAGGTTAACCTCTGATAAACCAAACGCGGAGGAAAGTCTCTTCATGCTTTCCATTTTCAATTACTTGTATAAGCATTTACTTGTAATTTTATTCCATGTTCATCTTTATGTAATGGAAAATATGAAGATTATCTATGCATGCATGTTATCAATTAACACCCAGTTTTGCAGGACAATATTCCTAAAACGGACATGTTATGATAACAGTTACATTACCCTAAGACAAAACTACATAAGTCTTTCGTAGGGAAATCATTGGGCCTGTTACCCGCTCAAAATCCAAAAAGGCCACGAGCATACAGCCAATCATGTCTTCTTCTGACCAGTCTAATATTGTTTCCCGAGAAGAATTTGATGGATTGAGTAAACAAATTATAGATTTGGCTGTTCTGCTGAAAGAATTGCATCAGTCCACTCAGGGTACAAAGATGCCTCCACATACAAAATCTTCTACACAAGGAGGAACACAAGGTCTAGATAAAATAAATCTAGAACCTCCGTTAGATACGACTAACAAAGACCCTGAAAACACCCATCTCAAAGGAGATCCGGACACCGGTGATATCGGAAGAAGGTCCTCCAAATGGAGGAAACTATCCGTGTTCTCAAAGGGATTGGAACACATGGAAGTGTTTCATATGATGACCTTTGCATCTTCCCTGGTGTTCATTATCCAGAGAAATTCAAAACCCTTGATTTTAAAAAGTATGACGGATTAGGGGATCCTTATACACATTTAAAAGTGTTCATTGGAGAACTTGGGTCTTACGCAGAAAATGAAAAGCTTAGAATGTAGCTGTTTCAGAAAAGTCTGACTAGAGAAGCCCGTTCGTGGTATACCAGATTAGACAACTCAAAGATCTATACCTGGGAAGAGCTAGCTCACGCCTTCCTCACTCAAATACATTTTTCAATCTCAGATGGCTCCTGACCGGTACAAAATTACCAAGGTCAAGAAACAGTCTAATGAGTCTTTCAGAGAGTATGCTCCAAGGTGGAGGCGCCTTGCTGCTCAAGTTATTCCTTCCATGACAGAATCAGAAATGGTCATGACATTCATAGATGTACAGGAAGCTCCTTTCTATGAGAGAGTCTTAGCTGGTATTGGCAAACCATTCTCTGAAATGATCAAACTCGGAGAGATGGCTGAAATGGGATTGAAGTCTGGTAAAATTCAAGACCTAGCCGCTCTTAAAGCTGTTGTTGAGCACATCCAGTCTGGATCTTATAGAAACAACCCCCGGAGGGTCCATAAAAAGAAAGAGGAGGATGTTTCCTTGATACTACAAGGTCAAAAAGGCAATCAAAGCGTGCCTATACAGAGGAGAAACTGCTCCCCTCTTCAAGCACAACCTTTAAACCCTCCATTTCCTAAAGGTGGAGAAGTAAAGCGTCCTCAAATGTTCACACCCTTAGGGGACTCACTCGAGAATATTCTTGCTCTTCTGACTACTCAGAAGAAAATTACACATCTTCTTCCGCTAGCCAACCCTAATGGGAGGGGTTTTAATGCTACTCGAAAATGTGCTTATCATGCCGGAGCACCTGGACATGATACTCAAGATTATTTGGCCTTGAAACACAAGATCCAAGATTTAATAGACAACGCTGAGATCGTGGTCACCAAACCAGGTCAACCTCACGTGCAAGACAACCCTCTTCCTCAACATAAAGAAGAAGAAGTCAACATGATTAGTTGGAGCACTGGACAGAGTTCCAATTCTAATGGTGAATCATCCCAAACCCTCAAAGACAGTGTTGACAGAAGGGATTATGCAAAGTTCCAGTTTACTATAGAATGAAAGATGAAAGCTCTTTGCAAACAAATTGAGCAATTAGTAGAACTGGTGACCCACCAGCATCAAGTCACACGCCAATTAATCAGGCAGGAGCATGCATATCTCCTTCCTTTTGTTATGAATGCTCCATCACCACCTTCAAAAAGCAAAGCTATGGAGGATAAGGTTGCAAAGAGAGCCAATGCTAAAGCCCGTCGGGATTTTGCCAATCAAAGGGAATTTACCTATCTTGGCCAATCTATGGAGGTGATATTACAAATGTTGATCAATGAAGGAAGAATTACCTTCTTTCTGCCTTCAATCAATCCCCGCTCAGGAAGGTTCAATTATGATGAAGTGTGTCAATATCATTCACATTCTCGCGGTCACAGCACAGAAGAATGTTGGGCACTCCGCCATCTCATTCAGAATCTTATTGATAGCGGTGTCCTTCAAATAGCAGATGATTACATTGTACAACTCAAGAGTGGGAATGCATGTCCTACCAAATGGAAGGGATCAGTAGCATTTATATCTGAAGTGGATGATGAGACTGTCAAAGTATTCCCTATACAACCAATTCAACTCAAAGGAGCTAACAATCCTTTGAAAGTGGCCGCACTAGAGCCAATTTCTTTACCCTTTAGACTACAACATCCTGTTGTCAGCTTACACAATGTTCCATGGAATTATGGAGAAGCTGAAGGATCCACGTCTCATACTACTGCTATAGTATCGAAGGAAAATCCACTGTATCTTCCTCAACGGGTTATGAAACCTACTTGTGAAGCAAAACGTAAGGTTCCTATGGAGAAGATTGAAAAATTCCTCCGCACTATAGGCCACAATGAAGCCAAGGTGGTTTAAGCTTGCGAGAAGCTCCACACTAGATATCTATACTGGACTTGGTTTTCTCTTCCGAGGATCATCGGAAGATTTTACTGAAGGTTTTGGAAGAAGCCTATTTACCAAAATTAGTGGATGTGGAAAAATTTCAACATTTGGTTTATCACATTTTCAACAACAATGTGATATCCTTCACTGATGACGATATACCGCCCGAAGGGACCGGTCATTGCAAACCATTACACATTGCAGTTTTATCTTCCGGGTATATGTTAGCTGGAGTTTTGATAGATGGAGGCTCATCTCTAAATATTTGTCCGTATGCCACCTTGGTGAAGATGAATATCAATCTCAGGCGGATCCAAAGCAGCCATACAGTTATTAGAGCTTTTGATGGATCCCGACAAAATTCTGTTGGAAAGATTGAGTTGTCAATTGAGATTGGTCCAAATACATTCAATGTATCCTTCCACGTCCTCAAGATAGATTCAGGATATAACCTGCTATTGGGGAGACCATGGATACACATGGTTGGAGCCATTCCCTGCACGCTACATCAACAACTCAAATACATTGTCAATAACAGTCTAGTCACTGTCAATGCTGAGCCGGAATGTCCTGAACAAGTAACTCTACCAATCATCAGCTGTAATTCAGAAGTTGAACCGACCAGTTTTCATACTCTAGAAGTGAGTACCACGCAATACCATTCTATTGGAGTGCCACTTCCTATACCCAAGATTTCTGCCGAGGTTATTTTGGCCACTCAAGAAATGATGTCATTGGGTTATCAACCTGGACAAGGGCTTGGTAAAGATAAGCAGGGTATTAAGCACCCTATCCAAGTGTCCAGCCAAATTGGAACAACCAGACTAGGCTATTCTGCCAGTTCCAGTCACGACGACTTCCTTAAGCTTCCACCGCACGACGACTTTCTATACCTTTACCCCATGAGCTAATACAGTCTCCAGTAAAGGTGTCAGCCCATGTTATGGCCATGCTGTTTCCTAAACTAGTGCCAATCAAAGCTAAAGAGGTGCTGATTCCTGATCCCGAAGTGGAAGAAAAGGAACGGAAATGTAAACATGACATTGCCTTGATGATGGCAGGCATACGCGTCATTGTGCATGATGAACATACAAACAGATACACCCCAAGCGATGATTGCCCAAATGTCATGGTTATCATTCGGGAGAAGGAGGACAATGACAATCCTTCCATCACTGCAGTCCATCAGGACTTTGCCCTCGACAATTGGAGTAGCACTCCATACATTGGTCGACGAGGGTAAAATGGGCAAAAAAAATCCCTCTGCCCTGTAGATAACTTAAGTGAAAACATATTCTGTTTCAGGACTCTGAATTTAGATGTGCATGTACTTGCTAATGAGGTGCCTTCTCTCCATAAGGGCTGTAACTTTGATGCAAAGTTGGACTCAGACTTGATTGACATCCAAGAGGATATTGAGACACCTCATGAGATTAAGGAATGGGTCACAGACAAACCCAAACCCAATCTTGATCAAACCACTTCTTTTAATCTTGGAACCTTTGACAATCCTAAGCTTATCCAAATTGGTTCAGACCTTACACAAATCAACGGAATGACATGGTTTCACTATTAACCCAATTCCAGGATGTGTTTGCATGGTCTCATGAAGACATGGTGGGTTTGTCCACTGACATTGTTCTTCATTGCCTTCCCATTAAAGAAGGATTCAAGCCAGTTAGGCAAAAACTCAGGCGATTGAAACCTGAGTGGAGTTTAAAGGTTAAAGAAGAAATTGTGAAAAATTTCAAGCTGGCATCATCATGGTGTCTACATATCCAGAGTTGATATCCAATATTGTTCCCGTGCCTAAACCAGGAGGAAAGGTACGAGTCTGCATGGATTACTGGGATTTGAACAAAGCTTGCCTTAAAGAAAGCTTTCCCGTGCCATTTATCCACATTCTTATTGACAATACTGCTCAATACGGCATGTACTCCTTTGCTGATTGCTTTGCGGGGTACCATCAAATTATGGTCGCTGAGGAGGACCGTGAGAAAACTGCTTTCATCACGCCTTGGGGAACCTTTTGCTATAGACGGTTGTCATTCGGCCTCATCAATGCCGGGAAACCTATCGTGAGAGCTATGATGGTTTGCTTTTCCACGATTTAATGCACAAAGAGATAGAGATCTACGTGGATGACATCATTGTCAAATCCCGAAAGGAGGATGACCACTTAGACCATCTCAGAAAACTTTTCAACAGGTTGCGTAAGTACAACTTGAAGTTGAATCCAGCTAATTGCGCCTTTGGTGTTAAATCAGGCAAGTTGCTAGGTTTTCTAGTCAGCCACAAAGGGATTGAACAGGATCCTACCAAAATCTAGGCCATCAAGGAAATGCCCATTCCTCAAATAGAGAAGGAAATACGAGGATTTTTGGGAAGAATCAACTTCATTAGCAGGTTCATTTCTCAACTCACAAAGAACTCTCGTGAGCCAATCTTCAAGCTGTTAAGGAAGAATTCCTCCATGAAATGGAACGATGAGTGTCAGAAAGCCTTCCTCACAATCAAAGAACAACTAATTAACGCTCCTGTTTTGGTACCTCCCAGGGATGATGTTCCCCTATTCATGTACCTGTCCATAAATAACAATGTCATGGGCTGTATGCTGGGGAAAAAAGATGATAGAGGCCAAGAACGAGCTATCTATTACCTTAGAAAAAGATTAAGCATCAGTGAACACAAGTACACTCTGATTGAGAAGACTTGTTGTGCTTTAGCATGGGCTCCCATGAGGTTACAACATTACCTCCATGGTCATACAACCCATCTCATATCCCGCGTGGATCCTCTCAAGTATGTGTTCGATGGCCCATCTCAATTATCGATCGTCCCGATGGCGCTTGATCCTACAACAATTTGACATCGTCTACGTGACACAAAAGTCTGTTAAAGGTCAAGGAATTGCAGAATAACTGGCTGCCGCACCTGCAGGGGACTACAAACCCTTGGAAACATACTTCCCCGATGAAGGGGTAATGACAGTTCAACAACAACATCAGTACGATACATGTCGTACGTAGAAAATGTATTTTGATGGAGCTGTTAACGCAAAAGGTTCTGGAGCTGGAGCAGT
The DNA here is from genome assembly GCA_020205605.1 of Panax ginseng. Classification (NCBI taxonomy): domain Eukaryota; kingdom Viridiplantae; phylum Streptophyta; class Magnoliopsida; order Apiales; family Araliaceae; genus Panax; species Panax ginseng. The sequence goes on from CM035135.1 coordinate 62,029,149, forward strand.
TCTAGTATGTGGTACGGGGGAGCAGTATCCCGTCGCCGTCAAATTGCAGTTTGTCAGCACCAACAACACAACTGAGTATGAAGGCTGTATCATGGGGCTAAAACTTGCCCATTCAATAGGCGTCATGCGGTTAACTGTTTTTGGGGATTCCGAATTGGTAATCAAACAATCCATATGAATCTATCAAACCAAAGAATTACATTTATTGCCTTACCATCAGCAAGTTCTACAGATGGCTTTGGAGTTCGAAGAAATCTCCTTTCTACACATTCCTCGTAATAGGAATGATTTTGCGGATGTATTAGCAACGTTGGCCTCCTTGCTTCACATACCTGACAAGGAAAACATGCCAAGCATCACGTTTGCTCTGCAAAAAGCCCCAGTCTATGGGAACTATGTTGGAGAAGTATCAGATGAACTACCTCCCATCCACGATCCTTGATATCCGCACATCAAGGAATATCTGCGAGATGGATCTACACCCGCTGAGGCGAGCCTAACTGAGAAGAGGCGGATTCATTGACTTGCTATGAAATTCTACTTGAGCGGAGATGCACTCTACAAAAGAGATGGAGGATTAGGTCTCCTCAGATGTCTGGATAAAGACCAAGCTCAGAGACTCATGGATGAGATCCATGGTGGAGTCTATGGCCCTCACATGAGTGGACCCCTACTTGTAAAGAAGATCCTTAGAATAGGGCATTATTGGCTTACACTCAAAGCTAACTGCGATGATCACGTCAAGAGATGCTATCAATGCCAGATTCATGGGAATGCTATCCACGCCCCTCCAAGGGAACTCCACAATATGAGTTCGCCATGGCCCTTCTCAATGTGGGGAATGGACGTGATCGGGCCCATCGAGCCCAAAGCCAGTAATGGACATCGATTCATATTCACCATGATCGACTACTTCACCAAATGGGTAGAAGCGAGATCCTTCCCGGTGGTTACTAAAGAAGTCATCATTGCTTTCATCAAAAACAATGTCGTCTGTCGATATGGACAACCAGAGGTCATTGTGTCAGACAATACTAAGAACCTCAACAACAAAATGATGGAGGAGTTATGCAGAAAATTCCACATCAAATACCTTAACTCCGTCATCTACCATCCAAAGATAAATGGCGTTGTTGAAGCGGCTAATAAAAACATCAAAAAGATCATGCAGAAAATGTCTGCCAATCACAAAGGATGGCCATACCTCTTGCCTCTGACTTTATTAGCCTATAGGACTTCTATGCGTACTTCCACTGGGGCAACCCCCTCCTTATTAGCCTATGGGATGGAAGCAGTGCTCCCCATAGAGGTGGAAATGGAGTCCCTCCGAGTGTTGATGGATGCTCAGTTGGATGAAGACCAATGGGTATAAGACAGGTATCACCAATTGTCTCTAATAGACGAAAGGCAAACCGCGGCTATCTTCCATGGTCAGTTATATCAGCAAAGGATCGCACGATCCTATAACAAAAAAGTCCGACTAAGACAGTTCAAACAACATGACTTGGTTTTAAAGAAGATCATTGATAACCAAGATTAATAAAAGGGAAAATTCACTCCTAACTGGGAAGGCCCATCACTACAAGAAAAAGGTTTATCAATGACGCTTATCGGCCGACCAGCAGACGCACACAGATATCCATCGGCCGCGATCGGTCACTAATAGTTGTCACACAAATTCTGGTTGCTGGGATGCACATCAGCGACCACAATTAGCGACCGACATATCTGCGACCGATATGAGCGACCGAAATTACAAATCTGGTCGCTAAGTCGAAGTTAACATGGTCCAGTACCAAAGTCGCGTGGTCCACGTGGCGTGATCGGTATCGTGACCGGATCCGGTCACTGATAGCCTCAAATATTTAGCCGTCGCTAATAACGATCAGCGACCGTATGGAAAAAAATAAAAAATAAATTTTTGCTGTTTTGCAGAATTCCCAAAAACTTATACCTGTTTTGTACCGGCTTTATCCCAACACACATACCCAACAACAGCATACACAATAATATAAACATCCATCGTCCACCAACACATACACCAAACTAGTATATAAACCTTTAAAAACTAATATGATTTGAATAAATATAAAAACATTTCAAAACTTATTTAAGTAACATACAAACATCCAAAGAATGAATATACAAGTACAAGCTTATACTATAACTACAAAACTAATCTAAAGCAGGTACGTCAAGCATCATCGCCTCCTTGATCACCCTGTAATTAACAAAATAATAAAACAAGTTACAAATATATACTAACTATGTTAATATTGGTATATTATGATAATATATACAACAAATTGATTTTATACCTCATCAACATCCCCTTGTTGTGATCTTTGCTGCTTTGCCATCGCTTTTCAACTAACTCCTCAAAGACTTTCAGAGCCCCCAGATGCCCGCCCAGTATCTTTAGAAGATCGCAATCTCGACATATAGCTCTCACATAGTCAGCCGGAGTATGAACAGCTGGATGGCTCAATGACTTTGTAGACTGGGTAGAAGAGCAGCCTGAGCCACTGAAGGATGGGCGTCGTCGTTGTCTTTGACCTTTAATGTAGTTCTTCTTCACAACAGACGCCCTCTCCCACAACTCTTGATCAATAGGTGGACGTGGAGTGCCTTCAGGATAGCGCTCATTCAATAAACGCTTATAAGTGTCCTGTCATCATGTTAACAATTAAATAGTTAAAAATAAATTAATTCTGTAAGCATTGATAAACAAGATCAAGTTATTAAAATTTATTACCGCTTATCCGGATAGCCTCGGGAAGATCATCACGGTGGTACGTCTACACATCCAAACCAATGGATAGGGTGACCTTGAGGCCCGAGACTCCTATACAAAAAATAGCATAATATTACTAAGTAAAAATGTGATATATTTTCTACAATTCATGATTGTAAACATATTAAAACTTGTAAATACGTACCCTGGCAGTAATATGCTACAACTATGAAATACTACCGCCCTTGTATGTCCCTTTAGTCTTTTTCGCCGCCATCTGCACACCCGAGGATCCGCATGGCGGCGGTCTTTTCGTCTTTTCACCCAGCTCTCAGCTCTCCATTGGGCACACATCTGAGCCCATATGGCCTGGGTGCACCACCAGGGACTATGCTCATGCATGTAATCTTCTCCCTGGCCTGGATGGTTGATCTCAGCATTTTGAAGGGCTTTTTGTCTTTCTTTATTCAAATTGTCTTTTGTACGGACCGTGCACTTCTGCCAGGATAATGTCTGTATCACTGAAGCCTGCGCGTCCTCCCATTTATACCGTTTATACAAATAAAACAACAATAATAACATTACTAAATAATTATCCTTTGAATATTATATTAATATTATCTGTCATAATTAAAAAAATACCTAAAATTCTGCCCAAATAGCATCCTTGTGGGCAATAGGTGTGCTCGCCCACGTAATCACAGGTGTAGGCCAATTCTGTAAACACAGCTGTGATATGCACTTGACGATCTTATTATCTGAAAAATCACTATAATATACAACATCAATTAGCATATATTAAAGCAATTTACATCTAGGTTATAATACTTCTGAACATTTTTCAAACTTATACTTATAATACTTTAAAAAAAATCGCCAGAGTCTCCCCTACAATATAGACTAGCCACGTTCACGACGGCATATATATATGGACATTTCTAGGCACCCAAGACACAAACCAAGAGAAATATACAAATTTTCAATAAAATAAGACCAAAACAATAACGACTAAATGCAAATTAAAGCAGTAAAAAATTCAGACCCATATACATTACCAATATAATATCAATCAAAACATTACCAATATACAATAAATGAAATCTTAAATGCTTATATATAAATGATATATGCGGGACGTACGTGCAATTCGGAGGAGGGAAAATCTGAATAAGAATCCGATCATCGGGATTAGTAGGGGCCTTGGGCACATGATTAGGCCCCCTATCCAAGCCGCACTTTTTCTACGCTGCTTCAGAAGCCATCTGTATATTACAAATTTCAAGATGTTATTATGAGTCATGTTTGATTACATGTATATACGACAATAAATATGACAGTGATATAAACATATATATATATATGAATATAAAATGACAATAAACAAAAGTTGTATTTAAATAGCTTAGTACATAAACATGACAGTGATATAAACATGTATATATATGAATATAAAATGATAATAAACAAAAATTGTATTTAAATAGTTTAGTACATAAACATGACAATGATATAAAAAACATGTAATGCTAAACATACATTTCATTTGTTCAAGTGTCACTGTCTGATTCAGAATCATCTTGTATACGTGTTGCAGATTCATAACCATCATCTGCTTCAGATTCAGTCAATAACTCTTCCTCCTCAGTATCAATGTCATCTGACACAAGTATTGACTCAGGATCTAATTCATGTGGTTCATCTCTGCCATCTAACTGGATTACTTCATTGTCATCCTCCACATTTATTATAGTTTGACTATGAAGCATCTGCTCTTGGTAAATCTCCCCATCAACTAATTCTACACGACTACACGCGGGAGTATGAATTACAACTTGCCAATCTGTAGGCGGTCTATCCCTTTTCCTAATAGGACTAGGAGTGTAGTATACTTGTACTGTTTGAGTTGGTAAAACAAATGGTTCGTTAGAGTACGCAGACCTATGGAGGTCAATATCGATGATTCCATGTCTGTCAACACGTATCCCTTTTTCTGAATCAAACAAATGGCACTTGAACAAGTGAATATGACCCCCGTACGTGCCCTTGTACGACAACTCTATGATTTCCTCCAACTCCCCATAAAAGGCACGACCAAGCTCATTGTAACAATCTCCTTGGACACACACTCCAAAGTTAGTTGTTCTTTTACCGCGCCCATATGCCTTTGTGTGAAATTCACAACCATTTATTTTGTAACCATTGCGGCTGACTTGGTCCCTGTCTGGTCCCATAGCTAGGACTTGTACATTAGCCAGAATTGTTGAATTTACTTTTCCCTTTAGCTAAAGTGCAATTTTTTTATCCCGATTGATTTGAATATCTTTATCAGTTATGCCGGGATGCTTCACTTTTAACTCGTCATCGTACAATCTATACCATGTTATAAACATTAACATATTGGAATAAATTTTCAACTTAAAAGATAAATTATCAAGTTTACATGTGTACCTCACAAATTAAATCAATCTCCTCATGAATTGAGAAGAATGTAAGTATGTGCAGCATGTAATTCTTGCTCAGAGAGGAATATGCGCTTCCCTTTTCCTTAAGCGTGGCCCAATATACCAAATACAGAGAGTCGACCATTTAGTTCAACATTTCCCCATCATCATGTCTCGATACTCGATTGGCCTTTGTCAAGACTTCGTCTGGAAAATAGTCTGAGACAAACGTAGATATCTCATCGAAACTGTATGCTTCACATATCGACCCCTCGACATAAGCTCTATTCTTCACCTTCCTCTTAAGGTTTCCCATCACCCTCTCAAAAGGCTACATCCATCTATATTGAACTGGACCCCCAACACGAGCTTCATAGGGAAGATGGATTTGCAAATGCTCCATGGAGTCAAAAAAACCAGGTGGGAATATTTTTTCCAGTTTACACGTGATCTCTATGATGTTCTTCTCAAGTACAGACATGTCCTTCTCATTTAATGATTTTGAACATAAGTCTTTGAAGAAACGACTAAGATCCGTCAAAGCATCCCATATTGGTTTATCAAGCAAATCCCGAAATGCTATAGGCATGAGTCTCTCCATGAACACATGACAGTCATGACTCTTCATCCCTTGCAATTTCCTACCCGTAACACACCTTTCAATGTTTGACACATATCCATCTGGTAGTTTCAGAGACTTAACCCATGTTCACACATCTTCAACTTTCTTTTTAGATAATGTGTACCTTGCATGCGGTTTGACAATCTTACCATTAGGAGATTCATAAAGTTCTAATCCAGGACACTTAGAAATATCTTTCATGTCCAGACGTGCCTTATCGTTATCTTTTGTCTTCCTCGTACCATTCATCACAGTGTTAAACACATTATCAAACACATTCTTCTCAATATGCATCACATCTAGATTATGACGAATCAAATTTGTAGACCAATAAGGCAATTCCCAAAAGATGCTTCTCCGAACCCAGTTATGAGATTCTCCAAACCCATTGATTATGTTTGTGGCATCAACCTTACCAAATGGGATAACCAGCAATCTCATCGCACGATCTCTGTTCCCGACAATCGTGGTGCAGGCATATCATTGTCTACTTTCCCTTTCCTGAAGTGTTCTCTATTTCTTCGAAACGGGTGATCTACCAGTAAGAACCTACGATGACAGTCAAACCAACAAGGCTTTCGACCTTTTGATATATTAAACGACTTTGTATGCTCCATAAAATACGGACAAGCCAACTTCCCGTGTGTACTCCATCCAGCTAACATACCATAAGCTGGGAAGTCACTTATAGTCCACATAACCGCTGCCCTAAGGTTGAAATTTTTTTTCGTTGCAACATCCCAAGTTTGTACTCCATCCTCCCACAATACCTTTAACTCGTCTATAAGAGGTCTCAAGTAAACATCTAAGTTCTTTCCAGGACTCTTAGGACCAGGAACCACGAGTGAAAGAAACAAGTATGGCTATTTCATACATATCCAAGGAGGCAAGTTATGCGAGATAACAATCACAAAGCCAACATGAGTGCACGAATAAATGAGTGGCCAAATGGATTGAAACCATCGATGGACAATCCAAGCCTCACATTTCTAGGTTCCAATGCAAATCCAGGATGTGCTAAGTTGAAATCTTTCCAAGCCCCGCCCATCTCATGGATGATTTAGTTCTCCATCTTTAGCTGGAGATTTCGCATGCCAACTCATATGTTCAGCTGTTCTTGAAGACATGTACAATCTTTTTAGCCGATGTGTTATTGGAAAATACCTTAGAATCTTAAACGGTATACTTGATTTTTTTGTAATCACACCCTCTTTATTAGGCCTAAACCGATCATGACTGCAAAACATGCACCTTGTCATCTGTTCATTTTCCTTATAAAACAACATGCAATCGTTAGGACATGCATCGATCTTTTGGTATCCAAGACCCAACTTCTTCACCATTTTCTTACAAAAGTAATAGTTACCAGGTAATTTCTCACCGTCAGGCAACATACTCTTAATGGCCTTCAAGAGCGACTCAAAACACTCATGGCTCATGTTGTGATTAGCCTTGATGTTAAGTAATGTCGCCACTGCAGACAATGTAGTGTGTTTTGTGCAACCATGCCACAATGGCTCGCTACCCTCATCTAACAACTTAACGAAGTCTTTGGCATCAGAATTCATAGGTTACTGTCTGCCTTGTTCCCAATCAAAATCTGGCCCTGCAATATCATGAACCATTTCATTCATACGATGAGTACTACTTCCCGAATTGTGTACTTGTGTGATGCCACCATCTCTTCTCTGCCCATGTGCCCACCAGCATTCTTCGTAATTTCTCATGAACCCAGAAACAAGTAAATGATAGTTTACCATGTCTCTGTCTATATAATTTACATTCTTACACTTCAAACATGGACATCGTATCTGCGACTTACCATTCATACATTCTGGGTGACTATACGCATACTCCAAAAACACTTGGCAACCAGCTTTGAATTCAGCTATAGCACCTATCTGGGCACTTGACTTTCGTCGTGCCATCCAACTACGGTCTGAATAGAGGTCCATGATTCCACGGTACCTACTACAGACAACATTATAAATGTTAACATATGACTTGAGCATACTTGTAAGCATGCATATGATTAACATTTAAGCATACTTCTAAGCATATGACTTAAGTATACTTGTAAGCATATGACTTAAGCATACTTGTAAGCATATGACTTGAGAGCATATATACTTGTAATCATATGACTTGAGTATACTTGTAAGCATATGATTAACATTTAAGCATACTTGATGTTAACGAATGAATGCAAATTAAAGCAGTATGAGAAACTTTAAATGTTATTAAATTTAGTATGAGAAACTAAGTAAATGTTACTTAGTTTAATAGTTATATTATATCATGTTATTTTATTTTAATTTGTTTTAAATTTGTTTTAATTGTTTATCGTAAGTGAATACGTAAGGTATTTCATTCATGCTAGCTTTATATCAGAGTTTTCTAACTCATTTATACAACTTTTAAGTATCTTGGAGATTCATTCATATCAACTAGTGTGTTAAGCAACTTTTGGGATAGTCACAACTTGGTTGAGCAATTTATAGCTTCTATAACATTTTGTAGCTTTATTCTTGTATACATAAGTGTTAAATACCCTTTCTTTTCTGTTATAGCCAAAATAGTCTCTTTATTGACCAAGTGTGTCTAGTTACCTTCTCCGTTGCAAAGAATAATTCCCTAGCATCGCTTATTTAGGCTTAATGTTTTTCCCAATTGCTTACCATGCTAACAACCAAGCTTGGCTTGGCCCCGTGAGGCTTGGTTAATCTTGGTGTGGCCTTGTGTGGCCTCGCGGCCCCAAGCCCAAATTTCATCGCCTCCAACGACCCTTAATAGGCTCTAGTGGATCACCAATAGGCTCATTAATAGTATAATTGTTTGCAAATACACGACCAATAAAAAAATTCGCCAGAGTCTCCCCTATAATATGGACTAGCCACATGCACGACAGCATGTATATAAGGTCATTTCTAGGCACCCAAAGACATAAACCAAGAGAAATATACAAATTCCCAATATAATAAGACAAAAACAATAACGATTGAATGCAAATTAAAGCAGTAAAAAGTTCAGGAGTATACTACAAATTCAGAGTTCCAAAAACTCGCACTTTCATTTTTCTATTATCTTAGAAATTAAAGATTTAGAGTCTTGGGGCTCTACCCATTTGGGGGGGTTTGGTAGTTAATCAACCTAGCCAAACACAATACTTTGACATAGGTCACAACTCACAACCACTCCCTAATCCACCCATTTATGAAAACACACAAAATTTAAAGCATAAAAAAAGGGATTCTACAATTAGATAAGGATGAAAGCAAAAAAATTATTGTTAAAATTGTTTGTTCAAAAGAGTAAAAGCCCTAGTAGTATTTTAAGTTCTAGTTTAGACTTCAGTGCGTATTTTATGATTTTATCCAGGGGACACGAAGTTTCCTCTAGCCATTAATTTGCTAATGAATACAGAGAAACACATTAATTTGCCAGTAATAAACTACAGTCATTAGTAGAAAACTATAAAAATTATTGCAATGTTAGGGTTATTATGCTGAAAACTATATAATACCAAATTCAGATATCTACATAACACCCAATTCAGAAATCTATATACCACATTCAACATTAATCTTCAAATTTAGAAAACTATAAAATTATTGCGAGCTTAGGGTTACCCGTGGGCTACGGTGATAATAACGGCAAGTAGCAGCGGGTAGTTGTGGCAGTGACAATGGCAACTAATTCTTCTCCTTCTTCTCTTCCCCCCTTTCTCCCTATTCTCTCTATCTGCTCCCTTTTTTTTCTTCCGTCTGTGTCTTTCGCGAATGACCGATCTTTGGTTAGATTAAGTTTGATCAATGATCGCGTGTAAATAATGCGTCACGCGGTCGCTAAATTTTAATGACATGGACTTATCAGCGATCGCATGTGGTCGCTGATATCAAGTAGTCGTAAAGAATCCTCGCGCCAACATTTCCTGCCAAATTTTTGGAGGTAAAATTGTGCTAGCGACCACTTAGCGATCGTATGCAGTCGTTGATATTGAATAGCGACTAGATATAATTACGGTCGCAGAAGGCGGTCGCTATTACTATTATCAGTGACCGCATATGCTGTCGCTGATATTATTGGTCGCTGATAGACTTTTTTCTTGTAGTGTATTTGTTGTCAAGGAGGTATTGACAGGAGGTTCTCTCAAATTACCGGAAATGGATGGCGATGAATTTCCAAAGCTTATCAACTCGGACACTGTGAAATGGTACTATGTCTGAGGTTACCATCGAATAAACATCCTGGTTTTGATCATCAAATCACTAGTCATTCCGGTTTTGAACCCTTTCCTTTCTACATACTCTTCTGCCCCTCAGGGAAACATACACTTCAAACCAGCAGCTTGGTTTCACTTCATTTCAAACCTTTCATACAATTTCGGTTATCCTGAAGACGGGATTGAACCTTTCACACTTGCAGTTTATCCTGAAGACGGGATTAAACTTTTCTACGCTTGCAGTTTGTCCTGAAGACGGGATCAAACTTTTTCCACACCTGCAGTTTATCCCTGTTATTGGATCAAACTTTCTTCTCTCCGCAATATAGCCTGCACATGGGATTTACACTTCTCTTTGGCTGCCATTCATCCTGAGGGGCAAACTACGTTGACCTGATCTCCTTGATACTCTGGGGTACGTAGGCAACCATATTCTATATGGCCCGGTCGCAGTAAAAAAAATAACAAAAACATTTCTGCCCTTCCACAAAAATAACAAAAACATTTCTACACATATCTGCCTTTCACATTCAGTGTTGAACCTCTTACACCAGGTTCGAACTACGCAGAATTGATCTCCTCTTCAATAGGAGTACGTAGGCAGCCATTCATGGTTCAGTCTAACCCCTACCAGAACAAAACTTCTTGTCACACGGTACTGGGATCAACCTTCAATTCAAAACATTTCATCGGTTTCAGATCAAAGGGATGGAATTACCCAACCTCTTCTCACAAATAGAAGATTTGGTTACCATCTAAGCTGCGATAATGCCTCAAAGAGCAATACCATCCCATAAGAGATGGAATTAACTAGGCTTCTCACAAATAGAAGTACTGACGACCATCTGTGGTGCGGTCAATCTCAGAGAGGAAAAACCACCCTCCTTTCCATTTTTCCATATAGATACCAGTCCCAAGACACCAAAGATGGTAGGGATATACAGAAATCAATGATCCGTTCTAAGAGATCTTACGACGTCTCAATGTCCACCTATCAAGGATAAGTTTAGAATGCATCAAGATCACAAGGCTCTGAAGAAACAGGCAAATATCAAGCAAGTATCAAGGCATAACTAAAAGGGAAGTGAATCAAAATATATTTCCCTGCCATACATAATACTGTTTGATATATACATCTGTGCTGTACATGACAAAATGGCTAAGCTAGTCTATGTAGGAAAATACAAAGCTATCTACATATCTGTATGTATGCAGACTATCAGATCTAAAATGGCATCCCTCTTTGAAGACGGAGGTAACGCTACAAGCTCCTGCCCAAGGGTATCTACACGAGCTAGCAGATCAGAGGCTAACTGCATGGTGGCGTAATGATCATCAATGTAAGCATTCATATCGCCAAGACCGATGCTTATCTCGGATCTCATCAAGTCTTGCCTCTGCAATGGCCACATCCCTAGCAGATAAGGCGGAATCTCGTTCCGTAATTAATGCATCCCTGGCTGATCTAGCCTCATCCCTCTCTAACAGAGCGGCGTCTCTCTCATCAAGAGCTGTCAACATCGCAGCCCTAGCCTGATCTCTATCGTAGGTCATCAGATGTAAGCTCTGCTCCAAATTTTGTGTCGAATATTGAGTAACAGTGGCACTCGGGGTGGGAGAATCCATCACATATGCTGGCAGCCCAGCAGTCAAGTCATCAATGGGAATGTCAGCCTCCTTTATAGGTTCCTCATCGTCAGAATCAGTCTCCTACACTGTGGATACTACCGCAGCCAATGCAGTCTCTGTCTCCATCCATGCAGAATACTCTGCAGAACAATCCAGATGACTGACAAAAAACCCAGCAAGCTCTCGCTGATCCCAACAGGCATACAACTTGAATCTGTCCTCCGCTGATAAACGGTGTGAAGTGAAGTTACCGACTCATCGCCCCTCAAAAGGATGAAAATCTGGCCGCTCAAACCCGACACATCACGACCCGGTGGGTGGTAAGTAATCATGCCCCTCAATCCAGCCAGAGGGAGATAATCCATGCCCAGAGCATGAGTAATGAAGATGTAGGGTGAGCTAAGCCCTGAACATGGCAATATAGCAAACAGATCTCTAATCCCTACCAGGAAAGCTGACCACAATGCAGCATCTGTACACTCCACAGGCTAAAAGGAGTATGACATGGCTATATCATGGGTTAAACAAAACCCCTGCCGTCTGAGTGTGGCAATCTGTCTCAAGTGTGACATAAACCACACATACAGCATGACCGAGCAACTTGTGAACACTCCTACTGGATAAGTGCAGCAGTATGTAGCTGACCTCAGAGTCTCTGCAATGATCATCGGTGTAATGGTATGACCCTCCCGGAGAGCTCTCACTGCCATAATGACGCCAATATCCAACTTATCCATGTACCGCGGCATGAAGACGTATGACAATACGCACAAAAGCAGTACATCCACCCTGGCAGAATGCCAATGGTCCTCCGGTGTGGTGAAATCCCCAGAATCTCGTGCATAACTATCCTCAGAGCCAAATCTGTCAAACAAAAAATGCTGGGATATCACGTGGCCGGATGTAATCTCATCCTGTACCACTCTACGTCTCAATCCGATGAGGATCATGAACTGTCTACTCATGTCTTCGATAGCCATATGCACGCAAGGTCTGTCTAGTGGTAGCATTGTCAACCATGCATACTCCTCCAAAGTAGGAGTCAACTCCTGGGTCCCAAATCGGAAAATTTACCTCTCCGATACCCAGTGCTCTAGCATACCCTCTATAAATCCTGTGGGAACCTAAAACATCAACAGGGTCATAGTATGCTGCAGTAAATCATCTACGATCACCATGTCTAATGGTGATATACTATCATACCATGAGCGCATACCAGATACCACTAAAAATGGTGGGGTATAATCAATACGGCTAACTGTCGAAGAAGACATCTGTACAGGCCATGTCATAAGATCATCCAGGGGTCAATGCTGAACATCTCTGGACATACATACATATGCATAACATAATAACATGCATGATACAATAGATGGAAATATGATATAGGGAATGGAAAATTGTGCATACATTCTGAAGTATATCATCATCTAATACATCTCTGTACAGCTAAAATACAGGGAAATGGGACAAAGGTACCCAACATCTAACAGAGGCCTATCAAAATATATAGTGAGAATGGGGCGAAGCTACCCAGCAGCTAACAGATGCCAAATCAGGAACAAAAATGCTACGCGATTGAGCGGAATAGCCTGGAATCCTAGTTTTGTACGGGTCAGAATTGAACTCCCGTCATCTCATTGGTATTCACCTGAATGTAGGGTATACTATACCGATGAGCTCAACTTTCACAAATCATGCTCAGCAATACCTCATAAAGGTCTAATGCCGACATTGTAGGGTCACAACCCTAAACCTCCCCGGCGGGGGTTACAACGCAAAACCACGAAATGCTAAACCTCCCCGGTGGGGGTTACAATGCCGAAGTTATCAACTGATGAAGTATCCCCAGTGGGGGTCACAACGCACATCTGTCAATCATCCACGTATCCCCGGCAGGGGTCACAATGAACATCTTTCAAATATCCAAGTATCCCCGGCGGGGGTTACAACACAATGCGACCATTGATACACACATCAATGAATGTCAAGCAACCTTGACGTCATCTCAGCCGATTGCAAGTAAACCTATCGAAGCAACTTATACAAGTATCCTCGGCGGGGGTTACAACGCAATGCGACCATTGACACATACATCAATGAAGGTCAAGCAACCTTGACAATGCACATAGGTTTATCAATGTTGGCAGTAACTCCGACAGAATGAGGGAATATGTTATACACATCCTCAAACAGACAAAGTTTTATCCCCACAGATCTCTTATACACAAGAGGTACCTCTCTGGAATATAAGCCAGTGTCTAGGATTCAAGACTTTGGTGATAGCCCCAACGTTAACATCCTTGAAGACTTGGATTGCATGTCCAAGCCATCACTGATTGTCATCCCAACAGGATTACCTGACAATCATGTATCATACATTTGCATCATGTTGCTGCATATAACATCATGTTTACCCTACTTTCATTTTAAGTGTCTAGGATTCTTTATCCTATCCATGCCTTGCATTGCATGAATATGATAAAGAGGGGCATCCGTAGACACTCAAAATTTTCTGCACGATTGTTACTGACATTGCAGGAGGGAAGATTTGTCTTTTGGAGATAACCCTGGAAGACAGCTTACATCCATTCCGGATACTACCGAAAGTCAATCCCAACCCCGAAACACACCCCGGGAACATCATTTCCAACCCCAGAACACACACTAGAAGGATCATTTCCAACCTCAGAGATAACCCCGAGATTCATCCTTGGCGATAACCCCAAGGAGTGCTGTTGTCGTTCTGACGATAACTCCGAAAATGCTTATTTCAAATGCATGCTATCAGCTTCAAGCTCAGACCTCCTGCCGAGGCACTCATACCTCAGACCCGGAGCTATCACCGGGCAGACAGGCACTCTCACAAAATGACCTTGCAATATTCAAACACTTGCAGTAGTCCAATCTCAGATGTAACCTTGAGTAACGTCTGCTTTTAACTCAAACTGGCAATAACCCCGACGAAGAGTCAAACGTCATCTTGCCCCTTCAACACATGCGCGTCGTCTAAACACTTCATACATACATACATCCAATGATGTCCCATAAGAACCGAGGAGTTACAATCCCGAGTGACTACTACGCTTGGCAGTACCTTGGATAGAATTTAAAGCTTGAAGACCATGGGCATGGACCCCTCTTCCTGACTTCGTACAACCTCTAATCCATGTCATTGCGTAACTCTCGACACAAGCGGTCCGAAGAAGGTTACATATACCTCGTTCGGATGCTCAGATTGAAGTTCTGCAAGTTCGAGCGGACATTATAGTGCATGAGTGCACGTACTTTGAGACGATGGGACCCGCGAGGCCCGGATGCACCATGACCAGTCGCATGTATAACCACGGCTACCGCAGGTGTACTTGTGGCCATCAGTCTGTAAATATAGACCTTGGGGTCAGCCATTTGAGAGTGGAAGGAGAGAGAAAAGGCGACAAAGCCCTGTCCAATTTACTCTGTATACACCCATATTGAGTGTTTCCTCAATTTAAACACCTGTTAGCTCACATATAGCTATACTTTTATCCGGCAGGAGCTGAGTGTTTATCCACATAGAGTCATTGAAGTCTACTTTGGCAGCCCACTATAAGCCTTCTTACATTCTATAAAGCTTTATTTCCATATTAGCACACACTGTTATACACATTGAGAGTCGTGTTGTGTGTGTTTGCTCGGACTTCGGTCCGTGGTTTTCATTTCTGTCTGTATAAATATACTTATATATATGTATATATTTTATATATGGACTAACATTATCGAGTTATGCCTCGATTGAGCCTAGACTTATGTCTAGAGTGTTTATTTTCTTATATATATATATAACTGTTATCAGACATATATGATGAGCCTGGATTTTATATCCGGAGCATTTACCTGTTTTTATATATATATACTTATATATATAATTGTTATCGGACATATCCGATGAGCCTGGATTTACATCCGGTGCATTTACTGCTTTTATATATATATGTACATATATATATATATTTACATTTTTGTCAGGCCTGGAGTTTACTTCATGGCCTTTTACAGCTTTATTTACATTCCGTCCTGCCTCGAGTTTACTTCGTGGAAGTTGATCGCTTTTACAGCTTTATTTACATTTTGTCCCACCTGGAGTTTATTTCGTGGTGGTTGATCATGTCCATATATATATATTTACATTTCCGATCCCCTATGGAGTTTCTTTGTGGTGGTTGATCATGTCTGTATATATATATTTACAACTTTTATATATATAACTGCTTACTACTTTCCATACAAACTGCAGTATCATGTGAGCCTAGGAATCATGTGATCACAGATTCAGCCCATTGAATCTAGATTCGTTCCGTGATGGAAGTTTTTCACCGTAGCGCTTGTACATTATTTACAATGTCTCGAATTTCCTTGGATGGTCATCATGCCCATGAGGAGTTCTAAGATCGTCAGATATTATTTTCTTGAAGATGCTTCGCATCTCGAAAATAAAATCAAATAAGCCAAACAAACTATTACAAACGATAATACAACCATTGAAATTTGTGGAATAATTAAAATTTTCTATTACAAACTATTCTCATTCCCAAAACTTTCAACCTTTACGTCTAAATATCTCAGAATCATTGTAATACTACAAGAGTTTACATCATAAACCGATATTACAATTCAACATTAATACATTATTCGAAACTTTAAACATGGTTCAAATAATAATAACTCAGCCAAAGTATATAAATCTTAAAGTATCACATCTGACTCATATCTTTCAAGTAGCACATAACTTTACCTTAAATCTTTAACCTGCAAAAGTGGTTATTTGCAAGGTTGAGCTCGACAGCCCAGCAAAAATCTAATAGTTTTCACGCATCACATAACACAAAATAACATGCTCGATATACATCTCATAAACATTGGACTAACATAACATACATGTTGTAGTTCATATAACAAGTATAAAGATTGAGTTCCTTACTCAATCAACATTCATTACTCAACCAACGTAGTCATAAATTGACTTTAACATTTCATACTTTCATCATTAATATAACACACCATGCTATTTGCAATAAAGATTTCAAACAGTTCATCATCAAATTCACATAGCAGATAGGAACTTAAAGACTTGCCTTGATCGTTGTTTATCAATAACAGTTTAACAGCTTACAGTTATCTGCACTTCACGTGCGCTACACAATTATATCATCATACACATCAACTATTAGTCACATAACAACACATATTAATTTTAATGTAAACTCTACTCCACATCTCATAATCCTTCCTGTTAATTAGCACATAATGTTCAATTAGATTATGTTAACTTTTAAACTTATGTAATATTCAAAATTCATTCAAGTATTTAAGTCTTGCTATGAATAATTATGGGTTTTATATTAAACCCATTCCATATCTTATGATGTTCATTAACACTTGTCATGGCATTTTGATTTTCATTCGTCACACGCCCGAATTGTCTCTCTTGTGTATGTTTAGTGTGCTTACATAACTTATCTAGTACATCATTTATTAATGTTAATCATCATTATATTTACAAACATTCATGTTTTATAACTTAGGAAAACATGTTTTATCGTCAGAAGCACTACACTTGCATTCGTGCATGCCCAACGCCCTCTGATTGCCTCATAATACATATTAGTCCCAAATATGGCCATTTTGACCCATGTTCCCGACATCAAATTGAAATACCTAAAGAACAAAAGTTGTAGGTCTACTCGTCCTCATTCCAGATCATCTTGAATCACCTCAATCAAAGTTCGTATGAAAATGTTATTCTCATTTTAGTAAAACATGTCCGGTCAGTTTTTTTTCTTCATAATTTGGAAAAAACTTCCCCCCATCGAGCGGGGTTTTACACTAGGTAGTAGCCATGGGCGAGGGTCCCTTCTGTTAGTTTGCGAATTATGATCCCGAACACTACAAAAAGCCAAATTAGGCCTACAAACTCTTTTCTAACAACCATACCAACCTACCCAAGGTGTAATATATTTACAGAAACATAAACTAATGTTTCTAACACGTTTCTAATCACATAAATATCAAAATTACAACCTTTAAATTTCACTATTTTCTTTTCTTTTGACATTCATAGTGAAATTCTTCACTACGAAATCGTTTTACAACCAAAACAGTTGCTTTTAATTACTTTGTTTTCGTTTCTTCATGGACTTTCACAATCAATATCCAATTTATACATTATACAATGAATTGAGTACCAATTTTAATTCTAATTTAAGCCATATTCAACATATATCAATGTAAACTCACTGTAATATGATTTCCTCCATAATAAAATATATTACATGAATCAATTTATATCAATAATTATCCTATAAAATCACATAATAAACAATTACTCCTTCACACCAATTTTACGGAGAACTTTTCATGTATATAAAAACTAGAACTTTAGAAGAAAACTAAGAACTAAGAAATAAGAAAAGTAGGGTTTTACCTTACTAGAAGATGATTACAACAACTTCTTCTTCTGAATTCTCAATTCATAGAGAATTTTCTCTTCTCCCTTCTCTCTTTTCTTTCTTTCTTTTCTCTTCTTTTTCTTCTTCTCTGTTCTTTCTCCCTTCTCTAACTTACGTACTTAGAAACATATAACGTATAATATAATAGATATAAATTATATAATATAAATATATATGTAATTGATATCAGTTACATTCTTCTTCTTTTTTTGAAAATCAAAAGTCATAAGGCTTGTTTGGCAAACCATGTTAAAATTAATAACTTACAACCCTTATGCCTTGTTTGGTAAAACCAATTAAAATAATGACTTAGTTACTCCTTAAGCCTTGTTTGGTAAAACAAGATTAAAACAAGAATTTCAAAAGCTCTAAGGCTTTGTTTGGTAAAACCAAATTTAAAACTCTTTTAATTTATGTTAATAACTCATTTATCATATAGTTTTATTGTCATAATTTATTTAACAAATTCTCACTCCTCTAATTTAATTATTTAATTAAATTAGAATATCACCATTTTATACTCGCGTAATAAAATACGTATAAATCTCATCTATTTTATCACACTTAAATAAATTATCCCATAACAATTTTCATCAAATATTTATTTAATACCATAAATATTTATTTTATTCCATAAAGTTTCCAACTAAAATATTTAATGTACTTAATAAATATTTTACTCGCATTATACTAACATTTACATTTTCATGCAATATATTAGCTTCTAACTTTATTAAATCAATTATACTTGTATTAATTCACTATTTTAATTAAGTGAATTATTCACACTATTTATGAAACTTAACTCATAATAATTTCCATTACCCACAAGGAATAACAAATAAAATTATATTATCTCATAATATAATTTCACTTAATTAAATTAACTAATATTATTTAATTTATTTAATAGTTTAATTAACTATTAAATCTCATTTTCTCCAAGATATGAATGTATAATTCTCTTCACACCAAATCACATTATTCAAAATATATACACCTCATAATAAGAATTTTAATTATTAAATTCTTATTTTAATAAATTATGAAAATTTGGGATGTCACATCCTTCCCTCTTTATAAGGATTCCATCCTCGGAATCAAAGAAACCTCCCTTACTCAGTTTTCACCAAATCTCTTTTCAAAATTTATCGTTGAATATCTTCAACACATTACCTTAATATAGGTTTTATATTTCCTACTACATTCATTTCTTCAACAAATTCTAGGTTTTATTTCATAACTTTCTCTTGAACTCAACTATATTTTGAGTATTATATATTCTTTAACCCATTTATTTTCTTTTTTAATGATCGTTACCATAAATACTCGGGATATTACATTCACCATTTCTTCTAAGAATTTCGTCCTCGAAATTTTATTTATTAATCTTCATTCATTCAATCTATCAAAATAGATTTTATGTTACTTTCTTTCCACAAAGATCTTTCTACAATTATTGAACTTTTTTATTAAAAGTTTTACATTATTCTTTGATAACTGATCTCCTTCTCATTTCAAAATTTCTTTTCTCACTTATTTAATTTATTCATCATTCAGTGTCGCATTCTACGACTTACTTCTTTCTAAGGAATACTCTCCTTTTCACTTCCATCTTGCAGAATAACAAGAATCTTCCACAATTGCTCAATAATTGGGAAGTAGTATGAATAACTCAGGAATTTAAAAGATTCCAAATCATGTTGAGGGGTCACAAGACCTTGAACTACGTCCATGGTTACAAGTACTCTTTCAACTTAAACCTTAACAGTCATTAGACTACAGGGACTTCCGTACTTAGGGTGTTAAGCCCTTCATACAATGTATTGTGCACTCTCTGTCCACGGTTATAAGTACTCTTTCAACTTAAACCTAAATAATCATTAGATTATAGGGACTCCTGTACTTAGGGTGTTAAGCCTTCGCACCACATATTATGCACAAATATCTAAACGCTTTCGCATATTTCAACATCTGAATCTGCACCAAAATAATTTGGTTTGGCATAACTTCTCAAGAAATGCTTGAACTGCATAAACATCTTTCAATATTTTTCTAGCTGAATCAAATAGCATAGACTTCTAACAACAACTCGAACATCAATCAAAATAGTTTTATCCAATTCATAAGTCATATCTTTCTTAGTTTAAAGAAAACCAAAAATCCTTTTATGATGGCATGATACCATACTATCTCGATAGTACGTTGAGGATTCAATCATTATATGACTTTGTCTTGCTTCATCATACTATAGTGGGCTGACGATCTTATGATCACATCCAACACCAGGTTCAATTGCATTGATGACTTCCTCGTTTGTCAAATCAACATCATATTTAGTGATGCCTTAATGACTACGAAAAAAAAAATACATTTTGATATTTTTAAATCATTTTTGTCTAGCCGAAACAATTAGCATAGACATACGAATAACGATACTGTTTTTAAAACTCATTAGTTCCATCGTTTGATCCAATGTTTTTTAAGAAAATAGAAATGCAACCATTAGCACGAAGTTAATAAATTTCGAAAATCTACCAAAGCTAGAAGATTTGGAATATCTAATTTTCTCCATCAATTTCAATTTTATACTAAATATTCTTGTATTTTAACTTACAATCTTCCTATACCCCCAGTACAGTTCATTAAACTTACCGCACATTGAAAGTTCAGGAACTTGCCACAATAATATGAGCTTACGAACTTATCCTAGTTAGACTATAGGCGTCTATTCGCTGAGGGGTTCAAAACATACCATATTATTATGAGTCATGAACTTACCATATGCATTAGTTTTAAGAACAGCACCTAATCCTAATAATATCTGACTAATCTTAATAGTTTCTAACTATCAAATATACACATGAGAAAAGAATCACCTTTTTTGCCACATATACATTGATAGCACGACACCAACATTCCAATGATTATCAATTTGATAAATTGAGTACAAGCACAAACCCTCACCCATACAAAGGTTTGTACAACTCAGCCATCACATGAGTCCTCAATTGAAATCCCACCTAACTCTATCTTGTTTATAACTTGTTCTTTGCTCGATACAAATTTTTCGTACCTCATCACTTATAACTCCTCGCGAGTTTACCTCGTACTATTTCATAGTACATTACCTTCATAGCATCAAGCTATAATTATTCAAACATTACAAACCATCTTTCTCTTATAACTTAAACAGATCACGTCGTGATCTTATTCTATAATCATCTCCCTTAAAATTATTTTCTTAACTCGTGATCGCTTTGTGTTACGATCTTCTTTCTACCCTTTTTCACCATTTATGATCTCATTTATGCTTTTAATCTTACAGACTGTCTATTCATCATTATTTGTTATCTTGACTATTAGAGTTAGGTGACTCCCATTTCTTATCCTTATATCTCTTCAAGATTCTTCTTTGAATTTTCTTGTTTATATAACAATTCTTCCTTTAAGAATTTCTAACTTCATTTACATTGCTCAACATTTCATTTGAATTCCATATTTTTATCACACGTATCCATTTTCTATACTCGGTACACATCGAGTCTCTAATAGTTTCAATATGGTACGCTGAGTGGTTTCCCACAAACAACTAACAAACTAGGTTCCGAGTTGCTAATTTGTATATACCTCCGCTCTATGAAGGAATCGTTTAGCCTAGATACCATATATCAACTATTAAAGAGTACAATTGTACTATACTTAAATATAACTTTTTATTCTTAACTTCTTTATCATTCTCTTCTTATAGACATTGTCTATTTATTATCACCTTACATTCTTATTATTGGAGTTGGGTAACCCTACATTAATATTTCTTATAACTCTGCGAGATTCTTCTTTGAATCCTCTCACGCATGTTTTAATCCCTTCTTTATAAACTTCTTAAATGACTTCTTATTGTTCAAACTCTATCTGAGCTTATTCTTTATCATCTTCTCCTTTATTCTCTAAGGTTATAGCCAATGGTACTCTTACCTAAGGTTTATAACCTACAGCTTTGATTAAACTGTAACGACCCCAAAATTCATACAATTTAATTCTTGACTTCGGTCATTAACAATACATTCAACCTCTAGTTTTACATTATTAAACGATAATACAACCATTGAAATTTGTGGAATAATTAAAATTTTCTATTACAAACTATTCTCCTTCCCAAAACATTCAACCTTTACATCTAAATATCTCAAAATTATTGTAATACTACAAGAGTTTACATCGCAAAATGATATTACAATTCAACATTAATACATTATTCGGAACTTTAAACATGGTTCAAATAATAATAACTCAGCAAAAGTATATAAATCTCCAAGTATCATATCTGACTCATATCTTTCAAGTAGCACATAACTTTACCTTAAATCTTTAACCTGCAAAAGTGGTTATTTGCAAGGTTGAGCTCGACAGCCTAGCAAAAATCTAACAGTTTTCATGCATCACATAGCACAAAATAACATGCTCAATATACATCTCATAAACATTGGACTAACATAACATACATGTTGTAGTTCATATAAAAAGTATAAAGATTGAGTTCCTTACTCAATCAACATTCATTACTCAATCAACGTAGTCATAAATTAACTTTAACATTTCATACTTTCAACATTAATATAACACACCATGCTATTTGCAATAAAGATTTCAAACAATTCATCATCAAATTCACATAGCAAATAGGAACTGAAAGACTTGCCTTGATCGTTGTTTATCAATAACAGTTTAACAGCTTCAAGTTATCTACACTTCATGTGCCCTATACAATTATATCATCATACACATCAACTATTAGTCACATAACAACACATAGTAATTGTAATGTAAACTCTACTCCACATCTCATAATCCTTCCTGTTAATTAGCACACAATGTTCAATTAGATTGTGTTAACTTGACTTATGTAATATTCAAAATTCATTAAAGTTTTTAAGTCTTGCTAGGAATACTTATGGGTTTTATATTAAATCCACTCCATATCTTATAATGTTCATTAACACTTGTCACGGCGTTTCGACTTTCATTCGTCACACGCCGAATTGTCTCTCTTGTGTATGCTTAGTGTGCTTACATAACTTATCTAATAAATCATTTATTAATTTCAATCATCATTATATTTACTAACATTCATGTTTTATAACTTAGGAAAACATGTTTTATCGTCAGAAGCACTACACTTGCATACGTGCATGCCCGACGCCCTCCGATTGCCTCTTAATACATATCAGTCCCAAACATTGACATTTTGACCCTTGTTCTTGACATCAAATTGACAAACTTGAAGAACAAAGTTGTAGGTCTACTCGTCCTCGTTCCGGATCATCTTGAATCATCTCAATCAGAGTTCATATGAAAATGTTATGCTCATTTTAATAAAACATGTCCGGTCAGTTTTTTTTTCTCAATTTGGCAAAACAGACCACCACCACCCCGCTGGGGCGGGGTTTTTACACTAGGCTAGCCCACCGGGGCGGGGGTCCCTTCTGCTAGTTCACGAATTATGATCCCAAACAATATAGAAAGCCAAATTAGGCCTACAAACTCTTTTCTAACAACCATACCAACCTACCCAAGGTGTAATATGTTTACAAAAACATAAACTAATATTTTTAACATGTTTCTAATAACATAAACATCAAGATTACAACCTTTAAATTTCACTATTTCTCTTATTTCCTCTTCTTTTGACATTCATAGCGAAATTCTTCATTGTGAAATCGTTTTACAACCAAAAACAGTTGCTTTTAATTACTTTGTTTTTGTTTCTTCATGTACTTTCACAATTAATAGCCAATTTATACATTATACAATGAATTGAGTACCAATTTTAATTCTAATTTAAGCCATATTCAACATATATCAATGTAAACTCACTGTAATATGATTTCCTCCATAATAAAATATATTACATGAATCAATTTATATCAACAATTATCCTATAAAATCACATAATAAACAATTACTCCTTCACACCAATTTTACGGAGAACTTTTCATGTATATAAAAACTAGAACTTTAGAAGAAAACTAAGAAATAAGAAAAGTAGGGTTTTACCTTACTAGAAGATGATTACAACAACTTCTTCTTCTAAATTCTCAATTCACAAAGAATTTTCTCTTCTCCCTTCTCTCTTTTCTTTCTTTCTTTTCTCTTCTTTTTCTTCTTCTCTGTTCTTTCTCCCTTCTCTAACTTATGTACTTAGAAACATATAACGTATAATATAATAGATATAAATTATATAATATAAATATATATGTAACTGATATCAGTTACATTCTTCTTCTTTTTTTTGAAAATCAAAAGCTATAAGGCTTGTTTGTAGACCTGGCAAAGATGGCCCAGGCCCGCGGGCTGGGCTTTGGGCTGCATTTTTTTAGCCCACTAAAATCTGGGCCTTTTTGGCCCGCCTGCTTTTAATCTTAAGACGTGAAGGCCGGCTGGTAAATGACTTAGACAAGGACCGTGGGTTCATGACTCTTTTTTTTTAACAAAATGTTGACTTGTAAGTAAATAAATAAGAGTTCAAACCAACTGAGGTACAACAACTATTTATTTTTAATGCAATCTTCAATATAAAAATATATTTTTATACAAAAATATCATATGCCAATACGATATTTAACTATTATAGTTGTAGTAAATAATAATTGTAGCTTGAAATTTCTTAATTGATGTGACTGTTAATAAGTCCCATAAAACAAGCTAATTGATTAAATAATGAGATATTGGGTAATTCCTAAAATCATGTCATGCAAATCTTCTGAAAATAAATTTAATTGATGTGGCTGTTAAAAAGTCCCATAAAACAAGCTAATTGATTAAATAATGAGATATTGGGTAATGCCTAAAATCATGTCATGCAAATCTTTTGAAATTCAATTTAAATATTCAAAGTGCTAAAATCTTGGCATCTCCAAGTTCCAACCGTGTAAATCTTGGAAATTAATTAGATATCTCTTGGAACAATATTTGCGGAGTTATGAATGCATTTTTAAAATTTAAATAAATTATATTAATTTTAAAGTATAATTTAAAAAAATCAAATTTGATTATATACTTTGAAAGTAATTTATAATACTATTAAAATTTTAATTGATTGAGATATGTAGTTAATGTAGGTAATTAGAATTATTGTTTATTATAAATTATTTTATTATTTTTAATATTTATTATTATTACTATTTTTGGTGTAGCAAGATTTTATAAAAAAAAATAGAGGAAAAAGCCTGGCTGTAATGGCCTCTTACCTACTTAAACCGGAACCACGGGACTCACTTTAGCAGCCTACCAAAACCCAGGCCATTTTGGCTTCGGCAGGCAAAATGGATTGGTCTTCACTGGCTCGTCTCGGCAGTTCGAGGCAGGCAATCTTTACTTCACCCTACCTGCTTGCCACCTCTACTTGTTTGGCTAAACCATTTTAAAATTAATAACTTACAACCCTTATGCCTTGTTTGGTAAAACCAATTAAAATAATGACTTAATCATTCCTTAAGCCTTGTTTGGCAAAACAAGATTAAAACAAGAATTTCAAAAAGCTTTAAGGCTTTGTTTGGTAAAACAAAATTTAAAACTTTTTTAATTTATGTTAATAACTCATTTATCATATAGTTTTATTGTCACAATTTATTTAACAAATTCTCACTCCTCTAATTTAATTATTTAATTAAATTAGAATATCACCATTATACTCGCGTAATAAAATACGTATAAATCCCATCTATTTTATCACACTTAAATAAATTATCCCATAACAATTTTCATCAAATATTTATTTAATACCATAAATATTTATTTTATTCCATAAAGTTTCCAACTAAAATATTTAATGTACTTAATAAATATTTTACTCGCATTATACTAACATTTACATTTTCATGCAATATATTAGCTTCTAACTTTATTAAATCAATTATACTTGTATTAATTCACTATTTTAATTAAGTGAATTATTCACACTATTTATGAAACTTAACTCATAATAATTTTCATTGCCCATAAGGCATAACCGCTAAAATTATATTATCTCATAATATAATTTCACTTAATTAAATTAATTAATATTATTTAATAGTTTAATTAACTATTAAATCTCATTTTCTCCAACATGTGAATATATAATTCTCTTCATACTAAATCACATAATTCAAAATATATACACCTCATAATAAGAATTTTAATTATTAAATTCTTATTTTAATAACTTATGAAAATTCGGGTTGTCACAATTAACACTTATCACAGTGTTTCGACGTTCATTCGTCACTTGCCCGAATCGTCTCTCTTGTGTATTCTTACACAACTTATCTAATACATTATTTATTAATGTTAAGCATTATTATATTTACTAATATTCATGTATTATAACTTAGAAAAACATCTTTTATCATCAAAAGCACTACACCTTCATACGTGCATGCCAGACACCCTCCGATTGCTTCTGAGTGCACAACAGTCCTAAAGATGACCATTTTGACCCCTAGTGACATCAAATTGAAAAACTGAAAGAACAAAAGTTGTAGGTTTATTCTTCCTCGTTCCGGATCATCTTGAATCGCATCAATCGGAGTTTGTATGAAAAAGTTATGCCCATTTTAGTAAAACATGTCCGGTTAGATTTTATCAATATTTGTAAGTCAGACTACCCCCCCCCCCCCCACCGGGGCGGGGTTTTGCACTATAATAGCCCGCTGAGACAAGGGTACCTTCTGCAGTTCGCGAACGAACACTACAGAAAGCCGAATTAGGCATAAAAGCTCCTTTCTAACAACCATTCCAACTTACCCAAGTTGTAATAAGTTTACAGAAACATAAACTAATGTTTCTAACACGTTTCTAACCATATAAACAACATAAACATCAAAATTACAACCTTTAAATTTACTATTTTTACTATTTCTTCACTTTTTGACATTCTTAGCGAAATTAACCACTGTGAATTCGTTTTATAACCAAAACAGTCCGTTTAAATCATATTATTTTTATTTCTTCATGTATTTTCACAATCAACAAACAATTACTAGTTTATTACATGGATTGAGCATCAATTTTAACTCCAAATAAGCCATATTCATACATATATCACTGTGATTCAATTTCTTCATAATTATCATGTTTTCATGGATTAGTTAACACTAAAGCACATAAAATTAATTTATATACATAATCTAACATATACAAACTCATATTTTCAACAATTATCCACAAACATCAATTATAGAGAACATTTTAGAAAATAAAAACAAAACTTTAAAACTAAGAATTTTACCTTAATCCTTGATTATGCTCTGTTAGATGATGAGAATTGTTTTGACCCCTTCTTCTCCTCAAAACATAGCTTCAAAATCACAGATAATACTTTTCTCTCTCTCAAACTCTCTAGAGCTCCCTCTCTCTTTTTTATTTCTTCTTCCTTCTCTCTGTTTTGTTTTCTTTAGAATTAGGCTTAGGCTTACAAACTTAACGTAAAACTTTAACTGATATATACTTAATACAATATAATATGTATACTTAATAATTATCAGTTATAGAATTTTGAAAATCAAAAGCCACTAATGTGACGCCCCTAAAATAGGTATACATCACCCATCTTGAGTCGCCAAATACATGGTACAAAATTCAAATACAACTTAATTATACAACAGTCGTGTAAAATACGACAAAACATAATCTAAGAGTTTTTATAAGAATATTGTCATCTAGACAATATCCACACTCAATGGAGTTCTCATTACATTTATTATCACACTATTTAACAGAATAGTGAGGACTACTAATGCTATCATCTGGATTGTCACTCCATTCCCCGACTAGTCCCGGCTACGTTCTCATTTCTTGAAGAGAACAATGAAAGAAAGGGTGAGCTCAACTAGCCCAGTAAGAAATATTATGACTAAGATAATGCAGAATAAATTATCATTAGTCTTCAACAATGTTAAACTGATAAAATACAATAAACATCAAGTTTAACTGCAGCGGAATAAGCAATCCATTAGAAAGTCAAGTAGAGCATAATATCTACTATCTTCTATGATTTAAAATGTTTTCATCAATTTTTATCGCTGTGACTCAACTTAATAAATAAACCACATCATCGAATCATCCCTGTACTACGGGCCAAGGATATTCATTAAATCATCAATGATCATGACTATACCGAATAATCCTTGGTCATAACCATACCAAAAACTGTCCATCAATGCACTACCGACTAATGAGGACTTTTATCACATCATTCGTTACATTACGGTCATGATTATACCGAATAATCTCTGGTCATAATCATACCAAGTCCATCTATGTACGTAAGCCAAAGATGACTTTCATCACAACATAAGCATGAGGATGATGACAATGATATAAGCAATAATCAAACGAAATCAAGGATAAATATTAAAGACTTTAAATTTATCCAAATATTATCAATCACTTAATAAACTCATAATCTAATATTATTAATATTATAATAATATTTTAACCGCTTCTTAAACTTATAAACAATTTATTTCAATTGTTTACACTTTACCAAATAATGCATTTTAATCATTTAAAAATGTCATACTCATAAGATTTCATCACCAATGATCAAATCTCTCATCAAAAATCTGCATATATCCTATATAGGATTCCCAAGTCATAAAATCCTATTTTTCAATTTTGTTACTTCACATAACATATTTAATTCATTTACTCATAACTAGTTCATTTTCATAAAAAATACCAAATCAGTCCCAAAAATATTTCTTTTATGGGATTTAGCATAATATAGTCCCATATTGAACATATATTTTTCTCAGAATTTTTAAAATTCATTTACTATTTTTTATATGGCCAAAACTTCCAAATATTTAGACATTTATCATAAATTGTACTTTTGTCCAAAAATTCTGAAATTTAAAGAGTATACTCCTGCTGTATACATGTATTCCCAATAAAAATTTCACCAATTTTGAAGTTAACCACAAGGAGTTATAAGGGTTTACTTTTAAAATAGTCTTTTCCCATAAAATCCATAACTCTTAATCTATACTTCCAAAAATCGCCATTTTTGGACACAATCTAGAAAACTCATCAAATTATCATTTCAAATTTTTCTAGAATTTTTGAGGGTCAAAAAAATTACGAAACTACCCCTGGCAGAAACCCCTTTTGAACAAAAATATTGTTCATATGAATACATAGGATCATTCACCATGCATGCGGTAATCCACATAGACAGGTTATTCCAACAGAATAATAAAGAATGGAATAACACAAGAATTCACCATGCATGCAATAGACCGCACAGACAGGTTATTCTCAATAGAATAATAAAGAATGAAATCAGGTCATGCGTAAACCAAACAGATAGGATATTCCAACAGAATAATAAAGAATGGAACCAGGTCGTGCGTAAATCGCACAGACAAGATATTCCAACAGAATAATAAAGAATGGAATAACAACATAATTCACCAGGCATGTGATAGATCGACCGCATAGACAGGTTATTCCAACAGAATAATAAAGAATGGAACCGAGTCTAAAGATAATCCGCATGCATGTGGATATTCCAAATGTAATAATAAAGAATAGAATAATGTAAGAATTTCACCATGTATGTAGTACTTCGCATAGACAGGTTATTCCAACATAATAATAAAGAATGGAATAACAGAAGCTCTCTTCATGAATACGAAAGAAATAATACCCCTTACCTTAGAATAAAGATGGATACTGGAATAGAGAGGTAGTAGACTTCTCTTCTTCTTTTTCTCTATAATTTCTCTCTATAATAATTGCTCTATAGCTTTAGTGAATTGGTGAGAAATGAAGGAAGAATGAGCTTCTATTTATAGAAAAATATATTTTCAATAATTGCACGTTTTGGGGCTCGAAAAATTATAGTACAATACCTCCAACTTTTCTTTCATTTTTAATTTAGTCCTGCAAGTATTAGCAAACTTGCACCACCTCCCCTAATAGTAAATAATGTGAATCAATAGTTTAATCATGTGATTCAATAGTTATAATCATGTGAAAATACGAATAACAGTATAGTACCTCCATCTATACCTCTATCTTTAACTTAGTCATGCAAGTATTATCAATCTTGCACCAACTCCCCTAATAGTACATGAATGTGATTCAATAGTACACACATGTGAACAAATATTTATATAAGCATGTGAATTAGTAGCAATTAATTGCTCATTTATCCGATTAATTACTCGATTTATCAATATAACCCCCAGACATCAATTATCATCGGAATAGATGTCGATTTCCACTAACACTAATAATCCCAACACAATAGAACTATCAAATTCATCTTTAATCAACATGAACTTATTCATCATTAATATTATAACTCACAATATTTAACAACCAGGTCGTTCCCAAGAAAGAGGGGGCTTTAGATAAAGATTTCTCCTTATTGGCCGCAATTAGATGACCAAACCTCTCCTCGATGTAACTTCTAGACATTGTAAATATTGCAAATTAATAATATAAATAACTTTGTCGTCTCAATTATTGATTTAATAATATAACATATTATGCAGATGATACTGTGACAATAATCGAATCAATAATATGAGAGATATGATGCATCAATTACTGTAGCAATAATTGAGTATAACTGAGTGACTTTTCACGTAAGCATCAATAATCAATACCGTGTGCTACTATGCAACTACGCGTATTACTGCACTTTTACTATCGGGTAGTTCAACAGTTTTAACGGTAACACTTTCGCCGTTATTTTTATAAAAAGATAATTTTGTCGTTTTCTAACTACGACAATACTTCCGTTGTGGGGTCCACTAATGATTATGCCATCGTACGGATATTCCCCGACAAAAAAAAATATTCCCCGACCAATCGAATATTATATAACAACTTGCATACTTTGCAAAATTTATAAATATTACCCACAACTATAACATTATATCAAATCCACACCATAATATTCAAAAAAAAATATTTCGAGAAATTTAAATCTTTATTCATAAAATTTGGGGTCTCACAATCTCCCCTCCTTATGAAATTTTGCCCTCAAAATTTACGTACGTACCTGGTATGATGAGGATACCTTAACTTCATTTCAGATTCTAACTCTTGAGGTATAACCTTTGAGTGTTGAATACGATCCTTCTTATCTAAGATTTTAACATGTATCTCCTCATACGTTAAATCTTCTGCTATCTCATCTAATTCTAATTTAATAATGTGGTTCGGGTCGTCCACATATTTATGTAACATCGATACGTGAAAAACGTTATGAACACACGACATACATGGTGGTAAAACGAGTCTATAGGCCACAGTTCCTACTCGTTCGAGGATTTTAAATGGGCCAATAAAATCAAGGGTTGAGATAACGCCTTCTTAAACCTTCTTCTTCACATTCATCAGATTCGAGTGTGTAGCTTGAGCGACTTTAACTTTATTGATTAAAGTCGATTCTACTCGTATATTCGTTATCTTCACGTGGATCCCTAGAGTCTTTAACTCTATCTTCATCATTTGTAAGTTATACGAAATGGGTTTTTGTGTTAACAACATCGCACTCGTAAACCCATACGATCTTCTACTCAACGTGTCAGCTACCACGTTCGCTCTTCCACAATGATATTGAATGGTATAGTCGTAATCTTCAACAGCTCGAGCCAACATCTTTGGCACATTATTCGTTCATTTTGGTTGAAAAAATATTGAAGGGTTGAAGAAATGGGTTTTGTACTGGGGTCAATACAAAATTCAATTTCACGCTCTAGGGTACTAAGAAGTCTTCAAGAATACGTCAGGAAATTTATTAACAATAGAAATATTATTCAAAACTGTGACTCTCATCCAAGACTTGGATAGCACGTCACAATGATACCTATTAACTTGCCACCGTTATTCACGACGTCCCATACGGATAGTCTGGCTTCGGTACATTCCACACAAGGAAGTCACCAGCGAAAGGCTCAGGGCTCTCTACTTATGGCTTGATATGACAATGATTGACTTTAGTGGTTTGGTTGCTTGAATTCGCATAATAGGTTGGTTAGGAATATGAAAGCTAACAACCTTACAAAAAGCATGATGAGTAGTTAACCAATCGATTCCTAAAATCACATCAAATGCAAGTATTTCAAAGAGATAAGATCGACAGGTAACGTGAAAGTGTTGATTTGAATCAAACAGGATTTATAAATAGTGGAGGTAACGAAGGTTTCTCCCAATGGAGTTTCAACAGATAAATCAAAGTCTAATTTCTCTGAAGTCAAATTTAAACATTGAGCGCAAGTAGGAGAAATAAAAGAGTGGGTAGAACTGGTATCGAATAAGGTATAGACTTCGCAAGAGTTTATAATTAACTTACCCGTAATAACTTCATTTAGGTTTCTCGACAAACGCTCTCACTTAAACTACCAGATTTGACATTGCTATAGGGTACATTCTACCCTTAATTGCTTCGTCACATTCCTGATCCATGATTTGAATCATTACTCTCCGATCCATATCGAATTGGGTTTGACCTCTCTACACAGGGTAATTCCGAATTCAATGTTGGATTCTCCCAATTATTGTATTTTGTCGTAGTTTACACGACTGTTGTATAATCAAGTTGTATTTGAATTTAGTAACATGTTTTTGGCGACTCAAGATGAGTGATGTATACCTATTTTGGGGGCGTCACAGTTGATATCAAAGCTTAGGGATATGATCCATGGCTGAGATGTGAGATAAGAACTAGGAGGGGAGAGACGGGGAATTCCTTCGCTAGTATGACCTACCTAAGTTTATTTGGTATTTAATTGGTCGGTTAGAGTATAGGGATAATATGTGATATGTTAATTAACCCTTGTTTTGTGGCAGTATTTGAAAATGGCATCCGAGAATGTTGAGAACATCAATGGAGCATAAGAGACCGTTGAGTCTCCACAGATCAATAATCAGGATAATGTGCATCAGGAAGGCGACAATCCTAATGCAAACAACATCACTGACCAAATGATGAACGATGGAATGTTCTTTGCCTTCATGCAATTCATGCAACATCAGGCGAGAGCGGCTCCTGTCCAAAATGCAGGTGAAAACACTGGCAACTCTCGGACGGTCACCGCCAAACAGTTCAAGGAGCTGGGACCATCAGAGTTTTTTGGAGAGCCAAAACCACTTAAGACGGAGACGTGGATAAAGTAGATCAACAAGATATTTGATGTCTTGGGTTGCTCCGAGGAGCAAAAGATTCCCTTTGCCACTTTCATGTTGCGGGCAGAGGCAGATTAGTGGTGGGAATCTGTAAAGCGTACTCAACCTGCCGCACTGAAGATGTCTTGGGAGAAGTTCCAAGAACTGTTCAATGACATGTACTTTCCCGAAAGTATTTGTCACATGAAAGAGGTAGAGTTCATTAAAATGGAACAAAACAACATGACCATGTCACAGTACGAAGCCAAGTTTGCCGAGCTGTCCCGGTTTGCGTCCCATTTGTTTGATAATGAGGAGAGAATGACGCGAATGTTTCTAAGAGGTTTGAAACCAGAGATACGTCAATATCTTATCTCTCATAAACTATGTTTGTATTCAGATGTAGTTAATAGGGCTCAGTTATTGGACTGCGATAATGAGTCAACCTAACCAAAAGACAGCAGTCGGCAAAATGATAATACCAGTGATAGCGATCGCCATCGGTGACAATAATAAGTGGAGGAATCAACATGCCGAAAATGGTAACCACTTCGGTGGTAATCATGGCCAAAATAATAAGAATGGACATTTCAAGAAAAGAAGATTCAACAATGATGGAAAGACGTCAGCATCAGCACCTGTCGTTAAGGAAGGAGAACGACCACCTATCATATGCTTTAAATGTGGAGGGGAGGGACACATCAGTTCAAACTGTTCGATGCCCTCCAAAGCATGTTACAATTGTGGAAGAGAAGGACACCTGGCCCGATTTTGTCATGCACCGAAGACAAGTCCAGCTGGGATGGAGGTAACAAAGGCCGTCCCAGACAAGACAAAACCGGTTGTTCAAGGGAAAGCGTTTGTCGTGACCTCCCAGAAAGCAAGGAACCCGAACGAGGTCATCACGGGTAAGCTTATCATAAATTCTAGTGAAGTATATACCTTATTTGATACCGGTTCTACCCATTCTTTTATTTCTCCTACTTGCGCTCAACGTTTAAATTTGACTCCGGAGAAATTAGACTTTGACTTATTTGTTGAAACTCCGTTGGGAGAAACCTTCATTACATCCATTGTTTATAAGTCTTGTCTGGTTCAAATCGGTACCCTCACATTACCTGTCGACCTTATTTTATTGAAAATACTTGCATTTGACGTAATTCTAGGGATTGATTGGTTAACTACTCATCATGCAAAAATTGATTGTTTTCGTAAGATTGTTAGCTTTCATATTCCTAATCAACCTATTATGCGAATCCAAGCAACTAAACCATTAAAATCAATCACTGTCATCTCAAGCCATAAAACTATTCGTTTATTGAAAAATGGATGTCAAGCTTTCTTAGCTCATGTCACGGATCTAAACAAAAATACGTCAGTTTTAAATGATATTTCTATTATTAATGAATTTCCTGACGTATTCCTTGAAGAACTTCCCGGCCTACCCCCAGAGCGTGAAATTGAATTTTGTATCGACCTTGAACCTGGTACAAAACCTATTTTTAAAGCCCCATATCGAATAGCTCCTATTGAACTTTAGGAGTTAAAGACCTAACTGCAGGAATTGTTAGACATTGGCTTTATTCGTCCTAGTACTTCTCCTTGGGGTGCTCCTGTTCTATTCGTGAAGAAGAAAGATGGGAGTATGCGACTTTGTATTGATTATCGGGAGTTGAATCATGTCACCATCAAAAATAGGTACCCATTGCCACGTATTGATGACTGTTTGACCCGATTGCAAGGCGCCAAATTCTTTTCAAAGATTGATCTTAGCTTACGGATATTACCAATTGAAGATTAGAACCGATGACATTCCAAAGACGGCTTTCGAGAACTCGGTATGGGCATTATGAATTCTAGTCATGTCTTTTGGATTGACTAATGCTCCTACGCCTTTCATGGATATGATGAACCGAGTATTCAAGGAATATTTGGATCACTTTGTGGTCGCTCTTTATTGATGACATCCTTATTTATTCCAAAAGCCGTGAAGATCATGAGCAACACTTGAGGCTGATACTCCAAAAGCTTCGTGAATATAAGCTTTATGCCAAGTTGAAGAAATGCGAGTTCTGGATTGAGGAAGTAGCATTCCTTGGGCACGTGGTATCAAGTCATGGAATATCTGTTGACCTAACAAAGATTGAAGCCATTCAAAGTTGGGAGCAACCTAAATCGATGATCAAGTAATCGTAGCTTTCTAAAGCTTAGTTTGGTTATTATCGGAGATTCGTAGAAGGGTTTTCTCGAATCGCTACTCCCTTAACTCAGCCGACTCGGAAAGATACAAAATTCAGTTGGAACGAGGAATATGAGAAGAGTTTTCAAGAACACAAAAGAAAACTCATTTCATCACTTATTCTGATAATACCATCTGGCTCGGAGGGATTTGTCATCTCTGAAATGATGCTTGAGCAAGGGGTTAGGATGTGTTCTCATGCAACATGGGAAAGTCATAGCCTATGCCTCTCGACAAACTCAAAGAATATGAGAGGAATTATCCTACTCATGATCTAGAGTTGGCGCTTTGTTTGTCTTCGCATTTAAAATTTGGAGGCATTACTTGTATGGGGAGAAAGTGGAGATCTTTACGGATCATAAAAGCCTCAAATATTTCTTCACTCAAAAGGAACTCAACATGCGACAGCGACGTTGGCTTGAACTGTTGAAAGATTATGATCATACCATCCAATACCATCTTGGAAAAGCAAGCGTGGTAGTGGACGCATTTAGTAGAAGATCATATCACGTGTACAAGTGCGATATTGTCAACGCAAAGGCCCATCTTGTATGACTTGCA
Source organism: Panax ginseng (assembly GCA_020205605.1). Taxonomy (NCBI): domain Eukaryota; kingdom Viridiplantae; phylum Streptophyta; class Magnoliopsida; order Apiales; family Araliaceae; genus Panax; species Panax ginseng. The sequence continues at coordinate 62,065,250 of CM035135.1, forward strand.
AAGGATGGAGATAGAATTAAAGACTCCAGGGACCCATGTGATGATGGCGAATATACGAGTAGAACCAACTTTAATCGATAAAGTTAAAGTCGCTTTCAAGCTTCTGCACTCTAGAGCCGATGCATATGAGGAAGAAAGTACAAGAAGGTGCTATGCGTAAGTAAGAATCGATGAAGAAGGAATACTTGAGTCAACTCCATACTTTGTGTTCCTAACGACCACGATTTAAAGTATAAAATCATGATGGAGGCGCACAACACACCGTTTGCAATCCATCCTGGGAGTACCAAAATGTATCGTGATCTTCGTCATACATTTTGGTGGAGCAATATGAAGAGAGAGATAGCAATGTTTATCTCAAGGTGTCTAACTTGTCAACGAGTCAAAGCGGAGCATCAAGTACCAAAAGGTCCATTGCAACCACTTGAAATTCCAGAATGGAAGTGGGAGCACATTACTATGGATTTTGTTACTGGTCTTCCCAAGGTTTCTCAAGGCATAGATGCAATTTGGGTCAATGTTGATAGATTGACCAAGTCTGCTCATTTCTTACCAATACGAGAAACTTATACACTTGAACGTCTTGCTCGTATGTATATAAATGAGATTGTAAGACTGCATGGTATGCCAGTATCCATAGTTTCTGATCGAGACCCAAGATTCACTTCACGATTTTGGGTTAGTTTGTAAAAGGCTAAGGGCACGGATTTACGATTTAGTTCAGTTTATCATCCTCAGACGGACAGACAATCAGAGAGGACTATTCAAACTCTTAAAGATTTATTAAGACTCTATGTCCTTTACTTCAAGGGAAGTTGGGACAAGTTCTTACTATTGGTGGAGTTTTCCTACAACAACAGTTATCAAGCAAGTATTGGCATGGCTCCATTCGAGGCGTTGTATGGAAGAAAGTGTCGTTCTCCAGTATGTTGGGATGAGGTGGGTGAAGCAACGTTGTTGGGACCGGAGTTGGTACGTATGACTACGGAAAAGATTCAAACGATCCAACAACGTATAAAAACCTCACAAGACCGACAAAAGAGTTATGTTGATCTTCATCGAAAGGACGTGGAATTCGATATTGGAGATCATGTGTTATTACGTGTTGCTCCATGGAAAGGAGTTACAAGATTTGGAAAGAGAGGAAAGCTCAATCCTCGATTCATTTGCCCATTTTTAATCGTCGATCGAGTAGGGACTGTAGCCTATAGACTTGCTTTACCGCCAAGTATGTCTCGTGTTCATAACATTTTTCATATATCCATGTTATGTAAATATGTGAAAGACCCGAACCATATTATTGAGTTAGAACCCATTTAAATAGCGGAAGATTTAACGTATGAAGAGGTTCCTGTTCAAATCTTGGATAAGAAGGAACATATTCTACGCTCCAAGGTTATACCTCAAGTCAAAGTGTTATGGAGGAACCACTGTGAGACCCCAGATTTTATAAATAAATATTTAAATTTCTCGAAATATATTTTTGAATATTATGGTGTGGGTTTGAGATAGTGTTATAATTGTGGGTAGTATTTGAAAATTTTGCAAAGTATGCAAGTTGTTATATATATTCGATTGGTCGGGGAATATTCTTTTTGTCGGGGAATATCTGTACAACGGAACAATCATTGGTGGACCCCACAATGGAAGAATTGTCGTATTTAGAAAACGACAAAAATATTTTTATGAAAATAACGGCGGAAGTGTTACCGTTAAAACTGTTGAACTACCCGGTAGTAAAAGTACAGTAATACGCGTGGTTGCATAGTAGCACACGGTATTAATTATTGATGCTTACGTAAGAAGCCACTCAGTTATACTCCATTATTTCTACAATAATTGCTGCATCATATCTCTCATATTATTGATTCGATTATTGTCACAGTATCATGTGCATAATATGTTATATTATTAAATAATTGAGACGACAAAGTTATTCATATTATTAAATTGCAATATTTAAAATGTCTAGAAGTTCTGTCAAGGAGAGGTTAGATAATCTAATTGCGCGCCAATAGGGAGAAATCCTTATCGGAAAGCCCCCTCTTTCCTGGGAACAACCTGGTTGTTAAATATTATGAGTTATGATATTAATGATGGATAAGTTTGTGTTGATTAAAGATGAATTTGATAGTTTCATTGTGTTGGGATTATTTGTGTTAGTAGAAATCGACATTTATTTCGATAATAATTGATGTCTAGAGGTTATATTGTTCAATCGGGTATTCGGGGTACTTTTTGTGTCAGAGTTACTATTCACGAGTTACTATTCATGAGTTACTATTCATGAGTTATTATTCACCCGGTTACTATTCACTCTAGTATTGTGCATTCGAATATTTGGGTACAATATTATTCCATGAGGAGATGTGCTAATTTTTCAGACCATTGGTTGAAGTTATAATAGTGAATCAATATGGATCGCTGGTTTAAAGTTTTAATAGTAAATCAATATGGACCGCTGGTGGAAAATTTATAATAGTGAATCAATATGGATCGCTGGTTTAACGTTTTAATATTGAATCAGTATGGACCGTTGCTTTAAGTTTTAATATGGACCGTCCGTTTAAAAGTAAATCGATCTGGACCGTTAATGAATTAGTTACTATTCATTCCATTCTTCTATAAATAGAAGCTCATTCCTTCATTATTTCTTACGAATTCACTGAAACTCTAGAGAGAGAAATTATAGAGAGAAAGAAAAAGAGTATTTTGCTACTTCACTACTTCGATATCCAGTGTCTTTTACGGTAAGGAGTATTATTTCTTTTGTATTCATAAAGAGAACTTCTATTATTCCATCTTTATTATTCTGTTGGAATAACCTGTATACGCGGACTCCCCCATACTTAGTGAAATCCTTATGTTATTCCATTCTTTATTATTCTGTTGGAATATCCTGTCTGTGCGTTTTACGCCCGACCTAGTTCTGTCTTTTATTATTACATTGGAATAACTTTTGTATCACGCGACTCCCCTATACTTGGTGAAATCCTTATGTTATTCCATTCTTTATTATTACATTTGGAATATCATGTTCTATGCATTTACGTTTCTGGCATGGGACCGGTTCCGTCTTTATTATTCTCATTGGAATAACTTTGTATCTGCGGACTCCCCTATACTTGGTGAAATCCTTATGTTATTCCATTCTTTATTATTCTGTTGGAATATCCTGTCTGTGTGTTTTACGCCGGACCTGGTTCCGTATTTATTATTCTGTTGGAATAACCTGCCTGTGCTATTTATCACATGCCTGGTGATTTCTTTTGTTATTCCATTCCTTATTATACTCAGTTGGTTAAAGTTTTGACTTCTATACTCCATGAAATTAGTGGAATATTATTGATATTTGCGCTTCATCTAGTATCTTTTCATGGAAATATTTTTCTGAGCATTCTTGAATTTTACTCTACAAAGAAGTATCATGTTGACAATTTGGACGTTATTAGTTCCTGGATAAACTAATTCTTGAACTTGTTTTTATTGAATTCCTATATCATTGTCATCATCCTCATGTTTATATTTTTTTAAAGTCATCTGTGGCCTGTAGTGCATAGATGGACTTGGTATGATTATGACCAGGGATTCTTCGGTATAATCATGACCGTAATGTTACAAATAATATGGTAAAAGTCATCATTGGCCCGTAGTGCATTGATGGACAGTTGTTGGCATGATCATGACCATTGATGAATACACGAATATCCTTGGCCCGTAGTGCATGGATAATTTATGGTCATGACCCTAATGAATATCCTTGATCGTAGTGCAGGGATGATGTGGATTATTTATTAAGTTGAGTCTCAGCGATAAAGTGATGAAAAACTTTTTAAATCATAAAAGATAGTAGACTTTATTCTCTACTTGACTCTTTTAATGGATTGCTTATTTCGCTGCAGTTAAACTTGTTGTCTATTGTATTTTATCAGTTTAACATTGTTGAAGGCTAATGATAATTTATCCTGCATTATCTTAGTCATAATATTTCTTACTGGGCTAGTTGAGCTCACCCTTTCTTTCACTATTCTCTTCAGGAAATGAGAATGTAGCAAGGACTAGTCGGGGGACGGAGTGATGGTCCAGATGATAGCATTAGTAGTCCTCACTATTCTATGAAATAGTGTGATAATAATTGTAATGAGGACTTATTCTGAGAGTGGATATTGTCTAGAAGACAATATTTGTATTAAAACTCACAGCTTTTGTTGTATATTTAAGATTGTATTTGTATTCTGTACCATGTATTTGGCGACCCAAGATGGGTGATGTATACCTATTTTGGGGGCGTCACAACCACGATGTTGAGGAAATGACCTGGGAGTTAGAATCTGAAATGAAATTAAGGTATCCTTACCTCTTCGACATACCAGGTACGTACCCTAATTTCAAGGGCGAAATTTCATAAGGGGGGATTGTAAGACCCCAACTTTTATGAATAAAAATGAATTTTCTATAAATATCATTTTTGAATATTATGGAATAAATTTGATATAATGTTATAGTTGTGGGTAATATTTATAAATTTTGCAAAGTACGCAAGTTGTTATATAATATTCGATTGGTCAGGGAATATTAAATGCAACGGCACAATCATTGGTGGATCCTGAACAAAATTATTATCGGATTGAGAAAATGACAAAAATATTTTTATGAAAATAACGGAAAGTTTTACTGTTGATCTTGTTGAACTACTCGGTAGTAAAATAAAGAATATGTCTGCGTGGTTGCATAGTAGCACACTACAGTATTGATTATTAATGCTTATGTGAGAAGTCACCCATTTGATTCAATTATTGTCGATATTTTATATGTTATTAAATCAATAATTGAGATGACGAAGTTGTTAATATTATTATTTGCATTATTAACGATGTCTTCAAGTTCTTCCAAGGAGAGGTTTGGTCACCTAATTGCACGCCAATAGGGAGATATCCTTATTAGAAAGCCCCCTCTTTCCTGGAAACGACCTGGTCGATTAATAGTGTGAATAATAATAATGATGATGACGTTTTGTTTTATTCGTATTATTAACGTAATAAAATAGAAAAACTTTTTATATAAAACAGAATACTTTTATAAAGTTATTCGTTTTATTAGGCTAATAATAAAATCTTTTTATATAAAACAGAATACTTTTACGAAGTTATCTGTTTTATTAGACAATAATTAGAATATATTATATTTTATTATGCATAGTATTTGCATAGTGTTTGCATAGTAAAATCTTTTTAAAAGTTATTCGTTTTATTAGATTATAAATAGAATATATTATATTTTATTTAAAAGATTTTGCTTTAAATATGGACCGTCCGATTAAAGTAAATCAATCTGGACCGTTCATGGATTGGTTACTATTCATTCCATTCTTCTATAAATAGAAGCTCATTCCTTTATTATTTCTTACAATTCACTTTGAAACTCTGTAGAGAAACTATAGAGAGAAAGAAGAAAAGTATTCTGCTACTTCACTACTCGATATCAAGTTTCTTTTACGGTAAGGGATATTATTTCTTTTGTATTCATGAAGAGAACTTCTATTATTCCATCTTTATTATTCTGTTGGAATAACTCAGATATCATGTGAACTACCCTATACTTGGTGAAATTCTTACAGATTTCATTCTTTATTATTACGTTGGAATATCATGTATACATACTTTCGTCGTACTAGTTCCGTCTTTATTATTACATTGGAATATCACAGATGTGCTTTCTGTGCCGGACTGGTTCCGTCTTTATTATTCTGTTGGAACATCCTGTTGGTGTGAATTTTACCTGACCTGGTTCCGCCATTTAGTATTACATTGGAATAACTTTTTCATGCAAAGTACCACATGCATGGTGATTTATGTTGTATTCCATTCTTTATTATTACATTGGAATATCATGTCGGTCGTATTACGCTTTGACACAGTTCCGTTATTTATTATTACGATGGAATAACTTTGCCTACATCTGATACCGCATGCATGGTGATTTCTTTTGTTATTCCATTCTTTATTATACTCGGTTGGTTAAAGTTTTGACTTCTACACTCCATGAAATTAGTGGAATATTCTTGATATTTGCGCTTCATCCAAAGATCTTTTCATGGAAATATTCTTCGAGCATTCTTGAATTTTACTTTACAAAGAAGTATCATGTTTACAATTTGGACGTTATTAGTTCCTGAATAAATTAATTCTTGAACTTGTTTTATTGAATTCTTATATCATTGTCATCATCCTCATGTTTATATTATTTTTGAAAGTCATCTGTGGCCTGTAGTGCATAGATGGACTTGGTATGATTATGACCAGGGATTATTCGGTGTAATCATGACCGTAATGTTACAAATGATGTGGTAAAAGTCCTCACTGGCCCGAAGTGCATTGATGGACAGTTGTTGGCATGATCATGACCATTGATGAATACACAAATATCCTTGGCCCGTAGTGCATGGATAATTTGTGGTCATGACCCTAATGAATATCCTTAGCCGTAGTGCAGAGATGATGTAGATTATTTATTAAGCTGAGTCTCAGCGATAAAAGTGATGAAAAACCTTTTTAAATCATAAAAGATAGTAGATTTTATTCTCTACTTGACTCTTTTAATGGATTGCATGTTCCGCTGCAGTTAAACTTGATGTCTATTGTATTTTATCAGTTTAACAATTTTGAGGACTAATGATAATTTATTCTGCATTATCTTAGTCATAATATTTCTTACTGGGCTAGTTGAGCTCACCCTTTCTTTCATTGTTCTCTTCAAGAAATGAGAACGTAGCCGGGACTAGGGGGAACGGAGTGATGGTCCGAGATGGTGTCTTGGTAGTCCTCACTATTTTGTTAAATAGTGTGATAATAAATGTAATGAGGACTAAATTGAGTGTGGATATTGTCTAGATGACAATATTTGTATTAAAACTCACAGCATGTATTTTGTCGTATTTTACACGACTGTTTTATAATCAAGTTGTATTTGAATTTAGTACCATGTATTTGGCGACTCAAGATGGGTGATGTATACCTATTTTGGGGGCGTCACATTATCCAAATATTATCAATCACTTAATAAACTCATAATCTAATATTATGAATATTATAATAATATTTTAATCACTTCTTAAACTTATAAACAATTTATTTCAATTGTTTACACTTTACCAAATAATGCATTTTAATCATTTAAAAATGTCATACTTATAAGATTTCATCACTAATGATCAAATCCCTCATCAAAAATCTGCATATACCCTATATAGGATTCCCAAGCCATAAAATCCTATTTTCCAATTTTGTTACTTCACATAACATATTTAATTCATTTACTCATAAGTAGTTCATTTTCATGAAAAATACCAAATCAGTCCCAAAAATATTTCTTTTCTGGGATTGAGCAGAATATAGTCCCATATTAAACATATATTTTTCTCTGAATTTTTAAAATTCATTTACTATTTTCATATATAAAAGCGTTAATATTTAGACATTTATCATAAATTGTACTTTTGTCCAAAAATTCCGAAATTTACAAGGTATACTCCTGTTATATACATTTACTCCCAATAAAAATTTCACCAATTTTAGAGTTAACCACAAGGAGTTATAAGGGTTTATTTTTTAAATAGTATTTTCCCATAAAATCCATACTCTTAATCTATACATCCAAAAATCGCCATTTTTGAAAACAATCTTTTGAACAATTACGAAACTACCCTTGGTAGAAACCCCTTTTGAACAAAAATATTATTCACATGAATATAAAGGATCATTCACCATGCATGCGGTAATCCACATAGACAGGTTATTCCAACAGAATAATAAAGAATGGAATAACACAAGAATTCACCATGCATGCGATAGATCGCATGATGACGAGTTATTCTCAATGAATAATAAAGAATGGAACCAGTGTCAAATGCGTAAAAACCGCATGCATGTGATATTCCAACACAATAATAAAGAATGGAACCAGGTCATGCGTAAACCACACAAATAAGATATTCCAACAGAATAATAAAGAATGGAATAACAACAGAATTCACCAGGCATGCAATAGATCGACTGCACAGACAAGTTATTCCAACAGAATAATAAAGAATAGAACCAGGTCTAGCGTAATCCGCACAGACAAGATATTCCAACAGAATAATATAGAATGGAATAATAGAAGAATTTCACCATGTATACTAGTGCTTGTGTAGTAGAGTTTATTCCAACATAATAATAAAGAATGGAATAACGAAGCTCTCTTCATGAATACTGAAAAAATAATACCCTTACCTTAGAATAAAATCGGATCTTTGGAATAGAGAGGTAGCAGACTTCTCTTCTTCTTTCTCTCTATAATTCCTTTATATAATAATTTCTTTATAGCTTTAGTGAATTGGTGAGAAATGAAGGAAGAATGAGCTTCTATTTATAGAAAAAAATAGTTTCGATAATTGCACGTTTTGGGGCTCAAAAAATTAAAGTACAATACCTTCAACTTTTCTTTAATTTTTGATTTAGTCCTGCAAGTATTATCAAACTTGCACCACCACCCCTAATAGTAAATAATGTGAATCAATAGTTCAATCATGTGATTCAATAGTTATAATCATGTGAAAATACGAATAACAGTATAATACCTCCATCTATACCTCCATCTTTAACTTAGTCATACAAGTATTATCAATCTTGCACCAACTCCCCTAATAGTACATGAATGTGATTCAATAGTACACACATGTGAACAAATAGTTATATAAGCATGTGAATTAGTAGCAATTAATTGCTCATTTATCCGATTAATTACCCAATTTATCAATATAACCCCCAGACATCAATTATCATCGGAATAGATGTCGATTTCCACTTACACTAATAATCTCAACACAATGGAACTATCAAATTCATCTTTAATCAACACGAACTTATTCATCACTAATATTATAACTCACAATATTTAACAACCAGGTCGTTCCCAAGAAAGAGGGGCTTTAGATAAAGGATTTCTCCTTATTGGCGCTTGATTAGATGACCAAACCTCTCCTTGACGAACTTCTAGACATTGTAAATATTGCAATTTAATAATATAAATAACTTTGTCATCTCAGTTATTGATTTAATAATATAACATATTATGTAGATGATACTGTGATAATAATCGAATCAATAATATGAGAGATATGATGCGAAGAATTCTTGTATCAATAATTGAGTATAACTCGAGTGACTTTTCACGTAAGCATCAATAATCAATACTATGTGCTACTATGCAACCACGTATTCATCGTACTTTTTTACTACCGGGTAGTTCAACAATTTTAACGGTAACACTTTCGTGTTATTTTTATAAAAAGATAATTACATAGTTTTCTAACTACAACAATACTTACATTATGGGGTCCACTAATGATTGTTCCGTGCAATTTGGATATTCCCCGACAAAAAATATTCCCCACCAATCGAATATTATATAACAACTTGCATACTTTGCAAAATTTATAAATATTACCCACAACTATAACATTATATCAAATCCACACCATAATATTCAAAAAAAAATATTTCGAGAAATTTAAATCTTTATTCATAAAATTTGGAGTCTCACAACTAAGGCTTGTTTGGCAAAACCAATTAAAAATAAGGATTTAAAATCCTTATGCCTTGTTTGGTAAAACCAAATTAAAACTTCTTTTAGTTTATTTTTGTGATGCCCCCAAATCCGGGTATCTTCCAACCCGACAGATGGTGCTACACGGTACTTATAACTGTACATTCATTCTATTGAAATGACATCAAAATGTGTGTATCAACGACATTCTTATTACATTAATAATATTACATCTCATTCCCAGGTTCTAAAACCATTACATTCTTTGTTTGTCATACTATAATATATACAACTTACTAGTTTATTACAAGGTAAACTAATCGTTCATATTCGTCTTGTCTTTATCCTTATTGGATCCCTCAATTCGTTCAGTCTTAGCTGCATTCATATGGTTCAAGCAAGAGTGAGCATAACAAGCTCAGCAAGTACAACAATTTCTTTTAAACGACATGCTTGAAACATAGGAATCGTATATCTTCAATAACTGGATAATAGTTATGAAGTATTATCAATAATTTAAAATAGAACTTCTTTTCCTTCAAAACATTTTACAATGAAAATTTTCAATAAAACATTAATTCTTGTCCAAGACTATGAGCATTTCATAATATCTTTGAAAAGGACAACCCGACACTAAGTCCGTAAGTCCGGTATATCTTACGAGCACTTCTGGGTGATCAGCCCATAGTACTCTATGTTGATTAACATTACATCCTGTTAAATGTATGTACGTTTATGTTTTGGCAACCGCACGTGCCCAACGAATAATCGATGAAAAATATATTTGTTTATTCATACTCAGGCTTACCTTGAATCTGTACCAAACAATTGGCGTAGGATAGCGTTAACAATTCTATATTGAAAGACCTATAAATAAATCAATAAATCTTCAAGATTAGTCTAGCCGAGTTAAAACTGGCATCTACATTTTTGTAAAACAATTCATGCGTATTATAACATGAATCACTGACAACCTGGCTAACACGAAGGTTAGACAAGCGTTTAGAAAAACTTGCCTTCAGCGTCTGCTACAGTATAATAACTTTTCCTTTGAGTCTGTACAGTCTCTACAACACATAATCACATAACATACCACATTAGGTCACGAGTGAACATACATGGTTCCTAATGAATCTTACCCTTCTTCTCAACCTAATCATATATTAGATTTGTTATTATTGGTTCCGGCTTGTTGTCGTTCTTTACATCGTTCTTACCAACTCCGTTCTCTTCTATAACTTAACTAAAATTATTTCAGTAATACAACTCATTTCGAGTTAATCATCATTCCTCACGGCTTACTATCGTTCCTACGTTACTATCCGAGACTTGATCGTCATTGGTTAAGTACGCATATTACATACAGTTCACGTTCACATTCAATAGATTTACTACAACCCTAAATGATCATAATTAAGGTTTAAACATGTCTTAACAATGTTATAATTAAACTTTAGTTCATTACTAATAAGTTACCGCTCATGCTCTCCTTACAAACATTCTTCAATGTCAAAACCTTAAAATTTGGCTGCTTATTTGACAACACTATAGAAACTAAAGACACGGACTCGTTTTGCACGGCCCCAGAGTCCCCTTTGTTACTGGTCGTCTTTGTGCCGAAAAATTCCAGATAGCTCATAACCATTCTTGGTCTTTGCGGTGCCACATATTTTTTCCTTGGTGGCCAAGTATGGCTGATCCTCAGCACTAGAAAATTTATGACAGACAATTTCTTGAGTGAGATTCCTGTGCTCATAACTTCTTCGTTATAAGTCCAAATTGGCTCGTTCAAAAGCCATTAGCTCACAAATTACATAGTCTATGTGTTCATGCAATAATTTTATCTATTTGACTTCGTTTGATAAAAATTCTCCTATTAGTCCATTTTTAACGGAAACGGTAAACGTTCGTGAACGTTCAACGCTCGTTTCTTCGTTCTGAGTCGGAATTCAGTCATTCTCAAGTCCGTAACTTTATAATGCCAAATAAGACTTGTCTCCATTGAAAACCCATGTTTCCAAGATCAATATCAAAATTCGACTTCCATTTCGAGAATTTTAAGAATTCGACGATTATCGTCCGAACTCGTGAATTCCGTCATAACTTCATTACTTATGATTTGTTCATCATTTCAAATGGATTCAATCCATCATACTAACATCTTGACATACATACTTCATTAACTTATAACCAGGATAAGTTATTACTTGTTATTTGTGAGTTTATAACTTATAAAAGTATAAGCTACTTATGACTTCATTTCTCATGACTATTATAGATTAAGTCTTTTAACCACCATTCTTACTTCTTATTATCATATAATCTTATTAAAGTATACATATGAGTAGTTTATATAAGCTCTTCATAAATTTATAACTTAATTAAGTTTGAATTACTTATTCATGACTTATACGGCTTAAGTCCATTGATTAATCATTCTTATCATTCCTTAGCATACATGTTCTACCACTACCCACTTCTCTAACAATGGAAGAGAAAGAGATTAATGGTTTAAGTTCTTACCCTTGATAATCACTTGCTTAATCCTTGTTCTTCTTCTTGCTTCTTGAACTATGAAAGACTAGCTTTCTAGCTTTTCTAGCTTATTCTCACTTATTCTCTCTAAATAATAAGCTATAAGTTATTGGATGAAAATCTAACAACTAACCTAACAAATGATCTAGCAAGCTTCCTATTTATAGGACTTCCTAAGTTAGGGTATAATGGTCATAAAGCCACTCCACCTCCTTAATCACCTCCTTACTATTCATTACCTAGCTATTAAGTAAATTTGGCCACCACACTTACTTAGCTCTTAAGTATACTTTCTTAGCACATAGCTTATCCTTTACTTGATCATCAAATTAATTACTTAGCCATCACAACACTTAGCCATTAAGTTTACTTAGTCATCACATATAAGCACTTTGTTTGTTCGTCACACATAAGCACTTTACTTAGCCTTTGGATTTTCTTAGAAAATCGAAGATTCATACTTTTATTCTAATAATTTATTAAAGTTCTATGATCAATCAACCCATTCATACCGAGAATTACTTCAAATTCTCTCAACTTTATCGGTACTTATCTACCGATACTTGCTTACATTCATTATTCATGAAGCCATTTCCACGAATATAATTAACAAAAGTTATTTCCCCATTCTCTACCTTAACGTATAAAGGTATTTATAATCCCTTCCGAGAATGAACTTAATCACTTAGAAAACTCTCATGCTATAAAAGAAAAGTAGCACTCCAATCAAACAGCACATAAGCATTCATTGTATTGGCCAGGAATGATACCTTTACTTAAATCCATTGATGCAACCGCATCATGGCTAACTTACCACTACTAACACCTTTACTTTCTTCTGACCCCTTTTTTGGGTAATTTCTTGCCATGTGGTCCAACGACCCACATACAAAACAACCATGGTTTTTCTTAGATTTAAGACAATTGGGTAATATATGACCCTCCTGTCCACAGTTATAATAAACTGATTTCCCTTTCAGATAGACTACTAGATGAGTCTTTTCACATGTCTTACATACCTCGATCCTACGCTTAGGATCCCTTTGTCCCACTCCAGTATTCCTGGAATTAAAATCCTTTCTTTTTTTTTACATACTGCCACTACCACTAGCATTCTCTACCTTGGTTCCTCCATCTCCCTTGCTCTTATTCTTCCTCTCTTTGTGGTATTGAGTCAATGCCTCACTACCACCCTCTGCTATAATCACCTTCTCCAGAATGGTCCCATAGGAAACACTCTAAAACACCAAAATCCTACTATATAGCAAGGGTCTCAGGCCCTACTCAAACCTACGAGCCTTCCTCTCCTCAGTTTCCACTTGATGTGGAACAAACTTTGCCAATTCATTGAATATGGCCGCGTACTGGGGAACCATCATGTCCCCTAGTTTAAGTTCTAAGAACTTAATCTCTCTCCTCCCCTGCATACTTGTAGGGAAATAATTCTCGAAGAAAACCTTCTTGAATTGTTCCCACGTTATCGCATTTGTTCTAGCCCCACCCTGGTGAGCCTCCCACCAAAAGTTGGCTTCCACTTTCATCATGTAAGTACGTTTTGTAATAACAAACGCCTTCTCTATTTCTATTACCCATGTCTGGGCTTCTAATGGGTCCGTCGTTCCTTTGAACTCCGGCGGACCTACGCTTTTAAATTCTTTAAGGGTAGTCATTCTGGCTAACCTAGGTTCGGCGGGTACTCTACCCCCAGTTTAGTTAATTGCAGCCGTTAATAAATTAACAAACTCTTGCATAGGGTTGTTTTGACCCCCTTGATTTTCATTACGTGATTCCGTTTCCTGATTACGTTGTCTTTTTCTTAACAGCATTTAAATAGAATTTCATTAATATTTATTTACTTACTTCGTTATTATTCTCCATATAACAACTCATACCATAACAAAGCATATTAAATGAAAACTTCATTATATTCATATGCTTCTTCATAGTCTGAAACTATTTACACTTTACTTCCATAGTCAACGGCTAGTACATTTCTATCCCGCAATTGAACTTCTCAAAAGTTGGGATTTACAAAAAGACTACCCTTTTATACGAAAGAGGGTTTTACGTCACTACACAAATATTTATTTACTCTAGACTTCTAATAATGCATAACAGAGTTCTCGTGTTTCTCATTCGCAATCATCGCTACAATATCCTGACTAATAGTGTGACGGGTTTGTCCTGATTCCATGGGATGACAAGCAACTTTCAGCTTGAAATCCATATGAGCACTCTTATGGATGTAAGACATCCGTGCTATCTTCCGGTCTCTCTTAATCAGTTTCTTACGAAGCTCATCGACCTCTTCCTTATAGACCCTAGCCTGCTCTGTCATAAGCATCTGCCTATCGTGATTTGACTCAAAATCTGCTTCTGCAGACACCTTAGCTTCATGGAGATAATTAATCTCTTCACTCGATTACGCATGGCTGTACTTTCGCTTGCACATTCTGTCAAAATCTTGCCAGATATAATGCTCTCATTGCATCTAGAGGTATTGACTCTAGTGTAGGTACCACCGTATTAACCGATGTTACCTCCATTTCCTCCTCCTCATAGACCATCATATTAAGATATGACGCTATATCCATATCTCCCTCAGAGTAGTCCTCCTCAGAAAAGAACTCCACTATCTCCGACTCCTCTAGAATCACTAATGGTACCTCCGCCACCCAGCGCAGAGTACAGCTCTACTACTCATAATTTCTTCGCTCACCGCGTGTATATCTCTATACATCAAGCTATCGATCAACATCCTATAATAACACATATGTTGATTAGTACATAACACACAATAGTATAAGCACAAATCATATTTAATTTATTTAGGGTTACTTTCCATCTTTTAAATCTTTCGGTACTGAGTTTCCTCAATACTTTATAAACTCATTCAACTTAAGTAATGCTCGAGTTTACTTCCTTCGGACTTTCCTTCCTTAACGAGGTTATTAGCCTAAGGTTCTTCCCCCCTTAAGTTTTATAACCTAATGCTCTGATACCAACCTGTGACGCCCCCAAATGCGAGTATCTTCCAACCCAACAGATGGTGCTACACGGTACTTATAACTGTACATTCATTCTATTGAAATGACATCAAAATGTGTGTATCAACGACATTCTTATTACATTAATAATATTACATCTCATTCCCAGGTTCTAAAACCATTACATTCTTTGTTTGTCATACTATAATATATACAACTTACTAGTTTATTACAAGGTAAACTAATCGTTCATATTCGTCTTGTCTTTATCCTTATTGGATCCCTCAATTCGTTCAGTCTTAGCTGCATTCATATGGTTCAAGCAAGAGTGAGCATAACAAGCTCAGCAAGTACAACAATTTCTTTTAAACGACATGCTTGAAAACATAGGAATCGTATATCTTCAATAAGCTGGATAATAGTTATGAAGTATTATCAATAATTTAAAATAGAACTTCTTTTCCTTCAAAACATTTTACAATGAAAATTTTCAATAAAACATTAATTCTTGTCCAAGACTATGAGCATTTCATAATATCTTTGAAAAGGACAACCCGACACTAAGTCCGTAAGTCCGGTATATCTTACGAGCACTTCTGGGTGATCAGCCCATAGTACTCTATGTTGATTAACATTACATCCTGTTAAATGTATGTACGTTTATGTTTTGGCAACCTCACGTGCCCAACGAATAATCGATGAAAAATATATTTGTTTATTCATACTCAGGCTTACCTTGAATCTGTACCAAACAATTGGCGTAGGATAGCGTTAACAATTCTATATTGAAAGACCTATAAATAAATCAATAAATCTTCAAGATTAGTCTAGCCGAGTTAAAACTGGCATCTACATTTTTGTAAAACAATTCATGCATATTATAACATGAATCACTGAAAACCTGGCTAACACGAAGGTTAGACAAGTGTTTAGAAAAACTTGCCTTCAGCGTCTGCTACAGTATAATAACTTTTCCTTTGAGTCTTTACAGTCTCTACAACACATAATCACATAACATACCACATTAGGTCATGAGTGAACATACATGGTTCCTAATGAATCTTACCCTTCTTCTCAACCTAATCATATATTAGATTTGTTATTATTGGTTTCGGCTTGATGTTGTTCTTTACATCGTTCTTACCAACTTCGTTCTCTTCTATAACTTAACTAAAATTATTTAAGTAATACAACTCGTTTCGAGTTAATCATCATTCCTCACGGCTTACTATCGTTCCTATGTTACTATCCGAGACTTGATCGTCATTGGTTAAGTACGCATATTACATACCGTTCACGTTCACATTCAATAGATTTACTACAACCCTAAATGATCATAATTAAGGTTTAAACATGTCTTAACAATGTTATAATTAAACTTTAGTTCATTACTAATAAGTTACCGTTCATGCTCTCCTTACAAACATTCTTCAATGTCAAAACCTTAAAAAATTTGTCAAGTTATGGCGCCATCTCCCTTTACTTGACAATGCATGCCTGAACACTACTGAAAACTAAAGACCCGGACTCAAGTACTTGCGGCCGAGTCCCTTCGTCTGGCCGCCTTTGCAGTTGTTGAAATTCTAGTAGCTCATAACCATTCTTGGCACTGTGACGCCACATATTTTACCTTGATCAGCCATGCCATGGCAGATCCTCTCAACCAAAAAAAAATTTTGACATACAATTTCTTAAGTGAGATTCTCGGGCTCATAGCTTCTTCGTTATAAGTTCGAATTGGCTCATTCAAAAGCCATTAGCTCACAAATTACATACTCTACGCGTTCATGCAATAATTTTATCTATTTGAATTCGTTTGCTAAAAATTCACCTATTAGTCCATTTTTAACGGAAACGGTAATCGTTCGTGAACGTTCAACGCTCATTTCTTCGTTCTTAGTCAGAATTCGGTCATTCTCGAGTCCGCAACTCTATAATGCCAAATAAGACTTGTCTCCATTGAAAACCAATGTTTCCAAGCTCAATATCAAAATTCGACTTCCATTCCGAGAATTTTACGAATTCGACGATTATCGTCCGAACTCGTGAATTTTGCCATAACTTCATTACTTATGATTTGTTCATCATTTCAAATGGATTCAATCCATCATACTAACATCTTGACATACATACTTCATTAACTTATAACTATGATAAGTTATTACTTGTTCTTTGTGAGTTTATAACTTATAAAAGTATAAACTACTTATGACTTCATTTCTCAAGACTATTATAGATTAAGTCTTTTAACCACCATTCTTGCTTCTTATTATCATAAAATCTTATTAAAGTAAACATATGAGTACTTCATATAATCTCTTCATAACTTAATTAAGTTGAATTACTTATTCATGACTTATACGGCTTAAGTCCATTGATTAATTATTCTTATAATTCCTTCGCATACATGTTCTACCACTACCCACTTCTCTAACAATGGAAGAGAAAGAGATTAATGGTTTAAGTTCTTACCCTTGATAATCACTTGCTTAATCCTTGTTCTTCTTCTTGCTTCTTGAACTATGAAAGACTAGCTTTCTAGCTTTTCTAGCTTATTCTCACTTATTCTCTCTAACCAATAAGCTATAAGTTATTGGATGAAAATCTAACAACTAACAAATGATCTAGCAAGCTTCCTATTTATAGGACTTCCTAAGTTAGGGTATAATGGTCATAAAGCCACTCCACCTCCTTAATCACCTCCTTACTATTCATTACCTAGCTATTAAGTAAACTTGGCCACCACACTAACTTAGCTCTTAAGTATACTTGCTTAGCACATAGCTTATCCTTTATTTGCTCATCAAATTAATTACTTGGCCATCACAATACTTAGCCATTAAGTTTACTTAGTCATCACATATAAGCACTTTACTTAGCCTTTAAGTTACTTAGCTTATCCTTTGCTTAATCCTTAAGTCTACTTGCTCATCACACTTAATGCTTGGCCACCAATTCACCCATATGATCATCGGTTGCCCCATGGATCCTCCTAATCCATTGGATTCTTACTTTGGGCTTAAGGTTTAATTAATTCTAACTTATATATTAGGCTTGCATTAACAATTCTTTGGGCTTTACCATTAGCTTGGATTGGGTTTACACATTTCTACACTTGGGCCTTATCAATGTCTCATTGGACTTTACAATTTCTTACTCAATCCTACAAGTCCATTACATTTGGCTTAAAGCCTTATAACGTATAATTCTCGTATTCCAACTCGTATACGTATTTAATATACGATATTCCATCATTCATACATACTCGTATAATACCTCATATTATACTTATATTCATTACCTCGTACAATACTTACGTATTATACAATCATAGCTTTAATTCATTATACGCATTTAAATTCCTTCACGGAACTCATTTTCCCTAACCGTTAGGTTTTAAGTCCGCAGGCGAAAAACTGTGTTTGTCATAACTGAAATATTATTGGATATTCCATCTCACCTCGATATTCTATCATTACGTATTTCTCGGAAGTTCAAAAATAATTCCAGAGCAGAAAATACGTGAATAGTGTTTTTCAAAAAAATTCTCGGAAAGTTTTTATTTTGTGTCTTGGAAATTCAAACACTTTAATTCTACCATGTAGCCAAAATACTATGACATTCCGATATGTTTAGGTCATCAAACGACCTTCAATTAGCTTACTCCCATAAATAATTAGTTAAATTCATTTAATCCACATAATTAAATAAAAATTTAATTCTCAAAAATCCAATTTTTATGGGGCGTTACAATTTTAATAACTCACTTATAGTTTAATGTCACACTCTATTTAATTAAATTCTAATATTCAAATTCAATTAAATTAAAACTAACAATAACTTCTCACATTAACAAACCACATTATCAAATTACCAAAAAATTATAATTTTCATTATAATTTTATTTAATAACTTAGTACATCACTTGAATTAATAAATATAACTAAAACCATATTATAACAATTCCTTTAATCCTTATTAACTCTCTAATTTAACTATTAAATTAAATTAGGATATTACCACTATGTAACATAATAATTAATTCAACACTCATTTAATTTAATTAATTTCAAAATACAAAATTACTAAATACCAACTTAATTAATATATTACACTTAATTAAGTTAGTTCTCCACAACTCATGAATTATTTATTTAACTAATAAATAATCAAATAAAACAAATATTTATTTAACAATAAACACATCAACTAAAATATTTATTTAATTCAATAAATATTTGAAATTATACATAAAATTCTGGATTTTCACAATTCCAAAGCCTAGTGAAGTCTCCCTTTTGTATTTATGTCTCATTATTTTTATGTTAATTTAGATTATGCGGCAAAGATGATTTATATATTGTGATGAACTAATCGAATATCTCTAATAAGATTTTCTCCCTTTTCTTTTCCCAAAAGAAAATGGACATAGCTAGGTTGCATCTCTTAACTACCAAATTTGAAACTTATACAAAGAAAGCTGAGCACACCTTTAGAGAACATCTTCAGGTGATGTCATCTATGATTGAAGCGTTAGGAGCTGTTGGCAACCCTTTGTCAGATGAATAGCAAATTCGGGCAGTAATTCGCTCATTTCCCGACAATTGGAATAATCTCAAGGTTAACATAGCTCAAAATGAAAACATTAAATCTTTAGAAGATGTTTTTCATCACCTTAAGCGCTTAGAAAATTAGCAGCTGGAGGTTGAGCATTTAAGGACTAAATAACTAGAAGATAAACACCTAAAGGCTAAACAAATAGAGACTGCTAATGTTAATGCACCTTAAGAGGTTGCAGAGGCTGGTGAGAAGGATAATGTCAATTTGATTTGGTACAACTTTGGCATAGCAGGACACTTCGCTCGTGATTGCATTGAGACGAAGAAGATACTCACTTATTTTGATCAAGCTATGTGTTTAGTGCTTCCACTATTTTCATCGCTCATTCTCTTCATGTGTGGATTGTAGATTCCGGAGCAATGGACCACATAGCGCGTGATCGGACCGGGTTCATGGAGTATCGTCGAGTTCTAGCTGGCAAAAAGTACTAATGGGGAATGACTCTAGTGTTGATGTGTTAGGAATTAGCACTTATAAATTAGAAATGTGAGGATGTTATGCATTGATTCTTCACAACGTACTCTATGCACCAGATGTTCAACAAAATTTATTTTATGTTCTTGCAGTACTTACTCTATTCGTTTTGATAATAATGGTGTTGTAATTTCTTGTGGGAATGATATTTATGGATATGGTTTTATTTCTAATGCTTTTATGGTTTCAGATACTATTAATTCTAGAATTAATAGTAATGATTCTTATTCCTTGCTTATCAAAAATGATCATGATAGTTCAATTAAATGGTATGCTAGATTAGGTCATATTGAAAAGGATAGAATGGCTAGGTTAGCTCGAGCATGTCTTTTAGACCCACTCGCTAAGGTCAATCTACCCATTTGTGAACATTGTTTAGCAGGGAAATCAACTAGAAAACCATTCGGTAAAACCACTAGAGCAGAAACACCACTGTAACTCATTCACTCAGACATCCGTGGCCCTTTAAATGTGAAAGAAAGGCATGGACGTTCCTACTTTCTCATAATGATAGATGATTATACGCACTTCAGGTACACTTTCTTGATCTCTTAAAAGTCAGAAGCATTAGATTGCTTTAGACATTGAGGAAAAAGGGATAATCAGGCAATTGAAATCCCTAGAACTCTGCAACAAAATGGTGTGGCAGAGAGGAGGAAATGTGGACTAGTAGAAAGCCCGAATTGGGCAATATGAGGTCTTAGGGATCCGTGACTTACGTGCACAATACTTCTCATAAATATGGGAAGTTGGGCCAGAAGGGTAAGAAGTGTATCTTTATAAGATATTCTGAACACTCCAAAGGTTATGTATTCATTGGAGATCAGCCTGATGGGATTGTATCCGAGATAAAGTCACGAGATGCGGATTTCCTTGAGATGAATTTTCCTAATATAGGTGAAGTGAGCAAGGAGATGAACCTTTATGAGATGAAGGAAGATTTGGACACCCCAAATTGTATAGTAGAGACCGAAGAAGATATTCTTCAAGCTCCTATAGATAGTAGGAGTGATATGACTTCGTGTAGTTCTCTTCCATCGAATTAGTAGTCTTTAGTTCCTCAAATACTTAGAAGTCAAAGGGGTAACATTCCACATCATCTATTTAAGATTGAGGGGAATGCCTTTATGGCTAATGCGCAGGATGATGACAAACCTCGATCTTATCAAGATGCTCTATCATCTGCTACTAGAGATAAATGGATAATTACAATAGAAGAGATGGAGTCCATGAGGACTAATCAAGTCTGGAACTTGGTTGACCTTCTACCAAGGCGAAAGGCTATTAGGAATAAATGGGTTCTTAAAGTTAAAAGCAAGGCTGATGGTTCCATTGAAAGGAACAAAGCTCATCTTGTAGATAAGGGCTACACCCAACAAGAGGGAATTGATTATAAGGAAACCTTCTCACCAGTTGTGAGGTTTGCCTCAATTCGCCTCATACTAGCGATTGTCGCGCATTTGGATCTGGAGTTATATCAAATGGATGTTAAGACAGCTTGTCCCAATGAAGATTTAGTTGAGAAGATATACATAGATCTGCCAAAGGGTTTCATCATAGAAGGATAAGAGCCCAAAGTATGCAAGCTCAAACGTTTTATCTATGGTTTGAAACATGCGTCCAGGAAATGGTATCTGAGATTCCATCGAGTCGGCATTAGTGATGAGTTTATGATGATCAAGGAAGACCATTATGTGTATATCAAACGGTCTAGAGATAAATTCCTCATCTTATCTATGTATATCGATGACATCCTACTAGTTGGGAATGCTAAGGAGATGATTGTCGTCACCAAAGGATGGTTGTCCTCTAACTTTGAGATGAAGGACAGGGGGAAGAAACTTATGTTATTGGAGTTAAGATCTATAGAGATCGCTCAAAAAAGCTTCTTTGTTTTATCTCAAAAGACTTACCTTAAGAAGGTTCTTGAGCAATTCTAGATGAGCAACTGCAAACCTATAGACACTCCTATCGCTAAAGGCGACGCCATTGAACCCAAGAAATGCCCTACTTCTCACGAGGAAATTGCAAAAATGTCTCATTACCCGTATGTCAATGTTATAGGAAAGCTAATGTATGCAGTTGTGTGTACTCGACCTGATATAGCATATGTAGTCGGTTATATTTGTGACGCCCCCAAAATAGATATACACCACTCATTCTGAGTCGACAGATACATGGTACAGAAACAACTACAACTTCATTAATACAATTGTCGTGCAAAATACGACAAACACATAAACTGTGAGTTTAAATACAAATATTGTCTTCTAGATAATATCCACACTCAAATAAGTTCTCATTACAATTATTGATACACTATTTTATAAAAATAGTGAGGACTGCTAAAACAACTGTCTAGGACCATCATTCCATGCCCCGACTATTTCCCGTTATATTCTCGCCTCTTGAGAAGAAAAATGGAACAAAAAGGAAAAGGGTGAGCTCAACTAGCCCAGTAAAGAATATTATGACTAAGATAATGAACAAAAACTTATCGTGAGCCTCCAACAAATAAAATAAAATATAATTAACAACAAGTTTTAGATTAATATTCACAGCGAAAATAACAATTCATTAGAAGAGTTTAGTAGAGAATAAAATCTATTATCTTCTATGATTTAAAAGTCCATCATCAATATTTTATCCCTGTAACATCAATCAATATACATCTTGAACCAAATATTCATCTTTTCTTTACAGGCCAAAGATATTCATTTGTATCAACAGTTGGTCATGTTTATCTCAACACCTATCCATCTTTTCACTACGGGCCAAAGATATTCATCAGGTAATCATTCATCTTTGCACTACAGTCCAAAGATATTCATCAAGTATCACCATTAAGGACTGAGGATGATGAAAAATATTTTAAAGAATGAATCTAGTGAGATAAAAAGGACAAATATTAGGGATTCGTACTTTAGATAATCCAAGTTCAAAAATACTCCATAATAAACCATAGTGGAGTAAAATTCAATAATGAAGATCAAAACATGGATACAATCAGAGATAGTAACCATAATAGACATCTGGAACAAAAAAGAGAAAATTTTATTTTTCGGTGAATAGTGCCGTATTTATGAATAGTGTCGTATACGTGAATAGTATCGTATACGTGAATAGTAATCCCTACACGAAAAGGTAGAAATTTCACAAGAAAAATAATACTTCGTGAACAGTACTCGTGAATAGTACCGTATTCGTGAATAGTGTCGTATACATATATAGTGTCTTATACGTGAATAGTAACCTCGACATGAAAAGGTAAAAATTTCATAATAAAATTCATACTAATATTTTGGTATAATGATATTGAGAGAATAACATCATTTACGAAGAAAATAACATCCCTTACCTCAAAAGAATAGTACATCTGACCGGAATATCGGATATAATGTTGAAGGAAACTTGCACTGAATAACAACTCTCAAAGTATCTAAATACTAACAAAAATACGCTCGATAATATAGAGAGAGAAAACTTATGATTCTGGTGTGATTTTCAATTCTAACTAAACACCTTATTTATAGAAAAATGCTAAAATGCCAAATCAGACTAAATTAATAAAATAATAATTTATCAAAAATTTTCACACACGCCACAATTGATCAAATTTTTAGCACACCATAGTGGGGCCCACCAAATTTAGAATTTTCACACCAACCAAGAGTGGGGCCCACCCATGTTTTTAATAAAAACATTTATTTCTAAAACTTTAATATTTCATAATAAATAGCCCTTTTATCAAAAAAAAATTGAATCTGATGTCTATTCTACTGGACGATTTGTAATACCTACATTCCGAAAAAATACTAATAAAACACCTCAACATTAATTCCTTCATTTATATCCACATAAAAATAAATATTTTCTTGTCATATAAATCAATAATTAATTATTCACAAATAATATTACAGAATCACAATACTGACAAGTAGGTCATTCCTAGGAAAGAAGGAGGCTTTTCGATAAGGATTTCTCATTACTGGCGCGTAATTATGTGACCAGACCCCTTTCCTAGACAAAACTTCCTTAGACATTGCCAATAATGCTATCTAATAATATTATTCAAATAATATGAATTATTGACCTGATAATGGGAAATACTGTGCAGTGACAATTATTGAAATAACAATAATATAAAATATCAACGCAATAATTATTGAATCAATAAAATAAAATATTGAACAGTAATTACTGTAACAATTATTGAGTAGTGCCTTCTTACGTAAGAATCAATAATTCAAAAATATTGTGCAATACCTGATAAGTAGGTTTTATACTTACTTATCTGGTATCTATTACTTGAATTAGTTACTTAAACCTATGTTTCATAGTTGATTTTTATACATTCTATGCTATTTTGTAGGTTATGACATAAAATTGGCTTGAAGAAGCAAGGAAAAGCAATCCGGGCATCTTTTGGACTAAAATATGTAAGCAAATACAAGAAGGGGAGATTGCAGGATTTTTAACACCAAGTTTGATGCATGTTCTTAGCTTGGAACTTGGAATATACTGTAGAGCTTCTTCTTATCTTTTCGGAACATCTTGAATCATTACAATCGAAGTTCGGATGCGAGAGTTATGGCCTTTTATCAACGAAGATCAAAGCTAAGAGTTCTCATGCTTGCAATTTACACAGCTTCTACTTCAAGCTCAATTTTGATCTTGTTCCGGCCAGAATTTATCAATTCTCAAAGAATAAAATTTGTAGAGCTCGTCGATATATTTGATTTGATAGGTGGAAGGCCTCGTAACTCCTCCCAAATCAAAGGTTATGGCCGTTTTACCAAAAGACGTCATAGTGAAAACCGACCCACGTAAGCGGATTTTCCTTCACAAAATACCCATTGAAGCGGTCATACTAAAAAAAATAGAACCATAGCCCTCGCCAGTATGGCCCTTTATAAGGCTAAACCCGTCGAGCGCGAAGTACGCGTAGAAAAAGCGAATTGTCCAAATTTGAGTCCAAGAAGGATTGTTTCGATCCGATTGACTCAAGGACTTCCAAGAGGACTTAAAGACATGTAAAGAGGCATATAAAAGAAGGAGAATCACAAGGATTAGAGGAGAGAGAGAGAGGGGATTCCATTAGATTAGATTAGAGTAGAATAGGAGAAAACACCAATTTTTATGAGATTTGGAGATTGAAGCACTTGGAAGCCATTGGAGATCAAGATCAAGAGCGAGACGGAGGACGAATTTGCCGACAACAGATTCACTTCTTTTTCTTAATCTTATTCTTATTCTTATCTTTTAATGTTTATTCAAGTGTGGATTCTTAGTTTTAATTCAATGAACTAATTCTTTGTTTGAGATTACAATGGATCTTATTGTGTAGTTTATTTTAATATGATTCACTATCAATTATTATGTTCTATTGTGAGGATTGTCTATTGTGATTTGGACTTAATTGTTTAATTGATTGGCCATCAATTACTGTGATAATCTATATGAACTCAAGAGATGAAGTTTAGATTTAGATCTGATCATAATAGCATGTGTTTGTGATTTCTGCATAGATGGAATTCATGATTCGTGTTTAGGATAGAGATATGCCTTTATACCATATGTAATCTTATAGAGAACTTGTGCTTTAAATCTTTTTTAATTGTAATTCACATATAGATATAGTGGATTAGTTAATTAGGGTGTCTTGCTTAATTCTATCATCTGTGGATTTAAGTGAGTATGGGTATTATGCATCGAGAGGTGGTTTTATCTGCTTTAGTGTTCTTGATTAACAATTCAGAATAGAGAATAATTGATGAAAAGTGTGTTAACTTAAATGAAGCAATAAGTGAAGTTATGATCTTAAATCTTCGTAATCTTAATTTAACTAGTGGAATTTAATAGTATTTTAATTATATAATTTGAAATTCATTCGTTTAAATAAGATTAAGTTGGTTACGGGTTAGTGTTGGTCATTTTACCGATCAATATATGCGTGCAAGTATACATGGTCACCAAGTAATAAAGAGTAAATAAAGTATCGTTCCGACGGAGAATTAACTAATAAAGTTTACCAAGCACTAACCTATAACCATTTCAGTCTTATTTAAACGAATGATTTAATATAGTGATGAAAATTATAAAATTAAATAATACTAACTATCCCTAGAATGAAACTAGATAATGAAGACTCGAGATTACAATTTACCCAATTGAATCATTTAAATCGACACACTTCATGTTAAGCCAAATTAATTATAGTGGATTGTTAGTCGAGAACACAAAAGTGAAATATAGCCATCTCTCGATGTACCATACCCATATCACATGTAATCTACAATTGATAAAATACACATGAACACCCACATTATCTAAACCGCTATATGTCTATGCAATTTACAAATAAATAGGATTTAAGCCCAAGCTCTCAATTGACTACGACTGGTGCTTTGGTATATGTCTATCCTAAGCATGAATCATACATTCCATCACCATGTAGAACATACAAACACAAGCTATCAAGATCATATCTAAACCCATATTTCATTTTTGAAGTTCATATGGATTATCACAATAATTGATGGCCAATCAACTAAACAAATAAGCATGAATCTTAATAGACAATCTCATAACAATTAATAAGACTAACAATGAAGTATGTCAAAATAAACTAGGCAATAGATTCCATTGCAATCCCAAAATAGAGTTTAACTCATAGTTGAATTAGAATCCATGATCCACAATTGAATATACATTGAAAGATACAAATAGAAGTAAAAAGAGTTAGGGATTAAGAATAGCAAATCTGAGTTTCTTCTCTTGTTTCACTTCTTGAATTTCAAGGATCTTCAATTGCTTCAATCCCCAAATCTTAGCTCTTCTAAGGTTCTAATCTACTCTAATCTAATAAGGAAATTAAAGAAAAGAAAGGGGCATATGTAATGTAGATTGATCCCCCAAGGGTGGAATCCCCCTTTACATCATGAAAATACGTCTCCTTTATAAGCCCTAATTGAACCCCCCCTCTAAGTTACGCTTCAATCGCACTATCTAGTGAAAAAGTCATCTCTAGTCAACTTCTGAAGTGGCGCGGCCGCTCTGGAATTGGCATGAAGTTGGGCGTGCCCGCGCTCAAGTATCAAATTGCATTTTTTTGCTCCAGGGAATGGCGCGGCTGTGCCTTAAATACACTAAAAATCCGCGCGCCCGCACCAAGGATTTTCTACTACAGTGTCCTCTGATAAAACGACCATAACTTTTGATATATAAAGAGTTACGGGGTCTGCTACCTATCAAATCGAAGCTCTCGACAATTTCTACAACTTTCATTCTTTAAGAATTGAGAAATAATGCACGGATGAAGGTTGAAATTTGGTTGGAAGTGACAGCTATGCAAATGGCCATCCAAAATAGTGACGTTCAACGTTCGTTGGTACAAAGGTCATAACTCTTGCATCCGAACTCCAATTGGAATGATTCAAGATGTTCCGGAAAGCTAAGAAGAAGCTCTACAACATAATCTAAGTTCCAAGCCAAGAACATGAAATGAATATGATAGCCTAAACGATGTCCGGATTGCTTTTCCTTGCATTTTCATACCAATAGTCGCTCACATCGTTCCCAAGCATAAGATCTACAAAATGAACACAAAATGCATGAAAAGTAACTAAGAAACATGAGTATAAGCAACTAATTCAAGTAACAGATACCGAATAAGTAGGTATAAAACCAACTTATCAGTTAGTACTTGGTGATTTTTATTAACTAATTCCTCGTGGGAAAGATACTCTACTTTCACTTTATTACTTGTTGACCACGTATACTTGTGTGTTGTGCGTAATTAAATTTTACCCAACAAGTTTTTGGCGTTGTAGCCGGGGAATTAGTTTAATATTTTTTTACCAATATTAATTTCAATCAAATTAGTCTTAATTTAAACATTTTTTATTTTTATTTTTAATTCTCTTCCTATATTTCTCTCTTTTCAGGTACCATGGATGACTTTGCATATCAAAGGCCATATTCGAGTATGACTCAACCAAGGGGAGCGGGGATTGATGGACTCAATGTATTTTCTGCATTATCAGCACAACTTGAGACACTTTCGAGGAGGTTGGACGTTGTTGCAACCCAACGTAATCGAAGGATAGCAGTTACTTGCAATTACTGTGCTGGAAATCACCCGATTAATCAATGTATCATCAGTCTTGGGCTAGTACAGTATGGTGGTAACTGCCTCAACAACTATTCTTATCCCAGTTATCATCAAGTTTGGGGGTATCACCTGGATTCTTCATAGAGCTATAATTATCAAGATCAATACTCTAATCCAAATCCAACATACATGCCGGAATTCTCATATCAACCTCCAATAAAAGAAGAAAAGTCAAAGTTGGAGGAATTACTGTCAAAGGTTATAGCAAACCAAGAGGAGAGGATGATGAGTCAAGAAATATCGAGCCACAATTTTTAGCACCAGATGGAATAACTCATCACCACTTCAACTCATGGTCCTCAATACATAGATTCCAAAACTGAGACAAATAATTCGAGATTGGAGGAATTGTTGTCCAAGTTCATAGCATCAAATGAGGAGAGAAGGATTAATCAAGAGAAGTCAATTGAAATCTTGAAATAAGATAGATCAAATGACCAAAGCCGTAAGCAACCTTCCTCCAAACACTTGGCTTTATGACATGGATGACAAAATTGACGGAGAACCCGAACCAAATTTGCGACTGGATGAGCCACAAGATATCGGAAGTGTGGAGATAATTGGGGATAATGAAATAGAGGTCGACGAAGATCTAAATAGGTCTCCACCAAAGATTAAAGAGTCAGTCAAATTTGAAAAATCATGCCCACTTAGTAGTCATGTCATCGACGAAGCTCTTAATGACATAAGAGCGAGTACAATTTTGAATCCATGGTGGCACGAGAAAGAGAAGATAGATGAAGAGCCCATTGTGTATGACAAGCTTCCATGCCCCAAAGTGATCACATACACAATGGAGAAAACACCTAGTTGTGGGACGTTCTTAATTGAGATCATACCAAATTAGAGCATGCTAGGTGACTTTGATGCATTAGCCATCACAAATGGGAACCTACCAAAAGCTATATTATTTCTGATGGATGGAGGGTTCCTCAATTATCGAAGAGGAATTGGATAGCGTTGACCAGACAAAGTCAGGCTAAAAGACTGTAAATCAAGCACTAACTGGGAGGCAACCCAAGAATTTTTATATTTATATGATTTACTAGTTTATTTAGTAGAGATGAATTAATTTGCTTATTAAGTTCTCCTACCAATCCAAGTGTTATTCTAATCCAAGGTGTCTCTCTTAATTGCAGGTATTGGAGGTTCAATGGACATGTAAAAGATTATGAAAAGGTTATTCAAGTCAAATTCAAGTGTGGTGCCCAATTTGTAACATGTGCCTAATCTATTCTCCAAACTTAGCGGACAAGGGGGAGGATTGCTATATTTTTAGGGAAGTCCTCTGCTTTACTTTTTTCTATTTCAGCCATTGAGGACAATGTCTAGTTTAAGTTTGGGGGCATTTTAGTGTCGTATTGCATATAGTTAGTTATTTACATTGTAGTTCGTATAGTTACATTTAGCTTTTACATTCAGTTTCTTTAAAAAAAAATTAAAAAAAATAAAAATTTTCAAAAATAGTAGTTAGTTTACTATGTTTATATAGCATTTAGTACATCTTGCATGAGTCCAGTTGTTTGATATTTACAGTTTGTTTTGGCCAATGATGAGATTGGAATTGGGTAGACAAGTATAGTACTGACTATTAGAGCTTTGATGTGATTTCTTTTTAGGAATTGAGTCTTTTTCTGTTTGAAACTTGTATAATAAGGATAGCACAGTAAAAATAACTTGTTGATTAATTGAGTTTAAATTGATACATAATGGGACTCTAAAGGATAATGCTAGTTTAAATGAAAGAATGACAAGAATAAGTAATGATGGCTAAAGTTAGACAAGAACCTAAGTTTGGGAGAATATTTAGGGTATATAAGCTATAAAAAGAAAAAAAGTATGAATAAACAATGTGGCGTGCATTTCTAGTTTTGTGGCCTTTGTTACTTGAGTAAGTAAGCCCGAGGGAATTGTCTTTACACCTAGCGCCCTAAGGTCTTAATGGTCTGGGAGTCGTTGGTCGAAAGCTCGTTAAGGTAGCATTGAAAAGCCTAAGGGAATAAGACATTGCATAGCTATGTGTATATAAAATAAAAAAATGAATAAAACGGGAAATAAGAGAAAAAATCCCCCGTAGATGAAAAATAAAGCATAAGTATCCCATATTGACCCTCGATATTGGTAATTGTTTGATTTTAGTTGAATCTAGCCTATTTTTGGATTTCTTGAGTTTACACTATATGATGCCTTCGAAGAGACTTGATATGTGTTAAATTTAATTTTATATCAGTTAACATTGTTGTGGAGCACACACGCACTATATTAGTGATAACAGTCTAAGATTTGATGATTAATTGGGAAATTATTGATTTATTTTGATATGATGTATTATCATGTTTATTTGATTTCTCTAAGACCGATTGATTAGACTTGTTTCTGTCATTACTGCTGGATTCGTAGGCATGTAGATTAGTTCCATTGCATAGCATTGTTGTTTTGTATTTTTGCTTGAGGACAAGCAACGGTTTAAGTTTGGGGGTATTTGATAAGTAGGCTTTATACTTACTTATCCGGTATCAATTACTTGAATTAGTTACTTAAACCAATGTTTCTTAGTTACTTTTCATACATTTCATGCTATTTTGTAGGTTATGACATAAAATTGGCATGAAGAAGCAAGGAAAAGCAGTTCAGACATCTTTTGGACTAAAATATGCAAGCAAATACAAGAAGGGGAGATTGCAGGACTTTTAACACCAATTTGGATGCATGTTCTTGGCTTGGAACTTGGATTATACTGTAGAGCTTCTTCTTAGCTTACCGGAACATCTTGAATCATCCCAATCGGAGTTCGAATGCGAGAGTTATGGCCTTTTTATCAACAAAGATCAAAGCTAAGAGTTCTCATGCTTGCAATTTACATAGCTTCTACTTCAAGCTCGATTTCAATATTGTTCTGGCTAGACTTTCTCAATTCTCAAAGAATACAATTTGTAGAGCTCATCGATATCTTCGATTTGATAGGTGGCAGGCCTCGTAACTCTTCCCGGATCAAAGGTTATGGTCATTTTACCAAAGGACGTCATAGTAGAAAAGTGACCCCCTCCCTAGCGGGCTTTCCCTTCACAAAATGCACGCTGGGGTGGGCATACCAGCTAGAAAATAGAACCATAGCCCACCGGAGCGGGCCCTTTACAAGGCTAAACCGCGCTGGGGCGGGGGTACGCGTAAAAAAAGCAAATTTTGTCCAAATTTGAGTCCAAGAAGGATTGTTTCGATCCGATTGACTCAAGGACTTCCAAGGACTTAAAGACATGTAAAGAGGCATATAAAAGGAGGAGAATCACAAGGATTAGAGGAGAGACGGAGGATTCCATTAGATTAGATTAGAGTAGAATAGGAGAAAACACTAGTTTTTATGAGATTTGGAGATTGAAGCACTTGGAAGCCATTGGAGATCAATATCAAGAGCGAAACGGAGGACGAATTTGCCGAAAACAGATTCACTTCTTTTCCTTAATCTTATTCTTATCTTTTAATTTTTATTCAAGTGTGGATTCTTAGTTTTAATTCAATGAACTAATTCTTTGTTTGAGATTACAATGGATCTTATTGTGTAGTTTATTTTAATATGATTTGTTATCAATTATTATGTTCTATTGTGAGGGTTGTCTATTGTGATTTGGACTTAATTGTTTAATTGATTGACCATCAATTACCGTGATAATCTATATGAACTCGAGAGACGAAGTTTAGATTTAGATCCGATCATAATAGCATGTGTTTGTGATTTCTGCATAGATGGAATTCATAATTCGTGTTTAGGATAGAGATATACGTTTAGGCCATATGTAATCTTATAGAGAACTTGTGCTTTAAATCCTTTTTAACTGTAATTCACATAGAGATATAGTGGATTAGTTAATTAGGGTGTCTTGCTTAATTCTATCATCTGTGGATTTAAGTGAGTATGGGTATTATGCATCGAGAGGTGGTTTTATCTACTTTAGTGTTCTTGATTAACAATTCAGGATAAAGAATAATTAATGAGAAGTGTGTTAACTTAAATGAAGCAATAAGTGAAGTTGTGATCTTAAATCTCCATAATCTTAATGTAACTAGTGGAATTTAATATTAGTTTAATTATATAATTTTAAATTCATTCGTTTAAATAAGATTAAATTGGTTATAGGTTAGTACTTGGTAATTCTTGTTAACTAATTCCTCGTGGGAACGATACTCTACTTTCACTGTATTACTTGTTAACCACGTATACTTACGTGTTGTGCGTAATTAGATTTTACCCAACAATACCGTGTGCTACTGTGCAACCACGCATATTACTATATTTTTACCACCAGGTACTCCAATAGTGTTAACGGTAACAATTATCCCGCTATTTATAAAAACTCAAACTTGTAGTTTTCTTCATCTGACCATTTTCCGTTATAGGGCCCACAAATGGCTGCGTCGTCCTACGAATATTCCCCGACAACAAGAATATTCCACGACCAAATGAATATTCCCCGAAAATAATGAATTGTTTATAACCACTTGCTTATTTTGCAAAATTTGCACTTTTTACCCATAACCAAAGCATTATATCAAATTAACACCTTATTATTTAAAAATAATGAATAAAGAAAATTCAATTTTATTTATAAAAATTTGGGGTCTTACAACCTCCCGTCCTTATGAAATTTCATCCTCAAAATTGACGTACGTACCTGGTGTTTCGAAAAGGTAAGAGTACCTCGCTTTCATTTCTGATTCCAACTCCCAAGTCATTTCCTTAATAGCATGGTTTCTCTACAAAACCTTGACTTGTGGTATAACCTTTGTGCTTAGGACATGTTATTTCCTATCCAAGATCTTGATAGGTACCTCCTCGTACGTTAAATCTTTGGCTATCTCGTCTGGTTCTAACTCAATAATGTGGTTTAGGTCTTTCACATATTTACGAAGCATAGATATGTGAAAAACATTATGAACACGAGACATGCTCGGAGGTAATGCGAGTCTATAGGCCACATTTCCTATTCAGTAAAGAATCTCAAATGGACCAACAAATCGTGAATTGAGTTTTTCTCTCTTACCAAATCTTGTAACTCCCTTCCATAGAGCAATACGTAACAATACATGATCCCCAATATTAAATTCCACGTCCTTTCGATGAAGATCCGCATAACTCTTTTGTCGATCTTGTGCCGTTTGTATACGTTGTCGAATGTTTTGGATATTTTCTATAGTCATGCGTACAAATTCTGGTCCCAACAACTTTGCTTCACCCACCTCATCCCAGCATACTGGGGAATGACACTTTCATCCATACAACGCCTCGAATGGAGCCCATGCTTATACTTGCTTGATAATTGTTGTTGTAGGAGAATTCCACTAATGACAAGTACTTATCCCAACTTTCTTTGAAATCTAGGACACAGAGTCTTAATAGATCTTCAAAAGTTTGAATAGTCCTTTCTGATTGCTCGTCCGTTTGAGGATGGTATGTCGAACTGAATCGTAAATTCGTGCCCGTAGCTTTCTGCAAACTAACCCAAAATTGTGAAGTGAATCTTGGGTCACGATCCAAAACTAAAGATACTGGCATGCCATGAAATCTCACAATCTCATTCACGTACATACGAGCAAGACGTTCAAGAGAATAAGTCTCTCATATCGGTAAGAAATGAGCAGACTTGGTTAATCTATCAACAATAACCCAAATTGCATCTATGCCTTGAGAAACCTTGGGAAGACCGGTAATGAAATCCATGGTAATGTGTTCCCACTTTCATTTTGGAATCTCAAGTGGTTGCAATAGACCCTTTAGCACTTGATGCTCCGCCATTGCACGTTGACAAATTAAACACCTCGAAATAAACTATGCGATATCTCTCTTCATATTTCTCCACCAAAATGTATGTCGAAGATCGTGATACATTTTGGTACTCCCAGGATAGATTGTAAACGGTGTGTTGTGTGCCTCCATCATGATTCTATGTTTCAAGTCAGAATCATTAGGAATGCAAAGTCTAGAGCTAGACTCGAAGTATTCCTTCTTCATCGATTCTTGCTTCTTGAATAACACCTTGTACTTTCTTCTTCATACGCATCAGCTCTAGGTCTGTTGCTTGAGCAGCTTTAACTTTATCGACTAAAGTCAATTCTACTCGTATGTTTGATATCACCACGTGGGTACTTGTAGCCTTTAACTCTATCTCCATCCTTTATAAGTCGTACAAAATGGGTCTTTGTGTTAACAATATCGCACTCGTACCCGCATACGATCTTCTACTCAATGTGTCAGCTACCACGTTCGTTTTTCCAGGATGATATTGAATGTTATGGTCGTAATCTTTCAACAGCTCGAGCCAACGTCGTTGCCGTATGTTGAGTTCCTTTTGGGTGAAGAAATATTTGAGGCTTTTATGATCCGTATAAATCTCCACTTTTTCCCCATACAGGTAGTGTCTCTAGATTTTCAATGTGAAAACGATTGTTGCCAATTCTAGATCATGAGTAGGATAATTCCTCTCATATTCTTTGAGTTGTCACGAGGCATAGGCTATGACTTTCCCATGTTGCATGAGAACACATTCTAACCCTTTGCCTGAAGCATCGCTATAGATAACAAATCCATCCGAACCAGATGGTATTGTCAGAACAGGTGCCGAAATGAGTCTCCTCTTGAGCTCTTGGAAACTCTTCTTACGTTCATTGTTCCATACAAATTTTGTATCTTTCTGAGTCCGCTGAGTTAACGGAGTAGCAATTCGAGAAAATCCTTCCACGAATCTCCGATAATAACCAGCTAAGCCCAGAAAGCTACGTACTTCGGTCACCGACTTCGGTTGCTCTCAACTTTGTATTGCTTCAATCTTCGCCAGGTTAATAGATACTCCATGTTTTGACACCACGTGCCTAAGGAATGCTACTTCCTTAAGTCAAAACTCGCATTTCTTTAGCTTGGCATATAGTTTGTTATCACGAAGCCTTTGAAGTACCAACTTCAAATGGTACTCATGATATTCACAGCTTTTGGAATAGATGAGGATGTCATCAATAAAGACAACATCAAATTGATCCAAATATTCCTTGAACACATGGTTCATGATATCCATGAAAGCAGCAGGAGCATTAGTCAATCCAAAAGACATGACTAAGAATTCATAATGCCCGTACCGAGTTCTGAAGGCAGTCTTTGGAATATCCTCAGTTTTAAACTTCAGTTGATGATATCCAGAATGAAGATCGATCTTTGAAAAGAATTGTGCTCCTTGCAACTGGTTGAACAGGTCATCAATGCGAGGTAGTGGATACCTATTCTTGATGGTGACATGGTTCAATTCTCAGTAGTTAATACAAAGTCTCATATTCTCGTCTTTCTTCTTTATGAATAAAACAGGAGCACCCCAAGGGGATGTACTAGGACGAATGAAACCGATGTCCAACAACTCCTGTAGTTCAATAGGAGCCATTCGATATGGGTTTTTAGAAATAGGTTTTGTACCCGGTTCAAGGTTAATAAAGAATTCAACTTCACGTTCTGGGGGTAGACCGGGAAGTTCTTCAGGAAATACGTCAGGAAATTCACTAACAACAGAAATATTATTCAAATCTGATGTGTTTTTGTTCAAGTCCATAACATGGGCTAAGAAAGCTTGACATCCATTTTTCAATTAACGAATGGCTTTATGGCTTAATATGACAGTGATCGACTTTAGTGGTTTGGTTGCTTAAATTCGTATAACAGGTTGGTTAGGAATATGAAAACTAACAACCTTACGAGAATAATCAATTTTGGAATGATGAGTAGTTAACCAATCAATCACTAAAATCACATCAAATGCAATTATCTTTAAAGAGATAAGATCAACATGTAATGTGTTGGTGCCAACTTGGATCAAGTACGATTTATAAACAGTGGATGTAATGAAAGTTTCTCCTAACAGAGTCTCAACAGATAAGTTAAAGTCTAATTTCTCCGGATTCAAGTTCAAACGTTGAGCACAAGCAGGAGAGATAAAAGAATGGGTAGAACCGGTATCTAGTAAGGTATAAACTTCGCAAGAGTTTATGATTAGCTTACCCATGATCATATCGTTCGGGTTCCTCACGTTTTGGCCAGTCACGACAAATGCTCTTCCAGGAACCGCTGACTTTGACTTATCTGGGACAGCCTTTGGAGTCACCATTCCCGCTGGACTTGGTTTCGCTATAGAACAATCTCGAGCTATATGACCTTCTTTTCCATGGTTATAACATACCTTGAATTGTTGTGGGCAGTTTGGGCTGATATATCCCTCTTTCTTACATTTATAACATACGACCGGTGGTCGTTATCCTCCCCTGGAAACAGTTGATGCTGGTGTCGACGTCTTCACGTTGTCATTGTTGTACCTTCTTTTTTTGAAATCTCCTCCCGACTCACTTCTTCTATTGTCATGGCCACGATTACCACCAGAGTGGTTACCGCTTTTGTCCGTATTTTTCCCTCCCTTCTAGTTATCATTGCTCCGATGACTGCTGCCACCGGTATGACCTTGGTTGTGGTCCCTCGGTTGAACATACTCATTATCTCGCTCTAATAATTGAGCCTTGTTGACAACATCTGAATACAGAGAAAATTTGTGAGAGATAAGGTATTAACGAATTTTGGGTTTTAGACCTCTCAGAAACATCCGCGTCATACGTTCCTCATTCTCTACCAAATGAGGTGCAAACCTGAATAACTCTGCGAACTTAGCCTCATACTGGGACACAGTCATGTTGTTTTGTTCCAGTCTAATAAACTCTACCTCCTTCATATGACGAATACTTTCAGGAAAGTACTTGTCATTGAACAGTTTCTGAAATGTTTCCCAAGACATGTTGAGTGCGACAGGCTGGGTATGCTTCACAGATCCCCACAAGTAATCTGCCTCACCACGGAACATAAAGGTAGCGAATGGAACCTTCTGTTCCTCCGTGCATCCCAAGACATCAAATATCTTGGTAATTTGCTTAACCCACGTTTCCGCCTTAATCGGATCCGGCTTTCCCAAGAACTCTGATGGTCCCAACTCTTTGAACTGCTTGGCTGTGACAAACCGCGTGTTTCTATCATTTCCACCCGTATTTTGTACATGAGTCTCCCTCGTCTGATTTTGCATGAACTGCAAAAAGCTTCTAAACATCCCATCATTCATCGTTTGTTCGGTAGTGTTGTTTACAGGAGGAACATTGTCATCATGTAGCACGTTCTCCTGGTTGGTGATTAAAGGTGTCTCAACGGTCTCATTCACTCCATTGTTAACCTTTCCAGCTGCCATTCTCAAATACTGCCACAAAACAAGGGTTAATTAAAGAAATTGACATACCACATAATACCCATATGTTTTGACCGACCAATAAATAAGCTTAGGTAGGACACACTAACGAAGGATTTACTTCTCTCCCCTCCTAGTTCTATTCCCTGATCTCCACCAGAGACTATATCCCTAAGCTCTGATACTAACTGTGACGCCCCCAAAATAGATATACACCACCCATTCTGAGTCGCCAAATACATGGTACAAAAACAACTACAACTTCATTAATACAATTATTGCGCAAAATACGACAACACATAAACTGTGAGATTAAATACAAATATTATCTTCTAGACAATATCCACACTCAAATAAGTCCTCTTTACAATCATTGATAAACTATTTTACAAAAATAGTGAGTACTACTAAAATAATTGACTAGGACCATCATTCCACACCCCGACTAGTTCCCGCTATATTCTTGCCTCCTGAGAAGAAAAATGGAACAAAAAGGAAAAGGGTGAGCTCAACTAGCCCAGTAAAGAATATTATGACTAAGATAATGAACAACAAATTATCGTTAGCCTTCAACAAATCAGATAAAATATAATGGACAACATGTTTTAGATCAATATTCACAGCAAAAATAACAATTCATTAGAAGAGTTTAGTAGAGAATAAAATCTACTGTCTTCTATGATTTAAAAGTCCATCATTAATATTTTATCCCTGTAACATCAATCAATATACCTCTTGAACCAAATATTCATCTTTGTTTTACGGGCCAAAGATATTCATTTGTATCAACAGTTGGTCATGTTTATCTTAACATCTGTCCATCTTTGCACTACGAGCCAAAGATATTCATCAGGTAATCATTCATCTTTGCACTACAGGCCAAAGATATTCATCAAGTATCACCATTAAGGACTGAGGATGATGAAAATTATTTTAAAGAACGAATCCAGTGAGATAAAAGGACATAGATTAGGGATTCATACTTTAGATAATCCAAGTTCAAAAATACTCCATAATAAACCATAGTGGAGTAAAATTCAAGAATAAAAATCAAAACATAGATACAATCAAAGATAGTAACCATAATAGACATTTGGGACAAAAAAGAGAAAAATTTATTTTTCGGTGAATATTGTCGTATTTGTGAATAGTGTCGTATACGTGAATACTGTCTTATACATGAATAGTAACCCCGACATGAAAAGGTAAAAATTCCATAAGAAAAATTATACTTCGTGAATAGTACTCCTGAATAGTATCGTATTCGTGAATAGTGTCGTATACGTGAATAGTAACCTCGATATGAAAAGGTAAAAATTTCATAATAAAATTTATACTAATATTTTGGTATAATGATATTGAGAGAATAACATCATTTACGAAGAAAATAACATCCCTTACCTCAAAAGAACAGTACTTTTGACCGGAATATCAGATATAATGTTGAAGGAAACTTGCACTGAATAACAACTCTCAAAGTATCTAAATACTCACAAAAATACGCTCGATAATATAGATAGAGAAAACTTATGATTCTGGTGTGATTTTCAATTCTAACTAAGCACCATATTTTTAGGAAAATGCTAGAACGCCAAAGTAGACTAAATTAATAAAATAATAATTTATCAAAAATTTTCACGCACGCCACAATTGATCAAATATTTAGCACACCACAGTGGGGCCCACCAAATTCAAAATTTTTACACCAACCAAA
The DNA here is from genome assembly GCA_020205605.1 of Panax ginseng. Classification (NCBI taxonomy): domain Eukaryota; kingdom Viridiplantae; phylum Streptophyta; class Magnoliopsida; order Apiales; family Araliaceae; genus Panax; species Panax ginseng. Next base: position 62,104,586 of record CM035135.1, read on the forward strand.
AGTGGGGCCCACCTATGTTTTTAATAAAAACATTTATTTCTGAAACTTCAATAATTCATAATAAATAGCTCTTTTATCAGAAAAATTCGAATCTCATGTCTATTCAATAGGAAATTTAATTCTCTACAACTTTGTAGAAGAAAGTTTTTCCAAATTCCAAACAGAAAATGCCCGAAATCCATATACGGACGATTTTTAATACCTCCATTCCGACAAAATACTGATAAAACACCTAAACATTAATTCCTTCATTTATATCCACATAAAAATAAATATTTCCTTATCATATAAATCAATAATTAATTATTCACAAATAATATTATAAAATCACAATATTGACAACCAGGTCATTCCTAGGAAAGAAGGGCTTTTCGATAAGGATTTCTCCTTATCAACGCAATTTAGGTGACCAAACCCTTTCCTGTATGTAACTTCCTTAGACATTGCTAATAATGCTATCTAATAATATTATTCAAATAATATGAATTATTGATCCGATAATGGAAATATCAGGCAATGACAATTATTGAAACAATAATAATATAAAATATCAACGCAGCAATTATTGAATCAATAAAATAAAATATTGAACAATAATTATTGTAACAATTATTGAGTTGTGCCTTCTTATGTAAGAATCAATAATTCAAAAGTACTGCAATACCGGTGCTATCGCATTAACCACGCCAGACATCAGTATTTTAACCACTGGGTATTCCAACAGTGTTAACGGTAACAATTACGTTGTTATTTATAAAAAAAAACTCAAACTTGTCGTTTTCTTCATCTGACCATTTTCCGTTATGGGTCCCACAAATAGTTGCGTCGTCGTACGAATATTCCCCGACAGCAAAAATATTCCACGACCAAACGAATATTTCCCGACAACAATGAATATTTTATAACCACTTGCTTATTTTGAAAATTTTGCACATTTCACCCATAACCAAAGCATTATATCAAATTAACACCTTATTATTTCAAAATAATGAATAGAGGAAATTCAATTTTATTTCAAAATATTTTTAAAAAATATTTTATTTTAAAATATTAAATATAATTATTATTTTAGAATTATTTTTTTATTTTTAAATATTAAATATAATTATTATTTTTAATTTTTAAAAAAATAATATTTTATTTTAAAATATTAAAATAACTATTTTTAAAATAATTATTTTTTATAATATTAAAATAATTATTATTTTAAAAATAATAATTTATTTTAAAATTTAAATATTATTATTTTAAAATTATTTTTAAAATAATAATATATTTTAAAAATTAAAAATTAGGATTGGGTCAAACTGGGTTGGGTTAGGTTAAAATTTAGTTAAAAAGGGTCGGGTTGGGGTCAAATCAGGTAAAAGGAACGGAACTGCCAAAAAATATCACTTTAAAGACCTAACTGACGGAAAATGAACTTTAGGGACGACTTTGAAAGTGAGTAATAACTTGAAGAGACAAAAGAGTTATTCAGCCCGATAAATTTGTGTCCAATTACCATTGTAAATTAAATATATTAACACATGGGATTGAATATGATTATTAGATGACCTACTTATTGCAAATCTCTCCAAAAGGGTTTAGCACTAATATTTATCCACTCAATTGACAATTAAAAAGTTGATTTAAATATTTATAATATATATCATTTTCTTTTTAATTATTTGCATAACAAAAAGTTATAATTGGCAAATGACATTTATTATACAACTAGTATCCAATTCTCGCATTTATATAAGCTTGTCCAAATTGAACGGCTTAGAATCCAAATACCTTTTTAACCATTCATTATACTACATTTCAATATTGTTATTGATATTAAATTTTATTAAAAGTATGGAAAATAAGACTTATGTTCATTAAGATAGATTTTTATTTATTTAACTTATTTTCTTTCGTATTTTATAAAATTCAAAACGTACCCATATATGAGACATGGAAGATTTCGTTGCCTCTTCACTTTCTGTACTAGATTATAAAGTAAATGACTATGATTCTGTCCTCATATTTTCAAATGTTTCCAGTGATGATGTTCTTGGTTGCTTCATCTTTTGTTTACAAAGTACAAAGTGATACCTTCTATGTTATTAGTCAAAAACAGCATGCCATGGACAAATTAGTCGGCCGCCCCAATATCACTATGCTCTTTCACATTTTAAATATATTTTGTTAACGTCAAGTTTTGCCAGCGCGTTCAATCACAGAATCCACGCGCTTGAATTTGCACAATAACAGATCACACACGAAGCTTGACGACTTGTGCCGCCGAAGGATAGTTCCGATGTGAGAATAAGTACAGACCGTTCACAAGGTTTAACAATAGAGGCTTTAGTATTTAGTGCTCAATGAAGTATTATCTCTTAATTGAAACTCAAGCCTTATATTTATAGCGTTCTCACTACCTTAGAATCCTCCTCCGAGTCAATTTAGGACTCCTAAATATGGCAGTTACCATTATTTGGGTCCAACACAATCTCCTTAAAAAGTGCAAGTAGAATCCAATCCCAACATTACCTTTGGAGTTACCTTATTTGAATATGGTTAGGACCAGAATCTTTAACCATTTAAACTCCTTATGGCTCCAGAATCTGCACGTAGGACATCCAAATGTACAAGTCCAATCCAACCGAACTCATATACTGGTCTGGGCTCTGACCCCAAAGGGCTCGAGTTCCCGACCCCGAACACCATACAACAAATTACGGCTCCAGCCCAGAGGACTCGGATGCCCAAACCCAAACGCCATAAACCCGAACAGGACCCCGACCCAGAGGGCTCGGAAGCCCGAACTCCTTCGACATCCCTGAGAGCTTCGGCCCAATGGGCTTAACATCGCCTTCCAGCACCAGACCTTCAACCCATCTAGGGGTAGGTAAAACACTCCTGAACATTGCCCCCCAGTCTCTTGTTATAATATATTTATAATTAGGGACTTGAAAGGTCATGAATTCGAAGAGTCACGACAGCCAATGATGAGTTGTCTGGGAAAACCAAGCGGTTTCTCTTCGTTTTTTGAAACTCCACACGCTCCCCCAAAACCGGGCCCCACCTACCATAAATAGCCGCCCTTGGGTTTCGTACAGTTGTACTTATAAAACCCCCAACCCTGCCATCACTGTTACTCTTTCCAGACTTCTCTCATTTCAAACTTCTCCGGCTAAGGCGATTTTCGGTGAGCACTCAATCTCTCATTTTTCCTTAAAGTCAAGCTTATTTCTGCTCGATTTTGCTTCGAAATCTCTACATTTCCAACTTCTTTAGCCTCAATGGCTGAATCTGGCATTCCTCCTACCACTGAGCAAGTTCCCCCAACTGTCCTTTCTACTTCCAACGCCGCCGGCGATCTGATTCCAGTGGATTTATCGGAGGCTTCCACTAACACCACAACCGATGGTGCCGAAACTAAAATCCGAAGCATTTATGCTTCCAAAACTGACTACTCTCACATCAACACGAAGTCTTCCATCACCTTAACCCAACTTTCTGACATCCGAACTCTCTTCAATATTCCAAAGGAGTATAAGCTTCGGGTTCCAGAGTCGAACGAAAGGATGTTCTGGCTACCCGAAGGCATCTATGTGGCCATCCCCCTCTAGGCCCTGAAATACGGGGTCTGGTTTCCCCTTCACGAATTCATTTCCTCTTTCCTCTGTTTCGTCGGTATCGGGTTCACACAACTTGTGCCGAACTCTTATATCCATTTGATTTCTTTCATTGCTCTTTGTCAGGAGGTCGGGATCACTCATGGCCTCGATTTCTTTTTTGTCTTATTTACAATCGGGAAGTCAAAGGAACCCAACTTTCGACAACTCAACCGAGTAGCTGGTCGAGCCACCTTTATGAAGACCCAATCTAGCAACAAGGGATGACACTCTCAATGGTTCTTCATGAGGGGAACCGACCTTACGCTACTGCCGAACTGGGCCGGTCCCGAAGACCCTATTGCAAAGGTGTCCAAATTTCCTAAATATCGGGTCGATGCCTTCAAGGCATTTTACAAGGAGCTACAGAAGACCGAATGGGGTTTGGAGGTTGTATCCAAGGAGGCCTGGCTCTACAAACACGACCGTAAGTTATAATCGCCTAACCCATTCATGCCTTGACTTTATCTCTTGATACCCTTTCATTTTTTGTCTTTGACTATTTTCTTTGCCTTGCAGTGACTATCTTCAAGCCCGAGGGGGCTGATGACTCCCTGGTGCCTCTTCCCATCATAACCGAACCTATCCGTCCCTCGGCCATTGACGACTTGCCCGATGAGGAGACTATCCCGATTGCGAAACTCTCCACTGGTTCTGTTTTGGGTCCCGCTCCGCCGACTATAACTACTGACCATGCCAACAAGAACGCCTTGAAGATGAGTCAGGCTGAGAAAATGGCCTTGCTGAAGAAGACGAAGAGGCCTTTCACCAAGCCTTCCACCAAAGTCCCACCCAAGGCCACTTTTTCAGCCCTGCCGAAGCCTACGCCTCCACCTCTTATGCCAGCTGCAATGATCGAGGATTCGGAGGAAACCGAAGACATTCCTCTCGAGCCTCGATCAAAGAAGCCCCGATTAGATGAAGGGCCCAGACTGTAAGTTGTGGGAGTCGATCCACCACTAGATTCAACTCCCATCTCAAGGTCGAACACTGGGGCGAGTTCCTCGTAGGGGACGCCAACTACATTCTGGCTGAGGAGTCCTTCTGAGGTATTTCCCTACAATCAGCACGAGCATTTCAAGCTTCAGGGTGATGACGAGCGATTTAAGGGAATGACCCCTAAAGAATACTTAGTGGCCTACGTTAAGGCCCAATGTTAGGTAAGCCGGTTAACTTAAGATGTCTCCTTTATTGATGTTGAGTTCTTCATAACTGATGCATACTTTCGCTGTGTGGTAGGCCAATTGATGAGTGAGTTTTATACATATTAACTGAGTGCATTTGAGCTTAATCTTTTGGATGTTTTTAAGTGTTTGTGTCTATTCATGCATGTTTTACTTTGTTTTGTAGGAATTGGGACAAAAGTTACTTGGATCGACATTTGGGATGGCTAGATTCGCATTTTCGACTTGCCATTTACATAATAGTCACTTCAGAGCAAATTTTAGTATTGCTCCGGACCTTATTTCGAAAACCTCAAAGAATGAAAGTTGTAGATCTACGTCTCCTCTTTCCGGAAAATCTTGAATCATTGAAATCGGAGTTTGGACGAAGAAGTTATGGTCATTTTCCCAAAAGACGTCAGAACAGAAAATTTCCAGAAAAGTGGCCAGCGTCGGGGCGCCCATTTTAGGCCTATGCCCGGTCACGAGGCGCTAAGGAAAAGCAGATGTTCAACGCCATGCCCAAAGAAGTATTGGGAAGAGTTTGGTCAAGCTTGGACTCATTTTGAGACGAATTTTGACACTTTTCTAACTCCAAATTGGATTGGGTTTGTTCCTAAGCTAAAAATTGGACTTGTAACCTAGAAATACATGATGTAAGGCATAAAATAGGGAGAATACATAGATTAGATTAGATATACACTCCATTAGATTAGAACATAAACCCTAGTTCTTATTAGCCATTGGAGATTGAAGCAACTTGAAGAACACTGGAGATCAAGAACAAGAGCAAGAGGGGAGCATCAGATTTGCTGACAACAGATTCTATTCTCTTCTCTTATCATACTTTTATCTTTTAATGTCTATTCAGTTGTGGATTCTTGATTTTAATTCATTGACAATGAACTAATTCTTTTATTAAGACTACTAATTGAACCTTTTATGTCTATAAATTAGTTATTCAATTTATTCCAATTATTTGTGTCAAAGTGAATTGTTTATCTTGCCTTATGCTCATTCATTAATTATTTGATCAGTAATTACCTTGTTACTCTAGAAGGAATTGAAAGAGGAGATCTAGGGTTAGAACTGGGCATGATAACATGTGACTTAGTTATTTGCATGACAAATAATTAGGTTCGTAAATTGAATAGAAATATCTGTTCACCGCATTTAACACATAAAGAATTGGAATTGAAGGAGTTTAATTCAATTATTTTGCATAGAAATATAGCAAGATTAATCTGGATTAAATAGAAGTCATTTGATTTCTTGGAAAAGGACTTGTAGCATTTGAGAATTCCTGTTAACAATTTAGTAGACATAATAATTGGGATAATTGGATAATTGATTTATAGTTCATAATTGGGGATATTGAAGTCTTAATCTTTATTTATTTGAATTCATTTATAAAGCGATTCGGTTTAATTAGACAATTTAGTTTTCTTAGTTAGAAAAATTACACTTTGCAATTGTTTAAATAAAATTAATTTGGTTAAGAGTTAGTACTTGGTAATTTTTATTAAATAATTTCTCGTGGGAACGATATTCTACTTTCACTTTATTACTTGTTGACAATGTATACTTGCACGTATTCATTGATTGCGAAAGCCACCAACAAGTTTTTGGCGCCGTTGCCGGGGAATTAGTTAAATAATTTTTTACCAATATTAATTTCAATCAAATTAGTCTTAATTTAAATATTTTTATTTTTACTTTTATTTTTAATTATCTTCCTATATTTCTCTCTTTCCAGGTACCATGGATGACTTTGCGTATCAATGGCCATACACGAACATGACTCAACCAAGGGAAATAGGGATTGATGGACCTAATACATTTTCTGTAGAGCCAATATAAATTAAGGAAAATTCGAAGACGTTGGAGGTTATCGTAGCCCAACGGAGGCGAAGGATGGCAAACATGACTCAACCAATGGAAATAGAGATTGACGGACTCACGACACTTTCAGCATTGGCAGCACAGGTGTCCGCAATAGCTAAGAAAATGGAAACATGGAGTCCACCATCCACGCAGCAAGTAGCTATGGTTTGTGAGTTATGTGCTGGGAGTCATGCTACAAATCAATGTGCCATAAACGCTGAATCAGCTCTGTTCGTATGGAGCTATAATCGATCCATCCAACCGTATCCGAATCAAAACGCATATAATCTGGGTTGGAGAAATCATCCGGTATTTTCTTGGAGTAGCAATCAAGCTCAAGCGCCTAGACAGCAAAACACATCCAATATCAAACCCAACAACAGCCAGAGAAAAAACCAAGTTGGGAAGAAGCTTTGGAAAAATTCATTTCAGTTACGGACAAAAGGATCGATGCACAAGACAAGTTACTGAATCAGGTAGATATGAATGTGAAAAGCCAAGGTGCTTCGATAAAGAATCTAGAAAATCAATTGGGACAGATAGCACATGCGTTTAACACCCGACCACATGGAACACTCCCTAGTGATATAGAGATAAATCCGGGCAGAGATGAGCATTGCAAGGCTGTGACTCTACGTAGTGGAAAGGATTTGCAAGAGACAGTCAACGAAAAGTTGATCGACGAAGATTTAACTGTAAGATTCAACGAAGATGAACCAATTTCATTAGTATCCCATGTGCCTCCTCCACCAAAGTTCAATAATCCGGGCAGTTTTGCAAAACCATGCCCAATTGGCAGTCATGTTGTCGGCAAAGCTCTTTGTGACATAAGAGCTAGTACAGTTGTGGAGTTATGGTGGGTTGAAAAAGAGAAGATAAAGGAAGATCCCATTGTGTTTACTAAGCTTCAATGCCCCTATTTGATCATAGACATAATGGAGAAAACACCTAGTTTTTGGACGTTCTTAATGGGGAACATATATACAAAGAGCATGCTAAGTGACTTTCATTCAAGGGTCATTACTAATGGGAATGCCCAAAAGAGACATTGCTTCTGATGGATGGAGGGTTCCTCAATTTTCGTAGGGGAATTGGATAAAGAATTGAAGAAGTCAGGGTGAGACTATAAAACAAGCGCTTATTAGGAGGCAACCCAAGTTTAATTTTAATTTTAATTTTTTATTAGGTTTTATATTAGTAGTTTTGAATTTGCATTTATTTAGAATTTAATAAAATTGTTTCTATCATGTTTTACAGGTTATTCAAGTCAAATTCAAGTGTGGTGTCCAATTTGTTCCATGTGCTTAGCATAGTCTCCAAACTTAGTGGACAAGGAGGAAGATTGTTATATTTTCAGGGCAGTCCTCTGCTCTGTTTTTTTTTCTATTTCAGCCATTGAGGACAATGTCTAGTTTAAGTTTAGGGGCACTTTAGTGTCGTATTGCATATAGTTAGTTATCTGCATGGTAGTTCGTTTTTTATGTGTTAGCATTGTGTTTTTTTAGGTTGCATATAATACATGGTAGTTATTTGCATATTCATATATGTGTTGTAGTAGTATGTGTTCATGTAGTATAATTGCATTTTTTTGCATGAATCTGTGTGATCGATTGGTGTGGTCTTAGCTCGGCCTATGATAAGATTGGTTTTGCATGTTAACTTGAATAGTCTTGTTAATTGATGATGAGTTCTAATTTTAATCATGATGATAATCTGAGCCTGTCTTAAACTTATGTAACCGGTTAGCACTTAAAGTTTAACTGATTTAATCAACTTGGTTAAAGGGTTTCATAATTTATTTATGAGGGAAAATTTTGGTTAAAATTTAAAGAAATTAGCGAACTGGCAGTAAAGGTTGGATTGACGTAAAAGTTTGAGTTTGGGAGAATCTATGTGGTATATATACAAAATGAAAATGAAAAAAAGAAGAAGAAAGAAATGATGAAAAGGAAAAAAAATAGAAAATCTAGAAAAAGAAAAAAAAAGAGAGAATAAACACCGTGGCATGCTTGTCTAGTTTTGTGGCCTTTGTTACTTGAGTAAGTAAGCCCGATGGGATTGTCTTTACACCTAGCGCCCTAAGGTTTTAATGGCTTGGGGTCGTTGGTCAAAAGCTCGTTAAGGTAACACTGAAAAGACTAAGGGAATAAGACATTGCACAGCCATGAGAAAAAAAATAAAAAAAATTAATAAAACACGAGAAAGAGCAAAAATGCCCTTGTGGTTGAATAAAAGTATAAATAAATCCGGTATTTACCCTAAGACTCGGTAATTACTTAGTTTTAACTGGAGTTGTCATGTTCACAAAAGTAATTGAATTGGAACTGAAATTTTCCTTCTAAGAAGTTTGTTATGTGATTATCTTGAACTGTGGTTGGTTAGAATGGTTAGCAAGCACACACACACACAACATTGGTGATGACTGGTTTGGATTGACTAATTGGTTAGAGTTATGGATTTTGACTTGATTGGATATATTGTTTGAGTACCAGTGGTATCTTTGAGGCCTGTTGCTATATATCATACTAATTTATTACTGGGTTCATAGGTATATTAGGAAGTAGATCATGCATATGCATTCATCTAGTTGAGTTTGGTTGTTTATTTTTAGTTCTTTTGTATTTTTGCTTAAGGACAAGCAAAGGTTTAAGTTTGGGGGTATTTGATGAGTGAGTTTTATACACATTAATTGAGTGCATTTGAGCTTAATCTTTTGGATTTTTTAAGTGTTTGTGTCTATCCATGCATGTTTTACGTTATTTTGTAGGAATTGGGACAAAAGTTACTTGGATCGACGTTTGGGGTGGCTAGATTGGCGTTTTCGGCTTGCCATTTACACAACAATCACTTCAGAGCCAATTTGAGTATTGTTCCGGACCTTATTTTGGAACACTCAAAGAATGAAAGTTGTAGATCTACATCTCCCCTTTTCGGAATATCTTGAATCATCGAAATCGGAGTTTGGACGAAGAAGTTGTGGCCATTTTCCCCAAGGACGTTAGAGCAAAAAATTTCTAGAAAAGTGGCCAACGCCGGGGCGCCCATTTCATGCCTATGCCCGAGGCTTGAAGCGCTAAGGGTAGTGTTCGATGCCATGCCCAAAGACCTTAAGGCCGGGGAAGAGTTTGGTCAAGCTTGAACACGTTTTGGGCCGAATTTTGACACTTTTCTGACTCCAAATTGGATTGGGTTTGTTCCTAAGCTAATAATTAGACTTGTAACCTATAAATACATGATGTAAGGCATAAAATAGGGAGAATACATAGATTAGATTAAAGATACACTCCATTAGATTAGAACATAAACCCTAGTTCTTATTAGCCATTGGAGATTGAAGCAACTTGAAGAACACTGGAGATCAAGAGCAAGAGGAAGAGGGGAGCATCAGATTTGCTGACAACAGATTCTATTCTCTTCTCTTATCATACTTTTATCTTTTAATGTCTATTCAGTTGTGGATTTTTGATTTTAATTCAATGACAATGAACTAATTCTTTTATTAAGACTACTAATTGAACCTTTTATGTCTATAAATTAGTTATTCAATTTATTCCAATTATTTGTGTCAAAGTGAATTGTTGATCTTGCCTTATGCTCATTCATTAATTATTTGATCAGTAATTACCTTGTTACTCTAGAAAAAATTGAAAGAGGAGATATAGGGTTAGAACTGTGCATGATAACATGTGACTTAGTTATTTGCATGACGAATAATTAGGTTCGTGAATTGAATGGAAATATCTGTTCACCGCATGTAACACATAAGGAATTGGAATTGAAGGAGTTTAATTCAATTGTTTTGCATAGGAATATAACAAGATTAATCTGGATTAAATAGAAGTCATTTGATCACTTGGAAAAGGACTTTTGGCATTTGAGAATTCCTGTTAATTATTCCGTAGGCATAATAATTGGGATAATTAATTTATAGTTCATAATTGCAGATATTGAAGTCTTAATCTTTATTTATTTGAATTCATTTATAAAGCAATTCAATTTAATTAATTAATTTAGTTTTCTTAATTAGAAAAATCACACTTTAAAATTGTTTAAATAAAATTGATTTGGTTAAGAGTTAGTACTTGGTAATTTTTATTAAATAATTCCTCGTGGGAACGATACTCTACTTTCACTTTATTACTTGTTGACCGTGTATACTTGCACGTATTCATTGATTGCAAAAGCCACCAACAAGTTTTTGGCACCGTTGCCAGGGAAATAGTTTAATATTTTTTTACCAATATTAATTTCAATCAAATTAGTCTTAATTTAACCATTTTTATTTTTATTTTTATTTTTAATTATCTTCCTATATTTCTCTCTTTTCAGGTACCATGGATGACTTTGCGTATCAATGGCCATACACGAACATGACTCAACCAAGAGAAACGGGGATTGATGGACTTAATACATTTTCTGTAGAGCCGATACAAATTGAGGCAAATTCGAAGACGTTGGAGGTTATCGCAGCCCAACGGAGGCGAAGGATGGCAAATATGAATCAACCAATAGAAATAGAGATTGACGGACTCGCGACACTTTCAGCATTGGCAGCACAGGTGTCCGCAATAGCTAAAAAAATGGAAACATGGAGTCCACCATCCACGCAGCAAGTAGCTATGGTTTGTGAGTTATGTGCTGGGAGTCATGCTACAGATCAATGTGCCATAAACGCTGAATCAGCTCAGTTTGTAGGGAGCTATAATCGATCCACCCAACCGTATCTGAATCAAAACGCATATAATCCGGGTTAGAGAAATCATCCGAGATTTTCTTGGAGTAGCAATCAAGTTCAAGCGCCTAGACAGCAAAACACATCCGAATTTCAAAATCAAACCCAACAACAGCCAGAGAAAAAACCAAGTTGGGAAGAAGCTTTGGAAAAATTCATTTCAGTTACAGACAAAAGGATTGATGCACAAGATAAGTTACTGAATCAGGTAGATATGAATGTGAAAAGTCAAGGTGCTTCGATAAAGAATCTGGAAAATCAATTGGGACAAATAGCACATGCGTTGAACACCCGACCACATGGAACACTCCCTAGTGATATAGAGATAAATCCGGGAAGAGATGAGCATTGCAAGGCTGTGACTCTACGTAGTGGAAAGGATTTGCAAGAGACGGTCAAGGAAAAGGAGATCGACGAAGATTTAACTCTAAGATTCAACGAAGATGAACCAATTTCATTAGTATCCCATGTGCCTCCTCCACCAAAGTTCAATAATCCGGGCAGTTTTGTAAAACCATGCCCAATTGGCAGTCATATTGTCAGCAAAGCTCTTTGTGACATAAGAGCTAGTACAGTTATGGAGTTATGGTGGGTTGAAAAAGAGAAGATAGAGGAAGATCCCATTGTGTTTACTAAGCTTCAATGCCCCAATTTGATCATAGACATAATGGAGAAAACACCTAGTTTTTGGACGTTCTTAATGGGGAACATATATACAAAGAGCATGCTAGGTGACTTTCATTCAAGGGTCATTACTAATGGGAACGCCCAAAAGAGACATTGCTTCTGATGGATGGAGGGTTCCTCAATTTTCGTAGGGGAATTGGATAGAGAATTGAAGAAGTCGGGGTGAGACTATAAAACAAGTGCTTATTGGGAGGCAACCTAAGTTTAATTCTTATTTTTAGTTTTTATTAGGTTTTATATTAGTAGTTTTGAATTTGCATTTATTTAGAATTTAATAAAATTGTTTCTATCATGGTTTATAGGTTATTCAAGTCAAATTCAAGTGTGGTGCCCAATTTCTTCCATGGGCTTAGCATAGTTGTTAGACCCCAGATTTATGAATAAATATTTAATTTTCTCAAAATAATTTTTTGAATATTATGGTGTGGATTTGATATAGTGTTATAGTTGTGGGTAGTATTTATAAATTTTGTAATGTATGCATGTTGTTATATAATATTCGATTGGTCGGGGAATATTCTTTTTGTCGAGGAATATCCGTACGACGGTACAATCATTGGTTGACCCCACAACGGAATTATTGTCGGATTGAGAAAATGACAAAAATATTTTTTATGAAAATAATGGCAGAAGTTTTACCGTTAACTTTTGAAACACCCGGTGTTAAAAGTACAAGAATACGCGTGGTTGCATAGTAGCACACGGTATTGATTATTGATGCTTACGTGAGAAGTCATTCAGTTTTATTCAATTATTGTCGATATTTTATATATTATTAAATCAATAAATGAGATGACAGAGTTATTAATATTATTATTTGCATTATTAATGATGTCTAGAAGTTCTGTCAAAGAGAGGTTTGGTCACCTAATTGCGCGCCAATAGGGAGAAATCCTTATTGGAAAGCCCCTTCTTTCTTGGGAACGACCTGGTCGATTAATAGTGTGAATAATAATAATGATGATGAAGTTTTATTTTATTAGTATTATTAATGTAATAAAACAGAAAAGCTTTTTATATAAAATAAAATACTTTTATAAAGTTATTCGTTTTATTAGGCTAATAGTAAAATCTTTTTATATAAAACAGAATACTTTTATAAAGTTATTCGTTTTATTAGACAATAATTAGAATATATTATATTTTATTATGCATAGTATTTGCATAGTGTTTGCATAGTAAAATCTTTTATAAAGTTATTTGTTTTATTAGATTATAAATAGAAAATATTATATTTTATTTAAAAGATTTTGTTTTATTAGAATATTTTATTAAATCAATCTGGACCGTCCGTTTAAAAGTAAATCAATCTGGACCGTTCATGAATTAGTTACTATGCAGTCCATTCTCCTATAAATAGAAGCTCAATCTTTCATTATTTCTTACGAATTCACTGAAACTCTAGAGAGAGAAACTATAGAGAGAGTTCTTCTTCTATAATCTTGAGCGTATTTCTTTAGAGTTTAAGAAAGCTTTGAGCATAGTGAAAGTTTTCTTCGAGTATATCCTCGCCCTACCAGTCAGAGTACTCTTCTTTCAAAGGTAAGGGGTATTATTTTTTTTCATATTCATGAAGAGAACTTTTGTTATTCCATTCTTTATTATTACATTAGAATAACTTTTGATACGCTTCTGCCTACCCTACACTTGGGGAAATTCTTCTGTTATTCCATTATTTATTATTCTGCTGGAATAACCTGTCTATGCGAAGTACTGCATACATGGTGAAATTCTTTTGTTATTCCATTCTTTATTATTCTATTAGAATATCCTGTCTGTGCGTTTTACGTCGGACCTAGTTCCGTCTTTATTATTATTCTCGTGGGAATATCCTATCTCATGCTTTTACTGTAACTCGGTTCCGTTATTTATTATTACGTTGGAATAACTTTGTCTGCTGCAAAGTACCGCATGCATGGTGATTTCTGTTGTTATTCCATTCTTTATTATTCTCGTTGAAATATCCTCGCTTTGGTGCGCGTTATACGCTTTGATCCGTTCCGTTATTTATTATTCTCATTAGAATAACTTTGTCTATGCTGCAATACCGCATGCATGGTGATTTCTTTTGTTATTCCATTCTTTATTATACTCGGTTGTTGGTTAAAGTTTTGACTTCTATACTCCATGAAATTAGTGGAATATCCTTGATATTTGCACTTCATCCAGTATCTTTTGATGGAAATATTCTTCTGAGCATTCTTGAATTTTACTCTACAAAGAAGTATCACGTTGATAATTTGGACGTTGTTAGTTCCTGGATAATTTAATTCTTGAACTTGTTTTATTGAATTCTTATATCATTGTCATCATCCTCATGTTTATATTTTGTTGAAAGTCATCTGTGGCCTCATGAGTGCATAGATGGACTTGGTATGATTATGACCGTGGATTATTCGGTATAATCATGACCGTAAATGTTACAAATGATGTGGAAAAAGTCCTCATTGGCCCAGAGTGCATTGATGGACAGCTTTTGGTATGATTATGGCTATGGATTCTCTTTGGTCAAGGGAGCAAAGATGAATTGTTTTATGGCATGATCGGATCAGTTGATGAAAACACAATTATCTTTGGCCCGTGATGCATGGATAATTCGTGGTCGTGATACTAAATAATATCCTTGGCTCAGTAGGTGCATGGATGAATTGATGATGTGGATTATTTATTAAAAGTCGATTCCCAAATGATAAAAGTGATGAAAAACCTTTTAAATCATAAAAGATAGTAGATTTTATTCTCTACTTGACTCTCTTAATGGATTGTATGTTCCGCTGCAGTTAAACTTGATGTCTATTGTATTTTATCAGTTTAACATTGTTGAAGACTAATGATATTTTATTCTGCATTATCTTAGTCATAATATTTCTTACTGGGCTAGTTGAGCTCACCCTTTCTTTCACTGTTCTCTTCAAGAAATGAGAACGTAGCCGGGACTAGTCGGGGAACGGAGTGACAGTCCAGATGATAGTATTAGTAGTCCTCACTATTCTGTTAAATAGTGTGACAATAAATATAATGAGGACTTATTCTAAGAGTGGATATTGTCTAGAAGACAATATCTGTATTAAAACTCATAGCTCTCTTGTTGTATATTAAAGATTGTATTTGTATTCTATACCATTTATTTGGCGACTCAGAATAGGTGATGTATACCTATTTTGGGGGCGTCACAATAGTCTCCAAACTTAATGGACAAGGAGGAAGATTGTTATATTTTCAGGGAAGTCCTCTGCTCTATTTTTTTTTCTATTTCAGCTATTGAGGACAATGTCTAGTTTAAGTTTGGGGGCACTTTAGTGTCGTATTGCATATAGTTAGTTATCTGCATGGTAGTTCATTTTTTTATGTGTTAGCATTGTATTTTTTTTAGGTTGTATATAATACATGGTAGTTATTTGCATATTCATATGTGTGTTGTAGTAGTATGTGTTCATGTAGTATAATTGCATTTTTTGCATGAATCTGTGTGATCGGTTGGTGTGGTCTTAGCTCGGCCTATGATAAGATTGGTTTTACATGTTAACTTGAACAGTCTTGATAATTGATGATGAGTTCTAATTTTAATCATGATGATAATCTGAGCCTGTCTTAAACTTATGTAACCGGTTAGCACTTAAAGTTTAACTGTTTTAATCCACTTGGTTCAAGGGTTTCATAATTTATTTCTGAGGAAAAATCTTGGTTAAAATTTAAAGAAATTAGCGAACTGGCAGTAAAGGTTGGAATGACGTAAAAGCTTGAGTTTGGGGGAATCTATGTGGTATATATATACAAAATGAAAATGAAAAAAAAAGAAGAAAGAAATGATGAAAAGGAAAAAAAATAGAAAATCCAGAAAAAAAGAGAGAATAAACACCGTGGCATGCTTGTCTAGTTTTGTGGCCTTTGTTACTTGAGTAAGTAAGCCCGAGGGGATTGTCTTTACACCTAGCGCCCTAAGGTCTTAATGGCTTGGGAGTCATTGGTCAAAAGCTCGTTAAGGTAGCACTGAAAAGCCTAAGGGAATAAGACATTGCACAACCATGAGAAAAAAATAAAAAAAATGAATAAAACACGAGAAAGAGCAAAAATGCCCTCGTGGTTGAATAAAAGTATAAATAAATCCTGTATTTACCCTAAGACTTGGTAATTGCTTAGTTTTAACCGGAGTTGTCATGTTCACAAAAGTAATTGAATTGGGCCAAATTTTCCTTCTAAGAAGTTTGTTATGTGATTATCTTGAACTGTGGTTGGTTAGAATGGTTAACAAGCACACACACACAACATGGGTGATGATTGGTTTGGATTGAATAATTGGTTAGAGTTATGGATTTTGACTTGATTGGATATATTATTTGAGTACCAATGGTATCTTTGAGGCCTGTTGCTATATATCATACTGATTTATTACTGGGTTCGTAGGTATATTAGGAAGTAGATCATGCATATGCATTTATCTAGTTGAGTTCGGTTGTTTATTTTTAGTTCTTTTGTATTTTTGCTTGAGGACAAGAAAATGTTTAAGTTTGAGGGTATTTGATGAGTGAGTTTTATTCACATTAATTGAGTGCATTTGAGCTTAATCTTTTGGATGTTTTTAAGTGTTTGTGTCTATTCATGCATTTTTTACGTTATTTTGTAGGAATTGGGACAAAAGTTACTTGGATCGACGTTTGGGGTGGCTAGATTGGCGTTTTCGGCTTGCCATTTACACAACAGTCACTTCAGAGCCAATTTGAGTATTTCTCCGGACCTTATTTTGAAACACTCAAAGAATAAAAGTTGTAGATCTACGTCTTCTATTTCCGGAACATCTTGAATCATCAAAATCGGAGTTCGGACGAAGAAGTTGTGGTCATTTTCCGAAAGGACGTCAGAAAAGAAAATTTTCGGAAAAGTGGCCAGCGCCGGGGTGCTAGGGGGCAGTGTTCCAGTGCCATGCCCATTGCCGGGGCGTTGGGAAAGAGTTTGTTCAAGCTTGCATGCGTTTGGGGCGATTTTTGACACTTTTCTGACTCCAAATTGGATTGAGTTTGTTCCTAAGCTAAAAATTGGACTTGTAACCTATAAATACATGATGTAAGGCATAAAATAGGGAGAATACATAGATTAGATTAGAGATACACTCCATTAGATTAGAACATAAACCCTAGTTCTTATTATCCATTGGAGATTGAAGCAACTTGAAGAACACTAGAGAACAAGAGCAAGAGCAAGAGGGGAGCATCGGATTTGCTGACAACAGATTCTATTCTCTTTTCTTATCATACTTTTATCTTTTAATGTCTATTCAGTTGTGGATTCTTGATTTTAATTCAATGACAATGAACTAATTCTTTATTAAGACTACTAATTGAACCTTTTATGTCTATAAATTAGTTATTCAATTTATTCCAATTACTTATGTCAAAGTGAATTGTTTATCTTGCCTTATGCTCATTCATTAATTATTTGATCAGTAATTACCTTGTTACTCTAGAAGGAATTGAAAGAGGTGATCTAGGGTTAGAACTAGGTATGATAACATGTGACTTAGTTATTTGCATGACGAATAATTAGGTTCGTGAATTGAATGGAAATATCTGTTCACCGCATGTAACACATAAGAAATTGGAATTGAAGGAGTTTAATTCAATTGTTTTTCATAGGAATATAGCAAGATTAATCTGGATTAAATAGAAGTCATTTGATCACTTGGAAAAGGACTTTTGGCATTTGAGAATTCCTGTTAACAATTCAGTAGGCATAATAATTGGGATAATTGGATAATTGATTTATAGTTCATAATTGGGGATATTGAAGTCTTAATTTTTATTTATTTGAATTCATTTATAAAGCAATTCGGTTTAATTAGTTAATTTAGTTTTCTTAATTAGAAAAAGCACACTTTGCAATTGTTTAAATAAAATTGATTTGGTTAAGAGTTAGTACTTGATAATTTTTATTAAATAATTCTTCGTGGGAACGATACTCTACTTTTACTTTATTACTTGTTGACCGTGTATACTTGCACGTATTCATTGATTTCGAAAGCCACCAAAACCAATGCCATTCTCGCTCGAGCTGTTTCACCTCTGGCCTATGCCACAAAGAGGGAGGCTCAGACGAGGACCGATATGGAATTGCTCAGGGTTGAGGTTTGGGGTCTTCGGTCAGAGCTAAAAAAGGAGAAAGAGATGCATACCGTGACCCGAAACCAAGTCACGAGGGCTAAACGTCAGGCCAATGAGCTCAAGGACCAATACTCTCTACTTCAGCAAGAGTTCATTGGCCTGGATAATCATTCCAAGAAGCTCCTCGAGGAGAGAGATCATCTGACCGAAGAGAACAATGACCGGTTGCAAGCGCTTCATGCCCTTGAGGAGATGTTTGACCTGATGCACAGTAAGCTGATGCACGTGATCCAGGAAAACAATGCCTTGAATGATAAACGTGCTGAGGTCAAACAACGCATGATAGAAGAGTATGAAGAATCCCCTGCCTTGACCAAAAAGATCATGGCTCAGTTCACTGAAGGCTATGAAACCTATCGGGAAAAGGCTCGGGCAAAGTTAACTGCTGTTGGACTCGATGCTTCCGTCCTTGACTCTTCGGATGAAGAATCCGAAGCTGGAGATGAGACTCCTCAGGAATAGCTTCTTTTAGGACTTATAATTTTTGCAATCTTCATTTCTTTATTTATAACTTGTCCGAATCTTATCTGATTGGATTTTGTAAAAACTTGAAAATATGAATGAAGTACAAAATTTTTGTTAGTAGTTTCTTCGATTAGTTGTACTTGTGACTTGCATCGGTCAGTTACGTTTGTTGCAAACTTTTTTGATCGATTTAAGCCCGAAGTTTGTCTGATCTAGTTTGTAATTATGATTTTCTCGATCAGTTATACCCGTGACTTTTGCCGATCAGTTACGTTTGTTACAAACTTTTCTGATAGGTTTAAACCCGGAGCTCATCTGATCGGATTGGTAGTTATCCCGATCAGCTATACCTGTGACTTTTACTGATCAGTTATATCTCTTCCAACTTTCTAATCAGCTTAAGTCCAAAGTTCATCTGATAGGATGTGTAAAAGCTTATGAATATAAATGAAGTACAAACATTTCTGAAGAAAAATCTCATTTATTTCAATGATAAATAAAGCGGTTTACACAAACAAAGGAAAGAATGACATAACTTTTACTGGTAAAATTTTCTAAGCCTTCCAGCATGTCATGTATTCTTCACTTCAGAACCATCCATTGCTCGAAGCCGGTATGTACCTGGCTTCGGCACTTCGACCACTTCATAGGGCCCCTCCCAGTCCGGCATCAGTTTGCCAGTGTTCTGGGGGGTCGATGCCTTTGATTCCCGAAGGACCAAATCTCCAACCTCGAAACTCATTTGCTTCACCTTTGGTTGTAGTGCCGGGCTATTCTCTTCTGGTAAATTGCCAACCTTATTAGAGCTGAATCCCGAACTTCCTCCAAAAGGTCTAGATTTAATCGTAGTCCTTGATCATTGTATAACTCCTTATATTGGCTGACTCGAAGAGTAGGTGATCCGATCTCAATACGTATCAGTGCATTGATCCCATATGCCAATCTAAATGGTGAATCCCTAGTTGTTGTTCTTGGAGTAGTCCGATAAGCCCACAAAATACTAAGTAATTCTTTTGGCCACCTACCCTTTAATTCATCCAATCTCCTTTTAATCCCGTTGAGCAAGGTTCGATTAGTGACTTCTACTTGGACGTTTGACTGAGGGTGAGAAACTGAAGTCTTTCGGTGCTGAATCCACAACTCTTTCAGAAAAGCATCAAATTTTGACCCCACAACTTGCCTGCCATTGTCCGAGACCACTTCCATCGAGATACCAAATTGATAAACCACACCCTCTTTGAAAAACTTCAGACATTCATGTTCGGTGATCTTCTGTAGTGGTTTGACTTTGACCCATTTGGTCATGTAGTTAATGGCCACGATCACAAAACATACTTGCCCCTTGGCCTTTGGTAGAGGACCCAATATGTCAATTCCCCATACAGCAAATGGAATCGAAAATAAAACCGAACACAATTCTTCGTTGTTCAACTGGCATTTGGAGCATTTTTTGACAAAGTTGTTGGCCTCTTGGTAGATGGTTGGCCAATAGTATCCCTGCATCAGAATCTTGTATGCCAGTGACTTGGCCCCCATATGATCTCCACAAATTCCTTCATGCACTTCCCGGAGAGTATAATCTGCTTCTAAGGGTGTCAAGCACTTGAGCAGTGGAGAACTAAATGCCCTTCGGTATAGGTCTCCATCGATGAGAACAAAGTTTGTGCTCCTGTGCTTGATCTTCCTTGCCAATATGCGATCCGAAGAAAAAACCCCATCGGTTAAGTACGCTATGTATCGTGTAAGCCAGCAGTCGAGCTGATCCAGGGCCAAGGCATCCGCTATTGTGTTATCTGTCCAATCAACTCCCTGGCAACTATACGAAGTGAAGTATGAGAGTCTTTCTTTTACCTCGGCTAGGTATCTCATCATTCTTGCCCCCCGAACTTCATACTCCCCCGAAATCTGCTTGTTCACTAGTTTTGAATCACTGTAAACGACTAAATTTTGAACCTCCAAGCTTCGGGCCAATCAAAGTCCAGCTAAGATAGCCTCATACTCTGCTTCATTGTTCGTGGCCTTAAACCAAAATCGAATCGCTTGTTGGACTTTAAAACCTTCAGGACTTATCAGAATAACTCCTGCCCCGCTAACGTCCGAAGTTTAGAGTCCACGAAGTCGGCCCCTGTTGAGTTTCGATAACTGTGCTCACGTCCGGTTCTGTAAAGGAACACTTTACCACAAAATCTGCTAAGGTTTGCCCTTTGATTGCTGTTCGGGGCTGGTACTCCAAAGTGAATTACGTCAACTCCATCGCCCATGCAGCAAGCCGACCCGACACCTCTGGTCTGTGTAGGACTTTTTTCAATGGCTGGTCCGTATACACCACCACCAACCGACCTTGGAAATAGTGCCTAAGCTTTCTAATCGCAATGATTAAAGCATATGCAAACTTTTCTAGGTTTGGGTTCCTTATTTCTACATCCCAAAGAACGTGACTGACATAATACACTGGGCACTGCCTTCCCCCCTTGTCCCTTACCAGTGCTGCCCCCACTGTCATCGAGCTTGTAGCCAGATATAAGTATAAGGGTTCCGAAAGGGATCAGCTTCATCAATAGTGGTACCGAAGACAAGTATTTTTTGATCCCTTGGAACGCGTCTTCACACTCCAAGGTCCACTGAAAACTTTTCTCATTCTTCGGCCCATTGAGAGTGTCAAAGAAGGGTAAACATCTTTCGCCTGACCTTGACACAAATCTCCAAAGGGCAGCTATCCGGCCTGTCAACCTTTGCACATCTTTGTATGTCTTCGGAGATTTCATGTCTAGAATCGCCTGGATCTTCTCCGAATTTGCTTCAATGCCCCTTTTACTGACCAAATATCCCAGGAATTTACCTGATCCCAAACTAAAAGTACACTTAGTCGGATTCAACCGCAGCTTGTGCCTTCTGACCGTTTCAAAGAAGCTTTCCAGATCCTCCAGATAATCCCGGACTGACATGCTTTTCACAATCATGTTGTACATATATACCTCCATACTCTGGCCTAACTGCTTTGTGAACACGAAATTAATCATTCGCTGATATGCTGCCCCGACGTTCAGCAGTCCGAAGGTCATTTTTCGATAAGCGTATATTGCCCGATGTGTGATAAAACTAGTCTTCGGGATGTATTCCTTACTCATTGAGATCTGGTGATATCCCGAGAAAGCATCCATAAAACTCAGCATGTCGTACCCCGAAGTGGCATCAATCAACTGGTCGATGTTGGGCAAGGGGTTGAAATCTTTCGGGCACGCCCTATCCAGGTCCGTATAGTCGATGCATAGCCTCCACTTCCCGTTCTATTTCTAAACCAATATCATATTAGCCAGCCACTCGGGGTAGTCAATTTCGAAGATGAATTCTTCTTCCAATAGTTTGGCAATTTCTTCATCTATGATCCTCTGCCTTTCTGGAGCAAAAATCCTTCTTTTTTATATAATTGGTTTTTTCTTCGGGTCCACATGCAGCCTATGTAATGCCACTGACTCACTTACCCCGGGCATGTCACTAGGTTCCCACGCGAAGATGTCGGCATATACCCGAAGAAGGTCTATCAACCCTGTTCAGAATGGTTCCATCAGCCCCGATCCAATCTTGATCAATTTTTCTATGTTTCCCTGGACCAACTCCATATCCTCTGTCTCTTCGGCAGGCAGGGCAAGTGGTTCGGTGCTACTTTCAGTGAATGGCTCTATTTCAATGGCCATTGTCTGCTTCTGCTTGCTAACCCCGACCCCCAAAGAAATTAATGTGTTACGATAGCACCTTCGGGAATTATCAAGATCCCCTTTTACCTCCCCTATCCCGTTCGGTGTTGGAAACTTAATCTTAAAGTGTGGTATGGATGTAACGGCTTGCAGTGCTGCTAGTGTCGGCCTTCCCAGTATAGCGTTGTATGCCGAATCTACCTGTACCACAAAAAATCTGACCATTATCTCTGCCTGTTGGGGGGCCGTGCCGAACCTGACAGGCAATTCAATGGTGCCTGACACATGCATCGGGTCCCCACTAAAACCATACAACAAGCCTTCTCCACCCAACTCCATCTTCTTTCCTTCCAGATCCATTCTCTGATAAGCGTGCGTGTACAGTATGTCGACCGAGGACCCATTGTTGATCATCATCCTTTTCATGTCCACTGGCCTGACCTGAGCAGTTATCACCAATGCCCAATCGTGTGGTTCTATTAGATCTGTAGGATAGTCCTCGTCTGAGAATGAGTCGGATACCCCCGGGTAGGCTCGATCCTTTCTCAGCGAGGAACCTGCCACTGACAACACAGCTTCAGGATGTCTGCTTCTCTTCTTCCCGGTCACACGCCCTACCGAACCGCCAGAAATTACGTTAATCACACCTCGGGATGGCTGGTTCGGTTTTGGATGTGTATCCCGAGCCGGTCCCCTGCTTTCATCCCTAGGCGCCTCAGAATTCTCCCGACCAACCACATACTGAACTAGATGGCCATTCTGGACGTTCTTTTCTATCAAATCCTTCAGATCATTGAACATCTCCGTTGTATGTCTGCGACTTTGATGGTATTCATAATATTTGTCCCAACCTCTCTTTCCGGGCTTCAGATGTGTC
Source organism: Panax ginseng (assembly GCA_020205605.1). Classification (NCBI taxonomy): domain Eukaryota; kingdom Viridiplantae; phylum Streptophyta; class Magnoliopsida; order Apiales; family Araliaceae; genus Panax; species Panax ginseng. The sequence goes on from CM035135.1 coordinate 62,127,891, forward strand.
GAACATGGCTCAAAAATGGCTTATTCCACATCTCCTCCAATATCTTTGCTCGATTTGTGTTGAGGGTGGTGTAGACTTTATTGACATTTCTGCTTGGGAAAGGTGGTCGGTCACTTCCTGAACCTCCACTATTATAGTTTTTTTTCCATAACTATCTGACCTCCCCTGATTGTCCGATTGCTAATAATTATGCTTGTCTCGATCCTTGGACTTCTTGTAAGACTAGGAGTGCAGTTTAAAATTTCCCATAGCCTCCTCTATCGGGATAAATTCATCAGCTCGATGGAAGGCTTCTGTTAAATCTGCCAGAGGGTTGATCACCAGATCCTTTGTGATGCCCCCAAAATAGGTATACATCACCCATCTTGAGTCGCCAAATACATGGTACTAAATTCAAATACAACTTGATTATACAACAGTCGTGTAAAATACGACAAAATACATGCTGTGAGTTTTAATACAAATATTGTCATCTAGACAATATCCACACTCAATTTAGTCCTCATTACATTTATTATCACACTATTTAACAGAATAGTGAGGACTACTAAGACACCATCTCGGACCATCACTCTGTTCCCTGACTAGTCCCGGCTACGTTCTCATTTCCTGAAAGAGAATAGTGAAAGAAAGAGTGAGCTCAACTAGCCCAGTAAGAAATATTATGACTAAGATAATGCAGAATAAATTATCATTAGTCCTCAACAGTGTTAAACTGATAAAATACAATAGACATCAAGTTTAACTGCAGCGGAACATGCAATCCATTAAAAGAGTCAAGTAGAGAATAAAATCTACTATCTTTTATGATTTAAAAAGGTTTTTCATCACTTTTATTGTTGAGACTCAGCTTAATAAATAATCCACATCATCCCTGCACTACGGCCAAGGATATTCATTAGGGTCACGACCACAAATTATCCATGCACTACGGGCCAAGGATATTTGTGTATTCATCAATGGTCATGATCATGCCAACAACAGTCCATCAATGCACTTCGGGCGAGTGAGGACTTTTACCATATCATTTGTAACATTACGGTCATGATTACACCGAATAATCCCTGGTCATAATCATACCAAGTCCATCTATGCACTACAGGCCACAGATGACTTTCAAAAATAATATAAACATGAGGATGATGACAATGATATAAGAATTCAATAAAATAAGTTCAAGAATTAATTTATTCAGGAACTAATAACGTCCAAATTGTCAACATGATACTTCTTTGTAAAGTAAAATTCAAGAATGCTCAGAAGAATATTTCCATGAAAAGATACTGGATGAAGCGCAAATATCAAGAATATTCCACTAATTTCATGGAGTGTAGAAGTCAAAACTTTAACCAACTTAGTATATTAAAGAATGGAATAACAAAAGAAATCACCATGCATACGGTACTTCTCATAGACAAGTTATTCCATCAGAATAATAAATAAAGGAACTGTCGGCGTAATACGCACAACATGATATATTCCAAATGTAATAATAAAGAATGGAATACAACGAAATTACCATGCATGCGGTACTTCGCGATAGACAAAGTTTATTCCAATGAATACTAAATGATTTAAACCAGGTCGTGAAATTCACACCAACAGGATGTTCCAATGTAATAATAAAGACGGAACCAGTCCTACAGAAAAGCACGAATAGGATATTCCAACAGAATAATAAAGACTTTTAACTAGGTCAAAGCGTAATGCACGATAAGATATTCCAATGAATAATAAAGAATGGAATCTGAGAAGAATTTCACCAAGTATAGGGTAGCACAGATACAAAGTTATTCCAATGTAAATAATAAAGATGGAATAATAGAAGTTCTCTTCATGAATACAAAAGAAATAATACCCCTTACCGTAAAAGAAACTTGATATCGGAGTAGTGAAGTAGCAGAATACTTTTCTTCTTTCTCTCTATAATTTCTCTCTCTATAGTTTCTCTCTCTAGTGTTTCAGTGAATTAAAGAGAAATAATGAAGGAATGAGCTTCTATTTATAGAAGAATGGAATGAATAGTAACTAAATCCATGAACGGTCCAGATTGATTTACTTTAATCGGACGGTCCATATTTAAAGCAAAATCTTTTAAATAAAATATAATATATTCTATTTATAATATAATAAAACGAATAACTTTTAAAAAGATTTTACTATGCAAACACTATGCAAGCACTATACAAACACTATACATAATAAAATATAATATATTCTAATTATTGTCTAATAAAACAGATAACTTTATAAAAGTATTCTGTTTTATATAAAAAGATTTTACTATTAGCCTAATAAAACGAATAACCATATAAAAGTATTCTGTTTTATATAAAAAGTTTTTCTGTTTTATTACGTTAATAATACGTATAAAACAAAACGTCATCATCATTATTATTATTCACACTATTAATCGTCTAGGTCGTTCCCAGGAAAGAGGGGGCTTTCCAATAAGGATTTCTCCCTATTGGCGCGCAATTAGGTGACCAAACCACTCCTTGGTAGAACTTCTAGACATCGTTAATAATGCAAATAATAATATTAACAATTTCGTCATCTCAATTATTGATTTAATAACATATAAAATATCGACAATAAATGAATCAAACTGAGTGACTTCTCACATAAGCATTAATAATCAATACCGTGTGCTACTATGAAACCATGCGTATTGCTGTACTTTTACTACCGAGTAATTCAACAGTATCAACGGTAAAACTTCCGCCGTTATTTTCATGAAAATATCCCCTGTCATTGTGTAGCTCTCAACAACAGCATTCCAGAAAGGTATAGCATGCCTCAATCAGATTTCTGGATTGAAAGTTATGAAGGTACGAGCGGGCAGCGCGTGGCACGAGTGTACGTACTTCGAGACGACAGGACCCACATGACCCGAGAAAAGTCGGGCAGCTGCGACAGGTAGACCCATGGCTGCCGCGGGTAAACCCGCGGCCATCAGTTCTATAAATAGAGGCCTTGGGATGGCCATTTTAGAAGGGAAAAAAGCGAGAAAACTCTGCCCATTTCACTCTGTACACACTTCTATTGTACTCCAAATTGAGTGCTTCGTTTTTCTGAAAACTTTTGAGCTCGTGTTTTACAACATATTGAAATTTAACCGGTGGAAACTGAGTTTTCATTCATCAAAAGCTATCTGAAGTCTTCTTGGCAGCCTATTGTAAGATATTTCAGATATTTAAGCTTTTTCTTACTTCCAAACATACGTATCTACTAACGTTGAGAGTCGATCAGTGTGGATATGCCCGGATCGTTGATCCGTGGCTTTTATTGCTTATATATATATAAATATATATATATATATATATATATATATATATATATATATATATATATATATATATATAATCCCCTTCTTAGACGGATCGTCCGTTTGTGGACATGTTAAAAAGAAAATGCAAAAGGTAGAGGCGGTCCCACTAATTGAACTTTCCATGAAGGATAGTTGACTAAAATCTTTAGGTGGCCAGTCTTTGCTTTTTGAATGAAGTAGTTGGGATAACATTTATGAGTGGTGACTAAATGTTTGTTTATTAATTGTGTTCAGATTGTGGCATTAAATAGACTAAAAGTGAGATATGAAGAAATACATCTGAACACAATTTGTTTATTAATTTGTGATTTTTTTATTAATTTGTTTATTAAGTCTGTTGATTAATTATTTGTATTAATTTGTTTATTAAGTTTGTTGAATAATTTATTTTATTAGATTGTTCATTAAAATTGTGATTAACTTTGTTTATCACAAATTAACAAATAAAACTAGTTGGTTCAATATAAATTGTGTTGAACATAATCTCAAAAAATAAATAAATTATGTTGTACATAATAATGTCTCAAATCCATAACAGTATCCATTAGAAGTTTGTAATATGAAAAAAGTGCCAAATTTAGTAGCAATAAAATAAAAACTTTAGCCCACTAGAATGAGACACCAATTATGTGGATAAGTAATTGTCGTCATCTTCGTCACATTGGGAAGACCTACACGAAAGTCAATAAAAATATTTTAAATGGAATTATATGAAATCAAATTGAAATGACAAAAAAAGAAGAAGATGTATTACAAAATTTGAAGCATTGGACAATTTCTTTTATCAAGTGCTTGTCCAATTTTTCCACATCCACGACACATTCTCGATTTTTGGTTTTTAGCCTTTCCTAATGCCTTTTCTTTTCCTTCTTTCAGTCTTTTTCCGCACCCCTTTTGCTCGCACTTGACTCGGTTCTTGAAGTGTATAATCATAATTTGAACTCAATCTTCCTGAACCAATTTGACTGCTTTTCTCGCCGGTAACTCCTTTACTTTTATCACCAAGATTCAATTGATTAATTTCAACAAGTGCATAACTCAAAGAATCCCTATATATCTGAGTTCCTTCTACACTCACAATGGCCTTATCAACTACTTCCAAGGATTCTTTAATCAATTGACTCATGACATGATGAGATATGGTTTGTCATCACTTATCTCGATTCCACTGTCATCTCTAACATTCCCACATTTTGCAGATTGAGTCCATCTCTTCAATATGTACTGATTTGGAAGTTTCTCAAGGTCATGGAATTTTTTCAAATATGCTAAAAGGTGGCTACTAGTAATTCCAGCACTCTCAAATTTCTTACAACTACATGAAGCATAATCCAAGTCTTTTTCATAAACAATCTCCCTCACTTTGTACTTATCATCACCTTGTTTTTGAATGTTGTACACGCATTGATTACCATAATCTCTAATATGGTGAAATCTATAATTTAAGAAGCTCTCCGACAACTCATCTTGAAAATCAAAAAATAACTCAAATGTGTACACATCAACCATTTGCAATAAAAAAGTGTGGGTCATTTTTACCTTAGGCATTTCAATCACATCTTTGTTGTCGACCTTTAATTCTTCTTCACGTTGGCGTGAAAGACCCCTACCAAACTGAATCATAAAATTGACTAGAGAATTTATTTTGTTAACATATCTCTTAAAGAATGCATGTGCACTCTCAACACATTGGCTACTTGACATACCTGCTGAAAAAAAATGATTCACATAAGCAGGTACCCATGTCGAACGTATTTCATCATCGACTTCAACCATTTATTATCACTTAACCCAATTTTCTGAATAAGATCCTCCCACTTAGAATCAAACTCTTCCTTACTTTCTGAATTCCATATACAATCTGAAAAGTTCCTATAGAATTAAGCATATTTAAAAGAATCTAACTTCTCAGAAAACTTTGTCAAAATGTGCCAACTACAAAATCGATGATAAATACTTGGAAGAGTCCCAGAAATAGCCTTTGTCATCGCTGGATCTTGATCAATTATAATCATCTTTAGGGCATCACCTGGCATAAATTCTAGGAATTTCTTAAAAAGCCAAATAAAAGAACTTACAGTCTCATCAGATAAGAAAGCACAAGCAAAGACAATAGTTTGACCATGATTATTAACTCCCATCAATGGTGCAAAGATTAACCCATATCGATTGGTGTTGTATGTAGTATCAAAGATTACCACATCACCATAAAAGTTGTAAGGCTTTTTAGAGGTTCCATCGGCCCAAAAATAACACGTAATACGATTTTCGTCATCTAATTTAATTTGAAATGTTAAAGAAGAATTCTTGCTCTGTTCCAATTTAAAATACTCAAGCAACATCCCACTATCATGGCCCTTTATCTCATTACATTTATCCCTCTCGTGATTATATAGGTCTTGTTTCGTACAACCTATGTTTGTATCCCCCCTGCTTGAACTCCAAGAAAACTAAATTGTTGATGTGGTGGTATATTGACCATGCCAAGTTCTTGTGTTAAGCATCTTTGGGCACTAGAATTACTACGGTGAGTTCTTAAAAGGTGGACTTTTCTTGGGGTGGACAATGGGTGATTATGCCCCTCAACAAAAACACTCACAACAAAAAACCCAAATTTTGACTTCAAAACAGCAATCATGGCTTTACAACTGTATTTCAAATTTCCTCGGAGCTGTTGTTTATCAATATCTACCACTATTGAACCTTGTCCTTCCTTAAAACAAACATATTCTTTCCTAGTGATTTCACCACCTTTATTCTTTTGTGACCAACTTCAAATACTAAAACCGGCTTCTTTTGCATATTCATTGTAAAAATTTTTAGCATCCTCTAGTGTTTCAAGTTACTGTCCTTTTTTAGGTTTTAGTTCATCTCTCACTTGAGGAATGTAAATTGACAAATTTTGTGCTCCCCCTACTTCAAACTCCATATTTTCTCCACCATCTTCTTCCTAATTCAATTCAACATTATCACAAATTCCATTCCCATACAGTCCATTTTCAACAACTTTGTAATAAAAAAAATTGAACAAATATTTCATCTTAAACAAATTTAATACATAGGTTGAACAAAGTTAATCACAATTTTAATGAACAATCTAATAAAAAAAATTATTCAATAAACTTAATAAACAAATTAATACAACTAATTAATGAACAAACATAATAAATAAATAAAAAAATCACAAATTAATAAACAAATTTAATCTCTAGATCTGTTACTTTGTTTGTTTGTTTTTTTTCTTTTTTTTATAATATACTGAGAGAGAGAGTGTGTGAGAAAAAATACCTTGTCGTCGGAGAGAGCACGGACAGAAAGAATATGTTCAGATGTCGTCGGAGAGAGCACATACATAGATAGCCTTTTCATTTGTGTTTAGATTTATTTCTTCATATCTCACTTTTAGTCTGTTTAATGTCACAATCTGAACACAATTAATAAACAAACATTTAGTCACCACTCATAATTGTTATCCCAACTACTTCATTCAAAAAGCAAAGACTGGCCTCCTAAAGATTTTAGTCAACTATCCTTTTGCATTTTCTTTTTAACATGTCCACAAACGGACGGTCCGTCTAAGAAGGGGATTGTATATATATATATAAATATATATATACGGTTCATGGTGACTAAACTGGAACCGTTGAAGCTGGAATGCTTAGATTTACTTAAATCTAATTCGTTTTCTAGCTTTTGCTACAAGCTAGATTTGGCTCAATCTGGCTATTTCTCACTTTAACCGGTTCATGGTGACTAAACTGGAACCGATGAAGCTGAAATAGTTTAGATTTATTCAAATCTAGTTCTTGTTTTTAGTTTTTGTACATATTGCTCTATCATGTGAGCCTAGGAATCATGTGATCACATATTCAGTTCCTTAATCTAGATTCGATTCCCGTGATGGACATTTTCAGCTACAACCAGCTTGTAAATTATTCACAGTGTCTGAATTTCCTTAGATGGCTCTTATGCCCACAAGGAATTTGGCACTGCTATATATCTTATTTTCTTGAAGATGCTTCGCATTTCGAAAATAATAAAATCAATCAAGCCGAACACATAATAAAATGGAAGTATCAAAGGCCTCAATTACTATTGAGTATAAGGGTTTGAAAAACCTATTTTATAAAATATCACTGCCATATCTCGTTAAAATTAAACTTTTATACAAAAGTCAAACCCTTTGTATATAGGTGCGAATGAGGCATATCACTACTTCCAAACAATTGCACATAGACCTACCCACACACACACATTCAGATAAAAGTTTAAATTAAAAAGTGACGGTAATTGTGTTATCACGGAAGTCGAGGGGTGCCTAACACCTTCCCTCCGCTTAATCAAGCCCCCGAAACCTAACAAATTTCGATTTTGTAGACCAGTTAAACAATGTCACATCACTAGATCTTTGTGCAAACCTTTTCTCGGTTGAGTTGTTGCAACCATTTAAAAACAACCAACCGGCGACTCTTACAGTCAAATCGTCGACATATACATGTCGGACCTTTTCAAGCTTGTTTTTTCAAACAAATTTCACCTAACATGAGAACACTAAAAGACAAGAACAGAAAGGGACAAATAAAAATCCCGACGTCGAAAGGTGGCGACTTTGCTAGGGACATCCAGTAAGAGGGCTTAAGCCTCTAGTTAAAAACTTTTCAAAACTTTTATTTGCTTATATGTGGATGTTTCATTTACATTTGAATGAATGTGTACTAATGCTTTATTTACTGCACTTAGTGCTTCGCACCATATTTGCCTATGATATTAGTGCTTCACACATGTCATCATTTCCATACGGTGAGACGCGATGTATGTGAATGTATGTTGTGTTGTCCCTTCACTAGGAGGCTATCCCATCAATGTTTGATTACTGGACTCATCGGGAGACTAATTCCATGAGGCTTAGGAAAGGCACCACCCAGATTTGCTCCAGTTGAAAGATCATATTAACTTTCCATCGAGTAAATTGCGATGATCTGGGAACCTTCATGCCAAAAAGCCACGAGAGTAACCTAAGATAGGTCAGCCTTTGATAAACCAAATGTGGAGGGAAGTCTCTTCATACCTTCCCATTTCAATTACTTGTAATTTTAATTACTTGTAATTTCATTTCCATGTCAATTTCAATGTAATGGAAAATATAAAGGAATATGTGAACATGCATTCCTTTTCATATCAAAACCTGTCATGATATCCTGTCATTAAACTATCTGACATCTATTTTGTAGGATAATACTCCTAAAAAATGGACACATTACATACCATGTAACATTTTCATGTTTCCCTAGACTAAACTACAAAAGTCTTTTTGTAGGCAGACGATTGGTCCCGTTACCCGTTCAAAGTTCAAGAAGGCATTAAGCCTACAGCCAAACATGGCTACATCTGGCTAACCTAATCCTACTCCTGTCTCTCATGAGGAGTTAAAAGGATTAAGCAATCAAATGATAGAGTTGTCTGTTCTACTCAAAGAATTACACAAGTCAACTCGGGGTCTATAAATACCCATCCACATAGAACCCTCTGCACATGGAGGAATCCAAGGTCCAGACAGAGAAGTTCCAACACCCGAGTCTTAGTTCGATAAGACCAACAAAACTCGTAAAATCACCCATCTTAAAGAAGATCAAGACACCGATGATATTCGGAAGAAGGTCATACAAATGGAATAGACCATTCGGTCCATCAAAGGGATTGGGACATACAGAAGTGTTTCATATTCAGACCTTTGTATCTTCCCCGGGGTTTATTATCCTGAAAAGTTCAAGACTCCCGATGTTGAGAAATATGATGGATTGGGAGATCCTTACACCCACTTAAAGGTATTTATTAGAGTGCTCGGATCTTATGTCGAGAATGAAAAGCTCAGAATGCAGCTATTTCAAAAAAGTCTGACTAGAGAAGCCAGAGCATGGTACACCAGATTGGATAACTCCAAAATTCACAGCTGGGAGGAGTTAGCCCATGCTTTCCTTAGTCAATACAACTTTCAAACTCAAATAGCTCCAGACTGGTATCAAATTACCAAGGTCAAGAAATAAGTTAATGAGTCATTCATAGAGTATGCCCAAAGATGGAGGCGTCTAGATGCTCAAGTTATCACGTCTATGACAGTCTGAAATGGTGATGACCTTCATAAACATTCAAGAAGCTCCATTTTATGAGAAGGTCCTGGCTGGAATAGGCAAGCCATTCTCAGAAATGATGAAGCACAGAGAAATGGCTGAAATAGGATTGAAATCAGGGAAGATTCAAGACCTCACTGCATTGAAAGCCATAGCTGAGTACATCCAATCTGGAAGTTATGGGAACAACCCCTGGAGGGTCCATAAGAAGAAAGAAGTGGATGTTTCCTTGATACTGCAAGGACAAAAAGGCAATCAAAACTTTCCTATTCAGAGGAGAAATTATTATCCTTTTCAAGCACAGTCTTCAAACCCTCCATTACCAAAGAATGGAGAAGTTAGACGTACATGAGTGTTCACACCCTTAGGGGATTCACTTGAAAACATTCTCAAACTTCTGATTGCTCAGAAGAAAATTACTCATCTCCTTCCACCAACCAACCTGAGTGGAAAGGGTTTCGATGCATGCAAGACGTGTGCTTACCATGCTGGAGAGATCGTGGTGACCAAGCCTGGCCAACCCCATGTTCAAGACAACCCTCTCCCTCAACACAAGGAAGAGGAGGTTAACATGATCAACAGAGGAAATGAAGAGACCTCCAAATACCCCAAGTATGTGGGTGTTTCATCCCAAATCAGTAAGGATAATTCTGACAGATGGGATTATTCACAATTCCAGTTCATGATGGAACGGGAAGTCAAGTCTCTTGGCGAACAAGTTAATCAATTGGCAGAACATGTGATTCATCAACACCAATTCACACGTCAATTATTCAGTCAAGAGCATGCTAGCCTCCTTTCTCTTATTACAAGTACTCCACCACTTACTCAGGAAAGTGAAACACTGGACAAAAAGTCTGCCAGAAAAATAAAGCTAAAGCCCGTCGGGACTTCGCCAACAAAAGGGAATTCACATATTTAGGCCAACCGATGGAAGAGATATTGCAGATGCTGATTAATGAGGGAAAATCATAGCATTGCTACCTCCAGTCAACCAACGTTCAAAACGGTTTGATGCTAATGGAGTATGTCAATACCACTCCCACTCTCGCGGTCACAACACTGAGGAATACTGGGCACTCCGCCATCTTATTCAAAACATGATTGACAGCAGTGACCTGTAAATGGAAGATAACGACGTTGTATCATCTAAGAGTGGGTACATATTTCCTACAGAATGGAAGGGAGTCGTAGCAGTTATATCCTCTGATGGAGATTTGACTGCCACACCACTTACTATTCAACCAATTCAGCTCAAAGGTATTGAAAACCCTTTGAAAGTGGCTATACCAAAGCCAATCATATTGCCGTTCAGGCAACAGTATCCTGTCGTCAGCCTTAAAAAGGTCCTATAGAATTATGGAGAGGATGAAGGATCAACATCAAACATAACTGCTGCAGTGTCTAAAGAAAATCCATTGTATCTTCCTCTACGAGTGATGAAGCTTATCATCAGGTCAAAGGGGAAAGTGCCCAGGGAGAAGATTGAAGAATTCCTCCGCAAGATGGGACATAATGAAGCCAAGGTGGTTCAAAGCTCCAAAGAATCTCCACAATAGATCTCTATTCTGGACTTAGTTTTCACTTCAGAAGATCACCGGAAGGTCTTACTGAAAATATTAGAAGAAGCCCACTTGCCAAAGACAATGGATGTTGAAAAATTCCATCATCTGGTAGATCACATCTTCAACAGTAATGTGATATCATTCACCGATTATGACATACCTCCCGAAGGGACAGGTCATTGCAAACCATTGTTGTGACGCCCCCAAAACAGGTATACATCACCCATCTTGAGTCGCCAAATACATGGTACAGAATATAAATACAAACTTAATTATACAAACGTCGTGTAATATACGACCAAACATATGCTATGAGTTTTAATACAAATATTATCATCTAGACAATATCCACACTCAATGGAGTCCTCATTACATTTATTATCACACTATTTAATGTAATAGTGAGGACTACTAATGCTATCATCCGAATACATCACTCCGCTTCCCCAACTCGTCCCAATTATATTCTCATCTCCTCAAGAGAATAAAGGAAAGAAAGGGTGAGCTCACTAGCCCGAGAAGAAATATTATGACTAAGATAATGCGGATAAATTATCATTAGTCTTCAACAATGTTAAATTGATAAAATACAATAGACATCAAGTTTAACTGCAGCGGAATAAGCAATCCATTAGAAGAGTCAAGTAGAGCATGATATCTACTATCTTCTATGATTTAAAATGTTTTCATCAATTTTTATCGCTAAGACTCAACTTAATAAATAAACCACATCATCGAGTCATCCCTGCACTACGGGACAAGGATATTCATTAAATCATCAATGGTCATGACTATACCGAAGAATCCCTGGTCATAATCATACCAAAAACTGTCCATCAACGCACTATAGGCCACTGAGGACTTTTACCACATCATTTATAACATTACAGGTCATGATTATACCGAATGATTCATGGTCATAATCATACCAAGTCCATCTATGCACATAAGCCAAAGATGAATTTCATCACAATATAAGCATGATGATGATGACAATGACATAATAATTCAATAAAAAAAGTTCAAGAATAGATTTTGAAGATTTATAAGTTAATTTATCCTGAAATCAATTACGTCCAAATTGTCAACATGATACTGCTTTGTAGAGTAAAATTCAAGAATGCTTAGAAGAATATTTCCATGAAAAGATACTAGATGAAGCGCAAATATCCAGGATATTCTACTAATTTCATGGAGTATAGAAGCCAAAATACTAGAATATATGAAACTGCAAATGTATTTTTGCCCGCCATGAGGTAAACCACGTAGACAGATCATTTCCACAAATTAATAAGGAATGAATACAAAGGATCATTCACCATGCATGTGGTAATCCACATGAGACAAAGTTATTCCAACGTAATAATAAAGAATGGAATAATGTAGGATTCACCATGCATCACGATATACCGCATGCATGAAAAGTTACTCCCAATAGAATAATAAAGAATGGAACCAGTCATGCATAATCCGCATGATGTGATATTCCAATGTAATAATAAAGAATGGAACCAGTCATGCGTAATCGCATGCATGCATGATATTCCAACAGAATAATAAAGAATGGAATAACAACAGAATTCACCAGGCATACGATAGACCGTACAGACAGGTTATTCCAACAGAATAATAAATAATGGAACCATGTCATGCGTAATACACACAAACAGGATATTCCAACAGGATAATAAAGAATGGAATAACAGAAGAATTTTACCATATATGCGGTACTTCGCATAGACATGTTATTCCAATATAATAATAAGGAATGGAATAACAAAAGAATTTCACCATGTATGCAGTACTTCACATATACAGGTTATTCTAATAGAATAGTGGAATAACAGAAGAATTTCACCATGTATGCAGTACTTCGCATAGACAGTTTATTCCAACAGAATAATAAGGAATGGAATAACAATAGCTCTCTTCATGAATACGAAAGAAATAATACCCCTTACCTCAAAAGAAGACTGGATACTGGAATAGTGAGGTAGCAGACTTCTCTTCTTCTTTCTCTCTATAATTTCTCTCAATAATCATTCTTTATAGCTTTAGTGAATTGGTGGGAAATGAAGGAAGAATGAGCTTCTATTTATAGGAAAATACAGTTTCGATAATTGCACGTTTTGGGACTCGAATTATTACAGTATAATACCTTCCTCTTTTTCTTCATTTTTAATTTAGTCCTGCAAGTATTATCAAACTTGCACCACCTCCCTAATAGTAAATAATGTGAATCAATAGTTCAATCATGTGAATCAATAGTTATAATCATGTGAAAATACGAATTACAGTATAGTACCTCCATCTATACCTCCATTTTTAACTTAGTCATGCAAGTATTATCAATCTTGCACCAACTCCCCTAATAGTACAAGAATGTGAATCAATAGTACACACATGTGAACAAATAGTTATAATCATGTGAATTAATAGCAATTAATTGCTCATTTATATGATTAATTACCCGACTGGTCAGTATAACTTCCAGACATCAATTAATATCGAAATAAATGTCGATTTCCACTAACACTAATAATTCCAACACAATGGAACTATCAATTTCATCTTTAATCAACACGAACTTATTCATCATTAATATTATAACACACAATATTTAATAACCAGGTCATTCCCAGGAAAGATGGGGCTTTTCGATAAGGATTTCTCCTTATTGGCGTGCAATTAGATGACCAAACCTCTCCTTTATAGAACTTCTAGACATTGTAAATATTGCAATTTAATAATATAAATAACTTTATCGTCTCAATTATTGATTTAATAATATATCACATTATGTAGATGATACTGTGACAATAATCGAATCAATAATATGAGAGATATGATGCAGCAATTACTGTAGCAATAATTGAGTATAACTGAGTGACTTCTCACGTAAGCATCAATAATCAATACTGTAGCTACTATGCAACCACTAGATTCTTTATGCTTTTACTAATGGGTAGTTCAACGAATTTTAACGGTAAAACTTTCGCTGTTATTTTTATAAAAAGATAATATGTCGTTTTCTAATTACGACAATACTTTCGTTGTGGGGTCCACCAATGATTATGCCATCATACGAATATTCCCTGTTAAAACGAATATTCCCCGACCAATCGAATATATAACCACTTGCTTACTTTGCAAAATTTGTAAATATTATCCACAACTATAACATTATATTATATCCACACCATAATATTCAAAAATATATTTTGAGACAAATTAATCTTTATTTATAAAAGTTGGGGTCTTACAACCTCCCCTTCTTATGAAATGTCATCCTCGAAATTAGGGTGCGTACCTGGTATGTCGAAGAGGTGAGGATACCTTGATTTCATTTCAGATTCTAACTCCCTGGTCGTTTCTTCAACATCATGGTTTCTCCACAAAACTTTGACTTGAGGTATAAATTTAGAGCGTAGAATATGATCCTTCTTATCCAAGATTTTAACAGGTAACTCTTCATACGTTAAATCTTCCTCTATCTTGTCTGGTTCTAATTCAATAATGTGGTTCGGGTCTTTCACATATTTACGTAACATAGATATGTGAAAAACATTATGAACACGAGACATACTTGGCGGTAAGGCGAGTCTATAGGCCATAGTTCCTACTCATTTGAGAATTATAAATGGGCCAATTAAATCGAGGGTTGAGATAACTGTAACGCCCCAAAAAATCGAATATTTTGTAATTACTTTTAATAATGAATAAAATAATATTATTTATTATTATTATGTGTTGATAAGATGAATGTCGTTCTATGACCTAGAAATGTCAGAATGTCGTAGTATTTTAACTATGTGAGAGAATTAAGGTGTTTGAATTTCTAAGACGAAAATAAAAGCTTTTCGAGAAATTTTTCAAAAAATACTATTCATCGATTTCTGCTCGGGAATTATTTTTGAACTTTCGAGAAATACGTAACGTTATAATATCAAGGTGATATTGATTATGTAATAATAATCTAAGTATGGAAAATGTAGTATTTCGCATGTGGACCTAAATTGAGAACATTAGGTTTATTAAGCGTAAAGGAAGAAAGTTATAATCATATAATGTGTATACATTGTATGAAGTGATGAATGTAAGTATAATACGACGTATTGTACTATTATGTATGAAGAACGAGATAACGTATATTACGAACTAGTATACGAGTTATCATACGAAGATTATACGTGGGGTATAATTGTTAAAATGGTTAACTAAAGATAATGGACTTGTAGGATTATTAGCATAATAAATATAAGTCCAATATAATGTGACAGTCAAGCCCAAGTGTTTGATATATCATTAGTCCAAACTATGTAGCACAAGCCCATTAAGAAAGTAGTTAGATTAATTAACCAAGCCCAATAAGAAGCCTTGATCCATGGGTCAAACTAAGTAGGAAGTGGGTAAGCTTGATGGGCAAGAATTATGTGTGATGACCAAGTACTTTATGTGGTTAGAAAGTAGACTTAGAGGTCAAGCAATGAATAGTAAGGAGGTGGAGGATGAGGAGGTGGAAATGAGGAGGTGGGATGGTTTAAAGTCCATTTTGCCCTAAACTTTAGTTGCCTATAAATAGAGAAGCCACAATTCATTTGTTGGTTGTTTAATAATCATCCAACTCCTCTCAATTATAAGCTACTTATTTGGTAGAGAAAATAAGCACTTTTAAGTCAAAGTTAGATTTTCCAAGAAGAAGAAGTTAGACTTCAAAGGTAATGATCTTGTGTCCAATGTTCTTTCATCTCTATTATAATAGGATGATAAGGGAAGTGTTATTAATGAACATGTATGCTAAGATCATGTAATAAGTTAATAAGGAATGAACTTAAGCCGAATAATTTGGATAAGCAACTTGAACATTAATAAGTTGCTAGAACCCTAAAGAACTTATTATATGTTGTCATATGATGATTAGTATGTTGAATATAGCATAAGCATATTGATTAGTGGACTTAAGTTATTAATAAGTCATGAGCATGAAGATTTATAGTTCATAAGTTGAATAAGTCATTGACTTATGAGAATAAGTCAAAACCTACTTGGATTATAAGTTGGTGTAATAAATAATTTGTAATGATCATATGATGGTTGAAATCCATTTAGAATCATTAAGAATATAGTTTTTTCGGAATTCACACGATTGGATGATTATCGTCGAATTCATAAAATTCTCGGAATGGAAGTCGTATTTTGTGTTTGAAGTCGGAAACGTTGGTTTTCGATGGAGACAAGTCATATTTGGCATTATAGAGTTGTGGACTCGAAAATGACCGAATTCCGACTTAGAACGAAGAAACGAGCGTTGAACGTTCACGAACGTTTATCGTTTTTGTTAAAAATAAACTCATAGGTGAAATTTTAGCAAAAGAAGTCAAATAGATAAAATTCTTGCATGAACGCATAGAGTATGTAATTTCTGAACTGTAGGTTTTTGAACGGACCAATTCGAACTTATAATGAAGAAGTTATGCGTCCGGGAGTTTCGTGAAATTTTTAAAAATTTACAAACTATCTGAGGCCTGATCTGCGCCATGGCCATGAGACTCATGACCTTAAAAGCTCAAGGCCCAAAGACGAGGTCGGGCTGCAGCATATCGCTAACTCGCATCTGCGACACAAGATGCAGTTAAGTGTGAAATACGCTACGCCCCCCTAGAGTTTTGTTGGACAAGAATGTTTACAAGTGTAGAATGAAAAGGAACTTGTTAGTAATGAACTGAGATATAAACATAACATTGTTAAGGCATGGTTAGACATGTAATATATGATGATTAAAGGTTGTTAATCAATTGAAAGTGAACGTAATATGAGTGACGTAATGAAAATCCGGAAACCATAATAACAGATCTAAGTCAGGATTTACATTGAGATGAAGGGTAAGATATAGTAGTATACATACTTCATTATATATAACCTAATGTGGTATGTTATATGATCATGTATTGTAGAAACGTAGAGACTTAAAGTGTACGATGTTAATCAAGAAGGCGTATTATCAAAGGCAAGTATTCTAACCCTTGTTCCAGATTCGATCCGGACAAGCTTTGTAATTCATGTATTCTTTTCGCATGAAGTTTTTAACGATGAAGTCTAAAGCCAACTCTTTCTGGCTAGACTTATATTATGATTCTGTCAAGCATGATTTATGTTTCATCGTGTTATATTGGTATGGTTTTCAATCAAGACCAAGTATGCTAAAATGTTTTTGTCATTTAACGTATGGTGCATGTGAGGTTGCCACAACTTAAACGTATACACGCTAAGGAATGTAGTGTTGATCAACATAGAGTACTATGTATGGGTCGATCACCCGTAGTGCTCGTAAGCTATCTTTTGACTTATGAACTTAGTGCCGGGTTGTCCTTTTTAAAAGAACTTATGAACTGCTCATAGTTTTAAGCTTTAGTTGATATTCTACTGAATATTGTTGCTGGAAAACGTTTTGAATGAAAAGAAGTGCTATTTTGAATTATTGATAGTACTTCGTAACTATTGTTCAGTTACTGAAGATATATGAGTTCTATGTTTAAAGCATGTTGTTTATTAGAATTATAGTACTTGCTGAGCTAGTCATGCTCACTCTTGCTTGAACCATATGAACACAGCTAAGATCGAGTGGACCGAAGGCTCAGGCAAAGACAAGGGCAAGGTGAAGACGAACCCTTAGATTGCTTATGTAATATAATAGTTGAACGATTTGTAATATATTTGATATTATGACAAGAACAAACGAATGGGTTATAAAGAACCTGGGGAATGTAATATGATTTTGGATATATATAAGTTATATTAGTCCTTTTGAGACTATTCAATTGAATGAATGAATGAATGGTAGTACAGTGTAGCACCATCTGTCGGGTTAGAAGAGACCAGGATTTGGGGGCGTCACAGGTTGGTATCAATGCATTAGGTTATAAAACTTAAGGGGGGGATTAAAAACCTTAAGTCATAACCTTAAGAGGAGTCAAAGAAGTACAAGAAAGGAAAATAACCTTATAAAAATGCATTATGATTATATTATGTGTTTTTATTATTCTACTGACGTGTACTAATCAACTTAATTGTTTTGTGTAGATGTCAGGAGTAAACGGAATGTTTGTAGATGAGCAAACTATTAGTGAAGAATCAGTGAACCAAGTAGAGGTTATACCGAACCCTATAGCAGCAGAGCCAGATGTAGTGATTATTGAGTCTGGAGACTAAGAGGAAGCTGACTACATGTCAGTGTTTAATGGGATGATAGAGGAGGAGGTAGAGACAGTCTCCTTTAACCCAGTGGCTATAGCAGCGGAGATAGCTCCTGGGGGGTCGATGATGTCTCTATTCATGTCAGTGTTGGATAGAAATATCCATTACTGTCAGGAGGTCAAGGAGCTGAAGGCAGAGCTCCAAATGGTTATAGAGGACAAGACTGATGTCGAGTCCATGTGGGAGCAGGAACATGACGAGAGGATTTTAGCTAAGGACAAAGTCCAAGATTTAAAGAATGTGGTCTTTGAGCTCAAGGAGGAGCTAAAGACTCATTACAAAAAAATAGCTCATTGCCGACGGCCAGTGCCGTCGCCAATGACCCTCTAGCCATCGCCAATGATGTCATTGGCGACGACACTGTCCGTCGCCCTCCCCGTCGCCGTATGGGTCGTCGCCCCTACCTCCCGTCGCTCGCCGTCGGCAAGAGTGTCATTGCCGACGGGGTCATTGCCGACGGCCAGCCGTCGCCTATGACACATTGCCGACGGTGTTGGCGACGAATACACCGTCAGTAATATTTTTTCCAAAAAATAAAAAACAGTCATTGCCGACGGCATGCCATCACCAATGACCCTTATCTCCCGTTGACAATGAGTTTTTAATAATTTTTTTTTTAAATTGCAAAATACCCCTGTTCATTTAAATATACATAATTATACCCGTTATAAACTAAAGAAAAATTATAAAGAATTCTTCATGAACGCATATCAATAACAATAATAGCTTTTGCTATATCAACCATCAAATATGTAAGCAACGTAATGACTTATAGATAAAAGTCGTACAATGAAAATACAAAATGTAATCTAAACTCTAGTCTGTACAACTCAAAAGATGTATAAATATACATATATGAAAGTCAAAATATAAACATAATGGGTACTACAACCCAAGATCAGGAATGTCGGTATCACCATCGCCGCCAGTCCCATCGTCGATCCCCCCGCTGGTCTGACTGTCGGTCCCACCATCAATAGTCTCAACAGCATCAGCACGGCGGTCATCACCATCTCCACCACGGGCATCGCCTGTGCCACAGCCTCCACCCACCGAAGTCTCATCAACAAGACCCTACAATTAATAATAAAATATTAATAACGAATTCGAAAATAGAGCTTATTTAAATTAGTTTTGTTTGTGTTCGTCAAGTGTTTCGGATTCCGTATGTCCGAATTACACAGTGCTATGTGTGTGTTTGCGTGGCATTCGAATCTACCGATCTTGGGTTTAGGGCTATTTTTTTTGGCTTTTTGCCTAAGTGTTGGCGAGTTTTTTTGCAAATCGACGATAACTTTCGGATTCCGTATGTCAATCGAGTCCCGTAAGTTCTAACACGTGTTCAATACCTACACGCGCTATGTGTGTGTTTTCGTGGCATTCTGGACGTCCGATACTACGTTTTAATGCTTTTTTGGCTTTTTGCCTAAGTGTTGGCGAGTTTTGCAAACCGGATGATAACTAGGATTTTATATGTTCGAATCGAGTCCCATAAGTTCTAACATGTGTTTAATACCCACGAGGTGCTATGTGTGTGTTTGCATGTGGCATTGACTGGCCGATCACGGTTTTGGGGCTATTTTTCGCCTTTTTACTTAAGTGTTGGCGAGTTTTGCAAACTGGACGATAACTCGGATTCGTGATGTCGAAATCGAGTCCCGTAAGTTCTAACACGTGTTCAATACCTCACGCGATGCTATGTGTGTGTTTGCGTGGCATTGGACTACCGAAATCACGGGTTTTGAAATTTGTTTTTACCTTTTTGCTTAAGTGTTGGCAAGTTTTGCAAACTGGACGATAACTCGAATTTCGTATATCAGAATCAAGTCCCGTAAGTTCTAACACGTGTCTAATACCTACGCGATGCTATGTGTGTTTACGTGGCATTCGGACGGCCGATGCGGGTTTTGGACTATTTTTCGGCTTTTTGCTTAAGTGTTGGCGAGTTTTGCAAACTGGACGATAATTTCGATTCGTATGTCGGAATCGAGTCCCGTAAGTTCTAAAACGTGTTTAATACCTACGCGGTGCTATGTGTGTGTTTGCGTGGCATTCGGACGTCCGATGCGGGTTTTGGGCTATTTTTTGGCTTTTTGCCTAAGTGTTGGCGAGTTTTACAAATTGGACGATAACTCGGATTCCGTATGTCGGAATCGAGTCTCATAAGTTCTAACACGTGTTTAATACCTACGCGGTGCTATGTGTGTGTTTGCGTGGCATTCGGACGTCCGATGCTGGTTTTGGGCTATTTTTTGGCTTTTTACCTAATTGTTGGCGAGTTTTACAAATTGGACGATAACTCAGATTTCGTATGTCGGAATTGAGTCCCGTAAGTTCTAACACGTGTCTAATACCTACGCGGTGTTATGTGTGTGTTTGCGTGGCATTCAGATGGTCGATGCTGGTTTAGGGCTGTTTTTCGGCTTTTTGCCTAAGTGTTGGCGAGTTTTACAAACTGGACGATAAGTCGGATTCTGTATGTCGGAATCGAGTCCCGTAAGTTCTAACACGTGTCTAATACCTACGCGATGCTATGTGTGTGTTTGCGTGGCATTCGGATGGCCGATGCGGGTTTTGGGCTATTTTTCGCCTTTTTGCTTAAGTGTTGGCGAGTTTTGCAAACTGGACGATAACTCGGATTTCGTATGTCGGAATTGAGTCCCGTAAGTTCTAACACGTGTCTAATACCTACGCAGTGCTATACGTGTGTTTGTATGTCATAGAAATACAATTACAAATTACAATTATAAATTACATAAATTAAATAAAGAAATACATAATTTAATTGTTTTTACCCGTCGAATATGTGGTGGGAAGATGTTGGCCAAGACAACTGCACAAATGCGGATGGCCTCCTCTCGTACTACACCCATGAGGTCGTTAACGGCGGCTATAGGATCTATAGAGCTGTGGACAACCTCCTGAGCCAGCTGGTAAATTCGCTCGCGTGATGGTGCGCCTGACTGCACAACATCGCTCGCCATGCACCCCTCTATGATCCGCCGGAAGAAATCGTCGGATAATGAAGGGCCGGCACCCGATCCACTCGCACCACTACCTCCAGTGGGTGGGCGCCATCGAGATCTCGCAGCAGGGACTAAGGTGTAAGCTGGGACATGGGGAATGCCCAAACTCTACCCTTCTTCACCCCCCTCAGAGCTGCGGCAAATGATCCTCTATCTCCTTGTTCAAGACGCTGCGTGAGACTCGCTCTCTGGAGTGTCACCTCTCTGGCTGCTCCGGGCCACTGCAAGATCCTCGAACCATCGCTGAAAAAAACACATTAGTAGATGATACGCAAAGAATAAAATGCAATAATACAAAAGAATATCTGAATTTTACATACATACTAAATAAGATAATTACATAACTTACAACAATGCGTTCTGCCTCATGTGAGATATAACCACCATCACCTTTCTTTTGGTGGGCATGCCACCAAAACTCCAAGCGAGAGGGTGCATGCTTTAAACTCACCTCGAGTCTCTCCCGGTACAGGTCGTATGACTGAGACCCAGTGCAGTGTGGGAGACGACTCTGCTGTCGGGCAGCTGAACGTTGTGTCGACATCTTCTTGAAGGCCTCGCCATCCCAAATGCTGAACATCTGGTCCCACACTACAACAGATATGAAATCTGGCTGGACATCCTTAAGTGTCTGTCCATCAGCCATCTTCGTTTGGGCCTTCTTCTTTCAGTCGTTGACCCACTTGTGCCAATTCATCTCTAGGTATCTGTGCATAACAGTCATGCCATAGGCTTCCTGCCCGTCCTCAAAATGATAATATCTCTGCACATTACACATTAAGAAGCTTAGTAGACAACATAAATCAAAGAGGTAACAGTATATTCAAATGGAATATAAAACTAGCATATGAATGATTGACATCCTACCCTAAACTCATCAATAATCAGCTGCCATGTGTGGTCATCCACATCCGCCCACCTCATCCACGGGCTTGAGAATCGGTTGCGGACGATCCCAAGCAACGTGTTCCTTGGCGCCAAGGATACTACAATTGAAATTAATACATTGCAAATTACAAAGAATATTAAATACTTATGTTATAGTAATACTATATAGGATTATGAAATTAATTACATATGAGTCCCAACATGACATATAAGCGGCGCCTGGGGGGGATTCCCTAGTAAGCCACGTGCTAGTCCCCGTGGAGGCCTACGTCGATCACCTATGTAGTGAAATACATCAATATTTATATAAACGAATATAATGTCAATACAATATAAAATAAAAAATAATAAGATGTATCCCAATAAAATATGTAATTATACCTGACGATCCGGCTTGATCATCACGCGTAGAATCACCACGGTCCCCACGCCCTGCACGCCCACCACGATCACCATGTGCTATGCGCGCCATATGTATGTATACTGTCAAATCATAAAAAAAATATTATTACATTTGAATACAACTAAAAGAGGATAACATACACATACAACTATATTATTAAACATTCGTAAATACTATATTTGAGCACAATAACAAAGAGGATAACATACAGATACAACTAAAAGAATGTAACATAAATAGTAACACCTTTAATAGATTAATATAAGTTAAAGATAATGATTGCACTACTACAAACTATTACATTTGAATACAACTAAAAGGACACAAAGAGTACATACTCTTAATCATTTATATCGTCAAAGCCATCAATATCAAAATCGTCATCTTCGAGCAATAGATCTTCACTATCATTGTCATCACCATCTTCATCGTCCTCAACGATTTCTTCAATTATATCTACTTCCTCAACAACATCGTCTTCCCTTTTGACAGCGACAACATCATCCTCTTCTTCACTAGACTCACTAATAATTGTTACATCAGCAGGTGTGACACTAGTAGACTCGACTTGTAAAGGTTCATCGTCTGGATGAGGAGTTGTGCCTTGAAAACCACAGACACTGGTGGTTATAACAGCATGCCATGGGCTTGCAGGGGTCTTAACACTCCGCGCGTAGTACACCTGTGTTGCTTGACTTGCTAAAATAAAAGGCTCGTCCATACCACTCATCAGTCTTAGTTTTGACTTAACGTTAATAGTCACTCGTCCTGATTTTTTATCTACTTTAACTCCATTCTCAACATCAAACCAATGACAATTGAAGCAAACTAATTCTTTATGACCCCAATATTTGAACACGACAACTTCTAGCAATCGTCCATACCAGTCATCCCAAATGTTATCGTAGCAGCTACCTTTCACCACAACACCAGAATCAGCAGAAGCGACTTCCCCAATATTGCAACACTTAAATCTGTAACCGTTGACAATGTAGAATGTATAAGTATCTACAGATCTTTCAGGGCCATCGACTATAAGCTTTAG
Organism: Panax ginseng; assembly: GCA_020205605.1. NCBI lineage: Eukaryota > Viridiplantae > Streptophyta > Magnoliopsida > Apiales > Araliaceae > Panax > Panax ginseng. Next base: position 62,151,531 of record CM035135.1, read on the forward strand.
CCAATTGTCAGCTAACTTATCTATGAGGACCTAATGTACATTAACACAACATATTCTAAAGTTAATTACGCCATAAGAATAAATCTATGATGGTAGATTTATTGAACTTGTAAAGGTTAGACTTACATGATCTTTAAACCATTGCACAAATTCTTCATTTCTCAAATTTTACAAATCCCCGTCCGATATACTCGGATTCGTTTCACGTACTTCAGCATCATATTGACTGCAGCAAAGTTATATACTCAATGTGTTTGTAAAGGAGCTTGACACAATTATACCAGACATATATAGTTATGACTACTTACATAATGTATGGCGCTACTTCATTCATGTTGACAAGTGCATATAATGTGGCAACTGCATACTCACTATCGGTCAAGAAGCGCCTTTTTTACCACCGAATGGGCGTACAGGATGACTAAAGGCCGTTAATTCTCCATTTTCCTCGTGCGCAACAGCCTGATTCCGACGTAAGTGATTGTGCTTCGTCTGAACATTCGGCTCAAAGTACAACGAGCAAAAATTAACAAGTTCCTCCATAACATAACTTTCAGCAATTGACCCCTCTACACGGGCTCTATTCTTCACCTTTTGCTTTAGGCGTCGTGATATACCTATGTGATATATAGATTAGCAAAAAAGAATGAACATTTTACCGTATTAAAAACATTAATGTCATTACCTCTCAAATGGATACATCCATCTATATTATTGTATGCGGACCGCCAAATTTAGCTTCAGATGGCAAGTGAATAGGCAAATGCTCCATTGAATCAAAAAATGATGGGGGAAGATCATTTCTAACTTGAACATTATCTCCACTATCTCGCATCTCCATTTTATCTATGTCTTTGAAATGAAGCTCCGCCAAGCATAGATCTCTCAAGAAATTAAAAGCTCACAAGGCTTCAACCACACGTTTTGTAATAAGTCGATAAATGCCACGGGATCAACTTCGCATGAATACGTGACAATCATGACTTTTTTGAGACCACAAACTTTAACTCTACGACTTTACAACACCTTGCTATATTTGAAGAATATCCATCTAGGAGCTTCAGTCCACTGATCCAATTACATATCAATATCAACTGTTCCCTAATCAAAGTATATTCAGCTTTAGGCGTTACCGTCTTACTACCCTCCTGATACAGCCACAGATCTTCCCTAATGTTCATTTCTACCAAATCAAGCCTCGACTTGTTGTTGTCCTTTGTTCTACCACTGGCATCTAGGACTGTATAAAAAATGTTATCAAATACGTTCTTCTCAGTATACATCGGATCTATACAATGACGGATGCAGAGTGTAGCCCAATAAGGCAGGTCAAAGAACATGGATCTGTGTGTCCAGTTATGAACCTTGTCGTAACCACAATCTCACTCTAATCTGTGATTCTTCCCTGGAGGTGGAAACTTCAAATGACTAATCCAACTCAACACTGCTAACCCAGAAAGACGACCAGGTACTTGACGTTTCTCTATTTTTCGATTGAATTGTCTACTCATCCGTCGATAACGATGTTCAATCGGCAAAAACTATCTGGATGTTGCAAAGAAACTCATTTTCCCCCCATGTTTGAGCCGCATAACTTTAACTGACCCCATGCACACGGGACATGACAAGCCCCCGTGAGTCGACCATCCACTGATCATTCCTAATGCCGGGAAGTCATTTATTATCCACAGTAAAGCTGACCTCATGTCAAAGTTCTGCTTAAGAGATACATCATAAGTTTGAACCCCTTTTTCCCACAACATCTTCAACATCTTCAAATAACGTCCTGAGGTATACATTGATGTCTTTACTCGGACTCTTATCACCTGGAATCAGTAAAGGCATGAACATGTAAGGATCTTTCATGCACATCGAAGGCGGGAGGTTATACACCACAATAATCACCGGCCAAGTTGGGTAGGGCTTTGTGTAAGGCCCGTTAAATGGATTAAACCCAACCGTAGCAAGTCCAAGCCTAACATTGCGAACCTCTTCAGCAAACGAGGGGTGCTTGTTATCAAAATTTTTCCACTCAAGCCCATCTGCCGGGTGCGTCAGTTGACCTTCGACTATATCCCGTGTAAAGTGCCACCTCATATCCTCGGCGGTATGTGTTGACATGAACAACTGCTGAAGCCTCGGGGCAATGGGAAAGTAACATAAGATCTTTCTCGGCATGTCTTTTCCCTTTTTCTTGCGCTGTTCACGGTATCTACTTGTACCACAAATATCACATGACCTCTTATCTTTATTGACATCACCGTAATACAACATACAATCATTCTCACAAGCATCAATCTTCTCATACCCTAGATTGAGCCTTTTGACCATTTTCTTCACATCATAGTACGACTCTGGTAACTTATTGCCTGCAGGTAAGCACTCCTTCACAATGCTTAATAGTTCATTAAAACCTCTCTCGCTACAGTCATGCTCGTTCTTGAAGTGTAAAAACTTAGTCACGGCAGATAAGACGGTGTGCTTTTCGTGCCCGTCATACAGTGGTGTCGCTGCTTCATGCAATAACTCATAGAAACCCTTAGCCCCGTCATTCGGTTCATGCTCGACGCTACTATCATCCCTGTCTGTATTCCACTGGAAGTATGAACCAGCAGCTTTGACTATCATGTTAGTACAGTCAAAGGTTTCGTCACCTCTAGATTCTGGTTCTAATTCATGTTCATCCAACCAGGTTTCCCCATGATAGATCTATGTCGTATAACCCTGCTTGAACCCATACGCAAATAAGTCGCACATGACATCACTCCTTTCCTTCCACACTACATTCACACACGTCTTACAAGGACATCTAATCATCGCCGCTGACTTGCTCAAACGCAAAATTGAGAAATTGTTCAACCCCACTACGGTACTCAGAGCTAAGCCCACTTTTATCAGTGGCTACCCTACGTTCCATCCAACTTCGATCAACAGACATCTTGGATAACTGTCTGCTATATATATGTAAAGTTAGACAAACACAATCAAGTCTCCAAGTTAATGTATATGCAAGCTTATGAGTTTCCTAACTTCATCTCCCACTCTAACAATTCAGCTTTATCCCATTCCCGGATGTGTCGCCTCACTGATGCCAACAACTTGAACACATCTTTAAATTTTTTAGAAATTTCGGCAGCACCTCCCTATGGTCTTCAAGTACACGAAATAGACTAACACATCGTAGTCTAAATATGCACCCGAAGAACGTCAAGAGATATATACTGACCAAAAATTCAAAAAATATAAAGACGTGCTCAAGTTGTTAACACCGACCTAAGTGAGATCGAAACATACAAGAACAGTCCCAAAACGGGGACTATTTGAGATTCACTCCTACTAAGTGAATCTCAAACGGGTTTCTAAGCTTCCTAAACTATATGAAAATATGCACATGTCAAGTCACGTGGAATAACTGTTATTTTTACCCTTACTCATATTTTTTTAACAACATACTCACAAACACTTGACAACCATAAACAAAGACAGTTAATTTCCCCTAAATCTCTCCCATATATATACACACATTTAATTGATCATAGTGATTACTGAAGAAAAAAAGGCAGTTCTTCAAGGATGAATAAGAAATCAAACAAACACAAAGAAGATCACTTTCTTAGACTCCTAGATGATATTATAATCACTATATTTACCGAGTTGAGCAATCTTCAATAACCCAATAAACGAACATTACACAACATTTACATACAACCATTACATGAGCAATCTTTAAATGCTAGTATCAAACTTTGATTGATGTTCAAATGCTCTTTATACATGTAAAATTAATAATTATAAAGTGTTATACATTTCTCTAAACTAGTACTTTATGAGAATGCCACTTAATCAAGTGTTTCCTTTCACACAACCATTTGTCCTTCTCTGAGGGATCTCATTTGTATAAATTAATCAGATAAAAAAATTTTATGCCTATATATTCACAAACAATACACAAAACGAGATATTCCTTCAGTTATGAAAACATATTATATATATCTTTTACAATTAACTGTCCACCAAATATATAGCTAACTCTATTTTTCAATAAACACCACAGCCAAATTAAATATTTTTTCTCTCTCTCTAACTCTTCACAAAGATAGATATGGCCATATAACTAAAATATTCACAGGACAGAGATTGAACATACCTAAAAACAAATTAATTACTACCCATTATACCAAGCAAGTCAGCGCATATACCCTCTGAAAATTTCTAAATTAATCTAAAATCAGAGCATACCTGAACTTTGATTCAAGAAATAACTAAATTCTTCAACACAATAATTTATCAACACAAGTTGGATGTATGTCACTAAGCCATGAAAATCCCAGTTCAGCACCAAACGGAAAGAATGAAGTAATACACTGCAATTGGGTATCTCATGTCACATTAAAATTTTCATAAAAACTTGCAAACTATAAATTTGTAATACACATCAACTGATATTTGGGGGAAAATAGAGTGAAATTGTAGAAACAGATTATTAGGTTACATTTGGGGGAAAATTAGATTTGGGAAAACATACCTTGCACTTGAGAGAGACACAGAGGGACTGCAATGGCGCGAAGAGAGGATGGTGGCGACGGCAAGAACCAGTCGGAGGGCGACGACAAGAAGGAAGAGGCCGACGACAAGTGGAGAAGTTAGAATCACGAGGGAAATGGAAGTAGAAAACAAAAGAGCAGAATGAATAAACCGAAATGGGTGAAATGGGTCAACTTTAGAGAATCAATAAATGCAATTTGAGATTCGTGGGGAAATTAAGGAGCGAAAATGGCTGATATTGAGAGGGAAAGAAAAATAGAGAAGAAAATTTCATAAAAAGAGTCGTTGCTGTTGAAGAGGTTTTAATTGTCATTCTCGATGGCATCCCCCGTCGATAATGACCCCGTTGCTATTAACTCACTACCGACGGCAACACCGTCGCCAATGAGGTTTTCCCTCCACCGGGAATGTCTGGTGCCAAAAAAAGGGTCATTAGCGACGGCTATCATTGGCGACGACAAGGCTGTCGATATTGACGTTATTGTCGACGGGGATTGTGTCGTCGGTAGTGAGACCGTCACCAATGACTCTTTTTTTTATAGTGACTAAGGTGCAGAAGATAGGGAGGATGTCCTATATCTATAGGAGTTCTCACACGGATTTCCAGCAGCAGGTAGCTGGATATCCGGTGGAGGTGGGGAAAACACGACATACTATTAGCCGTGATATTATTGCCGGTCTTGCCAAGGAAAATTTCGATAATGCCTTGAGGCAGATGTAGATTAGGGGTAGTCAGACTAGTATGTAAATATTGTGTAAGTAGTAGTGACGTAAAGCCCTTTTTGTATAGTAAAGGGTAGTCTTTTGTAAATTCCAATTTTTGGAAAGTGATAGCGCGAAAGTAATGTAATCAGCTTAGGTTGTGTATGTAACCGATGTAGTGTTATACTATGAGAATGAATATAAAGACCTTTTTATGGAAAGAAATGAGTTATGGATGTTGGAGTTATTATTTAATATTGAATGATAACTAATAAAGAAAGGAATAATAACGCAATGTGTTTATTGTATCAGCAAAATGCGGCCAAGAAGAGTGTAACGTAATCAAGGTGCGAGTGTAAATCAACCGGAGGGAGGTCCGGTTAACCCGATGCAGGAGTTTGTTAATTTAATAACAGATGCCTTTAATAGAACAGGGGATAATATCCCCGTAAATTCAGTAGTAGCACGAGCTACTACCTTTAAGGATTTCAAGAGCGTGGGTTCGCCGGAGTTCAAAGAAACTACGGACCCTATTGAAGCCCAAACGTGGGTTAAGGAGATAGAGAAGGCATTTGTGATAGCAAATGTCAATGAGGCCCAAAAGGTTGCCTTTGCAACCTATATGATGAAGGGAGAGGCCAACTTTTGGTGGGAAGCCAATCAGGCTAGGGCTGGGATAGCAAATCTGACGTGGGATAGGTTCAAGGAGATATTCTTCGAGAACTACTTTCCCATGAGCATGTAAGGGAGGATGGAGATGCAGTTTTTGGAGTTGAAACAAGGGGACATGATGGTACCCCAATACGCCACCAAGTTTAATGAACTGGCAAGGTTCGCTCCACATCAAGTGGATACTGAGGTGAAGAAGGCGCGTCAGTTCGAGCAAGGCTTGAAACCCGGGCTCTATAACCGCATATCGGTGTTCCAAAGTACTTCTTTTGGGACCATTTTAGAGAAGGCGATAATCTCCGAAGGTGGTAGTGAGGCGTTGAGCCAATACCACAAAGAAAAGAAAAATAAGGGTAAGGTAGATGGGGGAGTAAAGATCGAGGGAGCCAGTGGTAGTGGTGAGGGTCAGAAAAAGAAGGTATTTAGCTCTGGGAATACCAGAGTGAAGTAAGGAGACCTGAAGAAAAGAATGGAGGCCTGCAAGATCTATGGGAAGACTCATTTAGGAGTCTGTCTCAAGGGGAAGGCCGTCTATTACAATTGTGGACAGGAGGGGCACATTGCGCCTAATTGTCCGAGTCCGAAGAAGAACCACAGATGCTTTGTGTGTGGATCAACTGACCACATGGCAACGAACTATCCGAAGAAAGGGACGGACGGGAATCGGGGTGCTAATAGCGGTAAGCTAGCTATTAGTGGGCCAACACAGCCGGGTAGGCCGATGGGCCATACCTTTAACATGATGAAACCAAGATGCGCTTGCATTAGGGGCGCCATCACGTATTATTATTCCGATTAACGATATTAATGCGTGACGTCTTTGCTTGATTCAAAAAGCTAGTTGTTCGTTTATAGCATGAGATTTTGCTAGACGATTAGGATTACTTCCCAAAAAGTTGCCTATACCTTTAAATATTAAGGTAGCAAATGAAGAGATAATTCCTGTTGAAGATGTTCATAAAAGTTGTTGTGTAGATATACGTGGTTGCAAATTATCGGTAGATTTGTTACCAATAAAGTTAGGAGAATTCTACGTAATTCTCGGGATGGATTGGTTAGTGAACCATGGGGAAATTATAGATTGTCAAAAGAAATGTGTGAACATTAAGACATTAGAACAACCTCGGGTAGTATTTTACGGGAATAGATCGTTGGGACGTTCGTGTTGTCTAACCATGACACAAACTAGGAAATTGTTAAGGAAGGGATGCGTAGGTTATCTGTGTCATGTTGTTGATACCCAGAGAGTGGTAGCAACCATGGAACAAATACCTATAGTGAGAGAATTCACTGATGTATTTTCGAGTGAATTGTCGGGTCTTCCACCGGATAGGGAGACAGAGTTTGTGATAGACATTGTGCCAGTAGCGACACCAGTTTCTAGGGCACCGTATCGTATGGCGCCAATGAAGATGAAGGAGTTGATGGTGCAGTTGCAAGAACTGTTAGACAGGAAGTACATTCTACCGAGTGTTTCACCGGGGAGCACCTAAGATCGCTTGCTTGTCAAGAAGAAGGACGGATCGTTAAGACGTGTATATCGACTATCGAGAGTTGAACAAGTTAACGATAAAGAATAAATACCCATTGTCCAGGATCGATGATCTCTTTGATCAGTTGAAAGGGGCTAAGTATTTTTCAAAAATAGATTTAAGTACGGGGTATCATCAGTTGAAGGTTAGGAAGGAGGATGTCCCAAATACAGCATTCAGGACTCGTTATGGTCATTACGAGTTTCTGGTGATGTCGTTTGGGTTGACAAATGCACCAGCTGCATTTATGGATATGATGAACAGAGTGTTCAAACAATATTTGGACAAGTTCATCGTGGTGTTTATAGATGATATTCAAGTCTATTCTAAGACGCCGGAAGATCATGCTGAACACCTAAGATTAGTGTTGGAGACACTTAGGAAGGAGAAATTGTATGTGAAGTTCACTAAGTGTGAATTTTGGTTGGAGAAGGTGCAATTTTTAGGTCATGTCATTGAACATGAGGGAATTTCAGTAGATCCAGCGAAGGTGGAAGCCGTGATGAATTGGGAACAGCTGGAAATGCCGACCGAGGTGTGGAGTTTCCTAGGGTTACCAGGTTACTATCGAAGATTCATCCAGGACTTTTCGAAGATAGCTACTCCGTTGACTAACTTGACGAGGAAGACGGTGAAATACGCTTGGACTGACAAGTGCGAGGACATTTTTCAAGAACTAAAGAAGAGATTGAGTGAAGCGCCTGTTTTGTCATTTCCTGATGAAACAGGAAATTTTGTAGTTTATAGCGATGCTTCGCATAGAGGACTTGGTTGTGTGCTCATGCAGCATGGCAAGGTCATTGCGTATGCATCTAAGCAGTTGAAGGATTATGAGAAAGTTTACCCTACTCATGATCCGAACTCGCCATGAGGTTTTTGCCCTAAAAGATATGGAGACATTATCTTTATGGAGAAAATGTGAGATATACACGGACCACAAAAGTGTAAAATATATCTTCACACGTAAGGAGTTGAATATAAGGCGAGGAGATGGTTGGAGTTGATAAAGGATTACGATCAGAAAATCCGGTATCACCGAAAAGCTATGAAGTTCTTGCCGCGCCTTAAGTAGGAAGGGTCGGGAAAAGTTGTCTTTATTGACGGCTTAAACCGAGTTGATAATAGAGATGGCTAGGATGGAGTTCGAAGTGGAGCTGCCAAGTCAAGGAGGACAAATGCTGTTTGCGACGGAGATGCAATCTACCATCGTAGAGAGAGTTAAAGAGGTACAACTCAAAACGGATGAGTGCGACCGAGTAAAGGAGCGGCTAGCCAATGAAAAAGATACTAAGTAAAGTCTTGATAATGAGGGATTATTGAGATTTGAAGGAAGAATTTGGGTTCCGAATGAGACAGAATTAAAGGAGCAGGTGTTGTAAGAGGCTCATAGTTCAAGGTTTTCGATTCATCCTGGTAGCACTAAGATGTATCAAGATCTTCGACAGAGTTTACGTATTTAACATGAAGAGAGAGATCGCCGAATATGTGAGTAGGTGCTTGACTTGTCAGAGAGTTAAGGTCGAACATCAACGACCCAGTGGCTTGCTACAGTCATTAGAAATTCCGGAGTGGAAATGGGAGAATATCACGATGGATTTTGTGGTGGGACTTCCGACTACTCATAAGGGGTATGATACGATTTGGGTAATAGTGGACCGGTTGACAAAGTTGGCTCACTTTTTGCCAATTAGGGTCAAGTATAACTTAGACCAATTAGCTAGGCTTTATATTAAGGAAATAATCTCCAGATATGGAGTACCAGTATCGATTGTCTCAGATCGTGATCCACGATTCACATCGAACTTTTGGAGGAGTCTACAAGAGCAGTTAGGAACGCAATTGAATTTGAGTACAACATATCATCCACAAACGGATGGACAGAGTGAGAGGACAATTCAGACGTTAGAAGAATGCTAAGATCTTGCGTCATGGATTTCAAGGGTAGTTGGGATGATCATCTACCATTAGTGGAGTTTACGTATAACAATAGTTATCATGCAAGCATAGGTATGCCGCCTTACGAAGCTTTGTATGGGAGGAAATGCAGAACGCCACTGTATTAGGATGAGGTAGGTGAACGCCGAATGTTGAGACCAGAGTTGGTCCAACAGACAGCAAATATTGTCAAGAAGATACAAATGCGTCTTCTAGCAGCTAAAGATAGACAGAAGAAGTTTACGGATCTGCATAGAGAGAATCGGGAGTTTGAAGTATGTTCAGTTACTGAAGATATATGAGTTCTATGTTTCAAGCATGTTGTTTATTAGAATTATAGTACTTGCTGAGCTAGTCATGCTCACTCTTGCTTGAACCATATGAACACAGCTAAGATCGAGCGGACCGAAGCCTCGGGCAAAGACAAGGGCAAGGTTAAGACGAACCCTTAGATTGCTTATGTAATAGAATAGTTTAATGATTTGTAATATATTTGATATTATGACAAGAAAAAACGGATGGGTTTCAAATAACCTGGAGAATGTAATATGATTTTGGATATATAGAAGTTATATTAATCCTTTTGAGACTATTCAATTAAATGAATGACAATAACGCCTTCTTGAACCTTCTTCTTCATATTCATCAGATTCGGGTGTGTAGTTTGAACGGCTTTAACTTTATTGATTAAAGTCAATTCTAATCGTATTTCACTATCTTCATGTGGGTCCCTAGAGTCTTTAACTCTATCTTCATCATTTGTAAGTTATACGAAATGGGTTTTTGTGTTAACAACATCGCACTCATAAATGCATACGATCTTCTACTCAACGCGTCAGCTACCACGTTCTCTCTTCCACAATGATATTGAATGGTATGATCGTAATCTTCAACAGCTCGAGCCAACGTCTTTGGGACATTATACGATCGTTTTAGGTAAAGAAATATTTAAGGGTTTTAGAAATAGGTTTTGTACCGGGGTCAATAAAAAATTCAATTTTACGCTCTAGGGGTAAGCTAAGAAGTCTTCAAGAATACGTCAGGAAATTTATTAACAATAGAAATATAATTCAAAAATGTGACCCTCATCCAAGACTTGGATAACACGTCAAATTGATATCTATCAACTTGCCACCGTTATTCACAATGTCCCCTACGAAAAGTTTGGCTTCAGTGCATTCCACACAAGGAAGTCAACAACGAAAGGATCGGGGCTCTTTACTTATGGCTTGATATAACAGTGATTAACTTTAGTGGTTTGGTTGCTTGAATTCGCATAACAGTTTGTTAGGAATATGAAAGCTAACAACCTTACGAAAAGCATGATGAGTAGTTAACTAATCGATTCCTAAAATTACATCAAAGGCAAGTATTTTCAAAGAGATAAGATCGACAGGTAACGTGAAAGTGTCGATTTGAATCAGCAAGATTTATAAACAGCGGAGGTAACGAAGGTTTCTCCTAATGGAGTTTCAACCGATAAGTCAAAGTCTAACTTCTCTGGGGTCAAATTTAAACATTGAGTGCAAGCAAGAGAGATAAAAGAATGGGTAAAACTGGTATCTAATAAGGTATAGACTTCGCAAGAATTTATAATTAACCAACCCGTGCTAACTTCGTTTGGGTTACTCGCTTTTTGAGAAGTCGAAAACGCTCTTCCTAAAACCACCGACTTTGTTTTGTCCGTATCTGCCTTTGGTGCCACCGTCCCAACTGGACTTGACTTTGGTGCACGACAAAATCGGGCTAGGTGACCTTTTTTTCCACAATTGTAACATGCTTTGGACTGCATCACACAGTCTGGACTTATATGTCCTTCCCCTCCACATTTGTAATATACGATCGGTGGTCGTTCTCCTTCCTTAACAACAGGTGATGGTGCTGATGTTTTTCCATCATTATTGAATCTCCTCTTCTTGAAATTTCCACTCCTATTATCTTGGCCATGATTACCACCGAAGTGATTACCATTACTGGCATGTTGATTCTCTCCACGTTTGTTGTCACCGCTTCGATGACTGCTACCATTGGTATTATTGACTTGCTGGCTGCTCTCTCTTGGTTGGGTTGACTCATTATCGGGCTCTAATAACTGATTCCTATTCACAACATCTGAATACAAACACAGTTTATGAGAGATAAGGTATTGACATATCTTGGGTTTCAAACCTCTTAGAAATATCCACGTCATTCTCTCCTCATTATCAACCAAGTGGAACGCAAACCGAGATAACTCAGGAAACTTAGCTTCGTACTGTGCCATGATCATATTGTTTTGCTCAAGCTTGATGAACTCTACCTCCTTCATGTGACGAATACTTTCTGGAAAGTACTTGTCGTTGAACAATTCTTGAAACTTCTCCCAAGACATCTTGATCGCGGCGGCAGTTGAGTACGCTTTTCTGATTCCCACTAGTAATCCTTTCTCCAAGCATGAATGAAGGTGGCAAAGGACCTTTTGCTCTTTGGAGCATCCCAAGACATCAAATATCTTGTTGATCATGCTTTTATCAACGCTCTCGCTTTAAGTGGTTTTGGCTCTCCAAAAAACTCGTGGTCCTAGCTCCTTGAACTGCTTAGCGGTGACCGTCCGAGAGTTGTCAGTGTTTCCACCTGCATTTTGGACAGGAGCCACTTTTCGCCCGATGTTGCATTAATTTTAAAAAGCCTCTGAACATCCCATCGTTCACCATTTCATCGATGTTATTGTTTACATGAGGATTATTGTCTTCCTGTTGCACATTATCCTAGGCATTAATCTGTGGTGACTCAACGGTCTCATGTGCTTCATTGCTTATCTCAACATTTTCGGATGCCATTTTCTAATACTGCCACAAAACAAGGGTTAATTAACATATCACATATTATCCCTATACTCTGACCGACCAATTGAATACCAAATAAACTTAGGTAGGTCATACTAGCGAAGGAATTCCCCGTCTCTCCCCTCCTAGTTTTTGTCTCACATCTCAGCCAGGGATCATATCCCTAAGCTTTGATACCAACTGTGTCACCCCCAAAAATATTATACATCACCCATCTTGAGTTGCCAAATACATGGTATAGAATACAAATACAAACTTAATTATACAAACGTCGTGTAATATACGACCAAACATATGCTATAAGTTTTAATACAAATATTGTCATCTAGACAATATCCACACTAAATGGAGTCCTCATTACATTTAGTATCACACTATTTAACAGAATAGTGAGGACTACTAATGCTATCATCTGGACCGTCACTCCATTCCCCGACTCGTCCCAGCTATATTCTCATTTCCTGAAGAGATCAGTGAAAGAAAGGGTGAGCTCAACTAGCCCAGTAAGAAATATTATGACTAAGATAATGCAGAATAAATTATCATTAGTCTTCAACAATGTTAAACCGATAAAATACAATAGACATCAAGTTTAATCGCAATTAATAAGCAATCCATTAGAAGAGTCAAGTAGAGCATGATATCTACTATCTTCTATGATTTAAAATGTTTTCATCAATTTTTATCATTTGAGACTCAAACAATAAATAACATCATCGAAGTCATCCCACTTTCTACGTGCCAAGGATATTCATTAAATCATCAATGGTCATGACTATACCGAATAATCCCCGGTCATAATTGTGAGATCCCAGATTTTACGAATAAAGATTTAATTTTTTCGAATTTTTTTTTGAATATTATGGTGTGAATTTGAGATAATGTTATAGTTGTGGGTAGTATTTCTAAATTCTACAAAGTATGCAAGTTGTTATAAAATATTCATTTGGTCGGGAATATTCTTTTTGTTTGAGAATATTAAATGCACAAGATAATCATTAGTGGACCCCACAAATGTAAGTAATTGTCGTCAGTAGTTAGAAAAGGACAAAAATATTTTATGAAAATAACGGCGGAGGTTTTACTGTTAATACTGTTGAACTACCCGGTAATAAAAGTAAAGTAATACGTGTGGTTGCATAGTAGCACACGGTATTGATTATTGATGCTTACGTGAGAAGTCACTCAGTTATACTCAATTATTGCTATAGTAATTGCTGCATCATATCTCTCATATTATTGATTCGATTATTGTCACAGTATCATATATTATTAAATCAATAATTGAGACAACAAAGTTATTCATATTATTAAATTGCAATATTTACAATGTCTAGAAGTTCTGTCGAGGAGAGGTTTGGTCACCTAATTGCGCGCCAATAGGGAGAAATCCTTATTGGAAAGCCCCCTCTTTCCTGGGAACGACCTGGTTGTTAAATATTGTGAGTTATGATATTAATGATGAATAAGTTCATGTTGATTAAAGATGAATTTGATAGTTCCATTGTGTTGGGATTATTGGTGTTAGTTGAAATCGACATCTATTTCGATGATAATTAATGTCTGGAGATTATATTGTTCAATCGGGTATTCAGGGAACTTTTTGTGTCAGAGTACTATTCACGAGTTACTATTCACGAGTTACTATTCATGAGGTACTATTCACAAGTTACTATTGAGTCACATTCACTTACTATTAGGGGAGTTGGTGCAAGATTGATGATACTTGCATGACTAAGTTAAAGATGGAGGTATAGATGAAGGTACTATATTGTAATTAATTTCACATGTTTAGAACTATTGAGTCACATGATTTTACTATTGATTCACATGATTTACTATTAGGGGAGTTGGTGCAAGTTTGATAATACTTGGATGACTGAATTATAAATGAAAGAAAAGTTGGAGGTATTGTACTGTAATATTTCGAGCCTCAAAACGTGTAATTATCGAAACTATATTTTTCTATAAATAGAAGCTCATTCTTCCTTCATTTCTCACCAATTCACTAAAGCTTTAGAGTCATTATTATAGAGAGAAATTATAGAGAGAAAGAAGAAGAGAAGTCTGCTACATTTCTATTCCAGTATCCAGCTTCATTCTAAGGTAAGGGATATTATTTGTTGTACCTGTAAGGGGTATTATTCTTTCATATTCATGAAGATAATTACTTTCTTTCAATACTCGTAAGAGTTGTTATTCCATTCTTCATTATTATGTTGGAATAACCTATTTATGCGAAGTACCGCATACATGGTGAAATTCTTATATTATTCCATTCTTTATTATAATGTTGGAATATCATGTCGGTGCGAATTTTGCCTGACCTGGTTCCATTATTTATTATTCCGCATTTATTATTCTGTCGGAATATCCTGTCTGTGCGTTTTACGCCGGACCTGGTTCCATTATTTATTATTCCGCATTTATTATTCTGTCGGAATATCCTGTCTGTGCGTTTTATGCCGGACCTGGTTCCATCATTTATTATTCTGTTGGAATATCCTGTCTGTGAGTTTTACGTCGGACCTGGTTCCGTCTTTATTATTTTGTTGGGAATAACCTGTCTGTGCGGTGTCTTTCGCATGCATGGTGAATCCTTCTGTTATTCCATTCTTTATTATTCTGTTGGAATAACCTGTATAAGTGGATTATCACATGCATTGTGAATGATCCTTCGTATTCATTCCTTATTAAATTGTGGAAATGATGTGGTTACGTTGATTATAATAAGAGTCATAATAAAAGCATTGGACTGATGAAAATCATGGGTATATGAAGTATTAGTAAGTGTTATGATGTGTTATGTTGATTATTATCTGAAAACATGAAAGTTTCTTAGAAATCACAAAGGGTTGAAAAATCAGATTTTGGTGAAAATGGAACATGAAATTCAATTGACCATATCTCCTATTATATTTTGAATTTTTGAGTGTGGTCAAGTTCTAGAGTTAGATCTATGAGTTTTGTAGCATCTCCAAGTGGAATCACTGGAAAAGGTGTTGTAGATTTTCGTGTGGACTGATTTTAGCAAAGGAGTCAAAAGTTGGAAATTACCGAAATGCTACTGTCCAGATTTTAGATGGGCTGTTTCAGCCACTTAAATTCTGAGAAAAATTCTGGCCTTTTGGGACATGAAAGTATATGGTATAAAGAACCTCCTGTCCAAAAATGAGCTCATTCCGACTTAAAATAAGCAAGTTATGACAATTTCAATATTTAGGTTTTTCCGACGAAAAACGCTATAACCGGAGTTCTATAACTCCGATGACCATGAAATTTAAACTAGAGACTCACGTTAACATGTGTAAGATCCTGCCAAGATTTGGGAATTTTTTGGAGTTAAACTTGAGGTAGCTAATTTCTTAGGGAATTAATTGGAAATTGATTTTTGAAAAATAGTAAATGAATTTTAAAAATTCCGAGAAAAATATATGTTCATTATGGGACTATATTCTGCTAAATCCCAGAAAAGAAATATTTTTGAGACTGATTTGGTATTTTTCATGAAAATGGTTTAGTTACGAACATATGAGTTAAATATGTTATGTGAAGTAACAAAGTTGGAAAATAGGATTTTATGGCTTGGAAATCCTGTATAAGGTATATGTAGATTGTTGATAATGGATTTGATCATTGGTGATGAAAATTTATGATTATGGCATTCTTTGAATGATTAAATGCATTATTTGGTAAAGTGTAAACAATTGAAATAAATTATTTATAAGTTTAGAGGTGATTAAAATATTGTTATGATATTAATAATATGAGATTATGAGTAGTTGATAATATTTGGATAAATTTAAAGTCTTTAATATTTATCCTTGTTTTAGTTTGATTAATGCTTATATCATTGTCATCATCCTCATGCTTATATGGTGATGAAAGTTATCTTTAGCTTACGTGCGAAGATGGACTGTTGATTATTGAATTGTATATCTTTGGCTTACGTGCAAAGATGGATTATTGATTATTGGTTTTATTTTTGTATATCTTTTGCTTACGTGCAGAGATGGACTTGGTATGATTATGACCAGGGATTATTCGGTATAGTCATGACCAATGATGATTTAATGAATGTCCTTGGCCCGTAGAGTAGGGATGATTCGATGATGTGGTTTATTTATTAAGCTGAGTATCAGTGATAATATTTCTTACTGGGCTAGTTGAGCTCACCCTTTCCTTCACTGTTCTCTTCAGGAAATGAGAATATAGCTGGGACTCGTTATGTTAATATCATAACAATATTTTAATCACTTCTTAAACTTATAAACAATTTATTTCAATTGTTTACCCTTTACCAAATAATGCATTTAATCATTCAAAGACTGCCATACTCATAAGATTTCATCACCAATGATCAAATCTCTCATCAAAAATCTGCATATACCTTATATAGGATTTTAAAGCCATAAAATCCTATTTTCCAACTTTGTTACTTCACATAACATATTTAACTCATATGTTTGTAACTAAACTATTTTCATGAAAAATAACAAATCAGTCCGAAAGATATTTCTTTTTTGGGATTTAGCAGAATATAGTCCCATAATGAACATATATTTTTCTCGGAATTTTTAAAATTCATTTACTATTTTTCAAAAATCAATTTCTAATTAATTCCTTAAGAAATTAGCTACCTCAAGTTTAACTCCAGAATTTCCCAAATCTTGGAGGATCTTACACATGTTAATGGGAGCTTCCAGTTTAAATTTCATGGTCATCAGAGTTATAGAACTCTGGTTATAGCGTTTTTCGTCAAAAAAAACCTAAATATTGAAATGGTCATAACTTGCTCATTTTAAGTCGGAATGAGCTCATTTTTGGATAGGATGTTCTTTATACCATATATTTTCATGTCCCAAAAGGCCGGAATGTTTCTCACAAATTAAGTGGCCAAAACAACCCTTTTAAAAATATGGACAATAGATTTTTAAGCATTTCCAGATTTTTCATACTTTACTAAAATCAGTCCACACGAAAATCTACAATACCTTTTCTAGTGATTCAACTTGGATAGGTTATAAGACTCATAGATCTAACTCTAGAACTTGACCACACTCAAAAATTCAAAATATAATAGGAGATATGGTCAATTGAATTTCATGTTCCATTTTTACCAAAATCTGATTTTTCAACTCTTTGTGATTTCTAAGAAACTTTCATGTTTTCACATAATAACCAACATAACTTATCATAACACTTACTAATACTACATATACCCATGGTTTTCATCAATCCATTGCTTTTGTTATGACTTTCTTCATAATCCACGTAAACAGATCATTTTCACAATTTAATAAGGAATGAATACAAAGGATCAATCACCATGCATGTGGTAATCCACATAGAAAGGTTATTCCATCAGAATAATAAAGAATGGAATAACAAAAGGATTCACCATGCATGCGATAGAGACCGCACAGACAGGTTATTCCTAACAAAATAATAAAGAACGGAACCAGGTCAGGCGTAATACGCACCGACAGGATATTCCAACAGAATAATAAAGAACGGAACTAGGTCAGGCGAAATTCGCACCGACAAGATATTCTAATAGAATAATAAATAATGGAACCAGGTCCGGTGTAAACGCACATACAAGATATTTCGACAGAATAATAAATAATGGAACCAGGTCAGGCGAAAATGCATAGACAGGATATTCTGACAGAATAATAAAGAACGAAATAATAGAAGAATTTCACTATGTATGCAGTACTTTGTATATATAGGTTATTCCAACATAATAATAAAGAATGGAATAACAGAAGAAGTTCACCATGTATGCGGTATTATTAGACAACCCAAAGTTATTCCAACATAATAATAAAGAATGGAATAACAGAAGAATTTCACCATGTATACGGTACTTCGCATAACAGGTTATTCCAACAGAATAATAAGGAATGGAATAACAATAGCTCTCTTCATGAATACAAAAGAATAATAGCCCTTACGAGTACAAAAAATAATATCCCTTACCTTAAAATAAAGTTGGATACTGGAGTAAAGAGGTAGCAGACTTCTCTTCTTTGTCTCTATAATTTCTCTCTATAATACATGCTCTATAGCTTTAGTGAATTGGTGAGAAATGAAGGAAGAATGAGCTTCTATTTATAGGAAAATATAATTTCGATAATTGCACGTTTTGGGGCTCGAAATATTATAATACAATACCTCCAACTTTTCATTCAATTTTAATTCAGTCATCCAAGTATTATCAAACTTGCACCACCTCCCCTAATAGTAAATCATGTGAATCAATAGTAAATCATGTGACTCAATAGTTCTAAACATGTAAAAAATTAATTACAAGATATAGTACCTCCATCTATACCTCCATTTTAACTTAGTCATGCAAGTATCATCAATCTTGCACCAACTCCCCTAATAGTAAGTGAATGTGACTTAATAGTAACTCGTGAATAGTAACTCATGAATAGTAACTCGTGAGTTGTACTCCGACACGAAAAGTGCCCTGAATATCCGATTGAACAATATAATCTCCAGACATCAATTATTATCGAAATAAATGTCGATTTCTATTAACACAAATAATCCCAAAACAATGGAACTATCAAATTCATCTTTAATCAACAAGAACTTATTCATCATTAATATTATAACTCACAATATTTAATAACCAAAAGTCATTCCTGAGAAAGAGGGGCTTTCAATAAGGATTTCTCCTTATCATGCCAGCAATTAGGTGACCAAACTTCTCATTGACAGAACTTCTAGACATTGTAAATATTGTAATTTAATAATATGAACAACTTTGTCGTCTCAATTATTGATTTAATAATATAACATATTATGTAGATGATACTGTGACAATAATCGAATCAATAATATGAGAGATATGATGCGACAGAATTATCGTAGCAATAATTGAGTATAACCGAGTGACTTATCACGTAAGCATCAATAACCAATACCGTAGCTACTATGCAACCACACGACATCGCATTTCTTTTTTACTACAAGTAGTTCAACAGCTTTAACGGTAAAAACTTCCGCCGTTATTTTCGTAAAATATTTTGTCATTTTCTAACTACGAATAGCACTTCGTTTCCGTGGGGTCCACTAATGATTATGTCGTCGCATTTAATATTCCCCTTTATAAAAAGAATATTCCCTACTAAGCGAATATTATATAACAACTTGCGTACTTTACAAAATTTATAAATATTACCCACAACTATAATATTACATCAAATCCACAAAAAAATATTTCGAGAAAATTAAATATTTATTCATAAAATCTGGGGGTCTCACAATAAGTGTTAACTTCACAAGACTGATTCATTATTCATTGTATACACTAAGTCATAACATATCGTGTTCGTAACTTACTAATCCTTTTACAATGAAATTACTAATGACATGGTATGATTCTATTTTAACCTCCTGATTACATGTTTGTTACATTAACACCTCTTAAACTATTTCACAATAGATGTTCAAGGTCTGCATGAAGTAGCAGACATCACTGCATCTCTCGATCGGGGGTATGGCAATTTGCATACCATACATAAAGTTAGGGACCAAGCATAGCCAGATTCGCCATTTTTGGCCTTGACACCAAATAAGCAATTTTGCATATATGTAAACTACGCAATTCATTACATAATCTTTTTTTAGCCCAACTTACACGAATTTCACCCACAAAATAGTAAATTTAACACTTCCAATTGGTATAGGACTAACACAAACATAATTCCTCACATATTCACCAACTTAGAACAATTAAACAACAACTTCAACTAAGTTAAATCCTTAAATTTCATGTTTTCATACAAAAACTCCATTTTTGACATCCTTCACAAAAATCATCATTGTGAAGACAATTCTTGTCCAAATTAACTCATTCAAACTACGTTCTCTTCGTTTCTTAATGAACTAGCATATTCAAGGCTCAATTTATAAATTAGCTTACACATTAACCACCAAATTTGGTACTTTCACAAGCCATGTGTATAAACATGTATTGTAATTACTTCTCTACTTTTTTAAACGTAATTAGCATACTAATTCTTGTCTAAATACAAACTATAACATCACAAATACACATATAATCACAAGTTATTAGTTGTATATCAACAATTCAAAAAAAAAATTGAATTCACAGAACTTGAAGATTTATACCGTAAAACACATATATACATATATAATATTAAGACTATAGAAATACCTTCAATTTCTTAAACAATCCTTGCTAAAAACCCAAAAATTGTTTTGGAATTCTCAGACTTTCTCTCAATCTCTCTCTATTCTCTCTCAACTTCTCTTTGTATTTTCTTCCTTCTTTCTTCTTAGGCTTAGCAAGTAACACTTATGCGTAAAACAAAGCTGATAGAGCCATCCATAATACGCACACTTAATATAACAGTTACAAAAATATAAATGTATATAAGTTATAAATATATTTTACTTATTATTTAATTTATTTTATTTATTAAAATTTAAAATTCAAAATTCAAAAGCCATAAGGCTTTGTTTGGCAAAAACTCTTTAAAATAAAGACTTAATATCTTTAAGCCTTGTTTGGTTAAATCAATTTAAAACTACTTTAATTTTATTTTAATAAACCATTTACACTATAGTTTATAATCTCATATTTGGACCTCCATATCCAACATTAGTTAAATAACCCATTACAACATACTAAATAAATTTTCCACTTAATCCAAATATCACAAATTATAATCTACTTAATAATTTTATTTAATAACTTCACATACCATTTTAATTATTAAATTAAAACATAGCATTCCATCTCTAACTATTGAATTAACTATTGAATTAAATTATTATCTAATAAATTTAATTCACAATTATTTACTAATAACAACCACATCAATAAAATATTTATTTAAATTAATAAATATTTTAAATTACAACTAATAAAATCTTGGATTGTTACATCCTTCCCTCCTTACAAGAATTTTTTCCTTAGAATTACAACTCAAATAATTCATTCGTCACATTCTTCCCTCCTTACAAAGATTTTGTCCCCATAATTGAAAACACAGATTAAACAAATAACTCAGGGTAATTATTCATCATTTCAGCTTCGAGTTCCCACGTAGCCTCTTCGACATTGTGGTTTCTCCATATCACCTTTATAGAAGGTATCACCTTATTCATGAGCACTTTTTCTTTCCTATCGACTATCTAGATAAGAACCTCTTCATAAGATAAATCCTTATTGAATTATAACGGTTCATACTCGATCACATATTTGTAAATGGGTTTATACGGTCGCAATACCGAAACATGAAAAATATTTTGAACATGTTCTAATTCTGGAGGTAAGCTACCTCGTAAGCTACTTCTCCCACTCTTTGTAGTACTTCGAAAGGTCCAATAAACCTTGGGCTTAGCTTTCCTTTCTTACCAAAACAAATTTTCCCCTTCCAAGCAAAAACTTTCAGGAAAATAAAATTTCCTACGTCAAATTCGCGATTTTGCCTGTGTTGATCAACATACTTCTTCTGTCTATCTTGAGCAGCTACCAGTCTTGCTCTAATGAATTTGACAATTTCAGGAGTTTGTTGTACCAATTCCGGTCCTAACAGTTAACGTTCACCAACTTCATCCCAACACAGTGGAGTTCTATATTTCCTACCGTATAATGCCTCGTATAGCAGCATGCCAATGCTTGCGTGGTAACTATTGTTGTATGAAAATTCTGCTAACGATAGATGATTGTCCCAGTTTCCTTTGAAATCCATGATGCACGCTCTAAACATATCTTCTAACGTCTGGATTGTTTGTTCGCTTTGCCCATCGGTTTGTGGATGATATGTTGTACTCATCTTTAGTTGCGTTCACATGCATTCTTGTAGTCTCTTCTAGAAATTTGATGTGAATCTTGGATCTCTGTCTGATACTATTGACATTGGAACTCTATGTCTCGACACGATCTCCTTGACGTATAGTTTTGCCAGCTGATCAAGATTAAATCTAATCCTTATTGGCAAAAAGTGTGCTAACATCGTTAGTCTATCCACTATAACCCATATCATATCGTATCCTTTCTGAGTCATTGGAAGACCTACCACAAAATCCATTATGATATGCTCCCATTTCCATTCTAGTATGTCCAACGGTTGAAGTAATTCGTTTGGTATTTGATGCTCGGCTTTCACTCTCTGACATGTCAAGTACTTTAGAATGCATTCTGCAACGTCTCTTTTCATATTTGGCCACCAAAAATGTCACCTTAAATCTTGATACATTTTTGTACTTCCCAGATGGATCGAATATCTTGAGCTATGAGCTTCTGTCAAGATTTCTTCTTTAATAACCGGTATTGTTGGAACCCAAATTCATCCCTCAAATCTTAGCACTCCTTCAGTATTAACCTTGTACTTCACCTCCTTACCCTCGACCATACTTTTCTTTATTTTTTTGCATTCTTCATCTTGTAGTTGAGCATTCTTTATTTTTCCCACCAAAGTTGGACTACTTTCCATCTGGTACAATCTTTCATTGGCTTCTTTTGGAATTTTGATTTCCAACTCTAGCCTCGCCATCGCTGAAATGAGCTCCTCCTTATTGGTTAACAACATCAACTTTTCTTGGCCTTTCTTACTCAAGGCATTTGCAACCACATTAGCTTTACCCGAATGATAAAAGATCTCACAATCGTAATCTTTTATCAATTCCAACCATCTTCTTTGACGCATGTTCAGGACCTTTTGTGTGAAAATATACTTCAGACTCTTATGGTCTGTGTAAATCTCACTCTTCTCTCCATAGAGATAGTGTCTCCATATCTTTAGAGCAAACACCACCGCCGCCAACTCTAGGTCATAAGTCGAATACCCTTTCTCGTAATCTTTCAATTGCCTTGATGCATACGCAATGACCTTGTCGTTCTGCATAAGGACATAACCTAATCCTTTGTGTGAGGCATCACTATACACAACTAAGTTTCCTGTATTATCTGGTAATGATAACACAGGTGCCACACTGAGCCTCTTCTTTAATTCCGTAAAACTCTCTTCACATTTTTTTGTCCAAACAAATTTTATAGATTTTCTCATCAAATTTGTTAACGGAGTGGTAATATTGGAAAAATCCTGAATAAATCGTCTATAATAACCTGCCAATCCCAAGAAACTTCTCACTTCTGATGGAGTTCTTGGTTGTTCCCAATTTATCACAACTTCAACTTTTGATGGATCCACTGAAATCCCATCCTTGTCAATTACATGCCCAAGAAATTGTACACGTTCCGATCAAAATTCACATTTAGAGAATTACGCGTACAACTTTTCTTTTCTTAGCGTCTCTAGCGTCAAACGTAAGTGTTCCATGCGTTCTTCTTGAGATTTAGATTACACCAGAATATCATCAATGAATACCACCACAAACTTATCTAGAAATGGTTTAAACACCATGTTCATTAAATCCATGAACACTGCAGGGGCGTTTGTCAAACCAAAAGACATCACCAAAAATTTGTAATGTCCATACCGAGTTCGGAATGCCATCTTCGGTACATCCTCCTTCCTTAATTTTAATTGGTGATATCCACTTCTCAAATCAATTTTCGAGAAATATCTAACACCCTTCAATTGATCAAACAAGTCATCTATTCTTGGCAACATATATTTATTTTTAATAATGACTTTGTTTAATTCCCTATAATCAATGCAAAGACGCATTGATCCATCTTTCTTCTTCATGAACAACACTGATGCTCCCCACGGTGATACACTAGGCTGAATATATTTATTGTCTAGAAGTTCTTGCAATTGCACCAACAGTTCTTTCATCTCTACCAGATCCATTCTGTACGGGGCCTTCAATATTGGAGAAGTTCCTGGCGCTAAGTCGATCACGAACTTGATCTCTTGATTAAGCGGAAGTCCTGGCAAATCTTCCAGAAACACGTCCATAAAATCCTTAACTACTAGTATCTCCTCCAGTTTCACACCCTACTTTTTCTGAGTATCGACTATGTAAGCTAAATATCCTACACAACCTTGACTTAATAACTTCTTGGCCTGCATAATCGTTATACATCTCGCTTGTCTAGATAATTTGCTACCATAGAAAACTACCTTTGACAAAGTCATAAGGTTTACACATTTCTTTTGACAATCAATTATCGCTCCATAATTGAATAGCCAATCCATTCCCAATATAACATCAAACTCTCCAAATTTTATCGGGATTAAATTTACTGTTATAACATTCCCCTTAATATTCACTCTACAGTTCTTGTATACAAACCTAACATGAATTACCTCCCTATTCGTAATTTCTATTTATAAAGGGAAATTCAACTATTCACTAGGTAATTCTAACCTCTTAGCAAATTCATCAGATATAAACGAACAAGTAGCACCCGAATCAAATAATACATATGCATTTATATCATTGATTGGGATAATACTTGACACTACATCTTTTGATTGCACCGCGTCTTGCACCGTCATGGTGAAGGTTCTGGCTGTGGGCTTATTTGAAGACGTTGGCCCCACAATAGTTAATGTACCTCCACTGCTACCTCCTTTGATTCTGGTTGTCTCACCAAATTTCTTCTTTGGACACTCGCGAGAAAAATAATCCTTTGACCCGCAGGTGTAGCAAACATTCTTCTTGGGTTGACTGCAATTTGGGGTAATGTGACCCACCTGGCCATAGTTATAGCATACTCGTTTCCCCCTTAAGCACATACCCGTGTGAAACCTCTCGCATATAGCACATGCTTCAAAATTCTTCTTCTGCTGGTTACCCTGCTGGTTTCCAGCACCTACATTTCCATTCCATTTTCTCTTCAAATTATTATTACCATTTCTACTTCCACCACCACTATTCTTAGCTTCACCCTCATTTTTCTTCTTTCTCTGCTCTTGGTTGTACTTTGTTACAGCCTCATCTCCACCCTCAGCGAGAATTGCTTTCTCCAGTACCGCGGTAAATGTCTTCAGTTGAAACATGGAAACTTTGTTGGACAACCAGGGTTTCAGTCCTTGTTCAAACCTCCTAGCCTTGCGCTCATCTGTGTTGACTTGATATAATGCGAACCTTGCCAACTCATTAAATTTAGAGGCATATTCCGCCACCGTCATTGATCTCTGCTTCAGTTCTAAAAGCTGCACCTCCATATGATTTTTTGAACTCTCTGGGAAATATGTCTCAAAAAATATCTCCTTAAACCTATCCCAAGTCATTGCCCCTTGACCTCCTCGAGTTTTATTGGTTTGCCACCAATAACTCGCCTCTGCTTTCAACATAAATGTTGCAAAAGCAGTTTTCTAGCTCTCACCTACTCTAACCACCTCGAAAACTTTCTCTATCTCCATGATCCAGGTCTGTGCCTCAACCGAATTCATGGACCCACTAAATTTTGGTGGCCCAACTGCCTTGAAATCCTTAAATGTCACAGCTTGATTTTGCGGTTGATTCTTCAATGGTCCCATCATTAATGTTACTAATTGCTGAAACAGATTAGCCTCAACATTGTTGTTATTAGTAGATCCCTCAGGAGTCCTTTGTCTTGGTTGACGTCTTGGAGGCATTTTTTGTTAAAATACGCTTATTAGATTCTATTCAATCTTTTAAATATTATATATTCAACTTGCACATCATAAACATTACCACACAGCACACAATATCTTGAATAAATAATAACTTTTATTTATTCATCATCTTTTAAAAACATAACCATGATAGCCTCCTTGGTATCTACATTACTTTCCTAAACTACAAAAGTTTCAGGATAACATCATCATCATCATCATATCCCATTTGTTATATAATACCCGGGATTTGCATCTTATTTACTTATTAATCACACAATAAGTACATTTCTTATGATGACCTACAAAAATGCTGCATAGCCTTACGATGTTCCTCTTCCATAATACGAAACATTGTTCGGCGATCTAGCATGTACCATGGCAGCGTCTCGAACTGAATCGGATAGTACATTACTCGGTCTTGGGCTCAGTTGATAACGGTGTTGAAAACGCTATTTATCTCCTCCATCTTAATCTTCTTTACTTGCACCTCTCTCTCTGCTACCCCGTCTCGTTGAGAAGCTTCCTTGTACGCGTCTTCGGCTCTTTCCCTCTTAGTAGACTCTTCTTTCAGTTTATTCTTCAGCTCCGCGATCTCCTCTGCCATTTGCTCGTTCTCTCCTTCAGTGTGAATCAGCTTCCATTCGACATTACTTAAGCGTCCATCTAAATCTTGGATCTCGTCATCCTTCTGCATCATTGAGGTCTGTTGTTCAGCTACTATCTCTTCCAACTCCTTCACTCTATCCTGCAGTTCCACATTACGGTCGTGTACTTCGTCGTACATACGAACAGCGATCGAGTTTGGTGAAAACTCTTCCTTCTCTTCCTCCTCATCCCCATCCGACTGTGGTAGTTCAACAGGATCCTCTTCATCCATCTCTTCCTCATCATCCTCATCAGGTAAGCCTTCCTGCTCAACCACTGTAACCAACGGAGATGACTCCCATGGCAGTAGTTGTTCCTAAACCACCTGAATATCTCGAGGCTCCTCCTCTCTAGGCATCTGGGGTCCTTCCTCCCTAGGCTGACTGGATTCTCCTACATTAGCCATCCTAACAACAAAATTTTAAGTTTTAATTATTAATCATTACTACTCGACACTGTAACGCCCCAAAATCCAGTTTATCTTCACACCCAGATTCCATACGTCACAATCCCATCTTCTTCCAAACATACATCATTATATACTGAAATATAATAACATACACTCTCAATCCCAGGTTCTAAAAACTTTATAACCCCTTTTCATTACAAATAACGATAATTACATTATTCTTTATCTTTTACAAGAGTGACTTTTATCCGCCACCAAGGATACATCACCGTTCATTAAACTATTCTAAAGTTCATTTAACTTATTTTATATTACAAGTCTTCGTTCGATCTTCTCGCTCATCCATATTCTGAATGTCACTTTATCTGGATACCGTCAGCTTGATCTTTACGGGATCCTTAAGTTCTTCTAACATCGTTCACTGAAAATGTTTTTCATGTAAAGCAAGTGAGAGCATTCAATTGCCCAGTAAGTCATAGCAGTTGAACAAAAAACAATAAGAATTCAAACATTCTTTATAACTTCAATAATCGAACAAGGCTATGAAGCATCTTGAACAATAGGAATAATTTCGATTCCTATTATTTTAAAATATTATTCATATGCACTTTGAAATACTTTCATTCTTCTACCTTTTTCATACTCATCATGTCTGGCTAGAATCATTAGCACGAACATAAAAATAACGGATCATGTATAAACAGAACATACTTGTATTGAACAGCTCAATCACAGAATAGTTCATATCATAGAAACACTGAAGTGTTCACATTGTGGCTCAAGGCCTAATACGTTCTACCACTTTGTACAAATATCACACATTCGCACATAGACAGAACTTCTCAAGTTCAACATCTGAGAAGTTTAAGAAACTAGCATTCATTTAGAATATGAATGAAGTTAGGAAACTTACCTTACGCCCAGCTACAGCTTACGCCGAACTGTTCATTTCAATTCCTATATAACACATAAGAAAACACCACATACACCAATTAGTCATACATCTTTGACTTATGCATTAGTTTACTTAACTTTATTTCTTAGGGTTCGTGTTCTTGCAACCTAAGTTTACGCGACCACTTTCACTATCGTTCTATGAATTCATGACATACGGAGATGTCTTACTTATACGTTCATCATCTTTGATGTTTTACATTCTTATCTTCTTCTTATAACTTCTTTAGGACTCAGCACACATCGCTCCTCTGCTAGTAGTCCATATGGTACTCTGAGTGGTTTCCCACGAACAACCAACAAACAAGTTCCCGTCTCTTCTACACTGCCCATAATAGTGAGTTAGATCGGTTGCCAGTTTTATATATACCTTCACTCGCTGAAGGAATTGTTTAGCCCAGCTCCCATATGTCAACCATCAATGGTTATGATTGTACCACAACCTAACTTATCATAACTTATCTGAACTATTAAACAATAATATTCGTTAAGTCAATTTCTTATTCCTTTTTAGCTTTCTAATAACTAAATGCCATACCTCAGGATTCATTCTTATTCGACTCACATTTGGCTTTCATTAATCTTATTACCGTTCGTTACTGCTTTCTCGATAATTCATATCTTACTAATACTTTTGTTATCCATTATATGAACTCCATGTTCATTATTCGTTCCTAGTGTCAAAGCCACACCGTTCGTTGTATGCTAAGACCAATCGTTCATCGCAACAACGTTGCATTTGTAGCGTCTATACGCTTCACACTTATCTCTCACTAGCATGAAATAACATTGAAATGTTATTCATTACCCTCATCGCTCAACGTCTAAGGAATCACAACCATAGCAATCCCTCACATTCGTTTATTTCGACAACGGTCCCCGGACATCGGTTACGTAACCCACGTCTACATTATTTTTCTTTTACTCTCATTTAAATCATTTCGGTCAACCTTCATTAAAGGTTTAAAGCACTAATTAAGGGTTACTTTAGTTGAACATTATGTTCTTTATCATTCCTTATGTTTCCCCCAAGAGTTGAGCAGTTAAAAGCACTTCTCTGGCTTTTTCCCTACACTGGCGCTGCGGCGCCACTCTGTGAGGTCCCCGAATCCGGATACTTGAAACCCGAACTCGGTACTTCACGATACCATTTCTATGAGCGGAATAATACTAATAATATTAACAATAATATAGATTTTCAAATTTTATTTACATATTATCAGAGTTTAGTTCCCAAGTACGAAACCTTTAAACATTCGTTACATGATAATAATAATGGTACTTATCATCCTTATCATAAAGTTAGACTATTACATAGAATAGCTTAAACATTCATTCAGCAACTTTCCCTTTCCCCTTGTTCTTGGCAGATCCTTCGGTTTGTTCACACTTAGCTGAAAACATTTAAATTAAGCAAGAATGAGCATTTGAGTGCCCAGCAAGTATTATATATATATATGCTGAAAGAATTTAAATGTTTTCTTTATAATATCTTCTACAACTAGTTAGTAGTTATGAAATAACTGTACCAATAATAATTCATAACAACCCTCTTTCAAACTTTTGAAACTACGTATTGATTGTATATAGGGGTTTCATGACATACCATGAACATTGTTTTTATTTTCGAAAAGGTTTAAAACAGAATTCATCATGAAATTCCGTCATGACTTACTGCACGGAGGGTGATCGGCCTGTTGTACCTGTGTTGATCAATACTACATTTACATGAACGATGTTATCGTTAATTCTGTCACCTTGGTAGATAAAATTTTCCTTCCGGGATGTTCATATCTCTGTCGGGTTTTCATAACAAAGGTCTTATATAATTCAACATATATGTATATCAAAAGGGTATCAACATGCGATGAAAATAATGATTGTCAAGTGGGGACACTTGTATAATCATTTATAGAAATTAACGAAAAGAATATATTTATCCGAATTATCATATACTAGCATGTTGATAATCAATGGGCATATATAATATAGCTTAATAACTGCATAAATAATAACAATAATTACGAACTTCTCACTTACATCCATTGCAAAGAAAATGCAAAGTTAGGATACTTGCACGATCTGTTTGCTTACTATTCTCAACTTAGTTTTATCTTTTATGAAATCACCTATCATTAATCGGATCATTTCTTGATTAGTATATCATAACGTAACACATAACACTTATTACGATCGACACATTCTAATCACATTGCCACACAATCTTTAACAACCATTGAATCACAAATAAACATTTATCTAGCCAATTATCTAAGTCCGGATCAATTTACGAAACATATCGGTCTCTGCAAACGACTTTTCGAGGTAATAATCGAGTCTAAGACTTTATTACGTATCACAATATCCGATTAGATAACTTAAATATTAGTCACACTTTTTTTTTCATGGCCTTATAATAATTATTAAATAATTATTATCATTTATCATAATTTTTGAAATATCGAATCATTATTAAATGATTTAAGTATTACATAATTCTATTATCATTAACATTTAATCAATATTAAATTATTAATGAAACCATTGCCAAAATATTAAAGTATGTATAATAACTCAAAGTATTAATTATTACCCTTAAATGATTTTTAAAACATTTAAAATCATTTTTAAATAATTACCATTAATATTTAAATATTAATGAACTATTTATCCAAATATTAAAAGTCAATAATTATAACTTAAAATATTTTTAAATCATTAATATCTTTTTTTTAAATGATTTTTAAATAAATAAAACCATTTTTAAACTATTTATTTAATATAATTATTAAATAAATTTAATATCATTAATCATTAAATAAATATCATTAATATTAAATTATTAATGAAATTATTCTTTAAATATTAAAAGTTATATTTTATAACTTAAAATATCTCTAAACACTTTATTTTTATTTAAAATGATTATTATAATAATAAAATCATTTTTAAACTAAATTATTTAATATAAGTGTTAAATAACTTTATTATCATTAATCATAATTAATTAATGAAATTTATCTTTAAATATTAAAAGTTATATTTTATAACTTAAAATATTTTTAAATACCTTTTATTGTTTAAAATGATTTTAATATAATAAAATCATTTTTAATTCATTTATTTAATTCATTTAATAAATAACTTAATTATCATTAATATTAATTTATTAATGAAAATTATCACATAATATTAAAAGTTATTAAAATAACTTAAAATATTTTTCTTATATCATAATATAATTTTAAATGATTTTTCATGAATTAAAATCATTTTTAAATAATTTATTTAATATTATAATTAAATAAATTAATTACTTTTAATATTCCAAAAATATTAAATATTTATGAAATATATTTAAAATAATTAAAAACTAATTTTCGAATTTAAAATAATTTATTTTGTATTTTTAATAATTAAAAACTATTTTTTTTTATTTTTTATAATTTAGAAAATAAATAATAAAAGCAAATCATTGAAGGCCCTATAGCGACAGGCAAAATCATATATAGGTGTTCTTGAGCCTTGAGAACATTCATAGCTTGATTTGCAGAATCTGAAGTTTGACCAAGATTTAAATTCGGATCCTCGATGTTAATGGGCATGTTATTAGTCGAGATTGTAGTACCCGATACCGCGACTACAAGTTCCAACAACAAACAAGTTCTTACAACATATAATCAACGAGATCATGCCTTCAAACATCTTTGTCAGTGCATTTCTTCATTTTCCAGGTTACCCGAAATGAAGAAACGAATCATAAATGATACTTTGAGCCTTCACTACATCTTAATCGTCCGATGTTTTAAGGATCTAACGATTCCGGTTATACCCAACATGTAACTAAATAGATCTATCACAAAATAGTACTAAAACAACAACAAACAAAGCGGATCATGCTGCTCGGTCAAAGTTGTCGTGAAAAGCTGCTCTTAAAGATTTTACGGAAAATTACGAAACATAAATCGATGTCGAGTGGCCTAGTTTGACCACTTTTCACGATTGATCTGTTGATGTTTGTGAACATATCTGAGATCCCGATTTGTAGTATACTATACAAGCTGAAGCTACGTATGATACAATAACATTAACAAAACACATAAAACACGATAGATATAGATAATGCAAATATTGTGGGGCCACCAAAAGCTTTACGGGTTTACCCAGTTATCCTCGATCGTGGTCGGTCGGCCGACTTTGACCACGATTATCTTACAACTTATGCATGATGCGGTTCGACTACAAGTTCTAGAACACGGATCTCACATCATACAACAAAATCAAATACTTAAACAACAAAACACATATAACAACCACGGATCTACGACTTACGACATTCGATGTCGAACACAAAATGAAAGTTTTCCGGTTTTTAAAAACATCAAATCCGAGAGCCTCTAGATGTTATGGATCTAACATCTAGCAACCCCGAGATCATCTCTAGACAACATAAACAATATATTTTAACACTTAAACACAACATCTAACAAAAAAAAATTTTGGACAAAAAATTCAAGGTAGGGTTTATACCTTAAATGAGCAATTTACGATTTTGTGTTTGTTTGTTTTGTTGTTGGATTTAAATGAAATTTGTTCTTAGGGAATTTGAAATGCTTAGATAATTTCGTTGGTTTGAGAGAAAATGAGAGTTGGTTATGTATTGTATAAAATTGGCTAACAAAATCATTTCTCTCTCTCTCTCGATCCTTTAAATTGACAAATTGGATGCATGTATCTTTGAACTAGAGAGTTTCTTTGGCAAAATAGGCATGTGGAGTGGTTAGTGTTTGGTGAACAACCTCACCAATTTGTCAAAACCTATAACTAGCTTCTTAAATGCTAAAAAGGGCAAAATGGTCATTTCCTTAAATTTCTAGAAAAGTGCCTTAGGGGTTTAGGGTTTAGACATTTTAGTGTTTAGGGTTTGAGCAAATTTGGGTTTTATAAGTAAACAAAAATCTAGGATTTCCAATTTAGGGTTTGCACATTAAATAAATAACATTAAATAAATAAAATTAAATAACTTTTAGTTTCTAAAATTTTGAAAAATAAATATTGTTAATTAATTAAGTTTGTAATTACATGAACATTAAGGTTTATTACCCTTAATCATAATGAACTTTGCTAATAAAGCAATTAGGGTTTAAAATATCGATAATTACGGTTTCTAGAAATACAATTAGGGTTTCTAGAAATTAAATTAGGATTCTAAGTTTTAGGGTTTTGATTTACTAATTACGTTTATTTTAATTAGCAATTAAAGTCTATCACACGTGTTATTAATCAACTTTAACACAATTCTTGACAGATCAAACCTCGGGTTTAGGTTTTTGGGATTAGGGTTTCTAATATTGGAAATTAGGGTTTAACATTATTAGGGTTTCGAATTTTTAATTAGGGTTTACCTAATTAATACATTTAATACTACGACATAAATGGTATTACATGCTTATAAAACAATCTCACACTCTAATTTGGATCTCAAATTAGGGTTTAACATTATTACTAGGGTTTGGGTCAAAATACACGTAATTGACCAACCATTA
Source organism: Panax ginseng (assembly GCA_020205605.1). Classification (NCBI taxonomy): domain Eukaryota; kingdom Viridiplantae; phylum Streptophyta; class Magnoliopsida; order Apiales; family Araliaceae; genus Panax; species Panax ginseng. The sequence goes on from CM035135.1 coordinate 62,184,840, forward strand.
TCAATCTGGACATCTGTACATATTATTCATATACTTTGAAAAATCAAAATATATGTAATATTATATTATTATTCTCATACCTTGATAATAATCCAAAATTAGGGTTTGGATTCCATATCGATTATTCTTTCATATTTAACCTTAATAATTAAGGTAAAATAATTAACTTAATAATCATACAAAAATTCATATAATAAAATAATTATTATATTTATTTAAAAAAAATCACTTCATATATTATTTAAATAATATATGATTATATATTCATGGAAAATAATTAATAAAAACATTTCTATCTTAAAATTAATTATTATAAAAATATACTTTATAATAATCAATAATTCAAAAATAAATTTACTTATAAATATTCACGTAATAATTATATTTTTATTTACCACATAAATACATATACACATAATCTTGTACAAATCCTCATCCTTGAAAAAAAAAAAAATATATCATAAAATTTAAGATTTATTTATATAGAAAATATCGGGTTGTCACATTCACCCTCCTTATAAGGATTCCGTCCCTAATCACCACTTAAAACCTACACATAATCGGGTTCATAGCATACACAATCTTCAGCAATAGATCTCGATTAACTCTAATCGAACCGATCTTTAATTAATCACATTAAGCTTGTCTTTACGATTAAACTGACATCCGATTTCTAAAAGGACACAAATTTCTCCCTCAAAATTTCTTTATAAAACAATTTACTATAAATAGAAAAATTCTAATTACGCAAAATAAAAGTTATTCGAATATTACACAACTGCATTGCCAAATGCCACCGTGTCTTGGGCCGTCATGTTGAAGACCCTTGATGTTGACTTTGTTGGTTTGTTCGATGATGTCGGTCTCGTGATTGCTAATGTTCACTACCCTTACCAATATTCACACTACCACCTCTACCCTCCTGTTTGGACAATCCTTAACCACTATGCTCCAGTGATCCACAAATAAAACAACCCACTTTGTTCATTCTAGGATTGGGGCGGTTGGGAGAGATGTGACCCTCTGCCCCGCTTTATAACACACAAATTTTCCTTTCAAACATTCTCCTAAAGTGGTTCTTTCCACATGTCCCACATTTGAACAACTTGCTTCTTAACTCCTTCTTGCTTCACCTGAACATTACCAAAGTAGTTTCCTTTTCTTTTTCCATCAGCACTCCTGCTTCCACTATTAATTCTCACCTTCTCAGCTCCCTCGACCTTGCCCTTGTTTTTCTTCTCCTTATTGTAGAGGCTCATAGCCTCACTTCCCTCCTCTGCAATTATCGCCTTCTCCATGAGTGCTGCAAATGTTGGGATCTGCAACACTGCCACCTTATTATAGAGCCAAGGTTTTAATCCCAGCTCAAATCTCCTAGCCTTCCTAGCCTCCGTATCGACTTGATGCGGAGCAAACCTAGCTAACTCATTAAATTTCGCGGCATATTCCGCCACCGACATATCCCCTTGCTTCAACTCCAGAAATTTTACCTCCATTCTAGCCTGCGTACTAGCTGAAAAATAATTCTCGAAAAATAAGGTCTTAAATCTATCCCATGTTACCACACCTGCTCCTGCCCTCATCTGATTCGCTTCCCACCAGAAATTTGCCTCACCCTTCATCATGTAGGTGGCAAAAGAGGTCTTTTGCCCCTCAGCTACCCTAGCTATTACAAACGCCTTCTCAATTTCTTTAACCCAAGTTTGGGCTTCTACAGGGTCAGTTGTACCTTTGAATTCCGGCGGTTCTACAGCCTTAAAGTCTTTGAAATTCGCCAAATAATTATCCGGCTGGTTCCCTTGTTGCATGGCCTGAGCTACCATATTCGCGAACTGCTGCATTGGGTCCGCTTGTTGTTGTCCTTCAACGTTGTTGACAGACTCTTCCGCCCTCTGATTTCGAGTTTGACGTCTTGGCGGCATTATCTGGTTAAGTAAAAACCATACATTAACTTACATTCTAAACCTTATCATATAAGTTTAAACTTATTAAACTTGTTTCATAACTCAAACTTTGATTCATATTCATTCATTGCTTTCAAAATACTTTACATATCACAGCACATAGTGCTTTAAACATCAGTCATCCCATTGTGACTACAAAAGTCGGGATTTACTTCACCGCTTGTACAAAAGTTTTATAATAATGCATTACATGACATAAACTAAACACACATATTATATTAAACACGCTACACAACCTAACCTATACTACCTATTCACTCGCCTTCTTCCTTGGACATCCCTTTTACTTTGATGATCTTTTTTTCCACAAACAAAACATGCTCTTTGCCCGGATTTATAGTCGGGGACAATACAGAGTGGTATGCCCTTCATAACCCATAAAGATAACATATTCTTTTCCATTTCTTCTTCCCCTTTGGTTTCCTAAATCATGGTCTTCTACCTTCCTTTTCCCTTTATCTCTTGAGTCTGCACGAAGTGTTGCTTGAGGCTCCCATCCCATTGATTTTGAGTTTAAGCTTATCCTGCTTCTTCCATTGTTTCTAATAACGCTTTGACGATTGGTATTAGCATAATTTTTCCGTCTTCCATGACCCTTCTAGAGAAGAAACCTTTGTTCCTCAATTCTTGCATCTCCATGATGCTTGATCGGCTTCAACTTTAGGGTCTCGAATCATTATCTCGTCAAATCCACTATTTAGGATGCGGTACTATGTTTTCCACGATAACCACCTCGTCCGGAGTTTGTTTTCATTGTGAGCTTCTATTTCCGCTATTGGCTTTGATAGTAGCTCCTTCTTTATGATCCGGGGTATCCTAATCCTTTTCACGACATCTACACACATCAATTATCCTGATTAGCATATATTATATACACATAGTCAAATAATAGTTTTGTATGAATTATCTTTTATTTTGTTTGACGATGAATTTATTCAATTCATCTCTTTTTAAACTCTATATGAGTTATTTATATTTTCAACGTTTCCCTCTGTTCTAAGTTATAGCCTAAGGTCTAACCCACCTAAGGTTTCTAACCCTATAGCTCTGATACCATTCTGTGAGGTCCCCGAATCCGGATACTTGAAACCCGAACTCGGTACTTCACGATACCATTTCTATGAGCGGAATAATACTAATAATATTAACAATAATATAGATTTTCAAATTTTATTTACATATTATCAGAGTTTAGTTCCCAAATCGAAAACCTTTAAACATTAGTTACATGATAATAATAATGGTACTTATCATCCTTATCATAAAGTTAGACTATTACATAGAATAGCTTAAACATTCATTCAAAGAACTTTCCCTTTCCTTGTTCTTGGCAGATCCTTCGGTTTGTTCACACTTAGCTGAAAACATTTAAATTAAGCAAGAATGAGCCCAGCAAGTATTATATATATATGCTGAAAGAATTTAAATGTTTTCTTTATAATATCTTCTACAACTAGTTAGTAGTTATGAAGTAATCTGTACCAATAATAATTCATAACAACCCTCTTTCAAACTTTTGAAACTACGTATTGATTTAAATATATGGGGTTTCATGACATACCATGAACATTGTTTTTCATTTTTGAAAAGTTTTAAACGAAATTCATCTATAAACATTACTTCTGAATGACTTACTTGATCGGCCCGTTACGGATCAAGGTGATCGGCCTGTTGTACCTCATATTGATCAATACTACATTTACATGAGCGATGTTATCGTTAATCCATACTGTCAATTCAGGTTGGATAAAATTTTCCTTTCGGATGTTCATATCTCATCGGGTTTTCATAACAAAGGTCTTATATAATTCAACATATATGTATATCAAAGGGGTATCAACATGCGATGAAAAATAATGATTGTCCAAGTGGGGACACTTGTATAATCATTTATAGAAATTAACGAAACAGAATATATTTATCCGAATTATCATATACTAGCATGTTGATAATCAATGGGCATATATAATATAGGCTTAACAATCTGTACAATAATAACAATAATTCTGAACTTCTCACTTCTGTCCATTGCATAAAGAAAATGCAAAGTTAGGATACTTGCCTGATGCGCTGCTTACTATTCTCAACTTAGTTTTATCTTTTATGAAATCACCTATCATTAATCAGATCATTTTACTGATTAGTATATCATAACGTAACACATAACACTGCCTATTGCAGTCAGCACATTCCTAATCACATTGCCACACAATCTTTAACAACCATTGAATCACAAATAAACATTTATCTAGCCAATTATCTAAGTCCGGATCAATTTACGAAATATATGGATTCTGAAAGCTGACTTTTTCGGGTAATAATTGAGTCTAAGACTCTATTCTGTATCACAATATCTGATTAGATAACTTAAATATTAGTCACACTATTTTTCATGGCCTTATAATAATTATTAAATAATTATTATCATTTATCATAATTTTTGAAATATCAGAATCATTATTAAATGATTTAAGTATTACATAATTCTATTATCATTAACATTTAATCAATATTAAATTATTAATGAAACCATTGCCAAAATATTAAAGTATGTATAATAACTCAAAGTATTAATTATTACCCTTAAATGATTTTTAAAACATTTAAAATCATTTTTAAATAATTACCATTAATATTTAAATATTAATGAACTATTTATCCAAATATTAAAAGTCAATAATTATAACTTAAAATATTTTTAAATCATTAATATCTTTTTTTTTAAATGATTTTTAAATAAATAAAACCATTTTTAAACTATTTATTTAATATAATTATTAAATAAATTTAATATCATTAATCATTAAATAAATATCATTAATATTAAATTATTAATGAAATTATTCTTTAAATATTAAAAGTTATATTTTATAACTTAAAATATCTCTAAACACTTTATTTTTATTTAAAATGATTATTATAATAATAAAATCATTTTTAAACTAAATTATTTAATATAAGTGTTAAATAACTTTATTATCATTAATCATAATTAATTAATGAAATTTATCTTTAAATATTAAAAGTTATATTTTATAACTTAAAATATTTTTAAATACCTTTTATTGTTTAAAATGATTTTTAATATAATAAAATCATTTTTAATTCATTTATTTAATTCATTTAATAAATAACTTAATTATCATTAATATTAATTTATTAATGAAAATTATCACATAATATTAAAAGTTATTAAAATAACTTAAAATATTTTTCTTATATCATAATATAATTTTAAATGATTTTTCATGAATTAAAATCATTTTTAAATAATTTATTTAATATTATAATTAAATAAATTAATTACTTTTAATATTCAAAAATATTAAATATTTATGAAATATATTTAAAATAATTAAAAACTAATTTTCGAAATTTAAAATAATTTATTTTGTATTTTTAATAATTAAAAACTATTTTTTTTTCTATTTTTTATAATTTCCTAAATAAATAATAAAAGCTGTCATTTGAAGGCCCTATAATGACAGGCAGTCATCATATAGGTGTTCTTGAGCCTTGAGAACATTCATAGCGATTTGCAGTCTTAGAGTTTGACCAAGATTTAAATTGAGATCCTCGATGTTAATGGGCATGTTATTAGTCGAGATATTGTAGTACCCGATGCACGACTACAAGTTCCAACAACAAACAAGTTCTTACAACATATAATCAACGAGATCTGTGCCTTGAACATCTTTGTCGAGTTCATTTCTTCATTTTCTCGGGTTACCCGAAATGAAGAAACGAATCATAGTGATACTTTGAGCCTTCACTACATGCTAATCGTCCGATGTTTTAAGGATCTAACGATTCCGAGTTATACCCAACATGTAACTAAATAGATCTATCACAAAATAGTACTAAAACAACAACAAACAAAGCGAGATCATGCTCGGTCCAAAGTTGTCGAAAAGCGCTCTTAAAGATTTTACGGAAAATTACGAAAACATAAATCAATGTCGAGTGGCCTAGTTTGACCACTTTTCACGATTGATCTGTTGATGTTTGTAGACATATCTGATCCCGATTTGTAGTATACTATACAAGCTACACGTATGATACAATAACATTAACAAAACACATAAAACACGATAGATATAGATAATGCAAATATTGTCGGGGCCATACCAAAAAGCTTTACGGGTTTACCCAGTTATCCTCGATCGTGGTCATCAACCGACTTTGACCACGATTATCTTACAACTTATGCATGATCCGGTTCGACTACAAGTTCTAGAACACGGATCTCACATCATACAACAAAATCAAATACTTAAACAACAAAAACACATAACAACCACGGATCTACGACTTTCCGACATTCGATGTCGAACCACAAAATGAAAGTTTTCCATTTTAAAAACATCAAATCCGAGCCTCTAGATGTTATGGATCTAACATCTAGCAACCCGAATCATCTCTAGACAACATAAACAATATATTTTAACACTTAAACACAACATCTAACAAAAATTTTGGATGAGAAATTCAAGGTAGGGTTTATACCTTAAATGAGCAATTTACGATTTTGTGTTCTTTGTTTTGTTGTTGGATTTAAATGAAATTTATTCTTAGGAATTTGAAATGCTTAGATAATTTACGTTGGTTTGAGAGAAAATGAGAGTTGGTTATGTATTGTATAAAATTAGCTAACAAAATCATTTCTCTCTCTCTCTCTCATCCTTTAAATTGACAAATTGGATGCATGTATCTTTGAACTAGAGAGGTTCTTTGGCAAAATAGGCATGTGGAGTGGTTAGTGTTTGGTGAACAACCTCACCAATTTGTCAAAACCTATAACTAGCTTCTTAAATGCTAAAAAGGGAAAAATGGTCATTTCCTTAAATTTCTAGAAAAGTGCCTTAGGGTTTAGGGTTTAGACATTTTAGTGTTTAGGGTTTGAGCAAATTTGGGTTTTATAAGTAAACAAAAATCTAGGATTTCCAATTTAGGGTTTGCACATTAAATAAATAACATTAAATAAATAAAATTAAATAACTTTTAGTTTCTAAAATTTTGAAAAATAAAATATTGTTAATTAATTAAGTTTGTAATTACATGAACATTAGGGTTTATTACCCTTAATCATAATGAACTTTGCTAATAAAGCAATTAGGGTTTAAAATATCGATAATTACGGTTTCTAGAAATACAATTAGGGTTTCTAGAAATTAAATTAGGATTCTAGGTTTTAGGGTTTTGATTTACTAATTACGTTTATTTTAATTAGCAATTAAAGTCTATCACACGTGTTATTAATCACTGTAACACAATTCTTGACAGATCAAACCTCCGGTTTAGGTTTTCCGGATTAGGGTTTCTAATATTGGAAATTAGGGTTTAACATTATTAGGGTTTCCAGAATTTTAATTAGGGTTTACCTAATTAATACATTTAATACACGACATAAATGGTATTACATGCTTATAAAACAATCTCACACTCTAATTTGGATCTCAAATTAGGGTTTAACATTATTACTAGGGTTTGGGTCAAAATACACCGTAATTGACCAACCATTATCAATACGGACATACCGTACATATTCATAGCACTGAAAAATCAAAATATATGTAATATTATATTATTATTCTCATACCTTGATAATAATCCAAAATTAGGGTTTGGATTCCATATCTGATTATTCTTTCATATTTAACCTTAATAATTAAGGTAAAATAATTAACTTAATAATCTGTACAAAAATTCATATAATAAAATAATTATTATATTTATTTAAAAAAATCACTTCATATATTATTTAAATAATATATGATTATATATTCATGGAAAATAATTAATAAAAACATTTCTATCTTAAAATTAATTATTATAAAATATACTTTATAATAATCAATAATTCAAAAATAAATTTACTTATAAATATTCACGTAATAATTATATTTTTATTTACCACATAAATACATATACACATAATCTTGTACAAATCCTCATCCTTCAAAAAAAAAAAAAATTTATACATAAAATTTAAGATTTATTTATATAGAAAATATCGGGTTGTCACATTCACCTCCTTATAAGATTCCGTCCCCGGAATCACCACTTAAAACCTACTACACATAACTGGGTTCATAGCATACACAATCTTCGTGCAAATAGATCTCGATTAACTCTAATCGAACCGATCTTTAATTAATCACATTAAGCTTGTCTTTACGATTAAACGGACATCCGATTTCTAAAAGGACACAAATTTCTCCTCAAAATTTCTTTATAAAACAATTTACTATAAATAGAAAAATTCTAATTACGCAAATAAAAGTTATTCGAATATTACACCGGAACTGTTGCGGCACCGCCACCGTGTCTTGGGCCGTCATGTTGAAGACCCTTGATGTTGACTTTGTTGGTTTGTTCGATGATGTCGGTCTCGTGATTGCTAATGTTCCACTACCCTTACCAATATTCACACTACCACCTCTACCCTCCCTGTTTGGACAATCCTTAACCCTCATGCTCCATGATCCACAAATAAAACAACCAATTTTCATTCTAGGATTGGGGCGGGTTGGGAGAGATGTGACCCTCCCGCCCGCACTTACTTATAACACACAAATTTTCCTTTCAAACATTCTCCTGAGTGGTTCTTTCCACATGTCACCCTTTGAACGCTTGCTTCTTAACTCCTTCTTGCTTCACACTGAACATTACCAAAGTAGTTTCCTTTTCTTTTTCCATCAAGACTCCTGCTTCCACTATTAATTCTCACCTTCTCGGCTCCCTCGACCTTGCCCTTGTTTTTCTTCTCCTTATTGTAGGGCTCATAGCCTCACTTCCTCCTCTCTGCAATTATCGCCTTCTCCATGAGTCTTTGCAAATGTTGGGATCTGCAACACTTTGCCACCTTATTATAGAGCCAAGGTTTTAATCCCACTCAAATCTCCTAGCCTTCCTAGCCTCCCAGATCGACTTGATGCGGAGCAAACCTAGCTAACTCATTAAATTTCATGGCATATTCCGCCAAGCATATCCCTTGCTTCAACTCCGTAAATTTTACCTCCATTCTAGCCTGCAGACTAGTTTGAAAAATAATTCTCGAAAAATAAGGTCTTAAATCTATCCCATGTTACCACACACTCCTCCCTCCCTCATCCGATTTGCTTCCCACCGTAAATTTGCCTCACCCTTCATCATGTAGGTGGCAAAGAGGTCTTTGCCCTCAACACCTAGCTAGCTATTACAAACGCCTTCTCAATTTCTTTAACCCAAGTTTGGGCTTCTCTGAGGTCAATTGTACCTTTGAATTCGGCGGTTCTACTGACCTTAAAGTCTTTGAAATTACCAAATAATTATCCTATTGGTTCCTTGTTGCATGGCTCGAGCTACCATATTCATGAATCGCCAGATTGGGTCCGCTTTGTTGTTGTCCTTCAACGTTGTTGTGAGACTCTTCCGCCTCTCGATTTGAGTTTGACGTCTTGGCGGCATTATCTCGTTAAGTAAAAACCATACATTAACTTACATTCTAAACCTTATCATATAAGTTTAAACTTATTAAACTTGTTTCATAACTCAAACTTTGATTCATATTCATTCATTGCTTTTAAAATACTTTTACATATCACAAACACATAGTGCTTTAAACATCGATCATCCCATTGTGACTACAAAAGTGGGATTTACTTCACCGCTTGTACAAAAGTTTTATAATAATGCATTACATAGACAAACTAAACACACATATTATATTAAACACGCTACACAACCTAACCTATACTACCTATTCACTACGCCTTCTTCCTTGGATGACTTTTACGATTTGATGATCTTTTTTCCACAAACAAAACATGCTCCCTGTTTATAGTCGGGGACAATACAGAGTGGTATGCCCTTCATAACCGCAAAGATAACATATTCTTTTCCATTTCTTCTTCCCCGGTTTTCCTAAATCATGGTCTTCTACCTTCCTTTTTCCCTTATCTCTCGGAGCTGCACACGAAGTGTTGCTTGAGGCTCCCATCTGATTGATTTTGAGTTTAAGCTTATCCTGCTCTTCCATTGTTTCTAATAACGCTTGACGCAATTGACTGTTAAGCAGTTTTTCTGTCTTCCACAGCCCTTCTAGAGAAGAAACCTTGTTCCTCAATTCTTGCATCTCCAATGATGCTTGATCAGCTTCAACTTTAGGGTCTGAATCATTATCTGTCAAATCCACTATTTCCGGATCTGGTACTATGTTTTCCACGATAACCACCTCGTCCGAGTTTGTTTCATTGTGAGCTTCTATTTCCGCTATTGGCTTCGATAGTAGCTCCTTCTTTATGATCTGGGGGTATCCTAATCCTTTTTCACCTGACATCTACACACATCAATTATCCTGATTAGCATATATTATATACACATAGTCAAATAATAGTTTTGTATGAATTATCTTTTATTTTGTTTGACGATGAATTTATTCAATTCATCTCTTTTTAAACTCTATATGAGTTATTTATATTTTCAACGTTTCCCTCTGTTCTAAGTTATAGCCTAAGGTCTAACCCACCTAAGGTTTCTAACCCTATAGCTCGATACCATTATTCATGAGGTCCCCGAATCCGGATACTTGAAACCCGAACTCGGTACTTCACGATACCATTTCTATGAGCGGAATAATACTAATAATATTAACAATAATATAGATTTTCAAATTTTATTTACATATTATCAAAGTTTAGTTCCCAAGTACGAAACCTTTAAACATTCGTTACATGATAATAATAATGGTACTTATCATCCTTATCATAAAGTTAGACTATTACATAGAATAGCTTAAACATTCATTCAGCAACTTTCCCTTTCCCCTTGTCAAAACCTATAACTAGCTTCTTAAATGCTAAAAAGGGCAAAATGGTCATTTCCTTAAATTTCTAGAAAAGTGCCTTAGGGTTTAGGGTTTAGACATTTTAGTGTTTAGGGTTTGAGCAAATTTGGGTTTTATAAGTAAACAAAAATCTAGGATTTCCAATTTAGGGTTTGCACATTAAATAAATAACATTAAATAAATAAAATTAAATAACTTTTAGTTTCTAAAATTTTGAAAAATAAATATTGTTAATTAATTAAGTTTGTAATTACATGAACATTAGGTTTATTACCCTTAATCATAATGAACTTTGCTAATAAAAGCAATTAGGGTTTAAAATATCGATAATTACGGTTTCTAGAAATACAATTAGGGTTTCTAGAAATTAAATTAGGATTCTAGGTTTTAGGGTTTTGATTTACTAATTACGTTTATTTTAATTAGCAATTAAAGTCTATCACACGTGTTATTAATCAACGTAACACAATTCTTGATGAGATCAAACCTCCTATTTAGGTTTTCCTGGATTAGGGTTTCTAATATTGGAAATTAGGGTTTAACATTATTAGGGTTTCCGAATTTTTAATTAGGGTTTACCTAATTAATACATTTAATACACGACATAAATGGTATTACATGCTTATAAAACAATCTCACACTCTAATTTGGATCTCAAATTAGGGTTTAACATTATTACTAGGGTTTGGGTCAAAATACACCGTAATTGACCAACCATTATCAATACTTTTACATACCGTACATATTCATAGCACTGGAAAAATCAAAATATATGTAATATTATATTATTATTCTCATACCTTGATAATAATCCAAAATTAGGGTTTGGATTCCATATCTGATTATTCTTTCATATTTAACCTTAATAATTAAGGTAAAATAATTAACTTAATAATCAGTATAAAAATTCATATAATAAAATAATTATTATATTTATTTAAAAAAATCACTTCATATATTATTTAAATAATATATGATTATATATTCATGGAAAATAATTAATAAAAACATTTCTATCTTAAAATTAATTATTATAAAAATATACTTTATAATAATCAATAATTCAAAAATAAATTTACTTATAAATATTCACGTAATAATTATATTTTTATTTACCACATAAATACATATACACATAATCTTGTACAAATCCTCATCCTTCAAAAAAAAAAAAAAAAATTATACTGTAAAATTTAAGATTTATTTATATAGAAAATATCGGGTTGTCACACACTCTCCCTTCTATCTCTCATGACGCTGGCCATGAGTTTGCGATATCTCGTCAGCTCGTCTGCAGTGCAGCAGTTGCCACCTTACAAGGCATGGTCGGCGCCATGCAAGTGCAAGCCCTAACCCTAGAAAATTTCTCTAAGTGTTAAATCCAATTTGAGACGCTTACTTCCCGCTTTCACAACTTATTTGTTCTAACTTGGAACGAGGTCGTTCCAAAGCCATTCTCTTCCTTATCTTACGTACTTCAATACCCCCTAGACAGAACTTTGTTCTGAATCTGTTAACGTGCCATTCAATTAGCTTAATCTTCACCCTTCGTTCATTTTATATTTTTAACGCTCTTCGTTCGTTCATCCGTAATTCGGTCATCTGAACTCAGAATTCGTTCAGTCTTGAGTTCACAACTCACGTTTTCTATGTTCTCTTACATTCTTATGAAACCCTACACATTCGGGTTCATTTACTAACTTTCTAATTCTCATTCGTCTTTTACGAAATTTTGGCCATAACTTCGTTATAGCTAACTTTTAATCCGTTCTTCATGAACGTTTCTATCGTTACTAACCAAGAAATATGGATCAAACTTATACTCGATGGTTTTAAACTTGTCCATCAATAACAATTATCCTACGATGGTTTTAAATTTGTCCATCAACAACGTTTTTCTTGTTCTTCGCGTGTTCTTCGTGTCCTTTGTTCGTTCTTCATTTTAATCGATATTTTGGATTACGATTTCACTTTTTATTGGAATTTGATGTAATAGAACATTATTCCTTACTTATTTCACCTACTTGTTTATATAATCCACTCGGATCGTTCTAATTTATTACAAATCTTATACTTCCATGAGAAATTTATTTACTAAACTTTAAATTCTTATTTCTTCATTTTCTTACTATTTCAACCATATGAAATCATTCCTAACTTCTTTTACTCCTTATTCTTATTAAGCTAGGTTTTGAACATAAAAACTTAGAAAAAATTAACTTAGGAGTTAGGTTTTAATACCTTTCCTCTTTATTTTTGTTCCGCTAGACAAAACCGGCGATTCGCAAGCTTTTCTATTTCATGAGCACTTTCGATCCGATCATTCATGCTCATGCTCTTCCTTCTCCCTCTTCATCCGACCCTCTCTCTCTCTCTAGATGTAGGATTTTCAAAATCCCATTTAAATGAATTAAGCTTACTATTAATAGATTTTCAAGGCTAGGGGTATTTTAGTCATTTGGCCCCAACCTCCTTACTATTCACACCTCCTTACTATTCATGACTTAAGTGTTAAGTTAACTTAGCCCTTAAGTCTACTTAGCCTTTAAGTTTCGTGGTTCCGTCTTTCGGGTTTTCATCCGACAGTTTTAAAAACTGTGATTCTCGGAATCCAAATATTTTTAGATATTTCGTCTTTTCTTTACCGATTAACTTTTATGTATTCTTCGGATTTCTGAAAAATTGAAAAACACTTTTTGGTGTTAAGAATTTTCCTTCAAGTTTTCCCCTAACGTAGCTAAACGAGTGAAAAGTACATAACAATACTTTTCGTCATTTTTATTTTGTCCGATTTCTGCACGTTTTTTGAGAAAAACTTTTATCGGCTTACTTAACTTTTCACGACATATTATCGGCAAATCTTTCGACGAAATGTCATTTTAACATACCAAACTCTCAGAACGGCTTAGGTTATTCAAACCCTAACCCTTAGGTTTCGTCGGGTAAATAGTGCCTATTTCGTCTTTTTTCCCAGAAATATTTTGTTCTCGAATTTATTTTTTTTTCGTCTTGAAAATTCTTACTCGTTCAACCTAGCTTGTAGCCAGAATCCTCCCGACTTATAATCATCCTAGGTTCTAGAACGATTAATAAACACATAGCACATAATATTATTAATAAAAATTCATTTTATTAATAACTAATTCTTTAAACTTAAATTCTGGAGAAATCGGAATTTCCGGGTCGTTACAGACACTCACGAGTACATAGGTTACAATCACATAAGCACATAAAGTGTTTTATTACTTCTTCCTTAAAACTCAACAAGAGTTCATCACCACTATCTTTTCAATCTTCTATAAGGTTACTTCCTAAGGCTTTTCCCCACCTAAGGTTCATAACCTAAAGTTTTGATACCAACCTGTGACACCCCCAAATCTAGGTACTTTATTCCCACAAGATTTGGTGTTCACTTTCCATTCATTCATATCTAACTACCCAAATACAATAGAATTAAACCATAAATCCTCGCATTAAAAGGGTTACATCATTAATCAAAAAGTCTCCCAGGTTGTCTAACCTTTACATCAATCAAGTGTGAAAATAAAATAATTACATCACATTATTAAATATAAAGTCTATCATCATAACAATAAGTAAATTACAAGTCTTCATCACTTGTTCATTTTTCCTTTTCCCTTGATAGTGGTAGGTTCGTCCACTTTCTTAACTTTAGCTGCAATAATTGTATTTATGCAAGAGTGAACAAAATAAATACCCACTTGGAATATCAATGAATAATAATAGCATAATAATTGCTAACGAATAAGCTTATCAGAGTTGAATAATAATCTGTCAACGATAATCAAAAACTGATATCAACATACAAAATGTAACTGAGGGTTTCAAGACCATTAACTATGCTCTAGGTTGTCAAGTATTTCTACTTTAACCTTTAACAGTCTAAAAGACTATAATCGTCATCTATGTCCTATGTTAACAAATATTTTTACTATAACCTTTAACATTCTAAACGACTATATGGACCATCATCTCGAACTCCAGGTGATCAGCCCTTTATACTATGTATTATGCAAACATTTTAATGCCATTGTGTAACTTTAAAAGAATCCCCTGATATAGGGTTGTTCTTCTCAATTTTTAGAGTACAAGTCTGCACCAAAGAAAGTTTGGTTTGGATAAGCTTCAAGGGTAATTTAGGGTTTTATGACCATCAACTAAGGGATTAGTTGAATCAACAAGACTTAACAGCACTACGAGTGATCAACAATAATTTAAGGTAAAATGTTTGAGAATCTTAAGCATGCTTGGAAATAACCAAAAGCATAAGCATTGAATAAAACACTAAACCTTGCTTGAACAATATTAAGCTAAGGCTATGATCTTATTAAATAAGATATAGAATTACTGAACATATATTACTGATAGCAAGCTAAAAGTAAAACTTGCTCAAAATGATAATAACTTGTGCAAAGTAATTGAAATAGGACAATTCAATATAAGGAATTTGAATTCAAGAAATTGCATTCACTATACAAGAGTGTAACTAAAGAAACTTACTTAACTATAAACAAGTTAGAATAAATCAATAATGATTAGAATTCAAAACTTGTCCGAATAAAGTTAGGGTTATAGCTTGCTCAAATAAAATTTAGGAACAAAGAACTTGCTCAATAAAGGTTTAGAGTAAGGAACTTGCCTCGCGTTCAAGCTATAAATTTACAACTCACGTTCACCTACACATAGTATTAGAATCACAATATCTATTAGATATACTAGCATCCACTTTCCAAAATAACACTCACTTCTAGTTAAACTTGTTATTTTAGTACAAGTCTTACTTAACCATACATATTTCAGAAATTATAAGTGTTAACTTCACAACACTTATTCACTATTCATTGTATACACTAACTCATAACATATCGCGTTCGTAACTTACTAATCCTTTTACAACTTTGAAATTATTAATGACATGGTATGATTCTATTTTAACCTCCTCATTACATGTTTGTTACATTAACACCTCTTAAACTAGTTCACAATAGATGTTCAAGGTCTGCAAAAGTAGCAGACATCACTGTCTCTGATCAGGGTATGGCGCAGCTGCACCATACATAGGCTTGGGACCCACGCAGTTGCATCGTTTCTGGGCTTGACACCAAATAGCATGATTCTTATTGGTGCATGTGATGTAAAACTACGCAATCTATTACATGCTTTTGTTTTAGCCCAACTTACACGAATTTCACCCACAAAATAGTAAATTTAACACATCCAATTGGTATAGGACTAACACAAACATAATTCCTCGCATATTCACCAACTTAGGATAATTAAACAACAACTTCAACTAAGTTAAATCCTTAAATTTCATGATTTCATACAAAAACTCCTTTTTTGACATCCTTCACAAAAATCATCACTGTGATCACAATTCTTGTCCAAATTAACTCATTCAAACAACGTTCTCTTCGTTTCTTAATGAACTAGCACATTCAAGGCTCAATTTACAGATTAGCTTACAAATTAACCACCAAATATGGTACTTTCACAATCCATATTTATAAACATGTACTGTAATTACTTCTCTACCTTTTTAAACGTAATTATCATACTAATTCTTGTCTAAATACAAACTCCAACATCACAAATACACATATAATCACAAGTTATCAGTTGTATATCAACAATTCAAAAAAATTGAATTCACAGAACTTGAAGGTTTATGCTGTAAAACACACACACACACACACACACACACACACACACACATATATATATATATATATATATATACAATATTAAGACTATGGAAATACCTTCAATTGGTTGAACAATCCTTGCTAAAAACCCAGAAAATATTTTGGAATTCTCAGACTTTCTCTCAATCTGTCTCTATTCTCTCTCAACTTCTCTTTGTATTTTCTTCCTTCTTTCTTCTTAGGCTTAGCAACTAACACTTATGCGTAAAATAAAATTGATAGAGCCATCCATAATACGCATACTTAATATAACAGTTACAAAAATGTAAACGTATATAAGTTATAAATATAATTTATTTATTGTTTTATTTATTTTATTTATTAAAATTCAAAATTCAAAAGCCATAAGGCTTTGTTTGGCAAAAACTCTTTAAAATAAAAACTTAATATCTTTAAGCCTTGTTTGGTTAAATAAATTTAAAACTACTTTAATTTTATTTTAATAAACCATTTACACTCAAGTTTATAATCTCATATTTGGACCTCCATATCCAACATTAGTTAAATAACCAATTACAACATACTAAATAAATTTTCAACTTAATCCAAATATCACCAATTATAATCTAATTATAATTTTATTTAATAACTTCACATACCATTTTAATTATTAAATTAAAACATAGCATTCCATCTCTAACTATTGAATTAAATTATTATCTAATAAATTTAATTCACAACTATTTACTAATAACAACCACATCAATAAAATATTTATTTAAATTAATAAATATTTTAAATTACAACTAATAAATTTTGGATTGTTACATCCTTCCCTCCTTACAAGGATTCTGTCCCCAGAATCACAACTCAAATAATTCATTCGTCATATTCTTCCCTCCTTACAAAGATTATGTCCCCAGAATCGAAGACACATATTAAACAAATAACTCAAGGTAATTCTTTATCATTTCAGCTTCGAGTTACTACGTAGCCTCTTCGACATTGTGGTTTCTCCATATCACCTTCACAGAAGGTATCACCTTATTCATGAACACTTGTTCTTTCCTGTCGACTATCTAGATAGGAACCTCTTCGTAAGATAAATCCTTATTGAACTATAACAGTTCATACTCGATCACAAATTTGTAATCGGGTTTATACGGTCGCAATACCGAAACATGAAAAATGTTGTGAACATGTTTTAATTCTAGAGGTAAGGCTACCTCGTAAGCTACTTCTCTCCCTCTTTGTAGTACTTCGAAAGGTCCAATAAACCTTGGGCTTAGCTTTCCTTTCTTACCAAAACGAATTTCCCCTTCCAAGGAGAAACTTTTAGGAAAATAAAATTTCCTACGTCAAATTCGCGATTTTGCTTGTGTTGATCAGCATACTTGTTCTATCTATCTTGAGCAGCTACCAGTCTTGCTTTGATGAGTTTGACAATTTTAGCAGTCTGTTGTACCAATTTTGGTCCTAACAGTTGACGTTCACCAACTTCATCCCAACACAGTGGAGTTCTATATTTCCTACCGTATAATGCCTCGTATGGCGGCATGCCAATGCTTGCGTGGTAACTATTGTTGTATGCGAATTCTGCCAACGGTAGATGATCGTCCCAGTTTCCTTTGAAATCCATGATGCACGCTCTAAACATATCTTCTAACGTCTAGATTGTTCGTTCGCTTTGCCCATCGGTTTGTTGATGATATGTTGTACTCATCTTCAGTTGCGTTCCCATGCATTCTTGTAGTCTCTTCTAGAAATTTGATGTGAATCTTGGATCTCTGTCTGATACTATTGACACTGGAACTCCATGTCTCGACATGATCTCCTTGACGTATAGTTTTTCCAGCTGATCAAGATTAAATCTAATCCTTATTGGCAAAAAGTGTGCTGACTTCATTAGTCTATCCACTATGACCCTTATCGCATCGTATACTTTCTGAGTCATTGGAAGACCTACCACAAAATCTATAGTGATATGCTCCCATTTCCATTTCGTTATGTCCAACGTTTGAAGTAATCCATTTGGTCTTTGATGCTCGACCTTCACTCTCTGACATGTCAAGCACTTTGAAACGCATTCTTCAACGTCTCTTTTCATATTTGGCCACCAAAAATGTCATCGCAAATCTTGATACATTTTTGTACTTCGTGGATGGATCGAATATCTTGAGCTATGAGTTTCTATCAAGATTTCTTCTTTAATAACCGGTACTGTTGGAACCCAAATTCGTCCCTCAAATCTTAGCACTCCTTTAGTATCAACCTTGTTTCTGTTGAGGTAATGTCGGGAAGTCAAGAGATGATATCCTTGGGTTTTCAACCTAGACAAGGGTTAGGAAAGGATCACCAAGGAATAAAATGCCCAATTCAAGTTCCCAGCCAGACATGGACAGCCGAATTAAGCTACTCTTCTGGGTCTAGTCACAAGAACCCTCTCAAGCATAAATCGGTTCCTTCATCCACAAGGGAGTTGCCTAAACCTAAAGGTGTTAATCCTTCACAGCCTCTATGGAAAGTTCCTGCCCTTGTGGTAGCTATGTTGTTTCCTAAACCGATACCGGTTAAAGGAAAGGAAGTTCTGATTCCAGACCCAGAGGTGGAGGGAAGGAATCAAATGCGCAAACAAGAGATAAAGAGACATTTGGAAAATATGCGCGTCCTGGTCCATACGGAGGGTATGAATAGAGAAATGCCAGATGATGATTGTCCAGACATCATGGTCATCATTCAGGAGAAGGAGGACGATAACAACCCCTTCATCATAGCTGTCCACCGGGACTTGACCCTTTTCAATTGGAGCAGCACTCCTTGCATTTGCCGACAAGGGTAAAAAGGGCAGAAACTCCCTCTACCCTGTAGATAGAAATAACTGCTTACTTTTTATTTACATTATTAGCAGTTGTTTTTGTCATTTCATGCTAACACTTTTTATGATTAAACAATTTTATATATTAAGTGAAAGCATTTTGTTTTAGGACTCTAAAGTTAGATGTGCCTACACTTGCTGATGAGGTGTCTTTTCTTCACAAGGACTGCAACTTTGATGTAATGTTAGACTCTGACTTGATGGAGATTGAACAAGAGGACTATGAGATATCTCAGGAGATCAAAGAATGGGTTGAAGATAAACCCAAGCCAAATCTTTATCAAACCACCTCTTTCAACCTTGGAACCTCGAAAAACCCCAAACAAATCAAGATTGGTACGAACCTTACTCCAAACCAAAGGAATGGCATGGTTACTCTATTGACCCAATTCTAGGATGTGTTTGCATGGTCTCATAAAGACATGGTCAGTTTGTCAAATGACATCGTCATTCATCGCCTTCCCATCAAAGAGGGATTCAAGCCAGTCAGACAGAAACTCAAGCGATTAAAACCTGAGTGGAGCTTGAAAGTCAAAAAAGAAATTGTGAAACAATTTCAAGCTGACATCATCATGGTATCAACATACCCTGAGTGGCTATCTAACATAGTCCACGTGCCTAAACTAGGAGGGAAGGTGCGAGTTTACGTGGATTACAGGGATCTGAACAAAGCATGTCTCAAGGATAGCTTTCCTGTACCATTCATCCACACACTCATTGACAATATAGCTTATTATGACATGTACTCCTTTGATGACTACTTTGCGGGGTACCCTCAAATCATGGTTGCTGAAGAGGATCATGAGAAAACTGCATTCATCACTCCTTGGGGAACCTTATGCTATAGACGGTTGTTATTCAACCTCATCAATGCTGGAACTACCTATCAGCGAGCCATGATGGCTCTTTTCCAAGATTTAATGCACAAAGAGATAGAAATCTATGTGGATGACATCATTGTCAAGTTCCGAAGGGAAGAAGACCACTTAGACCATCTCAAAAAGCTCTTCAACCGGTTGTGCAAGTACAACTTGAAGCTCAATCCGGCCAAGTGCGCCTTTGGCATCAAATCAGGAAAATTACTAGGATTCCTTAAAAGCCACAAAGGCATTGAACTGGATCTTGCAAAAATCCAGGCCATCACAGAAATGCCCATACCCCAAATAGAGCAGGAAATACGGGGATTTTTGGGAAGAATCAATTTCATCAGCCGATTCATCTCCCAACTCACAGCAACCTGTGAACCCATCTTCAAGTTGTTAAGGAAGAACTCCTCCATGAAATGGAATTATGAGTGTTAGAAAGCCTTCTTTGTCATCAAAGAGCAGCTAATCAAAGCTCCTATTTTGTTACCTCCCAGGGATGGTGTTCCCCTATTTATGTACCTATCAATTAATAACAATGCTATGGGCTGCATGCTGGGGCAGAAGGATGATAAAGGCCAAGAAAGAGCTATCTATTACCTCAACAAAAGATTCAGCAGCAGCGAACACAAGTACACTCTGATTGAGAAAACTTGTTGTGCTTTAGCATGGGCTTCCATGAGATTACAACATTATCTCCATGGTCACACAAACCATCACATAACACGCGTGGATCCTCTTAAATACATTTTTAGCAAACCCGTGTTGAATTGTCAACTATCCAAATGACAGTTGATCCTACAGTAATTTGACATCATTTACGTGACTCAAAAGTCTATCAAAGGTCAAGTTATTACGGATCAACTGGCCTTCACACCTGCAGGGGATTTCAAACCCTTGGAAATATACTTTCCCGATGAAGGGGTAATAACAGTTCAACAACACCATCAGGACAATACACACCAACTGTGGAAGATGTATTTTGATGGAGCTATAAACATAGAAGGTTCTGGAGCTGGAGCAGTTCTAGTATCCATTTTGGGGGAGCAGTACCCCGTTGCCATCAAATTATAGTTTTCCAGCACCAACAACACATCTGAGTATGAAGGCTGCATCATGGGGTTGAAACTAGCCCAATCCATGGGCCTCAGACGGTTAACTATCTTTGGAGATTTTGAATTGATAATCAGATAAACCACTGGGATCTATTACACCAAAGAACTGCATTTGTTGTCTTACCGTCGGCAAGTTATCCAGATGGCTTCGGAGTTTGAAAAAATATCTTTCCTCCACATTCCTCGGAATAGGAATGACTTCGTGGATGCACTAGCAACTTTGGCCTCCTTGATCAACATACTTAATAAGGAAGACATGCCAAATATCACATTTGCCCTGCAAAAGGCTCCAGCTTATGGGAACTACATTGGAGATATATCGGATGAGCCGCCTCTCGTCCAACACCCTTGGTATCAGGATATCAAGGAGTATCTGCAAGATGGATTTACAATCGCCGAGGCGAGTCCAGCTGAAAGAAAGTAGATCTATAGAATGGCCATGAAATTCTACCTGAGCGGAGATGCACTCTACAAAAGAGATGCAGGATTAGGTCTTCTTAGATGTCTAGACAAAGACCAAGCTCAGAGGCTCATGGATGAAATCCAAGGTGGAATATGCAGCCCACACATGAGCGGCCTTCTACTTGTAAAGAAAATCCTAAGAACAGGGCATTACTGGCTCTCTCTCAAAGCTAATTGTGATGATCACGTCAAGAGATATTACCAATGCCAACTTCATGGGAATGCTATCCACGCCCATACGAGGGAGCTTTGTAAGACCCCAACTTATTATAAATAAAATTGAATTTCCTCTATTCATTATCTTGAAAGAATAAAGAGTTAATTTGATATAATGCTTTGGTTATGGGTGGAATGTGCAAATTTTGAAAAATAAGCAAGTGGTTATAAAATATTCATTTTGTCGGGGAATACTCATTTGGTCGTGGAATATTCTTACAGTTGGGGAATATTTGTACGACGGCGCAGCCATTTGTGGGCCCCATAACAGAAAACGGTCGAATGAAGAAAACTACAAGTTTATGTTTTTATAAATAACGACGTAATTGTTACTGCTAACAACTCATTGGATTACACGGTGGTTAAAATACGATGTCTGGCGTGGTTGCACAAAGAGTTGCACACATGTTGCACAATATTTTTGAATTATTGATTCTTACGTAAGAATGCACTTTACTCAATAATTGTTACATGAATTATTTTTATTCAAAGATTTTTTATTTTATTGATTCAATAATTGTTGCATTGATATTTTATAATATTGTTGTTTCAATAATTGTCATTGCACAGTATTTCCCATTATCAGATCAATAATTCATATTATTTGAATAATATTATTAGATAGCATTATTGATAATGTCTAAGGAAGTTCTGTCTAGGAAAGGGGTTTGATCACCTAATTACGCGTCAGTAAGGAGAAATCCTTATCGGAAAGCCCCATCTTTCCTGGGAATGACCTGGTTGTCATAATTGTGATTCTGTAATATTATTTGTGAATAATTAATTATTGATTTATATGATGAGGAAATATTTATTTTATGTGGATGGATAGGGAAATATTTATTTTGTGTGGATATAAATGAAGGAATTAATGCTGAGGTGTTTTATCAATATTTTGTCAGAATGGAGGTTTTAAAAATCCTCCGTATGTGGATTTCGGGCATTTTTCGTTTGAAATTTGGAAAAACTTAAAGCAACAAAGTTGTAGAGAATTTAATTTCCTATGGAATGGACATAAAATTCGTATTTTTCTGATAAAAGGGCTATTTATTATGAATTATTAAAGTTTTGAAAAGTAAATATTTTTATTAAAAACATGGGTGGGCCCCACTTTTGTTTTTGGTGAAAAAATGTGCTGAAATTATTTATTCAAAAATAGAGTGCTGAGCTTGGTCATGGTGTGCGTGACAATTGTTATAAAAATATTACTATTTTATTAATTTAGTCTGCTTTGGCGTTCTAGCATTTTTCTATAAATAAGGTGCTTAGTTCGAATTGAAAATCACACCAGAAACAAGTTTTCTCTCTCTCTATATTATCGAGCGTATTTTGTGAGTATTTATATACTTTGAGAGTTGCTATTCAGTGCAAGTTTCCTTCAGTATTACATCTGATATTCCAGTCAGATGTACTATTCTTTTGAGGTAACGGATGTTGTGAGACCCAAAATTTTATGAATAAAGATTTAAATTTCTCGAAATATTTTTTTTATTATGGTGTGGATTTGATATAATGTTATAGTTGTGGGTAGTATTTATAAATTTTGCAAAGTATGCAAGTGGTTATATAATATTCGATTGGTCGGAGAATATTCGTTTTAACAGGGAATATTCATACGACGGCATAATCATTGGTGGACCCCACAACGGAAGTATTGTCATCGTAAGAAAACGACAGAATTATCTTGTTATAAAAATAACAGCGAAAGTGTTACCGTTAAAACTGTTGAACTACCCGGTAGTAAAAAATACGATGTACTGCGTGGTTGCATAGTAGCACCACATTGTATTGGTTATTGATGCTTACGTGAGAAGTCACTCAGTTATACTC
Organism: Panax ginseng; assembly: GCA_020205605.1. Taxonomy (NCBI): domain Eukaryota; kingdom Viridiplantae; phylum Streptophyta; class Magnoliopsida; order Apiales; family Araliaceae; genus Panax; species Panax ginseng. Next base: position 62,208,658 of record CM035135.1, read on the forward strand.
AATTATTGCTACAATAATTGTTGCATCATATCTCTCATATTATTGATTCGATTATTGTCATAGTATCATCTGCATTATATGATATATTATTAAATCAATAATTGAGATGACAAAGTTATTCATATTATTAAATTGCAATATTTACAATGTCTAGAAGTTCTGCCAAAGAGAGGTTTGGTCACCTAATTGCGCGCCAATAGGGAGAAATCCTTATTGAAAGCCCTCTTCTTTCTGGAACGACACGGTTGTTAAACATTATGAGTTATAATATTAATGATGAATAAGTTCGTGTTGATTAAAGATGAATTTGATAGTTCCATTGTGTTGGGATTATTAGTGTTAGTGGTAATCGACATCTATTCCGATGATAATTGATGTCTGGGAGTTATATTGATAAATCAGGGAATTTATCGGATAAATGAGCAATTAATTGCTACTAATTCACATGCTTATATAACTATTTGTTCACATGTGTGTACTATTGAATCACATTCTTATACTATTAGGGGAGTTGGGGCAAGATTGATAATACTTGCATGATTAAATTAAAGATGGAGGTATATATGGAGGTACTATACCGTAATTCGTATTTTCACATGATCATAACTATTGATTCACATGATTGAACTATTGATTCACATGATTTACTATTAGGGGAGGTGGTGCAAGTTTGATGATACTTGCAGGACTAAATTAAAAATGGAAGAAAAGTTGGAGGTATTGTACTGTAATTTTTTGAGCCCCAAAATTTGCAATTATCGAAACTATATTTTTCTATAAATAGAAGCTCATTCTTCCTTCATTTCTCACCAATTCACTAAAGCTATAGAGCAATTATTATAGAGAGAAATTATAGAGAGAAGCTATAGAGAAAAATCTATAGAGAGAAAGAAGAAGAGAAGCCTGCTACGTCACTATTACAGTATCCAGTTTCTTCTGAGGTAAGGGGTATTATTCTTTCTTATTCATGAAGAAAATTATTTTCTTTCAATACTCGTAAGAGTTGTTATTCCATTCTTCATTATTTTGTTGGAATAACCTGTTTATGTGAAGTACCGTATACATAGTGAAATTCTTCTATTATTCCGTTCTTTATTATTATCATTTAATATCACATATGCGTGCGCTTACGCATGACTGAGTTCCATTATTTATTATTACATTTGGAATAACTCATGCATGCGATCTATCGCATGCATGGTGAATTTTGTTGTTATTCCATTCTTTATTATTACGTCGAATATTCTCGCCTGCGTTTTGGCGTGACTCAGTTCCATTCTTTATTATTATTCGTCGAATATCACGTATGTAAGCGTTTACGCATGACTTGGTTCTATTATTTATTATTCTGTTGAGAATAACCTATCTATGCGGTCTATCGCATGTATGGTGAATATTTCTGTTATTCCATTCTTTATTATTCTGTTGGAATAACCTGTCTATGTGGATTACCACATGCATGGTGAATGATCCTTTGTATTCATTCCTTATTAAATTGTGGAAATAATCTGTTTATGTGGATTATGATGAAAGTCATAATAAAAGCATTGGACTGATGAAAATCATGGGTATATGTAGTATTAGTAAGTGTTATGATGAGTTATGTTACTTATTATGCGAAAACATGAAAGTTTCTTAGAAATCACAAAGGGTTGAAAAATTAGATTTTGGTAAAAATGGAATATGAAATTCAATTGACCATATCTCCTATTATATTTCAATTTTTTGAGTGTGTTTAAGATCTAGAGTTAGATCTATGAGTTTTCTAACTTATCCAAGTGGAATCACTGGAAAAGGTGTTGTAGATTTTCATGTGGACTAATTTTAGCAAAGGAGTCAAAAGCTGCAAAATACCAAAAAGCTACTGTCCAGAAATTTAAAAGAGGATTTTCGGCCCCTTAATTTGTGAGAACAATTCCGGCCTTTTGGGACATGGAAATATATGGTATAAAGTACCTCCTGTCCAAAAATGAGATCATTCCGACTTAAAATGAGCAAGTTATGACTATTTCAATAATTAGGTTTTTTCGACGAAAAACGCTATAAACGGAGTTCTATAACTCCGATGACCATGAAATTTAAACTGGAAGCTCACGTTAACATGTGTAAGATCTTTCCAAGATTTGGGAATTTCTAGAGTTAAACTTGAGGTAGCTAATTTCTTAAGGAATTAATTAGAAATTGATTTTTGAAAAATAGTAAATGAATTTTAAAAATTCCAAGAAAAATATATGTTCAATATGAGACTATATTCTGCTAAATCCCAAAAAAGAAATATTTTTGGGACTAATTTGATATTTTTCATGAAAATAATCTAGTTATGAGTAAATGAGTTAAATATGTTATGTGAATTAACAAAATTTGAAAATAGGATATTATGGCTTGGGAATCCTATATAGGGTATATGCAGATTTTTAATAAGGGATTTGATCATTGGTGATAAAATCTTATGAGTATGGCATTTTTGAATGATTAAATGCATTATGTGGTAAAGTGTAAACAATTGAAATAAATTGTTTATAAGTTTAAGAAGTGATTAAAATATTGTTATAATATTAATAATATGAGTTTATTAAGTGGTTGATAATATTTGGATAAATTTAAAGTCTTTAATATTTATCCTTGTTTTCATTTGATTAATGCTTATATCATTGTCATCATCCTCATGCTTATATGGTGATGAAAGTTATCTTTGGCTTACGTGCAAAGATAGACTGTTGATTATTGAATTGTATATCTTTGGCTTACGTGCAAAGATGGATTGTTGATTATTGGTTTTATAGTTGTATATCTTTTTGGCTTACGTGCAAGATGGATTTGGTATATGATTATGACCAAGAATCATTCGGTATAATGATGACCTGTAATGTTATAAACGATGTGGTAAATGTCCTCAGTGGCCTGTAGTGCATTGATGGACAGTTTTTGGTATGATTATGACCAGGGATTATTCGGTATAGTCATGACCATTGATGATTTAATGAATATCCTTGGCCCAGTAGTACATGGGTGATTAGATGATGTGTTTTATTTATTAAGTTTGAGTCTCAAAGAATAAAATTGATGAAAACATTTTAAACCATAGAAGATAGTAGATTTTATTCTCTACTTGACACTTTTAATGGATTGCTTGTTCCGCTACAGTTAAACTTGATGTCTATTGTATTTTATCAGTTTAACATTGTTAAAGACTAATGATAATTTATTCTGCATTATCTTAGTCATAATATTTCTTCTTGGGCTAGTTGAGCTCACCCATTTTTCATCACTTTTTTCTTTTTGAAATGAGAATATAGCCGGGACGAAGTCGGGGAAAGGAGTGATGGTCCAGATGATAGCATTAGTAGTCCTCACTATTCTGTTAAATAGTGTGACAATAAATGTAATGAGGACTCCATTGAGTGTGGATATTGTCTAGATGACAATATTCTTATTAAAGCTCTCAGTTTATATTTTGTCTTATTTTACATGACAGTTGTATTATTAAGTTGTATTTGGTTTTTTGTACCATGTATTTGGCGACTCAAGATGGGTGATGTATACCTATTTTGGGGGCGTCACAGTTGGTATCAAAGCTTAGGGATATGATCCCTGGCTGAGATGTGAGATAAGAACTAGGAGGGGAGAAACGGGGAATTCCTTCGCTAGTATGACCTACCTATGTTTATTTGGTATTTAATTGGTCGGTCAGGGTATAGGGATAATATGTGTTATGTTAATTAACCCTTGTTTGTGACACTGTTTGAAAATGGCATCTAAAAATGTTGAGATAAGCAATGGAGCAAAATAATATGATTGTATCGTACTACGAGGCTAAGTTTGCGAAGTTATCCCGGTTTGCATCCCATTTGGTCGATAATGAGGAGCGAATGACGTGAATGTTTCTAAGAGGTTTGAAACCTGATATACGTCAATACCTCATTTCTCATAAAATTTGTTTATATTTAGATGTTGTGAATAGGGCTCAGTTATTGGAGCGTGATAATGAGTTAGCACAACCAAAAGGTAACGACCAACAACACAATAATAATCGTACCGGTGGCAACGGCCATCGAAACAATGATGACCATCGTGGGGGAAATTATCATGCCAAGAATGGTAACCACTTCGGTAGTAATCATGACCAAGATAATAGAAGTGGAAATTTCAAGAAGAGAAGGTCATTTAGCTCGATTTTGTCGTATAGTGAAGTCAAGTCCAGCTGGGACGGTGGCACCAAAGGTGGATACGGACAAAACAAAGTCGGTGGTTTAACAAAGAGCGTTTTTCATGACTTCTCAAAAAACGAGTAACCCGAACGAAGTTAGCACGGGTTAGTTAATTATAAATTTTTGCGAAGTCTATACTTTATTAGATACCGGTTCTACCCATTCTTTTATCTCTCTTGCTTGCGTTCAACGTTTAAATTTGACTCCGGAGAAGTTAGACTTTGACTTATCTGTTGAAACTCCGTTAGGAGAAGCCTTCATTACATGTGTTATCCAAGTTTTGGATGAGAGTCACAGTTTTGAATGATATTTCTATTGTTAATAAATTTCTTAACATATTCTTGAAGACTTCTTAACCTACTCCAGAACGTGAAATCAAATTTTGTATTGACCCCAGTACAAAACCCATTTCTTCAACCCTTAAATATTTCTTCACCCAAAACGAACGTATAATGCACCAAAGATGATGGCTCGAGCTGTTGAAGGTTACGACCATTCAATATCATCGTGGAAGAGCGAACGTGGTAGCTGACGCGTTGAGTAGAAGATCGTATGCGTTTACGAGTGCGATGTTGTTAACACAAAGAGTCATTTCGTATAACTTACAAATGATGAAGATAGAGTTAAATACTCTAGGGACCCGCGTGAAGATAACGAATATACGAGTAGAATCGACTTTAATAGATAAATTTAAAGTCGTTCAAGCCACACACTCGAATCTGATGAATGCGAAGAAGAAGGTTCAAGAGGGCGTTATTCTAGAAGCAAGACTCGATGAAGAGAGGAAATCTCAACCCTTGATTTTATTGGTCTATTTGAAATCCTCGATCGAGTAGGAACTGTGGCCTATAGACTCGTTTTACCACCAAGTATATCGCTTATTCATAACATTTTTTTTACGTATCGATGTTACGTAATTATGTGGACGACCCGAACCACATTATTGAATTAGAACTAGACGAGATAGTAGAAGATTTAACGTATGAGAAGATACGTGTTAAAATCTTAGATAAGAAGGATTATATTCGACACTCAAAGGTTATACCTCAAGAGTTTGAATCTGAAATGAAGTCAAGGTATCCTCATCATACCAGGTACGTACGTAAATTTTGAGGGTGAAATTTCATAAGGAGGGGAGATTGTGAGACCCCAAATTTTAGGAATAAAGATTTAAATTTCTTAAAATATTTTTTTTATTATGGTGTGGATTTGATATAATGTTATAGTTGTGGGTAGTATTTATAAATTTTGCAAAGTATGCAAGTGGTTATATAATATTCATTGGTGGGGAATATTATTCTTTTTAACGAGGAATATTCGTATGCGACGACAAATCATTAGTGAACTCCTGGCGGAAGTATTGTCGTATTAAGAAAAATGACGAAATTATCTTGTTATAAAAATAACAAATGAAAGTGTTATCGTTAAAACTATTGAACTACCCAGTAGTAAAAAATACGATGTCTACGCGTGGTTGTATATAGTAGCACGCACGGTATTGGTTATTGATGCTTACGTGAAGAAGTCACTCAGTTATACTCAATTATTGCTACAATAATTGTTGCATCATATCTCTCATATTATTGATTCGATTATTGTCATAGTATCATCTGCATTATATGATATATTATTAAATCAATAATTGAAACGACAAAGTTATTCATATTATTAAATTACAATATTTACAATGTCTAGAATTTCTGCCAAGGAGAGGTTTGGTCACCTAATTGTGCGCCAATAGGGAGAAATCCTTATTGGAAAGCCCATTCTTTCCTGGGAACGACCTGGTTGTTAAACATTATGAGTTATAATATTAATGATGAATAAGTTCGTGTTGATTAAAGATGAATTTGATAGTTCCATTGTGTTGGGATTATTAGTGTTAGTGGTAATCGACATCTATTTCGATGATAATTGATGTCTGGGGGTTATATTGATGAATCGGGGAATTTATCGGATAAATGAGCAATTAATTGCTACTAATTCACATGCTTATATAACTATTTGTTCACATGTGTGTACTATTGAATCACATTCTTATACTATTAGGGGAGTTGGTTCAAGATTGATAATACTTGCATGATTAAATTAAAGATGGAGGTATATATGGAGGTACTATACCGTAATTCGTATTTTCACATGATTATAACTATTAATTCACATGATTGAACTATTGATTCACATGATTTACTATTAGGGGAGGTGGTGCAAGTTTGATAATACTTGCAAGACTAAATTAAAAATGAAAGAAAAGTTAGAGGTATTGTACTGTAATTTTTTGAGCCCCAAAATTTGCAATTATCGAAACTATATTTTTCTATAAATAGAAGCTCATTCTTCCTTCATTTCTCACCAATTCACTAAAGCTATAGAGCAATTATTATAGAGAGAAATTATAGAGAGAAGCTATAGAGAGAAAATCTATAGAGAGAAAGAAGAAGAGAAGCCTGCTACGTCACTATTCCAGTATCCAGTTTCTTCTGAGGTAAGGGGTATTATTCTTTCTTATTCATGAAGAAAATTATTTTCTTTCAATACTCATAAGAGTTGTTATTCCATTCTTCATTATTTTGTTGGAATAACTTTGTTTATGTAATACCGTATACATGGTGAAATTCTTCATTATTCCATTCTTTATTATTATGTTGGAATATCCTTGTTTATCAAAAGTACCGCATATATGGTGAAATTCTTCTATTATTTCATTATTTATTATTACGTTGGAATAACTTATTTGTCTGTATCTATCGCATGCATGGTGAAATTCTTTTATTATTCCATTCTTTATTATTCTATCGTAATATCACGTCCGTATGCGTTTACATCGGACTGGTTCCATTATTTATTATTACGTTCAATATCTCATAATGTTCCATTCTTTCAATTATTTATTATTCGTCGGAATATCACGTATGCGTACGTTACGCATGACTTGGTTCCATTATTTATTATTACGTTGAGAATAACCTATCTATGCGATCTATCGCATATGTGGTGAATGAATTATTCCATTATTTATTCTTTGAATATTATTCTATTGGAATAACATGCATGGTGAATGATCCTTTGATTACCACATTAAATGGTGAATGATCCTTGTATATTCATTCCTTATTAAATTGTGGAAATAATTATACATTTTAAAGGATTATGATGAAAGTCATATAAAAGCATTGGCTTCATGAAAATCATGGGTATATGTAGTATTAGTAAGTGTTATGATGAGTTATGTTACTTATTATGTGAAAACATGAAAGTTTCTTAGAAATCACAAAGGGTTGAAAAATAGATTTTGGTAAAAATGGAACATGAAATTCAATTGACTATATCTCCTATTATATTTCAATTTTTTGAGTGTGTTTAAGATTCTAGAGTTAGATCTATGAGTTTTCTAACTTATCCAAGTGGAATCACCGGGAAAGGTGTTGTAGATTTTCATGTGGACTGATTTTAGCAAAGGAGTCAAAAGCGCAAAATACTAAAAAGCTCTTGCCGAGAAATTTAAAAGAGCATTTTGGCCACTTAATTTGTGAGAAAAATTCCGGCCTTTTGGGACAAGGAAATATATGGTATAAAAGTACCTCTGTCCAAAAATGAGATCATTCCGACTTAAAATGAGCAAGTTATGACTATTTCAATATTTTAGGTTTTTTCGATGAAAAATGCTATAATGGAGTTCTATAACTCAATGACCATGAAATTTAAACTAGAAGCTCATGTTAACATGTGTAAGATCTTTCCAAGATTTGGGAATTTTAGAGTTAAACTTGAGGTAGCTAATTTCTTAAGGAATTAATTAGAAATTGATTTTTAAAAATAGTAAATGAATTTTAAAAATTCCAAGAAAATATATGTTCAATATGGGACTATATTACGCTAAATCCCAAAAATAAATATTTTTGGGACTAATTTGATATTTTTCATGAAAATAATCTAGTTATGAGTAAATGAGTTAAATATGTTATGTGAATTAACAAAATTGGAAAATAGGATTTTATGGCTTGGGAATCCTATATAGGGTATATGCAGATTTTTGATAAGGGATTTGATCATTGGTGATGAAATCTTATGAGTATGGCATTTTGAATGATTAAATGCATTATTAGTGGTAAAGTAAAACAATTGAAATAAATTGTTTATAAGTTTAAGAAGTGATTAAAATATTGTTATAATATTAATAATATGAGTTTATTAAGTGGTTGATAATATTTGGATAAATTTAAAGTCTTTAATATTTATCCTTGTTTTCATTTGATTAATGCTTATATCATTGTCATCATCCTCATGCTTATATGGTGATGAAAGTTATCTTTGGCTTATGTGCAAAGATAGACTGTTGATTATTGAATTGTATATCTTTGGCTTACGTGCAAAGATGGACTGTTGATTATTGGTTTTATAGTTGTATATCTTTGGCTTACGTGCAAAGATGGATTTGGTATGATTATGACCAAGAATCATTCGGTATAATGATGACTTGTAATGTTATAAACGATGTGGTAAATGTCCTCAGTGGCCTGTAGTGCATTGATGGACAGTTTTTGGTATGATTATGACCAGGGATTATTCGGTATAGTCATGACCATTGATGATTTAATGAATATCCTTGGCCCATAGTACATGGATGACTAGATGATGTGTTTTATTTATTAAGCTGAGTCTCAGCGATAAAAATTGATGAAAACATTTTAAACCATAGAAGATAGTAGATTTTATTCTCTACTTGACACTTTTAATGGATTACTTATTCACTGCTGAGCTTAAACTTGATGTCTATTGTATTTTATCGGTTTAACATTGTTAAAGACTAATGATAATTTATTCTTGCATTATCTTAGTCATAATATTTCTTCTTTGGGCTAGTTGAGCTCACACCTTTCTTTCATTGTTCTCTTGAAATGAGAATATAGGCGGGGGAGACGAGTCGGGGAAAGGAGTGATGGTCCGGATGATAGCATTAGTAGTCCTCACTATTCTGCATTAATATAGTGACAATAAATGTAATGAGGACTCCATTGAGTGTGGATATTGTCTAGATGACAATATTCTTATTAAAACTCTCGGTTTATGTTTTGTCTTATTTTACACGACGATTGTATTATTAAGTTGTATTTGGTTTTTTGTACCGTGTATTTGGCGACTCAAGATGGGTGATGTATACCTATTTTGGGGGCGTCACAGTTGGTATCAAAGCTTAGGGATATGATCCTGGTGAGATGTGAGATAAGAACTAGGAGGGGAGAAACGGGGAATTCCTTCGCTAGTATGACCTACCTATGTTTATTTGGTATTTAATTGGTCGGTCAGGGTATAGGGATAATATGTGTTATGTTAATTAACCCTTGTTTGTGACACTGTTTGAAAATAGCATCTAAAAATGTTGAGATAAGCAATGGAGCAAAATAATATGATTGTATCGTACTACGAGGCTAAGTTTACGAAGTTATCCCAGTTTTCATCCCATTTGGTCGATAATGAGGAGCGAATGACGCGAATGTTTCTAAGAGGTTTGAAACCTGATATACGTCAATACCTCATTTCTCATAAAATTTGTTTATATTTAGATGTTGTGAATAGGGCTCAGTTATTGGAGCGCGATAATGAGTTAGCACAACCAAAAGGTAACGACCAACAACACAATAATAATCGTATTGGCAAGGGCAACGGCGACCATCGAAACAATGATGACCATCGTGGGGAAATTATCATGCCAAGAATGGTAACCACTTCGGTGGTAATCATGACCAAGATAATAGAAGTGGAAATTTCAAGAAGAGAAGGTCATTTAGATCGATTTTGTCGTATAGTGAAGTCAAGTCCAGCTGGGACGGTGGCACCAAAGGTGGATACGGACAAAACAAAGTCGGTGGTTTAACAAAGAGCGTTTTTCATGACTTCTCAAAAAACGAGTAACCCGGACGAAGTTAGCACGGTTAGTTAATTATAAATTTTGCAAAGTCTATACTTTATTAGATACCTGGTTCTACCCATTCTTTTATCTCTCTTGCTTGCGTTCAACATTTAAATTTGACTCCGGAGAAGTTAGACTTTGACTTATCTGTTGAAACTCCGTTAGGAGAAGCCTTCATTACATGTGTTATCCAAGTCTTGGATGAGAGTCACAGTTTTGAATGATATTTCTATTGTTAATAAATTTCTTAACATATTCTTGAAGACTTCTTAACCTACCCCAGAACGTGAAATCAAATTTTGTATTGACCCCAGTACAAAATCCATTTCTTCAACCCTTAAATATTTCTTCACCCAAAACGAACGTATAATGCGCCAAAGATGATGGCTCGAGCTGTTGAAGGTTACGACCATTCAATATCATCGTGGAAGAGCGAACGTGGTAGCTGACGCGTTGAGTAGAAGATCGTATGCGTTTACGAGTGCGATGTTGTTAAAACAAAGAGTCATTTCGTATAACTTACAAATGATGAAGATAGAGTTAAATACTCTAGGTACCCACGTGAAGATAACGAATATACGAGTAGAATCGACTTTAATCGATAAATTTAAAGCCCTTCAAGCCACACACTTGAATCTGATAAATGTGAAGAAGAAGGTTCAAGAGGGCGTTATTCTAGAAGCAAGACTCATTGAAGAGAGGAAATCTCAACCCTTGATTTTATTGGTCTATTTGAAATCCTCGATCGAGTAGGAACTGTGGCCTATAGACTCGTTTTACCACCAAGTATATCGCTTATTCATAACATTTTTTTCGATGACGATGTTACGTAAATTATGTGGACGACCGAACCACATTATTGAATTAGAACTAGACGAGATAGTAGAAGATTTAACGTGTGAGAAGATACGTGTTAAAATCTTAGATAAGAAGGATTATATTCAACACTCAAAGGTTATACCTCAAGAGTTTGAATCTAAAAATGAAGTCATCCTATCCTCATCATACCGTGCACGTATATAATAATTTTGAGGGTGAAATTTCATAAGGAGGGGAGATTGTGAGACCCCAAAATTTTAGGAATAAAGATTTAAATTTCTTAAAATATTTTTTAAATTATGGTGTGGATTTGATATAATGTTATAGTTGTGGGTAGTATTTATAAATTTTGCAAAGTATGCAAGTTGTTATATAAATATTCGATTGGTGGGGAATATTCTTTTAACGGGGAATATTCGTGCGACGACACAATCATTAGTGGACCCCACAACGGAAGTATTGTCGTAGTAAGAAAAAATGAGAAATATCTTGTTATAAAAATAACGGCGGAAAGTGTTACCGTTTAAAATTATTTGAACTACCCTATAGTAAAAAATACGATGTACATGATGGTTGTATAGTAGCACAGTATTGGTTATTGATGCTTACGTGAGAAGTCACTCAGTTATACTCAATTATTGCTACAATAATTGTTGCATCATATCTCTCATATTATTGATTCGATTATTGTCATAGTATCATCTGCATTATATGATATATTATTAAATCAATAATTGAGACGACAAAGTTATTCATATTATTAAATTACAATATTTACAATGTCTAGAAGTTCTGCCAAGGAGAGGTTTGGTCACCTAATTGTGCGCCAATAGGGAGAAATCCTTATTGGAAAGCCCATTCTTTCCTGGGAACGACCTGGTTGTTAAACATTATGAGTTATAATATTAATGATGAATAAGTTCGTGTTGATTAAAGATGAATTTGATAGTTCCATTGTGTTGGGATTATTAGTGTTAGTGGTAATCGACATCTATTTCGATGATAATTGATGTCCGGGGTTATATTGATGAATCGGGAATTTATTTGTGTAAATGAGCAATTAATTGCTACTAATTCACATGCTTATATAACTATTTGTTCACATGTGTGTACTATTGAATCACATTCTTATACTATTAGGGGGAGTTGGTTCAAGATTGATAATACTTGCATGATTAAATTAAAGATGGAGGTATATATGGAGGTACTATACCGAATTGAATTTTTTCACATGATTATAACTATTAATTCACATGATTGAACTATTGATTCACATGATTTACTATTAGGGGAGGTGGTGCAAGTTTGATAATACTTGCAAGACTAAATTAAAAATGAAAGAAAAGTTAGAGGTATTGTACTGTAATTTTTTGAGCCCCAAAATTTGCAATTATCGAAACTATATTTTTTCTATAAATAGAAGCTCATTCTTCCTTCATTTCTCACCAATTCACTAAAGCTATAGAGCAATTATTATAGAGAGAAATTATAGAGAAGAAGCTATAGAGAAAATCTATAGAGAAAAGAAGAAGAGTATTCCTCGCTACGTCACTATTACAATATCCGGTTTCTTACGAGGTAAGGGTATTATTCTTTCTTATTCATGAAGAAAATTATTTTCTTTCAATACTCGTAAGAGTTGTTATTCCATTCTTCATTATTTTGTTGGAATAACTTTTTTTATGTGAAGTACCGTATACATAGTGAAATTATTCTATTATTCCATTCTTTATTATTACGTTGGAATATCACATCACGTAAATGTTCGCATACGCACGACAATTTCCATTATTTATTCTTTATTATTACGTTGGAATAACCTATCTGTATGCGATCTATCGCATGCATGGTGAAATTTGTTGTTATTCCATTCTTTATTATTCTATCGAATATCCTCATCGAAATATTACATGCACTGGTTCCATGCGTGACACAGTTCCATTCTTTATTATTACTCGTAATTATATTATTACGTATGCGCGTTGTGCGCTTTTACTCTTGGTTCTATTATTTATTATTCTGTTGAGAATAACCTATCTATGCGGTCTATCGCATGTATGGTGAATATTTCTGTTATTCCATTCTTTATTATTCTGTTGGAATAACCTGTCTATGTGGATTACCACATGCATGGTGAATGATCCTTTGTATTCATTCCTTATTAAATTGTGGAAATAATCTGTTTACGTGGATTATGATGAAAGTCATAATAAAAGCATTGGACTGATGAAAATCATGGGTATATGTAGTATTAGTAAGTGTTATGATGAGTTATGTTACTTATTATGCGAAAACATGAAAGTTTCTTAGAAATCACAAAGGGTTGAAAAATTAGATTTTGGTAAAAATGGAACATGAAATTCAATTGACCATATCTCCTATTATATTTCAATTTTTTGAGTGTGTTTAAGATCTAGAGTTAGATCTATGAGTTTTCTAACTTATCCAAGTGGAATCACTGGAAAAGGTGTTGTAGATTTTAGGTGTGGGACTAATTTTAGCAAAGGAGTCAAAAGCGCAAAATACTAAATAGCTCGCCTAGAAATTTAAAAGAGGATTTTTGGCCACTTAATTTGTGAGAACAATTCCGGCCTTTTGGGACATGGAAATATATGGTATAAAGTACCTCTCATCCCAAAAATGAGATCATTCCAACTTAAAATGAGCAAGTTATGACTATTTCAATAATTAGGTTTTTTCGACGAAAAACGCTATAACGGAGTTCTATAACTCCGATGACAATGAAATTTAAACTGGAAGCTCACGTTAACATGTATAAGATCTTTCCAAAATTTGGGAATTTCTAGAGTTAAACTTGAGGTAGCTAATTTCTTAAGGAATTAATTAGAAATTGATTTTTGAAAAATAGTAAATGAATTTTAAAAATTTTGAGAAAAATATATGTTTAATATGGGACTATATTTTGCTAAATCCCAGAAAAGAAATATTTTTGGGACTAATTTGATACTTTTCATGAAAATAATCTAGTTATGAGTAAATGAGTTAAATATGTTATGTGAATTAACAAAATTGGAAAATAGGATATTATGGCTTGGGAATCCTATATAAGGTATATGCAGATTTTTGATAAGGGATTTGATCATTGGTGATGAAATCTTATGAGTATGTCATTTTTGAATGATTAAATGCATTATGTGGTAAAGTGTAAACAATTGAAATAAATTGTTTATAAGTTTAAGAAGTGATTAAAATATTGTTATAATATTAATAATATGAGTTTATTAAGTGGTTGATAATATTTGGATAAATTTAAAGTCTTTAATATTTATCCTTGTTTTCATTTGATTAATGCTTATATCATTGTCATCATCCTCATGCTTATATGGTGATGAAAGTTATCCTTGGCTTACGTGCAAAGATGGACTTTAATTATTGATTGTATATGAATTGTATATTTATTGGTTTTATAGTTGTATATCGTTTCGCTTAAAGATGGATTTGGTATGATTATGACCAAGAATCATTCGGTATAATGATGACCTGTAATGTTATAAACGATGTGGTAAATGTCCTCAGTGGCCTGTAGTGCATTGATGGACAGTTTTTGGTATGATTATGACCAGGGATTATTCGGTATAGTCATGACCATTGATGATTTAATGAATATCCTTGGCCCATAGTACATGGATGACTAGATGATGTGTTTTATTTATTAAGCTGAGTCTCAACGATAAAAATTAATGAAAACATTTTAAACCATAGAAGATAGTAGATTTTATTCTCTACTTGACACTTTTAATGGATTGCTTGTTCCGCTACAGTTAAACTTGATGTCTATTGTATTTTATCAGTTTAACATTGTTAAAGACTAATGATAATTTATTCTGCATTATCTTAGTCATAATATTTCTTACTGGGCTAGTTGAGCTCACCCATTCTTTCACTGTTCTCTTCAGGAAATGAGAATATAGCTGGGACGAGTCGAGGAACGGAGTGATGGTCCAGATGATAGCATTAGTAATCCTCACTATTCTGTTAAATTGTGTGACAATTAATGTAATGAGGACTCCATTGAGTGTGGATATTGTCTAAATGAAAATATTCTTATTAAAGCGCTCAGTTTATGTTTTGTCGTATTTTACACGACAGTTGTATTATTAAGTTGTATTTGTATTTTTGTACCGTATATTTGGCGAGTCAAGATGGGTGATGTATACCTATTTTGGGGGCGTCACAGATGTTATTTTCTTCGTAAATGATATTATTTTCTTCAATATCATTATGCTGAAATATTGATATAAATTTTATTGTGGAATTTCTACCTTTTTGTGTCGGGATTACTATTCATGTAAAAGACATTATTCACAAATGCGACACTATTCATCGAAAAATGAAATTTTTTCTTCTTTGTCCCAGATGTCTATTATGGTTACTATCTTTGATTGTATCCATGTTTTGATCTTCATTCTTGAATTTTACTCCATTATGATTTATTATGGAGTATTTTTAAACTTGAATTATCTAAAGTATGAATCTCTAATATTTGTCCTTTTATCTCACTGGATTCGTTCCCTAAAATGTTTTTCATCATCCTCAGTCTTTAATGGTGATACTTGATGAATATCTTTGGCCTGTAGTGCAAAGATGAATGATTACCTGATGAATATCATTGGCCCATAGTGCAAAGATGAACAGGTGTTGAGATGAACATGACCAACTGGTGATACAAATGAATATCTTTGGCCCGTAGTGCAAAGATGAATATTTGATGCAAGATGTATATTGATTTATGTTACAGGGATAAAATATTGATGATGGACTTTTAAATTCATAGATGATAGTAGATTTCATTCTCTACTTAACTCTTCTAATGAATTATTATTTTCACTGCAAATATTGATCTAAAACTGGTTGTCCATTATATTTTATCTGATTTGTTGAAGGCTAACGATAAATTGTTGTTCTTTATCTTAGTCATAATATTCTTTACTGGGCTAGTTGAGCTCACCCTTTTCATTTTTGTTCTATTTTTCTTCTTAGGAGGTGAGAATATAGCAGGAACCAGTCGGGGTATAGAGTGATGGTTCTAGACAGTTGTTTTAGCAGTCCTCACTATTTTTATAAAATAGTGTATTAATAATTGTAATGAGAACTTTATCTGAGTGTGGATATTGTCTAGAAAACAATATTTGTATTTAAACTCACAATTTATGTGTTGTCGTATTTTGCACGACAATTGTATTAATGAAGTTGTAGTTATTTCTGTACCATGTATTTGGCGACTCAAAATGGGTGATGTATACCTATTTTGGGGGCGGCAAAGTTGGTATCAGAGCTTAGGGATATGGTCTCTGACGAAGATCGGATAATAGAACTCGGAGGGGAGAGACGAGTAAATCCTTCGCTAGTGTCTCCTACCTAAGCTTATTTGTTGGTAAGTCATAATATAGGGATATTATGTGATGTATTAATTTGTTTAATTAACCCTTGTTTTATGGCAGTTTTTAAGAATGACAGCTGAGAACGTTAACAATGGAGTGTATGAGACCGTGGAACAACCTTCAATCACCAACTAGGAAAACGTACAACAGGAAGGCAATATTCCTCCTGTAAACAACACTAACGAGCAAATGATGAATAAGGGGATGTTTAGAAGCTTTTTGCAGTTCATGCAAAATCAGACAAGGGAGACTCGTGTATAAAATACGGGTGGAAATGATAGCAACGCGCAGTTTGTCATAGCCAAGTAGTTCAAGGAGTTAGGACCACCAGATTTCTGGGGAAAGCCGGATCCGATTAAGGCAGAAACGTGAGTCAAGTAAATTATCAAGATATTCGATGTCTTGGGATGCACGGAAGAACAGAAGGTTCCATTCACCACCTTTATGTTCCGTGGTGAGGCAGATTACTGGTGGGAATTTGTGAAGCGTACCCAACCAGCCGCACTCAACATGTCTTAGGAAAAGATTTTAGAAACTGTTCAATGACAAGTACGTTCCTGAAAGTATTCGTCATATAAAGGAGGCAGAGTTTATTAGACTGGAACAGAACAACATGACGGTGTCCCAGTACGAGGTGAAGTTCGCGGAGTTTGTGACACCTCCAAATCCGGGTATCTTCCAACCCGATAGATGGTGCTACACTGTACTACCATTCACACATACATTCAATTGAAAAGCCTCAATAGAACGAATATGTCTTCTATATATTCAAAATAATATTACCATTTCCTCAGGTTCTTTATAACCATTACATTTGTTCTTGTCATAATATCAAATGTATTACAATCATTCACCCTATATTATTACATAAGTATTCTATGGGTTCGTCTTCGCCTTGCCCTTATCCTTGCTGGAGCCTTCGATCCGTTCGATCTTAGCTGTGTTCATATGGTTCAAGCAATAGTGAGCATGACTATCTCAACAAGTACAACAATTCTAATAAACAACATACTTGAAACATAGGAATCATATATCTTTAATAACTAAACAATAGTTACGAAGTACTATCGATAATTCAAAATAGCACTTCTTTTCATTCAAAACGTTTTACAACAACAATATTCAATAAAACATTAATTCCGGTCCAAGACCTTGAGCATTTCATACTTTATTTGAAAAGGACATCACAGCACTAAGTCCGTAAGTCTGACATTGCTTATGAGCACGTCTAGGGGATCAGCCTATAGTACTCTATGTTGATCAAGACTACATTCATTAAACGTATATACATTTAAGTTGTGGCAACCTCACGTGCCTGTCGTTTGACGACAAAACATTTTTAGCATACTCAGTCTTCATTTGAAAACCACACCAATATAACTTGGTAAACATTGACCATGCTTTGATAGAAACATAATATAAGTCTAGTCGAAAGAGTTGTCTTTGACTTCTTCATACATCAATTTATGCGTAAGAGTACATGAACCACAAAGATTTTCCAGATTGAACTGAAACAAGGGTTAGAATACTTGCCTTCAGCATCTGCTACAGTTATAACACGTTCATGTTAAGTCTTTAAGTCTCTACAGTAAATGATAACATCACATAACACATTAGGCCATGAATGAACATACATGGTTCCTAATGAATCTTACCCTTCTTCTCAATCTAATTATGACTTAGATTTGTTATTATTAGTTTTGGCTTTTCGTTACGTCGTTCTTACATTCATATACAATTGACTTACATTAACCTTAATTGATAATACTTATGGTTTAAACATGTGTTAACAATATTATAATCAAGCCTTAGTTCATTACTGATGAGTTACCATTCATTCCATACTTGTAAACCTTCTTTACTATATAAATCCTAGGGTTGGCGCTGCGGCGCCACTTTGAAGTGGCCAAGGGTCGAGTCCGGCGCTGCGACGCGAGTCTAAGTGCTAATTGCCGCGCTGCGACGTGAAACTAAAGAAGGTCGTGACACTATGTCCGGTGCTGTAGCGCCACCATTTGGCCTTGGGTTGGCTCCGCGGTGCCAACTCTATGCCTCAGATACCTTTGACAGATTTCTAACTTTGTGAGATTTCTGAGCTCGTAACTTCTTCGTTATAAGTCTGAATTGGCTCGTTCAAGATCCCACGGTTCACAAATTACATACTCTACGTGATCATGTAAGAATTTTATCTATTCGACTTCGCTTACTCAAAATCCACCTATTGGTTCATTTTTAATGAAAACAGTAAACGTTCGTGAACGTTCAACGCTCGTTTCTTCGTTCTAAGTCAGAATCCGGTCATTTTTGAGTCCGCAACTCTATAATGCCAAATATGACTTGTCCCCATCGAAAACCAATGTTTCCGAGTTCAAACACAAAATTCGACTTCCATTCCGAGAATTTCACGAATTCGACGATTACCGTCCAATCGTGTGAATTCCAGTAAAACTTCATTACTAATGATTTGATCATCGTTCTAAATGAATTCTCACCATCATATGAACATTTCAAACTTCATATTACAATAACTTATTTTCAAGCTATGTTATAGCTTATTCTTCATAAGTTCATGACTTAATAACTTATAAACTACAAATTTTCATTCCTTATGACTTATTATAGATTTAAATCCTTTAATCAACATTCTCACATCTTATCAAACATACCAACTTCATATGGCAATCATATGACAAGTTCATCATAAGTTCATAACTTATTTAGGTTTATCTTACTTATTCATGACTTATTCGGCTTAAGTCCATTAATTATTAAATTCTTACATGTTATTAGCATACATGCTTATTAGACTAAACTTCTCTTATCACCCTACAATGATAGAGATGGAAGATTATTAGACAAGAGTCTTACCCTTGATGAACTAGTACTTCTCTTCTTCTTGAAAATCTAACAAAGGATGTTTTGACTTAAAAGTGCTTATTCTCTCTAACACTTAAGTTGTTTTATGTTGGATGAAAGTTAACAATCCAACAAATGAAATTTAAGCTTGCTATTTATAGACTTGGAAAGTTAGGGCAATATGGTCATTACTCACCCTACCTCCTTAACAAACCTCCTTACTATTCATCTACTTAACCCTTAAGTAAACTTGCTAGCTACACAACTTTCTTTCCCATCACATAAAGTACTTGGTCATTACATAAAGTTCTTGCCCCACCAAGACAACCCACATCAACATGGTTGCTCCATGGATCAAACTTAACCCATTGGATTATTACATTGGGCTTAAGTTAATTAACTTAGCTTATTCATATTAGGCTTGCATTAATTTACTTTGGGCTTTTGATTAAACCAACACTTATCTTAATCATTAATACATCTTGGGCTTGCCCCTTAATGTTTATTGGACTTGTACTTCCTACAAGATCCACAATTCCATTTAATTTTGTCTTTAATCCTTAACGTTCTTAAATTGAAGTCCGTATGCCAAATATTGCATTTTCCATACTTGAATTATTATTACATAATCCATCTTACCTTTATATTATAACGTTACATATTTCTCGGAAGTTCAAAAATAATTCCTGAGCAGAAATCGATGAATAGTGTTTTTTAAAAAATTTCTCGGAAAACTTTTATTTTCGTCTTGGAAATTCAAACACTTTAACTCCTTCACGTAGTTAAAATACTACGACTTTCCGATGTTTCTAGGTTATAGAACGACATTCATCTTACTAACACATAATAATAAAAAATAATATTATTTTATTCATTATTTTATTAAATAAATTATTTTACAAAGGATCCGAATTTCTCGGTCGTTACATTCTTCCCCCCTTATAAAGATTCTGTCCCCAGAATCTCGTCTCTTATTACTCAAACAACTTAGGGTAATCCTTCCTTATCTTTTCTTCCAATTCCCACGTTGCTTCTTCTGCATCGTGGTTCTTCCATAACACCTTCACGGAAGGTATAGCTTTATTCCGCAGAACTTGTTCTTTTCTATCGACAATTTGAATTGGCGTCTCATCGTATGTTAAGTCCTTCTCGATATAAATAGGTTCATATTCTATCACATGCTTATAATCCGGCTTATAAGGACGCAATACCGATACATGAAACACTTTATGTATTCGTTCTAGGTCTGGAGGTAATGTTATCATATAAGCTACCTCACCTATCCATTTTAACACTTCAAAAGGTCCTATAAACCTCAGACTTAACTTTCCCTTCTTTTCAAAGCGTATCTTTCCTTTCTAGGGAGATACCTTTAGAAATACGTAAGAGCCTACTTCAAACTCCCTATTTTCTCGATGCAAGTTTGCATACTTCTTTTGTCTGTCTTGAGCTGCAATGAGACACATTCGTATCAACTTCACCATATCCGTTGTTTGCTGCACCAATTCAGGTCCTAGCATTCAGCGTTCTCCTACTTCATCCCGATACAATGGTGTTCTGCATTTCTTTCAATATAAAGCTTCGTAAGGCGGCATACCTATGCTTGCATGATAACTTTTGTTATACGCAAACTCTACTAATGGTAGATGATCATCCCAACTACCCTTGAAATCCATGACGCAAGATCTCAATATATCTTCTAACGTCTGAATTGTTCTCTCACTTTGTCCATCAGTTTGTGGATGATACGCCGTACTCAGCTTCAACTGCGTTCCCAACTGCTCTTGTAGACTCCTCCAAAAGTTTGAGGTGAATCGTGGATCACGATCTGAAATAATTGATACTGGTGCTCCATATCTGGAAATTATTTCCTTAACATAAAGTCTAGCTAACTGGTCTAAGTTATATTTGACCCTAATTGGCAAAAAGTGAGCCAACTTTGTCAACCGGTCCACTATTACTCAAATCGCATCATACCCTTTCGTTGTAGTCAGAAGTCCCACCACAAAGTCTATCGTGATATGCTCCCACTTCCACTCTGGAATATCTAATGACTGCAACAAGCCACTTGGTCATTGATGTTTGGCCTTAACTTTCTGACAAGTCAAGCACCTACTCACATACTCAGCTATTTTCCTTTTTATGTCTGGCCACTAAAAACTCTGTCGATGGTCTTGATACATCTTAGTACTACCAGGATGAATCAAAAACCTCGAACTGTGAGCCTCTTATAATACCTGCTCCTTTAATTCCATCTCATTTGGAACCCAAATTCTTCCTTCAAATCTTAATAATCCCTCATTATCAAGACTATACTTAGTATCTTTTTCATTGGTTAGCCCCTCTTTAATCCGATCACACTCAACAGTTTTGAGCTGCACCTCATTGACTTTCTCTACGATGGTAGATTGTATCTCCATCACAAATAATATCTGCTCTAATTCTCTTGGCAACTTCACTTCTATTTCCATCCTAGCCATCTCTGTTATTAACTCAGTTTGAGCCGTTAACATAGACAACTTCTCCCGACCCTTCCTACTTAAGGCGTCAGTAACTACATTGGCTTTTCCAGGGTGATATAGGATTTCACAGTCATAATCATTTATCAACTCCAACCATCGTCTCTGTCTCATATTCAACTCCTTCTATGTGAAGATATATTTTAGACTCTTATGGTCCGTGTATATCTCACATTTTTCTCCGTAAAGATAATGTCTCCATATCTTTAGAGCAAAAACTACTGCGGCTAGTTCCAGATCATGAGTAGGGTAAACTTTCTCATAATCCTTCAACTACCTTGATGCATACACAATGACCTTGCCATGCTGCATGAGCACGCAACCAAGTCCTCTATGCAAAGCATCGCTATAAACTACGAAATTTCCCGTGTCATCGGGCAATGACAAAACAGGCGCTTCACTCAATTTCTTCTTCAGTTCCTGAAAACTATCCTTGCACTTATCAGCCCACGCGTATTTTACCGTCTTCCTTGTTAAATTAGTCAATGGAGTAGCTATCTTCAAAAAATCCTTGATGAATCTCCGATAGTAACCTGCTAACCCTAAGAAACTCAGCACCTCAGTCGGTGTTTTCGGTTGTTCCCAATTCATCACGGCTTCTACCTTCACTGGATCTACTGAAATCCCTTCATAGTCAATGACATGACCTAAAAACTGTACCTTTTCCAACCAAAATTCACACTTAGTGAACTTCTCATACAACTGTTCTTTTCGTAGTGTTTCCAACACTAATCTTAGGTGTTCAGCGTGATCTTCTGGCGTCTTAGAATAGAATAGAATATCATCGATAAACACTACGACGAACTTGTCCAAATATTGTTTGAACACTCTGTTCATCATATCCATAAATGCAGCTTGTGCATTAGTCAACCCAAATGACATTACCAGAAACTCATAATGACCATAACGAGTCCTAAATGCTATCTTTGGTACATCCTCCTTCCTAACCTTCAACTGGTAATACCCCATTCTTAAATCTATTTTAGAAAAATACTTATCCCCTTTCAACTGATCAAAAAGATCATCGATCCTGGGCAATGGGTATTTATTCTTTATCGTTAACTTGTTCAACTCTCTATAGTCGATACAAAGTCTCAACGATCAGCTTGATCTTTACGGGATCCTTAAGTTCTTTCTAACATCGTTCGCTGAAAATGTTTTTATTTAAAGCAAGTGTGAGCATTTAATTGCTCAGCAAGTCATAGCAGTTGAACAAACAACTTCAAGAATTTAAACATTCTTTTGAGACTTCAATAACCGAATAAAGGTTATGAAGCAGCTTGAATAATTGGAATAATCTCGATTCCTATTATTTTAAATCATTAGTCACATTCACTTTGAAATACTTTCATTCTCTACTCTCTTTCATACACATTCTCATCTGCTAGAATTAATATCACATACTTAATAATAACGGTTCATGTATAAATGTAACATTCTCTTATTAAATGCTCAATTACGTAAGCAGTTCTTCTCATAGAAACACTGAAGTGTTCAAATTATGGCTTAAGGCCTCGTACGTTCTACCACCTTGTACAAATATCACACATTTTCACATAGACAGAACTTCTCAAGTTCAACATCTGAGAAGTTTTAGAAACTAGCATTCATTTAAAATATGAATGAAGTTAGGAAACTTGCCTTACGCACAGCTATAGTTTACGCTAAACTATTCATTCCAATCCCTATAACACATTAAAAAATAACGCATACACCAATTAGTCATATACTTGACTTACGCATCGATTTACTTAACTTTACTTCTTAGGGTTCGCGTTCTTTCAACATAAGTTCACGCGACAACTTCCTTTGCCATTCTATGGCTTCATGACATACGGAGATGTCTTACTCAATACATTCATCATCTTTGATGATTTGCATTTTTATCTTCTTCTTATAACTTCTCTAGGACTCAGCACACATCGCTTCTCTGCTAGTAGTCCATATGGTAATCTGAGTGGTTTCCCACAAACAACCAACAAACAAGTTTCCATTTCATCTACACTGCCATCACAGTGAGTTAGATCAGTTACCAGTTTCGTATATACCTTCGCTCTTTGAAGGAATTATTTAGCCCATCTCACATATGTCAACCATCAAAGGTTACAATTGTACCACAACCTAAACTTATCTTAACTTATCCGAACTATGAAACTATAATGTTCGTTAAGTCAATTTCTTATTCCTTATGGCTTTCAGGCAACTAAATGCCATACCTCAGGATTCATTTCTTATCTGACTCACATTCGGCTTTCATTGATCTTATTACCGTTCGTTACGACTTTATTGATAGTTCATATTTTACTTACTATCTTTCGTTATCTATTACATGAACCCCACGTTCATTATTCTTTCTTAATGTCGAAGCCATACGGTTTGCTGTATGCTAAGACTGATCATTCTTCGTAACAGCATTACGTTCACAGTGTTTATATGCTTTACACTTATCTCTCATTACCACAACATAACATCAAAATGTTATTCAATACCCTCGTCACTCAACGTCTAAGGAATCGCAATCATAGCAATCCCCAACGTTCGTTTATCGTGACTACGGTCCCCGAATACCGGTTCTGTAACCCACGTTCACAGTCTTTGTCTTTTAATCTCGTTTAATCTTTCCGTTCAACCTTCATTAAAGGTTTAATTCACTTTATTAAGTTTTACATTCGATGAACTATGTGTTCATTAGCTTTTGGTACACTTCCCCCAGGATTTGAGCAGTTAAAAGCTCAATACTGGGATTTTCCCTGCACTGTGCCGCAGCGTCACTCTCTTCGTTATATCTCAAGTCGCGGCACGAGTTTCCAATGTTTGGCTCTCTAGTTTGGCGCTGCGGCGCCAAGCCCTAACTTTCAAAAAAATTTCTAAGTCTTTAAATTGTTTTGAGACGCTTACTTCTCGATCTCATAACTTTTTTGTTATAACTCAGAACGAGGTCGTTCCAAAGCCATTTTCTTCCTTATCTTATGTAACTCAATTCCCCTCAGACAGAACTTTGTTCTCAATCCATTAACATGCCATTCAATTGTCTTAATCTTCACTCTTTGCTCTTTTTTACATTTTTAACGTTCTTCGTTCGTTCGTCCGTAATTCGGTCATCCGAACTCAGAATTCATTCGTTCTTGAGTCCACGACTCATGGTTTCTATATTCTCTTAAATTATTATGAAAACCTACACGTTCGGGTTCATTTACTAACTTTTTAATTCTTGTTCATCTTTTACAAAACTTTCGCCATAACTTCGTTATAGATCAGTTTTCATCGTTCTTCATGAACGTTTCTACCATTCCTAACCAAGCAATAAGCAAATAAATTATATGTGATGGTTTTAAACTTGTCCATCAATAACAATTACACTACGATGGTTTTAATTTTATCCATCAACAACGTTCTTCGTGTTCTTCGCGTGTTCTTCATTCATTCTTCATTTTTAATCGATATTTTGATTATAATTTCACTTTTTCTTGGAATTTGATGTTATGAAAGACCATTCGTTACTTATGTCACCGAATCATTCATATCATTCATTCAGATCATTCAAATTCATTACGAAACTTATACTTCTTTAAGAAATTTATTTACTAAACTTCTAATTCTTGATTCTTCATTTTCTCATGATTTCAACCATATGAAATCATTTCTAACATCTTTTTCTTCTTATTCTCATTAAGTTATGTTTTAAACATAGAAAACTTAAAGAAAAATTATAGGAGACTAGGTTTCAGATTACCTTTCTCCTTAATCTCCTTCTGTCGAACAAAGTTTGCTCACGAGTGAGCTTTTCCTTTTCTTTTTTCCTCTTCTTTCTCATCTGAAATCTCTCTCTCTCAAATGTTGTAGGATTTTCAAAATCCTAAACAAATGAATTTAGCTTCTTATTTATAGATTTTCCAAGCTAGGGGCAAAATAGTCATTTTGCCCCTCCAGTTACTATTCACACCTCCTTACTATTCCACCTTCCGCCTTTCGGGTTTTGTCCGACAGTTTTAAAAATTGCAATTCTCAAAATCCAAAAACAAAAAAACACTTTTCGACATTAAGCGTTTTTGTAAAGCCCCCAAATCCAGGTACTTGAAACCCGAATTCAGTGCTTCACGATACCATTTCTATGAGCAGAATAATACTAATAATAATAACAATAATATAAATATTAAACTTAATTAACATAATTATCAGAATCTAGCTCCCAAGTACGTAACCTTTAATCATTCCTTACAATACATGATAATAAATATATAACGTTGTCATAATAATATTAAACTATTACATAAGATAACATTGAAATCATTCAGCAACCTTTCCCTTTTCCTTGTTTCTAGCAAAGCCCTCAGGTTGTTCACACTTAGCTGAAAATATTTAAATTAAGCAAGGATGAGCATTTGAGTGCCTAGCAAGTAATAACAATTATATATATAAGCTGAAAGAATTTAAATGTTTTCTTTATACTACCCTTCTACAACAAATCAATAGTTGTGAAGTAATCTGAACCGATAATAATAACATAACAACCCTCTTTCAAATTTTTGAAACAAAGTACTGACTATAAATAGGGTTAAGGGGACATACTATGAACATTGTTTTCATTTTCGAAAAGGTTAAACAGAACTTCATCTGTAAACCGTCATAACTTACGGGCACGGGGGTGATCAGCCCGTTGTACCCTGTATTGATCAATACTACATGCAAGAACGATGTTATCATTCACTCTGTCCACCTTGGGTGCATAAAAGTTTTTCCCGTGTAAGGGATGTTCATACTTGTTGGGGTTCCAAACCAAGGCAATTCGGCTGGATAATAATAAGGTTTTATCTTGTTCAACAATAATCTATAATTCAACATATATATATGGGTACTTAACAAAGGTGTATCAACATGTGAATAAATGCAATGATTATCCATGTGGGGACACTTGTATAACCATTTATAGAAATTAACAAACATAATATATATCTGAATTACCATATACCAACATGTTGACAATCAATGAGCGTATATAATATAGGATTAATAATCTGTACAGTAATAATATACTTCTGAAACATTCTTACTCATGTCCATTGCATAAAGAAAATGCAAAGGTAGGATACTTGCCTGATGCGCTACTTATAATACTCAACTTAGTTTTATCTTTTAAATCATGACCTATCATTAATCAGATCATTCGTTCTATTAGAACAATATACTATAGCATATAATACTGCATTTCGTAGTCAGCACATAACCTAATCACATTATCACACATGTTCAACAGTTGTTGCATCACAAACAAACATTAATACAGTCAAAATATCTAAGTCCGATCAATTTACTCAAATATGTTTGATTGTAATGGCAAAACTTTATCGAGTAATTATCGAGTCTAAGACTCTATCCTCAGAACTCAATATCTCATAAATCATCATATTATTTTAAATGACTCAATAAACATTTATTAATTTATCACGAATTTTCAAACACCAAATCATTATTAAATGATTCAAATATCAAATAATTCTATTATCATTTAATTATTATTTAACTATTAATGAAACCATTGCCAAAATATTAAAGTTATTTATAATAACTCAAAATATTTTTAAAACATTTATATTACCCTTAAATGATTTTTAAAACATTTAAAATTATTTTAAATAATTACCATTAATATTAAAATATTAATATACTATTTCTTAAAATATTAAAAGTGATTAAGTATAACTTCAAATATTTTTAATTCACTTAATATTATTAATCTTGATAATATTTAATTCACCTCTTAGTATTATTAGTTCACTAATAATACTTTTATTCGCTTACTAATATTATTAAACATCTTAATAATATTTTAATACTTTACTAATATTATTAATCCTCTTAATAATATTTTAATCATGCATTAATATTATTACTTTAATAATATCTTACTTATGCTTTAGTATCATTAATCAATTAATAATACTTTTATTCATTTACCAATCGTATTAATATTTTATTCATTTACTAATATTATTGATCATTTAATAATATTTTATTCCTTTACTAATGTTATTACATTTTTAATTAAATCTCTAATATTATTATTTACTTAATAATATTTTAATCATCCAATAATATTTTAATTTAATATTATTAATCTTTTAATAATATTTTTATCTAATATTAATATTTTAATCTAATATTATTAATAATTTAATAATACTTTAATCATTTAATAATGCTTAAATCAAATATTATTAACCATTTAATAATATTTTAATGAAGTTTTTAATCTTAATATTTTTATTTACTTAAAAATATCATATTCTAATATTATTAATATCATAATAACATCATAATAATTTATTTGATCAATAAACAATTTATTCTAATTGTTCACCCTTTACAAAACCACTTATTTAATATCCATAAAAGGTCATAAATATTTCTTATTATAAATTACCAAAATGCCCTAAAATAGTCATAATATTATATATTAGGAGAATTCAAGAATTAAAATAACATTTTTTTTATTTAAGACATCATTTAACTATTTATTTTCTTTTATTCATAACTTCATTATTTTTAGGAAAAATACCAAACTAATTCCAAAAATTCCTCTTTTCTGGGTTTAGATAGTATATGACCCAACAATGATCCCCAATTTTTTTTAGAATTTTAGAAAGTGATTTACTAATTTTAAAGTGCCCAAAACACTTGGATATTGCTTCATTTTTCATAAATCGAGTTTTACTCAGACAATTCTGAAATTTTCAGGGTATACTCCCATAACATATATGAACATACTGTAAAAGTTTTGGATTTTTCCCATGTATACACTGAGAAATGCTGGTGTTAATATTTTGGAGTCCTTTACGGAAATAGCCATTACGCACAACCTATAAATCGAAATGTGTCCGTTCTTTTTCCTACACGTAGATAACTTCTCAAGGTACCTCTGTGATTTTTTCCAGATTTTTAAAAGACTTGAAACTATCCGAAACAGTCCTAAGAAAAACGGGGACAGTAGCTTTTTAGGGTTTTAAAACTTTAATACTCTATGTGGACTGTTTTGGGCAAAACAGCCCCCATGGCTTCAATACTTGCTAGATTTGTGTTCTACCACTTGGGTTTACTAGATAACTCATGTATCTAGCACCCCTCTTCGATGGATCACAATTCCAAGTTGTAAAACTTGAGTTACACAAGATTTAGTGGAAGAAAAACAAGAGTTTCACCCCTTGGAGAATATATGCTCATTTCCTTCCTCTAAACCTTTGATCTAACACTCATGATACTTAGTTCCATACATGATGATATGTAGAACTAGGGTATCTTGAGTATTAGTTCATAACCCTAACAAATCTTGCTATAACACAAAATAGAAGAAGAAAAGAAAAAGAATGGAAGAGAACCTCACCTAGTTTTCTTTGTTATCCTTCTTGTTCTTCCAAAGTAGGTTATGAATCTAGGATGCATGAACAATAACTCCTCTCCCTCTCAAGAAAACCGAACCCCACTCTCTCTTTTCTCTCTTTGTATTTTTCTAGCTTGGGAGAAAAAAAAATAGAAGAAGGAGAATAGGAGATATGAAGTGATCTAGCAAATGAATGTGGTGAGTAAACTATTATCCCCCATTCTCTTGTTGTCCCATGGATAAAAGGCTTCACCTTATCTCTTTCAATTTAGCCTAATCATGTGATTAAGGGTGCTACGTAGATTTTCCACCAATGGGAGCATGACACACTTGTCTTTGTGTGTAAGACTTATACTTATGGAACTTGATTAGCTTAATATTCTTGCCTTAAAAAGGATAATGTGGCCAGCTATATATATGCCCACTAATTCCTTCATTTAGCCTTTATTTTAATGCATAAATTAGATAAATTAAAGATCTAAAATACCCTTAATCAAGTGGACTAAGTTTGGGCTTGCATTTTATTTCTTTTGGGATTCTCCTTTAATTGTTTTGGGCCATGTAATGAACATAGTCTAACAATTTTAATATATGCTACCCAAATTATTTATTTAGGGTTCCCATTCTCAATCTTATGAAATTTAATTACTTATACATGTGACTTTAGCTTATAACCTAATTAGGTTTACTAGAAATAGGTTTAAAATTATTAGTCACTTGAAATAACAAGATTATCCACTTAAGTTAGTATACATATTAAATACTAACATTTCCTTATTACCATAACCCTTAGGTTATTTAATTGTCTCACCTAATGTATAATTAGGTTACGAAGCTTTCATTTAGGGTTTAAAATAAAATAAAATTAGTCTCTAAAATTTGTAATTAGGGTTTCCTAATTAAGTTAGGTTATCTAACCACCTAGGTTTTGCATAATAGGATTTAACATTTACTAATTATTATTAAGCGTTCAAATTTAGCAATTAAGGTCCCGAAATTATCAATTAGGGTTTAAAATTAATAATTAGGGTTTCTAATCACATTATGCATGAACATTAGGGTTTCACACAGTAATACAAGGGTTTGCTACATAACACCATAATTGACCAACCCTTATCGGTCCACATATACAGTACTTGTTTATAGCATTAAAAAATCAAAATATAATTAATATTATATTATTATTCTCATGCCTTGATCAAAATCCAAAAATTAGGGTTTGGATTCCAT
This sequence comes from Panax ginseng, assembly GCA_020205605.1. Taxonomy (NCBI): domain Eukaryota; kingdom Viridiplantae; phylum Streptophyta; class Magnoliopsida; order Apiales; family Araliaceae; genus Panax; species Panax ginseng. The sequence goes on from CM035135.1 coordinate 62,238,978, forward strand.
ATCCGATTTATCTCATCATACTTAACATTCTTAATTAAGTTAAAATAATTAACTTAATAATCAACAAAATTCATATAATAAAATAATTATTATAATAATTCTAAAATTATTTTATATATTATATAAATAATATATAATTATACTTTCATGGAAAATAATTAATAAAAACATTTTTACTATAAAATTAATTATTATAATAATATAGTTTATAACAATCAATAATTCTAAAATAAAATTATTTAAAATCATTCATGTAATAAATATATCACATAAATACATACACACATTATCTTAGCACATATTCCCCATATTTATTTTAATAAATACAAAAAAAATAAAATTATACGCAAAATTTCTAATTTATTTGTATAGAAAATATAGGGTTGTTACAGTTTTCCTTTATGTTTTCTCCTAACGTAGTTAAACGAGTGAAAAGTACATAATAGCACTTTTCGTCGTTTTTATTTTATCCGATTTTTGCACGTTTTTCGAAAAAAACTTTTATCGACTTACTTAACTTTTCACGATATATTATCGTCAAATCTTTCAACAGAATATCATTTCGACATACTGAACTCTCGGAAAGGCTTATGTTATTCAAACCCTAACCCTTAGGGTTTCGTCAGGTGAATAGTGCATATTTCATCTTTTTCCCCGGAAATATTTTTGTTCCTAAAAAAATTTTATTTTTGTCTTGAAAATTCTTACTCGTTCAGTCTAGCTCGTAGCCAAAATCCTCCCGATTAATAATCATCCTAGGTTCTAGAACGATTAATAAACACATAACACAAAATATTATTAATAAAAATTCATTTTATTAATAACTAATTCTTTAAACTTAAATTCTGGATAATCCAATTTTCCAGGTTGTCGCATTCTTCCTCCCTTATAAAAATTCGATCTTCAGAATTTCTAAAACCACACCTATTCCCGGGTCATCACATTCACCCCTTCTTCACAGAATTTTGTCCTCGAAATTTTAATCTACCCTTCTTCTCAACTTCTCTTCAAAGAAGTTCTTATCTTTCAAACATTCCCTCACCTTCATAACTTATCAAAAATTATAAAGTGGAATGAATAACGAGGAATATAAGAATTCCTTTAAAACATTTCATACTTTTACTGAGGGGTCAAATTGACCATGAACTCTTACTAGGTTTAACAGCATGACGCCGTAAACCTTCTTCCACGGTCAGTTTACAATCACACAGAAAGTAAACTACCTCTTTCATACGTAGGCGATCAACCCATTATATAACCCCATTTTGAGGTGTGTTCACCTCAGACTTAATCATTAGATTTCGCACCAAAATAATTTGGTTTGGCACAACTTCTTTAAAGAAAGCTCGATTTTCTTTTAATCGTGATATACCATTCGTCTTAGCCAATCAAGTGGCTTAGACCATACCAATAAATTGGATATTAACTTGAAACATTCGTCTAGTCAAATCAATTGACATCGACTACTTCTTTAAATTCTTTCGCAATACATCAAAATGTTTTATGACGTCATGATACCTTACTTTTCACAGTACGTTGAGGACTTCGTCAGTTTATGACTTTGTCATTATATATCATACCATAGCGGGTTGTTGATCCTAAGATCACATCCAACACCAGGTTCAATTGCATTAATAACTTCATCCTTTTACCATCCTTGCATCAAATGCACTGATGATATAAAATTCATTTTGATATTTTAAATCAATTTCTGTCTAGCCAAATCAACTAGTATAGACATATCAAGAATAGTTCTTTTAAAATCCATTGGTTCCAAAAGTTGAACCAATTCTTTCCTTTTCAAAACGCTTACACATAAGCACGATTTCAAGAAACTTCGAAATCTAGCATAGCTAGATGACTTGGAATATCCTATTTTCCATCTTCCTTCATTGTCTTACTTGTGACAATACTTAATCTTCTCTAGTACCTTCAATGCTAAGTCTACTGAAAATAACTCATTTTTAGTCTAAACATTCCTATACCTTAGTATAGTCTGTCAACTTACCACACATTATGAGTTCAGGAACTTTCCATATTAATATGATTTTAAGAATTATCCAAGTCAGACCATAGGCGTCCATTCGCTGAGAAGTTAAAAAATATACCATATTCTTATTAGTCACGAACCTACCATAAGTATGAGTTTCAAGAACTCGCACCTACCTTATCTTTCTCTACCTATCAAGTATATACATGAGAAAAGATTCACCTTCTCGTCATATAGATATTGATAGCGTGACTAATTCCAATGATTATCACTGTAATAAACTGAGTGGTTGTTACACCAAAGCACAAACCTCTACTCACAAAAAAGATTCATACAACTCAGCTATCACATGAGTCCTCAATTGAAATTTTACAACTTCTAACTTTCTCTTCACTTAATAACAATTTTCTTTAATTTGTATGCTATTCTTCACAACTCAATCTGAGTTCCTCTTCCCATACTACTTCGCATTACCATTCATTCATACAATTAGCTATAAATCATTCATCGTTTAACAGATCATCTGTTACTACGATTCACTATGATCACGTGGTGATCTTCTTCCTTAATCGTTTAACTCAACGATCTACTTATCCTTCTCTCTACGATTATAGCCTTAGGTACTCATACCTAAGGTTTATAATCTATCAGCTCTGATACCACTATGTAACGTCCCAAAATTTGGTCTATCTTCGTACCCGGATTCCGTACGTCACGGTCCCACTTCTTTCCAAACATACATCATTATATACTGAAATATAACAACATACATTCTTAATTCCCAGGTTCTAGTACCTTATAACCTCTTTCATTACAAATAATGAAAATTACATTATTCTTTATCTCTTACAAGAGTGACTTTCATCCGCCACCAAGAATACATAACCGTTCATTAAACTATTCTATAGTTTAATTACATTATTTTACATTACAAGTCTTCGATTGATCTTCACGCTCATTCATCTAATAAATGGCACTTCGTCTGGATACCGATCAGCTTCATCTTTACGGGATCCTTAAGTTCTTTCTAACATCGTTCCCTGAAAATGTTTTTATGTAAAGCAAGTGTGAGCATTCAATTGCTCAGCAAGTCATAGCAGTTAAACAAACAACTTCAAGAATTTAAATATTCTTTTGAGACTTCAATAACCGAATAAAGGTTATGAAGCAGCTTGAATAATTGGAATAATCTCGATTCCTATTATTTTAAATCATTAGTCACATTCACTTTGAAATACTTTCATTCTCTACTCTCTTTCATACACATTCTGTCTAGCTAGAATTAATATCACATACTTAATAATAACGGTTCATGTATAAACAGAACATTCTCTTATTAAACAGTTCAATTACAGAACAGTTCTTCTCATAGAAACACTGAAGTGTTCAAATTATGGCTTAAGGCCTCGTACGTTCTACCACCTTGTACAAATATCACACATTTTCACATAGACAGAACTTCTCAAGTTCAACATCTGAGAAGTTTTAGAAACTAGCATTCATTTAAAATATGAATGAAGTTAGGAAACTTGTCTTACGCACAGCTACAGTTTACGTTGAACTGCTCATTCCAATCCCTATAACACATAATGAAATAACACATACACCAATTAGTCATATACTTGACTTACGCATTGGTTTACTTAACTTTACTTCTCAGGGTTCGCGTTCTTTCAACCTAAGTTCATGCGACAACTTCCTTTACCGTTCTATGGCTTCATGACATACGGAGATGTCTTACTCAGTAAATTCATCATCCTTGATGATTTGCATTTTTATCTTCTTCTTATAACTTCTCTAGGACTCAGCACACATCGCTTCTTTGCTAGTAGTCCATATGGTACTCTGAGTGGTTTCCCATAAACAACCAACAAACAAGTTCCTGTCTCATCTACACTATCATCGCAGTGAATTAGATCGGTTGCCAGTTTCGTATATACCTTCGCTCTCTTAAGGAATTGTTTAGCCCAACTGCCATATGTCAACCATCAAAGGTTACGATTGTACCACAGCCTAAACTTATCTTAACTTATCCGAACTATTAAACTATAATGTTCATTAAGTCAATTTCTTATTCCTTATGGCTTTCTGGCAACTAAGTGCCATACCTCAGGATTCATTCTTATCTGACTCACATTCGGCTTTCATTGATCTTATTACCATTCATTACAACTTTATTGATAGTTCATATCTTACTTACTATCTTTCATTATCTATTACATGAACCCCACGTTCATTATTCTTTCTTAATGTCGAAGCCATACGGTTTGTTGTATGCTAAGACCGATCGTTTTTCGCAACAGCGTTGCGTTCACAGTGTTTATATGATTTACACTTATCTCTCATTACCACAACATAACATCAAAATGTTATTCATTACCCTCGTCACTCAACGTCTAAGGAATCACAATCATAGCAATCCCCAACATTCGTTTTTCATGACTACGGTCCCCGGATACCGATTCCGTAACCCGCGTTCACATTCTTTGTCTTTTAATCTCGTTTAATCTTTCCGTTCAACCTTCATTAAAGGTTTAATTCACTTGATTAAGTGTTACATTCGATTAACTATATGTTCATTAGCTTTTGGTACACTTCCCCCAGGATTTGAGCAGTTAAAAGTTCAATACTGGGCTTTGCCCTGCACCGACGCTGTGGCGCCGATCCCCTTCCTTTCCCTCGCACTGCAGCGCCACTGGCGTCATGGCGTCACTCTCTTCATTATAGCTCATGCTGCAGCATGAGTTTCCAATGTCTGGCTCTCCGGTCTGGCACTGTAGCGCCAGCTTACAAAGCATGGTTGGCGCTGCGGTGCCAAGCCCTAACTTTTGAAAAAAAAAATTAAGTCTTTAAATTATTTTGAGACGCTTACTTCCCGATCTCATAACTTCTTTGTTATAACTCGGAACGAGGTTGTTCCAAAGCCATTTTCTTCCTTATCTTATATACCTCAATCCCCCTTAGACAGAACTTTTTTCTGAATCTGTTAACATTCCATTCAATTGGCTTAATCTTCACCCTTTTCTTGTTTTACATTTTTAATGTTCTTTATTCGTTCATCCGTAATTTGGTCATCCGAACTCAGAATTCATTCGTTCTTGAGTCCACGACTCATGTTTTCTACATTCTCTTACATTCTTATGAAACCCTACATGTTCGGGTTCATTTACTAACTTTCTAATTCTCGTTCGTCTTTTACAAAACTTTTGCCATAACTTCGTTATAAATCAGTTTTAATCTGTTCTTCATGAATGTTTCTACCGTTCCTAAATGAGAAATAAGCAACTAACTTATATTTGATTGTTTTAAACGTATCCATCAACAATAATTACACTACGATGGTTTTAAATTTGTCCATCAACAACGTTCTTCGTGTTCTTCGTGTGTTCTTCGCGTTCTTCATTCATTCTTCATGTTTAATCTATATTTTGATTATGATTTCACTTTTTCTTGGAATTTGATGTTATAAAACACCATTCGTTACTTATTTCACCAAATCGTTCATATGATTCATTCGGATCATTCAAATTCATTACGAATCTTATACTTCCTTAAGAAATTTATTTACTAAACTTCTAATTCTTGATTCTTCATTTTCTCGTGATTTCAACCATATGAAATCATTTCTAACATCTTTTACTTCTTATTCTCGTTAAGTTATGTTTTAAACATAGAAAACTTAAAGAGAAATTATAGGAGACTAGGTTTCGGATTACCTTTCTCCTTAATCTCCTTCCGTCGGACAAAGTTTGCTCACGAGCAAGCTTTTCCTCTTCTTTCTCATCCAAAATCTCTCTCTCTCTCTCTCACTCTCTCAAATGTTGTAGGATTTTCAAAATCCTAAACAAATGAATTTAGCTTCCTATTTATAGATTTTCCATGCTAGGGGCAAAATAGTTATTTCGCCCCTCTGATTACTATTCACACCTCCTTATTATTCACGAAACTTCTTTCGGGTTTTGTCTGACAGTTTTAAAAACTGCGATTCTCCGAATCTAAATATTTTTGGATATTTCGTCTTTCCTTTACGGATTAACTTTTATGTATTCTTCGTATCTCCAAAAAACTAAAAAACACTTTTTGACATTAAGCATTTTTCTTCACATTTTTCCCTAATGTAGTTAAATGAGTGAAAAGTACATAACAATACTTTTTGTCATTTGTTATTTCGTCCGATTTTTGCACGTTTTTCGAGAAAAACTTTTATCGGCTCACTTAACTTTTCACGATATATTATCATTTAATCTTTCGAAGGAATGTCATTTCGACATACCGAACTCTTGAAAAGGCTTATGTTATTCAAACCCTAACTCTAAGGGTTTCGTTGGGTGAATAGTGCATATTTCGTCTTTTTTCCCAGAAATATTTTTGTTCCCAGAAAAATTTTATTTTTATCTTGAAAATTCTTACTCGTTCAGTCTAGCTCGTAGCCAGAATCCTCCCGATTAATAATCATCCTATGTTCTAGAATGATTAATAAACACATAACACAGAATATTATTAATAAAAATTTATTTTATTAATAACTAATTCTTTAAACTTAAATTCTGCACAATCCGATTTTTTGGGTTGTCACAGATATAATGAATTAGTTATTTAGGATGTTTGGATTAATTCTATCTGAATTGTGGATTTAAGTTGATATGGTTTTAGTGCATTGAGAAATGGCTAAATCTACATGAGTGTTATTGATTAATAAACTGAGATAATGAATTAAATTGAAATAAGGTGTGATAATTGGAATGATACTTAAAGTGAAGTTGTAAAGCCTAATTCTCCATTAATTATTTGAAATTAAGGTTTTTAAGTTATGTTGATTAATTAGTATTTTTAGTGTATAAGTTTTTTTTAGTTATCATTCTTAATTTAGGTTAGTTTAATAAAATTGGGTTAATACAAAATTGATAATGGTTAAGATTAATTTCTTGCTATTCTTTGTGGGAACGATTCTTTTCTTATCATTATATTACTTGTTGACGACGTATACTTGCGTGTTGTGCATAATTGGAATTTATACCAACAAGTTTTTGGCGCCGTTGTCGGGGACTAGTATAGATTTTAATAATTTTTCAATATCAGTTTAATTAGTTCAGTTTTATTTAAACATTTTTTTCTATTTTGTTTTATTTCAGGTTTTTGAAGTTAGTTTATGCAAACTCGATCCAAAAATCCAGACTTGTTTCCTTTTGAGGACGACATTGAGAGACGGTTTCAAAGGCTAAGTAAGTGGATCAAGGGTACAAGGGAAAACTTTGAGAATTCTGGAAAAAAAAGAAGCAATGGTTGCCGAAGACCAGAAAGCGTTGAGGGACTTTGCTACTCCGAAAGTGACTGAGCTTCAATCAAGTCTTATCAGCCCTACTATAGTTGCGAATACATTTGAAATCAAGCATGGGACTATTCAGATGATCCAAAATTCGGTACAGTTTAGGGGACTAGCAAATGATGATCCGAACGAACATTTGGTCAGCTTTTTGGAGATTTGTGACACCTTCAGGTATAATGGGGTGTCAGATGATGCAGTAAGGTTTCGCTTGTTCCCATTTACTTTGGGGGACAAGGCGAAGAGTTGGCTACACTCTCTATCATCGGGATTAATAACTACATGGGAAGACCTCACTCAAAAATTCTTAGCAAAATTTTTACCACTAGCAAACACGATAAAAATGAGAATCGAGATTACCATGTTTGAACAGCAGCATGGGGATTCATTGTACGAAGCATGGGAGAGATATAAGGAATTGCTTAGAAAGTGCCCACATCACCGATTACCTAAATGGCTGCAGATGAACACATTCTACAATGGGTTAAATGGAAATCTCAGGACCAGTATAAATGTGGCTTTGGGTGGAGCTTTTATGGCAAAGAGTTATGAGGAGGCATACGAATTGATAGAAACAATGGCGGCTAACAACTACCAGTGGCCCACGGAAAGATTGACACAACCTAAGGTGGCTGGGGTGTTAGAGCTAGATGGAATGACGGCATTAGCAGCGCAGATTTTAGCGCTATCAAAGAAAGTGGATGCTTTAACAGGGGTATAGACTCAGCAGGTTACAGTTATTTGTGAATTGTGCGCGGGTGAACATCCTACAGATCAATGTGCAATCAACCCAGTGTCAGTGCAATTTATGGGTAGTTACAACAAGATTCCACAGAACATGTACCAGAATGCCTATAATTCAGGGAATAAGAATCATCCTAACTTTGCCTAGAATAATAATTAGCATCAGCAAGCTCCACGACCATCTTATCCTCCAGGATTTCAGAATCAACAAACAACTCAACATCAGGAGAGAAAAACAGATTTAGAAGAGTTGTTGTCAAAGTATATAACAAGTAACGAGGCGGCTATGAAATCTCAAGCAGTAGCCATCAAGAATTTGGAAAATCAGATGGGACAGATAGCTTTTGCCTTGAATAATAGGCCTCAAGGAACTTTACCCAGTGATACAGAAAAAAATCTGAAAGGTAATCATGAGCAATGTCAGGCAATTATGTTAAGGAGTGGAAAATAGCTCGAGGGACAGAAAATAGAGAATTCAGCGTTAAAAGACGATAACAAAGAAGGAGAAAACAAAGTGGTTGAGGACAATCATGCGGAAGAAAAGCACGAGAATAAGGGTAAAATAGATAAGGAACCAGTTGTGTACCCTCCACCACCATTTCAGCAGAGAATTCAGAAACAAAAGTTAGACAAGCAATTTAGCAAGTTTTTAGAAGTTTTTAAGAAACTCCAAATAAATATTCCGTTCGCAGAAGCCTTAGAGAAAAGGACAAGTTATGCTAAATTCATGAAGGGAATTTTATCAAGGAAAAAGAAGTGGGAAGATTTTGAAACGATAGCTTTAACGGAGGAGCGTAGTGCAGTTTTACAAAGGAAGTTACCACCAAAGTTGAAAGATCCGGGGTGTTTTCACTATTCCGTGTACAATTGGGAATATTTCATTTCAAAAGTGCTTATGTGATTTGGGGGTGAGTGTAAATCTCATGCCGTTATCAGTATACATCGAATTGGGTTTACCAGCTCTAAAACTGACCAATATTTATCTACAGTTGGTAGATAGGTCAGTCACATACCCGAGAGGAATTGTGGAAGACATTCTGGTAAAAGTGGATAAATTTATATTCCCTACTGACTTCATAATTCTGGATTACGAGGAAAATAAAAATATCCCAATCATCCTAGGGAGACCATTCTTGGCTACGGGTAGAACTCTCATCGATGTGAAAAAAGGTGAACTAACTATGAGGGTTCAAGATCAGGAAGTCAAGTTCAATGTGTTCAAGGCAATGAAGTATCCTACGGATGAAGAAGAGTGTTATCGGGTGGATGTCATTGATCAGATAGTTCATGAAGACATGGAAAAGAGTTTGGTTAATGATCCATTGGAAACTACATTATTGGTAGATGAGGATGTGGATGATCCAGAATTTGTGGATTATTTGCATATGCTAGATTCTTTGCCACGAGTTAGTAGGTTCAAAGCACCATTCGAACCATTGCACATGGAGGAAAGAGCCACAACAAGGATAAAACCTTCATTGGAGGAACCACCTGCTCTTGCGCTTAAGCCACTCCCTAAACATCTCAGGTATGCATATTTAGGCAATTCTAATACTTTACCTATTATTATTTCTATTGCGCTTAACGAATTATAGGAAAATAAGTTGTTGAGAGTCTCTAACACAAATCGGCTATAGGATGGACAATTGCAGATATCAAGGGAGTCAGCACATCCTTTTGCATGCATAAAATTCTTATGGAAGAGGAAGCAAAGCTAATAGTGGAACAACAAAGACGGCTCAACCCAATCATAAAAGAAGTAGTGAAGAAAGAAATTTTAAAGTGGTTGGATGCGGGAATCATCTACCCAATTTCAGACAGTGTGTGGGTTAGTCCAATTCAATGTGTGCCGAAAAACGGAGGAATGACCGTAGTGAAGAATGATGATAATGAATTGGTTCCGACAAGAATAGTGACCGGTTGGAGGGTTTGTATGGATTACAGGAAGTTGAAAAAAGCGACCCACAAAGACCATTTTCCTCTACCTTTCATCGATCAAATGTTGGATAGATTGGCGGGACACGAATTTTATTGCCTATTGGACGGGTATTCGGGGCTTTTGTAATGCACCCACAACTTTCCAACGTTGTATGATGGCCATTTTCTCGGACATGGTGGAAAAGAATGTGGAAGTCTTCATGGATGATTTCTCTGTCTATGGAGATAATTTTGATGCTTGTTTGGAGAAATTGGTGATGGTTTTAAAGCGATGCATGAAGATAAACTTGGTGCTTAACTGGGAAAAGTGCAACTTCATGGTCGAAGAAGGAATAATTTTTGGGCACAAGGTTACAGCGAAGGGATTAGAGGTTGATAGAGAAAAGTTGGAAACAATAGAAAATCTTCCACCACTGACTATAGTCAAGGGAATCCGCAGTTTTTTGGGACATGCAGAATTTTACCGAAGGTTCATTAAAGATTTCTCTAAGATTGTGAAACCATTATGCAGTCTCTTTGAGAAAGACGCAGTTTTTAAGTTCGATGAGGATTGTAAGTCAGCATTTGATTTATTGAAGAAAAAGTTGACTACAACACCAGTTATTATCTCACCGGATTGGAATATGCCTTTTGAGGTAATGTGCGATGCGAGCGACTATGCAGTAGGGGCTATTTTGGGTCAATGTCGAGAGAAGATATTCTACGCCATATACTATGCAAGTAAGACACTTACAGAGACACAAATGAATTACACAACTATAGAAAATGAGTTACTTGCAACAGTGTATGCCTTTGACAAATTCTGGGCATATTTGATCGGGACAAAGGTGGTGGTTTATATGGATCACTCGGCCATTCGGTATTTAATCTCGAAGAAGGATGCTAAGCCACGACTTATAAGATGGATACTCCTCCTATAAGAATTTGATTTTGGAAATAAAAGATAGAAAGGGGATGGAGAATCAAGTTGCAGACCATCTTTCAAGATTAGAAAATCTGAAAAATGACGAGGCAGATAAGTGTTTAATCAACGAGTCATTTCCAGATGAGCAGCTGTTTGGGGTCAACACATAATTTCCATGGTATGTTGACTTTGCAAACTATTTAGTGAGAAACATCCTTCCCCCTGACCTTACACGTCAACAAAAGAAGAAGTTCCTACATGACATCAAGTGGTACATGTGGGATGAGACTTATTTATTCAAATAGTGTGCAGACAAAATGACTCGACGATGCATGCCATATAGCGAAGTAAAAAATATCCTGTACGAGTGTCATTCATCTGCATATAGGGGACATTATGGTAGTGAAAGGACAGCGGCCAAGATACTTCACGCAGGATTCTATTGGCCTACTATATTCAAGGATGTTCATCAGTTCGTGAAAAGTTGTGACAGATGCCAACGGATGGGCAACATCTCAAAAAGGAACGAAATTCCACTCAACACAATTATGGAGGTAGAAGTCTTTGATGTATGGGAAATGGACTTTATGGGGCCTTTTCCTCCCCAATTCAATAACTTATACATTATCCTCGCCGTGGATTATGTAACAAAATGGGTGGAAGCTGTGGCACTTCCTATAAATGAGGCCAAGGTGGTCCTAAAATTCCTACAAAAGAACATATTTACACGATTCGGCACACCAAGAGCAATCATAAGTGATGAGGGAAGTCACTTCTGCAATAAAGCATTCACAACTCTCTTAGCGAAATACGGAGTTAATCATAGGGTTGCAATAACATATCACCCCCAAACAAGTGGGCAAGCCGAGGTCTCCACCACGGAGGTGAAGAAAATTTTAGAGAAGGTAGTAAACCTGAACAGAAAAGACTGGTCTCTAAAATTGGATGACGCATTATGGGCTTATAGGACAGCATACAAGACGCTAACTAGAATGTCGCCATATCAATTGGTTTATGAGAAAGCATGTCACCTACTTGTGGAGTTACAGCACAAAGCCTACTAGGCAATTCAGAAGCTCAACTTCGATCAAGCAGCAGCAGGTGAAAAGAGGCTACTTCAATTGAACGAACTGGATGAATTTAGACTACAAGCCTATGAGAATTCGAAGTTATATAAAGAGAAGGTCAAGAAATGGCACGACCAGAAAATCTTGCAGAGAAAGTTCAAACCGTGGCAATCGACATTGTTGTTTAATTCCAGAATGAGACTATTTCCCGGAAAGCTCAAATCTAGATGGTCGGGTCCATTTACTATTAAGATAGCCTTCCCACATGGCGCCATTGAGCTCTACAGCAAAAATCCGTTCAAAACCTTCAAAATCAACGGGCAAAGATTAAAACATTACTGGGGTGGCGACGTCGACAACGAAGCCATTGCAATCACACTTGCAGATGTACCTTGAAATAAGAGGCACCGTCGGGCTTACGACATTAAAACTAGCGCTACTTGGGAGGCAACCCAAGCTCTAAACCTTCTCTTATTTATTTATTAAGTATATTTTAGCTCATAGTATAGCTTAGATAATTCTTTTTCATAGAATAATGACTTCATTTTGGTATGTTTATAGGGAATGGTGAAAAAAGAGAGTCACCAAGACATTTGATAAGCGGCGGCAGTCACGCCACATAAAGCGTGTAAAAGCCACATGGGAAGTGCGCCAATTCGCCGATAACATTCTGATCAACCAGCGTGGGGCGCGCCACATGAAGCACACATATGGCGCGGGGCACGCTACTATAGTAGAAAATTATGATCATCCGGCGCGGGGCGTGCCACCTGAAGCATAAAAATGGCGCGGGGCGCACTACCATATCAGTACCTTCTGACCTTACAGCACGAGGCACGCCACATCAGGCCTTTACATGGCACGGGCCACGCCACTCGAAAACGCCAGACACTAAATAGGATTCTAAAGCATCATACTCGGCCATAACCACTCAAGAACTTCTATTTACACTTAAACTCCCCATTTCTCTTTCAAAACAAACTCTCCCACTACTCCATAACTCCTATAACTCCCACAACTCCTTTACACCACTTCTCCTTCTCCTTCCTAACTCCTTTTCCCATTAACACACAAACTCTCCAACTTCCAATACACGTTGGTTTTCATCTCCTATATGAACTCTACCCATGCAAGTAGCCACATTCATGCTACATACAAGCAATACACTCCAACACTAAATCTAATTCCTTTCCCACACAAATTCTTACAAATTGGGGCATCATTACAAAGGGGGAAACACAAAAATTTTCATTGAAGGTAAACCCAATTTGCTTCATTCTCATTCTTCTTCTCTTTTGTTAGTAACAATTGGTTGGAAAACCTTGGGAATTGGTTGCCCAAGGATTTTTTTTGCCTTATTTCATACTTTGGTTAGAGAGATAGCTCCAAGAAGCCAAGTTTGGGGGAATTAGCCCTTACGCCAACCAACTGTTCGACAAAATCCTTGAACCAAAATTTTTTCCTAAAACCTCACCATAAACACCATGTCTTCACACAAGAGACAACGTCCATCCACCTCCACTGCTCGGGCTCAGTATGATCACACGAAATTTGTTAGTAAAGGGGCCGAGGAAAGGTTCAAATCATCCGTAGACAAGAAGACTTTGGTGTTAGAATGAGGATTGAAGCCGGATGCTAACTTGGATGGTGATATGGCCCTAATGATTGTGAAGCATAATTGGTTTCAGTTAGTAGAACAACCCCTTCCAGCGGTAATCAACATAGTGAAAGAATTTTATGCCAACACAATGGAGCATGTCAATAACTTAGTCATGGTTTGAGGTAAACAGGTGTCCTTTCATGCCAATGCTATCAATGAGTATTTTGGGATGTAAATACTGACTAACGGATGATATGAAGATGGTTTGCCCAACTTGGATGAGTTAATTGTAAGATTGTGCAAACCAAGAACGCAATGGGTTACCCGAGCCGGCACGGATAAAAAGATAAGTTTTCCTCACTCAATACTAAGTCGGTATGGTAAAGCATGGTATGCATTACTTTGTGCCCGATTAATGCCCACACGCCACCAAAATGATGTAACTAAAGAAAGGGCACGACTACTTTATGGTATTGTTCACCACCATTACCGTGTGAATAATTCCAGTGTGTTTTACAATATGGATATGGGTGAGTGTATTCAGGAGTCCATTTGCATGGATTTCTCATTACTAATTTATGCCACAAAGCTGGGGTGTAGTGGCATCCCTCTGAACCTATTCAACAACCAATGGCTATAATCGATCATGCTACAATTGAGAAGTACAAGGCATGGGAGGGGGTGAGATCACATCTAAGAGGAGAAGGCTATATTATGATTCGCCAACCCTCACCCCCAGTTGCAGCGGAACCAATGGACGAGCAACCATCTCGTAGTTCAAGGAATCAATTTTTGTGGATGGCTTAACGATAAGACTTAATGCATCAGTACAATGCAAATGCTTTCAACATGCTTGCTGATGCATTTTCTTGTTGCAATCCTAATGCAAATCTGGTGGCCATGCATGTTCCTCCTGTACTTCCAGCATACCCTCCTTCGGATGACGACGAGCAGCGACTCGTCTTTCAGGGAAGTCCTCATGTTTTTATTTTGATTTATTTTATAGTAATGAGGACATTACTTGCTTTAAGTTTGGGGGGTTATGTTTCTGCCTGGTTAATTTGTGAAAAAATTTAAAAATCATGTTAGTTAATTTGTTTAGTTTTTATATTTGTTCGTTTTTCATGTCATTTAGTTTAATGCATTCATTTGTTAAAAAAAATGTGCATGTAGTTTAAATTGCATGAATCCAGTTAGTAGATAGTAAAGGTTTATTCTTGGCTAATGATGAGATTGAAATTATGTAGACAAGTACAGTACCAAATATTAGACATTTGATGTAATTTTTGTTATGAATTGGATCTTTTGCTTGTTTGAAACAGGTATAATAAGGTTAGCACGTAATAACACCTATGTTGATGGATGTAGTTCAAATTGATAAATAAAGAATCTCTAAAGGATAATGCTAGTTTAAATAAGAGAATGACAAGGATAGGTAGTGAAGGTGAAGAATTGAGCAAGAACTTAAGTTTGGGGGAAAAAGTGGGGTATATAAGCTTCTTTTATCTAAAAAGAGGAACCTTCCCGAGATGAATGATTGAATCTTGTGGTGGGTTGAGAAGGAGCGTAAAACGCACTCCCCATAAACATAGGTGTGAGAGGGAGCGTAAAACGCACTCACGTAAAAAAAATAAAAAAAATAACAAGGGAAATGAGAGAAAAAAGCCCCCGTGATTGAAAAATAAAAGCATGAGTATCTTATTTGGCCCCTTAATATTGGTAACTGCTTGGTTTTAGTTGGATTCTATCTGTTTTTGAAAGTCTTGAGTTTACGCTATATGATGCCTTCTAAGAGACTTGTTATGTATTAAATTTGAATATGCATAAGTTAGCAAGGGTTGTTGAGCACACACATACTATACCAGTAATAATAGGTTCATATTTGAGGATTGATGGAACTTATGGATTGGTTTTTGGTATGAAGTATTGTGGTGTTTTCTTAATTTTTCTGAGGTCGTATGAGTAGACTATGTCTGTCTTAATACTGGATTCGTAGATTAACATAGTTAGTTAGTTGCATTACATTTCATTTTGCTTGAGGACAAGCAATGTTTCAAGTTTCGGAGAATTTGATGAGTAGGTTTTTAACCTATAATTTATCTTCATTTTAGCTTATTATATTGTTAGTTTTTGAATATTTCATGTTTCTTTTGATGGTTTTTGTTCTTGTTGCAGGATATTAAGTGAGCATATCAAAATGCTGGCATTAGAAGAAAATTCAAGCAAAATTTGATATATTGCATCACCAGCGCGGGGTGCGCCATGATAACAAAGGGAAAGGCACGGGGCGCGCTACATGTGAGGAAGGCTATGACACGACGTTGGCATGAAGAAGCAAGGAAAAATAATTTAGACATCTTTTGGAGTAAAATATGCAAGTAAGTGCAAGAAGGGAAGATTGAAGAACTTTTAACACCAAGTTGGATGAATTTTCTTAGCTTAGAACTTAGACTTCATTGTTGATCTACTTCTTAGCTTTCCGTAACATCTTGAATCATCTCAATCGGAGTTCGGATGAAAGAGTTATGGCCTTGTTATCAACAAAGATCAAAGCTCAAAGTTGTCCAGCTTGTAATTTACATAGTAGCTACTTCAAGCCCAATTGCGACCTTGATCCGGCCAGAACCTGTTAATTCTCAAAGAATGAAAGTTGTAGATTTCGTCGATATATTCGATTTGATAGGTGGAAGATCCCGTAACTCCTAGCGGATCAAAAGTTATGTCTGTTTTACCAAAGGACATCGTAGCAAAAAACAGAGCAGCGCGAGGCGCGCCATAAATGAACTACGAGCAGCGCGAGATGCGCCGGGCCAGCGGATTTTCTGCTACAGTAGTGATGGGCATGCCCAAATTGGCCTAGGAACAGCGTTGGGCCCGCCGGTCGGCGGGGAGAGAGTTAATTTGGGTGTTATGTTGTCCAATTTGAGCTAGAATAGGATTGTTAGTTGCCTAACTTGCTAGGGTTTCCATTAGAACTATAAATACTTGATTTTAACTTGGATTGGGAGGCTAGTTTGAGGATTCCATTAGATTAGATTAGAGTAGATAAGGACCAAAACCCTAGTTCTTATGAGATTTGGAGATTGAAATAACTTGGAGACCATTGAAAATTCAAAGTAGGAGCAAGGAGGGAGCATCAAATCTGCAGACAACAGATTCTATCTTTTTCTCTTCTTCTATTTTTGTCTTTTAATGTTTATTCAATTATGGATTCTTAGTTTTAATTCAATAATCATGAACTAAATCGTTTGTTTAAGATTACAATGAATCGTATTGCATAGTTTATTTTAGTATGCTTCTCTATTAATTATTGTGATTATTCTTGGATTCTCTATTATGATTTGTGATGAATTACTTAATTGCCTAGCTAACAATTATCGTGATAATCTGTATGAACTCGATAGATGAATTATATATTTAGATCTGATCATAATAGTATGTGATTATGTTTTCTGCATGGCGTTGGAATACATAATTTATGTCTAGGATAGAGATATACCTATACATCACATATAATTAGATAAAGAACTTGTACTTAAAATCTTTTTTAATTATAATTCACATAGAGATATAATGAATTAGTTAATTATGGTGTTCTTCTTAATTCTATCATCTGTGGATTTAGGCTGATTTGAGTATGATGCATTAAGAGATGGTCATACTTACTTATGTGTTCTTGATTAACAATTCAGAATAGTGAGCATAATTGATAAGAAGTGTATTAATTTAAGTGAAGTTGTGATATTAAATCTCCATAATCTGATTTTTAATTATTGGTAATTAGAATTAGTGTAAATAAATAATTTAATTCATAATCTTAAATTGATTGTTTAAATAAAATTAGTTTGATTAAGAGTTAGTATTTAGTAATTTGAAAAAATAATTCCTCGTGGGAACGATACTCTACTTACACTTTATTACTTGTTGACCACGTATACTTGCATGTTGTGCATAATTAGAATTTACCCAACAAGTTTTTGGCGCCGTTGTCGGGAAATTAGTTTAATAATTTGTGCCAATATTAGCTTCATTCAAATTAGACTTACTTTAAACAACTCTTCTTTCTTTCTTTTTATTTGTTATTTAATTCTCTTTCTATTTTTTTTCCTTCTTTTCAAGTACCATGGCGGAATTTAATTATCAATGGCCTTTACAAGAATAACTTAGCCAAGGGGAGCGGGGATTGATGGACACAATGTATTTTCTGCATTATCAGCACAACTTGAGACACTTTCGAGGAGGTTGGACGTTGTTGCAGCCCAACGTAATTGAAGGATAACAGTTACTTGCAATTATTATGCTGGCAATCACCCGAGTAATCAATGTACCATCAGTCTTGGGCCGATACAGTATGGTGGTAACTACCTCAACCAGTATGCATATGCCAAGTATCATCAAGGTTGGGGGTATCACCCGGATTCATCATGGAGGTACAATTATGAAGACCAATATTACGCTCCAAATCCAACATACATACCGGAATTCTCATGTCAACCTCCATTACCACAAGAAGAAAAGTCAAAGTTGGAGGAATTCCTGTCAAAGCTCATAGCAAACCAAGAGGAAAGGATGATGGGTCAAGAAATATCGAGCCATAATTTTCAGAACCAGATGGAACAACTCATCACTACTTCCACACATGGTCCTCAATACATGGATTCCAAAACTGAGACAGATAATTCAAGGTTGGAGGAATTGTTGTCCAAGTTCGTAGCATCAAATAAGAAGAGGAGGATTAATCAAGAGATATCAATTCAAAATCTGCAGAACCAAATGGATCAAATGTTCAAAGCCTTGAACAACTGTCCTCAAAACAATTGGTGTTATGACATGGATTCCGAGATTGATGAAGTGCCCGAACTAAATATACAACTGGATGAGCCACAAGAAATCAAAAGAGAGGAGAAAATGAGGATAATGAAATGGAGGTCGACGAAGATCTAAATTCCAAAGAAGAAGAACCGATTCTGTTAGTTCCCCAAGTGCCTTCTCTACCAAAGATTAAGAATTCAGTCAGATTTGCAAAACATTGCCTGCTAGGTAGTCATGTCGTCGGTGAAGCTCTTTATGACATAAGAGCGAGTGAAACAATGAAGCCGTGGTGGGATGAGAAAGAGAAGATAGACGAAGAGCCCATTGTGTTTGACACACTTCCATACCCAAATATGATCACAAACACAATGGAGATAGCACTTAGTTATTTGCCCTTCTTCATGGAGATTATTCCGAGTTAGAGCATGCTAGGTGACTTTCATGCTATGGTCATCGCTTGTGGGAACCTCCCAAAGGATTATTTTCTACTGATGGATGAAGGATTCCTCAACTTTCGAAGAGGAACTGGATAGCGTTGACCAGACAAAGTCTGGCTGAAGGACTATAAATCAAGCGCTTATTGGGAGGCAACCCAAGTTTAATTTTTAGTTTTTTTTAGGTTTCATAGTATTTAATAAATTTTCATGTCTTAGGGTCTAACAAGCTTGCTTTTATCATATTCAAAGGTTAGTCAAGTCCAATTCAAGTGTCGTGCCCGATTCATTCTAATGTGCCTATCCTATTCTCCAAACTTAGACAAAGAGGAATTTTGCTATATCTTCAGGGAAGTCCTCTGCTTTACTTTTTCCTATTTCAGCCATTGAGGACAATGTCTAGTTTAAGTTTGGGGGATTATTCTTATTGTTTAGGATTGCATATTTAGTATAATCATGTTGATTGCATATAGTTAGTATTATTGTTTTAGTTTAGTGTTTATTGCATATGTTAACATGTTATTTAGCTTATCTTTGAAAAAAAAATATTGCATGTAGTTTATTTTGCATGAATCCAGTTATTAGATAGTAAAAGTCTGTTTTTGGCCAATGATGAGATTTGAATTGTGTGGACAGTTAGTATTGATTATTTAGGCTTTGAGGTGACTTCCTATTATAAATTAGATCTTTTTCTATTTGACACTGGTATAATCAGGTTAGCACGTTAGAAACAACTATGTTGGTTGATTAAGTTTAAATTGGCACATAATAGAATTCTTAAGGATAATACTAGTTTGAATGAATGAAAGACATGAATAGGCAAAGATGGCTAAAGTTAGACAAAAACTTAAGTTTGGGGGAAAAAAAGTTGGGATATATAAGCTCTCAGTTCAAAAAAAATGAATAAATACTGTGACTAATCTTGTTTCGGGGCCTTTGTAACTTGAGTAAGTAAGCCCGAGGGGATTGTCTCTACACCTAGCGCCATAAGGTCTTTATGGTCTAGGAGTCGTTGGTCGAAAGCTCGCTAAGGGGTAGCACTGTTAGCCTAATGGAATGAGACATTGCACAGTCATGGGAAATAAAAAAAAATAAAAAATAAAAGAAGAAGAAAAAAAGTCAATAAAATTGGAAAAGAGCAAAAAGCCCCCGTAATAAAAAAAAACTACAACATAAGTCTCCCGAATTGGACTTTTGAACTTGGTGGATGTTTGACTTTGGTTAGATCTAGCTTGTTTGTGAATTTTATGAGTTTACACTGTATGATGCCTTTAAAGAGATCTATTATGTGTTGTATTTAGCAGTATATCAGTTGGTATGGTTGTTGAGCGCGCACACACACACACATACACACTATATTAGTAAGAACAATTTAAGATTTAATAAGTAATTGAGAAGTGATTGGTTTAGATATGATGTACTATCGTGTTTACTTGATTTCTCTGAGGCTTTATGAGTAGACTATGTTCTGTCTTAATGCTAGATTCATAGTTGTAGCATAGTTAATTGCATTGCATATCATTTTGCTTGAGGACAAGCAATGTTTCAAGTTTGGGGGAATTTGATGAGTAAGTTTTTACCCTATAATTTATCTTTATTTAGCTTGATATATTTTTAGTTTTTGAGTATTTCATGTTGCTTTTGATGAGTTTTTGTTCTTGTTGCAGGATATTAAGTGAGCACATCAAAATGTTGGCATTGGAAGACAGTTCAAGAAAAATTTGACATACTACATCACTTGTAGCAGAGGCACGCCGTGATAAAAAAGGAAAAGCGGCGAAGCGCTATGTGCATGCGTGAGAGGAAGGCTATGACACGACATTGGCATGAAGAATGAAGGAAAAGCAATTTAGACATCTTTTGGACTAAAATATGAAAGCAAGTGCAATAAGGGAAGATTGAAGGACTTTTAACACCAAGTTGGATGAATGTTCTTAGCTTGGAACTTGGATTTCATTGTAGATCTACTTCTTAGCTTTCCTGAACATCTTGAATCATCTCAATCGGAGTTTGAATGCGAGAGTTATGGCAAGCAAATCTAGCGATTGAAGCACATTTCAGCGAAGGTCAAGCAGCCTTGACGTTATTAGCCATTGGCAAGTAAATCTAGCGAAGCATCAGAGGTGGTCCGATGATGTTAGCTGTTGAAGCACATTGCAACGAAGGTTAATCAGCCTTGACGTTATTAGCCGTTGGCAAGTAAATCCAGCGAAGCATCGGAGGTGGTCCGATGTGTGACGCCCCCAAAATGGGTATACAGCACTTATTTTGAGTCGCCAGATATCACACTATAAAAATCAAATACAAACTTCATTTATATAACTGTTAAACTGTCGTATAGAATACGACCACATTTAACTGTGAGTTTTAATACAAATGTATGTAACTCTCATGGTACCTCGACCACAACCTTACAATGATACTTTACATAAAAGTGTAGTCAAAAACTGTTTTAGAAATTAAAATCTTTGGGAAGTGCTCAAGGAAACCTTCATACATGGGAGGCCATGCGTCTAGGTTATGATAGATATCATATGTCCACAGAATTATCCTTGGTTGACCCAATAGACCCCAAAGAAAAACGAGAAGATTACTATCATCTTCTTTCCAATGGTGAGTCTTCTCTTGATATATAATTATCTCCACTGTCTCCAAGTGAAAATTATATTTCAAATAAACTCCAAGATCATATAGGTAGTGCTCGTAGATATACTCAGCAAGTGGATGTGCACAACCCTGTCTTATGATAACACAAGGTTGTATGTCATTAGACATCTTGTATGATAATGGCAAAACACCCTTCCAAAGTTGGGTTCATCTCACCCTATTCGGTTCACCAAAATTAAATATCAAATGACGTATACAATATAACACATTTATCTAAAGTTCTGAACAAATTTATTTCCATACTATTTAGGGAGAACCTCAACAAATATATAGACCACCGCTCTATTCCCCTCGTTATCCCTTATCTAATTCGACCCAGCTACACTCTTATTACCTGAAAGAAATTGTGAAGCAAAAAGGGTGAGCACAACTAGCCAAGTAAAGAATATCATGACTAAAGATAATTAAATTATCAATAGCCTTCGTCAATAATAAATCAGAGATTTAGAACATATGGTAGATGATAAAACTTTTCAACCATAGTTGTCGCGGAACGAGCAATCCATTAGAAGAGTCAAATAGACCATAAAGTCTATTATCTTCTCCATGTTCAAAGTTCATCTATGCACTACAGGCCACAGATGACTTTCATCATAATATAAGCATGAGAATAATGACAATGATATAAAGAATCAATCAAATGAGATAAATGATAAATATTAAATATTTATAATACAATTTATCCAAATGCTCATAATAACCAAATGTTATTAATCACTTAATAATCTCATAATCTAATATCATTAATATTATAACAATATTTTAATCATTTCTTAAACTTATAAACAATTTATTTTAATTATTTACACTTTATCAAATAATGCATTTAATCATTCAAAAATGTCATACTCATAAGATTTTCATCATCAATGATCAAATCCCTCATCAAAAATCTGCATATACCCTATATAGGATTCTCAACCCATAAAATCCAATTTTCCAATTTTATTACTTCACATAACATATTTAATTTATTTACTCATATTTAGTTCATTTTCATGAAAAATACCAAATCAGTCCCAAAAATATTTCTTTTCTAGAATTTAGCAGAATATAGTCCCATATTGAACATATATTTTTCTCAGAATTTTTAAAATTCATTTACTATTTTTCATATGGCTAAAACTGCCAAATATTTAGACATTTATCATAAATTATATTTTTGTCCAAAAATTTTGAAATTTACAGGATATACTCCTGTTGTATACATGTACTCCTAATAAAAATTTCACCAATTTTGGAGTTAACCACAAGGAGTTATAAGGGTTTACTTTTAAAATAGTCTTTTCCTATAAAATTCATAACTCCTAATGTATACATCCAAAAAATCGCCATTTTTGGACACAATATAGAAAACTCATCAAATTATCATTTCAATTTTTTCCAAAATTTTTGAGGGTCAAAAAAATTATGAAACTGCCCCTGGCAGAAACCCCTTTTTGAATGAAAATACTATTTATATGAATACGAAGGATCATTCACCATGCATGTGGTAATCCACATAGACAGGTTATTCTAACAGAATAATAAAGAATGGAATAACAGAAGAATTCACCATGCATGCGATAGACCGCATGCATGTGTTATTCCCAATGAATAATAAAGAATGGAATAACAACGGAATTCACCATGCATGCGATAGATCGCGACGCATAAAAGTTATTCCAGCAGAATAATAAAAATGGAACTGTGTCATGCGTAAACGCACGAGATAGGATATTCAAATGTAATAATAAAGAATGAAACCGGTGTCATGCGTGAACGCATGAGACATATGATATTCTCGACGAATAATAAAGAATGGAATAATGTAAGAATTTCACCATATATACTAGGTGTTCACATGATACAAAGTTATTCCAATGAATAATAGATAATGGAATAATAGAAGCTCTCTTCATGAATACAAAAGAAATAATACCCTTTACGAGTACAACAAATAATATCCCTTACCATAGAAGAAACTAGATATAGGAGTAGTGAAGCAGCCGAATACTTTTCTTCTTTCTCTCTATAGTTTCTCTCTCTAGAGTTTCAGTGAATTCATAAGAAATAATGAAGGAATGAGCTTCTATTTATAGGAGAATGGACTGAATAGTAACTAATTCATGAACGGTCCAGATTGATTTACTTTTAAACAGACGGTCCATATTGATTTACTATGCAGTATTAATAAAATATTCTAATAAAACAAAATCTTTTAAATAAAATATAATATATTCTATTTATAATCTAATAAAATGAATAACTTTATAAAAGTATTTTATTTTATATAAAAAGATTTTACTATACAAACACTATGCAGGCACTATGCAAACACTATGCATAATAGAATATTATATATTTTATTTATAGTCTAATAAAACGAATAACTTTATAAAAGTATTCTGCTTTTATATAAAAAGATTTTACTATGCAAACACTATGCAGCACTATGCAAACACTATACATAATAGAATATTATATATTCTATTTATAATCTAATAAAACAAATAACTTTATAAAAGTATTCTGCTTTATATAAAAAGATTTTACTATACAAACACTATGCATAATAAAATATAATATATTCTATTTATAATCAAATAAAACAAAACTTTATAAAAAGTATTCTATTTTATATAAAAAGTTTTCTGTTTTATTACATTTATAATAATAATAAAACAAACTTTATCACCATTATTATAATTCACAATATTAATCGACCAGGTCGTTCCCAAGAAAGAGGGGGCTTTCCAATAAGGATTTTTCCCTATTGGCGCGCAATTAGGTGACCAAACCTCTTCTTGGCAGAACTTCTAGACATCGTTATATTGCAAATATTAATATTAATAACTTCATCGTCTCAATTATTGATTTAATAATATATAAAATATCGATAATAATTGAATCAAATAACGTCAGATACTATACAGCAATTACTGTAGCAATAATTGAACAAAATTGAGTGACTTCTCACGTAAGCATCAATAATCAATACCGTGTGCTACTATGAAACCACGCGTATTATTGTACTTTTACTACCGAGCAGTTCAACAGTCACTACAAAAAAACAGCTCATTACTAACGGCCAAAGGTTGCATGCCAACCCTCTCTTCCGCTTGATGAGGTCATTAAGCGACGCACCGTCTGTCATCGCCTCTCCGTCATGCCAGATGGGTCGTCAGCCTCGCCTCCGTCGCTAACACCATCGGCAAGAGTGTCATTCTTAGATGGGGTCATTGATTTGACGGTCGGTAGTTTAAGAATGACACATTGACGATGGCATTGGCGACGAATACACCGTCAGTAATATTTTTCCCAAAAAAATAAAAAATAGTCATTGCCGACGGCATGCCGTCGCCAATGACCCTTATCTCCCGTCGCCAATGAGTTTTTAATAAAAAAAAAAATTTTAATTGCAAAATACCCCTGTTCATTTACATATACATAATTATACATGTTATAAACTAAAGAAAAATTATAAAGAATTCTTCATGAACGCATATCAATAACAATAATAGCTTTTCCTATATCAACCATCAAATATGTAAACAACGTAATGACTTATAGATAAAAGTCGTACAATGTAAATACAAAATATAATCTAAACTCTAGTCTGTACAACTTAAAAGTTGTATAAATATACATATATGATCGAGAATGCTCAGATCACCATCGTTGTTTGGTTCCATCACCGGGTCCCACTTTGGTCCCACTACGGACCCACCTCCTGGCCCCGATTGCCGATCCCACCCTCAATAGTCTCATCAGCATCAGCACGACGGTCATCACCATCTCCACCACGGGAATCGCCTGTGCCACAGCCTCCACCCGCCAAAGTCTCATCAACAAGACCCTACAATTAATATTAAAATATTAATAACGAATTCGAAAATAGAGCATATTTAAATTAGTTTTGTTTGTGTTCGTCAAGTGTTGAGTTTTGCAAACTGGACGATAACTCGAATTCCGTATGTCGAAATCGAGTCCCGTAAGTTTTAACGCGTGTCAAATACCTACGCGGTGCTATGTGTGTGTTTGCGTGGCATTCGTACTGCCGATGCGGGTTTTGGGCTATTTTTTGGCTTTTTACCTAAGTGTTGGCGAGTTTTGCAAACTGGACAATAACTCGGATTCCGTATGTCAGAATCGAGTCCCGTAAGTTCTAACGCGTGTCTAATACCTACGCGGTGCTATGTGTGTGTTTGTGTGGCATTCGGACGACCGATGCGGGTTTTGGGCTATTTTTTGGATTTTTGCCTAAGTGTTGGCGAGTTTTGCAAACTGGATGATAACTCAGATTTCGTATGTTAGAATCGAGTCCCGTAAGTTCTAACACGTGTCTAATACCTACGCGGTGCTATGTGTGTGTTTGCGTGGCATTGGACTACCGATCTTGGGTTTAGGGTCATTTTTCGCTTTTTGCCTAAGTGTTGGCGAGTTTTGCAAACTGGATGATAACTCAGATTTCGTATGTCGAAATCGAGTCCCGTAAGTTCTAACACATGTTTAATACTTACGCGGTGCAATGTGTGTGTTTGCGTGGCATTCGGACGTCCGATGCGGGTATTGGGCTATTTTTTGGCTTTTTGCCTAAGTGTTGGCGAGTTTTGCAAATTGGAAGATAACTCGGATTCCGTATGTCGGAATCGAGTCCCGTAAGTTCTAACACATGTCTAATACCTACGCGGTTCTATGTGTGTGTTTGTGTGGCATTCGGACGGCCGAAGTGGGTTTAGGGCTGTTTTTTGGCTTTTTGCCTAAATGTTGGCGAGTTTTGCAAACTGGACGATAACTCGGATTTCGTATGTCAGAATCGAGTCCCGTAAGTTCTAACACGTGTCTAATACCTATGCGGTGCTATGTGTGTGTTTGCGTGGCATTCGGATGACTGATGCGGGTTTAGGGCTATTTTTTGGCTTTTTGCCAAGTGTTGGCGAGTTTTGTAAACTGTACGATAACTCGAATTTCGTATGTCAGAATCGAGTCCCACAAGTTCTAACACGTGTTTAATACCTACGCGGTGCTATTGTGTGTTTGCGTGGCATTCGGACGTCCGATGCGGGTTTTGGGCTGTTTTTCGGCTTTTTGCCTGAGTATTAGCGAGTTTTGCAAACTGGATGATAACTCGGATTCCGTATGTCGGAATCGAGTCCCGTAAGTTCTAACGTGTGTCTAATACCTACGCGGTGCTATGTGTGTTTTTGCATGGCATTCGGACGTCCAATGCGGGTTTTGGGGTATTTTTCAGTTTTTTGCCTAAGTGTTGGCGAGTTTTGCAAACTGGATGATAACTCGGATTACAGTATATCTAATCGAGTTACGTAAGTTCTAACACGTGTTTTAATACCTCACGCGGTGCTATGTGTGTGTTTGCGCGGCATTCTTGGACGTCCGATGCGGGTTTTGGGTCATTTTTCACTTTTTTTACCTAAGTGTTGGCGAGTTTTGAAAACTGGAAGATAAATCGGATTCCGTATGTCGGAATCGAGTCCCGTAAGTTCTAACACATGTCTAATACCTACGCGGTGTTATGTGTGTTTGTGTGGCATTCGGACGGCCGATGCAGGTTTAGGACTATTTTTTGGCTTTTTGCCTAATTGTTGGCGAGTTTTACAAACTGGACGATAACTCGGATTCTGTATGTCAGAATCGAGTCCCGTAAGTTCTAACACGTGTTTAATACCTATGCGGTACTATGTGTGTTTTTGCGTGGCATTCGGACGTCCGATGTGGGTTTTGGGCTATTTTTCGGCTTTTTGCCTAAGTGTTGGCGAGTTTTGCAAACTGGACGATAACTCGGATTTCGTATGTCAGAATCGAGTCCCGTAAGTTCTAACACATGTTTAATACCTATGTGGTGCTATGTGTATGTTTGCGTGGCATTCGGACGTTCGATGTGGGTTTTGGGCTATTTTTTGGCTTTTTGCCTAAGTGTTGGCGAGTTTTGCAAACTGGACGATAACTCGGATTCCATATGTCGGAATCGAGTCCCATAACTTCTAACACATGTCTAATACCTACGTCGTGCTATGTGTGTGTTTGCGTGGCATTCGGATTGCCGATGCGGGTTTAGGGCTATTTTTTGGCTAAAAGCCTAAGTGTTGTCGAGTTTTGCAAACAGGACGATAACTCGAATATCGTATGTCGGAATCGAGTCCCATAAGTTCTAACACGTGTTTAATACCTACGCGGTGCTATATGTGTGTTTGCATGGCATTCGGAAGTCCGATGCTGGTTTTGGGCTATTTTTGGCTTTTTGCCCAAGTGTTGGCGAGTTTTGCAAACTGGACGATAACTCGGATTCCGTATGTCGAAATCGAGTCCCGTAAGTTCTAACACGTGTCTAATACCTACGCGGTGCTATGTGTGTGTTTGCGTGGCATTCGGACGTCCGATGTGGGTTTTGGGCTGTTTTTCAGCTTTTTGCCTAAGTGTTGGCGAGTTTTGCAAACTGGACGATAACTCGGATTCCGTATGTCAGAATTGAGTCCCGTAAGTTCTAACACGTGTCTAATACCTACGCGGTGCTATGTGTGTGTTTCTGTGGCATTCGGACATCCGATGCGGGTTTTGGGCTGTTTTTCGGCTTTTAACCTAAGTGTTGGCGAGTTTTGCAAACTGGACGATAACTCGGATTCTGTATGTTGGAATCGAGTCCCGTAAGTTCTAACACATGTCTAATACCTACGCGGTGCTATGTGTGTTTGCGTGGCATTCGGACGGCCGATGCGGGTTTATGGCTGCTCTTCGGATTTTTGCCTAAGTGTTGGCGAGTTTGGCAAACTGGACGATAACTCGGATTTCGTATGTCAGAATCGAGTCCCGTAAATTCTAACGCGTGTCTAATACCTACGCAGTGCTATGTGTGTGTTTGCGTGTTATAGAAATACAAATACAAATTACAATTATAAATTACATAAATTAAATAAAGAAATACATAATTTAATTATTTTTACCTGTCGAATATGTGGTGGGAAGATGTTGGCCAAGACAACTGCACAAACGCGGATAGCCTCCTCCCGTACTACACCCATGAGGTCGTCAACGGCGGCTGTAGGATCTATAGAGTTGTGGACAACCTCCTGAGCCAGCTGGTAGATCCGCTCGCGTGATGGTGCGCCTGACTGTACAAAATCGCTCGCCTTACATTTGAATACAACTAAAAGAGGATAACATACACATACAACTATATTATTAAACATTCGTAAATACTATATTTGAAAACAATAACAAAGAGGATAACATACAGATACAACTAAAAGAATGCAATATAAATAGTAACACCTTTAGTAGATGAATATAAGTTGAAGATAATGATTGCACTGCTACAAACTATTACATTTGAATACAACTAAAAGGACAAAAAGAGTACATACTCCTAATCATTTATATCGTCAAAGCCATCAATATTAGAATCGTCATCTTCGAGCAATAGATCTTCACTATCGTTGCCATCACCATCTTCGTCGTCCTCAACGATTTTTTCAATTATATCTACCTCCTTAACAACATCGTCTTCACTTTCAACAACGACAACATCATCCTCTTCTTCACTAGACTCACTAATAATTGTTACATCAGCAGGTGTGACACTAGTAGACTCGACTTGTAAAGGTTCATCGTCTGGACAAGGAGTTGTGCCTTGAAAACCACGGGCACTGGTGGTTATAACAGCATGCCATGGGCTTGCAGGGGTCTTAACACTCCGCGCGTAGTACACCTGTGTTGCTTGACTTGCTAAAATAAAAGGCTCGTCCATACCACTCATCAGTCTTAGTTTTGACTTAACGTTAACAGTCACCCGTCCTGATTTTTTTTCTACTTTAACTCCATTCTCAACATCAAACCAATGACAATTGAAGCAAACTAATTCTTTATGACCCCAATATTTGAGCACGCTAACTTCTAGCAATCGTCCATACCAGTCATCCCAAATGTTATCGTAGCAGTTACCTTTCACCACAACACCAGAATCAGCAGAAGCGACTTCCCCAATATTGCAACACTTAAATCTGTAACCGTTGACAATGAAGCATGTATAAGTATCTACAGATCTTTCAGGGCCATCAGCTATAAGCTTTAGTCGATTGTCAGCTAACTCATCTATGAGGACCTAATGTACATTAACACAACATATTCTAAAGTTAATTACGCCATAAGAATAAATCTATGATGGTAGAGTCATTGAACTTGTAAAGGTTAGACTTACATGATCTTTAAACCATTGCACAAATTCTTCATTTCTCAAATTTTGCAAATCCCCGTCCGATATACTCGGATTCGCTTCACGTACTTCAGCATTATATTGACTACAGCACAGTTATATACTCAATGTGTTTGTAAAGGAACTTGACACAATTATACCAGACATATATAGTTATGACTACTTATATAATGTATGGCGCTACTTCATTCATGTTGACAAGTGCATATAATGTGGCAGCTGCATACTCACTATAGGTCAAGAAGCGCCTTTTTTTACCACCGAATGGGCGTACAGGATGACTAAAGGCCGTTAATTCTCCATTTTCCTCGTGCGCAACAGCCTGATTCCGACGTAAGTGATTATGCTTCGTCTGAACATTCTGCTCAAAATACAACAAGCAAAAATTAACAAGTTCCTCCATAACATAACTTTCAGCAATTGACCCCTCTACATGGGCTCTATTCTTCACCTTTTGCTTTAGACATCGCATATACCTATGTGATATATAGATTAGCAAAAAAGAATGAACATTTTACCGTATTAAAAACATTAATGTCATTACCTCTCAAATGAATACATCCATCTATATTGTACCGGACCGCCAAACTTAGCTTCGTATAGCAAGTGAATAGGCAAATGCTCCATTGAATCAAAAAATGATGGGGGGAAGATCATTTCTAACTTGCACATTATTTCCACTATCTGCATCTCCATTTTATCTATGTCTTTGAGCTGAAGCTCCATCAAGCATAGATCTCTGAAGAAATTAGAAAGCTCTATCAGTGCTTCAACCACACGTTTTGGTAACAAGTCGATAAATGCCACAGGGATCAAATTCTGCATGAATACGTGACAATCATGACTTTTGAGACCCTGAAACTTCAACTCTTCGACTTTACAATACCTTGCTATATTCGAAGAATATCCATCTGGGAGCTTCAGTCCACTGATCCAATTACATATCAATATCAAATGTTCCCTGGTCAAAGTATATTCAGCTTTAGGCGTTACCGTCTTACTACCCTCCTGATACAACCACAGATCTTCCCTAATGTTCCTTTCTTCCAAATCAAGCCTCGACTTGTTGTTGTCCTTTGTTCTACCACTGGCATCTAGGACTGTATAAAAAATGTTATCAAATACGTTCTTCTCAGTATGCATTGGATCTATACAATGACGGATGCAGAGTGTAGCCCAATAAGGCATGTCAAAGAACATGGATCTGTGTGTCCAGTTGTGAACCTTACCATAACCATAAGCTCGCTCTAATCTATGATTCTTCCCTGGAGGTGGAAACTTCAAATAACTAATCCAACTCAACACTGCTGACCCAGAAAGACGGCTAGGTACTTGACGTTTCTCTATTTTTCAATTGAATTGTCTACTCATCCATCGATAACGATGTTCAATCGGTAAAAACTGTCTGGATGTTGCAAAGAAACACATTTTCCCCATGTTTGAGCCGCATGACTTTAATCGACCCCATGCACACGGGACATGACAAGCCCCGTGAGTCGACCATCCATTGATCATTCCTAACGTCGGAAGTCATTTATTGTCCACAAGAAAAAGTCGCCCTCATGTCAAAGTTACGCTTAAGAGATACATCATAAGTTTGAACCCCTTTTTCCCACAACATCTTCAACTCATCAACTAACGGCCTGAGGTATACATTGATGTCTTTACTCGGACTCTTATCACTCGGAATCAGTAAAGGCATGAACATGTAGGGATCTTTCATGCACATCGAAGGCGGGAGGTTATACACCACAATAATCACCGGCCAAGTTGAGTAGGGCTTTTTGTAAGACCCGTTAAATGGACTAAACCCATCCGTACCAAGTCCAAGCCTAACATTGCAAACCTCTTCAGCAAACGAGGGTGCTTGTTATCAAAAATTTTTCACTCAAGCCCATCTGCTGGGTGCGTCAGTTGACCTTCGACTATGTCCCATGTAAAGTGCCACCTCATATCCTCGGCGGTATGTGTTGACATGAACAACCGCTGAAGCCTCGGGGCAATGGGAAAGTAACGTAAGATCTTTCTTGGCACTTCTTTTCCCTTTTTCTTGCTCTGTTCATGGTATCTACTTGTACCACAAATATCACATGACCTCTTATCTTTATTAACATCACCGTAATACAACATACAATCATTCTCACAAGCATCAATCTTCTCATACCCTAGATTGAGCCTTTTGACCATTTTCTTCACATCATATTACGACTCCGGTAACTTATTGCTGC
This sequence comes from Panax ginseng, assembly GCA_020205605.1. NCBI lineage: Eukaryota > Viridiplantae > Streptophyta > Magnoliopsida > Apiales > Araliaceae > Panax > Panax ginseng. The sequence goes on from CM035135.1 coordinate 62,270,894, forward strand.
GAGTAAAGCACTCCTTCATAATGCTTAATAGTTCATTAAAACCTCTCTCGCCATACCATGCTCGTTCTTGAAGTGTAAAAACTTAGTCATGGCGCAGATAAGGCGGTATGCTTTTCGTGTCGTGCGTCATACGATGGCGTCATTGCCTTCATGCAATAACTCATAGAAACCATTAGCCCCGTCATTCAGCTCTTGCTCGACGCTACTGTCATCCTTGTCTGTATTCCACTGGAAGTATGAACCAGCAGCTTCGACTATCATGTTAGTACAGTTAAAGGTTTCGTCACCTCTAGATTCCGGTTCTGATTCATGTTCATCCAACCAGGTTTCCCCATGATAGATCCATGTCGTATAACCCTGCTTGAACCCATACGTAAATAAGTCGCACATGACATCACTCCTTTCCTTCCACACTTCATTCACACACCTCTTACAAGGACATCTAATCTCATCGCCGCTGACTTGCTCAAATGCGAAATTGAGAAACTGTTCAACCCCACTACGGTACTCAGAGCTAAGCCCACTCTTATCAGTGGCTACCCTACGTTCCATCCAACTTTGATCAACAGACATCTTGGACAACTGTCTGTATATATATGGAAAGTTAGACAAACACAATCAAGTCTCCAAGTTAATGTATATGCAAGCTTATGAGTTTCCTAACTTCATCTCCCACTCTAACGGGTCAGGCTTCTATCCCATTCCCGGATGTGTCACCTCACTGATGCCAACAACTTGAACACATCTTTAAATTTTTTAGAAATTTCGGCAGCACCTCCCCATGGTCTTCAAGTACACGAAATAGACTAACACATCGTAGTCTAAATATGCACCCGAAGAACGTCAAGATATATATACTGACCGAAAATTCAAAAAATATAAAGACGTGCTCAAGTCGTTAACACTGACCTAAGTGAGATCGAAACATACAAAAACAGTCCCAAAATGGGGACTATTTGAGATTCACTCCTACTAAGTGAATCTCAAACGGGTTTCTAAGCTTCCTAAACTATATGAAAATATGCACATGTCAAAGTAAAGATTATTTTTGTATAACAAAAAGAATACTAGCTTTTTATCAGGTCACAAACCATTATTAAACTATTATTAAACTAATTTTGGTAGGAATTTTTTTATTATTAAACTATTATGTTTGGTTAAAGGTACGAGATTAATGTGTTCTTTGTAAACTCTAAATCCTGTTATTACTGCAGTTATCCAAATTCAACTTGTATGCACTTGAATAACTCGAAAAAGTTGAGGTCTTGTCTTCATGCTACTGTAATATAAATAATTATCTTTTGACATATGTGGTTCCCCTTTATCAAGCTTCCTTTTCATCTATGCCAATTCAATATTCTTATATTCGATAGAATGGATTATTATGCATAACGTTAATAGTTAATTCTGTTTATAATGTTAAACTATTGTAGGTTATTTTACAGTTGATAAGGATTCAACCACTGAAAAGCTGGTTTTCAACCGAACTGTCACGCTTTGAGACAGTTATGGAAAGGGCGGGAAGTGATTGCCTTCAAAAGGTGAAAGGGTTGGGAAAGCAGCAATGAGAGCAATTTATAGGCTTGTGTAATTTTTAATTGGATGGTGAAATTTTTACAAGCCTATGCCAACTAGTTTAAGATAAGAATTGTCATTGAGTTGAATTATAAGAAGTCACATGCAACATAGACAAAATAATATTCCCCATGTTACACAAAAAGAGCCCAACTAGCCTATAAATTTTTTCCCGCAAAAAAGAGACCTCTTTATGATAATAATATAAGCACATGTTCGCATTCTAATTTCATTATCATGCCACAACTAAAGCTAACAACTTATTATTTTTAGAGGTCAACATGAAACAAATTCATCCTTAATATTTGCAAATGGGGATGAAATAAATTCATTCTTAAAATTCTAGAGGCTATGATAATACAATGGTCTAAAACTTTGCTTCACGTGATCTATTAGTGGAAACCCATGAAATATTATAATAACGTAAACAAATAATCGAAAACGTATTGACAAATAGTCATATATGCAATCACAATCAAATTTCAATAAACGAAGACAAGGGGATTAAACTAGAAGAAGAATATAGGTTATAGATCCCAATTTAATATTAATATCAATATCATATAAAACAAGACCCACAATCCAACAAATTTCGGATCACTCAAGAATGTAATTGTTACAGTATCTGGAATACCCAGATCAATAAATGATAATAAGAATTCGATAGCGACAATAAATAAAGAGAAAACAAAGGGGTGAGAAAATTCTCACACTTTGCACAAAATGGTTCATGAATCTTTGAGCGAGAAAAAATTGAAGAGAGACTTCTCATTTTTTTTCGTTTGACATTATCACACACAAAAAAAAAAACTCTAGCAAACATTGCAATTGCTATTTTCATGTAAACTTGCAAATATTTGAAAGAGAGGAAGATTAACTTGCAAACAATTGCGAATGAAATTGGGAAGACTCAAATTTGGGGAAAACTTGCAAAACATTATTAGCTAGGTTAAATTTGGGGAAAAGCGAAATTGGGATTACCTTGCGATCGAGAGAGACAGAGAGAAGAGGGACTTACAACGGAAGAGAGACAAAGACAGCAATAAGAAAAAAGGGTAGTGGGCGACGGCAAAGAGAAGCCAGTGATGGCAGCAGGAAAAAGGGGGAGAAAAAAGAACAAGAGAAATGAAAAAAATTTAAGTTACTGTAAGTTAATATTAACCCATTCTCGACGGCACTCAATACCGACGGCAAAGGCCGTCGCCTATGACCTTTTCCCATGCCCGCCAAAAAATTCCCACCAAAATTAGACCCGGGAAGGGTCATTCTAGACGGGCGTCATTGGCGACGGCTACGCCGTCGATAATGAGGTTATTGGCGACGGGGTTACTGCCGTCGCTAATGATGTCGTCGCCAATGACCTATTTTTTTGTAGTGAGTTTTAACGGTAAAACTTCCGCCGTTATTTTCATAAAAATATTTTTGTTGTTTTTTCAATCCGTTGTGGGGTCCACCAACGATTGTACTGTCATATGGATATTCCCCGATAAAAAGAATATTTTATATCAACTTGCTTACTTTGCAAAATTTTCACATATTACCCTTAACTTTAAACTTTTATCAATTTAACTATTTACTAAAATAGAAAAATTGAATACTTTGATTTCATAAAATTTGGGGTCTCACATGATGAGGTTAGCCGTTGAAGCACATTTTAGTGAAGGTTAAGCAGCCTTGACATTATCTGTAACGCCCGAGAAAATCAGATTTTTATGACAATTAAATTTTTATTTGATTATATGAATTAAATGAATTTAATTGATTATTATGTGAGTAAGCTATGTGAAGGTCGTTCTATGACCTAGAATGTGCTAACGTGGTTAGTATTCTGGCTTCGTGCTAGAATTATTTGTTTGGAATTTCTAAGACGAAAATAACTATTTTCCGAGAAATTTCTGTAAAAACACTATTCATCCGTTTTTGTTCAGGAAATTATTTTGAAATTTCGAGAAACGCGTAATGATGGAATATCGTGATAAGATGGAATATCTGATAATATTCCATTTATGACAAACGCCATTTTTTCCTGCAGACTTAAAACCTAAGGGTTGAGTATATTGATTTCCGAGAAGGAAATAATATGCGTAGAAGGAATTGTGTTAAGGTTAATGCGAGTGTTATACAAGTAAGATACTATTTAGTATCTATGTATAATACGTTGAGTAAATATGAAGTACAATATGATTATTGTACGTATAGTATTGGGAAAGAATACGTGAATTGTACGTGTAGAATACGATTCGTATTATAGAATTAAGATTAAGTCTTAATGAATAAGTCATTTGAGTTGGATTTCTATTAGTCCAATTATTAAATGACCAAGCCCAAGGAGATTAGTGAGTTGAGCCCAAGTCAAGGCCCAATGTTAATTTAGTTAAGCCCAATTCATTTAAACCAAACCGTGGATCGATCCGGTGGGTCACCGAATAGGTAAAACCCATGGGGCAACCCATGGGATGTCACTTTGCAAGTGGTGGGCCGGCTACTTGGAGTGGAAGCCAACCATAAGGCTTGGTAACCAAGTATTTTACTTGGTGACCAAGAGTGAATAGTAAGGAGGTGATGGTTCATTGTCCAAATTACCCTCCATTCTCATTTCCTATAAATAGAAAGCTAGGTTGATTCATTTTGGAGTTTTGAAATTTGCCAACCTAGATTATTTGAGAGAGAGAGAGAGAGCTAGACTTATAAAACATACACTTTGGAAGCTTGATCTTCTAGTTTTCCAAGAGAGTTTCACAAGGATTCTTAAGGTATAATCCTTACCTTTCATCTTCATCTCTTTTTGATTTTTCTTTTATCATGAAAAATCATAGATGGGTAGTATATGTCTTGTATAGGAGATTAATGATGGCTTATCATAGATTCAATCTCTACAAGTCATGAGATTATAAAAATCATAAGGTTTAATACAGTTTTGAACCATGAAAATATTATTTGTTGAGATTGATCGTTTATAAACGATTGAACTCCATCAATACGTTAATATTTGCATCTTATTTGGTTAGGATGTAGATATGAAATCCATGGAGTATTCCATGTGATTTGGCTTAGAGAACCCTAGTAACGAAGTTATGGCAAATTTTACGTAATTAGACGTTAAACGTTGAATTCCAGATTAGAGGTTAAAAGTTACCGTAAGACTTGAAAATATTGGTTTTCAATGTCAATACGTGAGATAGGGTGATTAAGAGTTGTGGGTTCAAGAATCGTCGGATTCCGACTTAAAACGAAGAAAATGAGCATTGAACGCTCTTTAACATTTACGAACGTCTAAAAATAAACTTAATAGTGAATTTTGAGTTATTGGATTCAAAAGTGTCGAATTCTTATATGAATACGTAGATTATATTATTTATGATGTGTAGGCTTTTGAATGGACCAAATCGGGCTTATAACGAAGAAGTTATGGCCCCGGGAATTTCATAAAGTTTTTCAAAATTTGTTGGAATTGGAGATTTAGGTGCAGCGCATGGCACGCTGATATAGTGTTAAATCTTTGCAACAGTGGCCAACAAAGTAAAGTTGAGTACTACTAAATGGCACCACAGTATACCATTGTTCCGAGCCTTGACCTTGTATGACCCATCGAGGCCCAAACATCGCTAATTGGCGTAATATAAATGATCTAATCTAGTATCAAGATAGGTCGTAGCCACAGCCATGAGTTCAAGAATGTTGTTAATGACTTAGGTTTTGAACTTTATTTGTTCAGGAACCTAAAGGGGTAATGTTTGTACACTTCATAAGTGTATTAAAGCTATTACTATACTACCTATACTCAGGTATATGGTATTGAACTTAGGAGCTGAATGCATGTTAATGAGTTATGAGTGATGAACAACGTTGGTACCTCGCCGACAATGTTAGAGTCCGGTTAATAACGTAAGTTGGTTAATAATAAAAGGAACGAAGAAGGGTAAAAAGTCGAGTTGACTTTATTATTGATATTAAGTTAACTAAGACATAGAAGAGAAAGAAGCTTATAGAAACAATGTGAACATTTGTTTGATAGCTACTTACAGTGTGCTATGTGAATATATCATGTAGATTCTGTAAAGGCTGTGGTCAGTCGATTAAATTATTTGAAGACGCTGAAAGGCAAGTTTTCTTAACGCTTGTCTAACTTCCATGTTAGCCAAGTTTTATGTTGTGACACCCCCAAATCCGGTACTTCCATTTCCACAGAATTTGGTGTTCACTGTACAAACGTCATCTATCTATCTACCCATAAATAAATGCAAACCATGCAATAGATAGAATAATAAATAATAAATTTCTCCTTATGGGGTTACATCAACTGCATAATAAAAAAAAATCCCAGGTTACTCTAACCTTAAATCATCTGTGCGGAAACATAAACAAATAAGTCTTAAATAACATCAATTCTAAATAACATTACATAACCACATAAATAATCAGTCTTCATTACTTACTAATCTTGCCCTTGCCCTTACTAGTGGAAGGTTCGTCTGCTCTTCGTTCTTAACTGCAATGTTTACGCAAGAGTGAGCATAATTGCCCACAAGTATAACAATATAACAAATGACTAATAATAACAAGCAAATGAATTAACAACTTCTGATATAAAAGCTCAACTTTTGAATCAAGAATGAATAACAAGAATCAAAAGAACTTCTGAGGGTCATAAGACCTTTAACTATGTCCTAGGTTGTCAAGTGTTTATACTTGAAACCTTTAACAGTCATAAGAGTATGGACTCTTCTTCTCGTACTTAGGGGGATCAGCCCTTAGTACCATATTGTGCACAATATCTTAACGATAATGCGTAAGTAATCCCCTATACAGGGTTGTTCATCTCAGTTTGACATTCGAGTCCGCACCAAAGGAAGTTTGGTTTGGATAATTCATCAAGGGTTCTGAAATTTAGAATGCTCATCAACTATGGACTAGTCGAATCAATAAGGGTTCGCTAGTCTAATAAGGTTTAACAATAACTGATAATTTAACTTGGATAAAATCTCAAAAGTATACAATAGAATAATTATTGTATAACAACATCATGCTTGAAGGATTAATAAGCTTTAATATACGAAACAGACTTAATCAATAATAATGAGAGTTTGCTCAATGATAACAAGCAGGGTTAGGAAACTTGCCTCGTGCGTAGATTACACGTTAATAAAACTCGCTCTTTGATTTAAATCCTACATATCATTCATGTTCATAATACCAGTCAATTATAACGTACCAAACCTCACAAGTTTATTCCTTGTCTAACTCAATTTATGACTACACTTAGTCAATTACTACACTTATTGTCAAAAATTAAGACTTCACAAACAATAAGGTAACTATGCACTTGATCATTCAATTCACACGTAATTGTGTTATGGACATGTTAAGAATTTATTCTAACACCTCATTATATGTCTAACAAGTTTTTATAATCATTAGACTAAGTTGCTATCACATTTCTATATTTGAATACTAAAAAAAACATTTTCTGGACATTCTGCTAAGTGGTATTTCATTTCCACTATTATCTTAGGTCTTAGCGCTTTCTGGCGCCATGGCGTTCTTGGTGGAGACATGGCGCTTCTGGCCATGGTGGCTAACAAGACACTGTGTATTTATTTGAGGTTTCAATTTTGGAGTTAGCGCCGCGACACGAAACTCCAGATTTTGATTCTCAATTCGCGAAGAACACAGAGTTCAGTGAATTAAACATTACATAATCATTAAATCCCCAATTTAAACATACCCACATGTTAGAATTCATATATAATCAATACCCAACATTTATAGAGTGATTTTAACCCATTAAAACACATAATCACGGAATTAAATTATGCAAATTATACTGTTCTTGATGTTCTTGAAGTTTTGAACATAAATTCTAAAATTCAATGTCATAGATTTGATATAAGACCAAATCCAACCATTCGAATTTTGTTTTGTTCGTTTTATCATGCATAATCACATATAAGTGGAAATTTTGTAGAAAAATTTATGGTTGACATATTAAAATTATGTATAAGGCCCATATGGCCAAATAACATACTCTGTAAATTTTTGAAACAACAAGTCATAATATTATGAAACTTATGATATGGAATCATATACAATATATATATAAAACATGCTATGGTACACGAATTATTACATATATCACTAACATAGTTTCCCAATTTACAGAGACTCGCAGAAAGTATGAAAGCCATTTTTATCAAAACTTAAATAACATAAAATATGAGAATTGGGTTGGGGAAAAATTACCCAAAGTGTAGAATATAACTTTTACAGAAGGTGAAATTCTTCTCAACTGTTCTTCAATCAGACACTCACAATCTCCTTAACAATTTTCTAAATTCTCAAACTCTCTCTTTTCCCTCTCTGTTTAATGCCAGACTTAGCCAAAAAATAAAAAGGAAGGAAAGGAAAGACGTATAATATAGGAATTGAATCGCGTTGGTGGTCGATTACCCGACCATGGGTTAACTCGCCCATAACCTCCCTTAGTGCCATGTTTGGCTAGCAAGAAAAAGTTTCAAAACCATTTAATTTAATAAAACCTTATCATATAGTTTAAATAATGTCACACTCCTTTATAAAATAAATCAATATCTTATTTAATTTATTTAAATAAAATATAATAATTTCTCAATAATGCATATAGTCACATAATTAAATTTCTCATTTAATAATAATATCAAATTATTAAATCTCTAATTAATAATTAAATTAATTAAAAATAACATTAAGCTTATTAAATATTTCTTTTAATACAATAAGCTCACATAATCACATACTTGAATAATAAAATTCTCCACATTAATTTAATAAATATAACACATATAATTAAATTAATCTACCACAACTTCATCAATTAATTATTTAATCTAATAATTAATTCATCGAAAAATATTTATTCAATCCAATAAATATTTAAAATTAAATTACAAAATCTCGGTTGTCACATATGTGATTCGTTGAACTAGATTGCAAGACTTGTTTTAAAGAAAGGGTCGATGCCAGATTTTAATTAATTTCGGCTAGACTATTCGTAATATATAGATTGATTATGATTCATATCTTTCTATATAAAAATGTTAACGCTATCCTATGCCCAGTGATTGGTACGGATGTGAAGGTAAGGTTTGTCTATGAACAAACGAAAGTATTTTTCATCGATTATTCGATGGGCACGCGAGTTTGCCAAAAATATTAAACGTAAATCGTTTAATGAATGAGTGTTGATCAACATAGAGTACTATAGTTTGATCACCTAGAAGTGCTAAATAAGTTATCGGATGAAACGGCCTTAGTGTTGTGGACTCCTTTTCAAGTATGAAAATTGAAAGTTCTTCGTTCATGGTCTATCGTATTCGTTTCGTAATTCTAATCTATTCTATACTTTGGGAATTGATGTTATGAACTATTAAAGTATTATTGATTCATAATACTTCTTAACTATTGTTCTGTTATGTCGGAATTGTTATATAATTCACGAATGTGGTATTACTGTTATCTTTGATTAAACTTGTTGAGCTGTCATGCTCACTTCTTGCTTGAATTATATAACTGCAGTTAAGGATGAACGTACTGTGAATGCCAATAGAGATAAGGGCAAAGCTAAGATGGATGCTTAGGCATTATGTAATAGTTTAGTAAGTTTGTATGTATTATACATTATGAACAATGAACGATGTAATTGGTTTATGAACCTGGGAAGGATTTTTACTTTGATTGTAATAAGAAGATAGTAATTACATTCATTTTTTTGTATTTCAATGGAATGATTATATTGATGTTAGTACAGTGGAGCACCATATGTCGGGTTGAAAGATACCAGAATTTGGGGGCGTCACAGGTTGGTATCAAAGCCTTAGGTTATAAAACATAAGGGGGGGAAAACCTTAGGCTAATAATCTCATAAGGAAGGTAAAGTCCGAGGAATGAAATTCAAGTCCATTGAATTAATAAGGTATTGAGATAACTCAGTATCGAAAGGATTAAAAGATGGAAATTAATCTTAAAGATATTAAATGTGATTTGTGCTTATACTATTATGTATTATGTACTAATCAACGTGTTATGTGTTTGTAGATGTCAATCGATAGCTTGATGTTTAGAAACGTGGAAATGATAAGTGAGGATTTAGTGAATCAAGTTGAGATAGTACCAATGCCAGTGGCGGAGGTACCAATAGTTGTACTAGATGACTCAGACATTGAGGAGTACATCTCTGAGGAGGAAAACTCTGAGGAGACTATGGGTTTAGCATCATACCTTAACGAGATGCTAGACATGGAGGAGGAAATAGAGGTGACATCGGTTAATACGATGGTGCCTACTCAGGAGCCGACACCTCCGGATGCAATGAGAGCATTGTATCTGTCTATGTTGGATAGGAATGTGCATCTACACACAGTAGTAGAGACTCAGATTGAAGAGATAACCGCCCTTTATGAGGCGAAGGAATCTGCAGAGGCAGACTTTGAGTCAGAGCACGACGAGAAAGTGCTTATGACTGATAAGGCTCGTGACTATAAGGATGAGGTCCTTTAGCTACAGAAGAAACTGGTTGAGAAAGACCAGAAGATAGCTAGGATGTCATACATCCACGAATGCGCTCATGAGGATTTCAAGCTGAAAATTGCTTGTTATTCTATTGAGTCAGGGCAGACTCGACATACCATAAGTCAAGATATAGTGTCGATTCTGGCAAATCAGAAATATGAGAATGTCGTTCGACAGTGTTAGTAGATCGTTAGATCTTTTTGTATATGGTGGTAGTGACGTAAAGCCCTCTTTTGTATAATTAAAGGGTAGTCTTTTTGTAAATCCCAATTTTTGTAGAAGGCAATCGCGGGATAGTATGTAATATCTTTTGGCTAAGGGAACATGATGTAAATAGTTTTGACTATGAAAGCATATTTATATAATGAAGTTTTTATTAAATGTGCTTGTTGTGGTATGAATGGTTGTTATTAATTGAGAATGATAACCGAGTACTTAAATAGATAATAACGAAGCTTTATTTATTTAATCAAAATTATGCATCCGAGAAGGAGACAACGTAACCAAGAGGCCGAGTCTCATAATGAGAATCAAGGGGGTCCTAATAACCCTATGCAAGAGTTCGTTAATTTATTAACGGCTGCATTTAACCAAGTGGGGGGTGGGATTCCTGTAGCTCTTGGGGTAACAAGAACAACTACCTTTAAGGACTTTAAAAGTGTGGGTCCTCCCGAGTTCCGAGGAACGACGGACCCTTTAGAAGCCCAGACGTGGGTAAGAGAGATTGAGAAGGCGTTTGTGATAAAAACATAAGTGAGGCGCAAAAGACTTCTTTTGCGACTTACATGATGAAGAGGGAAGCCAACTACTGGTGGGAGGCTCACCAGGGTGGGGCTAGGACAGAGGCTGTTACGTTGGAACAGTTTAAGAAGGTCTTCTTCAAAAACTATTTCCCTACTAGCATGCAGGGTAGGATGGAAATTAAGTTCCTAGAACTTAAGCAGGGGGATATGACGGTTCCCCAGTATGCCGCCAAGTTTAACGAATTGGCGAGATTTATTCCACACCAGGTGGATATAGAGGAGATAAAGGTGCGCAGGTTTGAGCAGGGCTTAAAACCCTGGCTCTATAGTAGGATATCGGTTTTCCAAAGTGCTTCCTACGGGACCATTCTGGAAAAGGCGATAATAGCTGAAGGTGGTGGTGAGGCATTGTCTCAGTACCACAAAGAGCGAAAGATCAAGAGCAAGTTAGAGGGAGGTAGTAAGGTCGAAGTTGCCAGCGGAAGTTGCAACTTGCCAAAGAGAAAGAATTTTAACCCTAGGAATACTGGGGTAAAGTAGGGAGATCCCAAACGGAGGACGAAAGCATGTAAGACATGCAGAAAACCTCACATGGGTGTCTGTTTAAAGGGGAAAGTAGTATGCTACAACTATGGGCAAGAGGGGCATTTGTCACCCAACTGTCCTAACCCTAAGAAGAACCAGGGATGTTTTGTCTGTGGGTCAGTGGATCACATGGCAAGAAATTGCCCGAAGAAGGGTTTAGAGGGAATAAGAGTTACGGTAGTGGTAAATTAGCCATTCTTGGACCAACACCATCGGTGGGTAGACCCTCGGCTTCAGACGTTTCATATGATTGTCCAAGATGCGGTTGCATCAACGGATGTGGTAGCAGGTATCATTCCGGTCATTAAGATAAATGCTTATGTGCTATTTGACTCGGGTGCTACTTGTTCTTTTATAGCATGTGAATTTGCTAAGCGATTAGGTTTAATCCCTGAGAAGTTACCTATACCTTTAGACGTTAAGGTAGCAAACGAAGAGATAATCCCCATTGAACATATTCATAAGGATTGTTGCGTAGAAATTATCCTCAACAATTAATGCAAAACTCCCCAAGAGTCTCTCACACATGAGAAGAACATCTTCGGTAAAAAGTTTGCGCTGAAGGTTAAGCACTTTGGTGACAACCCCAATGTCATCATCCTCTGATCTCATTCATGGAGTAACCTCCTTTCCATGCATTTCATTATACATTTGCATCATGCTGCATTGCATTGCATCATGATTATCTTATCACATTTCAAGTGTCTAGTGTTCTTTATCCTATCCATGCCATTACATTGCAAGAATATGATAAAGAGAGGCATCTATAGACACTCAAAATTTTGCATTCCTGTTACTAACCTTGCATGAGGGAAAAATCGTCTTCTACAGATAACCCTGGAAGTTAAATTAGCTCAATCCTGGAGCCAACCCCAGGATACTCAGTTTTCAACCTCGGAGACAACCCTGAGATATCCAGTTTCAATCCCGAAGATAACCCCAGGATTTTTCGTTCCAACCTCGGAGATAACCCCGAGGGATGCAGTTCCCGTTTCGGAGATAACCACGGACAAGTCAATTTCAACCTCGGAGACAACCCCGAGACACTCAGTTCCAACCCTGGAGATAACCCCGGGAGGTTAGGCATGCCTCGAAGATAATCCCGAGGACATTCAACATTCACAGTAGCCCAATCTCAGAGATAACCCTGAGCAACGACTGGTACATCTGTGAAAAGCCAGAGATAAGCCTGGTGAGGAGCAAAATCATCATTTTTCCACCTCAATACTACATTTACGTCGTCTCAACATCATTTCAACCCACATTTCATACAAAAGTGTCCCACAAGAACCATAGCTCAAATCCCGAGTGATTACTACACAAGACAACACACCAGGTAGAATTTGAAGACTTGAAGATCTGGTCATGGACCCATCTTCCCGGCTTTGTACAACCTCTTATCCCATGTCATTGTGTAGCTCTCAACAACAACATTTCGTAAAGGTATAGCACACCTCAATCGAATGCCAAGATTGAAAGTTATGAAGGTTCGAGCAGATAGCGCGTTGAACGAGCGCACGTACTTTGAGATGGCGGGACCCAAATGGCTCGAGGTAACCCAGGAAGCCGCAAGTAGACCCGCGACCATCAGTTCTATAAATAGAGGCCTTGGGCTGGTCATTTTAGAAGGAAAAAAAGCTAGAAAACTCTATCCATTTCACTTTGTAGACACTTCTATAGTGCTCCAAATTGAGTGCTTCCTTTTGTTAAACACTTATAAGCTCGTGTTTTATAACATACTGAAATTTAACCGGTGAAAATCGAGTTTTCATTCATTAAAAGCTATCTGAAGTCTTATTGGCAGCCCACTGTATGATATTTCAGATTTTAAGCTTTTTCTTACTTTCATATATACATATCTACTAACATTGAGAGTCGCTCCGTGTGGATATTGTGACGCACCCAAATTCAGACACTCATATCTTGAATTTAGTTCGTCACATGCTACAATTCTAGTAACTAAAAGCATTTCATGCAACAAAAATTATAGAATAGATTACATTTATTTAATATAATCATTCATGTCCCAAGGTTTCGTAACTTAAGCATCTCTTACACATCTTAACCATAATTAACCATAGATTAGACATAACTAATACATAATACAATATTTCTTAACATAATCATAATGTTTCTAATTAAACAAATACGAAGCTACTCCGTAGCTTTGCCCTTGCCCTTATCAATGCCCGAGGGTCCGCCTTGTTCTGCCTTAATTGGAATATTTTTAGGCAAAGCAAGAATGAGCAACAACTTTGCCCAACAAATAATATAGCAATAAAGGTGCTCAATATAGTTTTAACTTTTCAAGGGTACCACAATAATGATAGTTCAAGAATATCAAGAAATATCAATGGTTCTCAACAATAGTCTCTAAGGACAGAAAGATATCATTAAGATTCAACGATTATTCAATTCAAGATTTCAAAGTGAAGAATATTGAGCAGTCACTAAGGACTATGAACTTCTCCTAGAATTAATAGTAATAGACTAATAATTCTACAAAACGAGTACAACAGGTGATCATCCTAAAGTACCCTATGTCATACATAACATTTAATCATTCTCATGTGCGTACGTCGGTTTCCCAACAAATATATAATTCCCCTACCAAGAGGGTTGTTCATCTCAGTTATAAGAGTCCACACCAAGTTAATTTGGTTTGGATAGCTTTTGATTTCATACCAATAGTCTAGCCGAATCAATGACTTAGACCACTTTCTTTTAAAGTATATACATGAACAATTATCGTTCGATATCAAGGTTTGAAAACAATTTCATTTCTAAATTACCAAGTATTAAGTTATGAAATATGAATCATACTTTCAAGGATTTACTTGTACAACCAATAATAGTACAAGCTCAAGTAATGCTCAATAAAGAGTAGGGTTCGAGTACTTGCCTTACGCATAGTTTACCAAAGTAAAGCTTAATACCACTCCAAGGCACTATAATATCCTATTAATATATAATCACATTAGTTATAGAAGTTCAACACGTACACCTACTATCTTAATTTACTATTATACACAAGTGTAACTCATCAATACTAAACATATATTGTTAGTCTCCTATTAGTCGCATGATCCCATACGTATGTCATCACATAACACAAAAATCAGTTTTTAATACATTATGTCGTTTAAAGAACATAGTTTCAAATATTATTTTGGCTTTATGGTTATAAACACTTATCTAACATAGGATCCTTTCATTAATATGCTTATTAACACATGATTACTATAATGGACATGTATTACAGATTAGGGTAACAATATAAGCATGCACCATCCCTTAAATTAACAACAAAAAATTGATCCTACTCCATGGTGGTGCGGTCGCGCTTATTTTGTAGTAAGGAGTGGCACGGCCGCGCTGCTCCTGGTGCAAACCAAGACTACTACACAGAAGCTAGGCCAGACTTGTACACCCAAACACCCTTAAGATAACACTTGCATAATCATACATGGCATGATGTTTATGATTAGGCTTGCTCTCTTCTATGGCCATTTCAAAATTCTCTTAATACCTTGGTTTTGTTTTTAGAAAAATTCTATCTCGACAAAGCTAAATGACCAATGTTCCACAAGATACTCATGGTTAATCATTATATCACACAATGAGGTTAATAAACCATAAATATTCACGCTCAAGTTATTCTACCCATGTATTCCAATTCAACATAGTATTTATCTCTTTAGAAATCTTTTGAAACTATGTTTGACTAGTTCATAACATACTTAGCCAAACAGATGTACATATCAATCATGTCTAGATGCATAAAGTGTCCTATCATGATGATCCATAAGATCAGAATACTAATAGGGTATTCCCCAACAAAGTTGGTTTTCAACTTCAACATTTTTTATTAAAAATCTCATGTTAAACCAACTAAGCATGCAAAGCCACTTACTACACATCATACTCTCATATATTCACATTAGACCGCATAAGCATGCTCACAAATTCCTAACTCAAAGCGTATATAGTTTATCAAGTTTGTTTTTGAAACTTTAGATTTCCATTAGTAAAACTTATTTAAGCATGCAAAATAAGTCCACTAGTCTAAGTCGTGCTTTCATGCTTAAAGATATATGAAATTATATTATGATAACATGTTTTCAAGTTCCAAAACTTAGTGTACATATCGGTCATTTACACATAGCTATTATGGTCTTTTACTTAGAATTTTTCTTTAACTCATGCTTGAATAGTTTATATTATCTTCAACCATATAGCTAACATATTGTCACAGATCAAGACATATCAGAATGTAATACACTCGTATCCAAAGTCAGAACATGTTTTGTAAAGAGGTTTATCAACACTAGTTTCCAACTCTTTAAGGTTTCTTGAATATTCAAACAAAAACAAGCTAAGGTAACTTACTATGTTCAAAACAACATCTAACCACTTGTTAGGGTCATTTACATGCATAACCTAACTATCATAACATGCTCAAAATAATACAGAACTAATAAAATAGTATCCATAATGGGCATTGGCTCGGCTACATGGCCATTATCGTAATACTATAGAAGAAGCGGCCGCCACTTGAAAGAACAAAAAAAATGATGGCTCTTCTTCTGTAGAGCCTCAACATAACCAATGTTAAACCTGTAACCAAACCATCTGCAATTCTCCTAAACATGTATACAAGCTTAGATAACACAATGGCATGCTACTTCATACCAATTTAACAAAGAATTTAACAATTACTAGAATTTGACAAAACTTCAAAATTAATTACATAAACAGAATTGCTGCCTCTTGAAGCTTAAATGGCTACTCCTCAATGCACTAACTATACTCCCTCAATTCTCAGCAGCTCTTACTCTCAAATCACACTTATCAGATAATTTTCAAACACTGAGAAATGAGAAGAAGAGGGTACTATATATAGAGAATTGGTTGTCCAGGTCATGGTCTTGCACCTTGGTTTGATTCAATGAAGAATGGAAGGAAACAATGGACAAGAAAAAGTTGGCCAACTGCCATTTGCATAGCCATCATCACAGCATATTGCTAGGAAGCTGGAGTTACGCAATGAAGAAGTAGGCTATTATTTGTATACTGTATTGGTCACTGATTTTGGGACACGGTTAAATCTCAGCAACTATATTTCATAGGGCTTAGTTTGGTTTCTTTAACTCCCAAAATGTAATTTTAATGTGTTAATGCTACTATATTTCATACGGCTTAGTTATAGATTATTTATGTACTCACATCATATAATCCATGTAAATTAGTCTAGTCTAATTAATGTTTATAACATGTATGAACCCAATTTAATTGGTCACTAATAATTCATATCTCGTTATAACTCTATTATTCCAATTAGACTCACTCATTGAAATAATTTGAAATTCTTTGATATAGTATAACTTTAATATTCCACACATATTTATTGTCACATAAGCAATTATTTATAATTTCTTCCACTTTACTATGTAGTTTCTATATATTATATAGTTACCTTAAAGTGTCACACTACACTTTCTTTTTAATATAGGTACTATATATTACTACATACCTTGCACACATCAATTAAATGAGCAATATAATTCTAATTATGTGAGTTACTTTACTCATTAGTAATTTTATTATTCACAATATCAATTAATTATTAATTAATTATTCACTCCTTAATGTATTCCTTCCTTAATTAATTTTAACCACTTAAATTTCAATTCTCATGCCACACAAGGCATTTCACAATTCTTATCATAAACTCCACATTTTTCTCAACTCTTATAAATTCAATTTGAATCAATTGAATTACTCATCTTACAACACATCAACATTTATATTCAAATAAATATTCATTTTCTTATTATATCAAAAAACTATTTATTCATGAAATTCACGGTTCTTATATCCTCCCCACCCCCCACCCCCTTATAAAAATTCCATCCTCGAAATTGGTACAAGGTTACACGAATAAATGGGGATAATCCCTTTGCATTTTATCTTCTAATTCCCATGTGGCCTCCTTGGCATCGTGGTTTCGCCAAAGTACTTTTACAGAAGATATACTTTTATTCCTTAATGTCTGTTCTTTCCTATCTAATATTTGGACAAGAATTTCTTCATATGCCAGATTCTTCTCTACTTGAATGGGCTCGTAAGAATCATGTGTTTGTAGTCAGGCTTGTACGGACGCAACATGAAGATGTGAAACACGTTATGGATGTGCTCCAACTCGGGTGGTAGTGCAACTTTGTACACCACGTTGCCCACTCGCTTTAGTATCTCGAATGGTCCTATGAATCTCGGACACAATTTTCCCTTCTTGTCGAATCGTATTTTTCCCTTTAAGGGAGATACTTTTAAGAAAACATGACTTTCAACTTCAAAGTCGCGGTCCTGACAATGCAAGTCTGCGTACTTCTTCTGGCAATCTTATGTAGCTACTAGTCGAGCTCTTATCAATGTGACCACATCTGCGGTTTGTTGAACTAATTCCGGCCCTAGCATCTTTCGCTCTCCGACTTCATCCCAACACAGCGGTGTTCTACATTTTCTCCCATAAAGAGCTTCGTATGGTGGCATGCCTATACTCGGATGATAACTATTATTGTATGTAAATTCTATTAGGGGTAGGTGATCGTCCCAACTTCCTTTGAAGTCCATCACGCAAGTTCTAAGCATGTCTTCCAATGTTTGTATCATTTTTTCACTTTGTCTGTCCGTCTGCAGATGATAAGTGGTACTTAACCTCAACTGTGTTCCCATTTTTCTTGCAAGCTCTTCTAGAATTTCAACATGAAGAGCGGATCTCGGTCAGAAACAATCGATACTGGAACTCCATGTCATGAAACAATTTCCTTTACGTACAGATTCGCTAACTGATTCAAACTATATCGGATCTTGATCGGTAGAAAATGAGTCGTCTTTGTTAGTTGATCTACAATAACCCAAATGTCATCAAAACCTTTCTGTGTGACTAGAAGTCCCACCACAAAGTCCATCGTAATGTGCTCCCACTTCCACTTTAGTATTTCCAACAGTAGAAGTAGACCACTCAGCCTCTGGTGCTCTGCTTTGACCCATTGACGTGTAAGACATCTACTAGCGCACTCCGCGATTTCTAGTTTCAAATTATGCCACCAAAAATGTTGCCTCAAATCCTGGTACATCTTCGTGCCTCCTGGATGAACGAACTACGTCGTGTTGTATGCCTCGTGCAAAATTTCTTCCCACAACTCGGTTACCGCTGCCACCCACACTCTCCCTCCGAATCTTGAAATACCGTCTCTATCCATCTTAAACTTTTCTTCCTCATTTTCTGTGATCCTCTTCCTAATTTTCTCGCATTCTTCATCCTTCTCTTGTGATTCCTTTATTTTATCCAACAAGGTTGGATGAGCTTCAACTGCAAACAATCTCTCTTCAGACCTCTCCAGTCCCTTTACTTCTATGTCTAATTTTTCCATATCCCTTATTAACTCCTCGTGAGTTGTCAATTGGAATAACTTCTCCCTTTTTTTCCTACTTAGGGCGTTGGCCAAACCGTTCACCTTCCCCGGGTGATAAAGAATATCTTAGTCATAATCCTTAATTAATTCTAACCACCTTCTTTGACGCATGTTTAACTCCTTCTGTGTGAAGATATATTTCAGACTCTTGTGGTCCGTGTATAGCTCACATTTTTCTCCGTACAAATAATGCCTCCAAATCCTTAACGCAAAAACTACTGCCGCTAACTCCAAGTCGTGAGTATGGTATCATTTTTCGTAATCCTTCAATTATCATGATGCATACTCAATGAATTTTCCATGTTGCATTAGCACATAGCCCAGTCCTCTATGCGACGCATCACTATACACCACAAATCCCCTCGTATCATCTGGTAATGATAATCCAGGTGCCTCGCTCAACCTCTTTTTCAGCTCTTAGAAACTTTCCTCACATTTGTCCGTCCACACGAACTTCACCGTCTTCCTTGTTAAATTGGTCAACGGGGTTGCTATCTTATAAAAATTCTGGATAAATCTTTGATAGTACCCAGCTAACCCTAAAAAACTTCTTACTTCAGTTGGTGTCTTAGGTTGCTTTGAATTACTCACTGCTTCTACCTTTGCAGGGTCTACAAAAATTCCATCCTTATCCACCACATGTCCTAAGAATTGAACCTTCTTCATCCAAAATTCACACTTGGAAAACATTGCGTACAGCTTCTCCTTCCTTAGCGCCTCTAAAACCATCTTCAGATGTTCGGCGTGTCCTTCCTCCGTCTTTGAGTAGATCAGTATATCGTCGATGAAAACTACTACGAATTTATCTAAGAATGGCTTGAAGACTTAGTTCATCAAGTCCATAAATGTTGCCGGAGCATTCGTCAACCCAGATGACATTACCAAAAATTCAAAATATCTGTAACGAGTTCGAAATGTCGTCTTTGATATATCCTCTTCTCGCACCTTCAACTGGTGATAACCCGCTCCTTTTAATTTGTCGAAAAAGTCATTTATCCTCGGTAACGGATATCTATTCTTAATCGTCACTCTGTTTAATTTTCAATAATCGATACAGAACATCATCGATCCATCCTTCTTATTTACAAACAACACTGGTGCTCCCCAAGGAGACACTTTCGATCGTATGTAACCCTTATCCAGCAACTCTTTAATTGTATCATCAATTCCTTCATTTCTACTGGCGCGATATGTTATGGGGCTTTCGAAGTAGGTGAAGTTCCCGGTGCTAAGTCTATTACAAATTTGATTTCTCTTCTCTGTCTAGCAGAAGACCAGGTCGATCGCTCGAAATTACATCTTGAAATTCTCTCACTACAGGTATATCCTTAATTTTTCTACTCCCTTTTTCTGGGTATCCACTATATAGGCTAGATAACCTACACATAATTTCCTTAACAATCTCTTGGCCTGCATCATAGTAAGGCAACACGATTGCTTAAGCGATGAGCTACCATAAAATACCACTTTAGACTCATTCGGAGTCTGGAGGTTTACACTTTTATTCAGACAATCAATTATCGCCGCATGGTTATATAACCAATCCATTCCCAATATTACGTCAAACTCTCCCAATCTTATTGAGATCAAGTTTATGTTTAGTTCATGATTTCTAATATTTACGCGACAATTTCGGTAAATATACTCTACAGGGATTACTTCGTTATTCAAAACTTCTATGTTCAAAGGATTTCCTAATTGTTCCCGAGGTAAATTTAGTCGACTAGTAAATTCCTCAGATACAAAATAACAGGTGCCACCCGAATCAAATAATACACAGGCATTTATATCATTGATCAGGATGATACCTGATGCAACATCCTTCGTAGCTACTGTGTCTTGGACAGTCATATTAAACATTTTGGCAGTTAGACGGTTGGATGGCGTCGGTCCACCAATCATCCATTTATCGCTTCTTTCTTGTTGGCTGCTTCCTCCGCTGCTTCCTTTCTTTGGGCAATCTTTGATCAGATGGTCCGTCGAACCACAAGCGAAACATCCTTTGATCTTCTTCAGCTTCAGGCAGTTGGGCAAAATATGCCCCTCTTGGCCACAGTTGTAACAAACACTGTGCCCTTTCCAGCACTCGCCCTAGTGATACCTTCCACACTTCGGGCATCCTTATGTCTTCTTCTTAAACTCTCCCCGAAATTTCCCCACTTGATTGCTGAAATTATTGTTGTTGTTGTTGTTGTTCTCCCACTTTCTTTTTCCTAAATTACTTCCCCCGCTATTGCTTCCTCCACGACTATCTCCTACCATGCTCTTACCCTTCTTCTCTTTGTTATACAGACTTAAAGCTTCACTACCTCCCTCTGCAATAATAGCCTTTTCCAATAATGTTGCAAAAGAATAAATCTGAAGAACTGACACCTTATTAAACAACCAAGGCTTCAGTCCTTGCTCAAAATGCCTAACTTTCCTCTCTTCATCTACCACCTGGTGTTCAGCAAACCAGGCTAGTTCATTGAACTTAGTCGCATATTGTGCCACCGTCATATCTCCTTGCTCAAGTTCTAAGAACTTCATCTTCATCTGATTCTTCATGCTCTTCGGGAAATAATTCTTGAAGAACGGAGTCTTGAACCTCTCCCAAGTTACTATCCCTTCCCCTGCTCTCTGCTGATTTGCCTCCCACCAGTAGTTTGCTTCGCCTCTCATCATGTAGGTTGCGAAGCCATCTTCTGGTCTTCACCCACACGAGCGATGGCAAAAGCTTTCTCCATCTCTCTGATCCACGTCTGAGCTACGATAGGATCGGTAGTTCCTACGAATTCTGGAGGTCCTACACTCTTAAAGTCCTTAAAGTTTGTAACTGGAGCTGCTTGAGGAATTGGTGGTACTGGTTCATTTCTTCCCCTAAGAGCTTCCCCTAAAAAATCTACTAGCCTTTATATAGGGTCTAATGGTCCTCTCCCATCATTGACTGACTCTTCAAGTGCAGTTATTCTACATCTGGGAGACATTTTTCTGCATCACAAAATTTTCATTTTATTATCTTCTTATATTACTTAAAAAATTCTCAAAAGAAAGGAATAAAGTTTTATAATGCATTTCTGAATTAAGATCAGTTATATTAATATGCCAAATCGTTACATTACATGATTATCTCTAGCATACTTCTATAAATGACAAAACATATCCCTTAATATATCAAAAGACGGGGACAACACCAACATACTACCCCACTAACATTTTCAAAGTTTGGGGTTTACAACTATCTCACATCTTACACAAAAGACTGAGATTACAACAATAAATTATATATAACATACACGAAATACTATAATTACTAAATTCTAACACCTAGACTCAATCTATCATCCCACGCTCCACAGCGCTCTGGTACTCCTTCTGAGTGATATGCGCACCAAATCTCAGTTTATGGTGTGACGGGGCTATCCCTGCTCTGCCAAGTAGTGATTTACCCCATCGATCAATCTCTCCATGGGCGTGGGCAAGGCATAGCTCATCTTGTTCATCTTCCTTCTTTTATATCTCACCTCGTCCTCTAAGTCATTAGCCCGATCATTAGCTTCTTCCCACTTATCTTCGAAATGGATCCTATCCATCACCTCCATCTCTAACTGAGTACGGAGTACTTCCTTCTCTGTCCTCTCACTCAACTCTCACTGTTCCATCTCTTCCAACTTCCCTGCTAGCTTCACATTCATAGCCACTGACCTATTTAACAAAATCCCCATCTGGATCTCTGCCTCCTTGCGGTGAGCAATCTCTACCTCCATCTCCTACATCACTAACTTCCTCTGATGGTCCTCGTCCCTCAATTTATGGAACTCGGGCTTTCTTTCTTTAGGCTCAGCCTCTAACTCCTCCATTCTACATCCTAACTCCAGAATCTGCTCCTCATACTCCCCCAACATCCGATCCTCGAAAGTAGCCTCGTCGGAGTCCACCATGGGCTCAGGCTCCTCCATAGGCTCCTCCTCTGGATCAGACTCCTCGGGTAGTGGCTCCATCTCCTCCTCCTCATCATCGTCATCGATAGAGGCCACTGCCGATATGGACTACGCTATCAATGGCGCCTCAAATACCACATTTATGTTACGCGGCTCCTCCTCTACTACTCGGCTAGGTCCTCCCATGTCAGTCATCCTACAACCACCAACATAAGACAAACAAACAACAACTCCATTAGAATGTTAAATAAACATAAGTTCATTGTATATAATGAAGTTATATTCCATAACACACTAAGTCTTTCTCTAGGAAAACTCTACATGAGTTTCATCACTCTCTATCTTCTAGGTTATCCTAAGTTATAATCTAAGGACTCTCGCTCCTAAGGTTTATAACTACAGCTCTGATACTAACCTATGTCGTCCCCAAATTCAGACCACACTTGTCTTAAATTTGGTTGTCACGTACTAACTTTAATAATAAATCAACATCTCGCACAGCGGAATAATAGAATAAATGATATTGTTATAATATAATTATTCTTGTCCCAAGGGTTTGTAACTTAAACATCTCTTACATATCTTAATCACAATTAAACATCGCTTAGACATAACTAATACATAATACAATACAACTTAAATTAAACATAGCTTAATATAATTAAGTTTTTCTTTAACAGCATAACAGTACATTTCTAGTACTATGGAACTAACTACTCCAAAGCCTCCTCTTTACCCTTGTCTTTGCCAGAGGGTTCACCACGTTATGCCTTAACTAAAAGTTTTAAGGAAAGCAAGGATGAGCAATAATTTTGCCCATTAGTTAATATAGAAAAAGGGGTAATCAATGTAGTTTTAGATTTCTCAAGGGTATATCAATAATGATTGTGTCGCTCCCAAATCCGGGTACCTTCCAACCCGACAGATGGTGCTACACGGTACTCATAACTATACATTCATTCTATTGAAATGACATCAAAATGTGTGTATCAACGACATTCTTATTACATTAATAATATTACATCCCGTTCCCAAGTTCTAAAACCATTACATTCTTTGTTCATCATTCTATAATATATACAACTTACTAGTTTATTACAAGTTAAACTAATCATTCAGCTTCGTCTTGCCTCTATCCTTGTCAAATCCCTTGTTTGTTCGATCCTAGCTGCATTCATATGGTTCAAGCAAGAGTGAGCATAACAAGCTCAGCAAGTACAATAATTTCTTTTAAACAACATGCTTGAAACATATGAATCGTATATCTTCAATAACTGGATAATAGTTATGAAGTACTATTAATAATTCAAAATAGCATTTCTTTTCCTTCAAACCGTTTTACAATAAAAATATTCAATAAAACATCAATTCTGGCTCAAGACCATGAGCATTTCATATTTTCTTTGAAAAGGACAACTCGGCACTAAGTCCGTAAGTCTGGCATATCTTACGAGCACTTCTGGGTGATCAACCCATAGTACTATATGTTGATCAACACTACATTCTTTAAACGTGCTTACGTTTAAGTTTTGGCAACCTCGCGTGCCCATCGAATAATCGATGAAAATACATTTATTTATTCAAACTCAGGCTTACCTTGAATCCGTACCAAACAATTGGCGTAAGATAACGTTAACAATTCTATATTGAAAGACTTGTAAATAAATCAATCAATCTTCAAGATTAGTCTAATAAAGTCAAAATCGGCATCGACCCTTTCTTTAAAATCATTCATGCATCTTATAACATGAATAACAGAAAACTTGGCTAACACGAAGGTTAGACAAGCGTTTAAGAAAAACTAGCCTTCAGCGTCTGCTACAGTAAAAATAACTTTTCCTTTCAATCTTTTAAGGTCTCTACAATACATAACCACATCACATACCACATTAGGTCAAGAATGAACATACATAGTTCCTAATGAATCTTACCCTTCATCTCAATCTAATCATACATTAGATTTGTTACTATTGGTTCTGGCCTGCCATTATCTAAACATTCTTACCAACTTCTTTTTCTTCTATGTCTTACGTAGATTTACTTCATTAATCTAACTCGTTTCGAGTTAATCATCCTTCTTCACGGCTTACTAACATTCTTATGTTATTCGAAACTCGATCATCATTTGTTAAGTACACTTTATTGCATTCCGTTTACATTCACGTATTATCATTATTGAATATTGTTCACATTCTCTATACTTTACGTTCGTCGTTTAACTACTCATTAAACAACATTAAATTCCTAAAGTCATCACTATAACAGTGACTTAGTAAAGGTCTTATCATGTTCATTAAGCAATTACATAATCCATACTGGTATTGAAAACCATTGGATTCATAATCAACTTGGTCAACAAATTCTTACAGTCGTCTTAGCACATTACGTTGTTCTCATTACGTTCATCTTTCAATTGATTATTAACCTTTAATCATCATACATTAAGTGTCTAACAATGCCTTAGCAATGTTATGTTAACACCTTATTTCATTACTAATGAGTTAGCTTTCTTTCTATACTTGTAAACATTCTTGTCTGTCAAAACTCTAGGATCAGCCATGGCGGCTTTCACTCTTAGCTCTTTATCTCTTTATCTCGCATGTGCGAGTTAGCGATGAGTGATGACACTGTGCTTGGCACTACGGTGCCACTATTTGGCCTTGGGTTGGCGTCGCGGCTCCAACTCTGTGCCTTAGAAAAATTTACAGCTTTTAAAATTTTGTGAACTTCCCGGACACATAACTTCTTTGTTATAAGTCCGAATTGGCTCGTTCAAAAGCCTACGGTTCACAAATTACATGCTCTACACGTTCATACCAAAATTTTATCTATTTGACTTCGTTTGCTAAAAATTCACCTATTAGTTCATTTTTAACAAAAATGATAAACGTTCGTGAACGTTCAACGCTCGTTTCTTCGTTCTAAGTCGGAATCCGGTCATTTTTGAGTTCGCAACTTTATAATGCCAAATATGACTTGTCTCCATTGAAAAACCAATATTTCCAAGCTCAATATCAAAATTCGACTTCCATTCCAAGATTTTCACGAATTCGACGATTATCGTCTAAACTCGTGAATTCCGCCTTAATTTCATTTCTTATGATTTGTTCATCGTTTCAAATGGATTCAATCCATTATATTAACATCATGACATCCTCATCTCATTAATCTATAAACATGCTAAGTTATTACTTGTTCTTCATTAGTTATAACTTATAAAAGTATAACTACTTCTGATTTTACTTCACATGACTTAACACGGTCTAACTCTTTTAATTATCATTTTCTCATCTTCTAATCATATCAATTTCATTATAGTAACATATTACAAGTTACTACAAGTTCTTCATTGATTCATAACTTATTTAATTACAAATAGCTTATTCATGACTTATACGGCTTATTAAGACTTAAGCTCTTTGATTACTCATTCCTATCATTCCTTAGCATGCATGTTCTACCAGTACCCATCTCCCTACCAATGGAAGAGAAAGAGATTCATGGTTTAAGTTTCATACCCTTGATAATCACTTGACTAAGCTTTGTTCTTCTTCTTGCTTCTTGAAAAACTCATAATGGACGTTTGACTTATAAGTGCTTATTCTCCCTAACCAATAAGTTGCTTAACTTGAGGGGAGTTGGGAGAAAATTTTAACAAGCAACAAATGAAATCCTAAGATTGCTATTTATAGGAAAGTCTAAGTTAGGGTATAATGGTCATAAAGCCACTCCACCTCCTTAGTCACCTTCTTAATCACCTCCTTACTATTCCTTATTTGCTCACCAAGTTTACTTGGCCTCCACAACTTTTATCTCTTGCTTGCTCACCACAAAACTTATCCCTTACTTAGCTTTTAAGTTACTTGGTCATCACATAACTTATCTCTTGCTTAGCCACCAAGTATAAGCACTTTACTTGGCCACCACTTTGGGTTATACATGTGATCATGGGTTGCCCCATGGATCCTCCTAATCCATTGGATTATTACATTGGGCTTAAGTCTAATTAACTTAGCTTATTCCTTTTGGGCTTGCATTAAGTTACTTTGGGCTTCTCATTAACCAACCCCTTGGGCTTACACCTTAATTCTTATTGGACTTATCCTTTCTTACATTTGGGCTTTACCAATTCTCATTGGACTTTACAATGTTCTACAAAATCCTATTCATTTAACTTAAAACCTTATCACGTATACTTTACATATTAATCTCGTATTCTAACTCGTATACTTATTTAATATACGACATTCCATCATTCATACATGCTCGTATAATACCTCATATTATACTTATATCCATTACCTCGTATAATACTTACGTATTATACAATCCTTGCTTTAATTCATCCTACGCATTTAACTTCCTTCTCGGAATTCCCATTTTCCTTAATCATTAGGTTTTAAGTCCGTAGGTGAAAAACTGCGTTTGCCATAACTAAAATATTATTAGATATTCCATCTTGCCTCGATATTCTATCATTACATATTTTTCGGAAGTTCAAAATTAATTCCCGAGCAGAAATGCGTGAATAGTGTTTTTCAGAAAATTTCTCGGAAAGTTTTTATCTTCGTCTTGGAAATTCAAACACTTTAATTCTACCACGTAGCCAAAATACTACGACGTTCCGATATATCTAGGTCATAGAACGACCTTCAATTAGCTTACTCCCATAAATAATTAATTAAATTCATTTAATCCACATAATAAAAATAAAAATTTAATTCTCAAAAATCCAAATTTTCTGGGGCGTTACAATGATAGTTCAAGATAGCAAGAAGTATCGATGATTATCAACAATAGTCACTATGGACAGAAAATACCAATAATATTCAACGATTAATCAATTCAAGATTTCAAAGTAATGAAGTCTAAACAGTCGCTAAGGACTATGAACTTCTCTTAGAATTAACAATAATAAATTGATAATTCTATAAAACAAGTACAACAGGTGATCAGCCTAAAGTACCCTATGTCATGCATAACATTTAATCATACTCATGTGCGCACGTCGCTCTCCCGACAAATATATAATTCCCCTTCCAAGAGGGTTGTTCATCTCAGTTATAAGAGTCCGCACCAAGTTAATTTGATTTGGATAGCTTTCAAAATATGATTTATGTCTAGCCAAATCAATTGGCATAGACCGCTCTTTAAATGTATATAAGTTCAATACTCAAATCCAAATTCATGAATAAATAACTCTATTCTCTCTATGAAGCATTATGGCATAGGATAAGAATCATACATTCAATTATTTACTTGTACAACCAAAAATAATACAAGCTCAAGTAATCCTCAATAAAGAGTAGGGTTTGAGTACTAGCCTTATGCGTAGTTTACCAAAGTAAAGCTTAATACCACTCCAATCCACTATAATATCCTATTCATGTATAATCACATTAGTTATACAAGTTTAACATGTATCTCTACTATCTTAATTTATTATGATACACAAGTGTAATTAATCAATGCTAATCATATATTGCTAGTCTTCTCTTAGTTGTATGTAATTTAATAACACGAAAATCATTTTCTAATACACTATGACATTTAAGAACATAGTTTGCCCTCACATTTTGGTTTTAAGGTTATAAACACTTATTCATCATAGAATTCCTTCATTAACGGGCTTATTGATACATGTATACTATAATGGACATGTATTATAGATTAGGGTAACAATATAAGCATGCACCATCCCTCAAATTAACAACAGAAAATTGATCCTACTATAGGGTGGCGCGGCCGCGCTGCTCCTGGTGCAAAGCAAGACTGCTACATAGAAGCTAAGCCAGACTTGTACACCCAAACACCCTTAAGATAACACTTGCATAATCATACATGACATGATGTCAATGATAAAGCTTGCTCTCTTCTATGGCCATTTCAAAATTCTCTTAATACCATGGTTTTGTTTTTAGAAAAATTCTTTCTCGGCAAAGCTAAACGACCAATGTTCCATAAGCTACTCATGGTTAATCATTATATCACATAATGAGGTTAATAATCCTTAAATATTCATGCTCAAGTTATTCTACCCATGTATTCCAATTCAACATAATCTTTATCTCTTTAGAAATCTTTTGAAACTATGTTTGACTAGTTCATAACATACTTAGCTAAACGGATGCACATATCAATCATGTCTAGATGCATAAAGTGTCCTATCATGATGATCCATAAGTTCAGAATACTAATAGGGTATTCCCCAACAAAGTTGGTTTTCAACTTCAAAATTTTTTATTGAAAATCTCGTGTTAAACCAACTAAGCATGCAAAGCCACTTACTACACATCATACTCTCATATATTCATATTAGACCACATAAGTATGCTCACAAATTCCTAACTCAAAGCGTATATAGTTTATCAAGTTTGTTTTTGAAACTTAAGATTTTCATTAGTAAACTTATTTAAGCATGCAAAATAAGTCCCATAGTCTAAGTCGGGCTTTCATGCTTAAAGATATATGAAATCCGATTATGATAGCATGTTTTCGAGTTCCAAAACTTAGTGTTCACATCGTTCATTTACACATAGCTATTATAGTCTTTTACTTAGAATTTTTCTTTAACTCATGCTTGAATAGTTTATATTATCTTCAACCATATAGCTAACATATTGTCATAGATCAAGACATATCAGAATGTAATACACTCGTATCCAAAGTCAGAACATGTTTTGCAAAAAGGTTTATCAACACTAGTTTCCAACTCTTTAAGGTTTCTTTGAATATTCAAACTAAAACAAGCTAAGGTAACTTACTATGTTCAAAACAACATCTAACCACATGATAGGGTCATTTACATGCATAACCTAATTATCATAACATGCTTAGAATAATACTGAACCAACAAAATAGTATCCATGACTGGCAGTCGGCGCGGTCGTGCGGTCATGTACGACTACGCCACTTAGAGCAGAACAAACAAATGATGGCCCTGCTTCTGCAGAGCCTCAACATAACCAATGTCAAACCTATAACCAAACCATATAAAATGTTCTTAAACATATATACAAGCTCAGATAAAACAATTGCATGCTACTTCATACCAATTAACAGAGAATTCAACAATTACTAGAATTTGACAAAACTTCAAAATTAATTACATAAGCAGAATTGCTACCTCGTGAAGCTTAAATGGCTACTCCTCCATACACTAACTATGCTCCCTCAATTCTCAGCAGCTCTTACTCTCAAATCACACTTATTAGATAATTTTCAAACATTGAGAAATGAGAAGAAGAGGGTACTATATATAGAGAATTAGTTGTCCAGTTCATGGTCTTGCACCTTGGTTTAATTCAATGAAGAATGGAAGGAAACAATGGACAAGAAAGAGTTAGCCAACTGCCATTTGCATAGCCATCAACACAACACATTACTAGGAAGCTGGAGTTAGGCAATGAAGAAGTAGGCTACTGTTTGTATACTGTGTTGGTCACTGAATTTGGGACACGGTTAAATCTCAGCAATTATATTTCATAGGGCTTAATTTGGTTTTTTTAACTCCCAAAATGTAATTTTAATGTGTTAATTGTGACGCACCCAAATTCGGACCTCCACTTGATCACTCGAATTCGGTTCATCATGTTCTCATGGTAAAACCATAATAGCTAAAATAACATATTCACAACGAAAAATCTAATTTAGAATAATATACAATGATTAATTATAATAATTCCCCCAAGTCTCGCAACCTACAGTGCTTAATAGATTACATAATAAAATCGAATAAAGACTTATTACATAACCCTACTTAAGCTTAAACATAGTCTTAGTACAACATAATAGATTTTAAACATAAAGGGAAAAGCTAGTCGGTAGCCTTGCCCTTGCCCTTGTCTGTTCCAGAGACACCTCCATGTTCCTCCTTAACTGAAAGGTTTTAAATAAGCAAGGATGAGCACAAATTGCCCAGCAAGTAATAAACAACAAGGGTAAAGAGTTTTATAACATAAGTTTGAAATATCAAAGTATCATCTCTAAGATAGTTCAGAGTTTCAGGATGATATCATGAATAATGAATACAAACAATTCTTAGAATAAGAACGATAATTCAATATAAATCAATGGAGATATATGAATTCACGATTATCAATGTATCCAACTGAATAAACAATTTATACTGAGTAGTCACCAAGGACTATTGAACTTCCACTAGAGTTACCAATATTAACTGATAACCTAAAAATATCAAGTACTATAGATGATTACTCTACAATACTTTACGTTATGCATAACACCACCATAATATTCAATCATGTGTTGGGGTTTCCAACGACATACACTCCCCTTACCAAAAGGGTTGTCCAACTCAGTTTTCAAGATTTTTGCACCAATCAATTGGTTTGGATAGTTTTTATAAACATGCATATAGTATAGCCGAATCAAATGGCATCGACTCTTTCACAATATTCAAGAACAATACTAAGTTCAACATGAATAATAACTTTCACAGGAGTCTAAACATACTTGTTCGATTGAATGAATAAATAGAATAACTTGCATTCAAAGAGATAAGGTTTAGATACTCTTATGGTATTCGTTGAATAAAGTAATGCAAAGGTTTAGGATACTTGCCTCAAGCGCAGTTTACCAAAATATCGCTTAACAATATTCTTTCAAATCCTAACATAATGTAATATGTATATAAGATATTCATTAGTTAAACATTTTCGGTAAACAATCTTGATATATATAGATCAAGTGTACACACACGACTAAATCAAGAAACCTTATACGTATGTTATTACGTAGCTCGAATCTATCGTTAGACATCGTCATTTTAAAACACTTTGTCAATTCAAGCTAAGATAGGTGTTAATATGCAAACCTAACTTTGTTAGTGTGTCATGAACAGACATAATCATAATGACATTTTACTAGCAGACTACATACTTCAGAAATCACAGAAGTTACTTTCCAAGTTTACTGAATCGGCGGCAGTCGCTACTGATTTATACTAAGGAGGCCAGCATGCCGCAACTCCCAGATTCAAACCAGATCGAGCAACTATTTACTTGGCCTAGCTTGCACATCCTTACATACATAACACATATTAACATGTTAAGGGTCCTTTTGCATTTTCCTAGTTTAATCTAGGTCCCGTTTCGCATAATATGGTCCTAAGTTGGACATCTCAACAAATTAAGGCCATTTAAGGTTATAAAATCACAAAGTCCAACATGCTTTATTCTTAAACATATAAAGTATTCATACAACTCATATTAGACATGCTTGTGAGTATTCATATTTAACATCGTTTTGTTTTGAAATATGCTTCGTTTATGATTTCCTTGAATTACGATACCTAAGCATGGTATATATACATTTATGATACATGAGTGCATCTAAGGGTATCATCTAGCATGTTCATAATCATCAGATTCTAACTTTCAAAGTAGCACATTAACATTCACGTTCAAAGTTCGCATTTTCATTAGCAAAGCTTACTACTAAATCCAACATGATCATGCTTCACTATGAAATCCATATACTTAAGTTAGTATGTCCGACACGTGTTTCAAAACCATACTAACATGCTTGCAAGATCAGAATGTGCATTACTTCAAGTTCATGATTTCTAGTTTCCAAATCTTGAAGTTTTCTTGAAAACTTAACTTAAATCAAGCTAAAACAACGTGCTATATTCAAAACAATATCTAACCACATGCTAGGATTATTTATATGCTTAACCTAACTATCATTACATGCTCAAAACAAATCAGAAACCTCAAATTATCATCTAAGAACAGCACCACGCGCGGTCGCGCGGTATTATCCTATGGAAGTGGTACGGCCCCGCCACTTCGAGCAGACTGAAAAAAATGGTTCTGCTTCTACAGAGCCTTATCACATGAGATGTAAAACCTGCAACCAAACCAGCTACCATGTTCCAAAACATGTACCGACTCAAATAACACAATGGCATGTTATTCTACATCAATTAATAGAGAATTTCATACAATTACAAGAATTTGACCAACTTCAAAATTAAGAACATGAAAATAGAAATGTTACCTTTTGAAGCTTAAATGAATCCTTCAAAGTACTAACTTAAGGCTCAGCTACTTCCCTCTCACTGAATACTTATCAAACAATCTCAGCAACAAGAATGAGACGAAGGGTAACTGCTATTTATAGATGAACACAAAACTAGACAATTATTTTTCTCTATGGTTTGAACCCAAGCATTGTAGGATTGCATGAAGTATAAGAAGGAGTTGGTAATTGGTTGGAAATTTTCATTATGACCACCACTCCCCCATGATCATTAGCTAGGAAGCTTGGAACAAGAAATAGGCCTAACCTTTTTGGAGAAATATGTATAATAGCTTTTGAGTTACTATTCATGTACTTGGTGACATTCATTTTGGGACAAAAGAAACTCTCAGAAACAAGCTTAGCATCACTCTTATATTGTTACCTTGTTATCTAAAAATACCAAAATATAAATTTTAATGTGTTAATGTTACTGCACAATGGAGAGTTAGGGATTAATTATGTACTCACATCATATAATCCATGTACATTAGTCCAATTTAATTATTATATATATGGACTCCATTTAATTACCCACTTAGTAATTTAATATTTCCTTAAAACTTTATTATTCCAATTATACTCACTTATTGGAATAATTTGAAATTCTTTGACAGAGTACATCTTTTAATGTTCCCATACATGCTTATTGTCACATAAATAATTGTTTATGTAACTTGTAATTCCTTACACTTTATTATATAGTTTGTATATATTATATAGCCATACTAATATGTCACACCACATCTTCTTATTAATTGCAAGAATTAATAATATCACATGTCTTCATAAATTAAATAAATCATACCATTCTATTCATTGATTACTGTATATAGTCATTAATCCTTATCACATTTGTTAACAATCATATATTATTAATTAACTAACATTATTAATTGATCAATATTCTACCACAACCATTATCAATTAATTAATATAACAATTAATTATCACATATTAATTAACCCTCATTAACATCAATTAACAATCCATAAATATACTACAACCACAATTAACAATTAATATTACTTAATTGTTTACTTTAATATTCCTTTGTTAATTAATATTACTGTTAATATTTCCCATCACCATGTCACACAAGGCTTTAATGAGTTCATCGCAAAACTACACATATCCTCAATTATTCAGTTACTTAATATAATTGAGTTATCTCAATTCATAACACGAAAAATGTTCATATTCAAATAAATATTCATTTCCATTAATATATTTATTTAATAATACGCGAAAATTCTCGGGTATTACATCTTCCCCCTTATAAAAATTTTGTCCCGGAATTGCTACAAGGTTACACAAACAGATGGGGGTAATCCATCATCATCCTATCTTCTAACTCCCACATTGCCTCCTCGATATCGTGGTTACGCCAAAGCACTTTTACAGAAGACATGACTTTGTTTCTTAAAGTTTGCTCTTTCCTATCTAGAATTTGGACAGGAATTTCTTCATACGCTAAGTTCTTCTCCACTTGAATGGGTTCATACGAAATCACGTGCTTGTAGTCAGGCTTGTACGGACGCAACACAGATATGTGAAACATGTTATGTACGTGCTCCAACTCAGGTAGTAGTGCAACTTTGTACGCTACTTCGCCCACTCACTTTAGTATCTCGAACGGTCCTATGAATCTTGGACTCAGTTTTCCTTTCTTACCAAAACGGATCTTTCCCTTCCATGGAGATACCTTCAAGAATACAAAACTGTCGACTTTAAAATCTCGGTCTTGTCGATGCATGTCTGCATACTTCTTCTGGCGATCTTGAGCTGCTACTAGTTTGGCCCTTATCACTAATACCACATCCGCGGTTTGTTGTACTAACTTTGGTCTGAGTATTCGTCGTTCTCCGACTTCGTCCCAACATAATGGCGTTCTGCACTTCCTTCCATAAAGAGCTTCATACGGTGGCATGCCTATACTCGCATGGTAACTATTATTATACGCAAATTCGACCAAGGGTAAGTGGTCGTCCCAATTTCCCTTGAAGTCCATCACGCAAGTCCTAAGCATGTCCTCTAGCGTTTGTATTGTTCGCTCACTTTGTCCGTCTGTCTAAGGATGATAAGCAGTACTTAACCGTAACTGTGTTCCCATCCTCTCTTGCAAGCTTTTCTAGAATTTTGACGTGAAACGTGGGTCTCGGTCAGAAACAATCGATACCGGCACTCCATGTCGTGAAACAATTTCCTTTACGTATAGACTCGCTAATTGATTTAAACTGTAGCGGATCTTGATAGATAGAAAATGTACGGTCTTCGTAAGTCGTTCTACGATAACCCAAATGGCATCCAAACCTTTCTGCGTGACTGGAAGTCCTACCACGAAATCCATCGTGATATGCTCCCATTTCCGCTCTAGTATTTCCAACGGTTGTAATAAACCACTTGATCGCTGATGCTTTGCTTTTACGAGTTGACACGTAAGACATCTACTAACGTACTCCGCAATTTCTCGTTTCAGATTTGGCCACCAAAAATGTTGCTTCAAGTCCCGGTACATCTTTGTGCCTCCCAGATGAACAGAATATGTCGTATTGTGTGCCTCGTACAAAATCTCCTCTCTTAACTCGGCCACTATCGGTACCCACACTCTCCCTTCAAATCGTAGGATAACGTCTTTATCTATTCTAAATTTTTCTACCTCATTTTCCGTGATCCTTTTCCTAATTTTCTCATATTCTCCATCTTTCTCATGTTCTCCTTTACTCTATCTAACAATGTCGGACAAGCTTCCATTACAAATAGCTTCTCTTTAGACCTCTCAGGTCCCTTTACTTCTATTTCCAATTTCTCCATATCTATTATTAACTCCTCCTGAGTTGTCAGTTGAAATAATTTCTCCCTTTATTTCCTGCTTAGAGCGTCGGCAACTACGTTTGCCTTCTCCGGGTGATAAAGAATTTCACAGTCATAATCTTTGATTAATTCTAACCACCTCCTCTGACGCATCTTCAACTCCTTCTATGTAAAGATATATTTCAGACTTTTGTGGTCTGTGCATATCTCACATTTCTCCCCGTACAAATAATGTCTCCATACCTTTAACGTAAAAACTACTGCCGCTAACTCTAAGTTATGAGTAGGGTATCGTTTTTCGTAATCCTTTAATTGTCGTGATGCATACACAATGACCTTGCCGTGTTGCATAAGCACACAACCAAGTCCTCTATGCGACGCATCACTATACACCACAAATCCTCCCGTATCATCTAGTAATGATAATACAGGCGCCTCGCTTAATCTCTTCTTCAACTCTTGAAAACTCTCTTCGCATTTGTCGGTCCATACAAATTTCACCATCTTCCTCATCAAATTCGTTAACGGGGTCTCTATCTTAGAAAAATCTTGGATGAATCCTCGATAGTACCCTGCTAACCCTAAGAAACTTCTCACCTCCGTCGGAGTTCTCGGTTGTTCCCAATTACTTACCGCTTCGAACTTTTCGGGGTCTACTGAGATTCCATTCTCATCCACCACGTGGCCTAAGAATTGAACCTTCTTCATCCAAAATTCGTACTTAGAAAACTTTGCATACATCTTCTCCTTTCGTAGTGCCTCCAAAACAATCTTCAGATGCTCAGCGTGTTCTTCCTCCGTCTTCGAGTAGATCAAAATATCGTCAATGAAAACTACTACGAATTTATCCAAGTATGGCTTGAAAACTCGATTCATCAAGTCCATGAATGCTGCCGGAGCATTAGTTAAACCGAATGACATTACCAAAAACTCGTAATGTCCATAACGGGTTCTAAACGCAGTCTTTGGTATGTCCTCATCCCGTACTTTTAGTTGATGATATCCCGTTCGCAGGTCGATTTTCTAGAAACACTTCGCTCCCTTCAATTGATCAAATAAGTCGTCTATCCTTGGTAATGGATATCTGTTCTTGATCGTTACTCTGATCAATTCTCAATAATTGATACAGAGCCTCATCGATCCGTCTTTTTTCTTAACGAATAACACTGGTGCTCCCCAAGGAGACACACTCGGTCGAATGTAACCTTTATCCAATAACTCTTGAAGTTGTATCATCAATTCCTTCATTTCTACTGGCGCCATACGATATGGAGCTTTCGAAATCGGTGTCGTTCTCGGTGCCGTTCCCGGTGCTAAATCTATTACGAATTTGATTTCTCTGTCTGGTGAAAGGCCAGGCAGATCATCCAGAAATACATCCTGAAATTCACTCACTACGGGTATATCTTTAACATCTACTCCCTTTTTCCGAGTATCCACAACGTAAGCTAAATAACCTACACATCCTTTCTTTAACAATTTCTTGGCCTGCATCATCGTAACATAACACGATTGCTTAAGCGATGAGCTACCATAAAACACTACCTTAGACTTACTCAGAGTCTGAAGGTTCACACATTTGTCCTGATAGTCAATTACTGCTACATGGTTATATAACCAATCCATCCCCAGTATTACGTCGAATTCTCCTATCTAATAGGAATCAAGTCTACGCTCAGTTCATGTTCTCTAATGTTTGCGCGACAATGTCGATAGACGTATTCTACAGGGATTATTTCCTTATTCGCAACTTCTATGTTCAAAGGATCTTCTAAACGTTCTCGGGGTGTACTAAGTTTATTAGCAAATTCTTTAGATACAAATGAACAGGTGGCACCCGAATCGAATAATACATAAGCATTTATATTATTGATTGGGATTATACTTGACACCATGTCCTTTGAAGCTACGACGTCTTGGACGGTCATGTTAAAGGTTCGAGCGGTCGATCGGTTGGGTTGCGCAGGTCCACCAATCATTAACTTACTTCCTCCTCCTTGGCTTCCGCCAGCTCGACCGCTTCCTTTCTTCGGGCAATCCTTTATTTGGTGCTCTGTCGATCCACAAGCAAAACATCCTCTGATCTTCTTTGGTTTTGGGCAATTTGGCGATATGTGCCCCTCTTGGCCGCAATTATCGCAGGTGTTTTTCCTCTTCCAGTATTCTCCCTGATGACTTCTTCCACATTTGTTGCAAGCTTCGGTCCTCTTCTTGAAGTTTCCCTAGTGACTCCCACCTTGGTTATTGTTTATGTTGTTGTTATTGTTTTCCCATTTTCTCTTTCTGGAGTTACTTCCTCCGCTGCTGCTCCCTCCATGATGCTCACTTCCAGCGTTCTTATTCTTCTTCTCCTTATGATATAGACTCAAGGCCTCACTGCCACCTTCCGCAATGATTGCATTCTCCAACAACATTGTAAAGGAATCAATCTGAAAGACTGATACCTTATTATACAACCATGGCTTCAACCCTTGCTCAAAATGTCTCGCCTTCCTCTCCTCATCCACAACTTGGTGTTCTGCAAATCACGCTAATTCATTGAACTTAGCTGCGTATTGCGCCACCGTCATATCACCTTGTTTCAACTCTAGGAACTTCACTTCC
The DNA here is from genome assembly GCA_020205605.1 of Panax ginseng. Taxonomy (NCBI): domain Eukaryota; kingdom Viridiplantae; phylum Streptophyta; class Magnoliopsida; order Apiales; family Araliaceae; genus Panax; species Panax ginseng. The sequence goes on from CM035135.1 coordinate 62,309,201, forward strand.
ATCCTACTCGTCATACTCTTCGGGAAGTAGTTCTCGAAGAACAACGTAGTGAACCTCTCCCACGTTATCGTTCCTTCCCCCGCTCTTTGCTGATTAGTTTCCCACCAATAGTTTGCTTCGCCCCTCATCATGTATGTGGCAAATACTATCTTCTGGTCTTCACCCACGCGAGCTATAGTGAAGGCCTTCTCGATCTCCTTGATCCAGGTTTGCGTAACTATCTGGTCAGTGGTTCCCGCGAACTCTGGGGGTCCTACACTCTTAAAATCTTTGAAGGTTGTTACTGGGACAGCTTGGGGAATGGGTGGTACGGGTTCATTTCTTCCCCTCAGAGCTTCTCCCAATAAATCTACTAGTCTCTGTATTGGGTCTACCAGACCTCTCTCATCATTAACTGACTCTTCTGGGACAGTTATTCTACGTCTGGGCGGCATTTTCTGCATCACAAAATTTTTCAGTTTATTATCTCATTATAATATTTAGACATTTCTCAATAGAAAAGAACTACAAGTTCATAACACGTTTCTCAAATAAGATCATTTATATTCGTATGCCAAAGGGTTATATTACATGTTCTTTTCTAGCATACTGCTATAAATGATAACACATATCCCCTAATATCACAAAAGACGGGGACATACTAACTTTCTACCCCTCTAACACATTTAAGAAGTTTGGGGAAAAACTGAAAGAAAGGAACTAACAGGATTGCTGGCATTACCACTATCTCACATCTTACATAAAAGACTGAGATTACAACAACATCTTAATAACACATAAATAAAAATACTACACTACTGAGCTTTTCCTCTAGACTCAATCTAACATCCCACGCTCAATCTAGCTCCTCGATATTCCTTCATGTGATGTGCACCACCATGTCTCGGCTTATGGTATGCCGAGTCCGTCCTTGCTCAGCTGGGTAATGATGTACCCCATCGATCAATCTCTCCATGGCTGTGCGTAGAGTATAGCCCATCTTGTTCATCTTCCTCCTCTTGCACCGCACCTCATCCTCTAGATCATCTGCCCTATCATTAGCTTCCTCCCACTTTTCCTCGAAGTGAATCCTATCCATCACCTCAATCTCTAACTGAGTTCGGAGAGCCTCCTTCTCCGCCCTCTCACTCAAAACCTTCTGCTCTAATTCCTCCAGCTTTCCTGCCACCTCAACATTCCTTGCCACCGCTCGGTGGAACAAAGCTTCCATCTGGATCTCTGCTTCCTTACGGTGAGCAATTTCCACCTCCATCTCCTGCATCACTAGTTGCCTCTGATGGTCCTCGTCCCTCAACTTCTGGAATGCAGACTCCCTCTCCCTAGCCTCAGCCTCTAGCTCCTCCACTCTACATCCCAACTCTAATATCTGCTCCTCATACTCTCCTAACATCCGATCCTCAAAAGTAACCTCGTCGGAGTCCATCATAGGCTCGGGCTCCTCCTCCAAAGGCTCCTCCTCCGGATCAGACTCCACCTCTTCCTCATCATCATCATCAATAGGGGCCACTATTGAAATAGGCTCTGCTATCAAGGGTATCTCATAGACTATGTGGATATCACGTGGCTCCTCCTCTACTACTCGGCTAGGTCCTCCCATGTCAGTCATCCTACAATCACCAACATAAGACAACACAAACAACAACTCTATTAGAATGGTAAATAAACATAAGTTCATTGTATAGAATGATGTTACAATTCATAACACACTAAGTCTCTCAAGGAAAACTCTACATGAGTTTTATCTCCTTCCTAACTTCGAGGTTCTCCTAAGTTAAAATCTAAGGACACTCACTCCTAAGGTTCATAATTATAGCTTTGATACCAACCTGTGACGCCCCCAAATTCAGACCTCCACTTGGTCACTCGAATTCGGTTCATCACGTTCTCATGGTAAAACCATAATAGCTGAAATAACATATACACAACGGAAACTCTAATTTAGAATAATATACAATGATTTATTATAATTATTCTCCCAAGTCTCGCAACCTACATTGCTTAATAGATTACATAATAAAATCGAATAAAGACTTATTACATAACTCTACTTAAGCTTAAATATAGTCTCAGTACAACATAATAGATTTTAAACATAAAGGGACAAGCTAGTCGGTAGCCTTGCCCTTGTCTGTTCCGGAGACACCTCCCTGTTCCTCCTTAACTGAAAGGTTTTAAATAAGCAAGGATGAGCACAAATTGCCCAGCAAGTAATAAACAACAAGGGTAAAGAGTTTCATAACATAAGTTTGAAATATCGAAGTATCATCTCTAAGATAGTTCAGAGTTTCAGGATAATATCATGAATAATGAATACCAACAATTCTTGGAATAAGAACGATAATTCAATATAAATTAATGGAGATATATGAATTCAACGATTATCAATGTATCCAACTGAATAAACAATTTATACTTGTAATAACCCGAGATTTCCAAAATAAAATAAATAAGAAAATTTGCGTATAATTTTTTTTTATTTAATGACGAGAATAAGTGTCTAGTAATGTGTGAGCGATAGATACAAATATATTTATTACTTGAAAAATTAGAAATAATTTTGGAGTAATTAATTACCACAAATTATATTGTTATGGTAATTAATTCACGTAAGTTTAAATGTTTTTATTAATTATTTTCCATGAAAACATGATTGGAAATAATATATGAAGTGACAATTAGATTTATATAATAAATATTTTATTATATGAATTGTTCGAATATTTAAGTTAATTATTTTAACTTGATTATCGATCTTTGTACGAAGAATAAGTCGATATGAGATCCAAACCCTAAATTGGGATTGTGATCAAGAGATGAGAATAATAATATTATATTATTGTTATAATGATTTTCTGATCTGATAATTATTATGTACCGTATATGTATGACAGAGATAATATTGAAAGCAATGACGGTCATTTAGGTCATAAGATGATCTTGATCAGGTCAGTAACCCTAATTATTAAACTCGCTTATGAGAAATGACCGAGTGGTGATTTGGCATATGAAGTTACTTGTATTATCGAATGTCGATAATTAGAAGAAAACCCTAATTACTATTTTTATGCTGATAATTAGGACAGATCCTAATTATTATAACCTTAATCGGTTGAAGTTAGATATCGTAATGACTGTGTTAGAACATACACAGATAATTAGAGAACCCTAATGGTCAATTAGAAACCCTAATTGATGGCGTTAAGAAACCCTAATTATAGAACCCTAATTTTTCAATCAAAAACCCTAATTTTAAATTATCTAAGTTTAATTACGATATTAATGTACATGTGTTTTAATTTACCAAAGATAGAAAGTAATTGGTAAATGATAAGAATTACCATCTAGTGATTAAATACTACATTTAATTGCCTTTGTACAAAAAATGCCCTTGAAATTATATGAGAAATTACCAAAATACCCTTTTAGTGTATTATTAGTGAATTATTGTGCATTATTAGTTGCATTGTTGGTAGAATCTTACAAGTGACCAAACCAACCACCCACCTTACCCTACCGATGTAACATTTATGCAACACATTTCTCAACTATTACAAACACATGGTAGCAATTCATCGCATTATTTAAGAGAAAAGTCCTCATTACACACTAAAATTTTTCCAAAGTCTCATCCTATACTCTCCCAACCTCTTACCAACGAATTTCTCTTTCCCATACACTCATAATCAAAGCCCAAAGAATCACAAACAACAAATCGGAAGCATCAAAGTCGAAATCAAAGTAAGAAAAGGTATGAAATCCCAAAATTAGAAATCCTTCGACTCGATGTTAATTGATGCAATTGATTGTTTAAAGTTGTTTAATAGTGAGTCTATTAATATTCGGGTTGTAAAAACACGTACCCATAACATCAAAGTACACGAATTTGAAGATTTGAGAAATCTGGAAAATTTCATTTCGTGATTTTTGTCAAATGTCGGAGCTTATATATCTTTTCTTGATCATGAGTTTTGTTGTTTAAAAGTTGTTATATGTAGCTTTGATATGTGGTCTTTAATATGAAAAATGAATGAAGTTCATAGATATTGTAGATCGAGATTTATAAGCGGTCAAAATGGGTTGATTTAAGATTGACCTATTTGTTCTTCACACCCGTAAAATATTCTAAGTGTCCGTAAAATATTTTTTTTGGCAAATGTCGAGCCTTATATCTCGCTTATCTTTAATGTGTTTTGTGTTCTAAAGGTTGTTATGTGTAGCGTGTTATGTGGTATTTAACCTCCAAAAGAATCAGTCCATATATATTATGGATTAAGAGTTATTTAAGGTCAAAGTGGGACTTGGCCAGATTGACGGAAAAAATTCTCATGCAAATTCCTGAAATTTTCTAAGTGTTGATTTTTCCGACAAGGTTTGACCATACTTTAGTCGCTTGATTTCTTGTTGTTATGATGATGTTAAGTGTTAAAGTTGTAGTCCTATATGTTGTCTACACAATTTGGAGTTGATAGATCACATAAACGTTACCACGATCATCGCTGTTATAGAGGCCCAAAGTAGGCATCACGAATCGTTTCTTCACGAAGAAACAACTCGATACTATTTTGATGGCTAATTTCTCCTAGATCTGATGTTGTTTAGAAGTAATGATTGTTGGTTATTATATTCCTAGATTTCCTCTACAAGATCCAAGTCATAGATGTCCCAGATTAGTTAAGAGCACAAAGTTATTCACGGCCAAAGTAGTCCCCTCACACGCTGCTTCGACAAAGTTTCTTGAGATGAAGAACACATAGCGACTTTACTCACACTACCATATAGCCCCTTTGGCATGATTTGAATTATTTTAAATTTTTCAATTTCGGAAATTCAAAAATGATTTAAAAATTAGAAAAATTAGATTTTAAATTACAAAAATTATTTTAAAGTCCTAAAATAATATTTAATTATTTTGAGTATATTTCATAAATATTTAATATTTTTGGAATATAAAAGGTATTTATTTATTTAATTATAATATTAAATAAATGATTTAAAAATAGTTTTAATTCATGAAAAAATATTTTATGGTATAAGAAAATATTTTAAGTTATTTGTGATGACTTTTAATATTTTGTGATGAATTTCATTAATTAATTAATATTAATGATATTAAAGTTATTTATTAGTTTAAAAATGATTTTAATATTTTAAAAATCATTTTAGATGAAAATAAAGTATTTAAAGATATTTTGAGTTATAAAATATAACTTTCAATATTTAGAAGATAATTTCATTAATAATTATATATTAATGATATTTAGTTAATGATTTGTGATATTAAGTTTATTTAATATTTATATTAAATAAATAGTTTAAAATGGTTTTATTTATTTAAAAATCATTTAAAGAGGATATTAAGGATTTAAAATATTTGAAGTTATAATTAATGACTTTTAATATTTGGATAAATAGTACATTAATATTTAAATATTAATGGTAATTATTTAAAATGATTTTAATTATTTTAAAAATCATTTAAGGGTAATATAAATGTTTTAAAATAGTTTGAGTTATTATAAATAACTTTTATATTTTGGCAATGGCTTCATTAATAGTTTAATATTAATTAATTATTAATAATAATAGAATTGTTTGATGTTTAAATCATTTAATTATGATTCCGATGTCCGAAAATGCATGATAAATTATTATAAATGCTTTAAAATTATTTTAAGTCATTTAAAAATAAAATGACCGATGTTGAGATACGTAATAAGAGTCTTAGACTCAAGAATTACCCGATAAAGTCAGCTTCATGCCGATAAATGTCGAACCTTATAAAAGAAAGAAAAGGCTCTTTGTAAAGAACATGGATGAGATATTTGAAAAATGTATAAAAATATTTCAAGTATAGAATATGAACTAAAAGTATGATCACCGCGATTATGTGATGACGTGATTAGACTATGTCTCAATCGTAATAGATGCGATTATATATGTTATGATATATTGTTCTAATCGAATCTAATGATCCGATTATTGATAGGTTGTGATAAAGAGATAAAACCTAAGTTGAGATTTGTAATCAAAGAAATCAAAAAAGATCCTACCTTTGCATTTTCTTTATGCAATGGACATGAGTAAGAAGTTTCGAATTCTTTTTATTCCTCATGTATTTTTGTACGCTTTGATTATCAACATGTTAGCTCGTATATATATTCTCGTTAAGTTGATTTCTAAATGGTTATACAAGTGTCCCCACTTGGATAATCATGGCATTTATTCACATGTTGATACACTTTTTCAATTACCCATATATATATATATATATATATATATATATATATATATATATATATATATATATATATATATATATATATGTTGAACTACATATTATTGTTGAGCAAGATTAAAACCTTGGTTTGGAACTGTGCATGTATGAACATCCCTATATGGGAAAATTTTTGCTTGGTAGGCGATGATGTATAAAAACGATGAATTTCGCTCGAGTTATGTAGTATTGATCAATACAGGGTACAATCTGGGTCGTTTCACCCTCCGCATGCAAATAAGCTAGAAACGGTTTGCGGATGGATTTCTACCAAACCTTTTCGAAAATGAAAAACAATGTTCATAGTATGTTTCTTAAACCCTATTCATGGGTAGAGCCAGAGCCAAATTTAAATAATTTGGAAGAGAGTTGTTATGTGAATTTTTTATCAGTACAGATTATTTCACAACTCTCGATTCGTTGTAGAAGTGTTATGTAAAGAGAATACTTATATTCTTTCAGCTTATATATATAATTGCTATTACTTGTTGGGCACTTAAATGCTCATCCTTGCTTAAATTAAATGTTTTCGATTATGTATGAGCAACCCAAGGCTCGAAACGCGAACAAAGGAAAAGAAAAGTCGTTGAATGAGTTTATATTATAAGTTAATGGTTATAGTTAGTAAGACAATGGAATCTATTGTCGTATTGTAAGGAATGTATTTGAAGGTCACGTGCACTGGGAAGTAAACTTTGATGTATGTAAATTAAATTCAATGTATTATTATTTAGTATTATTCAGCTTAAAGAAATGGTATCGTGGAGAACCGAGTTCGGGTTGCAAGTACCCGGATTTGGGGTCGCCACAATACTGAGTAGTCATCAAGGACTATTGAACTTCCACTAGAGTTACCAATATTAACTGATAACCTAAAAATATCAAGTACTATAGATGATCAGTCTACAATACTTTACGTTATGCATAACACCACCATAATATTCAATCATGTGTTGGGGTTTCAAATGACATACACTCCCCTTACCAAAATGGTTGTCCAACTCAGTTTTCAAGATTTCCGCACCAATCAATTGGTTTGGACAGTTTTTATAAACATGCATATAGTCTAGCCGAATCAAATGGCATCGACTCTTTCATAATATTCAAGAACAATACTAAGTTCAACATGAATAATAACTTTCACAGGAGTCTAAACATACTTGTTCGATTGAACGAATAAATAGAATAACTTGCATTCAAAGAGATAAGGTTTAGATACTCTTACCGTATTCGTTGAATAAAGTAATGCAAAGGTTTAGGATACTTGCCTCAAGCGCAGTTTACCAAAATATCGCTTAACAATACTCTTTCAAATCCTAACATAATGTAATATGTATATAAGATATTCATTAGTTAAACATTTTCGGTAAACAATCTTGATATATATAGATCAAGTGTACACACACGACTAAATCAAGAAACCTTATACATATGTTATTACGTAGCTCGAATCTATCGTTAGACATCGTCATTTTAAAACACTTTGTCAATTCAAGCTAAGATAGGTGTTAACATGCAAAGCTACCTTTGTTAGTGTGTCATGAACAGACATAATCATAATGACATTATACTAGCATACTACATACTTCAGAAATCACAGAAGTTACTTTCCAAGTTTACAGAATGGCGCTATCGCTACCGATTTATACTAAGGAGACGCTATGACATGCGCTTCTCCATTTTAACCAGGATCGAGCAACTATTTACTTGGCCTAGCTTGCACATCCTTACATACATAACACATATTAACATGTTAAGGGTCCTTTTGCATTTTCCTAGTTTAATCTAGGTCCCGTTTCGCATAATATGGTCCTAAGTTGGACATCTCAACAAATTAAGGCCATTTAAGGTTATAAAATCACAAAGTCCAACATGCTTTATTCTTAAACATATAAAGTAGTCATACAACTCATATTAGACATGCTTGTGAGTATTCATATCACATATGTATATTTAACATCGTTTTGTTTTGAAATATGCTTCGTTTATGATTTCCTTGAATTACGATACCTAAGCATGGTATATATACATTTATGATACATGAGTGCATCTAAGGGTATCATCTAGCATGTTTATAATCATCAGATTCTAACTTTCAAAGTAGCACATTAACATTCACATTCAAAGTTCGCATTTTCATTAGTAAAGCTTACTAATAAATCCAACATGATCATGCTTCACTATGAAATCCATATACTTAAGTTAGTATGTCAGACACGTGTTTTAAAACCATACTAACATGCTTGCAAGATCAGAATGTGCATTACTTCAAGTTCATGATTTCTAGTTTTCCAAATCTTGAAGTTTTCTTGAAAACTTAACTTAAATCAAGCTAAAACAACGTGTTATATTCAAAACAATATCTAACCACATGCTAGGGTTATTTATATCCATAACCTACCGATCATTGCATGTTCAGAACAAATCAGAAACCTCAAATCATTATCTAAGAACAAACTTGCAGCGGTCAAGCAGCAGATAACCTATGGAAGTGGTGCGGTAGGCACTACTCGAAAGCAGATCAAAAAATGGCTTTGCTTCTGCAGAGCCTTATCACATGAGATGCAAAACCTGCAACCAAACCAGCTACCGTGTTCCAAAATATGTGTACCAACTCAAATAACACAATGGCATGCTATTCTACATCAATTAATAGAGAATTTCATACAATTGCAAGAATTTGACCAACTTCAAAATTAAGAATATGAAAATAAAAATGCTACCTTTTGAAGCTTAAATGAATCCTTCAAAGTACTAACTTAAGGCTCAGCTACTTCCCTCTCACTGAATACTTATCAGACAATCTCGGCAACAAGAATGAGAAGAAGGGTAACTGCTATTTATAGATGAACACAAAACCAGACAATTGTTTTGCTCTATGGTTTGAACCCAAGGATTGTAGGATTGCATGAAGTTTAAGAAGGAGTTGGTAATTGGTTGGTAATTTGCATCATGACCACCACTCCCCCATGATCATTAGCTAGGAAGCTTGGAACAAGAAATAGGCTTAGCCTTTTTGGAGAAATATGTATAATAGCTTTTGAGTTACTATTCATGTACTTGGTGACATTCATTTTGGGACAAAAGAAACTCTCAGAAACAAGCTTAGCATCACTCCTATATTGTTACCTTGTTATCTAAAAATACCAAAATATAAATTTTAATGTGTTAATGTTACTGCACAATGGAGAGTTAGGGATTAATTATGTACTCACATCATATAATCCATGTACATTAGTCCAGTTTAATTATTATATGTATGGACTCCATTTAATTACCCACTTAGTAATTTAATATCTCCTTAAAACTTTATTATTCCAGTTATACTCACTTATTGGAATAATTTGAAATTCTTTGACAGAGTACATCTTTTAATGTTCCCATACACGCTTATTGTCACATAAATAATTGTTTATGTAACTTGTAATTCCTTACACTTTATTATATAGTTTGTATATATTACATAGTCATATTAATATGTCAGACCACATCTTCTTATTAATTGCAAGAATTATATAATATCACATGTCTTCATAAATTAAATAAATCATACCATTCTATTCATTGATTACTGTATATAGTCATTAATCCTTATCACATTTGTTAACAATCATATATTATTAATTAACTACCATTATTAATTAATCAATATTCTACCACAACCATTATCAATTAATTAATATAACAATTAATTATCTCATATTAATTAACCCTCATTAACATCAATTAACAATCCATAAATATACTACAACCACAATTAACAATTAATATTACTTAATTGTTTACTTTAATATTCCTTTGTTAATTAATATTATTGTTAATATTTCTCATCACCATGCCACACAAGGCTTCAATGAGTTCATCACAAAACTACACATATTCTCAATTATTCAGTTATTTAATATATTTGAGTTATCTCAATTCATAACACGAAAAACGTTCATATTCAAATAAATATTCATTTTCATTAATATATTTATTTAATAATACGCGAAAATTCTCGGGTATTACATTAATCCTACTACATAATGAAAAGTTAGGGATTATTTATGTACTCATATCATATAATCCATGTACATTAATCTAGTTTAATTAATGTTTATAACATGTATGGACCCAATTTAATTGGTCACTAATAATTTAATATCTCTTTACAACTTTATTATTCCAATTAGACTCACTCATTAAAATAATTTGAAATTCTTTGATATAATACATCTTTAATGTTCCACACATATTTATTGTCACATAAGTAATTATTTATAATTTCTTCCACTTTACTATATAGTTTCTATATATTATATAGTTACCTTAAAGTGTCACACTACACTTTCTTTTTAATATAGGTACTGTATGGACCCCAACTTTTATTAATAAAGATGAATTTTGTATAAATATCATTTTTGAATATTATGGAGTGAATTTAATATAATGTTATAGTTGTGGGTAATATTTATAAATTTTGCAAAGTACGCAAATTGTTATATTATATTCGATTGGTCAGGGAATATTCGTTTTAACAGGGAATATTCAGACGGCTATTACAATCATTAGTGGACTCCATAACGGAATTATTGTCGGATTGAGAAAACGACAAAAAAAAAATATATTTTATGAAAATAACGGCGGAAGTTTTACTGTTAATCTGTTGAAACACCCAAAGTTAAAGTACAGAATACGCTATGGGTTGCATAGTAGCACACGCAGATTGATTATTGATACTTACGTGAGAAGTCACTCAGTTTTGTTCAATTACTGCTACAGTAATTACTGCATAGTATCTCATGTTATTTGATTCAATTATTGTCGATATTTTATATATTAGTAAATCAATAATTGAGACGACAAAGTTATTAATATTATTATTTGCAATATTGACGATGTCTAGAAGTTCTGTCAAGGAGAGATTTGGTCACCTAATTGCGCGCCAATAGGGAGAAATCCTTATTGAAAAGCCCCCTCTTTCTTGAAAACGACCTGGTTGTTAAATATTGCGAGTTATAATAATGATGATAATGTTGTTAAAAATATTGAAGGGATTTTTTATGAAGTATTTGATGTAAATTTTGCTTATTATATGGACCCCCATTTACCCATTTTTCAAAACTGTCGATAGAAAGTTATCTGAATTTTATTTTATATATATATAAATATTATATATATATATATATATATATATATATATATGTATATTTGTTTGTCAAGTGGGGGGTGTCACAGACAGAGAAAAGAAAGGGGGTGGTGTAAGATTACTTGTATGGGAGGGGAATGTGTGGTTAATATGTGTGTGATGTACTGAGTACTATATATATATATATATCACTACAAAAAAATGGGATTTTAGCAACAACCGATTTTCGTTGCTAAAGGTGTCAAATTTCGTTGCTAAATGTTTTTGGCAACGACTTTACTGTCGTTGCGTCTTTCGTTGCGCAATGAGCGTTGTTAATTGTTCCGCAACGAACGTATTGTTTTCGTTGCCATAAGTAATATGTTTTGCAATGAAATTTGGCTTTCGTACAGATACATCGATCCTTTAGCAACAAAATATATTGTTGCAGAATAATTAAAATTTCGTTGCTAAAAACCTCATTTCGTTGCAAAAGCCTGCTAATTGGCAACGAAATGAACTCTTTTTTTTTTTTGCAACACCCATGCATTTTTGTTGCAATTGACACCATTTTGCAACGACATTTTTCGTTGCAGTAAATTATAAAAATTGTTGCCTAAGCTTACTTTCGTTGCGGAATGTAAACTTTTTAGCAATGATTTTCGTTGCTAATTATATTATTTGGCAACAACATTATGCTGAATCAGCAACGAAAATGTTTGTTGCTGGTTAGTTTTCAATAGCAATGAAAGTCGTCGATTAGCAACGACATTATATGTTACCGTTTATTTATGTGTAACGAAAGTTGCTATGATTTGCAACGATAAAAAATGTTACCTTTTATGTTAGTATCAGCAACAATATCCTCTCCGTTGTTATTAGGTTAATTTTTCGTTGGCAAATATTATATTTTTAATGCCATTAGCAACGAAAATTTGTTGCTAAATGTATAAAAAATTGTTACTATATTAAAACTTGTTCAATGCTTTGGTAACGAATTATATTGTTGCCAAATCAAAATTTGACATTCTTTTTGTGTACCTGACTAGCTCAATGTCCCCATAGAAAATAATGGCAAAAATAAAAAAAAAACTAAAATATTATTAACTTAATAAAATCATCCACTACATAATCATTCATTATCTTTACAATTAACCATCTAAAGCTACCACAGTTCTTCAATCAAAGTATATATCTACATATATAGAGAGAGTACACTTCATAATTTCGTCCCTTGTCTTCCATAAACGTAGCACGAATATTTGATACCCAGTATTGTAAGGCAGGTCATAGAAGCAGTCTTCCTGCATATATTTAAAAATAATAGCAAGTCAGAAAAATAAAGCAAATAGGTCACCAGATGCACTTAGTGCAAAAATCAATACACAAAGACAATAAAATTGCTACGTGGTACTAATGTACACAGTATTGCTCACAAGCAGAAAAGACAAATAGGCAATCACAAGATCATTTGCTACAAATCCAAATAGAAAAAGAACCTTCAGTGCGACAATATGATTGTTGTGTTACAAGAAAAAAATTAGAATCTTAATCGGCCATTTCATGAACCTTCAGTGTGACTATAAATGTTGACATATACATATACTTTTGCAACATAACAAGCTAGACAATTGTGTATGAGTTTGCAACAACTGCCCTAATATATATCAGGAAGCAATCAATTTTTGGTTGATAATTTTATTTATATACGGCTTTAGCGAAGACAAACCAGCTTAACCTCAGACTCCACATCAGAATCTTTGCCACACTATTAATTGTTACAAATTGAACTTTTCAAATAAAGTTTGAAAACTTTTTTAGTAATTTTATTTAAGATAATATATAGATGTAGCATAAGCACACATGTCAAGTACTGACTTACTCTACCATATGTAGTAGATTAAACAAAGATGAATTTATGTTAAGAAACAAACAAACTTCTGAAAATTTATTGTAGACTGCAAGAAATTAAAAACTATTGTAAATAAATAAATTTACCTTGTATTGTCATGATTAGGGTAGTTATCTACATATGAAAGATCCCCGACAAACATATCTTTTCCTTTCGTTGGATTTAGTTCATAATGGTTAAGTGTCTGATTCGAATCATAACTCTGACCAAGATCCCCTACAATAAAATTATTAATAAAGTGAATAAAAGGTATATAGACAACAAAAAATGTCATATAGATTCATGATGTTACATCGCAACTGTGTTTTCCCTTTTGAGATTCATCTAAACATACAAAAAACTCTAGCAATTAGTCTAATTAAAATTTCTTCTTATTTGGTACTTCTTTATTAAGTCTAGCTGTCCAAGGTAGTTAAGGTTGCAAAAGCTATTACCGTGATGTGTCTGAATACATGATGAACAGAAAACCCCCTTACATGTATAAAGCTGCCGCCCTTAAGAGGAATGTCACAAGGGTAATGCATAAGAAGTAACTTACAAGGAGAAAGTAAAAAACAAAAGCAAAATGATGATAATATGTATATAACATGGCTTGGACCAAATAAGCTACTCCCACACTGAATGTCAAATATATTAAAGAAGAAAGAAGCACATAATTAATTCAACTGAAAGCAAAATGATAAAAATATGCATATAAAATGGCTTGGACCAAACAAGCTACTCCCACACAAAATGTCTAAAATATTAAAGAAGAAAGAAGCACATAAAAAATTCAACCGCTCAGATACATTAGATCCTTCTGTTTTACAAAACTCAGTGTGACCCTTGCCGCTTGACTCTAACATAACTAAAATTATAATTATTGGCTGTTTGATAATATGAAAAAGGACTGATAGCTTCAAATGATATCTCAAAGTGTCTGACTTTTAGTCTCATGAAAAAGAATAACTTCCTCTTATCATTAGCAACATTCAAGACCTCTGCCAATGTAATATTATTCTAAAAGTGAACCACCTTAAGTAATCAAGGAAAATTCTAGAATAGGCTAATCATGAAAATAAAGAAAGCTTTTACCCAAAAAAAATTTAAAAATAAGAAATAAATTGTTCCACCAAGAAAGGAAAAATACCTCATCAGGTGAAAAGAAAGCTACAGCATCAGGAAAAACAGAACCAGATAGATGCAAGGATATTACAGCTCTAAAAACAGAAGGAAACAACAACTCAATTACAGCAATCTTATCTGCAGCATCATCCTCCATCACTCCTTGTCTTCAATCATTTGAACTATGAAAGTCATGCTCTTCTGATGATTCTATCGATGTCTCATTGGACGAAGTGGGTAGCAAGGCCGCTCGTTTTAGCCAATCCAACCGCTGGTATGTAAAAGTTTTTACATCCAATACTTCTTTTCCCAGGCACAATAGAATATCTGATATTGTTCCCAAATTACTAAGCTCCTCTTCATTTCTGTCAGTCGATGGTTTGTTACCACATCGTTTCTTCAACGCTGATTCAGTTTCACCTTGTTGTTAGTAGGATCTTCCTAGCAAGAATTCCATCAAATTAAAATGCTAAACACTAGCTCAATCAATATTAAGAGACAAAGGTAGATACCAGTGTCAGCTTCTTCTTCTTTTTTTAATTGTCAGAGCCAGTTTACTTAATAAGGAAATAACGACCTAGAGCTCATAGAAATATGTAAAGACCCCACCTGGTCCGATCAACAGCAGATGCACCAGCCTGACCAGCAAGTTGACGTTTCCAAGCATATGCAACAATAGCACCATCTGGGCAAACCAAAGGCATGTGAAGGCCCCAAGAATTCACTACTACAAAATAGTAAATAGATAACGCGTAAAAACGTTGTAGAAGGTCTTACAGAAACGTCGTGGTTAAGGGTGTGAAGGCCCCAAGAATTCAAGCTAAACAAATGGGGAAAAAGAGGTGCAACAAATACCAGATCAATATATCATACTTCATAAAATTATCAATGTATCATACTTCATAAAAAATTAAATTTCATCGACACTCGTAACAGTAGGCTTCTACATCTTTAACTCAGACAAGTATGTCCAAGGAGCACATGAAAAAGAGTACATATTCATATAACATATCACGTATCAACTTATCTCAATTCGAGCAGAAATTATCACCAAAGCTCAGCTCCTAAACAATGATCACAAACCTGATACCAAAAGCATTGTAATTGAAAGCTGTTCGGGCGCTTGACTGATCCAAATTGCCTAGGCAAGCTCTGCCCGATCAGCTTACATATTAGTGACAGTTTGGGCCTTAATATTTCTATGGGAAGCAAGTTAATTTTTTAGAAGTGCCTTAATATTTCTATGTGCATCGAGATATAAAATACCATTATTATACCAACAAAGTCTATAAGCTCCTTAAAAGAATGCCGACAGGAGATAATTCAATTATTCAAGTACATAATACTGCATGTTCAGATTAGGCAGCAAGGGATAAAGGGAGGTGCTAACCCATAGATTGTGCTAAGATAAACAAAACAATTGCTAACAATGTCGAATGAATACATTTATGCATATTGCAGGATGGCTAGAAGCACTACTACTGATCAACCAACAGGGTTAGAAAGGGTAATACACACATAAGGTGTGTACTCGTGTTCATACTTCATTCAAGTTACAATAGCTGTTCAAACCGGTAATACCTTAAGTATGAATGCATTCAAATCCACAGGTACAACTGAAGTTGCAGCCAAAGTTGTGAGATCAGATGCATTCCTGCAGCAGACGCTTAAATCATTTCAGCCCTAATTCATGTACAATATGTAACATCCATGAAAAAACTTCATGCACATAAACGTATGAACAATTCTTGATTAAAGACATTATCATTGCACAATGAGAAAGTTTAAAACTTATAACTGTATTACCTCATCCATCTTGTACTGAAGTCCCATCCAGATTCAGCAGCCGAAGCCAGTTCATGGTATAGCTGTTTCGTTGTCCTGTGAGAAGAAGTGTATGTTAAATATACTAGCTTACATTCCATAGCTAATTCATATAACGCTAGGCCATTTTTATGGTGTTAAGTTGGAGAGGACATACAATAGTCGAAAATTCTGGCCTGGGTTCATTCCACATTGCATAGTACCGGCTCAAATAATGAGCTGCTCCTTGAGTATCCTGGATGTTCGTCTTATGTATTCCTTGAACAACATAAGCATTGGCGGAAGACAGATAAGTGGTCGTATAACAAGTAATTTGAAAAGAAAAAGAAAATAAGCAATTGACAACAATGTCTGCAAACTATAAGTTGCAGCCGAAAAGTAGAATCAGCTGCAAGAGGAAAACTAAGTTGAAAATAAAAGGCAGAGTGATGGCAATCAAGAGATATATTCATGAAGTTGTAGGATAAAAAAGTCAAAACCTGAATTCCAAAAATTATGTTCAGTGAGAAGGGCTGGGAGAGACTTTCGAACAAAGTCCAAATCGCCAGTTCTAATAAATATATCTACAATCATTGCACTCAAGAGTGGAGGTTGGCTGCAGAAGAGTCCCACCAAAGTATAACTATCTTTTAGCAGATATAAATGAATGGAAGATAAAGAAGCAGGTTGCAATTGTTGTTTGCAATTTTTTAATTACTGAGAATTCTAAACTAGTTAATATCAATCCATCATTTGTAAGATAAGCAAAATTGAATGCAATAAACCTTATGCATTGGAGGTTAAGCGTACCCAGGAGTTTTAATCTGTTCCCAGAAGTTTCATATATATATATATATATATAACCAATTTTTTTCTGCGTGAAGAATGCTAAAGAAGAGGGGACAAAGGGAGATTGTACACTACGAACACACACACAAACTTATGCTTTGGAGAAAATGATAATGAAACCTCAAGCCCCCTCCCCCCCCCCCCCCAAAAAAAAAAAAAAAAAAAAAAAAAAAAAGAAGACTTATAAATGGATATCCTCCAAAATCCACAAGTCCAAACTACATTACAGGTGAAAAATATCAGCACAGTAATTGTACTATTAGTAAACGAACTAACATACATGAATCAAAAGACTATCATGGCAAAACACAAAAATAAAAATTACTATCAAAAGAACAATTCCAAAGACACTCAATTTTTAAATATTTTTTTTCCATTAATTTGAGAAAAAACCCAAATTCTATTTTTTTTTAGAAATACTGAGAAAGTGAAAGAAAACAAACCCTTTTCTGATAACTTGAAGAAATGTCCAAAGAAGCCAAAATTCACATAAGACTTCACCTTTTAAGGACAATCAATCATTTAACACCACATATTGTGTATATAATTAAAGAAAATGAAAAGGGTATGAAGAAATTGAGCACTAACATGGGAGTTTCTTCAAAAGGGGAGCTCCGATTTCTCTGAGAATCCTACCCAAAGCGAGACGAATTTAAATCCGATGAAGGGGATATTCAAAACCACTATGCAAATCTAACCCATAGCCAGACAGGGAGAGCTAGGTTAGGGATACTGAGGAAGATGAGTTTGGGGAGAAGAGAGAGCGTTCTATTTTGCTGAGAGAGTTCTTTTGGGTCGGCATAAAAGTCTCTCTACTTTCGTTTATCAAAACCTCCGTGTTTAAGTAAAGTTTATTAATAAATGAATGTTAATTTTATTATTTTTAATAAATATAATGATTAATGTTTTAAATTATAATTTGAGTAAGTTTTTATCATTTTTGAAATATTAAATTTTAAAATGAATACTTTAAATACAACTATAGGTAGAATAAGAAAAATAATAATGAGTTTTATAGTATTAATGAATGAATATTAATTTATTTATTTTTAATAAATACAATAATCAATAATCTAAATTACAATTCAAATAATTTTTCATCATTTTTGAAATTCTAAATTTTTATTTTAAAATGAATGCTCTAATTACAATTATAAATAGAATAAGAAAAAATAATGAATTTTAAAGTATAGTTCATTAATTCTAAATTAATTCAAACCTAACACATTTTAATAATAAAATTATATTATCCATTGTTATTACCTCATGTTATCACAAGTAAATTTTGAAAGTACAAAATTTGTAACAAGCTAATACCTATATGTATATAATTAATTTATATATATGTGACTTATTAATTATTGAATATAATTTATTAATATATATATATATATATATATATATATATATGGGTTCCAATTCTTATTTTAATAATATCTGAAAATTTGGGTTCTTACACCAAACATAGCTGTGATATTTTTGCTTCTTATGTTATATTTTGTTCATTTGAACTCGCAACCTCACATTTGAAATTTGGTCACATGACCGCTGGAGCAACTAAATCAACTTTTAATATTTTGCAAGGATTAATCTTTATATCAAAATATTTCATTTCTCCCAAAAACTTAAAATACTACTTACACAGATCCTCATCTTGCCTAACATTAAAAAAATTTGTTTATATCATATGTTTAATTCTGGATTGTTTTGTTCTTCTTTTACTTTATTTATTATATGAATTTGGGTTTATTTATTAAGGTTGTTGAGGTTTAATAATAAAATAAAAGATTTGAAGGCTTCAATCAAGTAGTAAGATACCGTCTTATTTTTTTTATTTAATTTGATGTTAAATATAAAACGAAATAATATTCTTAATTTTTTTCATCATAATTTTATTATCGTACTACTATGTAAACAATAGATTATTTTAAAGATAAATATATAAAAAAAGGTATACATATATGCATGTTTCCAAACGGAACTCTTCACTTTATATGATACTTTGACATTGGAGTCTGAATTTTGTATTACCTTTATATGATTTAAATCTTAATAATTTCAAAATAATAATAATAGTAATAATACTAATAATATTAAGAATAATAATAATTAATATTTTAAAATAATAATAATAACTTCAAAATAATAATAATAATAATAATAATTTCAAAATAATAAGAATAATAACAATAATAATTTTTAAAATTTGCTTAAATGAGCACAGCCGTCACAGTTCAGTTTTCCCCCACTTACCAATAACGACAAAGTAGACAAAGTTTTGCGGTCTACTTTTTTTATATATATGAAAATGTCTAATTAATTTTTTGTATATGTATTAGATACTTTTTTTGCATATTTAAAAAATATATATTCTTAATAAATAATATTTTGTTCATCTCACTGAATGAGAATGACTAATAAATTAGAATGACTCAATAGTAGCATAATGGCCCAATAATCCATAGGTTTTAAGTTCGAAACCTAGCTGTGATATTTTTGCTTCTTATGTTATATTTTTAGTGTATTAGATAAATTCTATTATCATCTATATATATATATATATATATATATATATATATATATATATATATATATATATATATATACCATCTTAAATCTCCACATTAAACTAAATATATATAAAGTAACTATGAATATTTATATAACGTGACTATGAATATTTTAATATATATATATATATATATATATTTATAAATTTATCTCTAAATATTCATATAAATATTTATAAATAAATATTTATATAAATTTATCTTTAAAATTTATAAACAAATATTTATTTATAAATTTATAAATATTTCATCTAAAATATTTAAAATTTAGATATGAATATTTAGAGATAAATTTATAAATATTTATATGAATATTTATTTACATATACATATTTATATATAAAAATATTCATAGTTACTTTATATATATTTAGTTTAATGTTGAGATTTGTTTAGTATTTTATTTAGTTTGATAAGAAATTTTAAAAAGAATATGTATATATATATATATATATATATATATATATATATATATATACACACACACACACACACACGTACGCATTATCATAGGCGTGGCGAATAATGAACTTTATCCCAAAAAATATGTTGATGCACAGATTCAAACCCAAGACCTCCAGTTTGAAATATTAATCCAATGACCACCCAACACCTGGGCCTAGTTGCTATTATTTTGCAAGGATTAATTATTATTATTATTATTATTATTATTATTATTATTATTATTATTATTATTATTATTATTATTACTATTATTACTGTTATTGTTATTATTATTATTATTAGTACTATTATTATTTTGACTGTTATTATTATTATTATTATTATTATTATTATTATTATTATTATTATTATTATTATTGTTTTAGTTATGTACATAACAGATCTAAGGAAAGGGGATCTGTTTTAATTTGGGGGAAATGATTTGTTTAGTTATAAATATTAATCCTTGCAAAATTATAACATTTAGACTTGTTTACTCAGGTGGTCATTGGATCTAAGCTTTAAGCTAGAGGTCTCATGTTTGAATCTTGGCAAATAAAAAAGTTACGTCAGATTTGTCACGTAGGCGCCACGTATGCAGGTCAACGCACATGTGGCGCTTGGGGCTCGAAGTCCAAATTTTTTAATAGAAAGGGGCTCAATTTGCGTTGACCAAAAGGAAAAGGCTCAATATCCAAAAACCCCTAAAGTTCAGTGGTTAGAAATTTTGCAACGAATTTCTAACGAGTTTGGTTTCTAAATTTTGCAACTACTTATGAATTTTGTTGCAAAAAGTGAAAGCCTGACACAATTTGCAACGAAGGACAAGTTTCGTTGCTAAACATACACTTTTAGCAACGACTTATAAAGTCGTTGCCTGAAAAATCGTTGTTAAAGCACCATTTTTAGCAATAAAAAAACCTTCGTTGCCCACGATGACGGGAAAGCAAGTGGCCGAAAATTTTGCAACGAATTTCTAACGAATTTTTTTTCCGCCAATGAATTAGCAACGAAATTTTGCAACGACTTATGAATTTCATTTCAAAAAGTGAAAGCCTGACACAATCTACAACGAAGGACAAATTTCGTTGCTAAACATATACTTTTAGCAACGCCTTATAAAGTCGTTGCTCGAAAAATCGTTGCTAAAGGACCATTTTTTTGTAGTGTTATGTTTTATGTGTGTGTGTGTGTTTGCCAAATTTGGTGGAGAGGTGGTGCCTTTGCCGTAAGGCAAAGGTGATGTATTTATATATATATATATATATATATATATATATTATAAGTTTTATTTTATTAGATTATAAATAGAATATATTATATTATATTTTAAGTTTTTGTTTTATTAGAATATTTTATTGCATAGTATTGCATAGTAAAATCAAAATTTTCAACGAAATCAGCTGAAGAATTCGCCCGTGACCTTTGTGTACTGTGCGTCCAAATAGTATCCTTTTCATTCTCCTATAAATAGGATGCTTAGTTAGAATTGAAAATCACACCAGAATCAGAGAATTCTTCTTCTATAATATTGAGCATATTTCTTTCAAGTTTTAGAAAGCTTTGAGCGTAGAAAATAGTGAAAGTTTTCTTCAAGAATATCCCCACTATACCAGTTGGAATACTCTTCTTTTCAAGTTAAGGGATGTTATTTTTGTTCAATATTCGCTTGAAATAATATTTTCTTCCATACTCTGTAGTATGTAAGTAATATTATTTCATTTCAGATTTCGAATTCTATACTCGTTTTCTTAATGTTTTGGCTTCTAAACTCCATGAAATTAGTAGAATATCCTTGATATTTGCGCTTCATCCAGTATCTTTTCATGAAAATATTATTCTGAGCATTCTTGATAAGTTTAACTTTTCATCTTAGAGTACTATTCACTTCGGTTACTATTCTGAAGTACTATTCACGGGGTACTATTCACTTGAGTACTATTCACCCGGGGGTACTATTCATAATAAAAATTGATTCGGTTTCGGTCCAAATTATTTTTGGTACAATATTATTCTTGAATTTTACTCCACAAAGTAGTATCATGTTGACAATTTGGACGTTATTGATTTCTAGATAAATTAAATTATAAATCTTTAAAAATTTATCCTTGAACTTGTTTTATTGAATTCTTATATCATTGTCATCATCCTCATGTTTATATTATGTTGAAAGTCATCTGTGGCCTGTAGTGCATAGATGGACTTGGTATGATTATGATCAGGGGATTATTCGGTATAATCATGACCGTAATGTTACAAATGATGTGGTAAAAGTCCTCATTGGCCCGTAGTGCATTGATGGACAGTTGTTGGCATGATCATGACCATTGATGAATACACGAATATCATTGGCCCGTAGTGCATGGATAATTTGTGGTCATGATACTAAAGAATATCCTTGGTCGTAGTGCAGGGGTGATTCGATGATGTGGATTATATATTCAGCTGAGTCTCGGCGATAAAAGTGATGAAAAACCTTTTAAATGATAAAAGATAATAGATTTTATGCTCTACTTGACTCTTCTAATGGATTGCTTGTTCCGCTGCAGTTAAACTTGATGTTTGTTATATTTTATCGGTTTAACTGCATTGAAGAGGCTAACGATAAATTATTATGCATTATCTTAGTCATAATATTTCTTCTTGGGTCTAGTTGAGCTCACCCTTTTGCTTTCATTGTTCTCTTCAGAAACGAGAACGCGAGTGGCAAGACTAGTCGGGGAACGGAGTGACGGTCCAGATGATAGCTTTAGTACTCCTCACTATTATATGAAATAGTGTGATAATAAATGTATTGAGGACTCCATTTGAGTTGAATATTGTCTAGAAGATAATATTCGTATTAAAATTCTCAGTTTATGTTTTGTCGTATTTATACTATAGTTGTATTATTAAGTTGTATCTGAATTTTGTACCATGTATTTGGCGACTCAAGATGGGTGATGTATACCTATTTTGGGGGCGTCACAGTTGGTATCAAAGCTTAGGGATATGATCTCTGGCTGAGATGTGAGACAAGAACTAGGAGGGGAGAGATGGGGAATTCCTTCGCTAGCATGACCTACCTAAGTTTAATTGGTATTTAATTGATCGATCAGAGTTTAGGGATAATATGTGGTATGTCAATTAACCCTTGTTGTGACGCCCCCAAAATAGGTATACATCTTCCATCCTGAGTCACCAGATACATGGTACATAAATTCAAATACAACTTAATTATACAATAGTCGTGTAAAATACGACAAAACATAGCTGAGAGTTTAAACAAGAATATTGTCATCTAAACAATATCCACACTCAATGGTGTCCTCATTACAATTATTATCATCCCTGCACCACGTCCAAGGATATTCATGTAATCATCAATGGTCATGATTATACCGAATAATCCCTAGTCATAATCATACCAACAACTGTCCATCAATGAACTACATGCCAATGAGGACTTTTACCACATCATTCGTTACATTACGGTCATGATTATACCGAATAATCCCTGGTCATAATCATACCAAGTCCATCTATGCACATAAGCCAAAGATAACTTTCATCACAATATAAGCATGAGGATGATGACAATGATATAAGAAATAATCAAACGAAATCAAATCCAACAAAATCAAGGATAAATGTAACATTCCAGAATTTTTAATTGTTATATTAAATATTTATTGAATTATTTAAGTATTTAATGGATGTGTTTATTGTTGAATAAATAATTATTCAAATTTGATTCAATTTGGTTAACTATTTGTTAAATAAATAATTAAGGAAATTAATTATTTTATGCTAATTTAATTTAATTATTAAGTTAGAGAGTTTTGATTAATTGAATTGTTATTCTTTTTATTTGAATTTGTAATTAAAAGGAAGTGTTAGTTGATTAAATAAAGTTATAATTATATAGAAAATTATAATTTTGTGGTATTGATTTATGTGATGAAGTAATTTAATAAGTTTTTATTGGAATTAATTTAGTTAATTAAAAGTGTGACAAATAACCTTTTATAAAGTAGTTATTAAAATAACTTAAAGGAGTTTAATTGTGTTTTACCAAACAAGGCCTATTGCCTATTAAGTCTTTATTCTAATTGTGTTTTACCAAATAAGGCATAAGGGTTAATTGATTATATTTTAGTAAGTAACCAAACAAGCCTTATGGCATTTGAGTTTCAAATAAAAATAACTGATGTCAGTTAAGTTAAAATTATATTATATATTTAATATCTATATTATTATTATACGTTATAATCCTAAGACGTAAGATTAGAATAGAGAGGGAAGAGAAAAGAAGAGAGTTTGCAGAGAAGAAAAAGAAGAAAGGAAGAAAGGCTAAGGAAGTTGAGAGAGAGATTGGAGAAAAGAAGTTTGAGAATCAAAAGTAATAGCCATCATCATCATCTTCTTCAAGGTATCATCCTGTTTTTTTTAGTTTTAAAAGTTTAGTTTTTCTCTTCCCTAATTCTCTGTAGAATCCTTGTGTAAGGATAAATTGTTATTGTTATATGGCTTAATATGATATACTAATGATGTTAAAACTATTTTCATAAGTTATAGTCAATGAATTGATGATATGTATGTAATTTGTGAAGAAAAATATTTTTACAGAGAGTTTTTGTGAATATATATGGTTTGGTTTAAGGTAGAAATTAAGGGTTAATTAGTTGTTTAGTTGATAAATTGGTTATTGAATGTGGTAGAGTATGTATAAACATTGATAAAGTGCTTTGAATTATCTATTTTGGTTGGAAAACAAAATCACAGTGTTTATTTTCATTAAAAACATAAAAAAAATGAGTTTTTATCAAAAATAGTGAAATTGTATGATTTAAATTAGTTGTTTATATTGTTTTATGAGTAGAAACATGTTTACAATCTTTGAACTATGTTTATGTGAAGTCTCTATAGGAATTACAAGCTAATTAGGCTGTTAGAAAGGAACTTATAGGCCAAAATTGGCTTTTGTTCATCTTATGCTTAGTCGGGTCGTCAATTAAGATCGCAGGTTTTACAGTCCAATCTGTTGACCCAAAGCCAGCTTCAATTGTTATGCCGCAGTGCGGCTTCATAGCTTAACTCTCAAGGCCGTTAACGCCATCATCATTATATATTACTTTTGCCATAAAGATAAATCTGCTGGCACCGCTAAGTCATGAGAGTTAGCGTAATAACTTTGATAGTGTACTTTTTGTACTCGAAATTTAAAGGAATTGTTATGTGACAATAGTAGGACTGTAAAATGTTGATTTCAGTATTTCTATACTATGAATGAGCTTGTTATTAACAATTAAATTGTTTTATAACTTGATTATGTGATTAAAAATTCAAATTTTACATGATGAACGTACTTAGTTATGTTTATAAGGTGGTAATGACTAATTATGTCATGATGACATATGTTTATAGGATATTGTGATTTGAATTATTCGGTTTAGCCCACTTGTTAAGGCAAGTTCTCTAATCTATTTTCTTGTTGAAGCAATTATTGTTTCCAATTCGATTCCAATATAATGGTGCAAGATTTACGAACTTTATTTTTATTGAGCAAGTTATTCTTGTATTTAACTTGTTGTTTAGCATGCATAATTATACATACTAATGTTGAGCAGCTTTTATCGTTCAAATTGCTACGAATGCTTAGTATTCGATTTTAAATAACCTTGCTTAACATTGTTCAAGCAAGGTGTGTTATAGTTATTCAAGGTGTATGCTATTAGATTATTCCTAAAGCATGATTTTAATTTACCATGACGATTCAATTACGAGTATTCTATAGTATGATGTTATTAGTATTAATTCAACTAGTCCTCTAGTTGATGATCGCTGAACTTCAAATTTCCTTGAAAGCTTATCCAAACCAAACTCTCTTTGGTGCGTGACTTGTACTCTAAATAATTTGAGATGAACAACCCTCATTATTGGGGGATAACTTACGCAGTAGCGTTAAATGTTTGTGCACAATACATGGTACGAAGGGTCGATCCCCTAAGTACGAGGAGTCCTTATAGTCTTATGATTGTTAAAGTTGGAGTTGAAAGATTACTACTTAGAATCGTGGACATAGTTCATGGTCTTATGACCCTCGCTTATGTTTATTCCATACTTTGGATTTTAGTTCATGATTATCATTGTTAGAGTACTATCTAGTTTTGATGAGCCTATTCATCAAGCGCTTATTATTGTTATTCTTCTCGTTGATTCATTATTTTATCCAAAGGAGCAATTGTTTTGCTCACTCTTGCATATTTATAAACTCATTGCAATGCTAAAGTGGAGAAGGTAGATGAACCTTCAACTAGCAAAGGAAAGGGAAAATTGTACAAGTGATGCTGATTTGTACTTTTATTATTGTGATGATCTTAGACTTCTTAATAATGGTGTTATGTAATAATTTTAAATCCGCATTTGAATGACTGTATTTAAAGGTTAGACAACCTGGGAGATTTTTATTATGTAACCCTTTAATGGGGAATGTTTTTATTATTTAATTTGATTGTGATTGGGTAGTTAGATATGAATGTTTGATTAAGTGAACACCAAATCCCGTGGGAATGAAGTACCTGGGTTTGGGGGTGTCACAATAAATATTAAAGATTTTAAATTTATCCAGAGTTTAAAAATATCCAAATTGTCAACATGATACTGCTTTGTAGAGTAAAATTCAAGAATAATATTCATGTACCAAAAATAATTTGGATAGAAAAGAATCAATTTTTCATCGTGAATAGTACTCTGGCACGAAAAGTGCCCCGAATACCCTAGTGAATTGTAGACACTTAAAATTTTCTACACGCCTGTTACTGACATTGCAAGAGGGCAGATTCATCTTTCAGAGATAACCCTGGAAGATAGCTGACAACCATTTCGGATACTACTGGAAATTCAGTTACATCCTAGAACACAAATCGGGAACATCATTTCCAACCCGGAACACAAATCGGGAGCATCAGTTCCAACCCGTAACATAAACCGGGAATGTCATTTCCAATCTCGAAGATAACCTCGAGGTATGCAGATCAAAAGACCGACAACAACACCGGAGAGGACAGTTCTGTCTCGGCGATAACACCGTGACATTCAGTTCCTATCCCAGAAACAACACTAGGAGTAGCGATTCCATCCTTAGTGATAGCCCCAAGGAATGCTTTTGCAGTTCCGGCGATAACTCTGGAATTGTTTGTTTCAAACACATGCGATCAGCTTCAAGCTCAGACCTCCTGCCGAGGCACTCATACCTCAGACCCGGAGCTAACAACGGGCAGACAGGCACACCCACAGATGACAGTGAGGCATACAAACAAGCAGTCCAATCTCAGATGTAACCTTGAGCAACGTTTTCTTTCCGCTCAAATCAGTAATAACCCCGGTGAGGAGTCAAAACGTCATCTTACCGCCTCAACGTTTTCTCTCGCAAGATGATATTGCGACATACCAACAAGTAGTCCAATCTCAGATGTAACCCTGAGCAACGTCTACTTTCAACTCAAACCGACGATAACCCTGGAGAAGAGTCAAACATCATCTTGCCCCTTCAACACTTACGCATCGTCTCAACACTTCATACATACATACATCCAACAATGTCCCACAAGAACCGAGGAGTAACAATCCCAAGTGACTATTACGCGTGGCAGTACTTTGGATAGAATTTGAAGCTTGAAGACCATGGGCATAGACCCCTCTTCCTGACTTCGTACAACCTCTAATCCATGTCATTGCGTAACTCTCGACACAAGCGGTCCAAAGAAGGTCCGATATACCTCGTTCGGATGCTCGGATTGAAGTTCTGCAAGTTCGAGCGGACATTACAATGCATGAGTGCACGTACTTCGAGACAACGAGACCCGCGAGGCTCGGATGCACCACGACCAGCCGCAGGTACAACCGCGGCTGCCATAGGTGTACCTGCGGCCATCCGTCTATAAATATGAGCCTTGGGGTCAGCCATTTGAAGAGGAGGAGGAGAGAAAAAGGCGAGGAAGCTCTGTCCATTTTACTCTGTATACACATCTTTTGAGTGTTTCCTCATCTTTAAACACTTGTTAGCTCACATATAGCTATCTTTTATCCGGCGGGAGCTAAGTTTAAAGTCATAAAAGTCTACTTTGGCAGCCCACTATAAGCCTTCTCACATTATATAAAGCCTTCTTCTCATATTAGCACACACTGTTATACACATTGAGAGTCGTGTTGTGTGTGTTGTTTGCGGACTTTCGGTCCGTGGTTTTCATTTCGCAGTATATATATACTTATATATGTATATATTTCATATATGGACTAACATTATCGAGTTATGCCTCGATTGAGCCTAGACTTCGGTCTGGAGCATTTATTGCTTTATATATATATATATATGTGTGTGTGTGTGTGTGTGTGTGTGTGTGTGTGTGTGACGCCCCCAAAATAGGTCCAATCCACCCAACCTATTTTGAGTAGCCAAATACATGGTACAGAAAGCAAACTACAACTTCAATAATACAATTGTCGTGCAAAATACGACAACACATACTGTGAGTTTAAATGCAAATATTGTCTTCTAGACAATATCCACACTCAAATAAGTCCTCATTACAATTATTCAAACACTATTTTACAGAAATAGTGAGGACTGCTAAAACATCTTTCTAGAACCATCACTCCATACCCCGACTAGATCCTGCTATGTTCTCACCTCCTGAGAAGAAAAAATGGAACAAAAAGGGAAAGGGTGAGCTCAACTAGCCCAATAAAGAATATTATGACTAAGATAATATACAACAAATTATCATTAGTCCTCAACAGGGAAAAATCTGATAAAACATAATAGACAACAAGTTTTAGATCAAAACTGCAGCGGAAACAACAATCCATTAGAAGAGTCAAATAGAGAATGAGTTCTACTATCTTCTAAGATTTAAAAGTCCATCATCAATATTTTATCCCTGTAACAATAATCAATATACATCTTTAATCGAATATTCATCTTTGCACTACAGGCCAAAGATATTCATTTTGTATCACCATTGGTTGGTCATGTTCATCTCAACACTGCTTCATCTTTGCACTACACGGCCAAAGATATTCATCGATTAATCATTCATCTTTGCACTACAGGCCAAAGATATTAGATAATATCATCATTTAAGACTGAGGATGATGAAAAATATTTTAAAAAAATGAATCCAGTGAGACAGAAGGACAAATATTATGGATTCGTATAACAGTTTATCCAAGATCAATAATACTTCATAATAACCAATTGTGAAGCATAATTCAAAAATAAAGATCAAAATATGGATACAATCAAAGATAGTAACCATAATAGACATCTTGGACAAAAAGGAAAAATTTCATTTTTCGGTGAATAGTGTCGTATTCATGAATAGTGCCGTATACGTGAATAGTAACCCCGACACAAAAAGTTCCAAATTTGATTAAAAATTTCAAACCAATATTTCGGCATAATGATATTGAAGAAAATAATATCATTTAAGAAGAAAATAACATCCCTTACCTCAAAGAAACAAGTTTCTTGAATGAAAGGTCAAGTGATCTTTGAATGAAACTTGTACTGAACATTAACTCTCAAAGTATCTAAATACTCACAAAATACGCTTGATAATATAGAGAGAGAAATAGAGAAAGCTTATGTTTCTGGTGTGATTTTCAATTCTAACTTAGCCCTCTATTTATAGGAAAATGTTAAGGCACGTCAAGCAGATTCTTGACTGCAACCGATGGCTTTACTTGCTACTATTGCCACCCACCACATTTGAAATAAAATTCAGCACATTTCTTCACCAACCACAAGTGGGGCCCACTCAATTATAGAATTTTCTACCAAAATCATTTATAAACCTAATTTCTGAATCAGTCACCTCTTAAAATTCATAACAAATCATATGTTTATTTTTAACGGTTCAAAATTTGTGGACATATACTCAACTTATATATGTATAACATATCCAAAAATCACAACGATCTAACGGTCGGATTAAAAATTATAACTCACGCAATATATCGTAAAAAACTGATTTGATTTTTAATACCTCAATTCCGACAAAAATACTGATAAAACACCTCAACATTAATTCCTTCAATTATAACCACATAAAATAAATAAATCCATCATTTATATCCGCATCAAATAAATATTTCCTTATCAATAATTAATTATTCACAAATAATATTACAGAATCACAATAATGACAACCAGGCAGTTCCCAAGAAAGAGGGGGCTTTCCAATAAGGATTTCTCCTTACTGGCGCGCAATTAGGTGACCAAACCTCTCCTTAGACATAACTTTCTATACATTGCCAATAATGCTATCTAATAATATTATTCAAATAATATGAATTATTGATATGATAATGAGAAATATTGTGCAGATATAATTATTGAAACAACAATAATATAAAATATCAACGCAACAATTATTGAATCAATAAAATAAAATATTGAACAGTAATTACTATAACAATTATTGAGTAGTGTCTTCTTACGTAAGAATCAATAATTCAACAATCTCATCGTCTGAGTGTGCTTCTTGTAACCCACACGTATTCATCGTATTTTAACCCACCGAGTATTCCAACGATTATTAATTAACAATAATTACGCCTGCTATTTATAAAACTCATACTTTGTCGTTTTCCTTCATCCAATAGTTTTCTGTTATGGGGCCCAGAAATGGCTGCGTCGTCATACGAATATTCCCCGACAACAAGAATATTCCACGACCAAATGAATATTCTCCGACAGAAATGAATATTCTATAACCACTTGCTTATTTTGCAAAATTTGCACATTTCACCCATAACCAAAGCATTATATCAAATTAACACCTTATTAATTTAGAATAATGAATAAAAAAAATTCAATTTTATTTATAAAAGGCTGGGGTCTTACAACCTCCCCTCCTTATAAAATTTCATCCTCGAAATTGACGTACGTACCTGGTGTTTCGAACAGGTGAGGGTACCTCGCTTTCATTTCCAATTCCAACTCCCATGTCATTTCCTCAATTTCATGGTTCCTCTACAAAATCTTAACTCGTGGTATAACCTTTGTTCGTAGGACATGTTCTTTCCTATCCAATATCTTGACATGTACCTTCTCGTGCGTTAAATCTTCGGCTATCTCGTTTGGTTCTAACGCAATAATATGGTTCAGGTCTTTCACATATTTACGAAGCATAGATATGTGGAAAATATTGTGAACACGAGACATACTTGGAGGTAATGCGAGTCTATAGGCCACATTTCCTATTCGGTCAAGAATCTCAAATGGACCAACAAACCTTGGATTGAGCTTTCCTCTCTTTCCAAATCTTGTAACTCCCTTCCATGGAGCAATACGTAACAGTATATGATCCCCAATATTAAATTCCACGACCTTTCGATGAAGATCAGCATAACTCTTTTGTTGATCTTGTGAGGTTTGAATACGTTGTCGAATCATTTGGATCTTTTCTGTAGTCATGCGTACTATTTCGGTCCCAACAACGTTGCTTCTCCCACCTCGTCCTAGCATACTGGAGAACGACACTTTCATCTATACAACGCCTCAAATGGAGCCATGCCTATACTTGCTTGATAACTGTTGTTGTAGGAGAATTCCACCAATGGTAAATACTTATCCCAACTCCCTTTAAAGTCTAGGACACAGAGTCTTAATAGATCTTCAAGAGTTTGAATAGTCCTCTCTGATTGTCCGTCTGTTTGAGGATGGTATGCCGAACTGAATCGTAAATTCGTGCCCATAGTTTTCTGCAACCTAACCCAAAATCGTGAAGTGAATCTTGGGTCATGATCCGAAACTATGGATACTGGCATGCCATGCAATTTCACAATCTCGTTCACGTACATACGAGCAAGACGTTCAAGGGAAAAAGTTTCACGTATAGGCAAGAAATGAGCAGACTTGGTTAATCTATCAACAATAACCCAAATCGCGTCTATACCTTGAGAAACCTTGGGAAGACTCGTAAAGAAATCCATAGTAATGTGTTCCCACTTCCATTCCGGAATCTCAAGTGGTTGCAATGGACCTTTTGATACTTGATCCTCCGTCTTTACACGTTGCCAACTTAAACACCTCGAGATAAACTCCACGATCTCTCTCTTCATATTGTTCCACCAAAATGTATGTCGAATATCATGATACATTTTGGTACTCCCAGGATGGATTGCAAACGGGGTGTTGTGTGCCTCCATCATGATTCTATGTTTCAAGTCAGAATCGTTAGCAACGTAAAGTCTAGAGTTAACTCTAAGTATTTCTTCTTCATCGATTCTTGCTTTCGGTATAACACCTTCATGCACTTTCTTCTTCATACGCATCAGCTCCGGTGTGTAGCTTGAGCGGCTTTAACGTTATCGATTAAAGTCATTTCTACTCGTATATCATCACGTGGGTCCCTAGAGTCTTTAACTTAATCTCCATCCTTTGTAAATGGTACAATATAGGTCTTTGTGTTCAACAACATCGCACTTGTACTCGCGTACGATCATCTACTCAACGCGTCAGCTACCACGTTCGCTTTTCCAGGATGGTATGGTCAGAACAGGTGCCAAAATGAGTCTCCTCTTGAGCTTTTAGAAAATCTTCTCGCATTCCTCGCTCCATACGAATTTTTAATTCAGCTGAGTTAATGGAGTAGTGATTCGAGAAAATTCTCCCACGAATCTCTGATAGTAACCAGCTAAGCCTAGAAAGCTAGATATTTTGATTACTGACTTAGGTTGCTCTCAACTGTGACTCATATCCCAATCTTGGATAGCACTTCACAATGGCGCCTATCAGTTTACCACCGCACGAATATGACGTCCCCTACGGAGAGTCTAACTTCGGTGCATTCCACAAAGGAAGTTACCAGATAGAGGATTGGGTACCAACTCTTGTAGTTGGGTTTTTAACTCCTGAAGTTCAATAGGAGCCATTCGATATGGGGTTTTAGAAATGGATTTTGTACCAGGTTCAAAGTCGATACAAAATTCAAGATCACGCTCTGGGGGTAGGCCATGAAATTCTTCAGGAAATACGTCCGAAAATTCACTAACAACAGAAATATCATTCAAATCTGACGTATTTTTGTTTAAATCCATGAAATGGGCTAAGAAAGCTTGACATCCATTTTTCAATAAACAAATGGCTTAATGGCTTGATATGAAAGTGTTTGACTTCAATGGTTTGGTTGCTTGAATTCGCATAACAGGTTGGTTAGGAATATGAAAACTAATAACCTTACGAAAATAATCACTTTTGGCATGACGAGTAGTTAACCAATCAATCCCTAAAATCAGGTCAAATGTAAGTATCTTTAAAGAGACAAGATCAACAAGTAATGTGATGGTGCCAACTTAGATCAAACAAGATTTATAACAGTGGATGTGATAAAAGTTCCTCCTAACGGAGTCTCCACAAATAAGTTAAAGTCTAATTTCTCCGGAGTCAAGTTTAAACGTTGAGCACAAGCAGGAGAGATAAAAGAATGGGTAGAACCGGTATCTAGTAAGGTATAAACTTCGTAAAAAAATTTATGATTAACTAACCAGTGATAACTTCATTTGGGTTCCTCACTTGTTGGGAAGTCATGACAACCGCTCTCCCTTGAACTACCCGTCTTTGACTTGTCTGGGACAGAATTTGGTGTCATCACTACTGTTGAAATTGAATTTTATATAGGGCATATTCCACCCTCAACTGCTTTATCGTACTCCTGTTTCATGATCTGAATCATTAATCTTCGATCCATTTCGAATTGGGGTTGACCGTAATGTACAGGGTAATTCAAAACTAGATGTTGGGTTCTCTCAATTGCTGTCCAAAAAGAGAAATACATATCATCTATTTTAGCCTTCTTAGATCGGACATCTCTTTCCACAATATCAACGTGTCGTGCGGCTTTTACCCATGCATCACCCATTCTCACTCGTTCAGTTGTTTCTTCTTTCAGCTCAGATTCCAGCTTTATTGTCTTATACTCTGCCAAAGAGTGCTTATGTTCAAGCATCACATATCGGGTAACACAAGCTTGAATTGTTGCATCCTTTTGCTCCACGATCGCCTGCCGTTCTTCAGCCTGCTCTTCTAACTCATGAATTCGATTTTGTAATTCTAAATTTTGATCATAAAATTCTTCTAATAAATTCTCCTCAGGTACCTCTTCTTCCTCTTCTTCCTCACTCTCAGCTGTTACCTCTGCGACTATCTCGGGTGCAACTATCAATTCTTCACTCACAACATGGATATATGTAATTCCTTCTTCGCCTGACATCACATTATCCTGGTTGGTGATTAGAGGTGTCTCCACGATCTCATTCACTCCATTGTTAACGTTCTTAGTTGCCATTCTTAAATACTGCCATAAAACAAGGGTTAATTAAACAAATTAATATATCACATAATATACCTATATTATGACATATCAACAAATAAGCTTAGATAGGACACACTAGCGAAGGATTTACTCATCTCTCCCCTCCTAGTTCTATTCCTCGATCTCCGCCAGAGACCATATCCCTAAGCTTTGATACCAACTGTGACGCCCTAAAATAGGTCCAATCCACCCAACCTATTCTTGAGTCGCCAAATACATGGTACAGAAAGCAAACTACAACTTCAATAATACAATTGTCGTGCAAAATACGACAACACATACTGTGAGTTTAAATACAAATATTGTCTTCTAGACAATATCCACACTCAAATAAGTCCTCATTTCAATTATTCAAACACTATTTTACAGAAATAGTGAGGACTGCTAAAACATCTTTCTAGAACCATCACTCCATACCCCGACTAGATCCTGCTATGTTCTCACCTCCTGAGAAGAAAAAATGGAACAAAAAGGAAAGAGTGAGCTCAACTAGCCCAGTAAAGAATATTATGACTAAGATAATATACAACAAATTATCATTAGTCCTCAACAGAGAAAAATCTGATAAAACATAATAGACAACAAGTTTTAGATCAAAACTACAGCGGAAACAACAATCCATTAGAAGAGTCGAGTAGAGAATGAGTTCTACTATCTTCTAAGATTTAAAAGGCCATCATCAATATTTTATCCCCCAGAATAACAATCAATATACATCTTTAATCGAATATTCATTTTTGCACTACAGCCAAAGATATTCATTTGTATCACCAAATTGGTTATGTTCATCTCAACACTGCTCATCTTTTGCACTACGGCCAAAGATATTCATCGATTAATCATTCATCTTTTCACTACTGGGCCAAAGATATTAGATAATATCATCATTTAAGATAAAGGATGATGAAAAATATTTTAAAGAAAACGAATCCAAAGAGGCGATGTAAGGACAAATATTAGGGATTAGAGTATAACAGTTTATCCAAGATCAATAATACTTCATAATAACCAATTGTGAAGCATAATTCAAAAATAAAGATCAAAACATGGATACAATCAAAGATAGTAACCATAATAGACATCTTGGACAAAAAGAAAAAATTTCATTTTTCGGTGAATAGTGCCAGTATTCGTGTGAATAATGTCGTTATCGTGAATAGTCTCAGATCACGTGAATAGTAACTCCCAACACAAAAAAGTTCCAAATTTGATTAAAAAGTTTAAACCAA
The DNA here is from genome assembly GCA_020205605.1 of Panax ginseng. Lineage (NCBI taxonomy): Eukaryota > Viridiplantae > Streptophyta > Magnoliopsida > Apiales > Araliaceae > Panax > Panax ginseng. The sequence continues at coordinate 62,344,856 of CM035135.1, forward strand.
TATTTGGCATAATGATATTGAAGAAAATAATATCATTTAAGAAGAAAATAACATCCCTTACCTCAAAGAAACAAAGATTTTTGAATGAAAGGCTCAAGTGATCTTTGAATGAAACTTATCTTGAACATCAACTCTCAAAGTATCTAAATACTCACAAAATACGCTCGAACTTAGCCCTCTATTTATAGGAAAATGTTAGCACATCGAAGCAGACTTGACCTGCTACCTGATGGCTTTACCTGCTACTATTGCCACCCACCACATTTGAAATAAAATTCTGCACATTTCTTCACCAACCACAAGTGGGGCCCACTCAATTCTAGAATTTTCTACCAAAATCATTTATAAACCTAATTTCTGAATCAGTCACATCTTAAAATTCATAACAAATCATACATTCATTTTTAACGGTTCAAAATTTGTGGACATACTCAACTTATATATGTATAACATATCCAAAAATCACAACGATCCAACGGTCGGATTAAAAATTATAACTCATGCAATATATCGTAAAAATACTGATTTGATTTTTAATACCTCCATTCCGACAAAAATACTGATAAAACACCTCAACATTAATTCCTTCAATTATAACCACATAAAATAAATAAATCCATCATTTATATCCGCATCAAATAAATATTTCCTTATCAATAATTAATTATTCATAAATAATATTACAGAATCACAATAATGACAACCAGGCAGTTCCCAGGAAATAGGGGGCTTTCCAATAAGGATTTCTCCTTACTGGCACGTAATTAGGTGACCAAACCTCTCCTTAGACATAACTTTCTATACATTGCCAATAATGCTATCTAATAATATTATTCAAATAATATGAATTATTGATATGATAATGAGAAATACTGTGCAGATATAATTATTGAAACAACAATAATATAAATTATCAACGCAACAATTATTGAATCAATAAAACAAAATATTGAACAGTAATTACTGTAACAATTATTGAGTAGTGCCTTCTTACATAAGAATCAATAATTCAACAATACTTGTGCAATACCATGTCTTCTCTTGTGCGACCACACGTATTATTCTCGTATTTTAACCAATTTAGAAATATTCCAACAGTGTTAACGGTAACAATTACGCCGTTATTTATAAAACTCATACTTTGTCGTTTTCCTTCATCCAATAGTTTTCTGTTATGGGGCCCACAAATGGCTGCGCCGTCACACGAATATTCTCCGACAACAAGAATATTCTACGACCAAACGAATATTCCCCGACAGAAATGAATATTCTATAACCACTTGCTTATTTTGCAAAATTTGCACATTTCACCCATAACCAAAGCATTATATCAAATTAACACCTTATTAATTTAGAATAATGAATAGAAAAAATTCAATTTTATTTATAAAAAGCTGGGGTCTTATAATATATATATATATATATATATATATATATATATATATATATATATACTTATATATATAATTCTTATGGATATATCGATGAGCACGGATTCACATCAAGTGCGTTCTTCTTTTTTTATATATATATATTTATATTTTTTATCGGGCTGGAGTTTACTTACGTGGCCTTTTACGACTTTATTTACATTTAAGTCATGCCTAGAATTTACTTAGTGGCGGTTGATCGCTTTTCTGACTTTATTTATATTTTGTCCCACAGGAGTTTACTTAAGTGGTGGTTGATCATGTCCATATATATATTTCTTTGCTTTTATATATTTACATTTACGATCCCCATGGAGTTGCTTCGTGGTGGTTGATCCTGTCTGTATATATATATATATTTACGACTTTTATATATATAACGCTTCTCGCTTTCCATACAACTGCAGCGATTATCATGTGAGCCTAGGAATCATGTGATCACAGATTGATCTCTTGAATCTAGATTCGGTTCCATGATGGACATTTTTCAAATTGAAAGCGACTTGTACATTATTCTGATGTTATCCGAATTTCCTTGGATGGCTGTCATGCCCATGAGGAGTTCGGCACTGTTGTATATTATTTTCTCGAGAATGCTTTGCATCTCAAAAATAAAAGCAAAAAAGCCAAACATTTAACAATAAAATGGAAGTATCAAAGGTCTCAATTGCTATTGAGCACAGGTTTTGAAAAACCTCTTTTACAAAATGTCATTGCTATAGCTTGTTTAAAACTGAATTTTTCTATAAATTCAAACCCTATGTATATAGGTGCGAACGAGGTACAACACTACTTCCAAATAATTGCACATTGATCCACACACACACACACACACATTTATATAATAGTTTCTTTGAAAAGTGGCGGTCACCGTGGTAACATGAATGTCGGGGGGGAGGGGGGTGCCTAACACCTTCCCTCCGCATAATCAAGCCCCCGGACCCAAATAAATCTCGGTTTCACAGACCCGTTTAACAGTGTCAAATCACTGTCCTTTTCGGTTGCGTTGGTGCAACAAATTAAATACACCAACTGGCGACTCTTAAAGTCAAATCGTCGACATTATACATGTTGGACCTTTCACTTGTTTTTTAAAACAAATCTCACATTAACATGAGAACACCAAAGAACAAGTAACGAAAAGGGACACACAAAAATCCTGACGTCGACAGGTGGCAACTCTTCTGGGGACTCCAGTAAGAGGGCTTAAGTCGCTATTACAAGCTTTTCAAAATTATTATATGCTTGTGTGTAAATGTTGCATTTACATTTCTAATGAATGTGTATGAATGCATTTTTATTTACTGCACTGCTAAATATCTATCTGTGATATTAGTGCTTCATACATGTCATCATTTTGAATAAACGGTGAGACACGTTGTATGTAAATGTATGTTGTGTGGTTCCTCCATCAGGAGGCTATCCTATCGGTGTTTGATTACTGGACTCGTAGGAAGAATAATTCCAGTGAGGCTCAGAAAAGCACCACCAGTTGATTCCCCAATTGAAAGACCGGATTAACTTCCCGTTAAGTAAATTGCGATGATCTGGGAACCTTCATGCCAAAAAGCAGCGAGAGTAACCCTAAGATAGGTCAACCTCTGATAAACCAAACGCGGAGGAAAGTCTCTTCATACTTTCCATTTTCAATTACTTGTAAATGCATTTTACTTGTAATTTTATTCCATGTTCATCCATATGTAATGGAAAATATGAAGAATATATGTGCATGCATGCATGTTATCAATTAACAACCGGTTTTACAGGATAAAAATTCCTAAAATGGATATGTTATGATAACATTTACATTACCCTAAGACTAAACTACGTAAGTCTTTTGTAGGGAAGTAATTGGGCACATTACATTCATTAAATCCAAAAGGCCACGAACTTCTGACCAATCATGTCTTCTTGACCCGATCTGTCAATGTTTCTCGAGAAGAATTTGACGGATTGAGTAAACAAATTACAGACTTGGCTGTTCTACTGAAAGAATTGCACCAGTCCACTCAGGGTACGAAGATACCTACACATACAAAATCCTCTACACAAGGAGGAGTTCAAGGTGTGGAAAAAACAATTCTAGAACTGCAGTTGGATATGACCAACAAAGACCCTGAAAACACCCATCTCAAAGGAGATCCAGACACCGGTGATATCAGAAAGAAGGTCCTTCAAATGGAGGAAACTATTCGTGTTCTCAAAGGGATTGGAACACATAGCAGTGTTTCATATGCAGACCTTTTGCAAGACCCCAACTTTTATGAATAAAGATGAATTTTCTATAATTATCATTTTTAAATATTATGGAATGAATTTCATATAATGTTATAGTTGTGGGTAATATTTAAATTTTTTTTAAAGTACGCAAGTTGTTTATATTATTCGATTGGTTGGGGAATATTCGTTTTAACAGGGAATATTCGTACGATGGCACAATCATTGGTGGACCCCACAACGGAATTATTGTTGAGAAAACGATAAAAAAAAATATATTTTATGAAAATAACGGCGGAAGTTTTACCGTTAACTGTTGAAACACCCAGTGTTAAAAGTACAGGAATACGCGTGGTTGCATAGTAGCACACGGTATTGATTATTGATGCTTACGTGAGAAGTCACTCAATTTTGTTCAATTATTGCTTCAGTAATTGCTACATAGTATCTCACGTTATTTGATTCAATTATTGTTAATATTTTATATATTATTAAATCAATAATTGAGATAACAAAGTTGTTAATATTATTATTTGCGTTATTAATGATGTCTAGAAGTTACGCGAGGAGAGGTTTGGTCACCTAATTAATTGGCCATATAGGAGAAATCCTTATTGAAAGCCCTCTTTCCTAGGAATGACCGGTCGATTAATAGTGTGAATTATGATAATGATGATGAAGTTTTGTTTTATTAGTATTATTAATGTAATAAAATGAAAAGCTTTTATATAAAACAAAATACTTTTATAAAGTTATTTGTTTTATTAGGCTAATAGTAAAATCTTTTTATATAAAAATGTAATACTTTTATAAAGTTATACATTTTTATTAGACAATAATTAGAATATATTATATTTTATTATGCATAGTGTTTGCATAGTGCCTGCATAGTATTTGCATAGTAAAATCTTTTTATATAAAATAGAATACTTTTATAAAGTTATTCGTTTTATTAGATTATAAGTATAATATATTATATTTTATTGTAAACCAATCTGGACCGTCCGTTTAAAAGTAAATCAATCTGGACAGTTCATGGATTGGTTACTATTCAGTCCATTCTTCTATAAATAGAAGCTCATTCCTTCATTATTTCTTACGAATTCACTAAAACTCTAGAGAGAGAAACTGTAGAGAGAATTCTTCTTCTATAATCTTGAGCGTATTTCTTTAGCGTTTAAGAAAGCTTTCAGCGTAGTGCAAGTTTCTTAAAGTATTTCCCCACCCTACCGTCGGAGTACTCTTCTTTATAAGGTAAGGGGTATTTTTTTTTCATATTCATGAAGAGAACTTCTGTTATTCCATTCTTTATTATTCTGTTGGAATAACTTGTATACGCGGTCTACCCTATACTTAGTGAAATTCTTCTATTATTCCATTATTTATTATTCTGCTGGAATAACCTGTCTATGCGAAGTACTTCATACATGGTAAAATTCTGTTGTTATTCCATTCTTTATTATTCTGTTAGAATATCTTGTCATCATCCTCATGTTTATATTTTTTTTTGAAAGTCATCTGTGGCCTGTAGTGCATATATGGACTTGGTATGATTATGACCAGGGATTATTCGGTGTAATCATGACCATAATGTTACAAATGATGTGGTAAAAGTCCTCATTGGCCCGTAGTGCATTGATGGACAGTTGTTGGCATGATCATGACCATTGATGAATACACAAATATCCTTGGCCCGTAGTGCATGGATAATTTGTGGTTGTGATACTAACGAATATCCTTGGCCGTAGAGCAGGGATGATGTGGTTTATTTATTAAGTTGAGTCCCAGCGATAAAAGTGATGAAAAACCTTTTAAATCATAAAATATAGTAGATTTTATTCTCTACTTGACTCTTTTAATGGATTGTATGTTCCGCTGCAGTTAAACTTGATGTCTATTGTATTTTATCAGTTTAACATTGTTGAAGACTAATGATAATTTATTCTGCATTATCTTAGTCATAATATTTCATATTGGGCTAGTTGAGCTCACCCTTTCTTTCACTGCTCTTCTTTGAGAAATGAGAATGTAAGCGGGACTAGTCGGGGAGCGGAGTGATGGTCAGGATGATAGTATTAGTAGTCCTCACTATTCTGTTAAATAGTGTGACAATAAATGTAACGAGGACTTATTCTGAGAGGGGATATTGTCTAGAAGATAATATTTGTATTAAAACTCACAGCTCTCTTGTTGTATATTAAAGATTGTATTTGTATTCTGTACCATGTATTTGGCGACTCAGAATAAGTGATGTATACCTATTTTGGGGGCGTCACACCTTTGCATATTTCCTGGTGTTCATTATCCAGAGAAATTCAAGACCCCTGATCTTGAGAAATATGACGGATTAGGGGATCCTTAAACACATTTAAAGGTGTTCATTGGAGAACTCGGATCTTATGCGGAAAATGAAAAGCTCAAAATGTAGCTATTTCATAAAAGTCTGACTAGAGAAGCCGGTTCATGGTATACCAGATTAGACAACTCAAAGATCCATAGCTAGGAAGAGATGGCTCACGCCTTCCTCACTCAATACAATTTTCAATCTCAGATGGCTCCTGACCAGTATCAAATCACCAAGGTCAAGAAATAGTCTAATGAGTCATTTGGAGAGTACGCTCAAAGGTGGAGGCGACTTGCTGCTCAAGTTATTCCTTCCATGATGTAATCGAAATGGTCATGACTTTCATAGATGTCAGAGAAGCTCCTTTCTATGAAAGAGTTCTAGGCGGTATTGGCAAACCATTCTCCGAGGTGATCAAGCACGGAGAAATGGGTGAGATGGGATTGAAGTCCCAGAAAATTCAAGACCTCTAGCTCTTAAAAGTCATTCTTGAAGCACATCCAGAGAATACCGGTGATAATGATCATCGAAGCGGTGACAATAAGCGTGGAGGAATCAACATGCTAGAAATGGTAACCACTTGATTGGTAATCATGGCCAAAACAATAAGAATGGACATTTCAAGAAGAGGAGATTCAACAATGATGGAAAGACGTCGACACCAAAGACCCATGGTTAAGGAAGGAGAACGACCACCTATCATATGCTTCAAATCACGGAGGGAAGGACACATCGGTCAAAATCTAGCGATCTTAGTCAAAACATGTTATAATTGTGGAAGAGAATGTCACTTAGCCCGATTTTGTCATTCACCGAAGATAAGTTCAGCTAGGATGGAGGCACCAAAGGACGTCCCGAAGCGTCCAAAGCCCGATGAGTCTGAGGGAGAGCGTTTGTCGTGACCTCCCAGAAAGCAAGAAACACGAATGAGGTCATCACGGGTAAGCTTATCATGAACTCTAGCAAAGTATATACCCTATTTGATACCGGGTCTACCCATTCTTTTATTTCTCCTACTTGCGCTCAACGTTTAAATTCAACTCTGGAGAAATTAGACTTTGACTTATCTGTTGAAACTCCGTTGGGAGAAACCTTCATTACATCCAATGTTTATAAGTCTTGTTTGGTTCAAATCGGTACCCTCACATTACCTGTCGATCTTATTTCATTGAAAATACTTGCATTTGACGTAATTCTAGGGATGATTGGTTAACCACTCATCATGCAAAAATTGATTATTTTCGTAAGGTTGTTAGCTTTCATATTCCTAACCAACCTATTATGCGAATTCAAGCAACCAAAACATTAAAATCAATCACTGTCATCTCAAGCCATAAAGCTATTCATTTATTGAAAAACGGATGTCAAGCTTTCTTAGCTCATGTCACAGATCTAAACAAAAATACGTCAGTTTTAAATGATATTTCTATTATTAATGAATTTCCTGACGTATCCCTGAAAAACTTCATGGCCTACCCCTAGAGCGTGAAATTGAATTTTGTATTGACCTTGAACCCGATACAAAACCTATTTCCAAAGCCCCATATCTAATGGCTCCTATTGAACTTCAGGAGTTAAAGACCCAACTGCAGGAATTATTAGACATAGATTTCATTCGTCCTAGTACTTCTCCTTGGGGTGCTCCTGTTCTATTCGTGAAGAAGAAAGATGGGAGTATGCGACTTTGTATTGATTATTGGGAGTTGAATCATGTCACCATCAAAAATAGGTACCCATTGCCACGTATTAATGACCTATTTAACCAGTTGCAAGGAGCCAAATTCTTTTCAAAGATTGATCTTCATTCTGAATATCACCAATTAAAGATTAGAACCGATGACATTCCAAAGACGACTTTCAGAACTCGGTACGGGCATTATGAATTCCTAGTTATGTCTTTTGGATTAACTAATGCTCCTGTTGCCTTCATGGATATGATGAACCGAGTATTCAAGGAATATTTGGATCACTTTGTGGTCATCTTTATTGATGACATCCTTATTTATTCCAAAAGCCATGAGGATCATGAGCAACACTTGAGGCTAATACTCCAAAAGCTTCGTGAATATAGGCTTTATGCCAAGTTAAAGAAATGCGAGTTCTTGCTTGAGGAAGTAGCATTCCTTGGGCACGTAGTATTAAGTCATGGAATATCTGTTGACCCAACAAGGATTGAAGTTATTCAAAGCTGGGAGCAACCTAAATCGATGATCAAGTATCGTAGCTTTCTTTCTCATTTAGTTGGTTATTATCAGAGATTCGTAGAAGGGTTTTCTCGAATCGCTACTCCCTTAACTCAGCTGACTCGGAAAGATACAAAATTCAGTTGGACGAGGAATGTGAGAAGAGTTTTCAAGAACTCAAGAGAAGACTCATTTCAAAGACTGCTACGACAATACCATTTTGGCTCGGAGGATTTGTCATCTCTGAAAGGTGATGCTTGAGCAAAGGGTTAGGATGTGTTCTCATGCAACATGGGAAAGTCATAGCCTATGCCTCTCGATAACTCAAAGAATATGAGAGGAATTATCCTACTCATGATCTACAGGTTCTTTTGTTGTCTTCGCACTTAAAATTTGGAGGCATTACTTGTATGGGGAGAAAGTGGAGATCTTTACTGGATCATAAAAGCCTCAAATATTTCTTCACTCAAAAAGGAACTCAACATGCTACAAATGATGTTGGCTTGAATCTGATGAAAGATTATGATCATACCATTCAATACCATCCCGGACAAGTTTAACGTGGTAGTTGACGCATTGAGTAGAAGATCATATCACGAAAAGTGCGATATTGTCAACGCAAAGGCCCATTTTGTATGACTTGCAAAGGATGGAGATAGAGATAAAGACTTTAGGGACCCAAGTGATGATGGAGAATATGCAAGTGGAACCGACTTTAATCGATAAATTTAAAGCTGCTCAAGCTATAGACCTGAAGCTGATGCGTATGAGGAAGAAAGTACAAGAAGGTGATATGCCGGAAGCAAGAATCGATGAAGAAGGAATACTTCGAGTCAACTCCAGACTTTGTGTTCCTAACGACTCTGATTTAAAGTATAAAATCATGATGGAGGCGTGCAACACACCATTTGTAATCCATCCTGGGAGTACCAAAATGTATCATGATCTTCGACATACATTTTAGTGGGGCAATATGAAGAGAGAGATAGCGCTGTTTATCTTAAGGTGTATAACTTGTCAACGAGTCAAGGCAGAACATCATGTACCAAAAGGTCCATTGCAACCACTTGAAATTCTAGAATGGAAGTGGGATCACATTACCATTGATTTCGTTACTGGTCTTCCCAATGTTTCTCAAGGCATAGATGCAATTTGGGTCATTGTTGATAGATTGACCAAGTCTGCTCATTTCTTACCAATACGAGAAACTTATACCCTTGAACGTCTTGCTCGTATGTACATAAACGAGGTTGTAAGATTGCATGGTATGTCAGTATCCATAATTTTTGTTCGAGACCCAAGATTCACTTCAAGATTTTAGGTTAGTTTGCAAAAAACTATGGGCATGGATTTACGATTTAGTTCGGCATATCATCCACAGACGGACGGACAATTAGAGAGGACTATTCAAACTCTTGAAGATTTATTAAGACTTTGTGTCCCTGACTTCAAGGGAAGTTGGGACAAGTTCTTACCATTGGTGGAGTTTTCCTACAACAATAGTTATCAAGCAAGTATTGGCATGGCTCCATTTGAGGCGTTGTATGGAAGAAAATGTCGTTCTCCAGTATGCTGGGATGAGGTGGGTGAAACAATGTTGTTGGGACCGGAGTTTGTAACGCCCCAGAAAATTTGGATTTTTGAGAATTAAATTTTTATTTTGAGTATGTGGATTAAATGAATTTAATTCATTATTTATGGGAGTAAGCTAATTGAAGGTCGTTCTATGACCTAGACATATCGGAACGTCGTAGTATTTTGGCTACGTGATAGAATTAAAGTGTTTGAATTTCCAAGACGAAAATAAAAACTTTTCGAGAAATTTTTCGAAAAACACTATTCACGCATTTCTGCTCGGGAATTATTTTTGAACTTCTGAGAAATACATAATGATAGAATTTTAAGACAAGATGGATTATCCAATAATATTTCAGTTATGGCAAATGCAATTTTTCGCCTGCGGACTTAAAACCTAATGATTAGGGAAAGTGAGTTCCGAGAAGAAAATGTAATACGTATAATGAATTAAAGCGTTGATCGTATAATACGTAGGTATTATACGAGGTAATGAATACGAGTATAATACGAGGTGTTATACGAGTATGAATGAATGATGGTATGTCGTATTTGAATAAGTATACGAAGTGAAATACGAGATTAATACGTAAATTATACGTTATAAGACTTTAAGCCAAAGGTATTAAATTTGTTGAATTTTGTAGGAAATTGTAATGTCCAATTAGGATAACAATAAAGTCCAATGAGAATTGGTAAGGCCCAAATGTAAGAATGGATAAGTCCAATAAGAATTAATGTGTAAGCCCAAGTGGTTGATTAATGAGAAGCCCAAAGTAACTTAATGCAAGCCCAAAATGAATAAGCTAAGTTAATTAAACCTTAAGCCCAAAGTAAGAATCCATTAGGTTAGGAGGATCCATGGAGCAAACCATGTTAATGTGGGTAGACTTGATGGGCAAGAACTTTGTGTGGTGATTAAGTGTTGTGATAAGCAAGAAAGGGAAGTGGCTAGCAAGTTAACTTAGAGCCAAGGTTATGAATAGTAAGGTGGTGAAGTTGAGGAGGTTAGTTAAGGAGGTGGGATGTCCTAATGTCCATAATACCCTCACTTTGAATTGCCTATAAATAGAGAGCTCTCAATTCATTTGTTGCTTGTTAAAATTTCTCCCAACTCCTCTCAAGTTAAGCAACTTATTGGTTAGGGAGAATAAGCACTTATAAGTCAAACTTCCATTATGAGATTTTCAAGAAGCAAGAAGGAGATTAAAGCTTAGTCAAGTGATATTCAAGGGTAAGAACTTAAACCATGAATCTCTTTCTCTTCCATTGGTAGGGAGATGGGTAGTGGTAGAACATGTATGCTAAGGAATGATAGGAATGAGTAATCAAAGAGCTTAAGTCTTAATAAGCCGTATAAGTCATGAATAAGTAATTCAAACTTAATTAAGTTGTGAACTCATGAGGAACTTAGATGAACTTCTCATATGTTTACTTTAATAAGATTGTATGATAATAAGAAGCAAGGATGACGGTTAAAAGATTTAAGCTATGATAAGTCATGCAAAGTGAATTCATAAGTAGTTCATACTTTTACAAGTTATAGACTAATGAATAACAAGTAATAACTTATCATGTCAATAAGTTAATGAAGTATCTATGTCAAGATGTTAGTATGTTGGATATGATATGAGGACATTGAGTAAAGGACTTAAATCAATAATTAGTCATAAGTAAATGAAATCATGAAAGTTATAAGTTGATAAGCCATGAACTTATGAAGAATAAGTCAAAACCTAATTTGAAAATAAGTAAATGTAATAAGTAGTTTGAAATGTTTATATGATGGTTAGAATCCATTTAGAACAATGATCAAATCGTTAGTAAAGAAGTTATGCCGGAATTCACACGATTGGACGTTAAGCGTCGAATTTGTGAAATTCTCGGAATGGAATTCATATTTTGTGTTTGAGCTTGGAAACATTGGTTTTCAATGGAGACGAGTCATATTTGGCATTATAGAGTTGCGAACTCAAAAATGACCGAATTCCGACTTAGAACGAAGAAACGAGCGTTGAACGTTCACGAACGTTTATCATTTTCGTTAAAAATGAACTAATAGGTGAATTTTTAGCAAACGAAGTCAAATAGATAAAATTCTTACATGAACGTGTATAGTATGTAATTTGTGAACCGTAGGCTTTTGAACGAGCCAATTCAGACTTATAACGAAAAGTTATGCGTCCGAGAAGTTCACAAAATTTAAAATCTGCAAAATTTTTCGAAGGCACAGAGTTGGCGCCACGGCGCCAACCCAAGGCCAAATGGTGGTCTCCAATAATAATGAAGGTCAAGAGCATACTAGTAACTCAGCGCTTACAAATAGCGAGATGAAGAGTTTTAGTGTGTGGCCACGCCAAATCTCCCAGTTTTGACAGCGAGACAAGAATGTTTACAAGTATAGGAAGAAAGATAACTCATTAGTAATGAAATAAGGTGTTAATATAACATTGTTAAGGCATTGTTAAACACTTAATGTATGATGATTAAAGGTTAATAATCAATTGAAGATGAACGTAATGTGCTGCCGAATCTGACTGTAGAAATTTGTTGACCAAGTTGATTATGAATCCAATGGTTTATAATACCAGTATGGATTATGTAATTACTTAATGAACATGATAAGACCTTTCCTAAATCACTGTTATAGTGATGACTTTAGGAATTTAATGTTGTTTAATGAGTAGTTAAACGATTTAACGTAAAAGTATAGAGAACGTGAACAATATTCAATAATGATAAGGCCTATAACGTTAAGATTTGCAACTAAAAGTTGTTAAGTAATTGAACGTGAACGATATGCCATAAGTGTACTTAACCAATGACGATCGAGTTTTGATTAATAATGTTAGTAAGCCGTAAGGAAGGATGATTAACTCGAAATGAGTTCTATTAATGAAGTAAATCCACGTAAGACATAGAAGAGAAAGAAGTTGTTAAGAATAATGTAAAAATATAATGGCAAGCCGGAACCAATAGTAAAAAATCTAATATATGATTAGATTGAGAAGAAGGGTAAGATTCATTAGGAACCATGTATGTTCATTCATGACCTAATGTGGTATGTTATGTGGTTATGTATTGTAAAGACCGTAAAGACTGAAAGGAAAAGTTATTTTTACTGTAGCAGATGCTGAAGGCAAGTTTTTCTTAAACGCTTGTCAAACCTTCGTGTTAGCCAAGTTTTCTGTGATTCATGTTATGAGATGCATGAATTATTTTACAAAAATGTCGATGCCAGTTTTAACTCGACTAGACAAATCTTGAAGATTGATTTATTTAAAAGTCTTTCAATATAGAATTGTTAACGCTATCTTACGCCAATTGTTTGGTACAGATTCAAGGTAAGCCTGTGTATGACTAAACAAATGTATTTTTCATCGATTATTCGATGGGCACGCGAGGTTGCCAAAACTTAAACGTACATACGTTTAATGGATGTAGAGTTGATCAACATAGAGTACTATGGGCTGATCACCCGTATGCTCAGAAGATATGATTTTGGACTTACTTAACTTAGTGTCGGGTTGTCCTTTTCAAAGAAATTATGAAATGCTCATGGTCTTGAGCTAGAATTGATGTTTTACTGAATATTGTTATTGTAAAACGTTTTGAAGGAAAAGAATGCTATTTTGAATTATTGATAGTACTTCATAACTATTATCCAGTTATTGAAGATATACGATTCCTATGTTTCAAGCATGTTATTTAAAAGAAATTGTTGTACTTGCTGAGCTTGTTATGCTCACTCTTGCTTGAACCATATGAATGCAGCTAGGACAGTACGAACCGAGGGATCTGACAAGGATAGAGGCAAGACAAAGCTGAACGATTAGTTTACCTTGTAATAAACTAGTAAGTTGTATATATTATAGAATGATGAACAAAGAATGTAATGGTTTTAGAACTTGGGAACGAGATGTAATATTATTAATGTAATAATAATGTCGTTGATACACACATTTTGATGTCATTTCAATAGAATGAATGTACAGTTATGAGTACCGTGTAGCACCATCTGTCGGGTTGGAAGATACCCGGATTTGGGGGCGTCACAGGTTGGTATCAAAGCATTAGGTTATAAAACTTAAGGGGGGAAGAACCTTAGGCTAATAACCTCGTTAAGGAAGAAAAGTCCGAAGGAAGTAAACTCAAGCTTTACTTCAGTTGAATGAGTTAATAAGGTATTGAGGAAACTCAGTACCGAAAGATTTAAGAGATGGAAAGTAACCCTAAATAAATTAAATGCGATTTGTGCTTATACTATTGTGTGTTATGTACTAATCAACATATGTGTTATTGTAGGATGTCAATCGATAGCTTGATGTATAGAGATATACACGCGGTGAGCGAAGAAGTTGTGAATAGAGTAGAGCCTGTACCTATACCGATGGTGGAGGTACCATTAGTGATTCTAGAGGAGTTTCAAACAAAGGGAGTACTTTTTCTCGAGGAGAACTACTCTGAGGGAGATATGGATATAACATCATATCTTAATATGATGAGCAATGAGGAGGAATTAATGGAGATAACGTTGGTTGGTACGGTGGTACCTACTTCAGAGTCATCGCCTCCAGATGCAATGAGAGCATTGTATTTGGCAGTGTTTGACAGGAATGTGCAACTGAGTACAGTTGTGCAAAATCAGAATGAAGAGATTAGTGCTTTTTATGTAACGAAGGAGTCTGCAGAAGTAGATTTTGAGTCAGAGCATGATGAGAAGGTGCTCATGATAAATAAGGCTAGGGATTATATGAACGAGGTGGTAGAGCTTCGTAGGAAACTGGAGAAGAAGGACCGGAAGATAGCACGGATGTCTTACATCCATAAGAGTGCTCATAAGGATATCAAGCTTAAAGTTGCTTGTTATTATATAGAGTTGGGGCAGACTCGACATACTATTAGTCGAGATACTGTAGCGAAGATTGCGAATGAGAAACACGAGGACGCTGTTATGCATTATTAGAAGTCTAGAGTTATAAATATGTGTGTAGTGACGTAAAACCCTCTTTTGAATAACAGGGTAGTCTTTTTGTAAATCCCAACTTTTGAGAAGTTTAATTGCTGGATAGAAATGTACTAGCCCTTGGCTATGGAAGTAAATTGTAAATAGTTTCAAACTATGAAGAAGCATATTAATATAATGAAGTTTACTTTTAATATGCTTTGTTATGGTATGAGTTGTTATGTGGCGAATAATAATGAAGTAAGTAAATAGATAATAATGAAATTCTATTTAATCAGAAAATGCCGTCAAGGAGAAGGCAACGTAATCAAGAAGCGGAATCACGTAATGAAAATCAAGGGGGTATGCAAGAGTTCGTTAATTTATTAACGGCTGCATTTAACTAAACCGGGGTTAGAGTACCTGCGGGACCTAGGTTAGCCAGAACGACTACCTTGAAAGAATTTAAAAGCATAGGTCCGCCGGAGTTCAAAGGAACGACGGACCCATTAGAAGCCCATACATGGGTAATAGAAATAGAGAATGCGTTTGTTATTACAAACGTAGGTGAGGCGCAAAAGACTTCTTTTTCAACTTACATGATGGAAGGGGAAGCCAACTTTTGGTAGGAGGCTCACCAGGGTGGGGCTAGAACAGATGGGGTTACGTGGGAACAGTTCAAGAAGGTTTTCTTCGAGGATTATTTCCCTATCATGTAAGGGAGGATGAAGATTACGTTCTTAGAACTTAAACTAGGGGACATGACGGTTGCTCAATACGCGGCCAGATTCAATGAATTGGAAAAGTTTGCTCCACATCAAGTGGACACCGAGGAGAGGAAGGCTCGTAGGTTTGAGCAGGGCTTGAAACCCTAGCTCTATAGTAGGATTTCTGTGTTCCAGAGTGTTTCCTGTGGGACCATTTTGGAAAAGGTGATTATAGCCGAGGGTGGTAGTGAGGCATGGACTCAATATCACAAAGAGAGGGAGAATAAGAGCAAGGGAAAGGGAGGAACCAAGGCAGAGAATGCCAGTGGTAGTGATAGTAAGCCAAAAAGAAAGAATTTTAGCTCCGGGAATAATGGAGTGGGACAAGGGGATCCTAAGTGTAAGATCGAAGTGTGTAAAACATGTGGAAAGACTCATCTAGGAGTCTGTCTGAAATGGATTATAAGTATCTTTAAACATTACGGTAGAGTGGGGAAATAACTTTCGTTAATTATATTCGTGGAAATGGCTTCACGAATAAGGAATGTAAGCAAGTATCGGTAGATAAGTACCGATAAAGTTGAGAGAATTTGAAGTAATTCTCGGTATGAATGAGTTCATTAACCATAGAACTTTAATAAATTGTTAGAATAAAAGTTTGAATCTTCGATTTTCTAAGTAACCCAAGGTAGTATTTTATGGTAATAAAATACCGCGACGCTCTTATTGTCTAATGATGACGCAAGTTAGGAGGATGTTAAGGAAGAGGATGAGTCGTTACGGTTACGTATCGACTATCGTAATAGGAGTAAGTTAGCAGTTGAGGGTGAATACCCATGGCCCAGGATCGATGATCTATTTGATCAGTTGAAGAGGGCAAAGAATTTTTATAATATAGATTTTCGTACGAGGTATAGTCGGTTGAAAGTAAAGAAGAAGGAGGAGGTACCTAAGATGACATTCAGAACCCGTTATAGTTATGACAAGTTTCTGGTTATGTCAATTGGGTGGACTAATGTACGGAAGTTAGATTTTTTGTAAGAGGCGTTGAGCAAGTCAGGGGTAAATTAATAGGTACCCTTATGAGGTGCTATGATTAAAAGTACCATTAGCGTCACAGGTTGGTATTGTCGAAATGGGAAGTGAGAAAAATAGTTTTCAGGAACCAAAAAGGGAAGTTAAGTGAGGTACCTGTATTGTCTCTATCAGATGATATGGGGAATTTTGTAGTGTATATCGATGTTTCACATAGATGGCGAGATTGCGTGCTTATGTAGCATGGCAAAGTAATTAGGTATGCATAATACCAGTTAATGGATTATGAGAAGGTTTATCCTACTTATGATTTATACTTGGCAGCTGTAGTTTTTGAATTAAAAATCTGAAGATAGTATTTATACAGGGAGAAGTGTGAGATGTACACGGACTCTAGGAGTCTGAAATATATCTTCACACAAAAGAAGTTGAATATGAAGTAGAGAAGGTGATTAGAATGGATAAGAGATTTCGACGTTGATATATTATATCAATTCGGGAAAGTAAATGTGACAACCCGAGAATTTAGACCATTTATTAAAATCTTAAATGATTGATTTAAGGTCAAATATTAGACCTAGATAGAAAATAAGTGTATGCGTTTGATGTTATTGGGATTGAATTTTGAGAATTTCAAAAATTCGGTGAAGGATATAGGTGAATTATTCAGGATTAAGTGTTTATGTGATTAAGTTCTGTGTATATGGTTAATGATGTGTTCAGAATGTGGTTAATGGTCAAGGTTGACCAGGATAAATTATATCTCATAACAAACCCTAAGAATATATTAAGCACGCCAACGTTCTTGCTAGAAAACCCTAATGTCTAATAAGAAACCCTAGAAATCGGCTCGAAACCCTAGTTTTGATTAAGAATCCAAACCCTAATTCTATGCATGAAACCCTAAATCGGAACTTAATGGCATAAGTGTAAATAACTATAAGATTAATTAGGGTTAATCTTAGCAAATCGATTACAAAACCCTAATTCCAAATCAAACCCTAATATTTGATCTCGAAACCCTAGTTTGATTACGATAAATCAAGTCCTAATTTGGGAAATTAATGGAGAATTATAATGCTCTATATTGCTATTATTATAATATTAATTAGGGTAACGCTTAATTAATTAGCAAACCCTAATTTCAAATTATCGAACTTAAACTTTTTCGTGAGGAACCCTAATGATGGATTTGAAACCCTAATTTATAATTAGGAAAATGAAAGTGTTAATTGAATATTTTAATATTAATTAGGATATATTAATTCTAATTTTAAAGTTAAGTAATTAGAAAACCTAATCTAATTACTAAATATCTAATTTCTAAAATTTAAATATTATTTTTATATTTAAAACCCTAATTTTTTGGGTTATAAAGTATAATGTACAAATTTGACCCTAAGTGCTTAATTAGCAATTTTAATTAGGATAAAATTTGTCCTAATTAGCAAATAATGATTCATGATTAGGAAATTATGATATAAATAGGAAGCCCTAATTATAATTAGAAATCAAAATTTTCTATTTTTAAAATTTAATTATTAAATTTTTGAAATCCAAGTTGCTAAATATTTAAGGGTTAAACCCTAAACCCTAAATTTGTCCAAACCCTAAACCCTAGATTGCTCAAACCCTAAACCCTAAGGGTTTTATCATTTGGCAAATTCTAGAAAATTAAGGAAATGTCATTTATGCCCTTTTTAGATTTTTTTTAGACAACTTGCAAATCTTGCTAAGTCAAGGTTGGTGAACAACCCTAGCCTAATCTAGCCATAGCATGTGACTTATATGACCAAACAATCTCAAAGACCCAAATCACCCATATATATATCATTCATTGTATCTAATACATATATTAGATTAAAGAGAGAAAAATGCTACATGATTTCCCAAAACAACCAAGACCATTCTCTCTCTTAAATTTCATGGATGGGAGTAAAAGAGGGTTAGATAATAAGCTTAGATCACCCCACAATCGTCAAATATCGCTAACTAAGGATCGGATTGTAGATCAAAAGCTCAAAATGGTAAAGAACCCTAAATTTCAAAATCTCTTGATCTTATGTTATATGTTAAAATTGAACGGTCAAAGTTGTGTATTAAGGTGTCTATTAGTGATCCGGGTTGTAAAATCCCATATCCATAACATCAAAGTGCTCAATCTAGCAATTTTGCAAATCCGGAAATTTTTCAAAAAGTGGTCCGACAATGAAATGTCGTGGGCCTTTAAATCCGTGTCTGTTAAGGGTTAGTGTTGTTTTATGTTTTTGATGTGTTCTATGTTATGAGCACTTTGTGATCTAAAATCGGAATCATGGTCGGATCAAGTGTAGATCGAAGATATAAGCGGTCAAACCGCGTTGACCATCATAAAAAATGGGTTTCTGGGCAACCCGAAACCCGTGATCTCGCCGACAATATTTTCTCGTACCTTAGATCTTGCAGTATGTTAGTGTTTTGGCTATGTTGTTGATTGAAGGTTGTAGAAGGGTATGTGAACTACAAAGTAATGCTATTAGATCACCCAGATATGTACCAGGATCGTAGAAATGCATGGTCAAACGACCGTTGACCGTATGTCCTGATGAAGATTCTGGGAAAACCCAGATCTTCAAGAACCGTTTACTGACCCCTTGTTTGACCGGCTTTAATCTCTCACATATGATGTTTATTAGACTGATATGAGGTTATGTAGTTGTACCCTGACATGATTTCTACAAAATAGAACCTTTATAGTTTACACGAACAAGCTACAGAATGCAAGGTATAAGGATCGAAAGGTAGTCACTTGGTCTGTTCTTCATTTCTGGGTAACCCAGAAAATGAAGAACATGTCTGACACGATTTATCAGGGCTTAGATCTCTCTGTTGTTATGTTGTTTAGCTATGAACTCGAGTTAGAATTGTAGTATTACAGTTATACTACATAACCGTAAACATTAGTGACCGTAAATCGTTTAACCCGTAATCATTTGTGGTCAAACCATGTCCCTCAAATGATCGATACTGAAGATCTCGAAATTGGCCAAGAACACCAAGAACACAATTAATGCGACACTTTTGTCGCCTAAGGACCTTTAGCGACGGCTTATTTTTATTTTCCGAAAATGATTAAAAATTAGAAAAAATGATTTTAAATTATTAAAAATACTAAATAAATTACGAAAAATTATTTTAAAGTCCTAAAAATAGTTTTTTTAACTATTTTGAGTATATTTTGAAAATATTTAATATTTTTGGTATATAAAAGGTATTTATTTATTTAATTATAATATTAAATAAATTATGAAAAATAGTTTTTTAATTCATGAAAAATCATGAAAAATTATTTTATGGTGTTAGAAAATATTTTAAGTTATTTTTGATGACTTTTAATATTTTGTGATAAATTTCATTAATAATTTATTATTAATGGTAATTAGTTTATTAAATTAATATATTAAATTAATTAAGAAAAAAAATAGAATTAATGTTTTTTAAAATCATATAAAAATGATTTTAAGTATTAGAAAATTATTTTAAGTTATAAAATATAACTTTTGATATTTTGGCATGAAAATATTAATATTTTAATATTAATATTAATTATCGGATAATGGATTTAAGTGTTTAAAAATCATATAATTATGATTTTAAGATATTAAGAATATCTTGTGATATTATAATTATATTATAATATTATGTTATGATTAATATTTTATATTAAATGAATAATAATGATTAAGGAATTATGTGGTATTTAATTCATTTAAATACGATATTAATGATTGGAAAATCATGATAAATGGTAATAATTATTCAAAATTATTACGAGCCTAGGAAAAATGTTTTGATCACTAAGAAAATTATCTCGAGATAATTGTTAAGTGTTTAGGAAGAGTTTAATCGAACTTAAACTCGAGTATTGTCCACTAGATCGCTCGGGATGATAGAATGGTGTCGGGTTTAAGTCGATTTGAAATAGTTTGACTCGATATTAAGTCTTATGTCTTGTATATAGGTGATAGGGTTATGTGTTATGTGTTTAGGTTATTACGTGTATATAAATATAACAATATTATAATCGTGATGATATTATTCTAATATTGAAGATCTATATTATTAATATTAGGTCTTGCAAAGCGATATAAATTGCGTTACAGGTAATCAAATCAGCCGAGCAAGTTTGTTCTTACTTAACTCTAATAAGAGTGTTTTATTCAAGCTTATGGTTAAATCATTCTTTGATTGCCATGAAAATTGTACTCTGTACATCTTGCATGTATAAGTCGTGTATGAAAAGGTCGATCACCTTCATTACCAGTTGGTTCGTAAATGTTTGTTCATGTTTGAAACTTGTTCACCAAAAATTTGTTCGTGCTAGTTCTCAATTATATTGATGAATTATAATGAAGCCCATTATTCATACTCTTCAATCATGATATATCCTTATATTGTTGTATTTAAACTTGTTGGCAACTTTCATGCTCACCCTTGCTATATCATGATAAAACATTGCGCAGAGATAAGACGAAAGCGTTCGGATCACAGAAAATGATTAAAGCCAAGTTCACTTGGGTTATAAAGTTCAACTAGTTTGTAATAAAGCGTATTGTGATAAATATTGTTATGTAATAAATAGTTTATGAAATGTATATAAGTTAAGGTTACTCGACCTTGGGGAATAGTGTGTAATGTAATGTATAAACAATTTATGTTTATATCTTCCGCAAACAAAGAATAGAATGATTAGCAAACCAAATCCATGATTTGGGGTTTGGGATTCGGGGGCGCCATCTGATTGGTATCAAAGTCATTGGTTATGAAGCTTAGGTAGGAATAACCTCGAGACCAATAACCGCAGATGATTAGGATAAGATCTAACTCACATAGAGTTAGTTGGTGATGAAAGATTCAAAGATGAATCTCGGTAAGTTGTTAAGATACGAGTTCCCTAACTCGGTAATAGTGGTGAAATGTAGTGGTGAACAAAAGTGCGTGGATAGGAGATCGTAAAACAAAACGATCAAAGACATGGAATTGAATCGTAATATATATGATGAGATCACCCCGTGATCTGTTAAAATTATGAAAACCGTAAAGAATCAATCGGATGATTGAAAAGTTTAAAGCATGATTCTTTGTGTGAATGGTACAGATTCGTAAAGGATTATGAATACTGGATTAAATGAAATTAGACGAGAAGGGGTTAAGTATTATGTGGGGATTTCAATGAGGACTCGTGGTTCAAGAATCGAGTTGTATGATTTCTTGTATGGGCGGGAATTGTACTTGGTGTAAAAACTACTTAGTTGGTGGCATTGGTAATAATTGAAATGTTGTATCCACGCTAGTGGTTATATATCTGAGATAAATAGGTCATAGGTAGAGAATATAGGTTAAGTACGAGTTCTTAGAACTCATACTTATGTGACATTCTTGACTTATAGTTATATGAAATATTTGTGAACCCCTCAAATGAATCTGGACGCCAAAGGTCAGACTAGGGTAAATTCGTAAACTCATATAATTGTGGCCAGGTTATGAACTCATAAGTGTGGTTTTATGAACTGGGTATAGTTGTGTGAATGGAGTGTTAAGGATAATAGGAATAGATAGAATGTTTAAGCAAATGATCATTAGTGGAGATTTAGGTTTTCCTAAACCCCTAGCTTTGCTAAACTTCAATTTTTGGCATTAAGCTAAATACGCACTATGTGCCTTTTAAAAAAAAAAATTGTTTTTATTTATCACTTATGTACCATGTGACCAAAAAGAGAGATGATAAAAAAATGATGGAGTTATCAATGCAGAATTACTTGGTGTTGAATGTGATCTAAGGATCGTCAGCCCACTACAGTATGATGTAGTATAACAAAGTCACCAAATGACGAAATCCTCAACCGATAAATTAAATACAATTGCATCATCATGACGTCATTCTCAAAAATGTTTTTATTGAAAGAAATTTTCCAAACCAAATTGTTTTGCTGAGGAATCAAGTAAGACTGAGCAGAATAACCTTTTATATAAAGGGAATATTTTAATTTGAGTATCTTTGATAGATACACGAGAAATTTGAGTATCTTTAAAGATACCCGAGAAATTTGAGTATCTTTGATAGATACCCGAGAAAATAAGTTCATGATCTTATATGACCCCACAGCAAAATTTTAAACCTTTTACTCTTGTGAGTGGTGAATTGGGTAGTATGTGATATGTGTGAATGGTGTAAGCTATTTGGTATACTATTATAAGGTGTAAGGTGAATTTCGGGGACGAAATTCTTAGAAGGAGGGTGAATGTGACAACCCGAGAATTTAGACCATTTATTAAAATCTTAAATGATTGATTTAAGGTCAAATATTAGAC
Source organism: Panax ginseng (assembly GCA_020205605.1). Taxonomy (NCBI): domain Eukaryota; kingdom Viridiplantae; phylum Streptophyta; class Magnoliopsida; order Apiales; family Araliaceae; genus Panax; species Panax ginseng. The sequence goes on from CM035135.1 coordinate 62,367,643, forward strand.
CTAGATAGAAAATAAGTGTATCGTTTGATGTTATTGGGATTGAATTTTGAGAATTTCAAAATTCTATGAAGGATATAGGTGAATTATTCAGATTAAGTGTTTATGTGATTAAGTTCGTGTATATGGTTAATGATGTGTTCGAGAATGTGGTTAATGGTCAAGGGTTGACGGATAAATTATATCTCATAACAAACCCTAAGAATATATTAAGAACGCCAACGTTGGTTAGAAAACCCTAATGTCTAATAAGAAACCCTAGAAATCGATTCTGAAACCCTAGTTTCATTCCGAAAATCCAAAACCTAATTCTATTGCATGAAACCCTAAATCGAGAACTTAATGGCATAAGTGTAAATAACTATAAGATTAATTAGGGTTAATCTTAGCAAATCGATTACAAAACCCTAATTCCAAATCAAAACCCTAATATTTGATCTCAAAACCCTAGTTTGATTCTCGATAAATTGAAGTCCTAATTTGGGAAATTAATGGAGAATTATAATGCTCTATTGCTATTATTATAATATTAATTGAGGTAACGCTTAATTAATTAGCAAACCCTAATTTCAAATTATCGAACTTAAACTTTTTCGTGGGAACCCTAATGATGGATTTGAAACCCTAATTTATAATTAGGAAAATGAAAGTGTTAATTGAATATTTTAATGTTAATTAGGATATATTAATTCTAATTTTAAAGTTAAGTAATTAGAAAACCCTAATCTAATTACTTAAATATCTAATTTCTAAAATTTAAATATTATTTTATATTTAAAACCCTAATTTTTTGGGTTATAAAGTATAATGTACAAATTTGACCCTAAGTTTAATTAGCAATTTTAATTAGGATAAAATTTGTCCTAATTAGCAAAAATAATGATTCATGATTAGAAATTATGATATAAATAGGAAGCCCTAATTATAATTAGAAATCAAAATTTTCTATTTTTAAAATTTAATTAGAAAATTTTTGAAATCCAAGTTGCTAAATATTTAAGGGTTAAACCCTAAACCCTAAATTTGTCCAAACCCTAAACCCTAGATTGCTCAAACCCTAAACCCTAAGGGTTTTATCATTTGGCAAATTCTAGAAAATTAAGGAAATGTCATTTATGCCCTTTTTAGATTTTTTTTTTAGACAACTTGCAAATCTTGCTAAGTCAAGGTTGGTGAACAACCCTAGCCTAATCTAGCCATAGCATGTGACTTATATGACCAGCAATCTCAACAGCCAAATCAGCCATATACATTGCATTGTATCTAATACATATATTAGATTAAAGAGAGAGAAAATGCTACATGATTTCCCAAAACAACCAAGACCATTCTCTCTTAAATTTCATGGATGGGAGTAAAGAGGGTTAGATAATAAGCTTAGATCACCCACAATCGTCAAATATCAAAGAACCGAGGATCGAGATTGTAGATCAAAAGCTCAAAATGGTAAAGAACCCTAAATTTCAAAATCTCTTGATCTTATGTTATATGTTAAAATTGAACGGTCAAAGTTGTGTATTAAGGTGTCTATTAGTGATCTGGGTTGTAAAATCCCATATCCATAACATCAAAGTGCTCGAATCTAGCAATTTTGCAAATCTGGAAATTTTTCAAAAGTGGTCCGACGAAATGAATGTCGGGGCCTTTAAATCCGTGTCTGTTAAGGGTTAGTGTTGTTTTATGTTTTTGATGTGTTCTATGTTATGAGCACTGTGATCTAAAACTTGAATCATGGTCGGATCAAGTGTAGATCAAAAGATATAAGCGGTCAAACCGCGTTGACCATCGTAAAATGGGTTTCGGGCAACCCGCAAACCCGAGATCTCGCTTTGACAATATTTTCTGTACCTTAGATCTTGCGGTATGTTAGTGTTTTGGCTATGTTGTTGATTGAAGGTTGTAGAAGGGTATGTGAACTACAAAGTAATGCTATTAGATCACCCAGATATGTACCAGATCGTAGAAATGCATGGTCAAACGACTCGCCGATTGGTAGATGTCTGATGAAGATTACGGAAAACCCGGATCTTCAAGAACCGCTTTCTCACCCCTTGTTTGGAATTTCCAGGCTTTAATCTCTCACATATGATGTTTATTAGACGATATGAGGTTATGTAGTTGTACCTGACATGATTTTTCTACAAAATAGAACCTTTATAGTTTACACGACAAAGCTACGTAATGCAAGGTATAAGGATCGAAAAGTAATCATTGGTTCTGTTTCTTCATTTCTGGGTAACCCGTAAAATGAAGAACATGTCTGACTACGATTTATCGTGGCTTAGATCTCTCTGTTGTTATGTTGTTTAGCTATGAACTCGAGTTAAAATTGTAGTATTACGGTTATACTACATAACCGAAAACATTAGTAGACCCGTAAATCGGAACCCGTAATCATTTGTGGTCAAACCATGTCCCTCGAGCCGATCGACATGAAGATCTCGAAATTGGCCAAGAACACCAAGAACACAATTAATGACACTTTTGTCGCCTAAGGACCCTTAGCGACGGTTTATTTTTATTTTCTAGAAAATAATTAAAAAATTAGAAAAAATGATTTTAAATTATTAAAAATACTAAATAAATTACGAAAAATTATTTTAAAGTCCTAAAAAATAGTTTTTAACTATTTTGAGTATATTTTGAAAATATTTAATATTTTTGGTATATAAAAAGGTATTTATTTATTTAATTATAATATTAAATAAATTATGAAAAATAGTTTTTAATTCATGAAAAATCATGAAAAATTATTTTATGGTGTTAGAAAATATTTTAAGTTATTTTTGATGACTTTTAATATTTTGTGATAAATTTCATTAATAATTTATTATTAATGGTAATTAGTTTATTAAATTAATATATTAAATTAATTAAGAAAAAAATAGAATTAATGTTTTTAAAATCATATAAAAATGATTTTAAGTATTAGAAAATTATTTTAAGTTATAAAATATAACTTTTGATATTTTGGCATGAAAATATTAATATTTTAATATTAATATTAATTATCGGATAATGGATTTAAGTGTTTAAAAATCATATAATTATGATTTTAAGATATTAAGAATATCTTGTGATATTATAATTATATTATAATATTATGTTATGATTAATATTTTATATTAAATGAATAATAATGATTAAGGAATTATGTGGTATTTAATTCATTTAAATACGATATTAATGATTGGAAAATCATGATAAATGGTAATAATTATTCGAAAATTATTACGAGCCTAGGAAAAATGTTTTGACTGCTAAGAAAATTATCTGAGATAATTGTTAAGTGTTTAGGAAGAGTTTAACTGAACTTAAACTTGAGTATTGTCCGACTAGATCGTCGGGATGATAGAATGGTGTCAGTTTTAAGTCAGACTGAAATAGTTTGACCTGATATTAAGTCTTATGTGTTTGTATGGTATCGATAGGGTTATGTGTTATGTGTTTAGGTTATTACGTGTATATAAATATAACAAATATTATATCTTTGTGATGATATTATTCTAATATTGAAGATCTATATTATTAATATTAGGTCTTGGGTGCAAAGCGATATAAATTGCGTTACGAATCAACTTCGAGCAAGTTTGTTCTTACTTAACTCTAATAAGAGTGTTTTATTCAAGCTTATGGTTAAATCATTCTTTGATTGCCATGAAAATTGTACTCTGTACATCTTGCATGTATAAAGTCGGTATGAAAAGGTGATCACCTTCATTACCAGCTTGGTTCGAAATGTTTGTTCATGTTTGAAACTTGTTGTTCACCAAAATTTGTTCGTGCTAGTTCTCAATTATATTGATGAATTATAGCAAGCCCATTATTCATACTCTTCAATCATGATATATCCTTATATTGTTGTATTTAAACTTGCTGGGCAACTTTCATGCTCACCCTTGCTATATCATGATAAAACATTGCGAGATAAAGACGAAAGCGTTAGGATCTGAAATGATTAAAGCCAAGTTCAGCTTGGGTTATAAAGTGCAGCTAGTTTGTAATAGCGTATTGTGATAAATATTGTTATGTAATAAATAGTTTATGAAATGTGTATAAGTTAAGGTTACTCGACCTTGGGGAATAGTGTGTAATGTAATGTATAAACAATTTATGTTTATATCTTCCGCAAACAGTAATAGAATGATTAGCAAACCGAATCCGCCGATTTGAAATTTAAGGATTCGGGGACGCCTACTATTGGTATCAAAGTCATTGGTTATGAAGCTTAGGTAGGAATAACTGAGACCAATAACCGCAGTGATTAGGATAAGATCTAACTCACATAGAGTTAGTTGGTCGGTAAGATTCAAAGATGAATCTCGGTAAGTTGTTAAGATACAGAGTTCCCTAACTCTGGTAATAGTGGTGAACAGAAGTGGTGAACAAAAGTGCAGGGATAGGAGATCGTAAAACAAAACGATCAAAGACATGGAATTGAATCGTAATATATACGATGAGATCACCCCGTGATCTGTTAAAATTATGAAAACCAGAAAGAATCAATCGGATGATTGAAAAGTTTAAAGCATGATTGCTGTGTGAATGGTACAGATTCAGAAAAGGATTATGAATACGGATTAAATGAAATTCGTATTGAGAAGGGGGTTAAGTATTAGGTGGGGATTTCAATGAGGACTCGTGTTCAAGAATCGAGTTGTATGATTTCTTGTATGGGCGGGGAATTGTACTTGGTGTAAAAACTACTTAGTTGGTGGCATTGGTAATAATTGAAATGTTGTGTCACGCTAGTGGTTATATACAGATAAATAGGTCATAGGTAGAGAATATAGGTTAAGTACGAGTTCTTAGAACTCATACTTATGTGACATTCTTGACTTATAGTTATATGAAATATTTGTGAACCCCTCAGCGAACGGACGCCAAAGGTCAGACTAGGGTAAATTCGTAAACTCATATAATTGTGGCCAGGTTATGAACTCATAAGTGTGGTTTTATGAACTGGGTATAGTTGTGTGAATGGAGTGTTAAGGATAATAGGAATAGATAGAATGTTTAAGCAAATGATCATTAGTGGAGATTTAGGTTTTCCTAAACCCCTAGCTTTGCTAAACTTCAATTTTTGGCATTAAGCTAAATACGCACTATGTGCCTTTTAAAAAAAATTGTTTTTTTTTATCACTTATGTACCATGTGACTCAAAAGCGGAGATGATAAAAAAAATGATGGAGTTATCAATCTGCAGAATTACTTGGTGTTGAATGTGATCTAAGGATCGTCACCCACTACAAAGATATGATGTAGTATAACAAAGTCACCAAATGATGAAATCCTCAACAATTTATTAAATACAATCTGCGGCATCATGACGTCATTCTCAAAAATGTTTTTATTGAAAGAAATTTTCCAAACCAAATTGTTTTCTTTGAGGAATCAAGTAAGACTGAGCAGAATAACCTTTTATATAAAGGGAATATTTTAATTTGAGTATCTTTGATAGATACCCGAGAAATTTGAGTATCTTTAAAGATACCCGAGAAATTTGAGTATCTTTGATAGATACCCGAGAAAATAAGTTCATGATCTTATATGACCCCACAGCAAAATTTTAAACCTTTTACTCTTGTGAGTGGTGAATTGGGTAGTATGTGATATGTGTGAATGGTGTAAGCTATTTGGTATACGGTGTAAGGTGTAAGGTGAATTTCGGGGACGAAATTCTTAGAAGGAGGGGTGAATGTGACAACCCGAGAATTTAGACCATTTATTAAAATCTTAAATGATTGATTTAAGGTCAAATATTAGACCTAGATAGAAAATAAGTGTATGCGTTTGATGTTATTGGGATTGAATTTTGAGAATTTCAAAAATTCGGTGAAGGATATAGGTGAATTATTCAGGATTAAGTGTTTATGTGATTAAGTTACATGCATATGGTTAATGATGTGTTCGTAATATGGTTAATGGTCGAGGTTGACCGGATAAATTATATCCGTAATAAACCCTAAGAATATATTAAGAACGCATGACGTTAGGTTAGAAAACCCTAATGTCTAATAAGAAACCCTAGAAATCGATTTAAAACCCTAGTTTCAGCCCGAAAATCCGAACCCTAATTGATTGCATGAAACCCTAAATCGGAACTTAATGGCATAAGTGTAAATAACTATAAGATTAATTAGGGTTAATCTTAGCAAATCGATTACAAAACCCTAATTCCAAATCAGAAACCCTAATATTTGATCTGAAAACCCTAGTTTCAGATTCTGATAAATTGAAGTCCTAATTTGGGAAATTAATGGAGAATTATAATACTCTATTGCTATTATTATAATATTAATTAGGGTAACGCTTAATTAATTAGCAAACCCTAATTTCAAATTATCGAACTTAAACTTTTTCGTCAGGAACCCTAATGATGGATTTGAAACCCTAATTTATAATTAGGAAAAATGAAAGTGTTAATTGAATATTTTAATGTTAATTAGGATATATTAATTCTAATTTTAAAGTTAAGTAATTAGAAAACCCTAATCTAATTACGAATATCTAATTTCTAAAATTTAAATATTATTTTTATATTTAAAACCCTAATTTTTTGGGTTATAAAGTATAATGTACAAATTTGACCCTAAGTGCTTAATTAGCAATTTTAATTAGGATAAAATTTGTCCTAATTAGCAAATAATGATTCATGATTAGGAAATTATGATATAAATAGGAAGCCCTAATTATAATTAGAAATCAAAATTTTCTATTTTTAAAATTTAATTAGAAAATTTTTGAAATCCAAGTTGCTAAATATTTAAGGGTTAAACCCTAAACCCTAAATTTGTCCAAACCCTAAACCCTAGATTGCTCAAACCCTAAACCCTAAGGGTTTTATCATTTGGCAAATTCTAGAAAATTAAGGAAATGTCATTTATGCCCTTTTTAGATTTTTTTTAGACAACTTGCAAATCTTGCTAAGTCAAGGTTGGTGAACAACCCTAGCCTAATCTAGCCATAGCATGTGACTTATATGACCAGCAATCTCAGCAGCCAAATCAGCCATATACATTGCATTGTATCTAATACATATATTAGATTAAAGAGAGAGAAAATGCTACATGATTTCCCAAAACAACCAAGACCATTCTCTCTCTTAAATTTCATGGATGGGAGTAAAAGAGGGTTAGATAATAAGCTTAGATCAGTCCACAATCGTCAAATATCAGCAACCAAGGATCAGATTGTAGATCAAAAGCTCAAAATGGTAAAGAACCCTAAATTTCAAAATCTCTTGATCTTATGTTATATGTTAAAATTGAACGGTCAAAGTTGTGTATTAAGGTGTCTATTAGTGATCTGGGTTGTAAAATCCCATATCCATAACATCAAAGTGCTCGAATCTAGCAATTTTGCAAATGGAAATTTTTTCAAAAAGTGGTCCGACGATTAAATGTCGGGGCCTTTAAATCCGTGTCTGCTAAGGGTTAGTGTTGTTTTATGTTTTGATGTGTTCTATGTTATGAGCCTTTCGTGATCTAAAATGGAATCATGGTCGGATCAAGTGTAGATCGAAGATATAAGCGGTCAAACCGCGTTGACCATCGTAAAAATGGGTTTACGGCAACCCGAAACCCGAGATCTCGCCTGACAATATTTTCTGTACCTTAGATCTTGCAGTATGTTAGTGTTTTGGCTATGTTGTTGATTGAAGGTTGTAGAAGGGTATGTGAACTACAAAGTAATGCTATTAGATCACCCAGATATGTACCAGGATCGTAGAAATGCATGGTCAAACGATCAGTGATCAGATATATGTCTGATGAAGATTCTGGGAAAACCCAGATCTTCAAGAACCGTTTACTGACCCCTTGTTTGACCGGCTTTAATCTCTCACATATGATGTTTATTAGACTGATATGAGGTTATGTAGTTGTACCCTGACATGATTTCTACAAAATAGAACCTTTATAGTTTACACGAACAAGCTACAGAATGCAAGGTATAAGGATCGAAAGGTAGTCACTTGGTCTGTTCTTCATTTCTGGGTAACCCAGAAAATGAAGAACATGTCTGACACGATTTATCAGGGCTTAGATCTCTCTGTTGTTATGTTGTTTAGCTATGAACTCGAGTTAGAATTGTAGTATTACAGTTATACTACATAACCAGAAACATTAGTAGACCAGAAATCGACCGGAACCCAGAATCATTTGTGGTCAAACCATGTCCCTCAGTGACTGACATGAAGATCTGGAAATTGGCCAAGAACACCAAGAACACAATTAGCGACACTTTTGTCGCCTAAGGACCCTTTAGCGACAGTTTATTTTTATTTTCTAGAAAATAATTAAAAAATTAGAAAAAAATGATTTTAAATTATTAAAAATACTAAATAAATTCTGAAAAATTATTTTAAAGTCTGAAAAATAGTTTTTAACTATTTTGAGTATATTTTGAAAATATTTAATATTTTTGGTATATAAAAGGTATTTATTTATTTAATTATAATATTAAATAAATTATGAAAATAGTTTTTAATTCATGAAAAATCATGAAAAATTATTTTATGGTGTTAGAAAATATTTTAAGTTATTTTGATGACTTTTAATATTTTGTGATAAATTTCATTAATAATTTATTATTAATGGTAATTAGTTTATTAAATTAATATATTAAATTAATTAAGAAAAAAAATAGAATTAATGTTTTAAAATCATATAAAATGATTTTAAGTATTAGAAAATTATTTTAAGTTATAAAATATAACTTTTGATATTTTGGCATGAAAATATTAATATTTTAATATTAATATTAATTATCGGATAATGGATTTAAGTGTTTAAAAATCATATAATTATGATTTTAAGATATTAAGAATATCTTGTGATATTATAATTATATTATAATATTATGTTATGATTAATATTTTATATTAAATGAATAATAATGATTAAGGAATTATGTGGTATTTAATTCATTTAAATACGATATTAATGATTGGAAAATCATGATAAATGGTAATAATTATTCGAAAATTATTACGAGCCTAGGAAAAATGTTTTGACTGCTAAGAAAATTATCTGAGATAATTGTTAAGTGTTTAGGAAGAGTTTAACTGAACTTAAACTCGAGTATTGTCCGACTAGATCGTCGGGATGATAGAATGGTGTCAGTTTTAAGTCAGACTGAAATAGTTTGACCTGATATTAAGTCTTATGTGCTGTATAGACTGATAGGGTTATGTGTTATGTGTTTAGGTTATTCTGTGTATATAAATATAACAGTATTATACTGTGATGATATTATTCTAATATTGAAGATCTATATTATTAATATTAGGTCTTCGGGTAAAGCGATATAAATTGCGTTAGGTAATCAAATTGCTCGAGGCAAGTTTGTTCTTACTTAACTCTAATAAGAGTGTTTTATTCAAGCTTATGGTTAAATCATTCTTTGATTGCCATGAAAATTGTACTCTGTACATCTTGCATGTATAAGTCGTGTATGAAAAGGTCGATCACCTTCATTACCAGTTGGTTCAGAAATGTTTGTTCATGTTTGAAACTTGTTCAGTCAAAAATTTGTTCGTGCTAGTTCTCAATTATATTGATGAATTATAACAAGCCCATTATTCATACTCTTCAATCATGATATATCCTTATATTGTTGTATTTAAACTTGCTGGGCAACTTTCATGCTCACCCTTGCTATATCATGATAAAACATTGCAGATAAGACGAAAGCGTTCGGATACAGGAAATGATTAAAGCCAAGTTCAGCTTGGGTTATAAAGTGCAGCTAGTTTGTAATAGCGTATTGTGATAAATATTGTTATGTAATAAATAGTTTATGAAATGTGTATAAGTTAAGGTTACTCGACCTTGGGGAATAGTGTGTAATGTAATGTATAAACAATTTATGTTTATATCTTCCGCAAACAGTAATAGAATGATTAGCAAACCGAATCCGCGGCGATTTGGGGCTGGGATTCGGGGGGGCCATCTGATTGGTATCAAAGTCATTTGGTTATGAAGCTTAGGTAGGAATAATCGAGACCAATAACCGCAAAGTGATTAGGATAAGATCTAACTCACATAGAGTTAGTTGGTGAGTAAGATTCAAAGATGAATCTCGGTAAGTTGTTAAGATACGAGTTCCCTAACTCGGTAATAGTGGTGAGCAGTAAGTGAACAAAAGTGCGAGGATAGGAGATCGTAAAACAAAACGATCAAAGACATGGAATTGAATCGTAATATATACGATGAGATCACCCGTGATCTCGTTAAAATTATGAAAACCGTAAAGAATCAATCGGATGATTGAAAAGTTTAAAACATGATTCTTTGTGTAATGGTACAGATTCGGAAAAGGATTATGAATACTGGATTAAATGAAATTACAGTATTGAGAAGGGGTTAAGTATTATGTGGGGATTTCAATGAGGACTCGTGTATTAAGAATCGAGTTGTATGATTTCTTGTATGGTAGGGAATTGTACTTGGTGTAAAAACTACTTAGTTGGTGGCATTGGTAATAATTGAAATGTTGTGTCACGCTAGTGGTTATATCTGAGATAAATAGGTCATAGGTAGAGAATATAGGTTAAGTACGAGTTCTTAGAACTCATACTTATGTGACATTCTTGACTTATAGTTATATGAAATATTTGTGAACCCCTCAAATGAATCTGGACGCCAAAGGTCGACTAGGGTAAATTCAATAAACTCATATAATTGTGGCGAGTTATGAACTCATAAGTGTGGTTTTATGAATCGGGTATAGTTGTGTGAATGGAGTGTTAAGGATAATAGGAATAGATAGAATGTTTAAGCAAATGATCATTAGTGGAGATTTAGGTTTTCCTAAACCCCTAGCTTTGCTAAACTTCAATTTTGGCATTAAGCTAAATACGCACTATGTGCCTTTTAAAAAAAAAAAATTGTTTTATTTATCACTTATGTACCATGTGACTGATGCGAGATGATAAAAAAAAATGATGGAGTTATCAATGCGAGAATTACTTGGTGTTGAATGTGATCTAAGGATCGCCACCATTACACACTGATGTATGATGTAGTATAACAAAGTCACCAAATGACGAAATCCTCAACGGACTGTTAAATACAGTGCGGCATCATGACGTCATTCTCAAAAATGTTTTTATTGAAAGAAATTTTCCAAACCAAATTGTTTTGCTGAGGAATCAAGTAAGACTGAGCAGAATAACCTTTTATATAAAGGGAATATTTTAATTTGAGTATCTTTGATAGATACCCGAGAAATTTGAGTATCTTTAAAGATACCCGAGAAATTTGAGTATCTTTGATAGATACCCGAGAAAATAAGTTCATGATCTTATATGACCCCACAGCAAAATTTTAAACCTTTTACTCTTGTGAGTGGTGAATTGGGTAGTATGTGATATGTGTGAATGGTGTAAGCTATTTGGTATACGGTGTAAGGTGTAAGGTGAATTTCGGGGACGAAATTCTTAGAAGGAGGGTGAATGTGACAACTTGAGAATTTAGACCATTTATTAAAATCTTAAATGATTGATTTAAGGTCAAATATTAGACCTAGATAGAAAATAAGTGTATGCGTTTGATGTTATTGGGATTGAATTTTGAGAATTTCAAAAATTCGGTGAAGGATATAGGTGAATTATTCAGGATTAAGTGTTTATGTGATTAAGTTCTGTGCATATGGTTAATGATGTGTTCAGAATATGGTTAATGGTCAAGGGTTGACCAGATAAATTATATCTGTAACAAACCCTAAGAATATATTAAGAACGCCAACGTTCGGTTAGAAAACCCTAATGTCTAATAAGAAACCCTAGAAATCAGTTCTGGAAACCCTAGTTTCAGTTCCGAAAATCCGAAACCCTAATTCGGTGCATGAAACCCTAAATCGGGAACTTAATGGCATAAGTGTAAATAACTATAAGATTAATTAGGGTTAATCTTAGCAAATCGATTACAAAACCCTAATTCCAAATCTGAAACCCTAATATTTGATCTGAAAACCCTAGTTTCAGATTCTGATAAATTGAAGTCCTAATTTGGGAAATTAATGGAGAATTATAATGCTCTATTGCTATTATTATAATATTAATTAGGGTAACGCTTAATTAATTAGCAAACCCTAATTTCAAATTATCGAACTTAAACTTTTTCGTCAGGAACCCTAATGATGGATTTGAAACCCTAATTTATAATTAGGAAAAATGAAAGTGTTAATTGAATATTTTAATGTTAATTAGGATATATTAATTCTAATTTTAAAGTTAAGTAATTAGAAAACCCTAATCTAATTACTTAATATCTAATTTCTAAAATTTAAATATTATTTTTATATTTAAAACCCTAATTTTTTGGGTTATAAAGTATAATGTACAAATTTGACCCTAAGTGCTTAATTAGCAATTTTAATTAGGATAAAATTTGTCCTAATTAGCAAATAATGATTCATGATTAGGAAATTATGATATAAATAGGAAGCCCTAATTATAATTAGAAATCAAAATTTTCTATTTTTAAAATTTAATTAGAAAAATTTTGAAATCCAAGTTGCTAAATATTTAAGGGTTAAACCCTAAACCCTAAATTTGTCCAAACCCTAAACCCTAGATTGCTCAAACCCTAAACCCTAAGGGTTTTATCATTTGGCAAATTCTAGAAAATTAAGGAAATGTCATTTATGCCCTTTTTAGATTTTTTTTTAGACAACTTGCAAATCTTGCTAAGTCAAGGTTGGTGAACAACCCTAGCCTAATCTAGCCATAGCATGTGACTTATATGACCAGCAATCTCAGCAGCCAAATCAGCCATATACATTGCATTGTATCTAATACATATATTAGATTAAAGAGAGAGAAAATGCTACATGATTTCCCAAAACAACCAAGACCATTCTCTCTCTTAAATTTCATGGATGGGAGTAAAAGAGGGTTAGATAATAAGCTTAGATCAGTCCACAATCGTCAAATATCAGCAACCAAGGATCAGATTGTAGATCAAAAGCTCAAAATGGTAAAGAACCCTAAATTTCAAAATCTCTTGATCTTATGTTATATGTTAAAATTGAACGGTCAAAGTTGTGTATTAAGGTGTCTATTAGTGATCTGGGTTGTAAAATCCCATATCCATAACATCAAAGTGCTCGAATCTAGCAATTTTGCAACCGAAATTTTTCAAAAAGTGGTCCGACAATTGAATGTCGTGGCCTTTAAATCCGTGTCTCTGTTAAGGGTTAGTGTTGTTTTATGTTTTTTGATGTGTTTTATGTTATGAGCACTTTGTGATCTAAAATCGGAATCATGGTCGGATCAAGTGTAGATCGAAGATATAAGCGGTCAAACCGTTGACGATCGTAAAAATGGGTTTCGGGCAACCCGAAACCCGATCTCGCCGACAATATTTTACGTACCTTAGATCTTGCAAAGATGTTAGTGTTTTGGCTATGTTGTTGATTGAAGGTTGTAGAAGGGTATGTGAACTACAAAGTAATGCTATTAGATCACCCGAGATATGTACCAGATCGTAGAAATGCATGGTCAAACGACCATCGCCGATCGTATATCTCGATGAAGATTCTGGGAAAACCCGGATCTTCAAGAACCGCTTCTCAATTTTGTTTGAATTTGGCTTTTAATCTCTCACATATGATGTTTATTAGACTGATATGAGGTTATGTAGTTGTACCTCTACATGATTTCTAAAAATAGAACCTTTATAGTTTACACGAACAAGCTACGTAATGCAAGGTATAAGGATCGAAAGGTAGTCATTGTTCTGTTTCTTCATTTCGGGTAACCCGTAAAAATGAAGAACATGTCTCACTACTGATTTATCGTATTAGATCTCTCTGTTGTTATGTTGTTTAGCTATGAACTCGAAAGTTAAATTGTAGTATTACGGTTATACTACATAACCGTAAACATTAGTAGACCCGTAAATCGAATTTGAACCCGTAATCATTTGTGGTCAAACCATGTCCCTCAATGGACCCATACGAAAGATCTCGAAATTGGCCAAGAACACCAAGAACACAATTAAGCGACACTTTTGTCGCCTAAGGACCCTTTAGCGACGCTTTATTTTTTATTTTCCGTAAAAATGATTAAAAAATTAGAAAAAAATGATTTTAAATTATTAAAAATACTAAATAAATTACGAAAAATTATTTTAAAGTCTCGAAAAATAGTTTTTAACTATTTTCATATATTTTGAAAATATTTAATATTTTTGGTATATAAAAAGGTATTTATTTATTTAATTATAATATTAAATAAATTATGAAAAATAGTTTTTAATTCATGAAAAAATCATGAAAAAATTATTTTATGGTGTTAGAAAATATTTTAAGTTATTTTTGATGACTTTTAATATTTTGTGATAAATTTCATTAATAATTTATTATTAATGGTAATTAGTTTATTAAATTAATATATTAAATTAATTAAGAAAAAATAATAGAATTAATGTTTTTAAAATCATATAAAAATGATTTTAAGTATTAGAAAATTATTTTAAGTTATAAAATATAACTTTTGATATTTTGGCATGAAAATATTAATATTTTAATATTAATATTAATTATCGGATAATGGATTTAAGTGTTTAAAAATCATATAATTATGATTTTAAGATATTAAGAATATCTTGTGATATTATAATTATATTATAATATTATGTTATGATTAATATTTTATATTAAATGAATAATAATGATTAAGGAATTATGTGGTATTTAATTCATTTAAATACGATATTAATGATTGGAAAATCATGATAAATGGTAATAATTATTCGAAAATTATTACGAGCCTAGGAAAAATGTTTTGACTGCTAAGAAAATTATCTGAGATAATTGTTAAGTGTTTAGGAAGAGTTTAACTGAACTTAAACTTGAGTATTGTCCATTAGATCGCTTGGATGATAGAATGGTGTCGGGTTTTAAGTCGATTCAAATAGTTTGACCTCGATATTAAGTCTTATGTCTTTGTATAGACCGATAGGGTTATGTGTTATGTGTTTAGGTTATTCGTGTATATAAATATAACAAAGATTATACTTGTGATGATATTATTCTAATATTGAAGATCTATATTATTAATATTAGGTCTTCTGCAAAGCGATATAAATTGCGTTACTATGTAATCAACAGTTCGCTGCAAGTTTGTTCTTACTTAACTCTAATAAGAGTGTTTTATTCAAGCTTATGGTTAAATCATTGTTTGATTGCCATGAAAATTGTACTCTGCACATCTTGCATGTATAAGTCAGGTATGAAAGGCTGATCACCTTCATTACCAGTTGGTTCAGAAATGTTTGTTCATGTTTGAAACTTGTTCAGTCAAAAATTTGTTCGTGCTAGTTCTCAATTATATTGATGAATTATAACAAGCCCATTATTCATACTCTTCAATCATGATATATCCTTATATTGTTGTATTTAAACTTGCTGGGCAACTTTCATGCTCACCCTTGCTATATCATGATAAAACATTGCAGATAAGACGAAAGCGTTCTGATACAGGAAATGATTAAAGCCAAGTTCAGCTTGGGTTATAAAGTCTGCAGATTTGTAATAAATAGATTGTGATAAATATTGTTATGTAATAAATAGTTTATGAAATGTGTATAAGTTAAGGTTACTCGACCTTGGGGAATAGTGTGTAATGTAATGTATAAACAATTTATGTTTATATCTTCCTTAAACAGTAATAGAATGATTAGCAAACCGAATTTGCGGCGATTTGAAATTTGGGATTCGGGGGACGCTCACAATGAAACGAGAGGTTTAAATGCGTTAAGTAGGAAGGGTAGGGAAAAGCTATCGATGTTAACAACTCAGAATGAGTTAATAACGAAAATGGTGAAAACGAAGTTAGATGTTAAATTGTGGAATGAAGTGGTAGAAATGTTATTCAAAGCATAGACTCAATCCACGATACTTGAACGAGTTAAGTAACTACAACTAAGTAATGAGGAATGTACGCGGATGGAGAAGAGGATGCATGATGAAGAGAAGATCAAGTATAATCTTGTTTTGAAGGAGGAATTTGAGTTCCAAATAATTCTAAGTTAAAAGCTAATGAAAGGGTAATAACGTAATGTGTCAATAAGTATTTAAACTTCCAACTCAGATTATTGATAGGAAGTGACAAGTTATGCGAGTTAAAATAGCACCTTCGTTGAAGGTGAAATGAAAGAACCTTAATGTTGTAGAAGCATTATGGGAACTTGCGATTAAAATAAAGGAAAATGTTGCCTCAAATGGTGTATGTATTATTAGCGTGATTCTGGGGACAGAATCCTTATAAGGGGGGAAGAGTGTAACACCCCAAAAAATTTGGACTTTTGAGAATTAAATATTTATTTTGAGTATGTGGATTAAATGAATTTAATTCATTATTTATGGGAGTAAGCTAATTGAAGGTCGTTCTATGACCTAGACATATCGGAACGTCGTAGTATTTTGGCTACGTGATAGAATTAAAGTGTTTGAATTTTCAAGACGAAAATAAAAACTTTCTGAGAAATTTTCCGAAAACACTATTCACGCATTTCTGCTCGGGAATTATTTTTGAACTTCTGAGAAATACATAATGATAGAATTTTAAGACAAGATGGATTATCCAATAATATTTCAGTTATGGCAAATGCAATTTTTCGCCTGCGGACTTAAAACCTAATGATTAGGGAAAGTGAGTTCCGAGAAGAAAATGTAATACATATAATGAATTAAAGCGTTGATCGTATAATACGTAGGTATTATACGAGGTAATGAATACGAGTATAATACGAGGTGTTATACGAGTATGAATGAATGATGGTATGTCGTATTTGAATAAGTATACGAAGTGGAATATGAGATTAATACGTAAATTATACGTTATAAGACTTTAAGCCAAAGGTATTAAATTTGTTGAATTTTGTAGGAAATTGTAACGTCCAATTAGGATAACAATAAAGTCCAATGAGAATTGGTAAGGCCCAAATGTAAGAATGGATAAGTCCAATAAGAATTAATGTGTAAGCCCAAGTGGTTGATTAATGAGAAGCCCAAAGTAACTTAATGCAAGCCCAAAATGAATAAGCTAAGTTAATTAAACCTTAAGCCCAAAGTAAGAATCCATTAGGTTAGGAGGATCCATGGAGCAAACCATGTTAATATGGGTAGACTTGATGGGCAAGAACTTTGTGTGGTGATCAAGTGTTGTGATGATCAAGAAAGGGAAGTGGCTAACAAGTTAACTTAGAGCCAAGGTTATGAATAGTAAGGAGGCGAAGTTGAGGAGGTTAGTTAAGGAGGTGGGATGTCCTAATGTCCATAATACCCTCAATTTAGATTGCCTATAAATAGAGAGCTCTCAATTCATTTGTTGCTTGTTAAAATTTCTCCCAACTCCTCTCAAGTTAAGCAACTTATTGGTTAGAGAGAATAAGCACTTATAAGTCAAACTTCCATTATGAGATTTTCAAGAAGCAAGAAGGAGATTAAAGCTTAGTCAAGTGATATTCAAGGGTAAGAACTTAAACCATGAATCTCTTTCTCTTCCATTGGTAGGGAGATGGGTAGTGGTAGAATATGTATGCTAAGGAATGATAGGAATGAGTAATCAAAGAGCTTAAGTCTTAATAAGCCGTATAAGTCATGAATATGTAATTCAAACTTAATTAAGTTATGAACTCATGAGGAACTTAGATGAACTTCTCATATGTTTACTTTAATAAGATTGTATGATAATAAGAAGCAAGGATGACGGTTAAAAGATTTAAGCTATGATAAGTCATGCAAAGTGAATTCATAAGTAGTTCATACTTTTACAAGTTATAGACTAATGAATAACAAGTAATAACTTATCATGTCAATAAGTTAATGAAGTATCTATGTCAAGATGTTAGTATGTTGGATATGATATGAGAACATTGAGTAAAGGACTTAAATCAATAATAAGTCATAAGTAAATGAAATCATGAAAGTTATAAGTTGATAAGCCATGAACTTATGAAGAATAAGTCAAAACCTAATTTAAAAATAAGTTAATGTAATAAGTAGTTTAAAATGTTTATATGATGGTTAGAATCCATTTAGAACAATGATCAAATCGTTAGTAAAGAAGTTATCTTTTAATTCACACGATTGGACGTTAAGCGTCGAATTCGTGAAATTCTTGGAATGGAAGTCGTATTTTGTGTTTGAGCTTGGAAACATTGGTTTTCAATGGAGACAAGTCATATTTGGCATTATAGAGTTGCGGACTCAAAAAATGACCGGATTCCGACTTAGAACGAAGAAACGAGCGTTGAACGTTTATTATTTTTGTTAAAAATGAACTAATAGGTGAATTTTTAGAAAACCAAGTCAAATAGATAAAATTCTTTCATGAACGTGTAGAGTATGTAATTTGTGAACCGTAGGCTTTTGAACGAGCCAATTCGGACTTATAACGAAGAAGTTATGCATCTGGGAAGTTCACAAAATTTAAA
Source organism: Panax ginseng (assembly GCA_020205605.1). Classification (NCBI taxonomy): domain Eukaryota; kingdom Viridiplantae; phylum Streptophyta; class Magnoliopsida; order Apiales; family Araliaceae; genus Panax; species Panax ginseng. The sequence continues at coordinate 62,386,089 of CM035135.1, forward strand.
ATCTTCAAAATTTTTCTAAGGCACAGAGTTGGCGCCGTGGCGCCAATCCAAGGCCAAATGGTGGCGCCGCAGCACCGTAACAGTGTCAAGGCATACTGCTAACTCACTCCGCGGCGCGAGATGATGAGCTTAGTGTGGCGCCGCGGTGCCAGTCCCAGAGTTTTGACAGACAAGAATGTTTACAAGTATAGGAAGAAAGATAACTCATTAGTAATGAAATAAGGTGTTAATATAACATTGTTAAGGCATTGTTAAACACTTAATGTATGATGATTAAAGGTTAATAATCAATTGAAGATGAACGTAATGTGCTAAGCCGACTGTAGAAATTTGTTGACCAAGTTGATTATGAATCCAATGGTTTATAATACCAGTATGGATTATGTAATTACTTAATGAACATGATAAGACCTTTCCTAAATCACTGTTATAGTGATGACTTTAGGAATTTAATGTTGTTTAATGAGTAGTTAAACGACGAACGTAAAGTATAGAGAACGTGAACAATATTCAATAATGATAAGGCCTATAACGTTAAGATTTGCAACTAAAAGTTGTTAAGTAATTGAACGTGAACGATATGCCATAAGTGTACTTAACCAATGACGATCGAGTTTTGATTAATAATGTTAGTAAGCCGTAAGGAAGGATGATTAACTCGAAACGAGTTCTATTAATGAAGTAAATCCACGTAAGACATAGAAGAAAAAGAAGTTGGTAAGAATAATGTAAAAATATAATGGCAAGCCGGAACCAATAGTTACAAATCTAATATATGATTAGATTGAGAAGAAGGGTAAGATTCATTAGGAACCATGTATGTTCATTCATGACCTAATGTGGTATGTTATGTGGTTATGTATTGTAGAGACCGTAAAGACTGAAAGGAAAAGTTATTTTTACTGTAGCAGACGCTGAAGGCAAATTTTTCTTAAACGATTGTCTAACCTTCGTGTTAGCCATGTTTTCTGTGATTCATGTTATGAGATGCATGAATTGTTTTATGACAATGTCGATGCCAGTTTTAACTCGGCTAGACAAATCTTGAAGATTGATTGATTTATTTAAAAGTCTTTCAATATAGAATTGTTAATGCTATCCTACGCCAATTGTTTGGTACGGATTCAAGGTAAGCTTGTGTATGAATAAACAAATGTATTTTTCATCGATTATTCGATGGGCACGCGAGGTTGCCAAAACTTAAACGTACATACGTTTAATGGATGTAGTGTTGATCAACATAGAGTACTATGGGCTGATCACCCGTAAGTGCTTTCGTAAGATATCTTGGACTTACAGACTTAGTGTCGGGTTGTCCTTTTCAAAGAAATTATGAAATGCTCATGGTCTTGAGCTAGAATTGATGTTTTACTGAATATTGTTATTGTAAAACGTTTTGAAGGAAAAGAATGTTATTTTGAATTATTGATAGTACTTCATAACTATTATCCAGTTATTGAAGATATACGATTCCTATGTTTCAAGCATGTTATTTAAAAGAAATTGTTGTACTTGCTGAGCTTGTTATGCTCACTCTTGCTTGAACCATATGAATGCAAACTAGACCGTCTGAGGGGGTCTCGACTTGGATAGAGGCAAGACGGTTTGAGCGATTAGTTTACCTTGTAATAAACTAGTAAGTTGTATATATTATAGAATGATGAACAAAGAATGTAATGGTTTTAGAACCTGGGAACGAGATGTAATATTATTAATGTAATAATAATGTCGTTGATACACACATTTTGATGTCATTTCAATAGAATGAATGTACAGTTATGAGTACCGTGTAGCACCATCTGTCGGGTTAGAAGATACCCGAATTTGGGGGGGGGGGGGTCACAGAGTTGGTACGTATGACTACAGAAAATATTCAAACTATCCGACAACGTATAAAAACCTCACAAGATCGAGAAAAGAGTTATGCTGATCTTCATTGAAAGGATGTGGAATTCGATATTGGAGATCATGTGTTATTACGTGTTGCTCCATGGAAAGGAGTTACTAGATTTGGAAAGAGTGGAAAGCTCAATCCTTGATTCATTGGCCCATTTTTAGTCCTGGATCGAGTAGGGACTGTAGCCTATAGACTCGCTTTACCACCAAGTATGTCTCGTGTTCATAACGTTTTTCATATATCCATGTTACGTAAATATGTGAAAGACCCGAACCACATTATTGAGTTAGAACCAGATGAAATAGCGGAAGGTTTAACGTATGAAGAGGTTCCTGTTCAAATCTTGGATAAGAAGGAACATATTCTACGCTCCAAGGTTATACCTCAAGTAAAAGTTTTATGCAGGAACCACAATGTTGAGGAAATGACCTAGGAGTTAGAATCAAATGAAATCAAGGTATCCTTACCTCTTGACATACCAGTCGTACCCCCTAATTTCGAGGGCAAAATTTCATAAGAAGGGGAGATTGTAAGACCCTAACTTTTATGAATAAAGATGAATTTTCTATAATTATCATTTTTAAATATTATGGAATGAATTTGATATAATGTTATAGTTGTGGGTAATATTTAGAAATTTTGTAAATTATGAAGTTGTTTATAATATTAGATTGGTGGGGAATATTCATTTTAACGAGGGAATATTAAATGCGACGGCACAATCATTGGTGGATCCCACAACAGAATTATTGTCGGATTGAGAAAATGACAAAAAAATATTTTATGAAAATAACAGCGGAAGTTTTACCGTTAACTGTTGAAACACACAGTGTTAAAAGTACAGGAATACGTGTGGTTGCATAGTAGCACACGGTATTGATTATTGATGCTTACGTGAGAAGTCACTCAGTTTTGTTCAATTATTGCTTCAGTACTTGCTGCATAGTATCTCATGTTATTTGATTCAATTATTGTCAATATTTTATATATTATTAAATCAATAATTGTGATAACAAAGTTGTTAATATTATTATTTGCATTATTAACGATGTCTAGAAGTTCTGCTAAGGAGAGGTTTGGTCACCTAATTGCGCGCCAATAAGGAGAAATCCTTATTGGAAAGCCCCCTCTTTCCTGGGAACGACCTGGTCGATTAATAGTGTGAATTATGATAATAATGATGAAGTTTTGTTTTATTAGTATTATTAATGTAATAAAAGCGTAAAAGCTTTTATATAAAATGAATACTTTTATAAAGTTATTCGTTTTATTAGGCTAATAGTAAAATCTTTTATATAAAAGCGAGAATACTTTTATAAAGTTATACATTTTATTAGATAATAATTAGAATATATTATATTTTATTATGCATAGTGGTTGCATAGTGTATGCATAGTAAAATCTTTTTATATAAAATAGAATACTTTTATAAAGTTATTCGTTTTATTAGATTATAAATAGAATATATATTATATTTTATTGTAAACCAATCTGGACCGTCCGTTTAAAAGTAAATCAATCTGGACCGTTTATGGATTGGTTACTATTCAGTCCATTCTTCTATAAATAGAAGCTCATTCCTTTATTATTTCTTATGAATTCACTGAAACTCTAGAGAGAGAAACTGTAGAGAGAATTCTTCTTCTATAATCTTGAGCGTATTTCTTTAGCGTTTAAGAAAGCTTTGAGCGTAGTGCAAGTTTCTTCAAGTATATCCTCGCCTCTACCGTGTCTGAGTACTCTTCTTTATAAGGTAAAGGTATTTTTTTCATATTCATGAAGAGAACTTACATTATTCCATTCTTTATTATTATCGTTGGAATAACTTTTGTATCTGTGATCTACCCTATACTTGGTGAAATTCTTACATTATTCCATTATTTATTATTCTGCTTGGAATAACTTGTCTGTCTGAAATACCGCATACATGGTGAAATTCTATTGTTATTCCATTCTTTATTATTCATTTGGAATATCCTCATGCATGCGCTTTTACGCCGGACACGGTTCCGTCTTTATTATTACATTGGAATATCCCGTCTGCACATACATTTCTACGCCGGACTGGTTCCGTTATTTATTATTACATTGGAATAACTTTGTCTATCTGCAATACCGCATGCATGGTGATTTTGTTGTTATTCCATTCTTTATTATTACATTTGGAATATCACAGCCGGTGCGTATTATGCCTGACTTCGGTTCCGTTATTTATTATTACGTTGGAATAACTTTGTCTGTCATCTGAAATACCGCATGCATGGTGATTTCTTTTGTTATTCCATTCTTTATTATACTCAGTTGGTTAAAGTTTTAACTTCAATACTCCATGAAATTAGTGGAATATCCATGATATTTGCGCTTCATCCAGTATCTTTTCATGGAAATATTCTTCTACGCATTCTTAAATTTTACTCTACAAAGAAGTATCATGTTGACAATTTGGATGTTATTAGTTCCTGAATAAATTAATTCTTGAACTTGTTTTATTGAACTCTTATATCATTGTCATCATCCTCATGTTTATATTTTTTTTTAAAGTCATCTGTGGCCTGAAGTGCATAGATGGATTTGGTATGATTATGATCAGGGATTATTCGGTGTAATTATGACAGTAATGTTACAAATGATGTGGTAAAAGTTCTCATTGGCCCGTAGTGCATTGATGGACAGTTGTTGGCATGATCATGACCATTGATGAATACACGAATATCTTTGGCCCGTAATGCATGGATAATTTGTGGTTGTGATACTAATGAATATCCTTGGTAGTAGAAGCGGGGATGATGTGGTTTATTTATTAAAAATTTGAGTCCCAATATAAAAGTGATGAAAAACCTTTTAAATCATAAAAGATAGTAGATTTTATTCTCTACTTGACTCTTTTAATGGATTGTATGTTCATTGCAGTTAAAGCTTGATGTCTATTGTATTTTATCGGTTTAACATTGTTGAAGACTAATGATAATTTATACGCATTATCTTAGTCATAATATTTCTTCTTGGGCTAGTTGAGCTCACCCTTTCTTTTACTGTTCTCTTCAGGAAATGAGAATGTAGCGGGACTAGTCGGGGAACGGAGTGAAGGTCCCAGATGATAGTATTAGTAGTCCTCACTATTCTGTTAAATAGTGTGACAATAAATGTAATGAGGACTTATTCTGAGAGTGGATATTGTCTAGAAGACAATATTTGTATTAAAACTCACAGCTCTCTTGTTGTATATTAAAGATTGTATTTGTATTATGTACTATGTATTTGGCGACTCAGAATATGTGATGTATACCTATTTTGGGGGCGTCACACCTTTGCATATTTCCTGGTGTTCATTATCCAGAGAAATTCAAGACCCCTGATCTTGAGAAATATGACAGATTAGAGGATCCTTATACATATTTAAAGGTGTTCATTGGAGAACTCGGATCTTATGCCGAAAATGAAAAGCTCAAAATGCAGCTGTTTCAGAAAAGTCTGACTCGAGAAGCCCGTTCATGGTATACCAGATTAGATAACTCAAAGATCCATAGCTGGGAAGAGCTGGCTCACGCCTTCCTCACTCAATACAGTTTTCAATCTCAGATGGCTCCTGATCGTTATCAAATCACCAAGGTCAGAAACAGTCTAATGAGTCATTTAGAGAATACGCTCAAAGGTGGAGGCGCCTTGCTGCTCAAGTTATTCCTTCCATGACAGAATCAGAAATGGTCATGACTTTCATAGATGTACAGGAAGCTCCTTTCTATGAAAGAGTTCCAGCTGGTATTGGCAAACTAGTCTCTGAGGTGATCAAGCACGGAGAAATGGCTGAGATGGGATTGAAGTCTGATAAAATTCAAGACCTACCACTCTTAAAGCTGTTGCTGAGCACATCCAATCCGGATCTTATGCAAACAACCCCCAGAGGGTCCATAAGAAGAAAGAGGAGGATGTTTCCTTGGTACTACAAGGACAAAAAGGCAACAAAGCCTGCCTATGCAGAGGAGAAACTACACCCCTTTTCCAGCACAGTCTTCAAACCCTCCATTGCCTAAAAGTGGAGAAGTAAAGCGACCTCGAATGTTCACACCCTTAGGGGACTCGCTCGAGAATATTCTTGCTCTTCTGACAGCTCAGAAGAAAATTACACATCTTCTTCCACCAACCAACCCTAATGGGAGGGGTTTTAATGCTACTCGGAAGTGTGCTTATCATGCCGGAGCATCTGGACATGATACTCAAGATTGTTGGGCCTTGAAACACAAGTTTCAAGATCTAATAGACAACGGTGAGATCGTGGTCACCAAACCAAATCAACCTCATGTGCAAGACAACCCTCTTCCTCAACACAAAGAAGAAGAGGTCAACATGATCAGTTGGAGCACTGGACAAGGTTCCAATTCTAATGGTGAATCATCCCAACCCATCTAAGATGGTGTTGACAAATGGGATTATGCAAAGTTCCCGTTTACCATGGAACGAAAGATGAAAGCTCTTTGCAAACAAATTGAGCAACTGGCGTAATCGGTGACCCACCATCATCAAGTCACATGCCAATTAATCGGCAGAGCATGCCTATCTCCTTCCTTTTGTTATAAATGCTTCCTCACCACCTTGAAGCGAAGCTATGGAGGATAAGGTTGCGAAGAGAGAAAATGCTAAAGCAGTCGGATTTTGCCAATCAGAGGGAATTCACCTATTTGGGCCAATCTATGGAGGAGATACTGCAGATGTTGATCAACGAAGGAAGAATTACTTTCCTTCTCCCTCCAATAAATCCCCGTTTAGGATGGTTTAATTATGATGAAGTGTGTCAATAGCATTCACATTCTCGCGATCACATCACAGAAGAATGCTGGGCACTCCGCCATCTCATTAAGAATCTTATTGATAGCGGTGTCCTGCAAATAGCAGATGATTACACTGTGCAACTCAAGGGTGGGAATGCATGTCCTACCAAATGGAAGGAATCGAGAGCGATTATATTCGCTGGATGATGAGACTGTCAAAGTATTTCCCATACAACCAATTCAACTCAAAGGAGCTGACAATCCTTTGAAAGTGGCCGCACCAGAGCCAATTTCTTTATCTTTCAGACCATAATATCCTGTTTTTAGCTTATACAAAGTTCCATGGAATTATGGAGAAGCTAAAGGATCCATGTCTCATACTACTGCTACAGTGTCGAAGGAAAATCCACTGTATCTTACTCAATGGGTTATTAAACCTACTTGCGTAGGAAAGGGGAAGTTGCCCATGGAGAAGATTGAAAAATTCCTTCACACTATGGGCCACAATGAAGCCAAAGTGGTTTTAAGCTTGCGACAAGCTCCACACCAGATTTCAATACTGGACTTGGTTTTCTCTTCTGAGGATCATCGGAAGATCTTACTAAAGGTTTTGGAAGAAGCCTACTTGCCAAAATCAGTGGATGTGGAAAAATTTCAACATTTGGTTGATCACATTTTCAACAACAATGTGATATCCTTCACTGATGACGACATACCTCCCGAAGGGACCGGTCATTGCAAGCCTCTGCATATTGCAGTTTTGTCTTCCGCACATGCTATTGGAGTTTTGATAGATGGAGGCTCATCTCTAAATATCTGTCCTTATGCCACCTTGGTGAAGATGAATATCAATCTCAAGCGGATCCAAAGTAGCCATATGGTCATCAGAGCTTTTGATGGATCCCGAGGAAATTCCGTTGGAAAGATTGAATTGCCAATTGAGATTGGTCCAAATACATTCAATGTATCTTTCCACGTCCTCAAGATAGACTCAGGATACAACCTGCTATTGGAGAGACCATGGATACACATGGCTGGAACTGTTCCCTCCACACTACATCAACAGCTCAAATACATTATCAACAACAGTCTAGTCACTATCAACACTGAGCCGGAATGTCCAGAACAAGGAACTCTACTAATCATCAGCTTCAATTCAGAAGTTGAACCGGCCAGTTTCCATACTCTGGAAGTGAGTAACACGCAATACCATTCTATTAGATCCACTTCATGTACCTAAGATTTTTGACGAGGTTATGTCGGCCACTCAAGAAATGATGTTATTGGGTCATCAACATGGACAAGGGCTTGGTAAAGATAAGCAGGGAATTAAGCACCCTATCCAAATGTCCAGTCAAATTGGAATAGCCGGTCTAGGATATTCTGCCAGTTCCAGTCACAGGAATCCTCATAAGCACAAGCAGGTTCCTCAAGCATCCGCTGCACGACGATTTTCTATACCTTTACCTCATGAGTTGATGTAATCTCCAGAAAAGGTTCCACCCCATGTTGTGGCTATGTTGTTTTCGAAACTAGTGCCAATCAAAGCAAAAGAGGTGCTGATTCCTGATCCCCAAGTGGAAGAAAAGGAATGGAAACATAAACATGACCTTACCTTGATGATGGCAGGCATATGCGTCATTGTTCATGATGAACATACAAACAGATACACCCCAGACGATGATTGCCCAGATGTCATGGTTATCATTCAGGAAAAGGAGGACAATGACGATCCTTCCATCACTGTAGTCCTTCAGGACTTTGCCCTCGACAATTAGAGCAGCACTCCATGCATTGGTCGACGAGGGTAAAATGGGCAGAAAATCCCTCTTCCCTGTAGATAACTTTAATTGCTTGCTTTCCTTTACAGTACTAGCAGTTATTTTATCAAGTACATGCTAACACTTTTGTATGATCGAGCGATTTGCATATATTAAGTGAAAGCATCTTTTGTTTCGTGACTCGAATTTAGATGTGCTGTGCTTTGCGATGAGGTGCCTTCTCTCCACAAGGGTCATAACTTTGATGAAAAGTTGGACTCGAGACTTGATGGACATACAAGAGGACATTGAGACACCTCAAGAGATTAAGGAATGTGTCACGAGACAAACCCAAACCCAATCTTGATCAAACCACTTCTTTCAATATTGGAACCTTAGACAACCCTAAGCTAATCCAAATTGGTTCAGACCTTACCACAAATCAGCAGAATGACATGGTTGCACTATTAACCTAATTCTAGGATGTGTTTGCATGGTCTCATGAAGACATGGTGGGTTTGTCCACGGACATTGTTCTTCATCGCCTTCCCATTAAAGAAGGATTCAAGCCAGTTAGGCAAAAGCTCAGGTGATTAAAACCTGAGTGGAGTTTAAAGGTTAAAGAAGAAATTGTGAAACAATTTCAAGCTAGCATTATCATGGTGTCTACATATCTAGAGTGGATATCCAACATTGTTCCTGTGCCTAAACCAGGAGGAAAGGTGCGAGTCTACGTGGATTACTGGGATTTGAACAAAGCTTGCCTTAAAGATAGCTTTCCCGTGCCCTTTATCCACATTCTTATTGACACATCTTTGCTCAATCTGCATGTACTCCTTTGTTTGATTTCTTTCACGGGGTACCATCAAATTATGGTCATTTGAGGAAGATCGTGAAAAAAAGCGCTTTCATCACGCCTTGGGGAACTTTTTGCTACAGACGGTTGTCATTCGGCCTCATCAATTCCAGGGCAACCTATCAGTGAGCTATGATGGCTCTTTTCCATGATTTAATGCATAAAGAGATAGAGATCTACGTGGATGACATCATTGTCAAATCCCAAAAGGAGGAAGACCATTTAGACCATCTCAAAAAACTTTTCAATAGGTTGCGTAAGTACAACTTGAAGTTGAATCCCGCCAAGTGCGCCTTTGGTGTTAAATCAGGCAAGTTGCTAGTTTTCTTAGTCAGCCACAAAGGTATTGAACTGGATCCTACCAAAATCCAGGCCATCAAGGAAATGCCCATTCCTCAGACAGAGAAGAAAATACGGGGATTTTTGGGAAGGATCAACTTCATTAGCAGATTCATCTCTCAACTCACAACAACCTATGAGCCAATCTTCAAGTTGTTAAGGAAGAACTCCTCCATGAAATGGAATGATGAGTGTCAGAAAGCCTTCATCACAATCAAAGAGCAACTGATTAATGCTCCTATTTTGGTACCTCCCAGGGATGATGTTCCCTTGTTCATGTACCTGTCCATAAATGACAATACCATGGGCTGTATGCTGGGGCAAAAAGACAATAGAGGCCAAGAACGAGCTATCTATTACCTCAGCAAAAGATTCAGCATCAGTGAACACAAGTACACTCTGATTGAGAAGACTTGTTGTGCTTTAGCATGGGCTTCCATGAGGTTACAACATTACCTCCATGGTCACACAACCCATCTCATATCCCGGATGGATCCTCTAAAGTATGTGTTTAGTAAGCCCATACTGAATTATCGACTGTCCAGATGGCAGTTGATCCTACAGCAATTTGACATCGTCTATGTGATGCAAAAGTCAATCAAAGGTCAAGGAATTGCGGATCAACTGGCCGCCGCACCTGTAGGGGACTACAAACCCTTGGAAACATACTTTCCCGATGAAGGGATAATGACCGTTTCACCACGACATCGATCTGACAATACATGCCATACGTGGAGAATGTATTTTGATGGAGTCATTAACGTGAAGGCTCTAGAAATGGAGCGAGTTCTAATATTCTGCGACGGGAGCATTATCCGTTGCCATCATCAAATTGCGGTTTATCGGCACCAACAACACAAATTGAGTATGAAGGTCAGATTATGGGGCTAAAACTTGCCCGTTCAATGGGCATCGAAGCGTTAAGCTCTTTTTGGGGATTCAATTGGTAATTAGACAATCCACAGGAATCTATCAAACCAAAGAATTACATTTACTGCCTTACCATCGACAAGTTCTGCAGATGACTTTGGAGTTCGAAGAAATCTCCTTTCTACACATTCCTCGTAATAGGAATGATTTTGCAGATGCATTAGCAACGTTGGCCTCCTTGGTTTCCATACCTGATAAAGAAAACATGCCAATCATCACGTTTACTCTACAAAAAGCCTTAGTCTATGGGAATTACGTTGGAGAAGTATTGGATGAGCTACCTCCCATCCACAATCCTTGGTATCAACACATCAAGGAGTATCTGCGAGATGGATCTACACCCGCTGAGGCGAGCCTAATTGAGAAGAGGCGAATTCATCGATTTGCTATGAAATTCTACCTGAGCGGTGATGCACTCTACAAAAGATATGCTGGATTAGGTCTCCTCAGATGCCTAGATAAAGACCAAGCTCAGAGACTCATGGATGAGATCCATGGTGGAGTATGTGGCCCTCACATGAGCGGACCCCTACTTGTCAAGAAGATCCTCAGAACGAGGCATTATTGGCTTACACTCAAAGCTGACTGTGATGATTACGTCAAGAGGTGCTATCAATGCCAGATTCATAGGAATGCTATCCACGCCCCTCCAAGGGAACTCCACAATATGAGTTTTCCATGGCCCTTCTCAATGTGGGGAATGGACGTGATCGGGCCCATCGAGCCCAAAGCCAGTAATGAACATCGATTTATATTCACCATGATCAACTACTTCACCAAATGGGTAGAAGCAGCCTCCTTCCCCAGGGTTACTAAATAAGTCATCATTGCTTTCATCAAAAACAATGTTATTTGTCGATATGGACAACCAGAGGTCATTGTGTCAGACAATGCTAAGAACCTCAACAACAAAATGATGGAGGAGTTATGCAGAAAATTCCACATCAAACACCTCAATTCTGGCATCTACCGTCCAAAGATGAATGGTGCTGTTAAAGCGGCTAATAAAAACATCAAAAAGATCATGCAAAAAATATCCGCCAATCACAAAGGATGGCCTGACCTCTTGCCTCTGATTTTATTAGCCTACAGAACTTCTATGCGTGCTTCCACTTGAGCAACCCCCTACTCATTAGTCTATGGGATGGAAGCAGTGCTCCCCATAGAGGTGGAAATGGAATCCCTCAGAGTATTGATGGATGCTTAGTTGGGTGAAGACTAATGGGTACAAGACAGGTATTACCAATTGTCTCTAATAGACGAAAGGCGATCCGCGACTATCTTCCATGGTCAGTTATATCAGCAAAGGATCGCACGATCCTACAACAGAAAAGTTTGACTAAGGCAATTCAAACAACATGACTTGGTTTTGAAGAAGATCATGGACAACCAAGATCAATCTAAGGGAAAATTCGCTCCTAACTGGGAAGGCCCATTTGTTGTCAAGGAGGTATTGGCAGGAGGTGCTCTCAGATTGCAGGAAATGGATGGCGATGAATTTCCACAGCTTATCAACTCGGACACCATGAAACGGTACTATGTCTAAAGTTACCATCAAACAAACATCCTGGTTTTGATCATCAAATCATCAGTCATTCCAGTTTTGAACCCTCTCTTTTTGCATACTCTTCTTCCCCTCAGGGAAACATACACTTCAAACCAGTAGCCTAGTATCACTTCATTTCAAACCTTCCATACAATTTCGGTTATCCTAAAGACGGAATTTAACCTTTCACAATTTCGGTTATCCTGAAGACGGGATTGAACCTTTCACACTTGCAGTTTATCCTGAAGACAAGATTAAACTTTTCTACGCTTGCAGCTTGTCTTGAGGATGGGATCAAACTTTTTCCACACTTGCAGTTTGTCCCCATTATGGGATCAAACTTTCTTCTCCAAGCAATATAGCCTGCACATGGGTTTCACGCTTTTTCTTCAGCTGTGATTCGTCTTGAGGGGCGAACTACGTCGACCTGATCTCCTCTTCAATAGGAGTACATAGGCAACCATATGCTATATGGCCTGGTCGCAACAAAAAAGAAACAACAAAAACATTTCTGCCCTTTCTTCACAAAAAACAACAAAAACATTTCTACACCTATCTGCCTTTCACATTCAGTGTTGAACCTCTTACACCAGGTTCGAACTACGCAGACTTGATCTCCTCTTCAATAGGAGTACGTAGGCAGCCATTTATGGTTCAGTCTAACCCCTACCAGAACAAAAATTCTTGTCACACGGTACTGGGATCAACCTTCAATTCGCCACATTTCATCAGTTTCAGATTAAAGGGATGGAATTAGCCAACCTCTTCTCACAAATAGAAGATTCGGTGACCATCTAAGCTGCGATCGTGCCTCAAAGAGTAATACCAACCCATAAGAGATAGAATTAACTAGGCTTCTCACAAATAGAAATCTTGCGACCATCGTAGTGCGGTCAATCTAAGAGAGAAGAAACTACCCTCCTCTCCACTTTTCCATACAGATACCAGTCCCAAGACACCAAAGATGGTAAGGATTTACAGAAATCAATGATCCGTTCTGAGAGATCTTGCGATGTCTCAATATCCATCTATCAAGGATAAGTTCAGAATGCATCAAGATCACAAGGCCCTGAAGAAACAGGCAAATATCAAGCAAGTATAAAGGCATAACTAAAAGGGAAGTGAATTAAAATATATTTCCCTGCCATACATAATACTGTTTGATATATACATATGTGCTATACATAACAAAATGGCTAAGCTAGTCTGTGCAGGAAAATACAAAGCTATCTACAGATCTGTGTGTATGTGGACTATCAGATCTAACATAGCATCCCTCTCTGAAGACGGAGGTAGCGTTGCAAGCTCCTACCCAAGGGTATCTACACGAGCTAGCAGATCAGAGGCTAACTGCATGGTGGCATAATGCTCAGCAATGTAAGCACTCATGTCGGCAAGACTGACAGTCATCTGGGATCTAACGGAAGTACTATCTGCAATGGCCACATCCTTAGCAGATAAGGTGACATTCTGCTCCCCAATCAGTGCATCCCTGGCTAATATAGCTTCATCCCTCTCTAATAGAGCGACGTCTCTCTCATCAAGAGCTGTCAACATCGCGGCCCTAGCCTGATCTCTATCATAGGTCATCATATGTAGCTCTGCTCAAAATATTGTCTTAATCTTGAAATAACGATGGCACTTTCGGGGTGGGAGAATCCATCACAAATCTTTGGCGACCAATGATTAAATCATCGATGGGAATAATAGCCTCCTATATAGGCTCCTCATCGCCGTAATTAATCCCCACCTTTGTGGATCTTTGTCATGACCGATGTAGTCTCTGTCTCCATCCATGCGGAATACTCTGCGAGAACAACTTTGGATGATCGACGAAAACTTCGACCGACCCTCGCTAATCCCAGCAGGCATACAACCTGGATCTGTCCTCTGCTGATAAACGGTGTGAAGCAAAGCGCTGACTCACTGCCCTCTCATACGGATAAAAGTCCTGAAACTGGTCAAACTGACACATAATGGCCAATGGGTGGTAAGTGATCATGCCCCTCAAACCAGCTAGAGGGAGATAATCCATGCCCAGAGCATGAGTAATGAAGCTGTAGGGTGAACTAAGCCCTGAACACGACAATATGGCAAACAGATCCCTAATCCCTGCCAGAAAAGCTGACCACGATGCAGCATCTATACACTTTGCAGGCTGGAAGGAGTACGACATAGCTATATCATGGGTAAAACAAAACCCCTGCCGTCTAAATGTGTCAATCGATCTCAAGTGTGACATAAACCACACATACAACATGGCCGAAGCTACTCAGAAGCAATCCTGCCCGGATAAGTGCAAAGATGATGTAGGCGACCTCGTAGTCTCTACAATGATCATCGATACAATGGTATGACCCTCCCTGAGAGCTCTCACTACCATAATGATGCCGATATCCATCTCATCCATGTACCGCGGCATGAAGACGTATGACAATACGCATAGAAGCGATATCTACTACTCGTTGAACGCCAATGGTCCTCCGGGCAGTCTTTGAAATCCCGAGAATCGCCGTGCATAGCTATCCTCGAGCCAAACTCATCAAACAGAAACACTGGATATCACGTGGCGGATGTAATCTCGTCCCGGACCACTTAATACGTCTCAATCTGGTGAGGGTCATGAATTGTCCGCTCATGTCTCCAATAGCCATATACGCACGAAGGTCCGGTCCAACTGGCGAAGATCGCCAACCGTGCATACTCCTCCAAAATAGAGTCAACTCCACAGGTCCCAAATCGAAAAACACCTCCGATACCCAATGCTCTAACATACCTCTACAAATCCTGTGGGAACTCAAACATCAACGCAGGGGTCATAGTATCTTTGCAAAGAATCATCTACGATCACCATGCCTGATGGTGATATACTATCATACTATGAGCGCATACCAGATACAACCAAAAATGGTGGGGAATGATCAATACGGCTAACTGTCGAAGAAGACATCTGTACGGGCTGTGTCATAAGACTATCCAGGGGTCAATGCTGAATATCTCTGGACATAAATACATATGCATAACATAATAACATACATGATACAATAGATGGAAATATGATATAGGGAATGGAAAACGGTTCATACATTCCTAAGTATATCATCATCTAATACATCTCTGTACAACTAAAATACAGGGAAATGGGGCGAAGCTACCCAGCAGCTAACAGAGGCCTATCAAAAGAGATAGCGAAAAATACATCAAAAAAAGTCAACATCATCGATACTGTCCATCTAATGTAACTCCTCCCGAGTCACTGGATCTCTATCTACAGGGATGTCAGGCCGATTCAAAGGAGGATCTGCACAGGCAAAGCCATATGGGTCACCTGAGGGGCCAGCACCAGAGCTGGAAGGATCAAAAGTATCTGCCTCTGAAGGATCTCTGCCCAAATGCCAAATGAAAAGATGTGACCGGTCCAGCTATCGAGTCAATCTGTCAATATGTGTCACATGAGTCGGATCTCTGACACATGATAGCCAATCTGTCATCATCACGGATCCTGGAACCATATCCCCCATAAACTGTATGGTGCGGGTCTGAGCTCCAATAGTACGAGGCATCCACCAATGCTGGAACATCTCCTGAGACCAGGGGCCCTCTGACAATGTAAAATCGTCAATCCCCATCAATGGGATGTCAATGACGGGTGACTACAAAACAAGCCAATAACGCCTGGCAGGAGGCAAGATCGACATACAGATCTCTCCTATAGTGCACCTAATAGCACACTCTCCTAAATAGAGCTCCCATCCTCCATCTGTGAAGAGAGGAATCCTGCGGGTGGATGCACCACGACCAGCCACAGGTACAACCGTGACTACCGTAGGTGTACCTGCGGCCATCCGTCTATAAATATGAGCCTTGGGGTCAGCCATTTGAAGAGGAGAAGGAGAGAAAAAGGCGAGGAAGCCCTGTCCATTTTACTCTGTATACACATCTTTTGAGTGTTTCCTCATCTTTAAACACTTGTTAGCTCACATATAGCTATCTTTTATCCAAATGGGAGTGAGTGTTTATCCATTTAAAGTCATAGAAGTCTACTTTGGCATTACTAACGTAAGCCTTCTCACATTATATAAAGCCTTCTTCTCATATTAGCACACACTATTATACACATTGAGAGTCATGTTGTGTGCATTTTCCCGGACTTTGGTCCGTGGTTTTCATTTCTGTTTGTATATATATACTTATATATGTATATATTTCATATATAGACTAACATTATCGAGTTATGCCTCGATTGAGCCTAGACTTTGGTCTGGAGCGTTTATTGCTTTTATATATATATATATATAATTATATATATAATTGTTGTCAGACATATCTGATGAGCCTGGATTTTACATCCGGTGCATTTATTTACTTATATATATATATATACTTATATATATAATTGTTATCGGACATATCCGATGAGCCTGGATTCACATCCTGCAAGTGCATTTATCGCTTTTATATATATATATATATATATTTGTACATATATATATATATATATATATATATTACATTTCACCAGTTGGAGTTTACTTACATGGGCCTTTTACAAATATTTTATTTACATTTCATCCTGCCTTTGGTTTACCTCGTGGCGCTTGATCGTTTCTGACTTTATTTACATTTAATCTGCTGGAGTTTACTTCATGGTAGTTGATCGCTTCTGACTTTATTTACATTTCGTCCCACTTGGAGTTTACTTCGTGGTGGTCGATCATGTCTATATATATATATATATATTTATCGCTTTTATATATTTACATTTCTGATCCCCCATGGAGTTGCTTCGTGGTGGTTGATCCTGTCTGTATATATATATTTACAGCTTTTATATATATAACTGCTTACTTCTTTCCATACAAACTGCAATATCATGTGAGCCTAGGAATCATGTGATCACAGATTCAGTCTACTAAATCTAGACTTGGTTCCCATGATGGACATTTTTCAACTGTGAACAGCTTGTACATTATTTACAGTGTCTGAATTTCCTTGGATGGTTGTCATGCCCATGAGGAGTTTGGCACTGCTGTATATTATTTTCTCGAGAATGCTTCGCATCTCAAAAATAAAAGCAAACAAGCTGAACATTTAATAATAAAATGGAAGTAGCAAAGGCCTCAATTTCTATTGAGCATAGGGTTTGAAAAACCTCTTTTACAAAACGTCATTGTTATATCTTTTTTAAAACTGAATTTTTTTATAAATTCAAACCCTATGTATATAGGTGCGAACGAGGTACAACACTACTTCCAAATAATTGCACATTGATCCACACACACACACACATTCATATAATTGTTTCTTTGAAAAGTGGCGGTCACCGTGGTAACACGGATGTCGGGGGGTTCCTAACACCTTCCCTCCACATAATCAAGCCCCCGGACCCAAATGAATCTCGGTTTCAGAGACCCGTTTAGCAGTGTCAAATCACAGGGTCAATGTGTAAACCTTTTCGGTTGCGTTGGTGCAACCAGTTAAATACACCAACTGGAAACTCTTAAAGTCAAATCGTTGACATTATACATGTCGGACCTTTTTCACTTGTTTTTTCAAACAAATCTCACATTAACATGAGAACACCAAAGAATAAGTAACGAAAAGGGACACACAAAAATCTCGACGTCGACATGAATAATACTAGAGTGAATAGTAACTCGTGAATAGTAACTCGTAAAAAAAAATACCAAAGAAAATGATATTCCATGACGAGTACAAAAGAAATGATATCTCAGACTAGTATAATAGAATATACTGAAACGCAAATGGATTTTCACCTACCATGCGATAATCCACGTGAGCGCATCATTTTCACAATTTAATAAAGAATGAATACGAAGGATCATTCACCATGCATGCATAATCCACATGATGAGTTATTCCAAATGAATTATAAAGAATGGAATAATAGAAGAATTTACCATGCATGTGGTAGTTCACGTGACAAGTTATTCCAACGTAGAATAATAAAGAATGGAATAACAAAAGAATTCACCAGAATGCGATAGACCGCATGCGATGCATGTGTTATTCCAATGTAATAATAAATAATGGAACCAGTCAATGCGTAATCCACACGTATAGGTTATTCCAATGAGAATAATAAAGAATGAAACTGTGTCATGCGTAATACGCATGTACCAGACGATATTCTAACGTAATAATAAAGAATGGAATAACAAGCTGAATTCACTGTGCATGCGATAGATCATATGCATACATGTTATTCCAATGTAAATAATAAAGAATGGAATAACGAGGAAGAATTTCACCATGTATGCGGTATTGTGATAAACAAAGTTATTCTAACATAATAATAAAGAATGGAATAACAACCTTTATGAGTATTCAAAGAAAATAACTCTCTTCATGAATACGAAAGAATAATACCCCTTACCTCAAAAGAAGACTGGATACTGGAATAGTAAGGTAGCAAACTTCTCTTCTTCTTTCTCTCTATAATTTCTCTCTATAATAATTGCTCTATGGCTTTAGTGAATTGGTGAAAAATAATGAAGGAATGAGCTTCTATTTATAGGAAAATATAGTTTCGATAATTGCACGTTTTGGGGCTCGAAATATTACAGTATAATACCTCCCTCTTTTTCTTCATTTTTAATTTAGTCCTGCAAGTATTATCAAACTTGCACCACCTCCCCTAATAGTAAATCATGTGAATCAATAGTAAATCATGAGACTCAATAGTTCTAAACATGTGAAAAAATTAATTACAGTTTAGTACCTTCATCTATATCTCCATTTTTAATTTAGTTATGCAAGTATTATCAATCTTGCACCAACTCCCCTAATAGTAAATCATGTGAGTCAATAGTACACACATGTGAATACATAGTTATAAGCATGTGAATTAATAGCAATTAATTACTTATTTATCTGATTAATTACCCGATTGGTCAATATAACCTCCAGACATCCATTATTATCGAAATAGATGTCGATTTCTACTAACACTAATAATCCCAACACAATGGAACTATCAATTTCATCTTTAATCAACACGAACTTATTCATCATTAATATTATAATTCACAATATTTAACAACCAGATCGTTCCCAGGAAAGAGGGGGCTTTCCGATAAGGATTTCTCCTTATTGACGCGCAATTAGGTGACCAAACCTCTCCTTGACAGAACTTCTAGACATTGTTAATATTGCAAATAATAATATGAATAACTTTGTCGTCTCAATTATTGATTTAATAATATTACATATTATACAGATGATACTGTGATAATAATTGAATCAATAATATGAGAGATATGATGTAGCAATTACTATAGCAATAATTGAGTATAACTGAGTAACTTCTTACGTAAGCATCAATAATCAATACCGTGTGCTACTATGCAACCACGCCGTATTCATCGTACTTTTTTACTACCGGTAGTTCAACGGTTTTAATGGTAACACTTTCGCATAGTTATTTTTATAAAAGATAATTCTATCATTTTCTACTACGATGATACTTACTTCCGTTGTGGGGTCCACTAATGATTGTCTTTGTCATCGGATATTCCCCGACAAAAGAATATTCCCCGACCAATCGAATATTATATAACAACTTGCATACTTTGCAAACTTTATAAATATTACCCACAACTATAACATTATATCAAATCCACACCATAATATTCAAAAAAAATATTTCGAGAAATTTAAATCTTTATTCATAAAATTTGGGGTCTCACAATCTCCCTTCCTTATGAAATTTCGCCCTCGAAATTTACGTACGTACCTGGTATGCCGAAAAGGTGAGGATACCTTGACTTCATTTCAAATTCTAACTCTTGAGGTATAACATTTGAGTGTCGAATATAATCCTTCTTATCCAAGATTTTAACACGTATCTTCTCATACGTTAAATCTTCTGCTATCTCATCTAATTCTAATTCAATAATGTGGTTCGGGTCGTTCACATATTTACGTAACATCGATACATGAAAAACGTTATGAACACGTGACATACTTGGCGGTAAAGTGAGTTTATAGGCCACGGTTCCTACTCGATCGAGGATTTCAAATGGGCCAATTAAATCGAGGGTTGAGATAACGCCTTCTTGAACCTTCTTCTTCACATTCATCAGATTTGGGTGTGTAGCTTGAGCGGCTTTAACTTTATCGATTAAAGTCGATTCTACTTGTATATTCGCTATCTTCACGTGGGTCCCTAGAGTCTTTAACTCTATCTTCATCATTTGTAAGTTATACAAAATGGGTTTTTGTGTTAACAACATCGCACTAGTAAATGCATACGATCTTCTACTCAACACATCAGTTACCACGTTCGCTCTTCCACGATGATATCAAATGGTATAGTCATAATCTTCAACAGCTCGAGCCAACGTCCTTGGCGTATAATACGTTCGTTCTAGGTGAAGAAACATTTAAGGGTTTTAGAAATGGGTTTTATACTGGGGTCAATACAAAATTCGATTTCACGCTCTAGGGTTAGACTAAGAAGTCTTCAAGAATACGCCAAGAAATTTATTAACAATAGAAATATCATTCAAAATTGTGACTCTCATCCAAGACTTGGATAGTACGTCACATTGATACCTATCAACTTGCCACCGTTATTCACTGCTTCCCCTACAAAAAGTCTGGCTTCGGTGCATTCCACACAAGGAAGTCACTAGCGAAAGGCTCGGGGCTCTTTATTTATGGCTTGATATGAAAATGATTGACTTTAGTGGTTTGGTTGCTTAAATTCGCATAACAGGTTGGTTAGGAATATGAAAGCTAACAACCTTACAAAAAGCATGATGAGTAGTTAACCAATCAATTTCTAAAATCGCATCAAAGGAAAGTATTTTCAAAGAGATAAGATCGATAGGTAATGTGAAAGTGTCGATTTGAATCAACAAGATTTATAAACAGTGGAGGTAATGAAGGTTTTTCCCAACGGAGTTTCAAACGATAAGTCAAAGTCTAATTTCTCCGGAGTCAAATTTAAACATTGAGCGCAAGCAAGAGAGATAAAAGAATGGGTAGAACCGGTATCTAATAAGGTATAGACTTCGCAAGAATTTATAATTAACTAACACGTGATAACTTTGTTCAGGTTCCTCATCACAAAAAAAAACGCTCTCTCTTAAACTACCGATTTTGACTTGTAGAGTACATTCCACCCTTAATTGCTTCGTCACATTCCTGATCCATGATTCGAATCATTACTCTCCGATCCATATCGAATTGGGGTTGACCGTTCTGCACAGGGTAATTCCGAATTCGATGTTGGATTCTCCCAATTGTTGTCCAAAAAGCAAAATCCATTTCATCTATTTTGGCCTTATTGGATCGGACGTCTTTTTCTAAAATATCTACGCATCGTGCGGTTTTTACCCATGCATCATCTATTCTCATTTGTTTAGTTGCTTCTTCTTTCATCAGAACTTTGATCATAGCATTCTAAGATTCCAGCTCTAATATCTTATATTCTGCCAAAGAGTGCTTTTGTTCAAGCATCGCACATCGGGTAACACAATTTTGAATTGTTACATCTTTTTGCTCCACGACTGCCAGCCGTTTTTCAGCCTGCTCTTCTAACTCATGAATACGATTTTGTAATTCTAAATTTCGATCATAAAATTCTTCTAATAAATTCTCCTCAGTTTCCTCTTCTTCTTCACTCTCAAATTCTACCTCCTCGCAACTAGCTCAAAAATTAACTAATAGTTCTTCACTCACCACGTAGATATCTCTAATTTCTTCTTCGTCTGACATCACATTAACCTGGTTAGTGATTAAAGGTGTCTCAACGGTCTCATTCACTCCATTGTTAACATTTTCAGCTGCCATTTTCAAACACTGCCACAAAACAAGGGTTAATTAACATGTCACATATTATCCCTATACTCTGACCTTCCAATTAAATACCAAATAAACTTAGGTAGGTCATACTAGCGAAGGAATTCCCCGTCTCTCCCCTCCTAGTTCTTATCTCACATCTCAGCCAGGATCATATCCTAAGCTTTGATACCAACCGTGGCGCCCCCAAACAGTATACATCACCCATCCCGAGTGCCAGAGATACATGGTACATAAATTCAAATACAACTTAATTATACAACGATGTGTAAAATACGACAAAACATAGCTGATAGTTTAAACAAGAATATTGCCATCTAGACAATATCCACACTCAATGGTGTCCTCATTACAATTTATCAAATTATTCTGTAGAATAGTGAGGACTACTAAAGCCATTTATCCCGGACCATCACTCCATTCCCCGACTCGTCCCAAATATATTCTCATTTCACAGAAGAAACAATGAAAGAAAGGGTGAGCTCAACTAGCCTAGTAAGAAATATTATGACTAAGATAATGCGTAATAAATTATCCTTAGCCTTCAACAATATAACAACCGATAGAATATAATAGACAACAAGTTTTAGATCAACAACTCGCAATGAATAAGCAATCCATTAGAAGAGTCAAGTAGAGCATAAAATCTACTATCTTCTATGATTTAAAAAGTTTTTCATCAACTTTATCACTGAGACTCAGCTTAATAAATAAACACTACTAGAAAAACAAGAATACATGACGGAATTTTGTGACAGTTTTGAAAAATAATCACAAAAGATAGTAATTTGTGATGGACATTTTAAGCAATCACAAAATAATAGTATATATGATGGCTCTTAGTGATGACTAATCTTGCCATCAATGTATTAAAATTGTGATGGCCATGTTAATCACACCAACTTTATCATACAAAATAAATTTTCTTTTTGTGACGTACTAAGTCATCACTTATAGATATACCATTTTTGTGATTGTATTTAAGTTATCACTAATATTTTAATGTAAGAAATAATCAAATCATTATTTTATGACGGTCGTGACAATCATTAAAAAAGATAGATTTTTGTGACGACTTTTATTTGCGATTACAAAAAGAAGGTATTTTGTGATGAAATTTTCAAGCCATCACAAAACAATAAAATATATGAGGGCTCTTAGTGATGACTAATCTTATCATCATTATAGAGTATTTGTGACTACCATTGCAATCACCAAATCTTATGTGGAAGAAATTTTGTTTAATAAGTCAACTCACATATGTTTCCTTTTATATTTTGTTTTAAAATTATAATCATGATCTGGACTTTTGGTGTACTGGTAATACTTGTTATTTAGTTTGTAAATGGGAGAGGGTTTGAATCCTACAAGTATCATTTGATACAATTAATAAAGTGAAATTAATTATATGTAAATAGAGATTCCCGTTCTTACATTTGATCCCTAAAGTCTTATTTTTTTGTGATGACTTTGACAATCACAATAGATTATGTGTTAATGTGATTGTATTAATCATCACAAAAGCCTTAAGCGTTTGCGTGATTGCCAAAACCATAATGTAAAACCTTTTATGGTGGGCGTATACAAGACAACCATTGTGATGCTTAAAGCCATCACGTAAACCTTTCGTGATGGTTTTCCTATTTTTTGTGATGGATTTTGGCCAACACAAATGACCATTTTTTTAGTAGTGAA
Organism: Panax ginseng; assembly: GCA_020205605.1. Classification (NCBI taxonomy): domain Eukaryota; kingdom Viridiplantae; phylum Streptophyta; class Magnoliopsida; order Apiales; family Araliaceae; genus Panax; species Panax ginseng. The sequence continues at coordinate 62,409,706 of CM035135.1, forward strand.
AATCGAATCATCCCTGCACCACAACCAAGGATATTCATGTAATCATCAATGGTCATGATTATACCGAATAATCCCTGGTCATAATCATACCAACAACTCTCCATCAATGAACTACAGGCCAATGAGGACTTTTACCACATCATTCGTTACATTACGGTCATGATTATACCGAATAATTCCTGGTCATAATCATACCAAGTCCATCTATACACGTAAACCAAAGATGAGTTTCATCACAATATAAGCATGAGGATGATGACAATGATATAAGAAATAATCAAACGAAAACAAATCCTACAAAATTAAGGATAAATATTAAAGACTTTAAATTTATCCAGAGTTTAAAAATATCCAAATTGTCAACATGATACTGCTTTGTAGAGTAAAATTCAAGAATAATATTCATGTACCAAAAATAATTTGGACAGAAAAGAATCAATTTTTCATCGTGAATAGTACCCCGTGAATAGTACTTCGGGAATAGTACCTCGTGAATAGTACATCGACATAAAAAGTACTCCAAATACCCGAGTGAATAATATTCGGGTGAATAATAACCCACGAATAGTAACTCGTGAATAGTACTCTGGCACAAAAAGTGCCCCGAATACCCGAGTGAATAATACTAGAGTGAATAGTAATCGGGTGAATAGTAACCCGTGAATAGTAACTCGTAAAAAAATACCAAAGAAAATGATATTCCATGACGAGTACAAAAGAAATGATATCTCAGACTAATATAATAGAATATACGAAACTACAAATGGATTTTCACCGGCCATGCAGTAATCCACGTAGCAGATCATTTTCACAATTTAATAAAGAATGAATACGAAGGATCATTCACCATGCATACGATAATCAACATAGACAGGTTATTCCAATAGAATAATAAAGAATGGAATAAAAGAAGAATTCACCATGCATGCGGTAGTCCGCGTAGACAGGTTATTCCAACAGAATAATAAAGAATGGAATAACAAAAAAATTCACCAGGCATGCGATAGACTGCATAGACAGGTTATTCTAACAGAATAATAATAATGGAACTAGGTCATGAATAATCCGCACAGACAGGTTATTCCAATAGAATAATAAAGAATGGAACCAGGTCATGCGTGTCCAGAGAGACAGATATTCCAATGAATAATAAAGAATGGAACCAGGTCATGCGTAATCCGAAGAGACAGGATATTCCAACAGAATAATAAAGAATGGAATAACAACTGAATTCACCAGGCATACGATAGACGGCACAAACAGGTTATTCCAACAAAATAATAAAGAATGGAATAATAGAAGAATTTTACCATGTATGCGGTACTTCGCATAGACAAGTTATTCCAACATAATAATAAAGAATGGAATAACAACCTTTATGAGTATTCAAAGAAAATAACTCTCTTCATGAATACGAAAGAATAATACCCCTTACCTCAAAAGAAAAGATCGGATCTTTGGAATAGTGAGGTAGCAGACTTCTCTTCTTCTTTCTCTCTATAATTTCTCTCTATAATAATTGCTCTATAGCTTTAGTGAATTAGTGAAAAATAATGAAGTAATGAACTTCTATTTATAGGAAAATATAGTTTCGATAATTGCACGTTTGGGGCTTGAAATATTACAGTATAATACCTCCCTCTTTTTCTTCATTTTTAATTTAGTCCTGCAAGTATTATCAAACTTGCACCACCTCCCCTAATAGTAAATCATGTGAATCAATAGTAAATCATGTGACTTAATAGTTCTAAACATGTGAAAAAATTAATTACAGTATAGTACCTTCATCTATATCTCCATTTTTAATTTAGTCATGCAAGTATTATCAATCTTGCACCAACTCCCCTAATAGTAAATCATGTGAGTCAATAGTACACACATGTGAATACATAGTTATAAGCATGTGAATTAATAGCAATTAATTACTTATTTATCTGATTAATACCCGATTGGTCAATATAACCTCCAGACATCCATTATTATCGAAATAGATGTCGATTTCCACTAACACTGATAATTCCAACATAATGGAACTATCAATTTCATCGTTAATCAACACGAACTTATTCATCATTAATATTATAATTCACAATATTTAACAACCAGTCGCTCCGGAAAAGAGGGGCTTTCCGATAAGGATTTCTTCTTATTAGCGCCTTGATTAGGTGATCAAACCTCTCCTTGATAGAACTTCTAGACATTGTTAATATTGCAAATAATAATATGAATAACTTTGTCATCTCAATTGTTGATTTAATAATATAACATATTATCTGAGATGATCTTGTGACAATAATTGAATCAATAATATGAGAGATATGATGCAAAGAATTCATCGTAGCAATAATTGAGTATGATTGAGTAACTTCTTCACGTAAGTATCAATAATCAATACCGTAGTGCTACTATGCAACCACGCCAGATTCATCGTACTTTTTTACTACTTAGGGTAGTTCAACAGGTTTTAACGGTAACACTTTCGCCGTTATTTTTATAAAAAGATAATTCTGTCATTTTCTAACTACGACAATACTTCCGTTGTGGGGTGCATCAATGATTGTGCTGTCGTACGGATATTTCCCGACAAAAAGAATATTCCCCGACCAATCGAATATTATATAATAACTTGCATATTTTGCAAAATTTATAAATATTACCCACAACTATAACATTATATTAAATCAACACCATAATATTCAAAAAAAATACTTTGAGAAATTTAAATCTTTATTCATAAAATTTGGGGTCTCACACTTGTTTTGTGGCAGTATTTGAAAATAACATCTAAGAATGTTGAGAATAGCAATGGAGCACAGGAGACCGTTGAGTCACCACAGATGAATACCCAGGATAATGTGCAATAGGAAGACAATAACCCGCAGGTAAACAACAACGATCAAATGATGAACGATGGGATGTTTAGAGGCTTTATGCAATTCATGCAAAATTAGGCGAGAGCGGCTCCTGTCCAAAATGCAGGGGGAAACACTAGCAACTCTCGGACGGTCACCGCTAAGTAGTTCAAGGAGCTGGGACCACCGGAGTCTTTTGGAGAGCCAAAACCACTGAAGGCGGAGACGTGGATAAATCAGATCAGCAAGATATTTGATATCTTGGGATGCTCCGAGGAAAAAAAGGTTCCCTTTGCCACCTTCATGTTGCGAAGAGAGGCAGATTACTGGTGGGAATCTGTAAAGCGTACTCAACCTACCGCACTGAAGACGACTTAGGAGAAGTTCCAAGAACTGTTTAACGACAAGTACTTTCCCAAAAGTATTCGTCACATGAAAGAGGTAGAGTTCATTAAACTGGAACAAAACAACATGACTGTGTCGCAGTACGAAGCCAAGTTTGTCGAGTTGTCCCGGTTTGCATCCCACTTAGTTGATAATGAGGAGAGAATGACGTGGATGTTTTTAAGAGGTTTGAAACCCGAGATACGTCAATACCTTATCTCTCACAAACTTTGCTTGTATTCAGATGTTGTGAATATGGCTCAGTTATTGAAGCGAAATAATGAGTCAACTAAACCAAGAGAGAGCAGTCGGCAAAATGATAATACAAGTGGTAGCAGTCATCAAAGCGGTGACAACAAACGTGGAGGGAATCAACATGCCAGAAATGGTAACCACTTCGGTGGTAATTATGGATAAAACAATATAAGTGGACATTTCAAGAAGAGGAGATTCAACAATGATGGAAAGATGTCAGCACCAGCACCCGTTGTTAAGGAAGGAGAACGATCACCTATCATATGCTTTAAATGCGGAGGGGAGGGACATATCAGTCCAATCTGTGCGCAGCAGTCCAAAATGTGTTACAATTATGGAAGAGAAGGTCACCTAGCTTGATTTTTTCATTCAGGAAAGCCAAGTCCAGCTGGGATGGAGGCACCAAAAGCCGTTCCAAAAAAGTCAAAACTAGTAGTTCAAGGGAGAGCATTTGTCGTGACCTCTTAGAAATCAAGGAACTCAAACGAGGTCATCATAGGTAAGGTTATGATAAACTCTAGCGAAGTCTATACCTTATTTGATATCAGTTCTACCTATTCTTTTATTTCTCCTACTTGCGCTCAACGTTTAAATTTAACTCTAGAGAAATTAGACTTTGACTTATCTGTTGAAACTCCGTTTGGAGAAACCTTCATTACATCCACTATTTATAAGTCTTGTTTGGTTCAAATCGGTACCCTCACAATACCTATCGATCTTATTTCATTGAAAATACTTGCATTTGACGTAATTCTAAGGATTGATTGGTTAACTACTCATCATGCAAAAATTGATTGTTTTTGTAAGGTTGTTAGCTTTCATATTCCTAACCAACCTATTATGCGAATTCAAGCAACCAAACCATTAAAATCAATCACTATCATCTCAAGCCATAAAGCTATTCGTTTATTAAAAAATGGATGTAAAGCTTTCTTAGCTTATGTCATGGATTTAAACAAAAATATGTCAGTTTTGAATGATATTTCTATTGTTAATAAATTTCCTGACGTATTCCCTAAAGAACTTCCTGGCCTACCCCCAGAGCGTGAAATTAAATTTTGTATCGACCTTGAACCCGATACAAAACCCATTTTCAAAGCCCCATATCGAATGGCTCCTATTGAACTTCAGGAGTTAAAGACCCAACTGCAGGAATTGTTAGACATCAGTTTCATTCGTCCTAGTACTTCTCCTTGGGGTGCTCCTGTTCTATTCGTGACGAAGAAAGATGGGAGTATGCGACTTTGTATTGATTATTGGGAGTTGAACCATGTCACTGTCAAAAATAGATACTCGTTGCCTCGCATTGATGACCCGTTTGACCCGCCAAAGCGCGCCAAATTCTTTTCAAAGATTGATCTTCGTTCTGGATATCACCAATTGAAGATTAAAACCGATGACATTCCAAAGACGGCTTTCAGAACTCGGTACGGGCATTATGTATTCCTAGTCATGTCCTTTGGATTGACTAATTCTCCTGCTACCTTCATGGATATGATGAACCGAGTATTCAAGGAATATTTGGATCACTTTGTGGTCGTCTTTATTGATGACATTCTCATTTACTCCAAAAGTCGTGAAGATCATGAGCAACACTTGAGGCTGATACTTCAAAAGCTTCGTGAAAACAAGCTTTATGCCAAGTTGAAGAAATGCGAGTTCTGGCTTGAGGAAGTAGCATTCCTTGGGCATGTAGTATCAAGTCATGGAATATCTGTTGACCCGACAAAGATTGAAGCTATTCAAAGCTGGGAGCAACCTAAATCAGTGATCGAAGTACGTAGCTTTCTCGGCTTAGCTGGTTATTATCGGAGATTCGTAGAAGGGTTTTCTTAAATCGCTACTCCATTAACTCAGCTAACTTAGAAAGATACAAAATTCAGTTGGAGCGAGGAATGTGAGAAGAGTTTTTGAAAACTCAAGAGGAGACTCATTTCAGCATCTATTCTGACAATATCATGTGGCTCGGAGGGATTTGTCATCTACAGTGATGCTTCGGGAAAAGGGTTAGGATGTGTTCTCATGCAACATGGGAAAGTCATAGCCGATGCCTCTCGATAACTCAAAGAATATGAGAGGAATTATCCTACTCATGATCTAGAGTTGGCAGCTGTCATTTTTGCACTTAAGATTTGGAGGCATTACCTGTATGGAGAGAACGTGGAGATCTTTACGGATCATAAAAGCCTCAAATATTTCTTCACTCAAAAGGAGCTCAACATGCGGCAACGACGTTGGCTTGAGTTGTTGAAAGATTACGATCATACAATTCAATACCATCCTAGAAAAGCAAACGTAGTAGCTGACACAATGAGTAGAAGATCATATGCGGGTACGAGTGCGTTATTGTCAATGCAAAGGCCCATTTGGTATGACTTGCAAAGGATGGAGATAGAGTTAAAGACTCTAGGGACCATGTGATGATGGTGAATATACGAGTAGAACCGACTTTAATCGATAAAGTTAAAGCTGCTAAAGCTACAGACCTGGAGCTAATGCGTATGAGGAAGAAAGTGCAAGAAGGTACTATTCCGGAAGCAAGAATCGATGAAGAAGGAATACTTCGAGTCAACTCCAGACTTTGTGTTCCTAACGACCCTGATTTAAAGTATAAAATCATGATGGAGGCGCATAACACACCATTTGCAATCCATCTTGGGAATACCAAAATGTATCATGATCTTTGACATACATTTTGGTGGAGCAATATGAAGAGAGAGATAGCGGGGTTTATCTCAAGGTGTCTAACTTGTCAACGAGTCAAGGCGGAGCATCAAGTGCCAAAAGGTCCATTACAACCACTTGAAATTCTAGAATGGAAGTGGGAGCACATTACCATGGATTTCGTTACTGGTCTTCCCAAGGTTTCTCAAGGCATAGATGCAATTTGGGTCATTATTGATAAATTGACTAAGTCTGCTCATTTCTTACCTATACGAGAAACTTATACACTTGAACGTCTTGCTCGTATATGCATAAATGAGATTATAAGACTGCATGGTATGCCAGAATCCATAGTTTCTGATCGAGACCCAAGATTCACTTCAAGATTTTGGGTTAGTTTGCAAAAAGCTATGGGCACGAATTTACGATTTAGTTCTGCTTATCATCCTTAAACGGACGGGCAGTCGGAGAGGACTATTCAAACTCTTGAAGATCTATTAAGACTCTATGTCCTTGACTTCAAGGGATGTTGGGAAAAGTTCTTACCATTGGTGGAGTTTTCTTACAACAATAGTTATCAAGCAAGTATTGACATGGCTCCATTTGAGGCGTTATATGGAAGAAAATGTCGTTCTCCAGTATGCTGGGATGAGGTGGGTGAAGCAACATTATTGGGACCGGAGTTGGTACGTATGACTACGGAAAAGATTCAAACAATCCAACAATGTATAAAAACCTCACAAGATCGACAAAAGAGTTATGCTGATCTTCATCGAAAAGACGTGGAATTCAATATTGGAGATCATGTGTTGTTACGTGTTACTCCATGGAAAAAAGTTACGAGATTTTGAAAGAGAGGAAAGCTCAATCCTCGATTCATTGGCCCATTTTTAATTCTCGATCGAGTAGGAACTGTGGCCTATAGACTCGCTTTACCGCCAAGTATGTCTCATGTTCATAACATTTTTTATATATCCATGTTACGTAAATATGTGGAAGACCCGAACCACATTATTGAGTTAGAACCGGATGAAATAGTGGAAGATTTAATGTATAAAGAGGTTCCTGTTAAAATTTTGGATAAGAAGGAGCATATTTTACGCTCCAAGGTTATACCTCAAGTCAAAGTCTTGTGGAGAAACCACGATGTTGAGGAAATGACCTAGGAGTTAGAATCTAAAATTAAATCAAGGTATCCTCACCTATTCATCATACCAGGTATGTACCCTAATTTCGAGGGTGAATAATTCTCCCGTGACCTTTGTGTACTGTGCATCCAAATAGTATCCTTTTCATTCTCCTATAAATAGGATGCTTAGTTAGAATTGAAAATTACACCAGAATCAGAGAATTCTTCTTCTATAATATTGAGCGTATTTCTTTCGAGTTTTAGAAAGCTTTGAGCGTAGAAAACAATGAAAGTTTTCTTCAAGAATATCCCCACAATACCAGTTGGAATACTCTTCTTTTCAAGGTAAGGGATGTTATTTTTGTTCAATATTCGCTTAAAATAATATTTTCTTCCATACTCTATAGTATGTAAGTAATATTATTTCGTTTCAGATTTCAAATTCTATACTCGTTTTCTTAAAGTTTTGGCTTCTAAACTCCATGAAATTAGTAGAATATCCTTGATATTTGCGCTTCATCCAGTATCTTTTCATAAAAATATTATTCTGAGAATTCTTGATAAGTTTTAACTTTTTCATGTCGGAGTACTATTCACGGGGTTACTATTCCCGAAGTACTATTCATGAGGTACTATTCACTCGAGTACTATTCACCCGGGGTACTATTCATGATAAAAATTGATTCGTTTTTGGTCCAAATTATTTTTGGTAAAATATTATTCTTGAATTTTACTCCACAAAGCAGTATCATGTTGATAATTTGGACGTTATTGATTTCTGGATAAATTAAATTATAAATCTTTAAAAATTTATCCTTGAACTTGTTTTATTGAATTCTTATATCATTGTCATCATCCTCATGTTTATATTATGTTGAAAGTCATCTGTGGCCTGTAGTGCATCGATAGACTTGGTATGATTTTGACCAGGGGATTATTCGGTATAATCATGACCGTAATTGGCCCGTAGTGCATTGATGGACAGTTGTTGGCATGATCATGACCATTGATGAATACAGGAATATCCTTGGCCCGTAGTGCATGGATAATTTGTGGTTGTGATACTAAAGAATATCCTTGGACGTAGTGAAGGGGTGATTCGATGACGTGGATTATTTATTAAGCTGAGTCTCAGCGATAAAAGTGATGAAAAACCTTTTAAATCATAGAAGATAGTAGATTTTATGCTCTACTTGACTCTTCTAATGGATTGCTTGTTCATTGCAGATTAAACTTGATGTTTGTTATATTTTATCGCTTTAGCACCGTTGAAGGCTAACGATAAATTATTCTCGCATTATCTTAGTCATAATATTTCTTACTAGGCTAGTTGAGCTCACCCTTTTGCTTTCATTGTTCTCTTGAAAATGAGAACGTAGCTGACTAGTCGGGGAGCCGAGTGACGGTCCGGATGATAGCATTAGTAGTCCTCACTATTCTATGAAATAGTGTGATAATAAATGTATTGAGGACTCCATTTGAGTTGAATCATCCTGAAGACAATATTCGTATTCAAACTCTCGCTTTATGTTTTGTCGTATTTTACACGACAGTTGTATTATTAAGGTGTATCTGAATTTTGTACCATGTATTTGGCGACTCAAGATGGGTGATGTATACCTATTTTGGGGGCATCATAGGTACTATATATTACTACATACCTTGCACACATTAATTAAATGAGCAATATAATTCCAATTATGTGAGTTACTTTACTCATTAGTATTTTATTATTCACAATATCAATTAATTATTAATTAATTATTCACTCCTTAATTTATTCGTTCCTTAATTAATTTAAACCACTTAAATTTCAATTCTTATGCCACATAAGGTATTGCACAATTCTCATCTTAACATTTTTATTACCGGAGTTGGGAAACTCCTGAATTCTCATTCTCTTAGATACTTCAAGATTCTTCTTTGAATCTTCGCTTATATATTTTAATCTTTATCTTTCTCTCTCTCAAGTTATAGCCTAAGGTACTCTTACCTAAAGTTTATAACCTACAGCTTTGATATCAACCTATGACGCCCCCAAATCCGGGTCCCTTCGAACCTCAGATCCGGTCTGCCACGATACTACTATCGTCAAACTATTTATATCTTTTATTCATAACTTAATGATTATAACTTTTCTTATTACAGTTTAGAATATAAATTCTTTCCATTTCCAGAATCTGTATAATAACCTCAAACTTTTATAAGTTTTAAATCTTGGTCATTTACCATTCATGTCTTATATAATATTCGATGTTATAAAAAATGAGGAATAATTTAAAAAATTTCAATCTCCTTTGAAAAAAATCTTTTATTGATTTCTTAACTTGAATCAATTATATATCCTTGAATCAATTATATATCCTTGAATCAAATTATGTTATAATTCATTCTATTCGAATTACTGTATAAATTTTTACATCTCGATTTGAATTCCTTTATGCATCATATAGTACAACTTTACAACTCAACATGTATTACACATCGTAAACTACTATCATGTACATCTCCTAGAACCTAAACATGGTTCGAGAGTATATATTTAAGTAAATAAATCAATCTTCTTTGATACTATTGAACTCTATCAATCAAGTACCACATAATCGTTACCGAGAGTCCTTAACCTGTAAAAATGGTTATTTGCAAGAGTGAGCTCGACAGCCCAGTAATTCTAAAAATTTTCATGCATCATATATCATATAATAACCTACTCAGTTCATCCATTCATAATCAATTAATATTTACTACGCATGTTACTTCTCACATAACAGGCATAAAGATTTACTTCACTAGCATATCATCAAAGATCAACTTTCAAATTTCATACATAACTCATATGCATTACATATATATATCAACATTCTCATAACATAATATAGCTCAACTAACAGTTATCGAATTCATATATCAAATAGGAACTGAAAGACTTGCCTGATTAGTAGTTTATCAACTTCGACTTAACTGCTTAAAACTTATCTGCACTGCGAGTATTCCTACACAGTTATATAATCATGGATTCATACCAATCAGTCATACATTTCATACGCTTTTAATATAAGAACAAATATTATTTCCTAACTTGGTTTCATTTTTACTTGAACTTAGGATAACCATGAGACTATCTCATTCTACTATCATATTTATCTAAACAATCTTGTTTCATATTTTGTAGTCCTTAAGGACAACATATAACCATAACTTAAGACCATGCAGTTAATAAACTGCTCCTGGTCACTCACTACTGAATCTGGCAAGTACACACACATTTAAGTTTGGGAGTGGGCGCAGTGCATTACTCCTCCCAAATTTAACTGCACTTAGGCTTTTTATTGCCCAATATAATTCCTAGCATAACATGTATTCTGATACGTACTGTAAACATACATCAAGTAGGTTGTGATCTATTTTTAAGTTCATATTCAAATTACTTAGCTCCATAATGATTTATTTCAATCAATAAGGCTTAACAACTTTCTTTAACAAGATTCGATGTTATAAGCTTTTAAACCATATATTGGTACTGATAAGCCTCTAATAGCATGCTTATATGTATATATCTTATTTACATAGACATAACATAGTTCATTATTTGAAAACTTATTTTAAACCACACTTGAAAGGTCTAATTCATGCTTAGCTAGATGATGAACATATTCGTCATGTTTAGAAGCATAAGGCATCTTAGTATGCATGCTAGAAAGGTCAGAGTATACTTTACACACTATTTGAAACTATTAGTTCTCAAAACTTTTGAGTTTTCTGTCAAAACATTTTAAACCAAGCTATATCAATCTAGTATAAGCAAGGTAACTTTAAAACTACATTTCATGCACGTTGATATGCGTATATAGGGTCCAAGGTCAAAACTCAAAGGACACCAAATTCATCAACTTCCGTTTCTCAAAAACTTTAAGTTCTTTTTTAGAAAATCATGTTAAAGTATTCCATTATGAGTAAAGTAATCTTAGTTACATGACATGTCTATTGTAATGACCGAGATATTCGGATTTATTGTAAAATAATTTTATTTAATTAAATAATGAATAAAATTATATTATATGTTATTATTATGTGTTAGTAAGATGAATGTAGTTCTATAACCTAGATATGTCGGAATGTCGTAGTATTTTGACTACATGAAGAAATTAAAGTGTTTGAATTTTCAAGACGAAAATAAAAGTTTTTCGAGAAATTTTTTGAAAAATACTATTCACTTATTTTTGCTCAGGAATTATTTTTGAACTTCCGAGAAATATGTAACGATAGAATATCAAGGGAAGATGGATTATGTAATAATAATTCATATATGGCAAACGTAATTTTTCGCCTGCGGACTAAATTTGAGAACGTTAAGGAAAGTAAAGCGTTAATGAATTAAACGATGATATCGAATGATACGTAAGTATTGTATGAGGTGATGAATACAAGTATGATACGAGGTATTATAGGAGTATGTATGAATAATGGTATGTCGTATATGATTAATAAGTATACGAGTTAGTATACGAGAATAATACGTAGATTATTCGTTATAAGGCTTTAAGCCAAGTGTATTGGACTTGTAGGATTTGTTAGGAATTATACAAGCCCAAGTGTAGGAATAGTTAAGTCCGATTGGAATTAATGTGCAAGCCCAATGTGGATTAATGGAAGCCCAAAGCATAAGTTAAATTAATTAAATCTAAAGCCCAAATTAAGAACCGGATCCGTGGATCGATCCAATGGGTAAGGATGACCCATGGGGCAACCCATGTGGGCCCCATGAGCACATGGATGATCTTGGTGACCAAGTAAACTTGATGGCCAAGAGATGAATAGTAAGGAGGTTAATTAAGGAGGTGGGATGCTTAATGACCAAACTACCCTAATCTAGGATTTTCTATATATAGAATACTTGCTAGATTATTTTTCACTTGTTAAATTCCACCAACATTATAAGTTCTTATTTGTTGGAGAGAAAAAGCAAGAAAAGTTAATCTTTCATAATTCAAGGAAGAACAAGGAAGAACAAAGTTTGATCTTCAAGGGTAAGATCTTAGACTATTAATCTTCCATATCTTCAATTGTAGGTTGATAGAGAAGTGTTGATTGGTAGAATATGTATGTTAAAAAGTAATAAGAATGGCTAATAAATGGACTTAATCTTTAATAAGCCATGTATAAGTAATTTATACTTATATAAGTTATGAACTCATGAAGAACATGTAAGAACTTTTCATGTGTATAAGTTATTAAAATATGTTGGTTAGGATGTTAGTATGATGGAATGAATCCATTTGAAATGATGTAAAAATCTCAATTAACAAAGTTATGGCGAAATTTACGAGATTAGACGTTAATTGTTGAAATCATGAAATTCTCGGAATGGAAGTCAAATTTTGACATTGAGCTCAAAAATGTTGGTTTTCGATGAGGATGAGTCTCAATTGGCATTCTAGAGTTGCGGACTCAAAAATGACCAAATTCTGACTTAGAACGAAAAAACGAGCGTTAAACGTTCACGAACGTTTATCGTTTTTATTAAAATGAACTAAAAGGTGAATTTTGAGTTAAAAGATTTGAAAATGTAAAATTTTTACATAAACACTTAGAGTATGTGATTTGTGAGCTAATGGCTTTTGAACGAGCCAATTCGGACTTAAAATGAATAATTTAGGAGTCCAGGAAGTTCATCAAAGTAACAAAATTGTCATCACTATCTGGTGCACAAAGTTAGTGACGCAGCGCCAACCAAGGCACTGTCCTTAGCGTCGCAGCTATGAGACCCCAGATTTTATGAATAAAGATTTAAATTTCTCAAAATATTTTTTTCAAAATTATGGTGTGGATTTGATATAATGTTATAGTTGTAGGTAATATTTATAAAATTTGCAAAGTATGCAAGTTGTTATATAATATTCGATTGGTCGGGGAATATTCATTTTAACAGAAAATATTCGTACAACGGCACAATCATTGGTGGACCCCACAACAGAATTATTGTCGAATTGAGAAAACGACAAAATTTTATGAAAATAAAGGCGGAAGTTTTACCGTTAAAACTGTTGAACTACTCGGTAGTAAAAGTACAGTAATACGCGTGGTTGCATAGTAGCACACGGTATTGATTATTGATACTTACGTGAGAAGTCACTCAATTTTGTTCAATTATTGCTACAGTAATTGTTGCATAGTATCTCACATTATTTGATTATTATGAAATCAATAATTGAGATGACATAGTTATTAATATTATTATTTACAATATTAACGATGTCTAGAAGTTTTGCCAATGAGAGGTTTGGTCACCTAATTGCGCGCCAATAGGGAGAATTCCTTATTGGAAAGCCCCCTCTTTCCTGGGAACGACCTGGTCGATTAATAGTGTGAATTATAATAATGATGATAAATGTTGTTAAATATATTAAGGAGTCTTTTTTGAAGTCACTAAGTTTATATATATATATATAAATTTTGTTTTATTAGTATTATTAATGTAATAAAATGGAAAAGTTTTTTATATAAAATGTAATACTTTTATAAAGTTATTTGTTTTATTAGACTATAAATAGAATATATTATATTCTATTATGCATAGTGTTTTGCATTGTAAAATCTTTTTATATAAAAATGTAATACTTTTATAAAGTTATTCGTTTTATTAGACTATAAATAGAATATATAATATTCTATTATGTATAGTGTTTGCATAAGACTGCATAGTAGTGTTTGCATAGTAAAATCTTTTTATATAAAATGAATACTTTTATAAAGTTATTCGCTTTATTAGATTATAAATAGAATATATTATATTTTATTTAAAAGATTTTGTTTTATTAGAATATTTTATTAATACTGCATAGTAAATTAATATGGACCGTCCGTTTAAAAGTAAATCAATCTGGACCGTTCATGAATTAGTTACTATTCAGTCCATTCTTCTATAAATAGAAGCTCATTCCTTCATTATTTCTAACGAATTCACTAAAACTCTAGAGAGAGAAACTATAGAGAGAAAGAAGAAAAGTATTCTACTACTTCACTACTCCTATATCCAGTTTCTTCTAAGGTAAGGGGTATTATTTCTTTTGTATTCATAAAGAGAACTTATGTTATTCCATTCTTTATTATTCATTGGAATAACTCGTATATCGCGGCTACCCTATACTTGGTGAAATTCTTCCATTATTCCATTCTTTATCATTATGTTGGAATAACTTGTTCATGCTGAGTACTACGTATACATGGTGAAATTCTTCTGTTATTCTATTCTTTATTATTCTGTTGGAACATCCTGTCTGTACGTTTACGCATGACCTGGTTTTATTATTTATTATTCTGTTGGAATATCCAGTCGGTGCGTATTACGCCTGACCTGGTTCCATTAATTATTATTCTGTTGGAATAACTTATCTATGCGGTCTATCGCATGCATGGTGATTTTTGTTGTTATTCCATTCTTTATTATTCTCGTTGAATATCCTCGTCGGTCTTGTAATTTCACTTTGACATGGTTCCGATTAATTATTATTCTACATTGGAGTAACTCCGTCTGCATGCGGTTTATCGCATGCCTGGTGATTTCTTTTGTTATTCCATTCTTTATTATACTCGGTTGGTTAAAGTTTTGACTTCTATACTCCATAAAATTAGTGGAATATCCTTGATATTTGCGCTTCATCCAATATCTTTTCATGGAAATATTCTTCTGAGCATTCTTGAATTTTACTCTACAAAGAAGTATCATGTTGACAATTTGGACGTTATTAGTTCCTGGATAAATTAATTCTTGAACTTGTTTTATTGAATTCTTATGTCATTATCATCATCCTCATGTTTATATTATGTTGAAAGTCATCTGTGGCCTGTAGTGCATAGATGGACTTGGTATGATTATGACCAGGGATTAATCTGTATAATCATGACCATAATGTTACAAATGATGTGGTAAAAGTCCTCCTTGGCCCATAGTGCATTGATGGACAGTTGTTGGCATGATCATGACCATTGATGAATACACGAATATCCTTGGCCCGTAGTGTATGGATAATTTGTGGTTGTGATACTAATGAATATCATTGGTCGTAGTGCAGGGATGATGTGAATTATTTATTAAGCTGAGTCCCAACGATAAAAGTGATGAAAAACCTTTTAAATCATAAGAGATAGTAGATTTTATTCTCTACTTGACTCTTTTAATGGATTGCTTGTTCCGCTGTAGTTAAACTTGATGTTTGTTATATTGTATCAGTTTAACACTGTTGAAGGCTAACGATAATTTATTCTGCATTATCTTAGTTATAATATTTCTTACTAGGCTAGTTGAGCTCACCCTTTCTTTCACTGTTCTCTTCAGGAAATGAGAACGTAGCCGGGACTAGTCGGGGAATGGAGTAACGGTCCAGATGATAGCATTAGTAGTCCTCACTATTCTATGAAATAGTGTGTTAATAAATGTATTGAGGACTTATTTTGAGTTTGAATACTATCTAGAAGATAATATTTGTATTAAAACTCACAACTCATGTTGTATATTTAAGATTGTATTTGTATTCTATACCATGTATTTGGCGACTCAGAATAGGTGATGTATACCTTTTTTGGGGGAGTCACAGTTGGTATCAAAGCTTAGGGATATGATCCCTGGCTGAGATGTGAGATAAGAACTAGGAGGGGAGAGACGGGGAATTCCTTCTCTAGTATGACCTACCTAAGTTTATTTGGTATTTAATTGGTCGGTCAGAGTATAGGGATAATATGTGATATGTCAATTAACCCTTGTTTTTTGACAGTGTTAAATTTGCAGAGTTATCCCGGTTTACATCCCATTTGGTCGATAATGAGGAGCGAATGACGCGAATGTTTCTAAGAGGTTTGAAACCCGATATACGTCAATACCTCATTTCTCACAAACTTTGTTTATATTCAGATGTTGTGAATAGGGCTCAGTTATTGGAGCGCGATAATGAGTCAGCACAACCAAAAGGCAATGACTAACAACACGATAATAATCTTACCAGTGGGAACGGCCATCGGAACAACGATAACCATCGTGGAGGAAATTATCATGCCAAGAATGGTAACCACTTCAGTGGTAATCATGGCCAAGATAATAGAAGTGGAAAATTCAAGAAGAAGATTTAACGATGATGGGAAGACGCGTCAAAGAAGAACAAATTCTAGGGAGGAGAACGACCGCCAGCTTAGATGTTATAGATGCGAGAGGAGGGACACATAAGTCCAAACTGCTTCACAACCTTCCAAGGTATGTTTTAGTTGTGGAAAAGATGGTCACATAGCTCGATTTTGTCCTGTAGCGAAATCAAGTCCAGCTGGGATGGTGGCACCAAAGGCGAATATGGACAAAACAAAGTCGGTGGTTTCAGGAAGAGCGTTTTTGTGACTTCTCAAAAAGCCAGTAACCTGAACAAAGTTAGCACGTGTTAGTTAATTGTAAATTCTTGCGAAGTCTATACCTTATTAGATACTGGTTCTACCCATTCTTTTATCTCTCTTGCTTACACTCAACGTTTAAATTTGACTCTGGAGAAATTCGACTTTGACTTATCGGTTGAAACTCCATTAGGAGAAACCTTCATTTCATGTGTTATCCAAGTCTTGGATGAGAGTCACAGTTTTGAATGATATTTCTATTGTTAATAAATTTCCTGATGTATTCTTGAAGACTTCCTGGCCTACTCCTAGAGCGTGAAATCGAATTTTGTATTAACCCCAGTACAAAACCCATTTCTAAAACCCTCAAGTATTTCTTCACCCAAAACGAACGTATAATGCGCCAAAGACGATGGCTCGAGCTGTTGAAGGTTACGACCATCCAATATCACCATGGAAGAGCGAACGTGGTAGCTGACGCATTGAGTAGAAGATCATTTGCGTTTATGAGTGCGATGTTGTTAACACAAAAACTCATTTCATATAACTTACAAAGGATGTAGATAGAGTTAAAGACTCTAAGGACCCACGTGGTGATATCAAATATACGATTAGAATCGACTTTAATCGATAAAGTTAAAGCCACTCAAACTACACACCTGGAGCTGATGAATGTGAAGAAGAAGGTTCAAGAAGGCGTTATCTCAACCCTCGATTTAATTGGCCCATTCGAAATACTTGATCGAGTAGGAATTGTGGCCTATAGACTCGTTTTACCGCCAATTATGTCGCGTGTTCATAACGTTTTTCACATATCGATGTTACGTAAATATGTGGATGACCCGAACCACATTATTGAATTAGAACTAGACGAGAAAGCAAAAGATTTAACGTATGAGGAGATACGTGTTACAATCTTGGATAAGAAGGATCGTATTCAACACTCAAAGGTTATACCTCAAGATTTAGAATTTGAAATGAAGTCAAGGTATCCTCATCTCTTCGGCATACCAGGTACGTACTTAAATTTCGAGGGCAAAATTTCATAAGGAGGGGAGATTGTGAGACCCCAGACTTTATGAATAAAGATTTAAATTTCTCGAAATATTTTTTTCAAAATTATGGTGTGGATTTGATATAATGTTATAGTTGTGGGTAATATTTATAAATTTTGCAAAGTATGCAAGTTGTTATATAATATTCGATTGGTGGGGAATATTCGCTTTAACGAGGAATATTCGTATACAACGACACAATCATTGGTGGACCCTATAAATGTAATTATTGTCGAATTGAGAAAACGACAAAAATATTTCTATGAAAATAACTACGGAAGTTTTATCATTAAAACCGCTGAAATACTCGGATAGTAAAAGTAATGCGATGTACGCGTGGTTGCATAGTAGCATACCAGTATTGATTATTGATGCTTACGTGAGAAGTCACTCGCTTTTGTTCAATTATTGCTACGATGAATTGTTGCATAGTATCTCACGTTATTTAATTCAATTATTGTCGATATTTTATATATTATTAAATCAATAATTGAGATGACAGAGTTATTAATATTATTATTTGCAATATTAACGATGTTTAGAAGTTCTGCCAAGGAGAGGTTTGGTCACCTAAGTGCGCGCCAATAGGGATAAATCCTTATTGGAAAGCCCCCTCTTTCCTTGGAACGACCTGGTCGATTAATAGTGTGAATTATAATAATAATGATAAATATTGTTAAATATATTGAGGAGTCTTTTTATGAAGTCATGGAAGTTTATATATATATATATATATTGTTTTATTAGTATTATTAATGTAATAAAATGTAAAATCTTTTATATAAAAATGTAATACTTTTATAAAGTTATTTGTTTTATTAGACTATAAATAGAATATATTATATTCTATTATGTATAGTGTTTTGCATAGTAAAATATTTTTATATAAAATGTAATACTTTTATAAAGTTATTCATTTTATTAGATTATGAATAGAATATAGTATATTTTATTTAAAAGATTTTTTTATTAGAATATTTTATTAATAATGCATAGTAAATTAATATGGACCGTCTGCTTAAAAGTAAATCAATCTGGATCGCTCATGAATTAGTTACTATTCATTCATCCATTCTTCTATAAATAAAGCTCATTCCTTCATTATTTCTTACGAATTCACTAAAACTCTGAGAGAGAAACTATAGAGAGAAAGAAGAAAAGTATTCTACTACTTCACTACTCCTATATCCAGCTTTCTTCTAAGGTAAGGTATTATTTCTTTTGTATTCATGAAGAGAACTTCATTATTCCATTCTTTATTCTTTTGTTGAATAACTCAGATACGCCAAGCTACCCTATACTTGGTGAAATTTTTCTCATTATTCCATTCTTTATCATTATGTCTCGAATAACTCCGCTCATGCCAAGCACCGCATACATGATAAAATTCTTCATTATTCCATTCTTTATTATTCTGTTGGAACATTCTCATGCGTAACGTTTACGCATGACCGGTTCCGTTATTTATTATTCTGTTGAAATATCTTGTCCGCATGCGTATTACGCTTTGACCGGTTCCATTAATTATTATTCGCTGGAATAACTCGTCATGCAAGGGCTCTATCGCATGCATGGTGATTTCGCTGTTATTCCATTCTTTATTATTCTGTTGGAATATCCTGTCGGTGTGAATTTTGCCTGACCTGGTTCCGTTAATTGTTATTCTGTTGGAGTAACATGTCTGTGCGGTTTATCGCATGCCTGGTGATTTCTTTTGTTATTCCATTATTTATTATACTCGGTTGGTTAAAGTTTTGACTTCTATACTCCATGAAATTAGTGGAATATCCTTGATATTTGCGCTTCATCCAGTATCTTTTCATGGAAATATTCTTTTAAGCATTCTTGAATTTTACTCTACAAAGAAGTATCATGTTGACAATTTGGACGTTATTAGTTCCTGGATAAATTAATTCTTGAACTTGTTTTATTGAATTCTTATATCATTGTCATCATCCTCATTTTTATATTATGTTGAAAGTCATTTGTGGCCTGTAGTGCATAGATGGACTTGGTATGATTATGACCAGGTATTAATCGGTATAATCATGACCATAATGTTATAAATGATGTGGTAAAAGTCCTTATTGGCCTGTAGTGCATTGATGGACAGTTGTTGGCATGATCATGACCATTGATGAATACACGAATATCCTTGGCCCGTATTGCATGGATAATTTGTGGTTGTGATACTAATGAATATCCTTGGCCGTAGTGTAGGGAAGATGTGGATTATTTATTAAGTTAAGTCTCAGCGATAAAAGTGATGAAAAACATTTTAAATCATAAAAGATAGTAGATTTTATTCTCTACTTGACTCTTTTAATGGATTGCTTGTTCCGCTGTAGTTAAACTTGATGTTTTTTATATTGTATCAGTTTAACACTGTTAAAGGCTAACGATAATTTATTCTGAATTATCTTAGTCATAATATTTTTTACTGGGCTAGTTGAGCTCACCCTTTCTTTCACTGTTCTCTTCAGGAAATGAGAACGTAGCCGGGACTAGTCGGGGAACGGAGTAACGGTCCAGATGATAGCATTAGTAGTCCTCACTATTCTGTTAAATAGTGTGACAACAAATGTAATAAGGACTCCATTGAGTATGGATATTGTCTAGATAAAAATATTCTTATTAAAACTCTTAGATTATGTTATGTCGTATTTTATATGACTAATGTATAATTAAGTTGTATTTGTATTCTGTACCTTGTATCTGGCGACCCAAGATGGGTGATGTATACCTATTTTTGGGGCGCCACAATGAAGGCTTAGACTCACCATCACCATCAAGTTTTATTGCGGCAATTTCGAAGATAACAAAGGGACTCATGGCCAGCAGTGCCACTGAGTTTGGACCATAGATACTGGAGAGTGGCACCGCAGCGCAGCATAGAGAGGAGAGAGCGGCGCAAGAAGGCCAAGACCGAGGAATCCATATCGAAACCCGCACCAGAAAAGTGAGTTATAGAACAAAAAGTCAAGGCCAAGAAGACCAAAGACTAGGTCATGCATAGAGAAGATAGCTTATAAAGATAGAAAGGAAAGTGGTTGATTAGTAACAAACTAACATACTAATAAACCTAAAGTAACATTGTTTAAAATTTTATAAACCTTAAGTAATACAACTAAAGGTTGAAGATGAGTTACTCGAACGTGAATGTAAAACATAATGATAAACTGGAACCAATGATAAACAATTAGATTGAGAAGAAGGGTAAGATATGTTAGGAACCATACATATCTGATTATGACCTAGTGTTGTATGTTATGTGGTTATGTATTGTAGAGACCTTAAAGACTCAAAGGAAAAGTTTATTAACCATAGCAGACGCTAAAGGCAAGTGTTCTAACCCTTGTCTATGTTCAATCTAGACAAGCTTTGTGATTTATGTTTCTTACGCATGAATTGATGTATGATGAAGTCGAAGCCAATTCCTTCGGCTAGACTTAAGATGTTTTATGGATTTCTTATAATCTATCGAACTATTATCAATGTTGTTAAGTATTGCCAAACAATTTGGTATGGTTTTCAAAAGAAGACTGAGTATGCTAAATAAATGTTTTGTCGTCAAACGACAAGCACGTGAGGTTGCCACAACTTAAACGTACATACGTTTAAAGAAAGTAGTGTTATACAACATAGAGTACTGTAGGCTGATCACCTAGACGTGCTTGTAAGTAATGCCGGACTTACGGACTTAGTGCTGGGTTGTCCTTTTCAAAGAAAGTAAGAAATGCTCAAGGTCTTGGACCGAAATTGATGTTTTACTGAATGTTGTTCATTGTAAAACGTTTTAAAAAAAGAGAAGTGCTATTTTAAATTATCGATAGTACTTCATAACTATTGTCCAGTTATTGAAGATATATGATTTGTATGTTTCAAGCATGTTGTTTAAATAGAATTGTCATAATTGCTGAGCTAGTTATGCTCACTCTTGCTTGAACCATATGAATGCAGCTAAGATTGAATGGACCGAAGGATCCGGTAAAGATAAAGGGAAGGCTAAGGCGAACCTATAGATTGCTTTTGTAATAGTATAGGTTGAATGTTGTTATTATTTGATATTATGACAAGAACAAATGTCATGGTTATAAAGAAACTAGGGAATGGTAATATTGTTTGGAATATATATATATATATATATATATATATATATATATATATATAAGACATATTCATTCTTTTGAGGCATTTCAATTGAATGTATGTGTGAACTGTAGCACCGTATAGCACCATATGTCGGGTTGGAAGATACTTGAATTTGCGGGCATCACATCTATTATCATACATATTTATGTTTTATCATTAGAACAACATCTTTTATCTTCAAAAGCACTACACTTGCATACGTGCATGCCCGACACCCTCTAATTATCTCCTAATACACATCAGTCCTAAAGATGACTATTTTGACCCCTTCTAACCACCTCAAATTAAAACACTTAAAGAACAAAAGGTGTAGGTTTATTTGTCCTCGTTCTGGATTATCTTGAATCGCCTCAATCGAAGTCCGTATGAAAATGTTATGGTCGTTTACCAAAATAGGTTAAAGAAGTCATACTTAACACACTTTGGGCACAACCGCGCCCATTTTCTTCACCATCCCAAATACCCCACACCATTTGGCGGCCTTAAATTCTTACCGCAGCCATTGCCTTGCCTGATTATAGTTTTCTCAATGTTTTTACTTCAAATCTTTATAACTTCTTCATTTTAAGTCATAATGAGTTGGTTTTCGATTCGTTGAACTCGTTAGCCTCTTAGCTACTCATTTCCAGAATAATTATAACACTTCAAAAATATTAATAAATCATTTTAAGGGTTCCAATTCAGTGTCCATGCTATATTTTCATGTTTTAAACATATTTAGCGAATGTATTCACTACGAATTCGTTTCTCAACCAAATTGGTACGTTTAACTTCCGTTGTTTTCGCATTTGACTATATTATCAATATCTAACAACAATTCATGGATTAAAATAATCCTTAGCCATCAATTTTGTGACTTAAAAGTAAGTATTTTCTTGACATTTCTAAGAAATTCAAAATCTTGAAATGAAGAACATATATGTATATAAATTATAATCACCCAATCATCATGCTCAACACATTACATTGATACATAATGCACATGTAAACTAGGTTAATAACATAACACTCAATTTTCCACCAACTTAATAGAGAATTTTAGAGAAATATGAGAATTTATCAAACTTTGGAATTAAGAACATGAATGACAGTAAGGTTACCTCTTGAAGCTTTAATTGGTAACTATAACTCCTCAATTCTACCACAGTCACTCTCCAATTTTACTAACTTTCAATACCAAAACTTAGATACTTCAACAAACAGGAATAAAGAGGAGGAGTCTCTATTTATAGAGGAACCATTGACCAAACAATAGCTTTTCGCACATATTTAAACCAAAAGGAAGAAGAAGAAGAAACTATTGGATACGGGGGATTTGGTGAAAAGCAGTTACCTGCTCCCTCCCCTCTATTCTCCCAGCCATCGTCAACTCTATCAACAGTGAAAATGAAATAGGATAGGCCAATGGCCTATTTATGCGTCTGAAGAATTTTTGAGACACGAAAATTGGGACAATGCTTATTACTTTCTAATTTATCTATGAAATGGGTCTCATTCTACTAAAGTTTATTCTTTTTGGGCTTATTAAATCAATTATAATAATTTAACATTACTATATTAAACTAAGTTATGGGCACATATATACACACATATATGTACCTACCCACATATAGGAAGTATACTTATATTTTAAATATACACCAATATAATCTTATTTTCCATATATATTGGGCTAGTCCAAATAATATTTTAATTGGGCTAAATATAATTCAGTTGGGTACTCTCATCCCATTATTTCCTATCACACATAAATATCACAATGATTATTATCAATCATCTATTATCTTTCCATTAATTCTCTTTTAATAATTCCAGTTAAACCTTCAGTCTGGTTTAACTTTAATACTCAGGCCACACAAGGCTGATTTATCTCATTTATTGGAGTTATATAACTCAAGCTCATTATCTCTACAATAAAATATTAGGGGTTTAGACCACGCTTAGCTTTTCCCTAACTTCACATTATTTTAATATTTAATTACCTTAAATGATTATATACTATGAACTTATACTCATAACATCTTTATCCAAATAGTCATTTCCTTACAATAATTAGTATGTACTACACTAATTCACATAATATAATTCTTCCATAATATCGCTTAATTAACCAATATTTATCTCGGGTTAATTAATTAACTCTTATTCAAATCCTATTTTTCTAATTAATCCATTCATGGACAACTTAATCATCATTTAAGATTTTTATTACACCTATGAGTCCTTAGTATTCATTTCTTGAAATATAAATTCCACAAACTTACTCAAAACTTCCTACAGATCGGCGCAGCTGTGCTGGTCATAAGCTTGGAAGTGGCGCAGCTGCACCACCTCAAGTCCAGAGGCAGACAAGTTCTGCATTAGCAAAAATAGAATCTACGCTCCTAAATGCTTTACATATACCTCATAAATGATAACTCATCTAAAATCAATCTCTTCTTTGATTCCACATACTCGATTATTATTTTCTTTAATAATTTAAATATCAAACTTTGAGTTTTAAATCTCTACTTTTCTCAACTATAAAATCTCATTTATAGTATTTCTTTCCACCAATAACATAAACTTCAAAATATAACACATATTTACATTCCTTTAATCTTCACTTCTCGTCGTGTATCAAATTACTTAATAATTCTCTAACCAATTTTTATTTAAAGGTATATCAATTTTCTTTTCTCGTCAACAAAGTACATATATACAAGTCTAAACCTAGCACAGATCGAATCTTTAATAGTATTCAATATATTACACTGAGTGGTTTCCCACAAACAACCAGCAAATTACTTTCCGTCTCATCTACATTGTTTTCACAGTGAGTTAGATCGGTTATTCGTATATACTTCCGCTCTCTGAAGGAATCGTTTAGCCCAACTCCTATGCATCCACCATTAAAGGTACGGTTGCACAACCTTAGACTTGATACTTACTCGTACATAAACTCAAAAAATTGATGATTATCAAAGATATTTAATGTCACCAACTTACTATGATAACATAATTTCACATAAATTATTTAATATCGATAGATAAATTTCTATCCATCTTCTTTACTTCAAATAACTCTCCTCTTCAATAAATAACAAATATATAATAATAATAATAATATATATATTAAATATAGAAATCACTTATTGCATAGTTTATATTACCCCATGCAACACCATACCACACACAAGGCATGCCACACACTTCTATAGTGCTCCAAATTGAGTGCTTCCTTTTTCTAAACACTTGTGAGCTCGTGTTTTACAACATACTGAAATTTAACCAGTGAAAACCGAGTTTTCATTCATCAAAAGCTATCTGAAGTTTTCTTGGCAGCCCACTGTAAGATATAACTGTTTCTCAGCCTGCGGGTTAGATTTGCCTAAATCTAGCTATTTCTCAATTTAACTAGTTCATGGTGACTAAACTGGAACTGTTAAAGCTGGAATGCTTAGATTTACTCAAATCTAATTCGTTTTCTAGCTTTTGTTACAGGCTAGATTTGTCTCAATCTGGCTATTTCTCACTTTAACCGGTTCATGGTGACTAAACTGGAACCGATGAAGCTGAAATAGTTTAGATTTATTCAAATCTAGTTCTTGTTTTAGCTTTTGTACATATTGCTCTATCATGTGAGCCTAGGAATCATGTGATCACAGATTCAGTTCCTGAATCTAGAGTTGGTTCCCGTGATGGATATTTTCAGCTACAACCAGCTTGTAAATTATTCACGGTGTCTAAATTTTCTTAGATGGCTCTCATGCCCACAAGGAGTTTGGCACTGCTATCGAAAATAATAAAAGCAATCAAGCCGAACATATAATAAAATAGAAGTATCAAAGGCCTCAATTACTATTGAGCATAAGGGTTTGAAAAACCTATTTTATAAAATATCATTGCCATATCTCGTTAAAATTGAACTTTTATACAAAAGTCAAACCATTTGTATATAGGTGCGAACGAGGCATAACACTACTTCCAAATAATTTCACATAAACCTACCCACACACACATTCAGATCAAAGTTTAAATTGAAAAATGGTGGTAACCGTGTTATCACGGAAGTCAGGGGGTGTCTAACATCTTCCCTCCACTCAATCAAGCCCCCGGACCCTAACGAATTTTGGTTTTGCAGACTAGTTAAACAGGTCTTTGTACAAACCTTTTCTCGATTGAGTTGGTGCAACCATTTAAAAATAACCAACTGGCGACTCTTACAGTCAAATCGTCGACATATACATGTCGGACCTTTTTAAACATGTTTTTTCAAACAAATCTCACCTAATATGAGAACACCAAAAGACAAGAACAGAAAGAGACAAATAAAAATCCCGACGTCGACACTGGGATTAGAACTAGGAGGGGAGACACGAGTAAATCCTTCGCTAGTTTTCCTTACCTAGCTTATTTGTTATTTAATTGGTCGGTCGGAATATAGGGATAATATGTGGCATGTTAATTAACCCTTATTTTGTGGCAGTACTTGAAAATGACATCTGAAAATTTTGAGATAAGCAATGGAGCACATAAGACCGTTGAGACACCGTCAATCCATAACCAGGATAATGTGCATCAAAAAGGAAATAATCCTCATGTAAACAACACCGACCAAATGATGAATGATGGGATGTTTAGGAGCTTTCTACAATTCATGCAACACCAAACGAGAGAAACTCTTGTTCAAAATGCAGGTGGAAACAATGGTAACTCACGGCTGGTCACTGCTAAGCAATTCAAGGAGTTGGGACCGCCGGAGTTTTTGGGAAAGCCAAAGCCACTTAAGGCAGAGGCATGGATTAAGCAGATCACCCAGATATTTGATGTCTTGGGATGGATAGAGGAGCAAAAGGTTCCCTTCGCTACCTTTATGTTACGTGAAGAGGCAGATTACTGGTGGGAATCTGTAAAACGTACTCATCTTTCTGCACTGAAGATGTCTTAGGAGAAGTTCCAGGAATTGTTCAACGATAAGTATTTTTCAGAAAGTATTCGTCACATGAAGGAGATGGAATTCATCAAGCTGGAACAGAACAATATGACTGTATCACAATACAAGGCTAAGTTTGCGGAGTTATCCCAATTTACATCCCATTTGGTGGATAATGAGGATCGAATATTTTTGAGAGGTTTGAAACCTAAAATTTGTCAATACCTCATTTCTCACAAACTTTGTTTCTATTTAGATGTTGTGAATAGGGCTCAATTATTAGAGCACGATAATGAGTCAGCTCAACCAAAAGATAACAACCAACAACACGATAATAATCGTACCAGTGGCAATGACCATCAGAACAATGATAACCATCGTGGAGGAAATTATCATGCCAAAAAGGGTAACCACTTCGGTGATAATCATGGCCAAGATAATAGGAGAGGTGAACTAAGTGGGAAAAACTTTAAGAAGAGAAGATTTAATAATGACGGAAAGACATCAATAGCAGCACCAGCACCCGTTTCTAAGGAAGGAGAATGACCACCGGTCGTATGCTACAAATGCAGACAGGAGGGACACATCAGTCCAAACTATACGCAGCAACACAAAGTGTGTTTCAATTGCGGAAAGGAAGGTCGAAACTCCGTTAGGAGAAACCTTCATTACATCCACCGTTTATAAATCTTGTTTGATTCAAATCGACAACCTCACACTACCTGTTGATCTCATCTCTTTGAAAATACTTGTATTTGATGTGATTTTAGGGATTGATTGGTTAACTACTCATCATGCTAAAATTGATTATTTTCGTAAGGTCGTTAGTTTTCGTATTCCTTGTAAGACCCCAACTTTTATGAATAAATATTTAATTTTTTCTAAATGTTATTTTGAATAATAAGGTGTGGATTTGATATAATATTATAGTTGTGGGTAATATTTACAAATTTTGTAAAGTAAGCAAGTTGTTATAAAATATTCGGTTGGTCGGGGAATAATTTTTTTATCAGGGAATATCCGTACAACGGCATAATCATTGGTGGACCCCACAACGAAATTACTGTTGGATTTAGAAAGCGACAAAAATAACCTTTTTATAAAAATAACGGCAAAACTTTTACCGTTAACTGTTGAAATACCCGGTGATAAAAGTACAGTAATACGCATGGTTGCATAGTAGCACACGGTATTGTACAGTATCTCTTATTATTGATTCTTACGTGAGAAGTCACTCAGTTCATTTAATAATTGCCACAGTAATTGCTGCATAATATCTCATATTATTAATTTAATTATTGTCACAGTATCATCTGCATAATATTTTATATTATTAAATCAACAATTGAGACGACACAATTATTCATATTATTATTTTCATTATTGACAATGCCTAGAAAGTTCTTTCGAGGAAAGAGGTTAGGTTATTTAATTGCGTGCCAATAAGGAGAAGTCCTTATCGGAAAGCCCCCTCTTTCCTGGGAATGATTTGGTTGTTAATATTGTGAGTTATAATATTAATGATGAATGATTAAAAATGTGTTTAATGAAGACAAGTGATTTGAGATTAATAAAGAGGTTTGTCATGAAGTATTTATTATAAATTTTTCCTTATTACATGGACCCCCACTTACTCAATTTTCAAAAGTGTTGGTAGAAAGTTATCTCAATTTTTGTTTTATATTGCATAGTACTGCATAGTGTTGCATAGTTCTGCATAGTCCTGCATAGTAAAATATAAATTTTCGTCGAAATTTTCCATAACTGCGCCCGTGAATATGTTACTGTTCACCCGTGATTTTCTTTTTAAATAGTATCTTGCCATTCTCCTATAAATAGGATGCTTAGTTTAGAAATGAAAATCACACCAGAATCAGAGAATTCTTCTTCTATAATATTGAGCGTATTTCTTTTGAGTTTAAGGAAACTTTGAGTGTAGCAAATAGTGCAAGTTTATTTCAAGAATATCTCCGCTATACCAGTCAGAAGTACTCTCCTTTTAAGGTAAGGAATATTATTTTCATTCAATATTCGTAAGAAATAATATTTTCTTCCATACTCCATAGTATGTAAGTAATATTATTTTGTTTCATATTCCAAATTCTACACTTATTTTGATAAGTATTGCTTCTATACTACTTTAAATTAGTAGAATATCCTTGAAATTTGCGCTTCATCTAGTATCGTTTCACTGAAATATTTTTCTGAACATTCTTGTTAAATTATAATCTTTTCATGTCGGGGTACTATTCATACATACGGTACTATTCATACAAACGGTACTATTCACGAAGTACTATTCACTCGGGTACTATTCACCCAGAGTACTATTCATGACAAAAATTAATTTCTTTTATGTCTAAATTATTTCTGATACATGAATATTATTTTTGAGTTTTACTCCACAAAGTAGTTATCATGTTGATAATTTGGACATTCTTAAACTCGGGATAAATTAAATTAAAAATATTTAATATTTATCTTTGATCTCACTTGATTGATTCTTATATCATTGTCATCATCCTCATGCTTATATTGTGGTGAAAGTCATCTTTGGCCCGTAGTGCATAGATGGACTATTGATTGGTATGATTATGATTAGGAATTATGTAACGGTATAATCATGACCTGTAATGTTACAAATGATGTGGTGAAAGTTCTCATTGGCCCGTACCGCATTGATGGACAGTTATTTGGCATGATCATGACCACTGATGATACTAACGAATATCCTTGGCCCATAGTGCATAGATAATTTGTGGATGTGATACCAACGAATATCCTTGGCCCGTAGTGCATGGATAATACGGTGATTTGAATTATTTATTGGAATGTGTTATAGAGATAAAATATTGATGATGAACTTTTAAATCATAGAAGACAGTAGACATCATGCTCTACTTGACTCTATTAGTTTTTATACTATTGAAGAATAAGGATAATTTATTCTACATTATCTTAGTCATAATATTCTTTACTGGGTTAGTTGAGCTCACCCTTCTCTTTCATTGTTCTCTTTAGGAAATGAGAATATAGTTAGTCGGGGAATGAGTGATGGTCCAAGATGGTGGCTATAGTAGTCCTCACTATTCTATGAAGTAGTGTGATATTAATTATAATGAGGACTTCATTTGAGTTTGGATAATGTCTACGAGACAATATTCATGTTAGAACTCTCAGCTTATGTTTTGTCGTATTCTGCACGATAATTAATAATTGTGTAAATTAAGTTTGTATTTGAATTTTGTACCATATATTTGGCGACTCAGAATGGGTTGTATGGATCTATTTTGGGGGCATCACAGTTGGTATCAAACCTTAGGGATATGATCCCTAGCGGAGATTTGAGGTTAGAACTAGGAGGGGAGAGATGGGTAAATCCTTTGCCAGTATGACCTACCTAAGCTTATTTGTTATGTAATTGGTCGGTCAGAATATAGGAATAATATGTGGCATGTCAATTAACCCTTATTTTGTGGTAGTGTTTGAGAATGACATCTAAAAATGTTGAGATAAGCAATGGAGCACATGAGACCGTTGAGTCACCGCCAATTAATAACCAGGATATTGTGCATCAAGAAGGCAATAATCCTCATGTAAACAACAACACCAACCAAATGATGAATGATTGGATGTTCAGAAGCTTTCTACAATTCATGCAGCACCAAACGAGAGAGACTCTTATTCAAAATACAGGTGGAACCAATGGCAACTCACGGCTGGTCACCGCTAAGCAATTTAAGGAGCTAGGACCACCGGAGTTTTTGGGAAAGCCAGAGCCACTTAAGGCAGAGACGTGGATTAAGCAGATCACAAAGATATTTGATGTCTTGAGATGCTTAGAGGAGCAAAAGGTTCCCTTTGCCACCTTCAAGTTGCGATGAGAGGCAGATTATTGGTGGGAATCTGTAAAGCGAACTCATCTATCTGCACTGAAGATGTTTTGGGAGAAGTTCCAAGAATTATTCAACGACAAGTACTTTCCAGAGAGTATTCGTCACATGAAGGAGGTGGAATTCATCAAGCTGGAATAAAACACTATGACTGTATCACAATACAAGGGTAAGTTTGTAGAGTTATCCTGGTTTGCATCCCATTTGGTAGATAATGAGGAGCGTATGACGCGAATATTTTTGCGAGGTTTGAAGCCCTAAATTCGTTAATACCTCATTTCTCACAAACTTTGTTTAGATTTAGATGTTGTGAATAGGGCTTAGTTATTGGAGCGCGATAATAAGTCAGCCCAACCAAAAGATAGCAGCCAGCAAAACAATAATACTAGTGGTATCAGTCATCGAAGCAGTAATAACAAACACGGAGGAAATTATCATACCAGAAATGGAAACCACTTCGGTGGTAATCCTGGCCAAGATAATAGAAGAAATGAGTTAAGTGGAAATTTTAAAATGAGAAGGTTCAATAATGATGGAAAGACAACAGTACCAACTCTCATTTTTAAGGAAGGAGAACGACCACCAGTCGTATGATACAGATGCGGAGAGGAGGGACACATCAGTCCAAACTGTACGCAGCAACCCAAAGCGTGTTTCAATTATGGAAGAGAAGGTCACCTAGCTTGATTTTATCATGTAGTGAAGTCAAGTACAGCTGGGATGGTGACACCAAAGGCTGTCCTAGACAAGTCAACGCCGGTAGTTCAAGGGAGAGAGTTTGTTGTGACTTCTCCAAAGGCGAGGAACCTGAACAAGGTTATCATGGGTAAGCTAATCATAAACTCTTGCGAAGTTTATACCTTATTTGATACCGGTTCTACCCATTCTTTTATTTCACCTACTTGCACTCAACATTTAAACTTGACTCCAGAGAAATTAGACTTTGACTTATCTATTGAAACTCCGTTGGGAGAAACCTTCATTACATCCATTGTTTATAAAACTTGTTTGATTCAAATCGGCACTCTCACAGTACCTGTTGATCTCATCTCTTTAAAAATACTTGCATTTGATGTGATTTTAGGGATTGATTGGTTAACTACTCATCATGCTAAAATTGATTATTTTCGTAAGGTTTTTAGTTTTCATATTCCTAACCAACCTATTATGTGAATTCAAGCAACCAAACCATTAAAGTCAATCACTGTCATATCAAGCCATAAAACCATTCATTTATTAAAAATAGATGTCAAGCTTTCTTAGCCCATGTCATAGATTTAAACAAAAATACGTCAGATTTGAATGATATTTCTATTGTTAATAAATTTCTTGACGTATTCCCTATTAGAGTTTATGCCCTAGAGGCCAATTATTTGATATAATTGCTTAACATTTTTGATATTATATTTAATTGAATAAATGAATTATTTTATTATGGTTTTATTTACTGTGTTATATAAATGTTAACACAATAAAATTCCTTAGAATAATGATACAAATTATATGGCTTCAAGTATGTGACTTGAACATGAGATCATTTAATTACAATTAGTATCATTGCTCGTAAATGTCCCTAGTCGAGTATCATTGTTAATGGGATAACAATGATACATTGAGACTAGTATGTGTATTGACTAATGGCCAAATCCCATTGGTCATAAATATATGAGATATTGAGTCAATACATAGGTACATGTTAGAGAACAATGTACTGGACAGACCCACAATGAGAATTCTACGTGGAGCATTATGCAAAGTGTCATTAGCAATTCTCATAGTGATAATGATATAATGATCCTCTGACCTAAAATCACTATATTACTACACAAGAATTTATGTACTTTGATATCATCAAAGGTCACCTTTAATAGGATGGACAATAAAGGTGATTATTGGGCACATTATGAACCCTCCTATATATTAGGGGTGACATTCATAGGCCTCTTGATTGAGTAGGACTATAAAATGCATGGTTATGCTCAAATAGTGATTTGTTTCATATAGTCTACTCATTGATCAAGAAAACTCATATTAAATTATGAAGAATATGACACATTCCATGCCTCGAGTTTAATCTAGAATGTCAAGGTTAAAAGATTAAATTATATTGAAACAATGGTCACGAAAAGGTTGCATCGAATCATCAATATTATTATTACTTGGTTAGCAGTGATGCATTATTAGATGCCGCTCACTGTTTATAATTTTATAATATGATTATAAGATTATTTCCAATGTAATAATAACCTATAGGGTCACACACTTAGAACGCAATTAAAAGGGAATTAATTTAAATTGTAAGGATTTAAATATGTCAATATGATTGATAGTATTTAACTTACGAATTTAAATTAAAAGGATAATTTGTATATATATGTATATTAATTAAGTAAGACTTAATTAAGATATAATATATATATATATATATATATTCAGATTTTATTTTTTTTATTTGGAATAGATTTTTATTAATTCCTTTTGACTGCTATATATATGATATATCAGCCATTTTACGATAATAATCAAAAAAACCTAAAAACTCTAGCCGCTCTTAAAGAGAGACTAGAGAGAAAAATTTTGAAAATCTAGATCCTTGGTGGCTAGTATCGCAGTTCTCCTTACTGTAGATTGTGTGCCGATTTGTGGGACGTTTGTGCGGATACCGTAGAGACGTGGTTCCATTGCATTGCGTTGGAGATTCGAAGTCGTACCAGAATTTTTGATCGGATCAATTCTAGCTTAGATAATCGGTAAAATATCTTAACCTATGAATTAATATGTTTTCGCATGGATCTTGTTTTAGGGTTTCGAAAATTGTTTTGTAAATTTTATTTTCCACTGTGTTTTTTTGCCAAAACCCTACATTCCCTGAAGAACTTCCTGGCCTACCCCCAGAGAGTGAAATCGAATTTTGTATTGACCTTAAACCCGGTATAAAACCCATTTCCAAAACTCCATAACAAATGTCTCCTATTGAACTTCAGGAGTTAAAAACCCAACTACATGAAATGTTAGACATCGGTTTCATTCGTCCTAGTACGTCTCCTTAGTGTGCTCTTGTTATATTAGTACAGAAGAAAGATGGGAGTATGCGACTTTTCATTGACTATCGGGAGTTGAATCATGTTACCATAAAAAATATGTACCCGTTACCTCGCATTGATGACCTGTTTGACCAGTTATAAGGTGCTAAATTCTTTTCAAAGATCGATCTTCATTCTAGATACATCGGTTAAAGATTAAAATTGATGACATTCCGAAGACTACGTTCAGAACTCAGTACGGGCATTATGAATTCCTAGTCATGTCTTTTGGATTGACTAATGCTCCTGCTGCCTTCATGGATATGATGAACTTAGTATTAATTCAAGGAATATTTGGACCATTTTGTTGTTGTCTTTATTGATGACATCCTCATTTACTCCAAAAGCCATGAAGATCATGAACAAAACTTGAGGCTGATACTCCAAAAGCTTCGTGAAAACAAGTTATACGCCAAATTAAAGAAATGCGAGTTCTAGCTTGAGGAAGTAGCATTCCTTTGGCACATGATATCGAATCATTGAATATCAGTTGACCCGGCGAAGATTGAAGCAATATAAAGTTGGGAGCAACCTAAGTCAGTAACTGAAGTACGTAGCTTTTTGGGCTTAACTGGTTATTATCGGAGATTCGTGGAAGGATTTTCTCGAATCGCCACTCCATTAACTCAGCTGACTCGAAAAGATACAAAATTCGGTTGGAGCGAGGAATGTGAGAAGAGTTTTCAAGAACTCAAGAGGAGACTCATTTCAGCACCTGTTCTGACAATATCATCAGGTTCGGAGGGATTTTTCATCTACAGCGATGCTTCAGGCAAAGGTTTAGGATGTGTTCTCATGCAACATGAGAAAGTTATAGCCTATGCCTCACGAAAACTTAAAGAATATGAGAGGAATTATCCTACTCCTGATCTAGAGTTGGCAGCAGTCGTTTTTGCCCTAAAGATCTAGAGACATTACCTGTATGGGGAGATAGTGGAGATCTATACAGATTATAAAAGCCTCATATATTTCTTCACCCAAAAGGAACTTAACATGCGGTAATGACGTTGGCTCAAGCAGTTGAAAGATTATGATCATACCATTCAATACCATCCTGGAAAAGCGAACGTGGAAGCTGACGCGTTGACTAGAAGATCATACGTAGGTACGAGTACGATATTGTCAACTCAAAGGTCCATTTTGTATGACTTACAAAGGATGGAGATAGAGTTAAAGACTTCAGAGACCCACGTGATGATGTAAAATATATGATTAGAACTGACTTTAATCGATAAAGTTAAAGTTGCTCAAGCTATAAACCCGGAGCTAATACATATAAAGAAGAAAGTGAAAGAAGGTGCTATTCCAGAAGCAAGAATCCATGAAGAAGGAATACTTCGAGTCAACTCCAGACTTTGTGTTCCTAACGGCTCTGATTTGAAGTATAAATTCATGATGGAGGCACACAACACACCGTTTGCAATCCATCCTGAAAGTACCAAAATGTATCGTGATCTTTGATGTGACGCCCCCAAAATAGGTTCACACGACCCATTCTGAGTCGCCAGATATCACTCTATAAAAATCAAATACAAACTTCATTTATACAACTTTTGAACTGTCGTGCAGAGTACGACAACAAATAAGCTGTGAGTTTTAATACAATATTATCTCGTAGACAGTATCCAAACTCAAATTGTTACAATGCCATATAAAACACAGCAGCAAATATTTTAAGACCCCAAAGAAGAACGAGAAGATTACTATCATATTCATTCTAATGAGGTGCACTTTTGACGCTTTCAAAGTCGTGTTCTCATCACCCTATTGTTGTTCGCCAAAATCAATTATTAAGTGACGTACAAAATACGACACACACATCTTAGGTCCTCAATACAATTATCTGTTGCATGTCATGTCGTTTTATAATTTATTGAGAAACTTCGACAGTCTCGGACCATCACACTATTTCCCTGTTATCCCCGCTCGACCCAACTACACTCTTATTACCTGAAAGGAATTGTGAAGGAAAGGGTGAGCACAAATAGCCCAGTAAAGAATATCATGACTAAAGATAATTAAATTATCAATAGCCTTCGTCAATAATAAATCAGAGATTTAGAACATATGGTAGATGATAAAACTTTTCAACCATAGTTGCAGCGGAACGAGCAATCCATTAGAAGAGTCAAATAGACCATCGGGTCAATTATCTTCTCCATGTTAAAAGTCCACCAATAATGTTTTATCCCTGTAACATCAATCAACAATTCCTGTACACAATTATATGAATAACTCATAATCATAATTGTGATTCTAAATTCCTCTTCGAACCCAGGACGAAGATAATTTTCATCACCTATCTTCACTTGAAACATCAAAAATCATGGTTATACCAAATCACAATTCCTGCTCATAATCATACTAATAAATTCATCTTTGTACTACGGCCAAAGATATTCATTAACAATTTATTCTTTGCACTACAGGCCAAAGACATACAACTATATTTTAGAATAGTCAAGTAGAACATGATATCTACTATCTTTTACGAATTAAAAGTGTATAAACAATATTTTATCGCTGAGACTCAACTTAATAAATAATCCACATCATCGAATCATCCCTGCACTACGGGCAAGGATATTCATGTAATCATCAATGGTCATGATTATACCGAATAATCCCTAGTTATAATCATACCAATAATCGCCCATCAATGCACTACGCCAATGAGGACTTTTACCACATCATCTATAACATTACGGGTCATGATTATACCGAATGATCCTCGGTCATAATCATACCAATAAACAGTTCATTTATATACATAAGCCAAAGATACTCATCAATCAATAGTTCATCTTTTCACGTAAGCCAAAGATATGCAAATCAGAAAACCAATAATCAACAAATCCATCTTTAAATATAAGCCAAAGATATACAAATCAGAAAAACTAATAATCAATACCCATCTTTGCACGTAAGCCAAAGATATACAATCAGTAAAACTAATAATCAATACCATCTTTGCACGTAAGCCAAAGATGACTTTCATCATAATATAAGCATGAGGATGATGACAATGATATAAGCATTAATCAAACGAAAACAAGGATAAATATTAAAGACTTTAAATTTATCCAAATATTATCAATCACTTATTAAACTCATAATCTAATATTATTAATATTATAACAATATTTTAATCACTTCTTAAACTTATAAATAATTTATTTTAATTATTTACACTTTACCAAATAATGTATTTAATCATTCAAAAATGTCATACTCATAAGATTTCATCACTGATAATCAAATACCCTATATAGGATTCCCAAGCCATAAAATCCTATTTTCCAATTTTGTTACTTCACATAACATATTTAATTCATTTACTCATAACTAGTTCATTTTCATAAAAAATACCAAATCAGTCCCAAAAATATTTTTTTTTCTGGGATTTAGCAGAATATAGTCCCATATTGAACATATATTTTTCTTAGAATTTTTAAAATTCATTTACTATGTTTCATATGGCCAAAACTGCCGAATATTTAGACATTTATCATAAATTGTACTTTTGTCCAAAAAATTCCAAAATTTATAGGGTTTACTCCTGTTATATACATGTACTCCCAATAAAAATTTCACCAATTTTGGAGTTAACCACAAGGAGTTATAAGGGTTTACTTTTAAAATAGTCTTTTCCCATAAAATCCATAACTCTTAATCTATACATCCAAAAATCGCCATCTTTGGACACAATATAGAAAACTCATCAAATTATCACTTTAAATTTTTCCAGAATTTTTGAGGGTCAGAAAAATTACGAAACTGCAAATGGATTTTCACCCGCCATGCGCGGTAATCCACGTAGACGCATCGCCTCTACAATTTAATAAGGAATGAATACAAAGGATCCTTCACCATGCATGCAATAATCCACATAGACAAAAGTTATTCCAACAAAATAATAAAGAATGAAATAATGTAAGAATTCACCATGCATGCGATAGACCGCATGCATGTTTATTCCCAATGTAATAATAAAGAATGGAACTGTGTCATGCGTAATCCGCATGCAGCATGGATATTCCAAATGTAATAATAAAGAATGGAATAACAACGTAATTCACCAGCATACGATAAACCGCATGCATGAAAGTTATTCCAACGGATAATAAAGAATGGAATTAGGTCATGCGTAATTCGCACAGACATGATATTCGAACAGAATAATAAAGAATGGAATAACAACAGAATTCACCAAGCATGCGATAAACCGCACAGACATGTTATTCCAACAGAATAATAAAGAATAGATCCAGGTCATGCGTAATCCGCACAGACAGGATATTACAACAGAATAATAAAGAACGAAACCATGTCATGCGTAATCCACACAGACATGATATTCCAACAGAATAATAAAGAATGGAATAATAGAAGAATTTCACCATGTATGCAGTACTTCGCATAAACAGGTTATTCCAACATAATAATAAGGAATGGAATAACAATAGCTCACTTCATGAATGCGAAAGAAATAATACCCCTTACTGTAATAATAATATCCCTTACCTTAGAAGAAACTGGATACTAGAATAGTGAGGTAGCAGACTTCTCTTCTTCTTTCTCTCTATAATTTCTCTCTATAATAATTGTTCTATAGCTTTACTGAATTGGTGAGAAATGAAGGAAGAATGAGCTTCTATTTATAGAAAAATATAGTTTCGATAATTGCACATTTTGGGGCTCAAAATATTACATTACAATACCTTCAACTTTTCTTTCATTTTTAATTTAGTCCTGCAAGTATTATCAAACTTACACCACCTCCCCTAATAGTAAATCATGTGAATTAATAGTTCATTCATGTGACTTAATAGTTATAATTATGTGAAAATATGAATTACAGTATAGTACCTCCATCTATACCTCCATTTTTAACTTAGTCAAGCAAGTATTATCAATCTTGCACCACCTCCCCTAATAGTACATGAATGTGAATCAATAGTACACACATGTGAACAAATAGTTATAATCATGTGAATCAATAGCAATTAATTGCTCATTTATCCGGTTAATTACTCGATTGGTCAATATAACCTCCATACATCAATTATTATCAAAATAAATGTCGATTTCCATTAACACTAACAATCCCAACACAATGGAAATATTTTTCTCAAAAATTTCATTTTTGAAATTTCGAAGTTTGACTTTTTTTGAAAAAGTCAACTTTTGACTTTTTTTGACCAAAAAGTCAACTTTTGACTTTTTTTGACCAAAAAGTCAACCCCAGCAAATTTTGTGTTTATAGTCTATTTCTACTAATTGCATCATTTCGGACTCAAATATCAATGTCCGTGTCTCCAAATTCAACTCCGAACTCAACTTTGATTTTTAATAACATTCATCATTAATATTATAACTCACAATATTTAACAACCAGGTCGTTCCCAGGAAAGAGGGGGCTTTCCGATAAGGATTTCTCTTTATTGGCGCGCAATTAGGTGATAAAATCTCTCCTTTATAGAACTTCTAGACATTGTCAATATTGCAAATAATAATATGAAGAACTTTGTCGTCTCAATTATTGATTTAATAATATATAACATATTATGCAGATGATACTGTGACAATAATTGAATCAATAATATGAGAGATATGATGCAGCAATTATTGTAGCAATAATTGAGTATAATTGAGTGACTTCTCACATAAGCATCAATAATCAATACTGTGTGCTACTATGCAACCACGCGTATTACTCTTCTTTTACTACCGATTATTTTATGACAACTTGCTTACTTTGAAAAATTTTCAAATATGACCATTAACTTTAAACTTTTAAAAATTTAACTATTTACCAAAATAAAAAAATTGAATACTTTTATTTCATAAAATTCGGGATCTCACATTCGACATATATTTTGGTGGAGCAATATGAAGAGAGAGATTGTGGAGTTTATCTCAAGGTGTTTGACTTGTCAACGTGTCAAGGTGAAGCATCAAGTGCAAAAAGGTCCATTTCAACCACTTGAAATTCCATAATGGAAGTGAGAGCACATTAACATGGATTTTGTTATTGGTCTTCCCAAGGTTTCTCAAGGCGTTGATGCAATTTGGGTCATTGTCGATAGATAAACCAAGTCTGCTCATTTCTTACCTATACGAGAAATTTATTCATTTGAACGTCTTGCTCGTACATACATAAATGAGATTGTAAGACTACATGGTATGCCAGTATCCATAGTTTCTGATCGGGACCCAAGATTTACTTCACGATTTTGGATTAGTTTATAGAAAGCTATGGGCACAGATTTACGATTTAGTTCTGCATATCATCCTCAGACGGACGGGCAATCAGAGAGGACTATTCAAACTCTTAAAGATCTATTAAGACTCTATTTCCTTGACTTTAAAGGAAGTTGGGACAAGTTCTTGCCATTAGTGGAATTCTCATATAACAACAGTTATCAAGCAAGTATAGGCATGGATCCATTTGAGGCGTTGTATGGACGAAAGTGTTATTCTCTAGTATGTTGGGACGAGGTGGGTGAAGAAACGTTATTAGGACCAAAATTGGTACGTATAACTATGGAAACGATTCAAATGATCAGGCAACGTATAAAAACCTCACAAGATCAATAAAAGAGTTATGTTAATCTTTATCGAAGGGACGTGGAATTCAATGTTGGAGATCATGTGTTGTTACGTGTTGCTCTATGGAAAGGAGTTACGAGATTTTGAAATAGAGGAAAGCTCAATCCTCGATTCATTGGTCCATTTGAAATCCTCGACCGAGTAGGAACTGTGGCCTATAGACTCGCATTACCGCCAAGTATGTCTCGTGTTCATAACGTTTTTCACATATCTATGTTATGTAAATATGTGGAAGACCCAAACCACATTATTGAGTTAGAACCAAACAAGATAGCGGGAGATTTAACGTATGAAGGGGTACCTGTTAAAATCTTGGATAAGAAGGAACATATTCAACGCTCAAAGGTTATACCTCAAGTCAAAGTTTTATGGAGAAATCACGATATTGAGGAAATGACTTGGGAGTTAGAATCTGAAATAAAAATAAGGTATCCTCGCCTCTTTGACATACCAGGTACGTACACCAATTTCGAGGACAAAATTTCATAAGATGGGGAGGTTGTAAGACCTCAACTTTTATGAATAAATATTTAATTTTCTCTAAATGTTATTTTGAATAATAAAGTGTGGATTTGATTATAGTTTTGGGTAATATTTACAAATGTTGCAAAGTAAGCAAGTTGTCATAAAATATTCGATTGGTCGGAGAATATTCTTTTTGTCGGGGAATATCCATACGATAGCACAATCATTGGTGGACCCCACAATGAAAATACTGTCGGATTTAGAAAGCGACATAAATAACCTTTTTATAAAAATAACGGAAAAACTTTTACCGTTTACTATTGAAATACCCGGTGATAAAAGTACAGTAATACGCGTGGTTGCACAGTATCACACGGTATTGTACAGTATCTCTTATTATTGATTCTTACGTGAGGAGTCACTCAGTTCATTTAATAATTGCCACAGTAATTGCTGCATAATATCTCATAATATTGACTCAATTATTGTCACAGTATCATCTGCATAATATTTTATATTATTAAATCAATAATTGAGATGACACAGTTATTCATATTATTATTTTCATTATTCACAATGTCTATAAAGTTCTGTCGAGGAAAGGTTATTTAATTGCGCGCCAATAAGGAGAAGTCCTTATCGAAAAGCCCCCTCTTTCCTGGGAATGATCTGATTGTTAATATTGTGAGTTATAATATTAATGATGAATGATTAAAAATGTGTTTATTGAAGACAAGTGATTTGAGATAAATAAAGGGGTTTGCCATGAAGTATTTATTATAAATTTTGGCTTATAACATGAACCCCCACTTACTCATTTTTCAAAAGTGTCGGTAGAAAGTTATCTCAGTTTTTGTTTTATATTGCATAGTTCTGCATAGTGTTGCATAGCACTGCATAGTGTTATATAGTGCTACATAACGTTGCATAGTACTGCATAGTAAAATCAAAATTTTTGTCAAAATTTTTTGTGACTGCGCTCGTGAATATGTTACTATTCACTAGTGATTTTCTTTTTAAATAATATCATGTCATTCTCCTATAAATATGATGTTTAGTTTAAAAATGAAAATCACACCAGAATCAGATAATTCTTCTTCTATAATATTGAGCATATTTCTTTTGAGTTTAAGAAAACTTTGAGTGTAGCAAATTGTGCAAGTTTTCTTAAAGATATCTCCCCTATACCAGTCAGAAGTACTCTCCTTTTAAGGTAAAGGATATTATTTTCATTCAATATTCATAAGAAATAATATTTTCTTCCATACTCTGCAGTATGTAAGTAATATTATTTCGTTTCATATTCCTAATTCTACACTTATTTTGATAAGTATTGCTTCTATACTACTTGAAATTAGTAAAATATCCTTGAAATTTACGCTTCATCTAGTATCGTTTCACTGAAATATTTTTCTTAACATTTTTGTTACATTTTAATTTTTTCATGCCGGGGTACTATTCCTATATATGGTACTATTCATGAAGTACTATTCGCTCGGGTACTATTCACCCGGAGTACTATTCATGACAAAAATTGATTTCTTTTCTGTCTAAATAATTTTTGATACATGAATATTATTCTTGAATTTTACTCCACAAAGTAGTTATCATGTTGACAATTTGGACATTCTTAAACTCGGGATAAATTAAATTAAAAATCTTTAATATTTATCCTTGATCTCACTTGATTGATTCTTATATCATTGTCAACATCATCATGCTTATATTGTGGTGAAAGTCATCTTTGGCCCGTAGTGCATAGATGGACTATTGATTGGTATGATTATGACCAGGAATTATGTATTGGTATAATCATGACCTGTAATGTTACAAATGATGTGGTGAAAGTTATCATTGGCCCGTAGCGCATTGATGGACAGTTGTTTGGAATGATCATGACCACTGATGATACTAACGAATATCCTTGGCCCGTAGTGCATGGATAATTCGTGGATGTGATACTAACGAATATCCTTGGCCCGTAGTGCATGGATAATTCGGTGATTTGGATTATTTATTGAAATGTGTTACAGAGATAAAATATTGATGATGAACTTTTAAATCATAGAAGACAGTAGACATCATGCTCTACTTGGCTCTTCTAATGGATTGCTTGTTTTGCTGCAGTTAAAGTTATTGTCTATTATATTCTATCAGTTTTTATACTGTTGACGACTAAGGATAGTTTGTTCTACATTATCTTTGTCATAATATTTTTTACTGGGCTAGTTGAGCTTACCATTTTCTTTCATTGTTCTCTTCAGGAAATAAGAATATAACTAGGACTAGTCGGCGAATGGAGTGATGGTCCAAGATGGTGGCTATAGTAGTCCCCATTATTCTATGAAATAGTGTGATATTAATTATAATGAGGACTTCATTTGAGTTTGGTTATTGTCTACGAGACAATATTCGTGTTAAAACTCTCAGTTTATGTTTTGTCGTATTTTGCACGATAATTAATAATTGTGTAAATTAAGTTTGTATTTGAATTCTGTACCATGTATTTGGCGACTCAGAATGGGTTGTATGGATCTATTTTTGGGGAGTCACATTCTTAACCAACCTGTTAAGCGAATTCAAGCAACCAACCCACTAAAATCAATCACTGTCATATAAAGCCATAAAGTCATTCGTTTATTGAAAAATGGATGTCAATCTTTCTTAGCCCATGAAACGAATTTAAACAAAAATACATCAGATTTGAATGATATTTTTATTGTTAATAAATTTCTTAACGTAATTCTTGAAGAACTTCTTGGCCTACCCCTAGAGCGTGAAATCGAATTTTGTATTGACCTTAAACCTGGTACAAAACCCATTTCTAAAACTCCATATCGAACAGCTCCTATTGAACTTCAGAAGTTAAAAACCCAACTACAAGAGTTGGTACCCGAGCCTCTATCTGGTGACTTCCTTTGTGGAATGCACTGAAGTTAGACTCTCCATAGGGGACGTCATATTTGTGCGATAGTAAACTGATAGGTGTAATTGTGAGGTGCTATCCAAGGTTAGAATATGAGTCACAGTTGAGAGAAACCTAAGTCAGTAATCAAAATATGTAGCTTTCTAGGCTTAGCTGGTTATTATCGGAGATTTGTGGAAGGATTTTCTCAAATCTCTACTCCATTAACTCAGTTAACTCGTAAAGATACAAAATTCGAATGAAGCGAGGAATGTGAGAAGTGCTTCCAAGAACTCAAGAGGAAACTCATTTCAACACCTGTTCTGACAATACCATCCTGGAAAAGCAAATGTAGTAGCTGACGTGTTGAGTAAAATATCATATGCGGGTACGAGTGTGATATTGTCAAACACAAAGACCCATTTTATATGACTTACAAATGATGGAGATAGAGTTAAAGACTCTAGGGACCCACGTGATGGTGTTAAATATACGAGTAGAACCGACTTTAATTGATATAGTTAAAGTTGCTCAAGTTACAAGCTCAGATTTGATGGATATGAAGAAGAAGGTGATATTTTAGAAGCAAGAGTCGATGAAGAGAGGAAATCTCAACCCTCGATTCATTGGTCCATTTGAAATCCTCGATCGAGTAGAAACTGTGGCCTATAGACTCGCTTAACCGCCAAGAATTTCTCGTTTTCATAACATTTTCCTCATATCCATGCTACGTAAA
Organism: Panax ginseng; assembly: GCA_020205605.1. NCBI lineage: Eukaryota > Viridiplantae > Streptophyta > Magnoliopsida > Apiales > Araliaceae > Panax > Panax ginseng. The sequence continues at coordinate 62,454,178 of CM035135.1, forward strand.
TATATGAAAGACCAGAACCACATTATTAAATTAGAACCAGATGAGATAGCAGAAGATTTAACGTATGAAAAGGTACCTGTTAAAATCTGGATAAGAAGGAACATATTTTACGCTCAAAAGTTATACCTCAAGTTAAAGTTTTATGGAGAGACCATGATATTGAGGAAATGACCTGGGAGTTAGAATCTGATATAAAAACAAGGTATCCTCACCTTTTCGACATACCAGGTACGTACATCAATTTTGAGGATAAAATTTCATAAGGAGGAGAGGTTGTAAGACCCCAACCTTTTATGAATAAAGATTTAATTTTCTCTTATTATTATTTTGAATAATAAGGTGTTGATTTGATATAATGCTTTAGTTATGGTTGATATGTGCAAATTTTGCAAAGTAAGCAAGTTGTCATAAAATATTTATTTCGTCGGTGAATATTCTTTTTATCGGAGAATATCCGTACGACGGCACAAACATTGGTGGACCACATAACGGAATAACTATCGGATATAGAAAATGACAGAAATAACCTTTTTATAAAAATAACGACAAAACTATTACCGTTAACTGTTGAAATACCCGGTGATAAAAGTATAGTAATACGCGTGGTTGCACAGTAGCACACAGTATTACACAGTATTTCAGATTATTAATGCTTACGTAAGAAGTCACTTGTTTCATTCAATAATTGCCACAGTAATTGTTGCACAGTATCTCATATTATTGATTCAATTATTGTCACAGTGTCATCTACACAATATTTTATATTATTAAATCAATAATTAACACGAAACAATTATTCATATTACTAGTTAGCATTATTAGCAATGTCTAGAAAGTTCTGTCGAGGAAAGGGGTTATGTTATATAATTACGCGCCAATAAGAATAATTCCTTATCGGAAAGCCCCCTCTTTCCTGGGAATGATCTGGTTGTTAATATTGTGAGCTTATAATATTACTTAAGAATAATTAGTATGTGGTGGATATTGGTTCAATTTTGATATAAATGAAGGAATGTAACACGAATCATTTGTTGAAAGTTTGGCAATTATCTTCTCCGATAAAATATTTATTCAAATATTTATTATAATATTACATTATTGATAGGTCTCATTTTATTTTATATATTTTGATGATAACAATTATGTAGTAATTAAATAAACCTAAAATTTATTTAATTATTTTATATTTATATTTTATCTAAACTATTTTCTCGATTTTATTTGAATTAATTTTATTGACCTTAATAATTTAATGTTAAGTGTTAAATAAATTAATTCATATAAATATTTTAAGGAAAGGAAATTCTATTTGTTTTTAAAATTAAAGTTGGGCAAAAATGATTTATTGCATATATATATATATATATATATATATATATCTGAGAAGGATCAAGAGTAGAATTCTTAAATAGCAAAATGCCTTAAATAATAGAATTTTATCAAAACGACGTAGTTTTGATAAGATGCTGATGGCATTTTTAGTAAATACGCTGATGGCATGGTATTTACAAAAATGCCATCATGGCCTTATCATCAAAACTACGCTGCTTTGATAAAGTTCTATTATTTAAGAGATTTCTACTACTTAAGAGGTCTACTCTTGATCCTGTCTGTATATATATATATAATAAGTATCATATGTTTATATATTATACATATAACCGTATAATATATGTATACATATTTGTGCTGGCAAATTTTGTGTCAATCATTCTTGGACTTATAAAAACCGTGTGTGTGCTGGCATGAGTCTTTAATGTTTGAAACCGTGTATAGCTTTCTTACATGTGGTCAAAAATTTTCAATAAATGCTAAGTAAGTGAAAAAATGACCGGGTGAAAAATTAAGTTCTTCTGCGTGGAATTTGTTTTCATCTGGACCGTTAATTTCAAATATAAACATTCTGGACCATGCATTCAAAATCAATTTTCAAAAATTATATTTTTGCCCCCAACTTCAAAAATCTATAAATAGGGAGTCTTCCATTCATTTGGTTTTTACCAATTCAGTGAAAAGCAAAGCATACTCTCCTTGACTACATTCTCTCTAAAAGCTTTATATCTCTTCTTACAAAAGTTCTAATTATTTTAGAAGAGGAAATTGGTCTAAGTACTGAGATAAGTTATTTGAGTTTAACTTTTATTGAGTTATTTCTTACTTGTTTTATACCTATAGATATATGAATATACATTGTTATACACAATTTTATATGTCTATATTTCACCTATTTGGCAAACAAATGGATACTTGGGCGCCGCAAGGCTACGGAGATGCACCTCTACGGAGAGGAATTCGAACCGTACGATTCCTTATAGTCTTCAGTAACCTTTTATTTATATTATTTATATAAATATCGTAAAATAGATACAACACTTGATAGTTCAAAACGACACTGAGATATTCCTCCATAAGAGGAATCATCCGAACCGGATTTAAAAATCGTAGTGATCTATTAAAAATATTTATATATATATCAGTTGTGATAATATAAATTTTGTCGTACTTAGACGTCGCAAGGCTATGGAGATATTCCTCTTAAGTGAGGGAATAGAACCGTACGATTCCTTATAGTACTAAGTGACTTTATTTATAAAATCACATAATAGATAAAATATAGTTATATATTATCTGAGTTAAACAATAATATTTGTTATATCATTTTGTGCTTAAATCGATTTAATTATTATACTTGATATATATTGTTTAAATTGATTTATTCTTTTATATACAAGTATTGATAAATAAAAACCATTCATATAATACTTGTTAAAGAATATCTGAGAAACAAAGCTTTTTATTCTATAGAAAAACACTCTTTATTTTAAGGAGTAAATAATTCTTTATAAATTGCATTAAAATTATATATATGCTTAAATAGAAGCATTTTGAGTTAAGCTGAATTTAACATATTTGCTTATTCAAGAAGCATCCTTTCACTCAAAACATAAAAGTTATTTAAACTTTTATTATTGTGCATAAACTACTTATTTACTTATTCAGAAGCATTTCTTGATCAAAACATAAATTACTATCTGCTTACAAAGAAGCATATTTTCTTAAAGTATAAAAGTCTTTGAACTTTTATAAATTTGCTCTTCAATTGTTATCTGCATATTTCAGAAGCATCCATCTGTACTAAATTCTTATATGCTTATTTGAGAAGCACATTGTTGTAAAATTATTTGTAAAAAGGGAAAAGAATAGAGTTAGTTTATTTTATGTACCTGTGAGAAAGACGAGTAATTCTTCGCCCAAGTGTGACGCCCCCAAAATAGGTATACCTAACCCATTCTGAGTCACCAAATACTTGGTACAGAATACAAATACAAACTAAATTATACAACATGAGCTGAGAGTTTTAACATGAATATTGTCTTCTAGATAATATCCAAACTCAAATGGAGTCCTCATTACAATTTTATCACATTATTTTATAAAATAGTGAGGACTACGACAGCCACCATCTCGGACCGTCACTCCATTCCTCGACTAGTCCCGACTACGTTCTCATTTCCTGAAGAGAACAATGAAAGCTAAAGGGTGAGCTCAACTAGCCCAGTAAAAAATATTATAACCAAGATAATGCAGAATAAATTATCGTTAGCCTTCAACAGTGTTAAACTGATAGAATACAATAAACAACAAGTTTAACTGCAGTGGAACAAGTAATCTATTAGAAGAGTCAAGTAGTGTATGATATCTACTATCTTCTATGATTTAAAAAGTTTATCATCAATTTTATCGCTGAGACTCAGCTCAATAAATAATCCACATCACTGAATTATCCATGTACAATGGGCCAAGGATATTCATTAGTATCACGTCCACGAATTAACCATTCACTACGGGCCAAGGATATTCGTGTTATCACCAATGGTCATGATCATGCCAACAACTTTCCATCAATGCATTACGGGCCAGTGAGGATTTTTACCACATCATTTGTAACATTACAGGTCATGATTATACCGAATAATCCCTGGTCATAATCATACCAATCAACAGTCCATCTATGCACTACGGGCCAGAGACGACTTTCATCACAATATAAGCATGAGGATGGTGACAATGATATAAGAATTCAATTAAATGAGAGCAAGGATAAATTTTTAAAGATTCATAATTTAATTTATCCAGAATTCAATAATGTCCAAATTGTCAACATGATATTGCTTTGTGGAGTAAAATTCAAGAATAATATTATATCAAAAATAATTTGGACCGAAAGAAATTAACTTTTGTCATGAATAGTACCATGGGTGAATAGTACTGGAGTGAATAGTATCCTGTGAATAGTACTTTGTGAATAGTACCCTATGAATAGTACTTCAGGAATAGTAGCATATTTATGAATAGTACTGTATTTATGAATAGTGCCTATAAATAGTACTCTGTGAATAGTATCGTACGTATGAATAGTGATGTATAAATGAATAGTACCCATGAATAGTACTCTAGCATGAAAAACTTAAAATTTAACAAGAATATTCAGAAAAATATCATTGTCAAACGATACTAGATGAAACACAAATTTCAAGGAGATTCTACTAATTTCATGGAGTATAGAAGCAGTACTTTAACAAAATGAGTGTAGAATTAGGAATATGAAATGAAATAATATTACTTACATACTACAGAGTATGGAAGAAAATATTATTTCATAGGAATATTGAACAAAAATAATATCTCTTACCTTAGTAGAAGACTGGATACTGCAATAGTGAAGTAACAGAATACTCTTTTTCTTCATCTCTATAGTTTCTCTCTCTATAGTTGCTCTTGTGAGTCTTAGTGAATTGGTGAGAATGAAAGAAGAAATGAGCTTCTATTTATAGGAAAACATAGTTTTGATAATTATACGTTTAGGAGGTCGAATTATTACAGTTTAGTACCTTCATCTTTGCCTCTATTTTTAATTTAGTCTTTCAAGTATTATCAATCTTGCACAACCTCCCCTAATAGTACATGCATGTGAACCAATAGTTCCATTCATGTGAACAAATAGTTATTTGCATGTGAATTAATAGCAATTAATTTCTCATTTATCTGATTAATTACCCGTTTGGTCAATAATAACAAAACCAGTCAATCACAGAAATACCACATTTGAGGGTAATTGGGTCACAAAAGAATTAAAGAAACTAAATGAACAAACACCTTTCACTCATCAATTATTATTCTTATCTTTAATCAACACGAACTTATTCATCATTAATATTACTCACAATATTAACAACCAGATCATTCCCAAGAAAGAGGGGGCTTTCTGATAAGAATTTCTCTGTATTGGCGCGCAATTAGGTGACCAAACCCCTTTCCTCGACAGAACTTTCTAGACATCGTCAATAATACAAATAATAATATGAATAACTTTTTCGTCTCAATTATTGATTTAATAATATAAAATATTGTGTAGATGATACTGTGACAATAATTGAATCAATAATATGATAGATACTATGCAACAATTACTGTGGTAATAATTTAATAAAACTGAGTGACTTCTCACGTAACCATCAATAATCAAAGATATTGTACAATACCGTGTGCTACTATGCAACCACGTGTATTACTGTACTTTTATCCCTGGGTATTTTAACAGTTTAACAGTAAAACTTTTGCCGTTATTTTAATAAAAAGTTATTTCTGTCATTTTCTAACTCCAACAGTAATTCTGCTGTGGGTCCACCAATGATTGTGACATCATACGAATATTCCCCAACCAAATGAATATTTTATGACAACTGTCTTACTTTGCAAAATTTATAAATATTACCCACAACTATAACATTATATCAAATCCACACCATAATATTCAAAAATATATTCCGAGAAAAATTAATCTTTATTCATAAAAGTTAGGATCTTACACCAAGACTAGAGTCTTAGAGAGGTCATCGGGAAGTTGGGTCTTTAGTGTACTTGTGAGGTGAGTAAGAGGCTATTGTTTTAAGACCAGATCATAGAATAGAACTGAACTCAAAAGAAGTACAACTAAGCTTGAGGAGGGAGCGGAGAGCTTGCTGTCCAAGATAGATTAGTTGAGAATAGTTGAAAGTTTGTCTACAAAACTTTGTAAAGGCTTCTCCTCCTGTTGAAGGAGTTTTTATTACAGATAGTAATAGGATTTTAATTTCCAAGTAGGAACTTGAGACTGAATGTAGCAACATACCAAGGGGTGTATGTTGTGAACCAGATAAATCTTTGTGCATTGTGTGATTGAATTTTTACTATCTTGCATGCTAATTTCTAAAACTGCAAATTAATTATTAAAAATTCAGAAAGGCCTAATATAATTTTTAACATGTAATAATCTATTCAACCCCCCTTCTAGATTATTATTGGACTTTTAATTGGTATCAGAGTAGTGCTCTTTAACTTATTTATTAAGTATATACAGGCATACCTAAGAGTAAATCCACGGCCTACAATGCTACTGGTTGCAGAGAAGGATTGTCAATGTCCAGACCTCCACTATTTGATGGCACCAACTTTGCCACCTGGAAAAACAGATTCAAAATCTATGCCAAATCCCACAAAATTAAAATTTGGTGTGCCATCGAACGAGGTTTACAAATTCCAACAAAAATCGAAGGATAAAAGATGGTTGAGAAAGACATCTATGAATTCACCACTAAAAAAAAGAAACTATGAATACAACATCCCGAGCTGAACAAGTGCTGACTAGTGCTTTGATTGAAAAAGAATACAAAAGAGTTAGCAACTGCAAAAATGCAAAAGAAATTTGGGAAAAATTGATTGTAACCTATGAAGGTACAAATCATATCAGAGAAACCAGAAAAAGATGCTCTAATCCAAGAATATGAGAGTTTCAAGCTTGAAGAAGGAGAAAAGATCATTGATATAGAAACACAGTTTTCTAGAATCATTGATGATCTAGAACAATTGGGAAAGGCATACACTACAAATGAGACAAACAGAAGAATTCTCAAAGCCCTTCCATCCATCTAGAAAATGAAGGTTATAACAATCAAAGAAATGCAAGATCTAACCACATATCTTATGGATAACCTCATTGGAAACCTTCGTGCCCACGAAGTTAACATGCTCGTCGAAAAAGCTGGATCAGACACATATCTCAAAAAGAAAGGAATCACCTTCAAAGCCCTTCTGGTAGACCAAGAAAGCGATGATGAAGAACTGAATGAAGAACTCCTAAGTCTAGAAAACAATGAATTTGCTCTACTATCTAGACAACTCAGGAGAGTAATTCAAAGCAAGACTAGAAAATATGGCAAAGGCTTTATGAAGACAAATAACAACTTCAACAACTACAATAGCAAACAAATTTTCAAGCCAAAGACGCAAGGAGAAAATTTAAAAACCAATAACAACAACTTCAGAAAATGTAGTTTTAATAAAGAAGGTTTAGGATCTACTTGAGAAACAAGTAAATCAAAGGATAAAGGACTATATCATGTTAAAATCAAAGAAAAAGAAAGTCATATATCTCCTTTCACTAAATGTTCCAATTATAACAGAAATGGTCATTCCTTTTATGTGTTCAATGCTAGAAATGGAAACTATAAAGGGAAAATAATTTGGGTTCCTAAAGGGACATATACTGCACCAATTATTACAAGAAAAGAATTTTATAGACAGTATTTGTGACGCCCCCAAAATAGGTCCATCCGACCCATTCTGAGTCGCCAGATATCATACTATAAAAATCAAATACAAACTTCATTTATATTAATCGTTGAACTGTCGTGCGAGTACGACAACACATAAGTCATGAGTTTTAATACAATATTGTCTCGTGAGATGTATCCAAACTCAAATTGTTACAATGCCATATAAAAATACAAAGAACAAATATTTTAAGACCCCAAAGAAGAATGAGAAGATTACTATCATATTCATTCTAATGAGGTGCACTTTTGACGCTTTCAAAGTCGGGTTCTCATCACCCTATTGTTGTTCGCCAAAATCAATTATTAAGTGACGAATAAAATACGACACACACATCTTAGGTCCTCAATACAATTATCTATTTCATGTCATGCTGTTTTATAATGTATTGAGAAACTTCGACAGTCTCGGACCATCACACTATTTCCCTGTTATCTCCACTCGACCCAGCTACACTCTTATTACCTGAAAGGAATAGTGAAGCAAAAGGTGAGCACAAATAGCCCAGTAAAGAATATCATGACTAAATATAATTAAATTATCAATAGCCATCGTCAATAATAAATCAGAGATTTAGAACATATGGTAGATGATAAAACTTTAAAACCATAGTTGCAAATGTGAACGAGCAATCCATTAGAAGAGTCAAATAGACCATCGTGTCTATTATCTTCTCCATGTTAAAAGTCCACCAATAATGTTTTATCCTCAGAACATCAATCAACAATTCCTCGCCCACAATCATATAAATAACTCATAATCATAATTGTGATTCTAAATTCCTCTTCGCACCTGTGATCGAAAGATAATTTTCATCACCTATCTTCACCAAACATCAAAAATCATGGTTATACCAAATCACAATTCTCGCTATAATCATACTTAATAAATTCATCTTTGCACTACGACCAAAGATATTCATTAACAATTCATCATTGCACTACAAAGCCAAAGACATATAATCAGATTTTAGAAGAGTCAAGTAGAGCATGATATCTACTATCCTTTACGAATTAAAAGTGTATAATCAATATTTTATCGCTGAGACTCAGCTTAATAAATAATCCACATCATCGAATCATCCCTACACTATGGCCAAGGATATTCATGTAATCAACAATGGTCATGATTATAACGAATAATCCCTGGTTATAATCATACCAAAAACTGTCCATCAATGCACTACGGGCCAATGAGGACTTTTACTACATCATCTATAACATTACGGGTCATGATTATACCGAATGATCCCTGGTCATAATCATACCAATAAACAGTTCATCTATGCACATAAGCTAAAGATACTCATCAATCAATAGTTCATCTTTGCACGTAAGCCAAAGATATACAACTGTAAAATCAATAATCAACAGTCCATCTTTGCACGTAAGCCAAAGATGACTTTCATCATAATATAAGCATGAGGATGATGACAATGATATAAGCATTAATCAAACGAAAACAAGGATAAATATTAAAGACTTTAAATTTATCCAAATATTATCAATCACTTAATAAACACATAATCTAATATTATTAATATTATAACAATATTTTAATTACTTCTTAAACTTATAAACAATTTATTTCAATTGTTTACACTTTACCAAATAATGCATTTAATCATTCAAAAATGCCATACTCATAAGATTTCATCACCAATGGTCAAATCCCTCATCAAAAATCTGCATATACCCTATATAGGATTCCCAAGCCATAAAATCCTATTTTCTAATTTTGTTACTTCACATAACATATTTAATTCATTTACTCATAACTAGTTTATTTTCATGAAAAATACCAAATCAGTCCCAAAAATATTTCTGCCTGGGATTTAGCAGAATATAGTCCCATATTGAACTTATATTTTTTTTGAAATTTTTAAAATTCATTTACTATTTTTCATATGGCCAAAACTGCCGAATATTTAGACATTTATCATACATTGTACTTTTGTCCAAAAATTCCAAAATTTACAGGGTATACTCCCGTGATATACATGTACTCCCAATAAAAAGTTCACCAATTTTGGAGTTAACCACAAGAAGTTATAAGGGTTTACTTTTAAAATAGTCTTTTCTCATAAAATTCATAACTCCTAATCCATACATCCAAAAATCGCCATTTTTGGACACAATCTAGAAAACTCATCAAATTATCATTTCAAATTTTTCCAGAATTTTTTAGGGTCAGAAAAATTACGAAACTGCAAATGGATTTTCACCCGCCATGCGGTAATCCACGTAAACAGATCATTTCCACAATTTAATAAGGAATGAATACAAAGGATCATTCACCATGCATGTGGTAATCCACATAGACAAAAGTTATTCCAACGAGAATAATAAAGAATGGAATAATGTAAGAATTCACCGTGCATGCGAAAGACCGCATGCATGCATGTTATTCCCAATGAATAATAAAGAATGGAACCGTGTCATGCGTAATCCGCACGCATGTGATATTCCAACAAAATAATAAGGAATGGAACTAGGTCATGTGTAATCCGCTCAGATAGGATATTCTAATGTAATAATAAAGAATGGAATAACAATGTAATTCACCAGCATGCGATAGGCCAAGTATGAGGCGAGTTATTCCAATGAATAATAAAGAATGGAACCATGTCATGCGTAATCTACATACAGACATGGATATTCCAAATGTAATAATAAAGAATGGAATAACAATGAATTCACCGGGCATGCGATAGACCACACGCATAAAGTTATTCCAATGTAATAATAAAGAATGGAATAATGTAAGAATTTCACCATGTATACTAGATTGTGCATGTAGACAAAAGTTATTCCAACATAATAATAAAGAATGGAATAACAACCCTTACGAGTATTGAAAGAAAATAACTCTCTTCATGAATGCGAAAGAATAATACCCTTTACCTCAAAAGAAGACTGGATAATGGAATAGTGAGGTAGCAGACTTCTCTTCTTGTTTCTCTCTATAATTTCTTTCTATAATAATTGCTCTATAGCTTTAGTGAATTGGTGAGAAATGAAGGAAGAATGAGCTTCTATTTATAGGAAAATATAGTTTCGATAATTGCACGTTTTGGGGCTCAAAATATTACAGTATAATACATTTCTCTTTTCCTTCATTTTTAATTTAGTCCTGCAATTATTATCAAACTTGCACCACCTCCCCTAATAGTAAATCATGTGAATCAATAGTGAATCATGTGACTCAATAGTTCTAGATATGTGAAAATACGAATTACAGTATAGTACCTCCATCTATACCTCTATTTTTAACTTAGGCATGCAAGTATTATTAATCTTGCACCAACTCCCCTAATAGTAAATGAATGTTAATCAATAGTACACACATGTTAACAAATAGTTATAATCGTATGAATCAATAGCAATTAATTGCTCATTTATCCGGTTAATTATCTGATTGGTCAATATAACCTCCAGACATCAATTATTATCGAAATAAATGTCAATTTTCACTACCACTAATAATTCCAACACAATGAAACTATCAATTTCATCTTTAATCAACACGAACTTATTCATCATTAATATTATAATTCACAATATTTAACAATCAAATTCGCTCCTGTGAAAGAGGGGCTTTCCGATAAGGATTTCTCCTTATTGGCGCGCAATTAGGTGACCAAACCTCTCCTTGACAGAACTTCTAGACATTTTCAATATTGCAAATAATAATATGAACAACTTTGTCGTCTCAATTATTGATTTAATAATATATAACATATTATGCAGATGATACTGTGACAATAATTGAATCAATAATATGAGAGATATGATGCAGTATGTATTGTAGCAATAATTGAGTATAACTGAGTGACTTCTCACATAAGCATCAATAATCAATATCGTGTACTACTATATATACAACCACGCGTATTACTGTACTTTTACTACCAGTTATTTTATGACAACTTGCTTATTTTGAAAAAATTTCAAATATGACCCTTAACTTTAAACTTTTATCAATTTAACTATTTACCAAAATAGAAAAATTAAATACTTTTATTTTATAAAATTCGGGATCTCATAGTATTATCATACTTTTCATAATCCAGTCACTCATAGAATGCTTATTTCTACTAAAACTGATTATCCTATGCCAAGTTTTGTAAAGGAAACTTCAAATGCTCCTTATACAAAATGGAAAACTCACCCTAAAGACCCTTCTTATTAAAGGGTACCAACTTGTAAAATTAGTATATACATTGCAGGTATGTCTTGCAGCTGATTTGAATAAAAGTAAATGGTATCTTGATAGCGGTTGCTCAAGACATGTGACTAGCAACAAGTTAAAATTGAAAAATCTGCCAGCTACAGATTTTGGTGAGGTAACTTTCGAAGATAACAATAAAGGTAAAATAATTGTAGTTAGATGTGTTGGTAATAACCACATAACCATCTCTAATGTTCAGTTAGTCACTGGACTCAGGTATAATCTTCTATCTATCAGTCAACTCTATGATAGTGGTTTTAAAATATCCTTCAGTACACATAATTGCTCTATCTTTGATCAAATTGGTAAGTTAATTTAGTCTGCCCTAGATATCAAAATGTGTATACTTGTGACTTAGATGCATATTCTCATTTAGATTAACATTTGTCTTATATCTGCAAATGAGGATCCTTGGTTATGGCATCGTAGACTAGGACACATCAACATGAAACTTATAAACAACATCTCTTCTACAGAACATGTCCGTGGTCTTCCTAAATTGAAATTCCTAAAAGATCACATCTGTGAAGCTTGTGAACTGGGAAAACAAATCAATGCATCACATAAACCAAAATTTACTTTGTCAACTTCTCGAAAACAATAACATAAATTATGAAGGGTATATTTGTTTAAACAAAAATAATTATCTTGTCGGTATATATTTTTTTTATATGTTAATATCGCCTCTTTTTGTTAGATATAACTTTTAACTTCGCAAGAAAATTCCTCAGAATAAGTTAATTCAACATTTTCTTAGATACTAAATCCAACATCGACCTTTCTCCTAATTACTCATTCGCGTGGAGATCACCTAGTGTAACCAATGAGCGTCACCTCGAGAGTCTCTATTTCTTTTTAAGTGTAAAACTTTTGATAAAAACTAGCTCATGATATCATGCAAAACACGAATTTTGATATAAAATTATTGTTAACGTCAAGATCTTTCCACGCGCCTCAATCACGTAAAAGCGCGTCCAATCTTGCACAGTAAACATGGCAATATCAGAAGCTTGACGGCTTGGACCGTCGGGGGATAGCTCCGGTGTAAGAGTCAGTACATGCAGAAACAAGGATAACAATGGAGGTGATTAGCTCTAGTGTTTAGTTTGATAGATAAAATATCAGTTACCTCTTTTGTGTTATCCTCTGCTATCATATACTACTTCTTTTTGTTTTGCATGCCGCCGACCTGCTATGACATCAGCCAACTACACGTAAACCACAGGATAATCCCATCACAGTCCACCACCGACTAGGCTCTGTCCAATCCTCATTAATGAAATGCAGGAATAACAGTCAAAGTTTATCTTTGCAATGATCACCTGTCAAAGCCCAAATGAAGCCATTATTCACCTAATGGTCTGGCCCAATGATCCAGCCCAATACTTTCAAGACCCCGGCCCAACATGTCTAAAGTATTATGGCCCAATAATTATTTTATTTTTTGTACTTTTCTGTATTATACTATACTAATATATTAATTATAATATTATTAAAAATTATTTGTATCAAGAATATAAATTTTAAAAAATATTAACTAAATTTAAAAATGTATGGAAATAAGGATAGTGATAAGTATATAATTATATAATAGTAGAATATAGATAAAAAGATTTTGAAGTGAAATAAATGATGAAAAAATAATTTCTTTTCCTAGATTTTAGGTTTTTCTATTCTTAAATTTTAGAGTTATTTATGGGTGTGAGAAAATTTTGTGCTATTTATTATATATATAAATGTTTTTATAAGAAAATTTAAAAAGCCTTTGATTATGTAATTATAAAAGTGCTTTTAAAAGTATTAGCTACAAATTTATGGTAATTGTATTGTAAAACCCCCTTTCCAAAATAGAAAGAGAGGTTACTCAAAACACAATAGAACTAACGAATATATAACAAGGCTCTAAACCACAAAAGAATAATCTCGTAATAATTAAATGTCAAAAGACAAACCATAATAAATGTCACACTGGCTCAAACAACAATCTAAAATAATTATTACAATTCTGAATAAACTGACATATAAAGCCTAAACAGAATATCTCTAAACCATTGGAATGAAGAGAGCTCTCATCACACTTGCCCTTGATCCCCATGATTACCTGCCGGAAGAAAAACACAGCATGAGCCAAATGCCCAGTACAAATATAGAATACAAGTAATGAATCGAAATAACTAACTCAATTTAATGAACTGGACTGAAATGAACAAAACTAACACATCGAAATAATAGGCTGAATCAAATGGTTGGGTGTTATTTCATACCGAGCTCAAAATAAATAGTAATATACCTTGCCACACAGGCAAGTCAAATAATGTCATACAGACAATTAAAATAATGCCACGCAGGCACAAACATCACCAATCCACAGAATAAAATAGAACAAAAAACTAGGGTCGACCCATACGCCTCCCACAATAAAACACCAAATGGTCAGCTCCCACCGGAGCACAAAACGGAGACGCTGTGGACTGATCACACCGCCACGGAAGGTGTCATGCCTCGGTGCCAAGAGAACATGCATGTGGTACCCCCACAGGTGGTTATAACTCAGGTATACCTTACGGTATATTCTAACAAAAATACCATGTAACAACACATGCGACACAATATCAACACAAAGGGGTTCTAACGAGTACATGTTAAATTGAACGAATCATCAACACAAGTCTCCAAAAATATACAAACATGTACATTGTTAGGAATAAGCATGTGAATGATATTCCTATTATTATATGATTTGATTATGATATAAATGAATGAATATGCAAGAATGCTTGCATCAAGAAAAGCTGTAAAGTCCTTTGATAGATAATAGGAACATATGTACAAGGACTTAGAATGAATTGATCAAATGTGTTAAGTTGATCCTACATAAGCAAAACAGCTTTGTAAAGTCCTTAAAAAGAAATGATGTACAAGGACTATAAATGTAGAAAGATCAAGCTTGTTAGGTTGATCTTATAATATAATAGATAGGCTTGTCTGATCGTCGAGCACTTCACCAGAAATCGTAGTCTTCCAGGAGAGTCGAGGAAAACTCGAGAGCTATAAAGGTAAAATCGTAGTCTGCAAGATAGTAGATCTCAGAGTTCGTAGACTTCCAGGGGAGACGAGGAAGGATCGTAGTGTGTCGAGAAGAACATCCTCAGAGCCATAGTCTGCTGAGGATGTCATGTTCAGAATCGTAGAGACAACTTGTCCACAAGCCGAGCGAGCATCTGCCAAAGCCAAGTCAAAAATCGTAGACTACACTCGGAGTCGTAGAGTCTACTGATAAATTCAGAGGCAAAAATCATAGTTGAGCAAGATCAGATAAAGACAACGAGCATAAAGACAGAAATCGTAGAGTGTCAAGATCTGATCTCAAAGTCGTAGTGTCTACACAACCCAACGCAGATTCTTAGAGTGCAAAACTAAGGCTTCAACAGATGTGCTCATAATACCAAGGCAGAATCGTAGAGCAAACATGATTCTCAACAAATGAGCACTCCCAGAATATCCAAAGTATAAAGCCTCTAGTCTAAGCTGCAAAGTTAAATCCAAACTGAAGGAAACCAGAGAGCACTCAACGAATGGCATGCAAGCTAACAAAAGATCTAAGCATCAACCCAATTAGCATTCATATTGAGTTATGAAGCTATTCAAGTTGAAGTCTTCCACAAGTTGATCAGAAGAAGAATTCAATCAAAGTAACTGACTAAGGAAAGTCAGCTAGTGCAGTGGCTGTCAAGAAAATAATAGACAATGATCTTGGAAGCAACCAGGATCGTAGTGTTTGCCAAACAAAGAAGGAACTGATGGAGTGTACACAAAGATACTGGTCAGCCTATGAAGAACAAGGCTAAAGTGATTAAGCATTGGGTCAGTCTATTGATGATAAGTGAACGGGAGATCACAAGGAGAAAGTGAGCTGGGCATGCCACAAATCTGAAGTGTCTTGCTATTCAGAAGAGGCCAGAACAAGGAACAAGCCATCAGTGTCTAAGATCAGTCGAAGCAAACAAAAGTTTTGAAGCATTGCACAAGAGAAGGAAGAGGTATTCTACATTAAAGATCAAATGAATACTCTTCAAGATCGTAGTGTTGTCTCAACCTGTCAATGAGCAACATACAACAAGACACTATGATCAGGTCCAAGAACATCTGCATCAGAATTGTAGAGTTCGGTCATTTGAAGATTAAAGCATTGGCAACAGTTCAATCTAAAGACTGATATTCGAACATTGCTAGTTGAGAGCATCGATGCAAAAGGATGGATCCTGACGTTCTAATCGAGAAGTCAGAAAGGAGAAATAAAGAATACTACTTGCCCGAGGCATCAAAGTGACATCTCTGACGGGGTAGGTGAAACAGTAGACTGTAGTATCAGACAGTCATAAAGGGGATGTCATGCCACATCTGCAGTCTACCTCAAATACCTCTAGATCTGCGAAGTAATTCAAATAACTTTCAACGGTTATATTCCAACGGGAAGATTGGGAAGGAGTATATATCAGCCAGAGCTTCAAAGATCAAGGGTTGCTAATGTTGAAAAAGTTGCTGAGGTTGGAGAGATGGTGGACTGATCAAAATAATGTAGAATAGTGAGTGACCAATGAAGGTCCGAAAGCTCACTCTACGATCCACCAAGAACACTTGGAGATAAACAGAGTAAGAAGTATAAGTGAGAGTTCTACGATGTAGAAGTGAGAGTTCTACTAAAAGATGAGTGTTCTAATCTACCAAGAAAAAGAAGAGCATCAATGTCATCTTAATGTCTATCATGGGAAGACTCTAAGTACCAGAAAGAAGAGCTTACAGTCATCTTAGCAAGTCCATCATGAGAAGGCATCAAGTATCAAGGAAGAAGATCACCAACGTTATCATGATGTCAAGCATGAGAAAGGTTCTAAGTACCTAATAGAAGAGCCTAC
This sequence comes from Panax ginseng, assembly GCA_020205605.1. Lineage (NCBI taxonomy): Eukaryota > Viridiplantae > Streptophyta > Magnoliopsida > Apiales > Araliaceae > Panax > Panax ginseng. The sequence continues at coordinate 62,470,977 of CM035135.1, forward strand.
AGTCATCTTAGAAATTCATCATGTACAGCCATCAAGTATCAAGAAGAATGATCTTCACTACAGTTTAACAAGGGATCATCAGAAGAGGTTGAGTATCTGAAGAAGCTGAGCATCATGCAACACTCAACTGCACCTCAAGGATGATCACGCCAAGCTGCTAAGTACAAAAGATGTTCAAGCTTAAAGACATCTTAGCAGCTCAGCACCAATAATAACAACAACAACAACAACAACAAGTAGCTAGGGTTTGAGGGGTCCTTGTCCGGAAGGACTAAATGAAGTTCCAAGCCTGCTGGGCTTGAAGAGTTCCAATGGAACTAGAGGAGTTCCAAGCCTACTGGGCTTGAAGAGTTCTTAGTGAACTGAAGTTCTAAGGCTACTGGCCTTGAAGGAATCTTAGTGATTCAGGGTGCAGCCCTTCCTTAGTGGAAATCCTGCTAGTTTAAAGCAGAAGAGTGGATTAGTAGCTTGAGTCTCTGAACCACTTAAAATCCCTTGTCATTTACTTTATGTCTTTTACATTATGTACATAACTGCTATAACTGCTATTATATATTAACTTCTTACAACTTAACTAACTCTAATAACAATGTATGTATGATTATGAATATATCAATGAAAGGGATCTTTTACTTATTCTGCTATGCTTGAAAAGATTCTTATGTTTGGTATATGTTAATTCATTAGAAACACAAAACAAAAGAGAAAAGTATTTGAAAATTAAAAGGATCTATTCAACCCCCCCCCCCCCTTCTAGATCTATTGTGTGCCTACTAGGAATTAATAATTGGTATCAGAGGAGGTTCTCATGCTATATTTAAAAGATAATCGATTTGAGTCTGATCCTAGGCACAAACATTGTTCTAAACTTAGTTTAGTAGTAAGTCACTTATAAATGCAGATGAGCTCACAAGTTGGAAATTTTTTGTACAGGTAAAATGTGTATATACACCTGAAGCTGCTCAGATTGGTCCATGTTCTTAAATGCCATAACAACAAGACCAATCCTTGTCCATAGTCAATCTTGTTGTCTGAAGAGCAGATATGGGAGCTCAAGAGGCATCAACAGCAAAAAGTCAAGCATCCACCAGACTGAAAGATGAAAAGGCCATATGTACTAAGAAGTACTCATTCAGATAAGAAAGAAGAATCTCTCAAATCTATATTTGGCCAACCAATAGCTGGATGTGAAATCTTGAGGACTCAAGGTTATCAAAGAACTAAGGATGTGGAGATCTCCAAGACTATGACTGATTGATCAAAGGACAATTGGAGCAACAAGATGTCAAAAGTAAAGGAAAAAGTATGCACATCAATGCCTAACCTCAGTATATAAAGTTAAATGACTATCAAGAAACTAACAATGTAAAGGTACGGTTCCTCATAAGTATAAATGTGTACATCATATTGCATCACCTTATGCACTATAACAGTATTCTATCAAGAGGCCATACTCTACCTAAAAAGTAGAAGAAAGAAAGTACACTAAAGTTGGAAACTCAAATGCTAACAAACTTTCTCTCTATCCAAGTTTTAGGTTGAAGATAACATCTTGAAAGAAGTTTGAAATAGGTCATAAGCATACCAAGGTTTAATTATTCTTAAGTGAAGTAATCTTTGCTGATGGGTTAGTATGTATGTATAAACCTATGTTCTAAGTTTTTGATAACACATAGAGTATGATCAGTTCTACAAGAGTATCTTGAAGAATCGTAGAAACTGATCACCTCCATGAATCAATCAGATACAAATAAGTGTTAGAGTAGATTCTCACTCTGTGAATATTTAAACTCTGTGAACATAACCAAGCAAATGATAAAACCATCAAAGAAAAAGAGTGTCTAGTTAAAATGGTTAATCTTATACACATGCATCATTATGCATCTTAAAATGTAATATCTAAATTGGATACATGCATGAATATGATTGGTGGTGATCAATATGATGAAATTCAAACATATGAGGAACAGGGATTTTGAAGGCTAACCTGGCAGGACCCATTTAACCATGGGTACCAAAAATAGAAATTTATCTAAACTGCAGGTACTTGGTCTATCTGACCACACTAAGGAATGATGAAGCAGAAGACTTCAGTCAAGAGGATTCAAACCAGCAGAAGGCTTAAGATATTTCAGAAATGATTCTGAAAAAATTCTTATTTGTCAAAGCCTGTGCTTGAAGATTGCTGAGCTAACATGAATGAAACTCACATGGTTGTTCATCTCTATATGGAACCAGACCATTCACCCTAAGATAAAAATGGGTCTTATATGCTCAATCATCCAAAGCATATAAGCTAAGAAGAACCCTCAAGGAACTCATCATAGAAGCAGGACTTCACAAGTACAAACCGTCGAAGGAGACTGCGTTCGTAGTTCTGTAAAAATATCGTAAAGTAATCAGTCTTGAAGATATCTACCTCTATGATCCAAGGAGGTTAAACGATGGTGATGACTTTAGTCAAAAAAAGATAAGCAAGGCTTCCTTCTAATGCACATGAAGAAAAGGAAATCACACCTCACTGAGAAGACAGTATCAACCATGGGAGAGCAGTGATCTGTTAAGAAACAACAGCACTGAAAGTATCAAAAATACACTATGAAGCAATATACTAGTTACAAAGTCCTAAAACCTTGTGGCTGATGAACCAAATGAAGATCCATAGTCAGTAGAAACGTCTCAAAACGTACTACTGATAACCTTGTCAACCATCCAACTCAAAATCATGGAGCGGGTAGGATCAAACAGCTGATCGTAATGTAAGAGCAGGAGGACACCACTATTACAGCAAATGAAAATGTCTAAAGTTGGTAGAGGAACTCCTCAGCAGAAAAGGTCAAATGAGATATCAGTGCAAATCACTTCTAAAGCTTTTCATATGGAAAGCGCCTCAGGGACAAACCTAACCCTTAGTTCAGTCTAAGAGGTTGGCCCTTCCTAAGCAACCTTATCCCAGAAGGAATGCTTAGTCAAGTTCATCTCAAGGACCAGAACAGACAACGTTCGTAGAGTAGATTCTGAAGCAAACTCAACGATCGTAGTGCAACCTTAACGATCGTAGAATAGGCTCGATGATCTCAGTCTTCCCAGAGGATACACTGGCTCATGGGGAGCTCAGAAGAACTAGACACATGCTCAACTACTCAGATTGTGTGGAGATAAGATTAGAAAGATGCCCTGCAGACTCACCTCAGAAGTTTAATGCCCAAACTATCATGAGGTACATCAGTGGTTAAGCCATGCAACTTCAAAGATGAGGATCAGTGTAAAATCAACCACTAAAGCATCTCTCAGAAGATGATCGTTAAGTCGATAAAGAAAATCATAAAGTCCATAACTACCTCAATAAGCTACTCTATGTACTGAAATAGTCAATAGTAGAAAAGTCAAATCTAAAGGACAGTCACGATGGAGGACTTATAGATGATGACTTATCAGCTACTTATAACTGTCCCATTAAGAAACGTGGAAGGAACAGTTACAAGAGGGAAATTCAAATAATTGGCAGTTTCATATTAGTGGGCTCCTCAAAATCTGCAAACTTGTCAAATCTATACCTAAGGCAAAAGCTAGCTACCTCAAAAACAGCCAAAATCTCTAAACAAGTTATCAAAAGCTATCGAACCTTTCTCTACCTCTCTTGTCCAAAACCCTAAAACTCTCTTCAAAGCCTAAATATATCAAACCTCAAGCTTCTCCCAAAGTGTATTCAGCTATCTCTCATAAGACTCCCTAAAACAAATACCCATATCCTTCGAACTCTTCAAATGGAAGATTGGCGAGTAATCACTGGCATTCAGCTCGGAGCAAAGACTTTTGAGAAATCTGGGAAAAAGTTCAGAGATGTTCTTGAACTCGTGCAGAAGACAGGATTCTCTGAATGTCTTGAGGCAAACACACGAATATATGGTGACTGGTTAAGGAGTTTCACTCAAATGCAGCCATAAATTCTGGAATCCTCTCCACCAAGGTTAAGGGTCAGATTCTGAAGCTAAATTCTTCTGACATCAATCGATGCCTAGGCCTTCCTGACCGAGATCTGAAAATCCTGGAAGAGATCAACACTAAAAAAGATAAGAAGATAATACAGTACAAAAGAAACCCTAGTCTGAAGGACATGAAGAAAAAGGAGTTTCCTGAAGAATTCGAGTTCCTTGCTGAAATAGTGGGTAAATGTATCTTATGCAAAGACACTGCACATGATACTGTGATTGACCACCAGCTAAAGATCATGTCTGCTATAGTCCTGAAGGAACACATCAACTTTGGAGCTATCCTACTTGATCAAATGTCTAAATGGCTGGATAAGGAAGAAAAGAAAAGGTTAACTGAAAAACCACTCACAAAGGTTTTTCATGGAAGGTTTTTAAGTATCATCTTGAAGAAAAAGTTGAAGAATAAATTAAGGATGATGAGGGTGAAAGTCTTAATGTTCATAAAGTAATGTCTCCACAGCTGTTTATAAACTGGAAGAAAAATCCCAAGGAAAACAAGAGGCTAATAACTACTGGAAGCAGCAACAAAGTCTCGACAAATAAGAGAAAGGCTCGAGAGGTGGAAAAAAAGCCATCCCATTTTGATAACTCTGCATCAGTAGCAGCCACACCAGCAAAGAAAAGGTCTAAGAGTGTGATTATAACGCCCCAAAATCAGGTCTATATTCACATCCGAATTCCGTACGTCACGATCCCATCATCTTCCAAAGATACATCATTATATAGCTAAATATAACAACATACATCCTCAAATCCCAAGTTCTAAAATCTTAAAACCTCTTCCATTACAAATAATGATAATTACATTATTCTTTACATCTTGTACAAGTGACTTTTATCCGCCACCAAGGATACATAATCATTCATTAAACTATTCTATAGTTTAATTCTATCATTCTATATTACAAGTCTTCGCTTGATCTTCACGCTAATTCATCTAATGAATGGCACTTCTCCTGGATACCAATCAGCTTAATCTTTCCGTGATCCTTAAGTTCTTTCTAACATCGTTCGCTGAAAATGTTTTTATTTAAAGCAAGTGTGAGCATTCAATTGCTCAACAAGTCAAAGCAGTTAAACAAACAACTTTAAGAATTAAAACATTCTTTTAAGACTTCAATAACCGAACAAAGGTTATGAAGCAGCTTGAATAATAGGAATAATCTCGATTCCTATCATTTTAAAACCTTAATCACATTCACTTTGAAATACTTTTATTCTCTACTTTCTTTCATACACATTCCGTCTGGCTAGAATCAATAGCACATGCTTAACAATAACGGTTCATGTATAAACAGAACATTCTCTTATTGAAGAGTTCAATCATAGAACAGTTCATATCATAGAAACACCGAAGTGTTCACATTGTGGCACAAGGCCTCATATATTCTAACACCTTGTACAAATATCACACATTTGCACATAGACAGAACTTCTCAAGTTCAACATCTGAGAAGTTTAGAAACTAGCATTCATTTGAAATTATGAATGAAGTTAGGAAACTTTCCTTACGCATACCACATGACTTATAGTTTACGCCCGAATCGCTTTCATTCCAATTCCTATGTAGCACATAAGGAAATAACACATATACCAATTAGTCATATACTTGACTTATGCATTGGTTTACTTTACTTTACTTCTTAGGGTTCACGTTCTAATAAACTTAGTTTACGCGACCAACTTCCTTTATCGGTTAACGGTTTCATGACATACGGAGATTTCTTACTTAATACATTCATCATCTTTGATGATTTACATTCTTATCTTCTTCTTATAACTCTCCTAGGACTCAGTACACATCGTGTCTCTGCTAGTAGTCCATATGGTACTCTGAGTGGTTTCCCACAAAAAACCAACAAACAAGTTCCCGTCTCATCTATACTACTCATAACAGTGAGTTAGACCAGTTGCCAGTTTTGTATATACCTTCGCTCTTTGAAGGAATTGTTTAGCCCAGCTCCCATATGTCAACCAACAAAGGTTACGATTGTACTAGAACCTAAACTTATCTTAACTTATCCGAACTATTAAACTATAATATTCGTTAAGTCAAATTCTTATTCCTTATGGCTTTCTGGAAACTAAATGTCATACCTCAGGATTTATTCATCATCATCTAAGTCATAAATTCTTTTGTATACTCAGAACGATCATTCCATATTCATTCTATGCTTTAATAGCGATAAACATTTTATGTTACCTTATTCTTAACTTACAACGTCCGATTAATTCGACTCGAAACGTTATCCAAGTTATAAACATTAACTCGGCTTCTTTTACATTATACGTACTTGTCTTTAATTCAGCTTCTTCATCGATCATAGGTTTAATCACTTATCTTCATTACTCTACGGTCAAACCATACACGGAGTGTAGGTCCTACCCGTTTAATATTAGCGTACTTAACCTTTACGCCAGTTCAAGTGTTCAACTCTTACATTTCATTCTAACATTCTCATCCGACTCACATTTGGCTTTCATTAATCTTCTTACCGTTCTCTACGGCTTTCTGGATACCAATCGTATCTTATTTACTACCTTCGACAACGTCTAAATCATACAACCAATGTATACTTAGAACGTTCGCCCGACGTGAATACGATTCACAAGAATTATTTACGTATTCAACATTTACATTGCTCGTCTCTTAATCTCTCATTCAACCTTTACTCAAAGTTTTAATCATTTTCAATCGTTATTCATCCCATGAACCCTATGTTCATTATTCTTTCTTAATGTCAAAGTCATACGGTTCGTTGTATGCTAAGACCGATCATTCATCGCAATAGCGTTGCGTTCACAACGTCTAAACTCTTTACGTTCATCTCTCATGACCATGACATAACATCGAAATGTTATTCATTACCCTAGTCAATCAACGTTTAAGGAATCACAATTGAAGTAATTCCCCCCGTTCGTTTATCGCGACTACGGTCCCCGAATCTTGGTTACGTAACCGCGTCTACATGCTTCGTCTTTTAATCTCATTTAATCTTTTTTTTCAACCTTCATCAAAGGTTTAATACACTTGATTAAGTGTTAAATTATTTGAATTACATATTCATATATCTTTCTTGCACATCCCCCGAGAAATTGAGCAGTTAAAATCTCATTTATGGGTATTGCCACCTCAAGACCGCATCGCTACGCCGTGCCCTTCTCTCTTTTTTTTTTCATGCGGCCAATACCCCCTGAAACCACGACTTCATGACTGCTAAGCTGAAAGCATGAAACCTAGAAAAATTTTCTAAGTCTTTTACAAGCTTGAGATGCTGATTTCGAAATCTCATAACTTCTTCGTTATAACTCGGTACGAGGATGTTCCAAAGCCATTCTCTCCCTTATCTTACGTACTTCGATTAGCCTTAGACAAAACTTCATTCTGAATCTGTTAACATGCCATTCAATTGGATTAATCTTCGCTCTTCGTTTGTTTTACGTTATTAACGTTCTTCGTTCGTTCGTCCGTAATTCGATCATCCGAACTCGGAATTCGTTCGTTCTTGAGTCCACGACTCACGTTTTATACGTTCTCTTACATTCTTATGAAACCCTATACGTTCGGGTTCATTTAGTAACTTTCTAATTCTCTTTCATCTTTTACGAAAATTTTGCCATAACTTCGTTATAGCTCAATTTTAATCCATTCTTCACAAACGTTTCTAACGTTCCTAACCAAGAAATAAGCAACAAACTTATACGCAATGGTTTTAAATTTGTCCATCAACAATGATTACCCTACGATGGTTTTAAATTTGTCCATCAACAACGTTCTTCGCGTTCTTCGCGTGTTCTTCGTGTGTTCTTCACTTTAATCGATATTTTGGATTATGATTCTACTTTTTCTTGGAATTTGATGTTATAAAACATCATTCCTTACTTATTTAACCTACTCATTCATAAGATTCATTCGAATCGCTCAAAATCCTTACGAATCTTATACTTCCTTAAGAAATTTATAAACTAAATTCCAAATTCTTATTTCTTCATTTTCTCATGATTTCAACCATATGAATTCATTCTTAACTTCATCTACCTCTTATCTTCATTAAGTTATGTTTTTGAACATATTAAACTTAAAGATAATTAGAAGAAACTAGGGTTCGGATTACCGTTCTTCTTTAATCTCCTTCCGTCGGACAAAGCGTGCACTCGACAAGTTTTTCCTCATCCTTTTCCTCTCTTCTCCCATCCAAACCCTCTCTCTCTCTCTCTCTCTCAAAGAGTAGGATTTTCAAAAGCTCAAAATAATGAACTTAAGCTTTCTATTTATAGAAAATCAAGGCTAGGGGTATTTTGGTCATTTTACCCCCTAACCTCCTTACTATTCAAAGTTTAGCCACCAAGTTTACTTGGTGGCCAAGTGGCCGCCCCACCTCCTTACATAGCTTCCCTCGGAAGCTTCGTGCTTCCATCTTTTGGGTTTCGTCCGACAGTTTTAAAAACTGCGATTCTCAGATTCCAAATATTTTTGGATATTTCGTCTTTCCTTTACCAATCAACTTTTACGTATTCTTCAGATTACCAAAAAACTGAAAAACACTTTTTGGTGTTAAGTGTTTTCCTTCATGTTTTCCCCTAACGTAGCTAAACGAGTGAAAAGTACATAACAGTATTTTTCGTCGTTTTTATTTCGTCCGATTTCTGTACGTTTTTCGAGAAAAACTTTTATCAGCTCACTTAACTTTTCATGATATATTATCGTTAAATCTTTTGACGGAATGTCATTTCGACATACCGATTAGGTTATTCAAATCCTAACCCTTAGGTTTCGTCAGGTGAATAGTGCTTATTTCGTCTTTTTCCATAGAAATATTTTTGTTCCCGAAAAATTTTCATTTTCATCTTGAAAATTCTTACTCATTCAGTCTAGCTCGTAGCCAGAATCCTCCTGATTAATAATCATTCTAGGTTATAGAACGATTAATAAACACATAGCACAAAATAGTATTAATAACATTCATTTTATTAATAACTAATTCTTTAAACTTAAATTTTGGACAATCCGATTTTTCAGGTTGTCACATTCTTCCCTCCTTAAAAAAATTCCGTCCTCGGAATTTCTTAAAACCAAACCCTTACCCGGGTCCTCACATTCTCCCCTTCTTCAAAGAATTTTATCCTCGAAATTTTAGTTAACCCTTCTTCTCAACTTCCCTTCAAAGAAGTTCTTATCTTTCATACATTCCTTACCCTTCATAACTTATCAAGAATCATGAAGTGAAAGGAATAACTAGGAATATAAGGATTCCTTTAAAACATTTCATTCTTTTGCTGAGGGGTCAAATCGACCATGAACTCTTACTAGGTTTAACAGTATTTCACCGTAAACCATTCTGACACGGTAAGTTTACAATCACAAAGAAGGTAAACCACATCTTCCATACGTAGGTGATCAACCAATCGTATAACCCCATTTCAGGGTATGTTCACCTCAGACTTAATCATTGGATTCCGCACCAAAATAATTTGGTTCGGCATAGCTCTTCAAAGAAAGCTCGATTTTCTTTTAATCATGACATACCATTCGTCTTAGCCAAATCAAGTAGCATAGACCATAACAATAAATTGGACATCAACTTGAAACATTCGTCTAGTCAACTCACTTGACATCGACCAATTCTTTTGCAATACATCAAAACGTTTCATGACATCATGATACCGCACTTTTCACAGTATGTTGAGGACTTCTTCAGTTTATAACTTCGTCATTATACATCATACCATAGCGGGTTGTTGATCCTAAGATCACTTCCAACACTAGGTTCAGTTGCATTAATAACTCCATCTTTTTACCATCTTTGCATCAAATGCATTGATGATATAAAATTCATTTTGATATTTTAAATCAATTTCGCTCAGCATCAATCAACTAGCATAGACATATCAAGAATAGTTCTTTTAAAATCCATTGGTTCCAAAAATTGAACCAATTCTTTCATTTTCCAAAACGCGCACTTCAGCACGAATTCAAGAAACTTCAAAATCTAGCATAGATAGATGACTTGGAATATCTTATCCTCCATCTTCTTTTATTGTCTTACTTGTGACAATACTTAATCTTCTCTAGCACCTTCAATGCTAAGTCTCATCGAAAATAACTCGCTTTTCGCCTACACATTCCTATACCTTAATATGTCCCATCAACTTACCACACATTATGAGTTCAGAACTTTCCACAATAATATGAGTTTAAGAACTATCCTGCATGCACCATAAGCGTCCATTCATTTGAGAAGTTCAAAAACATACCATATAATTATGAGTCACGAACTTACCATAAGTATGAGTTTCAAGAACTCAACCTACCTTATCGTTTTCTACCTATCAAGTATATACATGAGAAAAGATTCACCTTCTCATCATATACATCTTGATAAATACACCAATTTCAATGATTATCAACGTAATAAACTAAGCAGTTTGTTACACCAAGCACAAACCTCTTGCCCATACAAAGGTTCATACAACTCAGCTATCACATGAGTCCTCAATTGAAATTTTACAACTTCTAACTTTCTCTTTACTTAATACGAATTTTCTTTAATTTGTATGCTATCCTTTACAACTCAATCTGAGTTATTCTTCCCGTACTACGTCGTAGTACCATTCATTCATAACATTAGCTATAAATCATACATCGTTTAACAGCTCATCTGTTACTACAATTTACTATGATCACGTGGTGATCTCCTTATCCTTCTCTCTACGATTATAGTATTAGGTACTCATACCTAAGATTTATAACCTATCGCCTTTGATACTAACTCAGAACGCCTCAAATCCTAATCTATATTCACATCCGAATTCCGTACGTCACGATCCCATCATCTTCCAAAGATACATCATTATATAGCTAAATTAACAACATACATCCTCAAATCCCAGGTTCTAAAACCTTAAAACCTCTTCCATTACAAATAATGATTGTGACGCCCCCAAAATAGGTATACATCACCCATTTTGAGTCATCAATAACATGGTACAGAAACAACTACAACTTTATTAATACAACATATAAAATGTGAGTTTAAATACAAATATTGTTATCTATACAATATTCACACCCAAATAAGTCCTCATTACAATTATTGGTACATTATTTTACAAAAATGGTGAGGACTACTAATACAACTCTCTAGAACCATCATTCCACACCCCGACTAGAACTCGCTACATTCTCGCCTCATGAGAAGAAAAATAGAACAAAAAGGAAAAGGGTGAGCTCAACTAGCCCAGTAAAAAATATTATGACTAAAATAATATAGAACAAATTATCGTTAGTCTTCAACAGGGAAAAATCTGATAAAATACAATAGACAACAATTTTCATATCAATATTCGCAGCGAAAATAATAATTCATAGAAGAGTTACGTAGAGAATGAAATCTACTATTATCTATGAATTTAAAAGTCCATCATCAATATTTTATCCCTGTAACGTCAATCAATATACATCTTGAATCAAATATTCATCTTTGCACTACAGGCCAAAGATATTCATCAGTCGGTCATGTTCATCTCAACACATGTTCATCTTTGCACTACGGCCAAAGATATTCAAAAGAAAATCAACCATCTTTGCACTACAGGCCAAAGATATTCAGTAATCTCATCATTTAGGACTGAGGATGATGAAAAATATTTTAAAGAAAACGAATCCAGTGAAACAAAAGAATAAATATTAAGGATTCGTATTTCAAACAATCCAAGTTCAAAAATACTTCATAAATAACCGTAGTGAAGTAATATTTAAGAATGATCAAAACATAGATACAATCAAAGCTAGTATCCATAATAGATATTTTGAACAAAAAACGAAAATTTAATTTTTCTGTGAATAGTGCCGTATTCGTGAATAGTGTCGTATACGTGAATAGTGTCGTATACGTGAATAGTAACCCCGACACTAAAAGACAAGAATTTCACAAGAAAAATCTTACCAATATTCCGGCATAATGATATTAGAAGAAATAATATCATTTTTAAAAAAAATAATATCACTTACCTCGAAAAGACTGCTTTCATCGAATACTGGATATAGTGCTAAAGGGAACTTGCACCGTATAGCAACACTCAAAGTATCAAAATACTCACAAGAATGCGCTCGATAATATAGAGAGAGAAAGAGAGAGAAAACTTTAGTTTCTGGTGTGATTTTAAATTTTAACATAAGCACCCTATTTATAGGAAAATGCTTAGAACACCAAAGCAGAAAATTTAATAAAATATTAATATTATTTATTTAAATTCTTACGCCCACCTTGACCATCTGAATTCAGCCACCACTAATGACAAAAAAAACATTTTTGTTATTATAAATAATTAAAACTTTCAAAAATCAATTATTTCGGAACTTCGGAACTTCAATAATTCATAATAAATAGCCATTTTATCAGAAAAATTCAAACCTTATATCCTTTCTATAGGAAATTTCATTCTCTACAACTTTGCAAAAGAAAGTTTTTCCAAATTCCAAACAGAAATTGACCGAAATCCACATACGGACGATTTTATAGGCTATAATCAAATTTCAGTCAAGAAATGGGCCCACAGACATGTTTAACATGTTTTAAACAACTTTTGCAACAAAAATTTTCTTCCTCCTCATATATTCATATATCTCACATTCATTGTAAAAATATCACCATTATTATATTATTAAAATATAATAATATATTTAAATAAATTATTTTATCAGAAAAAATAAAATATCAATTTTTTCAACAATTGTTACTTTAAAATTTTCTCCATCTATATCCACATAAAATGAATATTTTCCTTATCATATAAATCAATAATTAATTATTCACAAATAATATTACGTAATCACAATATCGATAACCAGTGCCGCTTCCCAAGAAAGAGGGGCTTTTCAATAAAGATTTCTCCTTCATGGCAATGAATTAGGTGACCAAACCTCTCCTTAGACAAAACTTTCTAGACATTGCCAATATCATTATCTAATAATATTATTCAAATAATATGAATTATTGATTCGATAAAGGAAAATATCGTAAATGACAATTATTGAAACAACAATAATATAAAATATCAACGTAGCAATTATTGAATCAATAAAATAAAATATTGAATAATAATTATCGCAACAATTATTGAGTAGTGCCTTCTTACATAAGAATCAATAATTGGTGCAATACTGCATCTACCTTGTGTTTTAACCACCGTATATTCCAAACAAGATTAATCTATGAATAACTACGTTGTTATTTATAAACAACTTATATTTGTCGCTTTTTCATCCAATCGCTTTCAAGCTATGGGGCCCATATTGGTTAACGTCGTACGTATTTAATATTCCCCGATGCAAAGAAGAATATTCCACGACCAAACTAATATTCCCCGACAACAATGTATATTTTATAACCACTTGCTTATTTGAAATATTTGCGTATTTTACCCATAACTAACCACATTAATCAAATCAACCCTTACTATTTCAAAATAATAAATAGATGAAATTTAATTTCATTTATAATAAGTTGGGGTCTTACAATGATAATTACATTATTTTTTACATCTTGTACAAGTGACTTTTATCCGCCACCAAGGATACATAATCATTCATTAAACTATTCTATAGTTTAATTCTATCATTCTATATTACAAGTCTTCGCTTGATCTTCACGCTCATTCATCTAATGAATGGCACTTCTCCTGGATACCGATCAGCTTAATCTTTCCGGGATCCTTAAGTTCTTTCTAACATCGTTCGCTGAAAATGTTTTTATTTAAAGCAAGTGTGAGCATTCAATTGCTTAGCAAGTCAAAGCAGTTGAACAAACAACTTTTAGAATTCAAACATTCTTTTAAGACTTCAATAACCGAACAAAGGTTATGAAGCAGCTTGAATAATAGGAATAATCTCGATTCCTATCATTTTAAAACATTAATCACATTCACTTTGAAATACTTTTATTCTCTACTTTCATTCATACACATTCTGTCTGGCTAGAATCAATAGCACAGGCTTAACAATAACGGTTCATGTATAAATAGAACATTCTCTTATTGAAGAGTTCAATCACAGAACTGTTCATATCATAGAAACACCGAAGTGTTCACATTGTGGCACAAGGCCTCATATATTCTAACACCTTGTACAAATATCACACATTTGCACATAGACAGAACTTCTCAAGTTCAACATCTGAGAAGTTTAGAAACTAGCATTCATTTGAAATTATGAATGAAGTTAGGAAACTTGCCTTACGCACAGTTACAACTTATAGTTTACGTTGAACTGCTCATTCCAATTCCTATTAGCACATAAGGAAATAACACATATACCAATTAGTCATATACTTGACTTACGCATTGGTTTACTTTACTTTACTTCTTAGGGTTCACGTTCTTATAAACTTAGTTTACGCGACCAACTTCCTTTTTACCTAAGTTAATTCGGCTTCATGACATACTTGAGATGTCTTACTTAATACATTCATCATCTTTGATGATTTACATTTTTATCTTCTTCTTATAACTCTGCTAGGACTCAGTACACATCGTGTCTCTGCTAGTAGTCCATATGGTACTCTGAGTGGTTTCCCACAAACAACCAACAAATAAGTTCTCGTCTCATCTACACTGCCCATAACAGTGAGTTAGAACGGTTGCCAGTTTTGTATATACCTTCGCTCTCTGAAGGAATTGTTTAGCCCAGCTCCCATATGTCAACCATCAAAGGTTACGATTGTACTAGAACCTAAACTTATCTTAACTTATCCGAACTATTAAACTATAATATTCATTAAGTTAAATTCTTATTCCTTATGGCTTTCTGGCAACTAAATGCCATACCTCAGGATTTATTCATCATCGTCTAAGTCATACAGTCTTTTGTATACTCAGAACGATCATTCCATATTCATTCTATGCTTTAATATCGATAAAAGTTTTACGTTACCTTATTCTTAACTTACAACATCCAATTAATTCGACTCGGAACGTTATCCAAGTTATAAACATTAACTCGACTTCTTTTACGTTATACGTATTTATCTTTAATTCAGCTTCTTCATCGATCACAGGTTTAATCACTGATCTTCATTACTCTATGGTCAAACCATACACGGAGTGTAGGTCCTACCCGTTTAATATTCGCGTACACTTAACCTTTACGCCGGTTCAAGTGTTCAACTCTTACATTTCATTCTAACATTCTCATCCGACTCACATTCGGCTTTCATTAATCTTCTTACCGTTCTCTACGGCTTTCTGGATACCAATCGTATCTTATTTACTACCTTCGACAACGTCTAAATCATACAACCAATGTATACTTAGAACGTTCGCCCGACATGAATATGATTCACGGAATAGTTTACGTATTCAACGTTTATGTTGCTCGTCTCTTAATCTCTCATTCAACCATACTCAAAGTTTTAATCATTTTCTATCGTTATTCATCCCATGAACCCTATGTTCATTATTCTTTCTTAATGTCAAAGTCATATGGTTCGTTGTATGCTAAGACTGATCGTTCATCGCAACAGCGTTGCGTTCACAGCGTCTAAATGCTTTACGTTCATCTCTCATGACCATGACATAACATCGAAATGTTATTCATTACCCTAGTCAATCAACATTTAAGGAATCACAATTGAAGTAATTCCCCACATTTGTTTATCGCGACTACGGTCCCCGAATCTTGGTTACGTAACCCGCGTCTACAGGCTTCGTCTTTTAATCTCGTTTAATCTTTTCGTTCAACCATCATCAAAGGTTTAATACACTTGATTAAGTGTTAAATTAGTTGAATTACATATTTATATATCTTTCTTGCACATCCCCCGAGAAATTGAGCAGTTAAAATCTCATTTATGGGTATTTCCTGACCGAAGCCATGGCGCCCATGGCCGTGCTTCTCTCTCTTCTTTTCTTTTTTGCATTTCAAGCATGAAACCTAGAAAAAATTTCTAAGTCTTTTACAAGCTTGAGATGCTGATTTCGAAATCTCATAACTTCTTCGTTATAACTCGGAACGAGGATGTTCCAAAGCCATTCACTCCCTTATCTTACGTACTTCAATTACCCTTAGACAAAACTTCATTCTGAATCTGTTAACATGCCATTCAATTGGCTTAATCTTTGCTCTTCGTTTGTTTTATGTTATTAACGTTCTTCGTTCGTTCGTCCGTAATTCGGTCATCTGAACTCGAAATTCGTTCGTTCTTGAGTCCACGACTCACATTTTATACGTTCTCTTACAATCTTATGAAATCCTATACGTTCGGGTTCATTTACTAACTTTCTAATTCTCTTTCATCTTTTACGAAAATTTCGCCATAACTTCGTTATAGCATAATTTTAATCTGCTCTTCACGAATGTTTCTAACGTTCCTAACCAAGCAATAAGCAACTAACTTATACGCAATGGTTTTAAATTTGTCCATCAGCAACGATTACCCTACGATGGCTTTAAATTTGTCCATCAACAATGTTCTTCTCGTTCTTCGCGTGTTCTTCGCTTTAATCGATATTTTGGATTACGATTCTAGTTTTTCTTGGAATTTGATGTTATAGAACATCATTCCTTACTTATTTAACCTACTCATTCATAAGATTCATTCGAATCGCTCAAAATCCTTACGAATCTTATACTTCCTTAAGAAATTTATAAACTAAATTCCAAATTCTTATTTCTTCATTTTCTCATGATTTCAACCATATGAATTCATTCTTAACTTCATCTACCTCTTATCTTCATTAAGTTATGTTTTTGAACATATTAAACTTAAATAAAATTAGAAGAAACTAGGGTTCGGATTACCGTTCTTCTTTAATCTCCTTCCGTCGAACAAAGCGTGCACTCGGCAAGCTTTTCCTCATCCTTTTCCTCTCTTCTCCCATCCGAACCCTCTCTTTCTCTCTTTCAAAGAGTAGGATTTTCAAAAGATCAAAATAATAAACTTAAGCTTTCTATTTATAGAAAACCAAGGCTAGGGGTATTTTGGTCATTTCACCCCCTAACCTCCTTACTATTCAAAGCTTAGCCACCAAGTTTACTTGGTGGCCAAGTGGCCGCCCCACTTCCTTACGTAGCTTCCCTTGGAAGCTTCGTGCTTCCATCTTTCGGGTTTCGTCCGACAGTTTTAAAAACTGCGATTCTCGGAATCCAAATATTTTTGGATATTTCGTCTTTCCTTTACCGATTAACTTTTACGTATTCTTCGAATTTCCAAAAAACTGAAAAACACTTTTTGGTGTCAAGCGTTTTCCTTCATGTTTTCCCCTAACGTAGCTAAACGAGTGAAAAGTACATAACAGTACTTTTCGTCATTTTTATTTCGTTCGATTTCTGCACATTTTTCGAGAAAAACTTTTATCGGCTCACTTAACTTTTCATGATATATTATTGTCAAATCTTTCAAAGGAATGTCATTTCGACATATCGAACTCTCGAAACAACTTAGGTTATTCAAACCCTAACCCTTAGATTTCGTCGGGTGAATAGTGCCTATTTCGTCTTTTTCCCCAAAAATATTCTTGTACCCGGAAAATTTTCATTTTCGTCTTGAAAATTCTTACTTGTTCAGTCTAGCTCGTAGCCAGAATCCTCCCGATTAATAATCATTCTAGGTTATAGAACGATTAATAAACACATAGAACAGAATAGTAATAATGAAATTCATTTTATTAATAACTAATTCTTTAAACTTAAATTCTGGACAATCCGATTTTTCGGGTTGTCACAGTGATGAATACAGAGGCTCCACCAAGAAGTCTCTCCACTGACAACAAGAGAAATGGAGCAGGAGAGGAACGAGCATCAAATGCAGAAACCCCAAAGAGAAGAAGGAGTAACAGATTACTCCAAGAGCCATCCAAAAAGAAAACAAAGGTGATAAAGAAATCAGCCCCAGTTCCCCAAGAAAGTCCATCCAACAAAGAAGAGGACATAGAGTCAGAAGATGTGAAGGGAACTGAAAGCTCTAAGATTGAACCCTCAAAGAGTAAGTCCAACAATGAAGAAAAAGCTAAGTCTATGAAAGAAATAGCCAACTTCGATGGTGAAGAAGAATATGCAAGCCGTATGGCTAACTCTCAAAGCATCCACTATGATGATGAAGAAAGGTTGCAAGTTGACACAACTGCATCTCCTACTGCAAATGCTCCAACAAGCTCAAAAAATATTGAGTCCGAAGAAGAAGGACATGCCCATGCTAATGTTGAACATCAAGGAAGCTTATCTGATGATTCAAAGGCTTCAGATTCTGAAGAAGAAGAAAAGTCTAACTCTCCTATAGCTGAACCTCCAAGGAGAAGAAAGAGCAACAAACTACTTGCTAAATCTATCCCAAAGAAGCAAGGTGAACACTCTATTGTAATCATTGAATTAAGTGATGATAAGTCTGAATCCAATGGAGAAGATGATGAAGAATGTTCCAGTAATGAAAATCAGAAGGAATGATTCACTGACAAATCATATGAAAGAAGTCTGCATGACTCAAGCTCAGGAGGTGAAGAGATTGAGGAATTAGAGGAATCAGCAGACCATTATCCAGTCCTCTCTCCAGCAAAAATTAGCAGAAGAATAGTGGTGGAAGTTTTTGATGAACCACCAGTTGAACCAGCAGGAAGATGGATAAGCCATGGAAACGAACAACTCATAGTTGTAAGAATGACTACAGATGAGGTACTTAACAACTGGAAAAATATGGAGTTAGATTGCATAACAATACTGTACAATTCTGAAGATCTTCTGATGAGATGGTTCTTCTCGTGGATGCCTTGGTTAAAAGCGCATACTGATAAAGATGGGAGCTACTTCAGCTAGTGTTACTAAAAGTTTCCGAACTTGGAGCTGGTATCTCAAAACTTTCCAAGAGTAAAGGAGTTTGCAACCAAGATGATCAAAGAACAACCTCACTACAAAGTCTACCGGCATACTAAAAATGACTACATTCCCTACGATTGTAGAGTGGGTTCTGATGGAAGAAGGAGTATGCCCAAGTGGATGACCATAGAGTCCATTCACTCTACTAATGAAGATGTTCAAGTTCAGTTTGAGAAGCTTCCCTCTGACCAAACATAGTTCTCTGATATTCCTTCATCCTCCAACAGTGATTGGCACTCAACGATTTATCAGATTCTCAATGCTTTCGAAAATCTATCTAAAAATTAAAATCGTGGAGTCCAGTCTGGTGTTCAAAAGAAGCCTACCCAACCACATGACCAAACTCCTACGGAGCAGGAGTTACTGAGGAATATTGATGAGTTGGTCAAGCAGATTTCCATCATCACTAAAGAGGCAAAGATGTTGACCGAAGGAGGCAATGCAGTTCAAGACAGACTTCAAGCAACCATGTCTGATATATCTCTCAAAATCAAAGAGAGATATCAAATCTATCTAAAGGCTATAAAAGATCAAAAGGCAGAAGCTCTACGAGCATAGAAGGTAAATGAAGAGCAAATCCAATCCCTCTGTGACAAGATTGACAATCTAAATCAGTCTCTCACCCTACAAATTGAGCTGAACCAACAAGAATTAAAGATGGAGATTGGTAACTCATCTTACCTAACGGAGCAACTTATGTCCAAAATGGAGCAACTCTCACAAGTGATTTATGACAAAAAGGGGGAGGAAAAGAGGCATGGAAAACGGCACTCAAAGAGGAGTAAGGCAAAAAGGATGAAGTCAGAAAAGGAGAAGAAGAAGATAGCAGCAGCAGCAGAAGAAGAAGAGTCATCATCTGAGGGGGAGCCAAAGGATGGTGATCCCATGAATACAAAGTTTGAGGGGGAGCCAGAAAAAGAAGAAGAGCATGAATCTGAGGAGGAGCAGAGAAAAGAAATGAAGTCACCATCTCAGGGGGAGAAGGAGCAAAAAAACTCAGTAGAAAAGTAGCTGATCAATAGACATCCTAGAAACACATATGAAGCCAAAAAGGTACATCTCCATCTAGTTAGGTATGTTCTGGATCCAGGATGTTAAGTGTCATAAGTTTATGTAATTCCATATTATTATTAATGACATTCATGATTATCTGTTTTAGAAATACAGCTGCTCACTGTATATAAGATTCATTCATCTCATGTATATGCACTAATTATTTTTTTCATAATCAAAATGGGGGAGATTGTTAGGAATAAGCATGTGAATGATATTCCTATTATTATATGATTTGATTATGATATAAATGAATGAATATGCAAAAATGCTTGCATCAAGAAAAGATATAAATTCCTTTAATATATAATAGGAACATATGTACAAGGACTTAGAATGAATTGATCAAAGTTTGTTAGGTTGATCCTACATAAGCAAAACATCTTTGTAAAGTCATTAAAAAGAAATGATGTACAAGGACTATAAATATAAAAAGATCAAGCTTGTTAGGTTGATCTTATAATGTAATAGATAGGCTTGTATGATCGTCGAGCACTTCACCAGAAATCGTAGTCTTCCAAGAGAGTCGAGAAAAACTCGAGAGCTATCAAGGTAGAATCGTAGTCTGCAAGATAGTAGATCTCAGAGTTCGTAGACTGCCAGGGGAGACGAGGAAGGATCGTAGTATGTCGAGAAGAACATCCTTGGAGCCATAGTCTGTTGAGGATGTCATGTTCAGAATCGTAGAGACAGCCTGTCTACGAGCCGATCGAGCATCTACCAAAGCCAAGTTAAGAATCGTAGACTACACTCAGAGTCGTAGAGTCTACTAATAAATTCAGAGGCAGAAATCGTAGTCAAGCAAGATCAGATGAAGACAACGAGCATAAAGATAGAAATCGTAGAGTGTCAAGATCTAATCTCGGAGTCGTAGTGTCTGCACAACCCAAGGAAAATTCTTAGAGTGCAGAACTAAGGCTTTAACAGATGTTCTCACAATGCCAAGGCAGAATCATAGAGCAAACACGATTCTCAACAAATGAGCACTCCCAAAATATTCAAAGTATGAAGCCTCTAGTCTAAGCTGAAAGTTAAATCCAACCTGAAGGAAACCAGAGAGCACTCAACGAATAACATGCAAGCTAACAGAAGATCTAAGCATCAACCCAATCAGCATTCAGATTGAGTTGTGAAGCCATTCAAGTTGAAGTCTTCCATAAGTTGATCAGAAGAAGACTTCAATCAAAGTAACTGACTAAGGAAAGTAAGCTAGTGCAGTAGCTGTCAAGAAAATAGTAGACAACGATCTTGGAAGCATCCAGGATCGTAGTGTTTGCCAAAAAAAAGAAGGAACTAATAGAGTGTACACAAAGATACTGGTCAGCCTATGAAGAACAAGGCTAAAGTGATTAATCATTGGGTCAGTCCATTGATGATAAGTGAACGGGAGATCACAAGGAGAAAGCGAGCTGGGCATGCCACAAATCTGAAGTGTCTTGCTATTCAGAAGAGGCCAGAACAAGGAACAAGCCATTAGTGTCTGAGATCAGTCGAAGCAAACAAAAGTGTTGAAGCACTGCATAAGAGAAGGAAGAGGTGTTCTACATTGAAGATCAAATGAATACTCTTCAAGATCGTAGTGTTGTCTCAACATATCAACGAGTAACATTCAACAAGACACTATGATCAAGTCCAAGAACATCTGCATCAGAATCGTAGAGTTCGGTCATTTAAATATTGAAGCATTGGCAACAATTCAATCTGAAGACTGAAATTCGAACATTGCTAGTTGAGAGCATCGATACAAAAGGACGGATCCTGACGTTCTAATCGAGAAGTCAGAAAGGAGAAATAAAGAATACTACCTGCCCGAGGCATCAAAGTGACATCTCTGACGGGGTAGGTGAAACAGTAGACTGTAGTGTCAGACAGTCATAAAGGGGATGTCATGTCACATCTGCAGTCTACCTCAAATACCTCTAGATCTGCGAAGAAATTCAAATAACTTTCAACGGTTATATTCCAACGAGAAGATTGGGAAAGAGTATATATCAGCCAGAGCTTCAAAGATCAAGGGTTGCTAATGTTGAAAAAGTTGTTGAGGTTGGAGAGATGGTGAACTGATCAAAATAACGTAAAATAGTGAGTGACCAATGAAGGTCCGAAAGTTCACTCTACGATCCAACAAGAACACTTAGGGATAAACAGAGTAAGAAGTAGAAGTGAGAGTTCTACGATGTAGAAGTGAGAGTTCTACTATAAGAAGAGTGTTCTAAACTGCCAAGAGAAAGAAGAGCATCAATGTCATCTTGATGTCTATCATGGGAAGACTCTAATTACCAGAAAAAAAGAGCTTACAGTCATCTTAGCAAGTCCATCATGAGAAGGCATCAAGTATCAAGGAAGAAGATCACCAACATCATCATGATGTCAAACATGAGAAAGTTTCTAAGTACCTAACAGAAGAGCCTACAGTCATCTTAGAAATTTATCATGTGCAGCCATCAAATATCAAGAAGAATGATCTTCACTGCAGTTCAACAAGTGATCATCAGAAGAGGTTGAGTATCTGAAGAATTTGAGCATCATGCAACACTCAACTGCACCTCAAGGATGATCACGCCAAGCTGCTAAGTACAAAAGATGTTCAAGCTTAAAGACATCTTAGCAGCTCAGCACCAACAACAATAACAAGTAGCCAGGGCCTGAGGGGTCCTTGTCCGAAAGTACTAAATGAAGTCCAAGCCTGCTGGGCTTGAAGAGTTCCTAGGGATTTAGAGGAGTTCCAAGCCTACTGGGCTTAAAGAGTTCTTAGTGAACTGAAGTTCCAAGGCTGCTGGCCTTGAAGGAATCTTAGTGATTTAGGGTGCTGCCCTTCCTTAGTGGAAATCCTGCTAATTGAAAGCAGAAGAGTGGATTAGGAGCTTAAGTCTCTGAACCACTTAAAATCCCTTGTGTCATTTACTTTATGTCATTTACATTATGTACCTAACTACTATAACTGTTATGTATATATTAACTGCTTACAACTTAACTAACTCTAATAACAATGTATGTATGATTATGAATATATCAATGAAGGCGATCTTTTACTTATTCTGTTGTGCTTGAAAAGATTCTTATGTTTGTCATATGCTAATTCATTATCAACACAAAATAAAAGAGAAAAGTATTTGAAAATTAAAAGGATCT
Organism: Panax ginseng; assembly: GCA_020205605.1. Lineage (NCBI taxonomy): Eukaryota > Viridiplantae > Streptophyta > Magnoliopsida > Apiales > Araliaceae > Panax > Panax ginseng. The sequence continues at coordinate 62,494,020 of CM035135.1, forward strand.
ATTCAACCCCCCCCCCCCCCCACCCCTTCTAGATCTACTGTGTGCCTACTGGGAACTAACATACATCACTACGAAAATCAAAATAAATATTAAACATGATAAATGAGTTCAAAGAGTTCAAGTTATTGTATTCTAAATATCAAAATAAACTATGATATGAACTTCACTAAGATCAAAGTATTGAGACAATATTCGAAATCAAAATGAGAAGAAAATTAAACGAACAAACTAAAATTAAAGAGTATCGTTGAATGAGTACGGAATCCGTACTTGGATTAAGCAATATAATACCTAAAATTTAAATAAGATTATGTTAATCTTCTTCAAGTCGATCTAATAAAATAAAATAAAACTTTATTACAAATCTAGTCATTAATATCATGATACCGGTAAATTTATTATTAAGTAATTGTTATAACTTTTAATAGCAAAATGATTCAGTTTGATTTAATATATAAAAATCTCAAAACAGTTTATAAGTTTAATCATTATAATTAGTTAATTACTAAAATATTTTACATACTAACTTTACCAACCAGGCTTTTTGCATCCCAGATTACTAAACAACCCAAGTCTTCATATACTTGCCTATCATTACAGTTTATATAAAGTATGCATATTTTATTAATAAATAATAATATAAATTTTAATTCATATAACATATATAATGCCTTAAACAATTCCAGCAAAGCCAATACTTTTACTATTTAGAATCCAAACAACAGCAATAATAAGGTTTGGTGCAAAAAAAAATTAATCATATATAGGTGCACGAAATTCAAAGTCACTCTTCCTTTAATTGTACTGATCTATGTTTACATATCTTACATAGCAAAAAAAAATCCAACAGATCCTACTCATAACCAATATGATTAGCAAAAAAAAATTCAATAAAAGGTTAATTTACCTTCACTTGTCAACTCCCTTTTTCCTTCTATTAATGATGTCGTCGCTTCTATCTTCCTCTCTTCTTTCTTTTATCAGACGAATAAAGAAGCGTACAACGTATAGAATTTTAAGTTTTTTTTTATTTTATTATTATTATGTTTTATTAATTTTTCAAATTTTAATAGGATTAGATATTACCTATATATAAATTAAACCCAATCTAATTTTAAGGCCCAATTTAATGAAATCTCTTACTTATTTTAGTCCACATAAATTAAAAACAATATTTTACCCAAACATAAAAAAGCCTAATTAAAATATTTAAAAATATAAAATTAAATGTCATTTATTTATTTATTGGGTATTACATCACATACCCCTTAAAAAGGATTCTGTCCCCGGAATCAAAATAATGAACGTACCTAATTATCAAAAAGATGCAGATACTCCGCTCGAATAGACTCCTCAATCTCCCAAGTGGCTTGCTCCTCACAAGTAAGATCCAAAATCGTCTTGACGATCCAAAACCGTATCAGCTTGCTCCTCACAAGTAAGATCCTCCTGAATCTTATCGAATGGATATTGTACCACATGCAACGGATGATAATGATAACTCCTCAACACCGACACATGGAACACATTGTGCACATGAGCTAGCTGTGGAGGCAAAGCTAACTGATATGCAATTTCACCAACCCTCTCCAAAATCTCAAATAGGCTAATATAACATGGACTAAGTTTCCCTTTCAACTCAAATCGTCGAATGCACTTCCAAGGAGAAACTTTTAGAAACACATGCTCACCAGGTTCAAATTCTAAAGTCCTCCTATACTTATCAGTATAATACTTCTGCCGTGATCAAGCCGACTTCAATTTCTCCTTAGCCACCGCTACCTTCTTCGTAGTGATTTGGACTAACTCAGGCCCTTCTATGGCCCTTTCACCAACCTCATCCCAACAAGTCGGTGCCCGACACTTTCTACAATATAACGCCTCAAAAGGAGCCATTCTAATACTTCCATGCCAGCTGTTGTTATAAGCAAACTCAACTAAGCTCAAGTAATCATCCCAATTACCCGACCACTCAAAAGCACAAGATCTCAACATGTTTTCTAACGTCTGAATAGTCCTTTCGGATTTCCCATCAGTTTGCGGATGAAAAGAAGTACTAAAGTTGAGCCGAGTGCCCCATGCTCATTGAAACCCTTTCCAAACCCATGAAGTGAATCATGGGTCCCGATCTGAAACAATAGACACCAGAGTACCATGAAGTCTAACAATCTCCTGCTAAAATATTTATGCCAACCTATCCACTGAATAACCCTCATAGATAGCTAAAAAGTGTGCCAATTTGGTTAGTCGGTCCACCACTACCCAAATGGCATCATTCTTCTTGAAAGTCTTTGGCAAACCAGTAACAAAATCCATCGTGATATCCTCCCACTTCCACACTGGAATGTCTAACTATTGCAGCAAACCACTAGCTCGTTGATGTTCTATCTTCACTTGTTGACAAGTGAGGCACTTCCCAACATATTCAGCCACGTCTCGTTTCATCCTATTCCACCAAAAATTCTTCTTCAAATCCCTATACATCTTTGTAGAACCCGGATGAATAGAAAATGGCGAACTATGAGCCTCAACCAACACCGCCTCCCAAATGATTGGATCCGACGGTACACACAAACGCTCACCCAACCAAATCACACCGTGATCATCAATACGAAACTCAGGCTGCTTGCCCTCCTCCAGATTCTGCGCCATACTCCACAATTCCCCATCTTCCTTTAGAGCTTCTTTGAACCGCAAGATAAGAAAGGGCTCCACTCTCATACCCGCCAAATGCCCATTTGAACCTCCTATATACAACTCCAACTCGAGTCGTTCCATATCCGAAATAAGCTGAGGTTGTGTAATAAAGGCTGATACACTCCCTAAACTCTTTCGGCTAAGAGCATCTGTAACCACATTTGCCTTCAATGGGTGATACTTAATTCTAGCATCATAATCCTTTAGAAGCTCCAACCAATGCCTCTGCCTCATATTGAGCTCCTTCTGAGTGAAAATATATTTAAGACTTTTGTGATCGGTAAAGATATCACAAGTCTCTCCATACAAATAATGCCTCCAAATCTTTAGGGCAAAGATCACCATTGCCAACTCCAAATCATGTGTGGGGTAATTCACCTCGTAAGGTTTAAGCTTCCTAAAAGCATAAGCAATCACCTTACCGTGTTGCATCAAAACACAACCCAAGCCCTTCTTAGAAGCATCACTACAAATCTAGTAACCTCCTGTCCCCGACGGCAATGCAAGTATAGGAGCTGTCATAAGTCGTTTCTTCAATTCCTCGAAACTCTTCTTATGCTCCTCATTCCACACAAACTCCGTGCACTTTCTCATCAACTGAGTCAATGGTAAGGCAAGCAAAGAGAATCCTTCCACAAATCGCCAATAATACCTTGCCAAACCCAAAAAACTCCTAATCTCCGTCACCGTAGTAGCTCTTGGCCATTTAATGATAGCCTCAACCTTCGCAGGATCTACCTTAATGCCATCAACAGAAACAACATGTCCCAAAAATGTGACCTGCTCCAACCAAAACTCGCATTTAGAGAATTTAGCATATAGTTTCTCTTTCTGCAAAATCTCCAACACTATGCGAAGATGCTCCTCATGCTCTTCCTTAGACTTGGAGTAAACCAAAATTTCATCAATAAAGACAATAACAAATTGGTCCAAATACTCTCTAAACACCCGATTCATCAAATCCATAAACACCACCGGAGCGTTAATCAACCCGAATGGCATCACTAAAAACTCGTAATGCCCATATCGAGTGCGAAAAGCTTTCTTAGGGATATCCTCATCCCTCATCCTTAACTGATGATAGCCCGACCTCAAGTATATCTTCAAAAAATACTTTGCCTCTTGAATTTGGTCAAATAAGTCATCAATCCTTGGCAATGGATACTGACTCCTGATGGTAATCTTGTTTAACTCCCTGTAGTCTATGCACAGCCTCATAGACCCATCCTTCTTCTTCACAAACAAAACTGGAGCACCCCACGGTGAAACACTCGGGCAAATCACACCATGATCTAATAGCTCCTACAACTGTTCCTTCAACTCCAGCAACTCTAACGGTGTCATCCTATACGGTGCCTTAGAGATAAGCTCCACACCAAGAATAAGCTCAATAGCAAACTCCACTTCCCGCTATGGTGGCAACCCTGACAACTCCTCATGAAACACATCGGAAAAGTCATGAACAATTGGAACATCCTTAATACGAGACTCACCCTTAGAGGTATCCTTCACAAACTCTAAATACCCCTTACAACCCTTTACCACCAACTTCCCAGCCTTCAAAGCTGAAATCAACTTCACCACCCTACTCGGCTGTGAACCCTGAAACATGAACTCCGGAGACTTTACATCTCCAAATATAACCTTCTTCGCCTGACAATCGATAGTGGCATGATGTTTATCCAACCAGTCCATCCCAAGAATGACATCAAAATCATGCATACACATCGGAAGAAGATTAGCCCTATGAATCTTATCCCCAAAACTGATCGCACACCCTCGATACAAATCAGAAATAACAACAGAAGTCCCCATCGGGTAGCAATAGACATAACATAATCTAATAATTGAGATGGCACACCCAGGTGCCGAACAAAAGACTGAGCAACAACAGAATGAGTAGAATCCGTATCAAACAAAATAGAGCCTCGCGATTGCCAACTAAAAGAGTGCCGAAGCAATTACAAGCGCTTTTTGCACCGGTTATACGTCAAAGCAAATACTCGACCACCCTGACGCTGACCTCCATTTCCACCATTATCACCACCTCCACCATTTCCACATGGCCTGGTACAATCCCTAGCAATATGACCCATCTGTCCACACAAGAAGCATGCATCGGTGAGTCTGTGGCACTACCTCCGCAGATGATTAGCCCCACAAGTAGCACAAGGAGCTATCAGAATGAGATTTGGGTTACCCCCGCCAGTTGGTCTCGGATAACGACCCTGATTCTGTCCCTGCTGGCAATTCTGCCACTACTGATGATTTTAACTATGCCAAGGTAATTGAAGCTGACAATTCTGCCCTTGCTGAGGCATCTGCTGATAACCCCTGTTTTGATTCTGGCCATGCCACTGCCCCTGCTGGCCACCACGGTTCCTGTTCCACTGACCACCTTGATTCTTCCCATGCTGACCCGAAGTTTGACCCTATTGGTCATCTCTGTCCCTTTTTCGACTCCCTTCTAATTTAGAAGACCGAAAGTCCTGTCACTCCATCTTAATATTTTTGGCCGCATTAGCCACTGCTGACACATCTGCAAACTTTATGTTAATGAGATGATGTCGATACCTATAATGAATTCGCTACTTAAACTTCTCTGCATGTTCTGCTGCAGTCCCTGCTGAGGTTCCCGCACAGCCTGCCAACCTGGTGAACCTCATCATAAAATATGTGATGGACTCATCATCTTTCTGCCAAATAGAAAGATATTCTCTGGCATAGGCCTCCTTATCAGCAGCTAGAAAGTACTGCTGATAAAAGACCTCACAAAACTATGCCCAGCTAAGTGTCTCAACATAACCATTACCCTTTGTTACTTTCGTCGCCTTCCACAACCTCTGTGCATCCCCTTCCAACTTGTAGGCAGCAAGTAACACTCTCTGATTATCTGAGCACCCCAACACATCAAAGATCTTCTCTAAGTGGGCAATCCAATTCTCTACCTCAATTGGAGTCAGAGCTGAACTGAATGAATGTGGTTTCTGCTTCTAAAACCTTTCCAACTATACATACATCGGAACCACCGGATGATCATGACCATCCACATTCCCTTCCTCAACATTTGCATAGTGACCATTATTTCCTGGATTCTCTTGTTCAGGAATTTATGGCAGCGGCTGTTGCATTGCATGTACAACCTATGCCACCAACTGAGGTAAAGCCTGATTCACCGCCTGATTCACCAAGGTAGCCAATTGAGCATTAATCTGATCATTATGTTGCTTATTAGGCTGACCCTCACATCTTCCCTTATTATTGCCTCGCCTTCCAGCAACTCTAGCGGATCTACGAGCCATCTAAGAAAGAGATCACGAATATAAACAAAGTAGATAAGAGACAAATTCGAATATAGATGATATGATAGTGAATGTAAAATCAAATGAACAAAAAAACCTAACCCGTGCCTACCCATAACTCACAGGTCAAACCTAAATAGGTTTTCTATAAGAAAGAACCTAAGCTCTGATACCAACTCTATAACACCTCCTTTCCGAAATAGAAAGAGATGTTATTCAAAACACAACAAAACTGACGAATATATAACAAGGCTCTAAACCACAAAAGAATAATCTCGTAATAATTAAATGTCAAAAGACAAACCATAATAAATGTCACACTGGCCCAAACCATAATCTAAAATAATTATTACAATTCTGAATAAACTGACATATCAAGCCTAAATAGAATATCTCTAAACCATTAGAATGAAGGGAGCTCTCATCACACTTGCCCTTGATCCCCATGATTACCTGCCGGAAGTAAAACACAGCATGAGCCAAATGCCCAGTACAAATATACAATACAAATAATGAATCGAAATAACTAACTCAATTTAATGAACTGAACTGAAATGAACAAAACTAACATAAAGAAATAATAGGCTGAATCAAATGGCTGGGTGTTATTTTATACCGAGCTCAAAACAAATAGTAATATACCTTGCCACACAGGAAAGTCAAATAATGCCACACATGCAATCAAAATAATGCCACACAGGCATAATATACATCGAACCGGCTGGATCCAGATGCATGCAAATCGGAAGGCGTGTTTAGCACAAACATCACTAATCCGCATGAGCATGCGATGTATCGTAAAACTAGGGTCGACCCATACGCCTCCACAACAAAACACCAAATGGTCGGCTCCCCAACGAGCACAAAAAAACTAGAGACGTCGTGGATCGATCACACAGATTACGGAAGGTGTCATGCCTCGGTGCCAAAAGGACATGCATATGGTACCCCCACCGGTGGTTATATCTCAGGCATACCCTACGGTATATTCTAACAAAAATACCATGTCACAACACATGCGACATAATATCAACACAAATGGGTTTTAACGTGTACATGTTAAATTGAACGAATCATCAACACAAGTCTCCAAAAATATACTAACATGTACATCACTACGAAAATCGAAATAAATATTAAACATGATAAACGAGTTCAAAGAGTACAAATTATGATATTCTAAATATCAAAATAAACTATCATATGAACTTCACTAAGATCAAAGTATCGAGACAATATTCGAAATCAAAACGAGAAGCAAAACGAACAAACTAAAATTAAATAGTATCGCTGAATGAGTACGGAATTCGTACCTGTATTAAGCAATGTAATACCCAAATTTTAAATAAGATTATATTAATCTCCTTCAAGTCGATCTAATAAAATAAAATAAAACTTTATTACAAATCTAGTCATTAATATTATGATCCCGGTAAATTTATTATTAAATAACTGTTATAACTTTTAACAGCAAAATGATTCAGTTTGATTTAATATATAAAAATCTCAAAACAGTTTATAAGTTTAATCATTATAATTAGTTAATTACTAAAATATTTTACATACTAACTTTACCGACCAGGCTTTTTGCATCCCAGATTACTAAACAACTCAAGTCTTCATATACTTGCTTATCATTACAGTTTATATAAAGTATGCAGATTTTATTAATAAATAACAATATAAATTTTAATTTATATAACGTATATAATACCTTAAACAATTCCTGCAAAGCCAATAGTTTTACTATTTAGAATCCAAACAATAGCAATAATAAGGTTTTAATCATATATAGGTGCACGAAATTCAAAGTCACTCTTCCTTTAATTGAACTGATCTATGTTTACATATTTTACATAGAAAAAAAAAATCCAACAGATCCTACTCAACCTATATGATTGGCAAAAAAAATAATCAATAAAAGGTTAATTTACCTTCACTTGTCAACTCCTTTTTCCTTCTATTAATGCTACCGCCGCTTCTCTCTTCCTCTCATCTTTCTTTTATCTACAACGTATAGGGTTTTAAGTTTTTTTATTTATTTATTATTATTATTATTATATTTTATTAATTTTTCAAATTTTAATAGGATTAGATATTACCTTACCCACATATAAATTAAACCCAAACTAATTTTAAGGCCCAATTTAATAAAATCTCTTACTTATTTTAGTCCACATAAATTAAAAATAATATTTTACCCAAACATAAAAAAGCTCAATTAAAATATTTAAAAATATGAAATTAAATATCATTTATTTATTTATTTATTTTTCGGGTATTACATGTATAGTGGGAGATTTTATTACTTTTTAACAATTTAAGAGTAATTTTGTACTTTGAATGTTTGTTTCAAATGCTTCGGTCAAAAGCACAAATTTTGTGCTTCAATTAAACATGTTATTGAATCCAAATCTCTAATCTTTAAAATTGCTTTCGGAGAGTTACCAAACAACAAAATAAAACGTGCATCCATAGTTGCATGGTTCTCAAGAGTGAAACATTGTTTTTCATTTCATATTGTATTTGACAATTAGTTGAATGTATTCGGTTTTCTTGCATTTTTCATTTGTAATCCTATTTTTTTGATTATAGATGTTTTTAGAAATAGCATTTTTTGCCATTTGCTAAAGAAAAAATATTAGTATGATTTTCCACATAATAATACTCTCTATCAAAGGTAGGTAAGTTAGTGATTTTAAATTTTGCCTCAAATGACACGGAGGCACTATATTAATTGAGTAGATTTTATGTGATTGATTTTAGTTATATCATAAAGTGGGATTCGGTTATCATGAAATTAATTCCATGATAAGTTGATCAATTGACCAATACAATGTTGGCACGCAGAGATAGATCACCTCTCGGCCTGAGTATCGATACTATATTTGATCAATTGATCAAAATTAACTTCATGCTAACCACTCTCTATAAAATGTCATTTATTTTATTTGTTTTATTCATTGTCACATTATATTTGAGATCCCTACTATTATTTGTCTATCGTTTGGGTAATGATAAAAGCCTCAAGTTTTTTATCTTAAATAATATCTCAAATGATGTGATATCATACATTATTACATTGTGATTGATAATACTATAAAATAGGGTTAAATGCAAAGTTTTCTGATTTTTAGGTTATTGCCCTTGAACTCCCAGGCGCCACATGTGCGTTGACCTACTGACGTGGCACACGTGGCAGGTCTGATGTGATATTTAATATTATAAATTGACATGTGTCCGCTGCTGACATGGCAGGTCTTTTGAATTTTTTCCAAAAATTGCTTCTATACAGATTCAAACCTATGACCTATTGTTTGGAACTTTGGTCATATGATCGCTAGAGCAACACAAGTTATTTATTAATATTTTGTAAGAATTAATATTTATATCAAAAAATTTATAATAATAATAATAATAATAATAATAATAATAATAATAATAATAATAATAATAATAATAATAATAACAAGCCTTTTTGCCTGTGTCGCCACTATGTTAACTATGCATATCCATATCCAGTATACCTCCTCTACAATGTAAAACTAATTTTCATCGATATATACCAACATATTGGTTTTACCTTTATAGCAAATAGAGATTCTAGAAATTTATTTGCATAGGACTGATTGAATCATAAATAAAAATAAAAATAAACAAATGGAAAAGTATAAGTCTAGTGGAAACAAAAAAAATCAAAGTTATCAATCAACTCCAAAAAAATCAAGTCAAAAAAAATAAAAACAAAATTTACTCCACCCTAGGTGGCAAACAAGCAATGTTAAACCTAAACTACATGTACCAAAATCTTACCACAACTTTAACCCCTATCTCAATTTCATACCATTCGAAACCTTCAAATCATGCTTGGGAACTCAATTCTGAGAATTCCAATGCTTTCAAATATAGTCATATGTTTGTTTTTTATTAGATTATTCATGAGATAATTTAAAATAATCTCATGTTATGTTTGTTATTTTCAGGATTAATTAAAAGATTAGATAAAAAAATATGATTTGAACTATTATATCCTTACCAATAATAATATTTTAAAATATAATTTAAACTTATTTATATATTAAAAATGATGAACAATTTACCGATTTGTGTTCCAGGTAACCGCTTTGACATTATTTTTGTGACGCCCCCAAAATAGGTATTCATCACCCATCTTGAGTCGCCAGATACAAGGTACTGAATACAAATACAAACTAATTATACAACAGTCGTGTAAAATACGACAAAACATAAATTGAGAGTTTTAATAAGAATATTGTCATCTAGACAATATCCACACTCAAAGGAGTCCTTATTACATTTATTGTCACACTATTTAACAGAATAGTGAGGACTACTAATACTATCGTCTAGACCGTCACTCCGTTCTCCGACTAGTCCCGGCTACGTTCTCATTTCCTGAAGAAAACAGTGAAAGAAAGGGGTGAGCTCAACTAGCCCAGTAAGAAATATTATGACTAAGATAATGCAGAATAAATTATCATTAGTCTTCAACAATGTTAAACTTAATAGAAATCAAGTTTAAATGTAGAGAAATAAACAATCCATTAGAAGAGTCAAGTAGAGCATGATATCTACTATCTTCTATGATTTAAAATGTTTTCATCAATTTTTATCGCTGAGACTCAACTTAATAAATAAACCACATCATCGAGTCATCCCTGCTCTACGGGCCAAGGATATTCATTAAATTATCAATGGTCATGACTATACCGAATAATCTCTGGTCATAATCATACCAAAAACTGTCCATCAATACACTACAGGCCACTGAGGACTTTTACCACATCATTTATAACATTACAGGTTATGATTATACAGAATAATCTCTGGTCATAATCATACCAAGTCCATCTATGCACGTAAGCCAAAGATGACTTTCATCACAATATAAACATGAGGATGATGACAATGACATAATAATTCAATAAAACAAGTTCAAGAATAAATTTTAAAAATTTATAAGTCAATTTATCCTGAACTCAATAATGTCCAAATTGTCAGCATGATACTGATTTGTGGAGTAAAATTCAAGAATGCTCAGAAGAATATTTTCATGAAAAGATACTGGATGAAGCGCAAATATCCAGGATATTCTATTAATTTCATGGAGTATAGAAGCCAAAACTTTAATCAACTGAGTATAATAGAATATATGAAACGACAAATGAATTTTTTCCCGCCATGCGGTAATCCACGTAGGCAGATCATTTCCACAATTTAATAAGAAAAGAATACGAAGGGTCATTCACCATGCATGTGATAATCCACATAGACAGGTTATTCCAACAGAATAATAAAGAATGGAATAACAAAAGAATTCACCATGCATGCGATAGACCGCATGCATATAAAGTTATTCCCAATGTAATAATAAAGAATGGAACCAGTCATGCATAATCCATAATCGAGGATATTCCAAATGTAATAATAAATAATGGAACATGGTCATGCGTAAACGTCATGAGATGTGGATATTTCGACGAGAATAATAAAGAATGGAATAATGTAAGAATTTCACCATGTATGCGGTATTTAGCATATACAAAGTTATTCCAAAGAGAATAATAAGGAATGGAATAATAGAATAATTTCACCATGTATGCGGTACTTCGCATATACAGGTTATTCGAACAGAATAATAAGGAATGGAATAACATAAGTTCTCTTCATGAATACGAAAGAAATAATACCCCTTACCTTATAAAGAAGAGTACTCCGACGGGTAGGGCGGGAATATACTTGAAAAAAACTTGCACTACGCTCAAAGCTTTCTTAAACTCTAAAGAAATATGCTCAAGATTATAGAAGAGGAATTCTCTGAACTTCTGGTGTGTTTTCAATTCTAACTAAGCATCCTATTTATAGAAAAATAGAAAGGATACTATGCAATAAAATATAATATATTACATTTTATAATATATATATATATATATATATATATATATTTATTTAAAATCTAATAAAACAAATAACTTTATAAAAGTATTCTGCTTTTATATAAAAAGATTTTACTATGCGAGATACTATGCATGCACTATACAAATACTATACATAATAGAATATAATATATTCTATTTATAGTCTAATAAAATAAATAACTTTATAAAAGTATTCTATTTTATATAAAAAGTTTTCTATTTTATTACATTTATAATAATAATAATAATAAAACAAACTTCATCATCATTATTATAATTTACACTATTAATCGACCAGGTCGTTTCCAGGAAAGAGGGGGCTTTCCAATAAGGATTTCTCCATATTGGCACGCAATTAGATGACTAAACCTCTCCTTGGCAGAACTTCTAGACATCGTTAATATTGTAAATAATAATATTAATAACTTTGTTATCTCAATTATTGATTTAATAATATATAAAATATCGACAATAATTGAATCAAATAACGTGAGATACTATGCAACAATTACTGTAGCAATAATTGAACAAAATTGAGTGACTTCTCACGTAAGCATCAATAATCAATACTGTGTGCCACTATGCAACCACGCATATTACTGTACTTTTAACACCGGGTATTTCAACAGTTAATGGTAAAACTTCCGCCATTATTTTCATAAAAATATTCTTTTCGTTTTCTCAATCCGACAATAATTCCGTTGTGGGGTCCATCAATGATTGTGCCGTCGTACGAATATTCCCTGTTAAAACGAATATTCTCCGACCAATCGAATATTATATAACAACTTGCATACTTTTTAAAATTTCTAAATATTACCCACAACTATAACATTATATCAAATTTACTCCATAATATTCAAAAATGATATTTATTGAAAATTCATCTTTATTCATAAAAGTTGGGGTCTTACAACCTCCCCTTCTTATAAAATTTCACCCTCGAAAATAGGGTACATACTTGGTATGTTGAAGAGGTAAGGATACCTTGATTTTATTTTAGATTCTAACTCCCAGGTCATTTCCTCAACTTCATGGTTTCTCCACAAAACTTTGACTTGAGGTATAACCTTGGAGCGTAGAATATGTTCCTTCTTATCCAAGATTTGAACAAGAATCTCTTCATACGTTAAATCTTCCGCTATTTCATCCGATTCTAACTCAATAATGTGGTTCAGGTCTTTCACATATTTACGTAACATGGATATATGAAAAACGTTATGAACACGAGACATACTTGGCGGTAAAGCGATTCTATAGGCCACAGTTCCTACTCGATCGAGGATTAAAAATGGGCCAATGAATCGAGGATTGAGCTTTCCTCTCTTTCCAAATCTCGTAACTCCTTTCCATGGAGCAACACGTAACAACACATGATCTCCAATATCGAATTCCACGTCCATTCGATGAAGATCAGCATAACTCTTTTGTCGATCTTGTGAGGTTTTTATACGTTGTCGGATCGTTTGAATCTTTTCTATAGTCATATGTACTAACTCCGGTCCCAACAACGTTGCTTCACCCACCTCATCCCAGCATACTAGAGAACGACACTTTCTTCCATACAACGCTTCGAATGGAGCCATGCCAATACTTGCTTGATAGCTATTGTTGTAGAAAAACTCCACCAATGGTAAGAACTTGTCCCAACTTCCCTTGAAGTCAAGGACATAGAGTCTAAATAAATCTTCAAGAGTTTGAATAGTCTTCTCTGATTGTCCATCCGTCTGAGGAAGATATGCCGAACTAAATCGTAAATCCGTGCCCATAGCTTTTTTGCAAACTAACCCAAAATCTTGAAGTGAATCTTGGGTCTCGATTAGAAACTATGGATACTGGCATACCATGCAGTCTTACAATCTAGTTTATGTACATACGAGCAAGACGTTCAAGTGTATAAGTTTCTCGTATTGGTAAGAAGTGAGCAGACTTGGTCAATCTATCAATAATGACCCAAATTGCATCTATGCCTTGAGAAACCTTGGGAAGACCAGTAACGAAATCCATGGTAATGTGCTCCCACTTCCATTCTGGAATTTAAAGTGGTTGTAATGAACCTTTTGGCACTTGATGCTCTGCCTTGACTCGTTGACAAGTTAGACACCTTGAGATAAACAACGCTATCTCTCTCTTCATATTGCTCCACCAAAATGTATGACGAAGATCACGATACATTTTGGTACTCCCAAGATGGATTGCAAACGGTGTGTTGTGCGCCTCCATCATGATTTTATACTTTAAATCAAGGTCTTAGGAACATAAAGTCTGGAGTTGACTCGAAGTATTCCTTCTTCATCGATTCTTGCTTCTGGCATAGCACCTTCTTGCACTTTCTTCCTCATACGCATCGACTCTCCAGTGTCCAGTAGCTTTAGCAGCTTTAACTTTATCGATTAAATTCGGTTCTACTCGTATATTCGCCATCATCACATGGGTCCCTGGAGTATTTAACTCTATCTCCATCCTTTGTAAGTTATACAAAATGGGCCTTTGCGTTGACAATATTGCACTCGTACCCGCATATGATCTTCTACTCAATGCGTAAGCTACCACGTTCGCTTTTCCAGGGTGGTATTGGATGGTATGATCATAATCTTTCAACAATTCAAGCCAACGTCGTTGTCGCATGTTGAGTTCCTTTTGAGTGAAGAAGTATTTGAGGCTTTTATGATTCGTAAAGATCTTTACTTTCTCCCCATACAAGTAATGCCTCCAAATTTTAAGTGCGAAGACAACAGCTGCCAACTCTAGATCATGAGTAGGATAATTCCTCTCATATTCTTTGAGTTGCCGAGAGGCATAGACTATGACTTTCCCATGTTGCATGAGAATACATCATAACCCTTTGCCCGAAGCATCATTGTAGATGATAAATCCCTCCGAGCCAGATGGTATTTGTCAGAACAGGTGTTGAAATGAGTCTTCTCTTGAGTTCTTGAAAACTCTTCTCACATTTTTTGCTCCAACCAAACTTTGTATCTTTCCGAGTCAGCTGAGTTAATGGAGTAGCGATTTGAGAAAATCCTTCCACGAATCTCCGATAATAACCAGCTAAACCGAGAAAGCTACGTACTTTGGTCACTGATTTAGGTTGCTCCCCACTTTGAATTGCTTCAATTTTTTGCTGGGTCAACAGATATTCCATGACTTGATACTACGTGCCCAAGGAATGCTACTTCCTCAAGCCAGAACTCGCATTTCTTCAACTTGGCATAAATCTTGTTTTCACGAAGCTTTTGGAGTATCAGCCTCAAGTATTGCTCATGATCTTCATGGCTTTTGGAATATATGAGAATGTCATCAATAAAGACGATCACAAAGTGATCAAAATATTTCTTGAATACTCGGTTCATCATATCCATAAAGGCAGCAAGAGCATTAGTCAATCCAAAAGACATGACTAGGAATTCATAATGCCCGTACCGATTTCTGAAAGCCGTCTTTGGAATGTCATCGGTTTTAATCTTCAATTGGTGATATCTGGAACGAAGATTAATCTTTGAAAAAAATTTGGCGCCTTGTAACTGGTCAAACAGGTCATCAATGTGAGGCAATGGATATTTATTTTTGATAGTGACATGGTTCAACTCCCGATAATCAATACAAAGTCGCATACTCCCATCTTTCTTCTTCACGAATAGAACATGATCACCCCAAGGAGACGTACTAGGACGAATGAAACCGATGTCTAACAATTCCTACAGTTGGGTTTTTAACTCATGAAGTTCAATAGGAGCCATTCGATATGGGGCTTTGGAAATGGGTTTTGTACCGGGTTCAAGGTCGATACAAAATTCGATTTCACGCTCTGGGGGTAGGCTAGGAAGTTCTTCCGGGAATACGTCAGGAAATTCATTAACAATAGAAATATCATTCAAAACTGACGTATTTTTGTTTAGGTCCGTGACATGAGCTAAGAAAGCTTGACATCCATTTTTTAATAAACGAATAGCTTTATGGCTGGAGATGACAGTGATGGATTTTAATGGTTTGGTTGCTTGAATTCGCATAATAGGTTGGTTAGGAATATGAAAGCTAACAACCTTACAAAAACAATCAATTTTGCATGATGAGTAGTTAACCAATCAATCCCTAGAATCACATCAAATGCAAGTATTTTCAAAGAAATAAGATCGACAGGTAATGTGCGGTTACCGATTTAAATCAAACGAGACTTATAAACCGTGGATGTAATGAAGGTTTCTCCCAACGGAGTTTCAACAGATAAATCAAAGTCTGATTTCTCTGGAGTCAAATTTAAACATTGAGCGCAAGTAGGAGAAATAAAGGAATGGGTAGAATCGGTATCAAATAAAGTATAAACTTCGCTAGAGTTTATGATTAGCTTACCCGTGATCACCTCGTTTGGATTCCTCGCTTTTTGGGAGGTTACGACAAACGCTCTCCCTTGAACTACTGGTTTTGTCTTGTCTGGGACACCCTTGGATGCCTCCATCCCAGCTGGACTTGACTTTGGTGCACAACAAAATCGGGCTAGGTGACCTTCTTTTCCACAATTATAACATGATTTGGACTGCATCGTGCAGTTTAGACTTATGTGTCCTTCCCCTCCACATTTGTAGCATACGGCCGGCGGTCGTTCTCCTTCCTTAACAGTGGGTTCTGGTGCTGACGTCTTTCCATCTTTGCTAAACCTTCTCTTCTTGAACTTTCCACTCCTATTGTCTTGGCCATGATTACCACCGAAGTAGTTATCATTTCTGGCATGTTGATTCCCTCCATGTTTGTTGTCACCGCTTCGAGGACTGCTACCACTGGTATTATCGACTTGTCGGCTGCTTTCTCTTGGTTGGGTTGACTCATTATCGCACTCCAATAACTGAGCCCTATTCACAACATCTGAATACAAACACAGTTTATGAGAGATAAGGTATTGACGTATCTCGGATTTCAAACCTCATAGAAACATCCGCGTCATTCTCTCCTCATTATCAACTAAGTGGGACGTAAACCGAGACAACTCGGTAAACTTAGCTTCGTACTGCGTCATGGTCATATTGTTTTGCTCAAGATTGATGAACTCCACCTCCTTCATGTGACGAATACTTTCAGGAAAGTACTTGTCGTTGAACAATTCTTGGAACTTCTCCCAAGACATCTTCAGTGCGGCAGGTTGAGTATGCTTTACAGATTCCCACCAAAGAATCCGCCTCGCCTTATTATGAAGGTGGCAAAGGAACCTTTTCTCTCTGGAACATCCCAAGACATCAAATATCTTGTTGATCTCGCTTTATCCACGCCTCACCTTTAATTGGTTTTGGCTCTCCAAAAACTCGTGGTCCCAGCTCCTTGAACTGCTTAGTGGTGACCGTCCGAGAGTTGTCAGTGTTTCCACCTGCATTTTGGACAGAAGCCGCTCTCGCCTGATGTTGCATGAATTGTATAAAGCCTCTGAACATCCCATCGTTCACCATTTCATCGGTGTTATTGTTTTCATGAGGATTATTGTCTTCCTGTTGCACATTACCCTGGGCATTGATCGTTGGTGACTCAACGGTCTCATGTGCTTCATTGCTTATCTCAACATTTTTGGATGCCATTTTCAAATACTGCCACAAAACAAGGGTTAATTAGCATATCACGTATTATCTCTATACTCTGACCAACCAATTAAATACCAAATAAACTTAGGTAGGTCATACTAGCGAAGGAATTCCCCGTCTCTCCCCTCCTAGTTCTTGTCTCACATCTCAGCTAGGGATCATATCCCTAAGCTTTGATACCAACTGTGACGCCCCCAAAATAGGTATACACCACCCATCTTGAGTCGCCAGATACAAGGTACTAAATACAAATACAAACTAATTATACAACAGTCGTGTAAAATACGACAAAACATAAATTGAGAGTTTTAATAAGAATATTGTCATCTAGACAATATCCACACTCAAAGGAGTCCTCATTACATTTATTGTCACACTATTTAACATAATAGTGAGGACTACTATTACTATCGTCTGGACCGTCACTCTGTTCCCCAACTAGTCCCGACTATGTTCTCATTTCCTGAAGAAAACAGTGAAAGAAAGGGGTGAGCTCAACTAGCCTAGTAAAAAATACTATGACTAAAATAATGCGTAATAAATTATCATTAGTCTTCAACAATGTTAAACCGATAAAATACAATAGACATCAAGTTTAATCATGCAGAATAAGCAATCCATTAAGAGTCAGTCAGTAGAGCATGATATATACTATCTTCTATGATTTAAAATATTTTCATCAATTTTTATCACGAGACTCATTGGGCTTCAAAGACCTGAAAACGCACAAATGAAATTAAAATTTTAAAGCAATTTCAAACCCTAAAACAGATCCATGTGAAAAATCAATTAATTCAGAGGTTTAGGGATTATACCGGATATAAAAAAGCGAGAATCAAAACCGATCGCACTCTCGAATGTTCAACGCAATACAAACCGATTAAGCGCTCTACAGTATCCACATTAAACGCCGCATCGAAACCGTCGAACGATTCTCGCAATAAGAAGGACTTGCGGACTACCCACCAAAAGGAATGGATTTTACAAATCTGTTTTTCTCTAGTCTCTCTCTAAGAAGCGGCTAGGATTTTCAATTATGATATCTTACCCTAAGTAGTCATATATATATCATATATATAGTAGTTAAAAGGAATTAATCAAATCAAAACCTAATTTTATAAAATCCGAATTTATATATATATATATATATATTAATTAAGTCTTACTTAATTAATATACATATATACAAATTATCCTTTTAATTTAAATTAAATGATTTAAATACTATTAATCATATTAATATATTTAAATCCTTGAAATTTAAATTAATTCCCTTTAAATAACGTTCTATGTGTGTGACCCTATATGTTATTATTACGTTTGGCAATAATTTTAAAATCATATTATAAAATTATAAACAAAGGAGCGGCATCTAGTAATGCATCATCGCTACCCAAGTAATAATAAGATCGATGATTCGATGCAACCTTTTCGTGACCAATGTTTCAATGTAATTTAATCCTTTTAACCTTAATATCCTAGATTAAACTCGAGTCATGGAATGTGTCATACTCTTCATAATTTAATCTGAGTTTTCTTGATCAATGAGTAGACTATATGAAACAAATCACTATTTGAGCATGGCCATGCATTTCATAGTCCTACTCAATCAAGAGGCCTATGGATATCACCCATAATATATAGGATGGTTAAATTCCATCTAGATCACTCATATTTCTCACACGATTAATGATGAACCCAATAATCACCTTTATAGTCCACCCTATTAAAGGTGACATTTGATGATATCAAAGTACATAAATTCTCGTGTAGTAATATAGCGATTTCAGGTCGGAGGACCATTACATCATTGTCACTATGAGAATTGCTAATGACACTTCGCATAATGCTCCATATAGAATTCTTATGATGGGTCTGTCCAGTACATCGTTCTCTAACATGTACCTATGCATTGACTTAATATCTCATATATTTATGACCAATGAGATTTGGTCATCAGTCAATCCACATACTAGTCTCAATGCATCATTGTTGTCCCATCAACAATGATACTCGACTAGGGACATTTAAGAACACTGATACTAATGGTAATATATAATCTCATGTTCAAGTCACATACTTGAAACTATATAATTTGTATCACTATTCTAAGGAATTTTATTATGTTAACAATTATATTACGCAGTAAATAAAACCATAATAAAATCATATATTTATTCAATCAAATATAATATCAAAACGTTAAGCAATTATATCAAATAATTGGCCTCTAGGGCATAAACTCTAACAGTCTCCCACTTGCACTAGAGCCAATCACTCATGTATCTAATACCCATGGAACTAGTGTGACCGTCGTGCGTCTGCTGCGACAAAGCCTTGGTTAGTGGATCTGCAACATTATCATCTGTTGGCACTTTTCCTATATGTACATCTCCTCTATTAATGATTTCACGGATGAGATGGTACCGCTTTAAGTATATGCTTGGATCATTGGTGAGATCTGGGTTCCTTAGCTTTGTCAATGGCTCCATTATTATCACAATATAGAAAGCAACCGAATCAACAATGGTTGGAACAACACCAAGTTCGATGATGAACTTTTAATCCATACTGACCTCCTTGGTCAGCACTAGAAGCGACAATATACTCGACCTCTGTTGTAGAATCACCATCGCCTCTTGCTTGAACTTTTCCATTCTTAACAAAGACCACCATTAAGGCAAAACACAAAACCCGACCGAGACTTATAGTCATCATTGTCGGTCTGAAACTAGCATCCGTGTAACCTTTTACCGCTAGTTCGCTCTTCACCTCCATATACCAAGAATGAATCCTTAGTCCTTTTCGGTACTTGAGGATATTCTTGATCGTCATCGATGACCTTCACCGGATTCGATTGGTATCTCGCTAAATCATGCTCAAAGCATACGAGACATCCGAACGAGTACATATCATTGCATACATAATAGATCCAATTGTCAAGCATAAGGGATCTTTCTCATACGCTCCTCATCATCTTGTGATTTAGGACATTGGGCCTTAGAGATCTTTACACCATGAGTCACGAGTAAGTTTCCTCTTTTACGCCTCTTGCATCTTTGAACTGCTTTCAACACTTTATCAATATATATACTTTGACTTAGGTAGAGCATTTTTCTCGATCTATCTCTATAGATCCTGATACCTAAAATATAGGCAGCATCGCCAAATCTTTCATGGAGAAACATTTTCCTAACCATGTTTTTACAGCCTGTAAGGAAGGAATGTCATTCCCAATAATTAATATGTCATCAACATATAATACTAGGAATACAATGTGACTCCCACTAACCTTCTTATATACATAAGGTTCATCTTCATTTTTAATAAAGCCAAATTCTTTGACTGCTTCATCAAATCGAAGATTCCAACTCCGAGAGGCTTGCTTCAATCCATAAATGGATCGCTGCAGCTTTCATACCTTTCTAGCATCCTTTGGAGTGACAAAACCCTCAGGTTGTGTCATATACACATCCTCAAGGAGATTTCCGCTAAGGAAAGCGGTTTTTGACATCCATCCGCCATTTTTCGTAATCATAAAAAGTCGCAATAGCAAGTAAGATCCTCGATGGATTTAACCATCGCCATCGGAGAGAAGGTTTCATCATAGTCAACACCTTGAATTTGTTTGAAACCTTTTTGCTACCAATCGGCCTTTATAGGTTTGTACATTACCATCCATGTCGGTTTTCTTCTTGAAAACCCACTTGCACCTAATTGGTTTTACCTTCTCTTGGATCAACCAGAGTCCATACTTGGTTAGTATACATGGAGTCCATCTCGCATTTCATGGCTTCAAGCCATTTCTCGAAATCTGGTCCATTCATAGCTTCTTGGTAGAAGCGTGGCTCATCTTGATCTATGAGCATCACATCGCCGCTTTTGAGTCACAAGATATCCATAATATCTCTCGTGCTCTTGGCGTGTCCTACCGAGATCTACTGAATGACTTGTGTAATTTGAGCAGTTCACTTTCCACAATTTCTTGTGGTTCCCGCTCATGTTCCAACTCAGGTTCAATGATATTTTGTGGTTCTCGAATTTCTTCGAGTTCTACTTTCCTCCCACTGTTTCCTTTAGAGACAAATTCTCTTTCTAGAAAAATACCAGTTCGAGCAACAACCACTTTGTTTTCAGAAGGTTTGTAGAAATAATACCCTTTTGTTTCCTTTGGGTATCCCACAAAATTATATTTGTCAGATTTGGGTCCGAGCTTGTTAGAATTCAGACGTTTTACGAACGCCTCGCAACCCCAAATCTTCATGAACGACATACTAGGGCGCTTCCCACCACATTTCATATGGTGTCTTCTCGAACCGTCTTTGTAGGAACACGGTTAAAGTGTGAATGCGATTGTCTCTAGGCATGATCCCGTGCTTATTGGAAGATCTGCATGACTCATCATTGATCGTACCATGTCCAACAAGGTTCGATTCCTCCTCTCGATACACCATTCCATTGCGGTGTTCCAGTGGAGTGAGTCGTGATATAATACCACACTCCTTTAGAAGGTCATCAAAGTCTTGGCTTAAGTATTCACCTCCTCGATCGGATCGAAGGGCTATTATGCTTTTGCCAAATTGGTTTTGAACTTCATTCTTGAATTCCTTGAACTTTTCAAAGGATTCGGATTTGTGTCTCATAAGATACACATATCCATATCTACTAAAGTCATCAGTAAATGTAATGAAGTAATAAAACCTACCTCTTGCTAACGAACTCATGGGTCCACATACATCACTATGTATAAGTCCCAATACATCGCTAGCCCGCTCAATCGTGTCCAAAGTGAAAGGGCTTTTAGTCATCTTGCCTAATAAACAAGACTCGCATTTCTCATATGATTCAAAATCAAATGAATCCAAGAACCCATCTTTATGGAGTTTGATATCGTTTCTCATTTATATGGCCTAAAACGACAAAGCAGAGATATGTCGGATTTGAATCATTTGATTTAAATCGTTTTGTATTTATGTTATAGATAGGCATTTCTAAATCAAGAATATAGAGACCGTTAAACAATTGTGCAACACCATAACAAATATCATTTAAGTAAAACAAACAACGATTGTTCTTTATTATAAATGAAAACCTTTCTTGTCCAAACAAGAAATGAAATAATGTTTTTGCTTATAGCGAGCACAAAATAACAATCTTCTAATTCTAAAACTAGCCCGAAGGGCAAAGATAAATGATAAGTTCCTACGGCCAAAGGTCAAAACTTTTGCTCAATTTCCAACTCGTAGGTCAACCTCTCCTTTCGCTTAAAGTTCTACTCCTTCTTCGAGTCCCCTCGCACATTAACACAAATGTGAGAACCACATCCAAAGATCCAATACCCATGATGTAGAAGTAGACAAGTTGACTTCTATAACATATATACCGAATCGTAAGTCGTACTTCCTTTTTTTTTCTTCACTTCTTCCGATAAGCATGACGGTTCCTTTTCCAAAGGTCCGTGTTTTCCACGATGTGACATTCACCTTCTTTAGCCACCCCACCTTTAGGTTTTAAAGCTCTGTTGGTTTTGGAATTGGGTTTGGCAAAAGATTTAGATCCTATCTTCTTCTTGCCTTTCCAATTTCCCTTAGCATTCCCCTTTTGCACCATCATTATGGGAGCGGGTCCTGCCTTTTTCATGTTGTTCTCAGCAGTTCTTAACATGCTCAACAACTCAGTAAGGGGTTTCTCAATTTCATTCATAAGATAGTTCATAACAAATTGAGAGTAGCTGTTATTCAAAGATTGCAAAACAAGGTCAGTTTGGGCTTCCGGAGTGATTGGAAAACCCAACCTATCAAGGTACTCAATATACCCAATCATTTTCAGCACATGTGGACCAACTGGATCACGTTCACCCATTTTTCAATGATACAACGCCTTGCTTGTATCATACCTCTCCTGTCGAGCATGCCCTTCGAACAATTTCTTGAGATGCTCGATCATCTCATAAGCATCCATCAACTCATGTTGCTTCTGAAGCTCAGCGTTCATGGTTGCTAGCATGACACAACTCACATCCAGAGCATCATCTTGATGCTTCTTGTAAGCATTATGCTCCATGCGCGCAGCAAGCGATGATAGGCGGTCTTTGCGAATGGGCCCATCAAGGACATATAGCTTACGCTCTTGTTTGAGGACAATCCTCAAGTTCCTATGCCAAATCAAGGAAATTAATTCCACTTAGCTTGTCCTTTTCAAGGACCGATCGTAATGAAAGACTATTTGTGTTGTTGTTGTTTGCCATTTGATATCTACAATTTATAAGTGCAACAATAATAAGTCAAATTACGAGTTGATATTATATAATTGATAATAGTACATTCAAAATATACCTCCCACTATTTTATTCAAATTAATAGCCCTCACCATTAATTCTAAAAGCATTTTCTATTAAATCTTTCTAGTGAGCCAAGATCCATATTTCATTATGCCTTAAGTTAGCTTTGGCTATTCTCTCAAAACATAATTATTTAGGTAGACAACCCTTTGTCAATTATATCATATATAACTCCCGGATAGTTTGGTAAACAACATTTGTTTCTAGTCCATCTAATGGTACCAACCAAACTCTATGCCTCTAAGTCCACAATCCTATTGAGATAACTTAGTTAAGTCAGCCCCAATGATTTTAATAGTTTGGATATCACAATTATCCTATCGCATCTTACCTAGATAAATAGGGTACTTTGCTTTGGCAAACCTACATCTATTGATCAAGGTCTTGATGAGTGTTATTCATTGGAAGGCATCTGATTTAGACTTAATAATTTAATGAGGGATTTTATTAATTTAGATCTCACCAATTTTAATCTTATTAAGCATGCACATTATTAATCATATCATATCGCATACAAGTATAAATAAAGTGCAAAATTAAATGTGTCACAGTTATGGCCCAATCCACTGTCAATCTTTTCAAGCTAATGAAAGATTGAAGGTCAATCTAAGGTGGTAAAAGATCTTAAAATAAATAACTTCCTTGGATCTTCATCTAGCATGCGCCTCCTCTCCATCATCATCTTTCCATTGTGTTCTTCATCTTGACATCTTCATCAATTACAGATTATTACATGACATAAAGAAACCTCGAGTTACATTCGAGGGGATTTAGATGAGAAGAGAATATTACATTAGAATTTATAGAAAGGCACGACATGCAAGCCGTATTTCAAAACCAAAACCACTAACCTATGGGTCAAAAGGCCATAATCTGCAACCATGCATATCACAATAAGCACATAACAATTTATATATAATTAAAGAAAACTATATATAAAATATAGGGGACACGACCATCGCGTGCGCTTCTGACACTTGGGGTCCAAGGGGGGTCCCCAAGCGGTGGTCCCATTGATCGGTACATTTTGTATTGCGAGAATTTTTCCATACGAATCTCTAAAATAGTTTCGTAATCATACATTTTAATCCACCAAAACACCCATAATAACAAATCATATATGTCCATTTTGATTTAATCATATTAAAACGAATAACAAGACACCTGTATTTATCATATATTTCCGCTTTATTTAATCATATTAAAACGAATAACAGTACACCCAGAATTTATCATATATTTCCAGTTTTATTAATCATATTAAAACGATTCTTCATGCTTCTAATCCGATTAGAATAGTTATATTGTTATTCCACCGATTAAAGATACGATTAACAGTATCATCATATATATTACCAGAATACACATACAACGGAATATCATATATTCAATTTTATATCGGTAAACATGCATCATCATATATCATATATATCGAATACAATTAAAACACGTAATCTAAATTAATCTTTTCGCAAGTAGCTCTGATACCACTGTTGGGCTTTGGCACAGAAACGCACAGCGGAAATTAAAATTTTAAAGCAATTTTCGAAACCCTAAAACAGGATCCATGCGAAAAATCAATTAATTCAGAGGTTTAGATATTATACCAGATATGAAAAACGAGAATCAAACCGATCACACCCTCGAATGTCCAACGCAATACAAACCGATTAACGCCTCTACTAGTATCCACATATCGAACGCCGCATTTAACCGGTCGAACGATTCTCGCAATAAGAAGGACTTGCATGTACTAGCCACCAAAATGAATGAATTTTCTCAAATCTGCTTTTCTCTCTAGTCTCTCTCTAAGAGCGGCTAGGGTTTTCAATTATGATATCTTACCCTAAGTAGTCGCTATATATCATATATATAGTAGTTAAAAGGGAATTAATCAAATCAAAACCTAATTTTATAAAATTCAAATTTATATATATATATATATATATATATATATATATATATATATATATATATATATATCTTAATTAAAGTCTTACTTAATTAATATACATATATACAAATTATCCTTTTAATTTAAATTAAATGATTTAAATACTATTAATCATATTAATATATTTAAATCCTTGAAATTTAAATTAATTTCCTTTAAATAACGTTACATGTGTGTGACCTATATAGGTTATTATTACGTTGGCAATAATTTTAAAATCATATTATAAAATTATAAACAGTGAGCGACATCTAGTAATGCATCACTGCTACCCAAGTAATAATAAGATCGATGATTCGATGCAACCTTTTACGTGACCAATGTTTCAATGTAATTTAATCATTTTAACCTTAATATCCTAGATTAAACTCGAGTCATGGAATGCGTCATACTCTTCATAATTTAATCTGAGTTTTCTTGATCAATGAGTAGACTATATGAAACAAATCACTATTTGAGCATGGCCATGCATTTCATAGTCCTACTCAATCAAGAGGCCTATGGATATCACCCATAATATATAGGATGGTTAAATTCCATCTAGATCACTCATATTTCTCACACGATTAATGATGAACCCAATAATCACCTTTATAGTCCACCCTATTAAAGGTGACATTTGATGATATTAAAGTACATAAATTCTCGTAGTAATATAGCGATTTCGTGCCTGAGGACCATTACATCATTGTCACTATGAGAATTGCTAATGACACTTCGCATAATGCTCCATATAGAATTCTCATGGTGGGTCTGTCCAGTACATCGTTCTCTAACATGTACCTATGCATTGACTTAATATCTCATATATTTATGACCAATGAGATTTGGTCATCAGTCAATCCACATACTAGTCTCAATGCATCATTGTTGTCCCATCAACAATGATACTCGATTAGGGGACATTTAAGAACAACGATACTAATGGTAATATATAATCTCATGTTCAAGTCACATACTTGAAACTATATAATTTGTATCACTATTCTAAGGAATTTTATTATGTTAACAATTATATTACGCAGTAAATAAAACCATAATAAAATCATATATTTATTCAATCAAATATAATATCAAAACGTTAAGCAATTATATCAAATAATTGTCCTCTAGGGTATAAACTCTAACAGACTCAGCTTAATAAATAAACCACATCATCGAGTCATCCCTGCTCTACGAGCCAAGGATATTCATTAAATTATCAATGGTCATGACTATACCGAATAATCCCTGGTCATAATCATACCAAAAACTGTCAATCAATACACTACAGGCCACTGAGGACTTTTACCACATCATTTATAACATTACAGGTCATAATTATACCAAATAATCCCTGGTCATAATCATACCAAGTCCATCTATGCACGTAAGCCAAAGATGACTTTCATCATAATATAAGCATGAGGATGATGACAATGACATAATAATTCAATAAAACAAGTTCAAGAATAAATTTTAAAAATTTATAAGTTAATTTATCCTGAACTCAATAATGTCCAAATTGTCAACATGATACTGCTTTGTGGAGTAAAATTCAAGAATGCTCAGAAGAATATATCCATGAAAAGATACTGGATGAAGCGCAAATATCCAGGATATTCCACTAATTTCATGGAGTATAGAAGCCAAAACTTTAATCAACTGAGTATAATAGAATATATGAAACTACAAATGAATTTTTGCCCGCCATGCTGTAATCCACGTAGATAGATCATTTTCACAATTTAATAAGAAAAGAATAAGAAGGGTCGTTCACCATGCATGTGGTAATCCACATAGACAGGTTATTCCAACAGAATAATAAAGAATGGAATAACAAAAGAATTCACCATGCATGTGATAGACCGCACAAACATGTTATTCCCAACAGAATAATAAAGAATAGAACCAGGTCATGCGTAATCCGCACCGACAGGATATTCCAACAGAATAATAAATAATGGAACCAGGTCATGCGTAAATGCACAGATAGGATATTCCGACAGAATAATAAAGAATGGAATAACAACAGAATTCACCATGCATGCGATAGATCGCACAGACAAGTTATTCCAACAGAATAATAAATAATGGAACCAGGTCATGCGTAAACGCATGCATAAAGATATATTAAACGTAATAATAAAAATGGAATAATGAAGAATTTCACCATGTATGCGGTACTTCGCATATACAGGTTATTCCAACAGAATAATAAGGAATGGAATAATAGAAGTTCTCTTCATGAATACAAAAGAAATAATACTCCTTACCTTATAAAGAAGAGTACTTCGACGGGTAGGGTGGGAATATACTTTAAGAAAACTTGCACTACGCTCAAAGCTTTCTTAAACTCTAAAGAAATACACTCAAGATTATAGAAGAAGAATTCTCTGAACTTCTGGTGTGTTTTCAATTCTAACTAAGCATCCTATTTATAAAAAAATAGAAAAGATACTATGCAATAAAATAAAATATATTCTTTTTATAATATATATATATATATTATTTAAAATCTAATAAAACAAATAACTTTATAAAGTATTCTGTTTTATATAAAAAGATTTTACTATATAAATACTATGCAGAACTATGCAAACACTATGCATAATAGAATATAATATATTCTATTTATAGTCTAATAAAATAAATAACTTTATAAAAGTATTCATTTTTATAGAAAAGATTTTACTATGCAAATACTATGTAGGCACTATGTAAACATTATGCATAATAGAATATAATATATTCTATTTATAGTCTAATAAAATAAATAACTTTATAAAAGTATTCTATTTTATATAAAAAGTTTTCTGCTTTTATTACATTTATAATAATAATAAAACAAACTTCATCATCATTATTATAATTCACACTATTAATCGACCAGGTCGTTCCCAAGAAAGAGGAGGCTTTCCAATAAGAATTTCTCCCTATTGGCACGCAATTAGGTGACCAAACCTCTCATTGGCTGAACTTCTAGACATCGTTAATATTGCAAATAATAATATTAATAACTTTGTTATCTCAATTATTGATTTAATAATATATAAAATATCGACAATAATTGAATCAAATAACGTGAGATACTATGCACAATAATTCTTTGTAGCAATAATTGAACAAAATTGAGTGACTTCTCACGTAAGCATCAATAATCAATACTGTATTACTACTATGCAACCACGCATATTCTTTGTACTTTTAACACCGGTGTTTCAATGATTTAATGGTAAAACTTCCGCCGTTATTTTTATAAAAATATTTTTGTCGTTTTCTCAATCCGAAATAATAATTCCGTTATGAGGTCCACCAATGATTGTGTTGGTCGTCATTTAATATTCCTATTAAAACGAATATTCCCCGACCAATCGAATATTATATAACAACTTGCATACTTTTCAAAATTTCTAAATATTACCCACAACTATAACATTATATCAAATTTACTCCATAATATTCAAAAATGATATTTATTAAAAATTCATCTTTATTCATAAAAGTTGGGGTCTTACAATTTTGTTTTACATTAGTTCTGCAGTGAGTTAGGCTAGACCATGTTATGGAAAAGGGTGTGTAAAATTACAAAATAGTTAATTGCAAGATCGCAAATATTTTGCACATATGTGGGCAATGCATTTATTAATCCTTGTAATATCAGGAAACTGCATTTATTAATCATGTAAATTACTTGGACATAGCAGACTGAATTTATTTATTTATTTATTAATCATGTAAATTGACACATGCCATTATTATTATTATTATTATTATTATTATTATTATTATTATTATTATTATTATTATTATTATTATTATTATTAGTACTATTATTATTATTATTTTTTTGTTATTGTTATTATTATTATTATTATTAGTACTATTATTATTATTATTATTATTATTATTATTATTATTATTATTATTATTATTATTATTATTATTATTATCGTGGCCCAATGCACAAGGAGTTAAGATCACTATTTGCTTCGGAATCACTCTCAATTTCTTCACCATCAATTATATATATCATATTTCCTTTATATAATATACCAATTCTTTTATTTTAATCAACCCTTTCCATTGAAACATTTTAGCAAACATAAGATAGGCACAAATTACTTTCAAAAATTTCAGAGTGCATTAATCATGAACAAACCATTGATGTTTTTATTTATACCATAATCTAGTATAAATAAAAACATCAATTGCTAATCAATAATTTCATCAATTTAAATATTTTATAATAATTTCATCATTCATCAATTCTCTTAGGATTTAAGAAAACAGAAATTAAACAATAATTAAATATTACTCCAACAGTAATAATTTTAAAAACTAAATTACTAAAAGATTAATATAGAATCCCAAATTACTAAATTCCCAAATTGAGAGTCTAATTTTCTTTTTGGATATAATCCCAAATTGGGAGCTATTATATATAAAAACAGAAGCCAGGAAAAATAAATAGCCCATGTTAGTAATTTAGTATGTTACCACTTACCACACTCGAATACTCGACCACTAAATAAAAAAATAAATAAAAGGGGAAAAAACAATAACAAATTAACAACGAATATTAGTATATCATGTAAGACCCCAACTTTTATGAATAAAAATAAATTTTTTATAAATATCATTTTTGAATATTATGGAATAAATTTGATATAATGTTATAGTTGTGGGTAATATTTATAAATTTTGCAAAGTACGCAAGTTGTTATATAATATTCGATTGGTCGGGAATATTAAATGCGACAAGACAATCATTGGTAGACCTCACAATGTAATTATTGTCGGATTGAGAAAACGACAAAAAATATTTTTATGAAAATAACGGCGGAAGTTTTACCGTTGATACTGTTGAACTACTCGGTAGTAAAAGTACAGTAATACGCGTGGTTGTATAGTAGCACACGGTATTGATTATTAATGCTTATGTGAGAAGTCACTCAGTTTGATTCAATTATTATCGATATTTTATGTAAGACCCCGAAATTTTTTTTAAATAAAAAGGAATTTCCTTTATTTATTATTTTGAAATAGTAAGGGTGGATTTGATT
Organism: Panax ginseng; assembly: GCA_020205605.1. Lineage (NCBI taxonomy): Eukaryota > Viridiplantae > Streptophyta > Magnoliopsida > Apiales > Araliaceae > Panax > Panax ginseng. The sequence goes on from CM035135.1 coordinate 62,524,861, forward strand.
AATGTGGTTAGTTATGGGTAAAATGCTAAATTTTACAAAATAAGCAAGTGGTGATATAATATTCATTATTGTTTGAGAATATTCGTTTTGGTCGTGGAATATTCGTGATCGTCGTGGAATATTCGTATGCGACGGTAGCCGAAAAGCACCATGTGTGGGCCCCATAACGAAAAGCGATTGGAGGAAGAAAACAACAAAAATAAGTTGTTTAAAAATAACGACGTAGTTATTACTGATTTACCTTCGTTGGAATACCCGTGGGTTAAAACACGATGTCTGCGTTATTGCACAAGATGATACCCAGTATTGCACCAATTATTGATTCTTACGTGAAGGCACTACTCACTACTGGTTCAATAATGGTTACATTCTTATTGCTCAAAGATTTTATTTTATTGATTCAATAATTGTCGTTGATATTTTATATTCATTGTTTCATAATTGTCATTACACAAGATTTTTCATTATCGAACCAATAATTCATATTATCCTAATAATATTATTAGATAACATTATTGGCAATGTCTAGAAAGTTCTGTCTAAGGAGAGGTTTGGTCACCTAATTGCTACCAAGATGAGGAAATTCTTATTGAAAGCCCCTTTCACTGGAACCGCACAGTTGTCAATATTGTGATTGTGTAATATTATTTGTGAATAATTAATTATTGATTCATATGATGAGGAAAATATTGATTTTATGTGGATATAGATGGAGAAAATTTTTAATGTGACAATTGTTGAAAATTAATATTTTATTTTTTTTCTGATAAAATAATTCATTTAAATATATTATTTTAATAATATATTAACGGTGATATTTTTATAATGAATGTGGGATATATGAGTATATGAGGAGGAAGAGTATTTTTGTGGCATTAAATGTTTAACACATATTTTGTGTGTTGGTGGACACAATTATTGACCGAAATTTGATTATAGCCTGTAAAATCGCCCATTTGTGGATTTCGGTCAATTTCTGTTTGGAATTTGGAAAAACTTTCTTCTGTAAAGTTGTAGAGAATTGAATTTTCTATAAAAACACGCGAGATTTGAATTTTCTGGAAAAAGGGCTATTTATTGTGAATTATTGAAGTTCCAAAGCTCCGAAATAATTGATTTTTGGAAGTTTAAAATATTTTTATTTACAAAAACGTTTTTTTCATTTGGTTCCCTCATTTAACACATGACAAGTTGTTGAAATTCAGATTCAAGGTGTGCGTAGGAATTATTATTATAAATAATAATATTATATTAAATTTTCTGCTTTGGTGTTCTAAGCAATTTCCTATAAATAGGTGCTTAGGTTAGAATTGAAAATCACACCGAAATCAAGTTTTCTCTCTATATTATCGAGTTTATTCTTGTGAGTATTTTGAGTATACTTTGAGTATTGCTATACGGTGAAAGTTCAAGTCATAGCCTATATCCTGTTTCAACTAAATCACTGCCTTTTTCGAGGTAAGGGATGCTATTTTTTCTCTCAAATGATATTATTTCTTCAATATCATTATCTTTGAAATATTGGTTGAAACTTTTTATCAAATTTGGAACTTTTTCATGCTCCAAGTTACTATTCATGAGTTACTATTCACGAGTACTACTATTCACGAAGCGTGAAGATATTTTTTTGTAAAATTTCTATCTTTTGGTGTCTGAGTTACTATTCACGATACGGCACTATTCACGTATCGACACTATTCCCGAATCACTAAAGACTATTCATCGAAAATGAAAAAAATTTTCTTTTCGTTCAAAATATCTATTGTGGATACTAGCTTTGATTGTATCCATGTTTTGATCATTCTTGAATTTTACACCACTATGCTTATTTTGAGGTATTTTTGGACATGGATAAAACAAAGTACGAATCCTTAATCCTTAATCCTTAATCCTTGTCATTTTGTTTCACTTTGGATTCGCTTTCTTTAAAAAATATTTTCATCATCCTCGGTCTTAAATGATGATATTATGGAATATCTTTGGCCAGTAGTGCAAAGATGAATGATTTCTGATGAATATCTTTGGCCTGTAGTGCAAAGATGAATGATTTCTGATGAATATCTTTGGCCTGTAGTGCAAAGATGAATGATTTCTGATGAATATCTTTGGCCCGTAGTGCAAAGATGAACATGTGTTTAAATGAACATGACCAACTGGTGAATGTCCTTGGCCTGTAGTGCAAGGATGAATATTTGATCCCAGATATATATCGATTGATGTTACAGGGATAAAAATAGACGATGAACTTTAAAATTCATACATAGAAGATAGTAGTTTGCATTCTCTACTTAACTCTTCTAATGAATTATTATTTCCGCTGCGAATATTGATTTAAAACTTGTTGTCTATTGTATTCTATTATATTTTTCCCTGTTGAAGACTAACGATAATTTGTTGTATATTATCTTAGTCATAATATTCTTTACTGGGCTAGTCGAGCTCACCCTTTTCCTTTTTGTTCCATTTTTCTTCTCAGGAGGCGAGAATATAGCGAGTACGAGTCGGGGTATGGAATGAAAGTTCTAGGGAGAGTTGTTTAGTAGTCCTCACCATTATTGTAAAATAATGTATCAATAATTATGATGAGGATTTATTTGTATGTGGATATTGTCTAGATGGCAATATCTGTATTTAAACTCACAGTATATATGTTGTCGTATTTTGCACGACAAATGTATTAATAAAGTTGTAGTTATCTCTGTACTATGTATTTGGCGACTCAGAATGAGTTGGATGGAATGGACCTATTTTGGGGGCGTCACAGTTGGTATCAGAGCTTAGGGATATGATATCTGGCGGAGATCGAGGAATAGAGCTAGGAGGGGAGAGACGAGTAAATCCTTCGCTAGTGTGTCCTACCTAAGCTTATTTGTTGGTTGGTCATAATATAGGGGTATTATGTGATTTGTTAATTTATTTAATTAACCCTTGTTTTATGATAGTTTTTAAGAATGGCTGCTGAGAACGTTAACAATGGAGTGAATGAGATCGTGGAGACACCTCTAATCGCCAACCGTGATAATGTGATGTCAAAGTAAGAAGGAATTAGAGATATCCATGTGGAAAGTGAAGAATTGATAGTTGCACCTTTAGATAGTCGCAGAGGTAACAAAATTAGAGTGAGTGAGGAAGAAGAGGAAGAAGAGGTACCGAGGAGAGTTTATTAGAGGTATTTTATGATCAAAATGTAGAATTGCAAAATCGTATTTATGAGTTAGAAGAGCAAATTTGAAGAATTGCAGTAGGCGTGGGGAGCAAAAGGATGCAACGATTCAAGCTTGTGTTACCCGATATGTGATGCTTGAATGTAAGCACTCTTTGCGCGAGTATAAGATGATAAAGTCGGAATCGAAATGAAAAGAAGAAATAACTGAACGAGTGAGAATGAGTGATGCATGGGTAAAAGCCGCACGACGCGTTGATATTATGGAAAGAGATGTCCAATCTAAAAAGAGAAGATTTAACGATGACGGGAAGACGTCGGCAGCAGCATCAGCACCAGCAACAAATTCTAGGGGAAGAGAACAATCGCCAGTTAGATGCTACAGATGCGGAGATGAGGGACATATAAGGTCAAACTGTTCAAAGCCTTCTAAGGTATGTTTTAGTTGTGGAAAAGACGGTCACATAGTTCGATTTTGTCCTATAGCGAAATCAAGTCCAGTTGGGACGTTGGCACCAGAGGCGGATACAGAAAAGTCAAAGTCAACGATTACTGGAAGAGCGTTTTTCGTGACTTCTCAAAAAGCGAGTAACCCGAACGAAGTTAGCACGGGTTAGTTAATTATAAATTCTTGCGAAGTTTATACCTTATTAGATACCGGTTCTACCCATTCTTTTATCTCTCTTGCTGCTTGCTCAACGCTTGAACTCGACTACGGAGAAATTAGACTTTGACCTATCTGTGGAGACTCATAAGAGAAACTTTTATTACATCCGTTGTTTAGAAATCTTGCTTGATTCAGGTTGGCACTATCACATTACCTGTTAACCTTATTTCTATAGAGATATTTGTTTTTGATGTGATTTTAAGGTTAACTACTCATCATGCCAAAATTGATTGCTTTCGTAAGGTTGTTAGTTTTCATATTCTTAAACAACTCCGTTATTCAATTCAAGCAACCAAACCATTGAAGTCAAACTCTTTCATATTAAATTATAAAGCCATTTGTTTATTGAAAAAGCGAATGTCAAGCTTTCTTAGTCCATGTTATGGATTTGAATAAAGACACGCCGATTTGAATAATATTCCCATTGTTATTGATTTTTCCCGACGTATTTCAAGAATTTCTTGGCCTACTCCCGAGCGTGATATTGAATTTGTATCGACTTTGAACCCAGACAAAACTCATTTCTAAAATCTCATATCGAATGGTTCTTATTGAACTTCGTGAGTTAAAAATTCAACTATAGAATTTGGTACCGAGCCTTTATCCGGTGACTTCCTGCGGAATACACCGCCGACTTTTTAGGAGACACCATATTCGTATGCGATAGTAAACCGATAGGTGTCATTGTAACGTCTATCCAAGATTGGGATGTGAGTCACGATTGAGAACAACCTAAGCTTCAGAATCGAAATATGTAGCTTTCTAGGCTTAGTTGGTTATTATCGGAGATTCGTTGAAGGATATTCTCGAATCGTTATTCCATTAACGCAGCTGACTCGTAGAGATACAAAATTCGAATGGAGCAAAGAATGTGGGAAGAGCTTCGAAGAACTCAAGAGGAGACTCATTTCAGCACATGTTCTGACCATGCCATCCTGTAAAAACGAACGTCGTAGCTAACATGTTGAGTAGAAGATCGTATACAAATGCAGTCTGATACGATATTGTCAAAAACTAATTTCGTATAATTTACAAATAATAGAGATGGAGATGAAAACTCTAGGTACCCATGTGATGATATACGAGTAGATTCGACTTTAATCGATAATGTTAAAGTCGTTCAAGCTACAGACCTGGAGCTGATGAATATAAAGAAGAAGGTGCAAGAAGGCGTTATTCTAGAAGTAAGAGTCAATGAAGAGAAGAAAGCTCAAACCTTCGATTTATTAATTCATTCTCGATCGAGTAGAAACTGTGGCCTATAGACTCGCTTTACTACCAAGTATGTCGCGTGTTTATAACTTTTTTTTTACGTACCGATGTTACATAAATATGTGGACGACCCGAATAACATCATTGAGTTAGAACCAGACGAGATAGCTGAAGACTTAACGTACGAAGAGGTACCTGTCAAGATCTTGGATAGGAAAGAACATGTCCTATGTATCGAGGTTATACCACAAGTTAAAGTTTTGTGGAGAAACCATGCTATTGAGGAAATAACTGGGAGTTGGAAGCGAAAATGAAAGCGAGGTATTTTCATCTTTTCAAACACACAGTACGTGTCGCCAATTTCGAGAGGACGAAATTTCATAAGGAGGGAGGTTGTAAGACCCTCAAAATTTTTTTAAATAAAAGGAATTTCCTTTATTTATTATTTTGAAATAGTAAGGGTGGATTTGATTAATGTGGTTAGTTATGGGTAAAATGCACAAATTTTACAAAATAAGCAAGTGGTGATATAATATTCATTATTGTTTGAGAATATTTGTTTGGTCGTGGAATATTCAGTATTGTTTGTGAAATATTCAATGACGACAGTAGCGATCATGTGTGGGCCCCATAACGGAAAGCGATTGGAGGAAGAAAACGACAAAAATAAGTTGTTTAAAAATAACTACGTAGTTATTCTGGTTTACATCGTTGGAATACCCTATGGGTTAAAACACGAGAAGTACGCTGCTATCGCACAAGATGACACCAGATTGCACCAATTATTGATTCTTACGTAAGAAGGCACTACTCAATAATGGTTACGATAATTATCGCTCAAAGATTTTATTTTATTGATTCAATAATTGTCATATTGATATTTTATATTGTTATTATTTCAATAATTGTCATTACACAAATTTTTTCATTATCGAACCAATAATTCATATTATCCTAATAATATTATTAGATAACATTATTGGCAATGTCTAGAAAGTTCTCATCTAAGGAGAGGTTTGGTCACCTAATTGCGCGCCAAGAAGGAGAAATTCTTATTGAAAGCCCCTCTTCCTGAACCGCCTCGTTGTCAATATTGTGATTGTGTAATATTATTTATGAATAATTAATTATTGATTCATATGATGAGGAAAATATTGATTTTATGTGGATATAGATGGAGAAAATTTTTAATGTGACAATTGTTGAAAATTAATATTTTATTTTTTTCTCGATAAAATAATTCATTTAAATATATTATTTTAATAATATATTAACTATGTGATATTTTTATAATGAATGTGGGATATATGAGTATATGAGGAGAAAGAGTATTTTTGTGGCATTAAATGTTTAACACATATTTTGTGTGTTGGTGGACACAATTATTGATAGAAATTTGATTATAGCACAATAAAAATCGCCCATTTGTGGATTTCTATCAATTTTCATTTGGAATTTGGAAAAACTTTCTTCTGTAAAGTTGTAGAGAATTGAATTTCCTATAAAAACACGCGAGATTTGAATTTTCTGGCAAAAGGGCTATTTATTGTGAATTATTGAAGTTCCGAAGCTCCGAAATAATTGATTTTTGGAAGTTTAAAATATTTTTATTTACAAAAACGTTTTTTTCATTTGGTTCCCTCATTTAACACATGACAAGTTGCTGAAATTCAGATTCAAGGTGTGCGTAGGAATTATTATTATAAATAATAATATTATATTAAATTTTCTGCTTTGGTGTTCTAAGCAATTTCCTATAAATAGGTGCTTAGGTTAGAATTGAAAATCACACTTTAAATCAAGTTTTCTCTCTATATTATCGAGCGCGTATTCTTGTGAGTATTTTGGTATATACTTTGAGTATTGCTATACTGGTGAAAGTTCAAGTCATAGCCTATATCCTGTTTCAACTAAAAGTACTGCCTTTTTCGAGGTAAGTGGATGCTATTTTCTTCTCAAATGATATTATTTCTTCAATATCATTATCTTTGAAATATTGGTTGAAACTTTTTATCAAATTTGGAACTTTTTCATGCTCTGGGGTTACTATTCATGAGTTACTATTCACGAGTACTATTCACGGCGTGAAGATATTTTTTTGTAAAATTTCTATCTTTTGGTGTCTGAGTTACTATTCACGATACTGGCACTATTCACGATATCTGACACTATTCCCGAATACGGACTTATTCATCTAAAATGAAAATTTTTCTTTTCGTCCAAAATATCTATTGTGGATACTAGCTTTGATTGTATCCATGTTTTGATCATTCTTGAATTTTACACCACTATGCTTATTTTTGAGGTATTTTTGACATGGATAAAACAAAGTACGAATCCTTAATCCTTAATCCTTAATCCTTGTCATTTTGTTTCAATCGGATTCGCTTTCTTTAAAAATATTTTCATCATCCTCGGTCTTAAATGATGATATTATGGAATATCTTTGGCACAGAGTGCAAAGATGAATGATTTCATGATGAATATCTTTGGCCCGTAGTGCAAAGATGAATGATTTCGATGAATATCTTTGGCCTCAGAAAGTGCAAAGATGAATGATTTCGATGAATATCTTTGGCCCAGTAGTGCAAAGATGAACATGTGTTTAAATGAACATGACCAATCGGTGAATGTCCTCGGCACAGAAGTGCAAGGATGAATATTTGATCCCGTATATATATCGATTGATGTTACTGGGGATAAAAATAGATTTATGAACTTTAAAATTCATACATGAAGATAGTAGTTTGCATTCTCTACTTAACTCTTCTAATGAATTATTATTTCATTGCGAATATTGATTTAAAACTTGTTGTCTATTGTATTCTATTATATTTTTCCTGTTGAAGACTAACGATAATTTGTTGTATATTATCTTAGTCATAATATTCTTTACTGGGCTAGTCGAGCTCACCCTTTTCCTTTTTGTTCCATTTTTCTTCTCAGGAGGCGAGAATATAACGAGTACGAGTCGGGGTATGGAATGAAAGTTCTAGGGAGAGTTGTTTAGTAGTCCTCACCATTGTTGTAAAATAATGTATCAATAATTATGATGAGGATTTATTTGTATGTGGATATTCTCTAGATGGCAATATCTATATTTAAACTCACAGTATATATGTTGTCGTATTTTGCACGACAAATGTATTAATAAAGTTGTAGTTATCTCTGTACTATGTATTTGGCAACTCAGAATGGGTTGGATGGAATGGACCTATTTTGGGGGTGTCACATTTTATATGTTATTAAATCAATAATTGAGATGACGAAGTTGTTAATATTATTATTTGCATTATTAATGATGTCTAGAAGTTCTGCCAATGAGAGGTTTGGTCACCTAATTGCGCGCCAATAGGGAGAAATCCTTATTGGAAAGCCCCCTCTTTCCTGGGAACAACCTGATCGATTAATAGTGTTAATAATAATAATAATAATGATGACGTTTTATTTTATTCGTATTATTAACGTAATAAAATAGAAAATTTTTTTATATAAAACAGAATACTTTTACAAAGTTATCTGTTTTATTAGACAATAATTAGAATATATTATATTTTATTATGCATAGTGTTTGCATAGTGCTTGCATAGTATTTGCATAGTAAAATCTTTTTAAAAATTATTCATTTTATTAGATTATAAATAGAATATATTATATTTTATTTAAAAGATTTTGCTTTAAATATGGACCGTCCGATTAAAGTAAATCAATCTGGACCGTTCATGGATTGGTTACTATTCATTCCATTCTTCTATAAATAGAAGCTCATTCTTTCATTATTTCTTACTGAATTCAATTTGAAACTCTAGAGAGAAAACTATAGAGAGAAAGAAGAAAAGTATTCTCGCTACTTCACTACTCCGATATCAAGTTTCTTTTTACTAGTAGGGGTATTATTTCTTTTGTTTTCATGAAGAGAACTTCTATTATTCTATCTTTATTATTACATTGGAATAATCAGATATCGCTGAGCTACCTATACTTGGTGAAATTCTTACAGATTCCATTCTTTATTATTCTGTTGGAATATCCTGTCTGTGCATTACGCCTGACCTGGTTTCGTCTTTATTATTCTGTTAGAATATCATGTTTGTGCTTTACACTAGACCTGGTTCCGTCTTTATTATTCTCATTGGAACATCCTGTTGGTGTGAATTTCAAATGACCTGTTCCGTCATTTAGTATTCTATTAGAATAACTCGTCTGTATGCGAAGTACCACATGCATGGTGATTTACATTGTATTCCATTCTTTATTATTCATTGGAATATCCTCGCTTGGTCGTATTACGCTTTGACCGTTCCGTTATTTATTATTCGATGGAATAACTTTGTCTATCTGGTACCGCATGCATGGTGATTTCTTTTGTTATTCCATTCTTTATTATACTCAGGTTGGTTAAAGTTTTGACTTCTACACTCCATGAAATTAGTGGAATATTCTTGATATTTGCGCTTTATCCAAAGATCTTTTCATGGAAATATTCTTCTGAGCATTCTTAAATTTTACTTTACAAAGAAGTATCATGTTGACAATTTGGACGTTATTAGTTCCTGAATAAATTAATTCTTGAACTTGTTTTATTGAATTCTTATATCATTGTCATCATCCTCATGTTTATATTATTTTTGAAAGTCATCTATGGCCTGTAGTGCATAGATGGACTTGGTATGATTATAACCAGGGATTATTCGGTGTAATCATGACCGTAATGTTACAAATGATGTGGTAAAAGTTCTCATTGGCCTGAAGTGCATTGATGGACAGTTGTTGGCATGATCATGACCATTGATGAATACACAAATATCTTTGGCCCGTAGTGCATGGAAAATTTGTGGTCGTGACCCTAATGAATATCCTTGGCCGTAGTACAGGGATGATGTGGATTATTTATTAAGCCGAGTCTCAGCGATAAAAGTGATGAAAAATCTTTTTAAATCATAAAATATAGTAGATTTTATTATCTACTTGACTCTTTTAATGGATTGCATGTTCCACTGCAGTTAAACTTGATGTCTATTGTATTTTATCAGTTTAACACTGTTGAGGACTAATGATAATTTATTCTGCATTATCTTAGTCATAATATTTCTTACTGGGCTAGTTGAGCTCACCCTTTCTTTTCTTTATTTTCTTGAGAAATGAGAACGTAGCCGGGACTAGTCGAGGAACGGAGTGATGGTCCGAGATGGTGTCTTAGTAGTCCTCACTATTCTGTTAAATAGTGTGATAATAAATGTAATGAGGACTAAATTGAGTGTGGATATTGTCTAGATGACAATATTTGTATTAAAACTCACAACATGTATTTTGTCGTATTTTACACGACTGTTGTATAATCAAGTTGTATTTGAATTTAGTACCATGTATTTGGCGACTCGAGATGGGTGATGTATACCTATTTTGGGGGCGTCACATATCACAAAACTTGTAAGAGAGTGAGCAGTGGCGGCGGCGGCGGCAGAGGCAGCCAGCAGGAGCAGTGGTCCAGTAGAGGCAGTGGAGGCAGAAGCCGCGGAAGCCACGGAAGAGGGAAGAGAAGAGACGAAGTGTTACTCTGTTAGAATAAGATACTGAGGACTCAAGAAGCCCTAATAAAAACTTTTTTTAAAAAAAATTGAAACGATGTCGTTTCATGTAATTATAAAAACTTAATCAATTGTTTGGATTCCCCGTAGACTGGTTGAACTAAAGCTCCTTCCAAAGGAATAACTTTAGATGATTTTTTCTCCCCTTTCCCGAATTGCTTTCTGCCACATGGCTACTTGAATTATCAGAACCCATCAACTTCTCCGACTGCACTTTCATATCCGACGAGCTCTCATCTTTTTCTAATGCTTCAAACCACCCACTACACCATTAAATGAATTTGTCTTTTACTTGAATCTCCTTGATTTTAATCAGAATATCCTCACCGTGGGCATGCATCTATTGGGCCGATCCGATCGCCTCGCCCTTCCCCTAGTTCCGCCACTGACCGCCTCCCTACCAGGGTTAAATGCCCCCCTCCCCCCCCCCCGCCCTTCCCCCCGCCTCTGGGTTGATGTATGGCAAGCTATAGATATCATTTAGGTAGCAAAAAAAAATGAATAGCAAAGATATAGAAGCAAAAGAGGTATATATGCTAAGCCCAACTTAATTGGCATTATTATTAAGCAATTTATAAATAGAGACTAAAAATTCATGGTCACATATATAATTAAGGAAATGACTTGTTCAAATTTTACGCATATAACTAACTTGGCCAACGATCCTTCAAGGGAAGACTTTTATTCAATGCATTTCATAAAGAAGTGCAAATAAGTAGCTAATTAACAAACTCCTTTAATCAATTATTCTTTTCTGAGATCTTGAAGTGAAATCCCTCTGGAAATCTTATAATAGGAGCCCGGACAATTTTGCCTCCCTTGACTATTGCCCACCTGGAATTTAAGGAAAAAAAGAGATTTAAGAACTATTTGCTTGCGTACTACAGAAATTATTCTTATTCTTATTTTCAAAAATAGTAGTCCCTTAATTTTGAAGGTAAAATAGACTTCTGATAACATTCTAGATAATTATATATATATATACACTTTAGATAACTTTTATGAGATAAAAAAAAAACTTTTTGTACTTCAATATATTTTTGAGGGACAGAGGGAGTACTACTCTTCCATAAACCATATATGTTTAGTTACCGGAGTTTGCAACGGTAGTACTTAATGTGTTTAGAGATCCAAAAGCACTGTACCAATTTTGGTTCATTGCGTTTGAGTTTGAAACACTGCTTCGTATGTTAATAAATTGCGTCTAAAATAAGCTAGTTATAGACGAACATAACTATCAAGTATTCTAAACACACCGAACGCTGCATAAGCTAGTAAACAAACAAGCATCAAGTGTATGTTTGATTACTCAGTGTTTACAACGTTTGGTCCGTTTAGAATGTTTGAAAGTTCAAATACTTTTAAAAATCTTGTTCGTCTAGTAATAGCTTATTTTAAATGCAACTTACTTAATTTACAAACGCAACATTTGGGCCTAAAATGCAACGCAACAAAATTAATACAGTGCGTTTGAAAGTTCAAACGCTATAAATGCTGGTAACCATACAAATCTTAAATGTAAAAGGAAAAAGATTAAAAAATTAACTTACTTATATTTTGTGACCAGTACATGGAGAAAGGAGGCCAAAAACACCCTACTATACTCTGCACCAGCACATTGCTTCATCCCTACTCCAAATGGCATGAAACTCTTTGCAACAACGCTTGGCTGAATGTTCTGTTTCATATATATATATATATATATATAAATAAAAAGTACAAAAATCAAAATAAGGAAAATTTTAGTCGCCGCCAAGGAGTTCAATAATTTGGCTTTAGACACGTAGTAATTTTAATATGAAAAATAAGGAAATAAAATTCAACAATTCAAATGTAAATTTCCAAGATTTTAGTATCTTAAAATAAGATTTAGGACCTTCCAACGCCCTGGATTAAATTCTAGAGGATTATCAAATTCATCTTCGTTCAAGTGAAGAGCAGATGTGGCAATCATAATAACCCAGCCTGCTGGAATTGTATAACCTGCAAATGATTGATTTTTGATCTGTTAGTTTCAAATAATGGATGATATTAACCAATTTTCTTCATCGTCTAAAATGCAAATTTGATCCTCTAGTTTATCACTTTTTGACAACATCGTCCTTCGGCTTTCATAATTGTCAAACCACACCTTCAGGTGTATTTTGTTGTTCAAACTGTACCCAAGTTTTAGTCCTTTTTTTTTGTTACGCTATCCATATACCTAAGTTTTTGTCGTGTAGAACGCTACAAACTGGGGAGAGGATTTTTCTATGAGGATCTTGTAAGGGTTTTATTGTGGAGTTGACAACACATAGAAAAGAGATCAAATAGTTCACAACTCTTTTTTTTTTCTTCTGTGTATCAAAACGACGTCGTTTTGATAGAATTTTTTTTAACAATTTGATAGAAAATTGAAAGCCACTAAACGCGGTTTACTTTTACCAAACAAACGATGTAAATTAAAAAGAGTACATTTAAAATAATATTTAAGTTGTGATGGTGATTGTCTCCGTTGAGCAGTGGATTAAGAGAGGTAAAGTAAAACGATTATTAATAATAAAAAAGATATAAAGGAATACGTAAATAATAATAATTGATAAGTCTATAATATTTTCTTGGTTTACCCAGCCGGCCCAATGGTTAGAGTAAATAATAATAATATTTTTAATGGTGAAAGTAAACTCTTTTTATGGAACAGATAAATATAAATTATAATAATAATAAATAATAATATAAATAAACAAACAAAAACAATAATAAACGAAAAATAAGTAAAGCCACATTGAAAACATTAACGATAATTATAACCGATATATTTATTCATTTTTTTTAGCCAAGTTTGTAGTTTGCCTAATATTAATAGCAAGCTAAGTTATTAAATATAAAAAAAATCATATACAGAATAATCAAGAAATTTAAAATAATTATATGTAAAAATAAACGGTGTTTGGTGGCTTCAAATTATTTGTCAATTTGTTAAAAAAAATTCCTATTAAAACGACGTCGTTTTGATACACAGACAGAAAAAAAGAGTTATGAGTCATTGGATCTCCTTTCTAATGTGTTGTCAACTCTACAATAAAACCCTCACAAGATCTTCATAGAGAAATCCTCATAGAGGATTCAGATCCCAAACGGGAAAATCAATTTTGCATTGTAGTCCTTTTTTGTTACGCTATCTATATACCATTCACTGGGATATCTTTGAGGGCTCGTCGGAATAATCCTGGAGCAATATTTCCCAACCTAAGAACTTCATTGATAACCTGCAGAGTTTCTCGACAAAAGATGCACAAAGTTATAAACCAAATTATGGGTCTAAAGTGAAGAAAAGAGTGCTCGTTTTATTGATAGTAGTATAAAACAAACCTGACGTGTAAAAGTCATAGATTTATATTCATCCCATGTGAGTACGGACTCAAAATTATCTCTATTTTTAAGGATTGCCTCATTCTCAGCCTACAAAAATTGACACTCATTATTTATCTCCACAAAATATGGGCAAATATAATTTTCGGAGTAATTAATTGCTAAAAATATAAAATACTAACTGTTAATTCCTCCAATACTAAAGGATGTTCCGCAAGCAACTTGAAAGCCAATGCCAATGTTGTGGAAATTGAATCTGAGCTTACAAATAAAAGGCCAAACATTAGCTGAACAATGAAATCTTCGGTCAAGAATGCCTCTGTATTCATGTCTTGTATGAGGTGATCAAGCAAGTCATCGTGACGCTCCTGATCAGGCGAGATTCGCCTCTTTCTCAACACATCGCCCATGGTTTTCCGCACCTCCTTGTGAATCTGGACAAAAGTTCAATAATTTTTTCGATCATCAAGTATTTATTTGATTTTAATACAACATCTACAATTGGTGTAACTAATCAAATAAAAAGTACTACTAATTTATAATATCATATTTGTTACTTTTAAAACAAATGAATTCATATTAATTTTGACTTTTAAATTTTATAAATTGACTTTAAAAAATCAAAATGTAGATTAGATATAAAAGTTAAATATAAAGAGAGAATAAGGTATTAATTGTAAGTTACCTTCAAACATTTATGATGTGCAGTACCAGGAATGTTCAATGGAAAGGACATTAGGCCTTCTACTAGGTCATTGAACATATCACTCAACTTCAATGGAGCATTTTCAACATCACCACTAAACAACTGCCTTGCAGCAAAATCAATACTCATCTGCCATGGCCACATTGTGCACAAAATTAGATTTCTGATAAACTGTTTTTTATTAAAAAAAAAGAAAGAAAAATTTGATATTAACAGGCTGAATTACATATATATCCCTCAAAGTTGTCGGTCAGTTTCAAAGTAGCCCCTCAATTACTAAAGTGAACACTAAAATCCTTATAATTACACTTTAGTGTCAATTATATTCCTTGGGTTGAATTTTTCCCAATTTTGTTTCGTGCTAGTCATGCGTCTATCTAATAATGATATCTTTGTCATTTGACGATATAAAATATACTAAGTTCTCATGACTAAAATGTGAACGATATATTTCACATAATGAAATGACAAAGATATCCTTATAAAACATGTGTATGACTAACACATGACACAAAATTAAGAAAAATTCAACCTAGGGAACTGAATTTTAACTAAATGGTATCTAATAAGGAAGTAAATATTCGTTTTGGTAAATGAGGAACTACTTTAAAACTGATCGGATGAACAGAATTGCAATTCAGCCTACTTGAACAAGAAATTTACCGTAATAGATGCGCTTTTGACTTCGACGGATTCTTGACTCGACCAATTTGCAAGAGTTTTGGAAACCATATCTTCCATTTGATGAATCAATTTTTCCTTGAGAGCCTCCACACCAAAGTGGTTCAATGCCAAGTTCCTTGTATATTTTCTCGAGGATTGACTAGCTTGATCAAACACTTCTGCAAATGTGTCAAGGGACCATGTATCTACCAACTTACCATCTTGCTTTAGGATGAAATAGTTAAATTCCCGGTCTCCTGTTACTATCACTGGCCTGCCAGCCACATTTGTTCGGAATATTGGACCATATCTGAGAACACAAGGGGATCATTTATTAATGGGATCATTTATTAATGACTTGATGATCGAAAACATTACACGACAACAAACACATCAGCTTATATGATCAAATTATGGATATTTTTGACAGTTTTTTGAAAGTTCAATAATTTTGAAGTAAAAAAAATATATGCTTTTTTTGATAACTTGACAATAGTTCAATAATTTTTTTAGCCATCAAGTCAAGTTGTTCTATTCTAAATGCAAAATGAATGAACTGCTCAACAAATTAAATATTCCATCCATTCTAAAAAAAGAAGAAAGATGGCCTCATTTCAAATGCAAGAAGTCAATTCGTGAAATTTTAAAATTTATAGTCGATGAAAATTCATATTAATTCTGAAATTAGCAATTTTGTATAATCAGTATTACACACAAGCTGATCACTTTAAAATGTCAAAATATGACTTGATGACCAGAAGAAAAAATGTCCAGCATCCATACCTTTGTCCTTGTCGAATAAATACGGATACTTAAAAGGACAAATTAAAGACTCCATGTAACATGGGCTATAATTAAGAACCATAAAAAGACAATTCATGAGATACCTTTTCATCCTATTCTTGATAAAAGGTGGAAGATCTAGAGATGCACTTGGCATGATCAGCTGAAGGGTCTCCCCTATAAAAGGCAGGCCCATGGAACCCGGCGGCAGTACTCCGTTGCATTTCGGATTCCTCCATTTGTAAAGCTTGCGAGTAAGGTAGACTGTAAGCAGTGCCACCACTGACAATCTGATGGTCGATAAATTAGTCGCCATATTTTCGTATAAAGAAGACATTTTATAATTAAATCAAGAGAAGATGAAGCAATGAAAGAAGCTTAAATCTTCATATATTTATATAGAGGAGAGACTAATTGTTCTTTTTGAATAATACAGGCCAGTTGAAGGCATAATTTTATTTTAATTTTTTGTATGTATTTCTTAGCGTATAGTAAATGGCACTTGTATCAATTTTTTAAGACTTTTCAAGTGAAATTCTATTTTTTGATTTTTAGTCATTTGGATCAATTTTAAGACTTTTCAAGTGAAATTCTACTTTTTGATTTTTTAAAAAAATATTCTTCTTGTTGTCCGTTAACTGGCTTGAATATTTATTGGACTTTGTTCTCTTGTTTTATACTAATGTTTAGTGCAGGTATAAGGTATTAGAGAATTAAATTAATGTATTTAATTTAATTATCAAATTTCCTTAAATTAGTGATTGATTGATTCTTTAGTACATTGTAATTATCTCATTCCCTTAAATTAGGGACTAACTGATTCTTTAGTTATTAGGTTTGATATCAATATCTTTTTTGATTGTAACAAATTGATTCTCTTGTAATCTTATTGTATTTATACCTCCTAACATCAATGAAAATATTATGCCATTATTCATTAGTCTACTTTATTCTATATGGTATCAAAGCATTAGTCGGTCCTAAACCTCTCTTCCGCCAATCCTAGCCAAATTAAGAACCACCATGGCCACTGATCATCAGAGTATCGCCATTCCCAACCCAGGAAATCCAACCCAAAGTCTTCAACTCATAAACATCTCTCATCCATCCATCATCAAATTGACCTCCACCAATTATCTCGCCTGGAAACTCCAGATTGAGGCCATTCTCATAGGGTACGACCTCTACAAATACATTGACAACAATCATCCATGTCCTCCTCGCACCATAACCACCAACAATGTTGAAGCTTCCAACCCAGATTTTCTGCCATGGATTCGCCAAGACAAATTGTTGTTTGGCGCCCTTGTTGGTTCCATCTCTCACTCTCTTATTCCGCTAATCCAACAATCAGCCACTTCCCGCGAAGCGTGGCAAATCCTTGCCAACACCTATGCTCGCCAACTCGTGGTCACATAAAGCAACTCAAGGACCAGATCAAGAAATCCACGAAGGGCTCACAGTCCATATCGGACTACATGCAATACGTCAAGTGTCGCACTGATCAACTTGCTGTACTTGGCAAACCGATGGACCATGAAGACATCATTGAGACGATCTTAGAGGGTCTCGGTGATGACTATCGCCATATTGTCGATATAGTGGCCAGTAGAGACAACCCCATCTCATTTGATGAGCTTCATGAGCAACTCATCAACCGAGAACTGACACTTCAAAGATCATGTAATCGCTTCCTTCCCGCATCTCGCCACGGCCAATGCTGCGTCGACCATATTCAATAATTCACATCGGCCCGTGTCAAAACAGACACACCTACCACATCTTACTTCACGACAACAGCCCTCGCCGCCTCTTCATGCCACGAATCGCCAACAGAGGCCTTATCTCGGCAAGTGCCAAGGATGCCGCCAACAGGGCCACACCGTTGCTCAGTGTCCCCTCTTTTAACTTGTACCCGCCCCCTCACACGGCGCTCCTCGCTCATCGCACAATGGACCTCCGTGGTACCCAAAGGCACATGTAGCCACAACATCCTGTTGAGACCCCAACTCAGCTTCTTGACGAAGGGTGCCTCTCATCATGTCATCACTTGACCTCGACAACCTTTCGCTTCATGCTCTATAATGGCGGGTCTGATGACATTGTAATCGGTGATGGCACTGGGTTACACATTTCCAAAACTGGTTCTGCCTCTCTTAAAACATCCTCTCATACTTTTCAATTACATGATGTTTTATTTGTTCCTACCATGAAAAGAAATTTAGTCTCCATATCTCAATTTTGCAAAACTAATAACACTTTGATTGAGTTCTTAACATCTTCTTTTCGTGTGAAGGATCTCTTCGAAAGGGGCAATCATCGCTCAAGGACAACCTAAAGATGGTGTGTATGAATTGCCGGTTTCGCCCCCCGCTTCTCGTCATTCGGTCTTCACCAGTACAAAAGTCTCCTCATGTGTCTGGCATCATCATCTTGGTCACCCATCCCAGTCAATCCAACGTCATATAGTCTCTAAGTTTTGTTTACCTTTAGATTTCTCTAGTTCCAAGCATTTCCATTGTAATGATTGTTACTGCAATAAAAGTCATAAATTACCTTTTTCTCAATCATCTATTGTGTCGACTTCCCCTCTCCAAATTATTTATTCTGATGTGTGGACCTCGCCTATCTATTCTGTAGATGGTTACAAATACTATGTTATTTTTGTGGATCACTTCACGCACTACATATGGCTTTACCCCCTCAAACGTAAATCTGACGTTGCCACTATTTTTCCTCGTTTTCGAGCTCTTGTTGAAAACCACTTCAAAAATAAAATAATCACCTTCTACTCTGACAATGGGGGGGAATACATGGGTCTCGCCAAATCCACTGGTCTCGCCACATACTTATCCACACATGGAATCTCGCATCTCACTTCACCACCTCACACTCCAGAACACAATGGCTTCTCGGAACGTAGACATCGTCATATCGTTGAAACAGGACTTACTCTTCTCTCTAAAGCTACCTTACCACTAACCTACTGGTCATATGCCTTCTCCACTGCCGTCTATCTCATAAATCGCCTTCCGACACCAACTCTCAATATGACCTCTCCCTATCATAAACTCTTTAAGTCGCCGCCCAACTATTCCAAGCTTCGAGCCTTTGGTTGCCTATGCTATCCTTGGCTCCGTCCATATTCACCTCACAAACTCGCTAGTCGCTCCACACCTTGTGTCTTCCTTGGTTACTCCCTCACTCAGAGTGCTTATCTGTGTCTTGATCCAAGTACTCAAAAGATCTTCATCTCACGTCATGTTCGATTTATTGAGTCTGAGTTTCCCATGTCTAAAGTTGATCTACATCTCGCTCGTCCTGATAACTTGACATGTGACACATGGCTCCCACAACATGTCATTCTCCCGGTTTCATACCCATCATCCGAAGGTAGTTCCAGCGGCTCTTCGCCAGTTGACTCCACCACACAAAAGGTTATGGTAGCCTACAACGACTTGCCCCAGTAAAGATTTCCTCCTTCACCTAATTTCCCCAACAACTTATCCCCATACAACCCAACCCAATACTCAGAATCGCTCTGGCATGTCCCTCACACACTTTGGACTTACCTCCACCAAGATTTCCTCAAGCCTCTGAAGCCCCATCCTCACAATCCTTGCTTCAGCACTCGCCCATTGTCACTGCTCTCAAGCAACATCCACAAACCAATCACTAAACTCAACCTCTCGACCCAACTTGCCTCAACAATTGAACCCACATGTGTAACTCAAGCCATCAAAGATAGTAAATGGAGAAAGGCAATGTCCGAAGAGTTTGTTGCCTTGGTTCGAAATGGCACATGGGAATTGGTACCTCCCAATGGTGTGCAAAATATTGTGGGGTGCAAATGGATATTTCGACTTAAACGTTTATCTGATGGCTCTATTGATAGGTACAAGGCTCGCTTAGTAGCAAAAGGGTTTCACCAATGGCCCGGAGTGGACTACCATAAAACGTTCAGTCCGGTTGTAAAGCCGACCACAGTTCGTCTCATCCTCTCGCTTGCGATCAGCCGCGGTTGGGATCTTCGACAGCTTGATGTCAACAATGCATTCCTCCAAGGCACCCTCACTGAAGATGTCTTCATGACCCAACCTCAAGGCTTTGTTGATGCTGATCATCCACTCCATGTCTGTAAACTGCGTAAGGCAATATATGGTCTCAAACAAGCTCCTAGAGCTTGGTACACTGAACTTCGCCAGTTTCTACTTGCATCTCATTTCACCAACTCAGTTGCTGACACCTCTTTGTTCATTTTCAGTGATAAAGGTATAACCATCTTGTTACTTGTTTATGTTGACAATATCATCATCACAGGTAATAATTCACCATCAATCCAAGACTTCATCTCGGTCCTTGCTCGTCGCTTTTCACTCAAAGATCTCGGCTCTCTTCACTACTTCCTTGGTGTTGAAGTTGTTCCTTTCCCTCAAGGCCTTCTCCTATCACAACAAAGATACATAGCAGACTTGTTGGCTCGAACAAAGATGACCGATGCACGTCCCGTTGCAACTCCGCTAGCCACCTCTCCCATCCTCACTCTTCATCGGGGACAACACTTTCATCGACCCAACCGAATTTCGAAAATGAGTTGGCGGTCTTGAAGATCTTTCACTTACCCGTCCAGACATTTCCTATGTAGTCAACAAACTATCTCAATACATGCATCGTCCGACTACTAATCACTGGAATGCTGCCAAACGACTTCTTCGATATTTGTGTGGCACCATTGATCATGGCATCCTGTTACATCGCCAGTCACCTCTCACTCTACACGCCCACTCAGATGCCGACTGGGCTAGTAATAAAGACGACTTCACCTCCACCAGTGCTTATATTGTCTACCTCGGACGAAACCCGATATCCTGGAGTTCGAAGAAGCAACGAACAAGAGGCTTCGCTTCCTCGATCGAAGCCGAGTACCGATCTGGCTGCCACACAACTTTGAGGTGAGATGGATTACATCTCTTCTTAGTGAACTTGGTGTCACATCCTCACAACAACCAAGAATCTCATCGTGATAATGTGGAACCACAAACCTATGCTCAAATCCAGGTCTTCCATTCTCGCATGAAACATGTAGCTCTCGACTTTCACTTCATTCGTGAACAAGTTCAAGATGGCCTCTTACGAGTCACTCATGTCTCTTCGATGGATCAACTAGTCGATGCACTCACCAAACCACTACCCCATTAACGCTTCCATGGCTTGTTGAACAAGATTGGTCTCACCTCATTGAACTCCAACTTGAGGGGGCATATTAGAGAATTAAATTAATGTATTTAATTTAATTATCTCATTCCCTTAAATTAGTGATTGACTGATTCTTTAGTACATTGTAATTCTCTCATTCCCTTAAATTAGGGACTGACTGATTCTTTAGTTATTAGGTTTGATATCAATATCTTTTTTGATTGTAACAAATTGATTCTCTCTTGTAATCTTATTGTATTTATACCTCCTAACATCAATGAAAATATTATGCCATTATTCATTAGTCTACTTTATTCTATATAAGGTTTGATGATACCAACTTTTTAAGCCGTGGAAATCACGGGTAAGCTTAGAGACAACTTATCACACAAATATTTAATTTAATTTATTTAAGTCATAATATTTATAATCATTGTTGGGGTGTGATTATTTGGATTTATTTTGATAGTAAGAAAGTTCTCGTTAAAGTAAGATTACGTTTCCTTATTTAGTGGGATAAGGAGTTTTAATTTGGGAAGGAGTTTATCAACCATTAATTGTAGTTATAAGGTGATTCTACAAAGGATTTCTATTCCTGATTGGATTCTGGTGGACATGACAATTATAAATACAGCAATAAGCAATAGTTTAGGGACACAGAACACAATATCATATGACACAGATAAACACTTTGTACTCTCCATATTATTATAGTGAATTTCTCTCTCTTCGTGGTTTTTTCTCAATTGGGTTTACACGTAAATTTTTGTGTTCATATTTTATATCTCTTTGTTTATGTTTATGTGAGTGTATTTCGTAAGTTTGATTTCACAACAATACAATCAACCGTTAGCGCGATTTTGGCCTGCTATTTTGGTGATTTCGTCAGGCGTACAAAATTTGGCGTTAACATTGGTGCCGTCTGTGGGAACGCTTATTCTAATATTGAATTAAAATCACCGATTTACCAAGAAAGGGAGATCTTACGCATAAAAGATAAGTGGTTCTCTTTTTTCAAATTGCAAAATCTGGTCGAGGAGAGATAACGGTGGTGGTAGAGGGTCTTAATATATTTGTTGAGGTTACTGGTGGGAAAGCACTTCAGATGTGGAGGCTACTAGTGGCGGAGTACTTCAGACTGGATTACTAGTTGTTGTCACTCTCTTCGACATGACAGTAAAATTAGCAGGAGAAAATATTTTTGGGCAATATATAAGTTTGGTATTTGATTCAGGCTTCGTTATTTATTCAGGCTGAATTGGCTGGGGGCAGGATTCACAAGCTTGGTGTAAGCTTCAACGGTCTGAGATGTTAGCCTATGATACTTCGGATCATAGCAGTATACTTTGGATTACATCATATCGGCTTCATTCTGGCTTTGGCTATCTACTTTGGTGTTTTTGGAGGTTCGGTTCGACCCTATGATGGAGAACAAGATTGTTTGGAGGTTTGAGGGGATCTCTTCGACCCTATGATGGCGGACAAGATCGTTCGGAGGTTCGGTGGGATCTGTTCATCCTTAAGATGGTGAACAAGATCTATTCGTCCTTATGATAGCGGACAAGATCGTTTGGAGGTTCGGTGGGATCTGTTCATCCTTAAGATGGTGAATATGATTATTTGGTGTTTGGTGGATATAAACATTTATTCATATTTTCATTCATTTGTTTATTCATTCATTCATATTTTCATTCATTTGTACATTCATTCATATAACATAAACATTTATTCATTTCTTCAGAACGAATATGTTCAGTAACTCGGAACGAACTTTATAATTGGTGTTTGGTTGGATGTTCAGTTCTTTGGAACGAACTTTTATAGTTGTTCGGTGGGTTATTTATATATCTTCGGTTGTAATAAGGTTGACTCGATTATCTATATATTCGGCTGTGATAAGGTTGATTCGGTTGTGATAAAGTTGGTTTTTTATATTTTCGGTTGTGATAAGGTTGGTTCTTCATATTTTCGGTTGTGATAAGGTTAGTTCGGTTGGTATAAGGTTGGTTCGATTATCTATATATTCGGTTGTGATATGGATCGTTCGGTTGTGACAAAGTTGGTTTTTTATATTTTCGGTTGTGATAATGTTGGTTATTTATATCTTCGGTTGTGATAAGGTTGGTTCTTTATATCTTTGGCAAATATGGATTTTCGGTTGGTATAAATTTGTATACTCTCTTATTTTAAGTTCCTTATAAATAAGAGATTGGGGGGCAATGCTGGGGTATGATTATTTGGATTTATTTTGACAGTGGGACAGTCCTCATTAAAGTAAGATTGTGTTTCCTTATTTAATAGGATAATGAGGTTTAAATTGGGAAGGAATTTATCAACCATTAATTGTAGTTATAAGGATATTTTTCAAAGGATTTCTACTCCTGATTAGATTTTGGTGGACATGACAGCTATAAATACAACAATAAGCAATGGTTTAGGGGACACAGAGCACAATATCATATGACACAATAAACACGTTGAGTTATTGAGTCAACTTTTGGGAATAACTAAAATTTATGACCAAGAAGGTAGGAAAATAAAAAAATAAAAACTTTTGGACTACTGAGTCACCAAACTTAAATTGCTGGGTTGACAAGGAATCAACTAAAATGACTCAGTATTTTTGCTTTGTTATATTTTAATATTGATATGTATTGCGCATTATTTAAAAACATTATTTAAAATCGCGTAATTAGTTAAACTTGCTTTTAATTAATTTTAATAAGAAAAACATATTTGGTAATCAAACTTTTGAAACTACATATAATCATTATTTTTTTATCAAATAATTAGAAACACCAATTTATAAAGCTTCTCATTATTTGTTAATAATTAGTTTGACCAAATATTTAGTAATTTACAATTTAAACAAGTGATAAGAAATTTTTTTATATCAAACACTTTGTAATTTTTACTAGTTTAAGTGTTTTTCTTTTTTAAGTACAAACTACTTTTTTAAAATTCAATAACAAAAATATGTAATCAAAATCAATAATTAAATTTTTTTTAAGCAATTCCAAACATGCTTTTAGTCGTTTCTCTTTCATGTTTTTTTAACACCCCCGCTTAGGAGAGATATGAGTACAAATATAAGAATTACATAATCATCTCAATAAGTTCTAAATCTCTCAAATATTAAATAAACTTCACATGCATTCTATGAGTAAAAATACAAACCTCACAATAAAGGGAGGGGGAGTGGGGGGAAACAAAGGGAGTCCCCCAACAAGGGAAAGTAAAAAACAATAATTGAACCTGCAACCTAGAGATTACAGAATTTGAGTCATAATTTTCAAGTTAAGAAGGTGTTTGTTTAGAACTAAATGAATCTGAAAGAGTTAAGATCTGACCAAATAAGTTATTTAAAATGTTTATTTATAAGTTTTGAAATTTGAATTGGATTGAATAAATCTGACCGATTATTTAAAAAAAATGATTGAATTGGACTGAATAGATCTAACCAATTTTTTTTGGGTCCTTAACACTAATATACAATAATTAGAAAGTATTTACAAAAATAATACATCCACAAAATAATTACAAAAATAACTCAACACAATAATAAGTTGCTAAAATTACGGAACATTAACTCCCTACACGTCAGTTACCTATTTTCATATTTGCAATCAACCGATCATGAAGAAAAAAAGAACAACGACAGATCGGAGAAGACGAATTCTCTGACGGCGATGCAACTTTGAGATCGAAAAAAATCGGAGAAGATCAACAGCAACTTCGAGATCGGAAAAAATCAGAGAAGATCGACAGCAACTTCGAGATCGTCAAACAACATTATGAAGTTTCATATGTAAGTATACATTGTGTTTATGCTTTCGATTTACAATCAGTAACCAGAAAATTACGTACTATACTGATTGTTGATTAATTCTTTACATATTTGTATACTAAGGTATTCGAGTTTAAAGTTTATATGCTTATAGTTACCCCGTGGTTACTACATACTCGTATATTGGTTACCTTTCTTAAGTTTTTCGCTCTTTAATTTGTCACAAAGACAGTATAATGACTGTTTTGATTGCAAAATGCATGTAAAAATATGTTTTATATTCTGGTTACTAAGTACATATAAATTGGTTACTATTTATTATTGATTTGGTTACTGTATAATGTTTATTTGGTTGCTGTATACTTTTAATGTATATTCTACTGATATTTTTTATATTGATGGTTACTTATTAGATACCTTCCTGCAACTGTTGGATCTTTTAGTACATATTGATGTTTTTTATATTGTTTATTTTTGCTGTAAAATGCATAGAAAAATATGTTTTATAATATTGGTTACTAATTACATATATCTTGGTTACTGTCTAATATGTATTTAGATACTGTAAGATGTTTATTTGGTTACTGTATAATGTTATTGTATTTTATAATTGTTTCTTTTATATTGGTGGTTACTTATTGACTACATTGGTTACCTTCATACAACTGTTAATAGATCTGATTATATATATTGGTTGTTGTATACTATTTAATTGGTTACTGTATAATGTTTATTTGGTTGCTGAATAATATTAATGTACACTCGTACTGATGTTTTTTATATTCATGGTTACTTATTAGCTATATTGGTTACCTTCATACAACTGTTAGTCTTTAGTTGGTAACAAACACATTATACTGGTTGTTTTTTATTGTAAAATGCAATGAAAAATGTGTTTATGTTCTTGTTACTAAATAGATATATGTTGATACATGTCTAATCTAAATTTGGTTACTGTATAATGTTGTTATGATTACTGTATAAATTAGTGTGTTTTATACTGGTTTGTTTTATATTGGTGGTTACTTATTGACTACATTGGTTAACTTCATACAACTTTTAGTCTTTAGTTGGTAACAAACTGATGCGGTTGAATAGTAGGCTTGTCAGTTTATGGAAAGATTTGATTCAGTTTATGGAAAGATTTGATAGATTATGAAAAGATTTGATCCAGTAGCAATTTGGTAATTTTTTTCAAGTTTGGAGTTTCAGATTTTGGCGTTTTTAGAGCCTAATTTATTAGAAACGGGTCAACGATCAAAAGTCACCAGCTTTGCTCGTGAACTACAAGGTTTTTTGGTCAAATTCCATCATTTAGGCCTTCAAAATTGCTGTAAATTTTTTGTTTATGTTCTGGTTACTAAGATTATGTAGTTTGGTTACTGTCTAATATTGATTTGGTTACTTTACAATGTTCATTCAGTTGTCAGACAATGGAGATGATTTCAGTTGTGCTTTATTTCAACGGAACATAAACAAAAAGAGTGTAAATACAAGAATATATAATTGTTTACTGTTAGTAACCATTAACCACATGGTTGGTAATATTTTTGATGGTGTACAATAACCAAAATTGTTATTGATTAATATTTAAATTTTTGCTTCCATCATGAGTTGTCAATATAAAGTAAACATATACATTAAACAATTGGTAACTGTTCTGAAACATTTTTATGTAAATTTGGTTACCCATCTAAAATAAAATGGTTACCTCTATATTCATATTTAGTTACCAACTGGACCATTCCAAATAACTTTTATAACTATATAATTTAAAAGTATCCATCAGTTAGATAAATGGGAACCCTCACATGTACATTAAGCACTTGATAACTGTTCTGATATAAGTTTATAATTATTTGGTTACTAACAAAAACTAAAATGGTTACCCTTATATGCAGTTTTGGTTACCAATTACACCTCTCAAACTATTTTTATTTTAATATATGAGATCTATAAGTGACCATCATATATATAAATGGGAACTCTTAATTGGAGTTTCTTATTTCATCATGATGACAGGGTATAAATAAAACATATACATTTAACACTTTATAACAGTCCTGATACAAGCTTATAATTATCCGGTTACTAACACAAACAAAAATGATTACCATATATGTAGGTTTGGATACCAAACTAACATTTTAACTAAAATAGCTGATGGATATTGTTCTGAACCAATTTTATGTAAATTTGATTACTCATAAAAAATAAAATGGTTACCTCTATATGCAGATTTAAATACCAACTGTATAATTTTTAGATAATTTTTATGAGTATGTAATTTATAAGTATACATCAGCTAGATAAATAAGACACTCTCATATGTACATTTAACACTTGATGTTTGTCTTGATACAAGCTTGTAACTATCTGGTTACTAATAAAAATAACCATAATGTAACATAATAAAACAGTAACCACATAATTATATGATAGTAACCAGAACATGTTTTAATGGTAACCAAAACAGAAATATCATGTAATGAAACCCAGTTTAGGCAATCCTTATATACTAAACAATAATATATTAACCAGAATAAAAAATAAAAGTAACCAAAATCCCACATTGAGGGCACAATAATAGTAGTCAAAACATAAGATAACAGTAACCAAAACATAATAAAGAAGTAACCAAATAGTTATATGAAAGTAACCAAAACAGGTTTTAATAATGATAACCAAAACAGAAACAACCTGTATATCCAACCCAGTTTACATAAACTCCAATAAACATTACAGACTCACTAACCATAACAAATGGTTATGAATATCTAACAAAATCAAAGTACGAAATAGGGAAAATTTAGCGCCCCGAAATTGTATTTGTACAAATTCAGATGGGGAAGAGTTTCCCAGATGTTCTGCCATCTCTTTAACAATATGCAAGTTTGAACTGCCAATTTGGTGTGGGTGAAAGAGAGAATATGATGATTACCACTACAACAACAGGAACAAGAACAACTAACGGATGATTATAATTATGATAATCACATTTGGGATTCATGCGATACGAATTCGGGATCTGGGTATGATCCAAACTCGTTCTACGTCGACTCTTTTGTTGAGTGAAATATGAGAGCGCCATTGGAGATCATATGCGAAGCTTACAAAGGTGAAGAAGATGATCGGAACGGCGATGTATTAATCGAGAATTAAGGGCGGAGAGAGAGAGAGAGAGAGAGAGAGAGAGAAAGAGAAAGGAATGTTTGAGAAAGATGTAAACTAATTTGCCATGTCAGCCCATTAATACTAATCCCTTAATTTAAGAACTTTTAATTGTATTAGTATTGTAAATAAAAATGATGAATTGTAGTATTTTTGTAATTATTTTATGGATGTATGGTTTTTGTAATTATTTTTAAAAATGTACTAATATATGTAATTAATCCATATTTTTTACCCAAATACCCATTGCTTCTTCTTCACCATTTGATTCTCCTTCATTGCTCCAGGTTATCCATCGCCGCTCTAACTTTTATCTCTTCGATTCGTCTCTCTCATCTTCCTTAATTTCGTATTTCTCATCTCCATCTCCTCCACAATTTCTGACAGGTAACTCTCCTCTCATCTTTATATGCATTATGGTTACAATTTTAGATTGGTACAATCCTCTTTTGATGTTGATCTAATTTTGAAAGGTGGCTCTATTTGTGATTTTAGGTAAAAATTTAGATTTTTTTGTTTACTAATTTAATATGGGTTTTAAATCTTTTGGAAAAGTGATTCGGGTTTTGATTATTCAATACATCTTTTTATTGTGTTATGGGTTTTTTTTGTTGGCTACAGTTGAAGATAAGGACTGGTTCTATTCTCATAAGTTCTAAAATTTTACTTGGGTAATTGGGTAAATACTATCCAACTTTACCTGGTACTATATAAAGTTTCTCTGTACACTGTGATTTAATGTCAAAATGCATAGAAATTTGTGGTTTGAGCTCACTCTATTATATAAAATGTCTAAATCAAGTATATACTGAATAATTGAATCTTTTCTTTGTTGCACTTTACTGCGATTTGGGCTAAAATATGTCTATGTTTCTTGTTTTTATTTGGGTATGTTCTTGTTTGGACTTTGGAGATGATAAAATTGGCTTTTATGTTTGTTTATGATGTTTTTTAGTTATGAGTTTTTTTTGTGCATGTTTGTTTTATTTTATAATTGTTAGTGATTCTTCATTCATAGTATGTATTATACGTTTTGTTATTTTGTTTGCATGAGTATGCATGTGTTTTTTTTTATTGATTTTGTTTATTTTAAATATGCATGTTAGGATTAGAATATCTAAATTCATCATTCTATTGTGTTAGGTATGGAATAATCGGATAAAAATCAAAATCAAAAGAAATCGAGAGTGAGTTGGAGAAATGAAAGTGTAATAAAAATATTTTTTGAAGCATGTATTCGCTAGGTTATGGAAAATGGTAGGTAAGCCGATAACCATATTTATGGCCAAAAGTGGCAGAAATACTAAAAAGTACTTATAATTTTATTGTGGATTATAAGCAAATGAAAAATCATTATGATTATATAAAGGGAAAATTTACCTCGTGATGTAAACTCAAAAGAAAGACCGAAATTTATTATGATCCCACAACTAACACGTTCAACTTCACGGATGAGGAATGAGAGCTAGAGTCAAATGTTACGTAACTATTTTTTTAAGTTAACCATAAAAACTTGTTAAATTATTAAACATGTTAAGTATGCTTTTTTAATTACATATTGGGTATTGTTAACGCCAAAATTCGGCCACTCACCTCACTCACTAATAGTGCGTCCAATCCTACACAGAAACAAAGTTACACGGAGAAGCTTGACGATTTGGGCCGCCGGGGGATAGCTCCGGTGTGGGAATAAGTACAAGTTGAATAAGGTTAACAATGGAGGTATCAAGTTTTAATTAGTGCTGGAAAATAATGAGATACCTTGGAATTCTGGTGTAGCCTTATATTTATAGTGATCACACCTACTCCTACATGCCCGTCCCCGTATGAAAATAGAATTCCTCATTAGGATAGATACCTTAATGGGACAAAATTGAATCTCCTTAAAGAAAGAAAGTTAGATTCTATCCTGATTATTTCCTTAAGAGTTGAAAATTAAATATAGTTAGGAATCTTAGATTCCTTAAAGTTCACTAACTATCCAAAACAAATTCTTACGTGGAGAGACTTCCTCTACGTGGACTATGACCCACTGAATCATCTGGACCCAAATAATCATGCCCCAACATTGCCCCTCAGTCTTTTATTATAATGGAACATTTAATGAAAGAGTTCAATATTTAAAGCACAATAATTGAATATCAAACGTAAAATAAGAAGTTGGTGATGAGTGCATATTATTCATTTATTTTGATTCCTTTATGTTTAGTTTTATTGCATGTTTCATGTGTATATGACCTTATTAAGGTGTTTAATGATTTTAGGAAGAATTGGAGCTAAAATGAGGAAAGAGGGAAGATCGGAGGGTTTTGAATGCTAAGATGGATGCATGGTCTTGGCTTGGAACTTGGATTTTATTGTAGAGTTATTACTTAGCTTTCCGGAACATGTTGAATCGTCCCAATCGGAGTTCATATGAAAAAGTTATGATCTTTTTACTAAACGGACGTTGAACCTAAAAGTTCGGAGTTGCAATTTACATAACAGTCACTTGGAGCCCAATTTCTTCCTTGATCCAGTAGAATATGTCAATTCTCAAAGAAGTAAAGTTGTAAATTTCGTCGAGAGCTTCGATTTGATAGGTAGCAAGCCCCGTAACTCATCCTGGATTAAAATTTATGGGCGTTTTATCAAAGTACATTGTAGCAGAAAATAGAAATTTGCCCCAACGAATTTAAGCGGAAAAATTGGGAAATCTTGGATTTTTGGAAAGTTTCTAAAAGCAGATTTTGGCAAATTTTAACAAGGAATGAGATTGATATTTTTATTAGATTTAGGATATTTTTAGACTGAGATTTATTTCTAAATTGGATTCTATTTTTTTTAAGGAAACTAGTTGTAATTCGTAAATCCTTTTAGGATTTGGATTTCTAGTTCCCATAGGATTTAGGTATTTGTCTAGCACTATAAATAGATGATGATAATTAGGATTTTATTCATTTAATCTTCTACCAACTATCATACCTCATTGGAGTGCAGACTTAGAAGACATGAGCTAAGTTTTTTATATTCAGTTCTAAGGGATGTTGAACCTTATTTATAAATAATGGTTAATTAAGTATTCATTATTTATTTCTTCTCATATGGAATTCATTCTTGATAATCTGATTTAATTTTCTGAATGTTATTTGGCTAAACTAATTTGATTTCTGCAGGATTGAATTGGTTAACGAATATCATATGCTAGATTAAGGAATAATATTACGTGTAATTGATATTGTTCCTAATCACAAGCAGTAATTAGTAATATCTGATTGTGGACAAACTTTTGAGTATTACTATGATTATCAGAAGACAAGTTAAATAATCTGAGCTTATGTGTTTGTTGCTTGGAATAGTCTAATTTCCTAGTTCTTAATCCTGCCGTTATATTAAATCTAGAGAGCTTTTTCTAGATTGTATAATGGTTAGAATCTTGTGAAGAGATTGTTTCATTGAGTGATAATCAAAGGGGAGTTTGAGGTAGCCGAGCTTGTTGTTACCTAGGGCTATTAGTTTCATGAAGGGTAAATAATGTTACACTTAATTAATCTATTGTTGTAAAAAGGTGATACTGAACAGAAAAACTGAAGCTTTTTATTCATTGTTTATTCTTGTTAATTTAGTTAATTAATTTAAAATCCCCTTTTCATTAGAAATCATAGGATAAATATAAAACAAATCACTCTCTGTGGGATCGATCCTTGCTTATTACTGTGCTAATTGTTTGAATTTGTAAAGTGAAAGTGAGGTTAATTTAGGAGTGTAAACAACAGCTCCCAATTTGACACATCAGTTTCGTACCCAACACTTAATGCAAGGACCCACCATCATTACCATCAAACCATTTAATGCGTCGCATTTAGGGAAACGTGCGAAGACAAAGGTTCAATTAGTTACTTCAAAACTTACACGCCTAATGCCAACTGTCACATTTCCAAATCCGATTTTCAAAACAAGTTCCCTTTACAACCTTTTTTGTTCAATGCAACCCCCTATTTTCTAGCGAAACTACCTCCGATTCTCCAAACATCTAAACCTCCCATGGCGGCAGCTTCTACCGGAATCAACATCATCCTCACCAAAGTTACTATAGTAACGACTACTACCTCTTCTGCCCCCCAACCACTAGGCCCAACCAAAGCCGAACTTGAAATCCAAGAAATGCAAAAGGAATATTCCAACGAAGAAAAACTTTCACCCACATCAATGCCGTATCTACCATTGATGATCAATCACTTTCTGAAATTCGTGATTAATACCGAATCCCAGCAACCTATGAGCTTCGATCACCCCATCCAGAAGACAAAATGTACCTTTGCCCTTGGACTGCTATCTCCCTCTCTGCCCTTCCGATATGGGGTTTGTTTCTCCTTTTATGCCTTCATTTTTACCCTCCTGGGATTCATAGGAGTCATCTTCACCCAGCTTATGCCGAACTCCTATATCACATCATCACTTTTATCGCCTTTTGCCATGAATGTGGCATTCCTCCTACCATTGACTTCTTCTTCACCCTATACTCCATGTGCCGTTCTAGGGAGGAAAGGTTCTGCTAAATAAGCAAATAACAAAGCAAGAGAATAGAAAAATGAGCCTTGATGAAGACCCCTTGAAGCAATAAAGGACGTCACTCACAATGGTTCTGTAGACACTCAAAATATTGCATTCTTGTTACTAACCATGTAGGAGGGCATACTCGTCTTTCATCTTCCAGAGACAACGCTGGAAGTCAAGATCAAAATTAAACCCCGGAGACAACCCCGGGAGATCAAATCAAACCCCGGAGACAACCTAGGGAGATCAAGTCTGTAAGACCCCAAATTTTATGAATAAAGATTAATTTTTTTCTCTAAATGTTATTTTGAATAATAAGGTGTGGATTTGATATAATGTTATAGTTGTGGGTAATATTTATAAATTTTGAAAAGTAAGCAAGTTGTCATAACTATAAAATTTGACGATTTATTATTGACAAATTTGACGAGAAAATCTGTAAAATTTGTTTGGATGGAAAAGTGTGAAGAGAGTTTTATGGAATTGAAGAAGAGGCTCAGTGTGGCACTTGTGTTGTCATTACCAGATAATACAGGAAACTTTGTGGTGTATAGTGATGCATCACATAAAGGATTGGGTTGTGTCCTTATGCAGAACAACAAAGTCATTACGTATGCATCAAGGCAGTTGAAAGACTACGAGAAAGGTTATCCAACACATGACTTAGAGTTGGCTGTGGTGGTATTTGCTCTGAAGATATGGAGACACTATCTCTATGGAGAGAAATGTGAGATCTACACAGACTATAAGAGTCTGAAGTATATTTTCACACAAAAGGACCTGAATATGCATCAAAAAAGATGGTTGGAATTGATAAAAGATTATGATTGTGAGATCTTTTATCATCCGGGCAAAGCCAATGTGGTTGCAGATGCCTTGAGTAGGAAAGGTCGAGAAAAGTTGATGTTGTTAACCAACTAGGAGGAGCTCATTTCAGCAATGGCAAGGCTAGAGTTGGAAATCATATTTCCAAAAGAAGCTAATAAAAGATTATTCCAGATGGAAGCTAGTCCAACTTTGGTGGACAAGATAAAGAATGCTCAACTACAAGATGAAGAATGCAGAAAAATAAAGGAAAGTATGGTTGAGGGTAGTGAGATGAAATACAATGTTGATACTGAAGGAGTGTTAAGATGAATTTGGGTTCCAGCAGTACCGGATACTAAAGAAGAAATCTTGACAGAAGCTCATAACTCAAGATATTCGATTCATCCGGGAAGTACAAAAATGTATCAAGATTTGCGACGATATTTTTGGTGGCCAAATATGAAAAGAGACATTGCAGAATGTGTTGCAAAGTGCTTGACATGTCAGAGAGTAAATGCCGAGCATCAGAGACCGAGTGGATTACTTCAACCGTTGGACATACCGGAATGGAAGTGGGATCATATCACAATAGATTTTATGGTAGGTCTTCGAACTACTCAGAAAGGATACGATGCGATATGGGTAATAGTGGATAGAATAACAAAATCAACACACTTTTTCCCAATAAGGATTAGATTTAATCTTGATCAGCTGGAAAAACTGTACGTTAAGGAGATTATTTCAAGACATGGAGTTCCAGTGTCAATTGTATCAGACAGAGATCCAAGATTCACATCAAACTTCTGAAAGAGACTACAAGAATGCATGGGAACACAACTGAAGATGAGTACGACATACCATCCGCAAACCGATAGCCAAAGAAAACGAACAATCCAGACGTTAGAAGATATGCTTAGAGCATGCATCATGGATTTCAAAGGAAACTGGGACGATCATCTACCGTTGGCAGAATTTTCCTACAATAATAGTTCCCACACAAGCATTGTCATGCCGCCATACGAGGCATTATACGGCAGGGAATGCAGAACTCCACTATGCTGGGATGAAGTTGGTGAACGTAAATTGTTAGGACCAGAACTGGTACAACAGACCACTAAAATTATCAAACTCATCAGAGCAAGACTGGTAGCTACTCAGGATAGACAGAAGAAGTATGCTGATCAACACATGCAAAATCGCGAATTTGATGTGAGAAATTTTGTTTCCTTGAAAGTTTCTCCATGGAAGGGGAAAATTCATTTTGGCAAGAAAGGAAAGTTAAGCCCGAGGTTTATTGGACCCTTCAAAGTACTACGAAGAGTGGGAAAAGTAGCTTACGAGGTAGCTTTACCTTCAGAATTAGAACATGTTCACAACGTTTTTCAGGTGTTGGTGTTGCGACCATACAAACCCGATTACAAACATGTGATCGAGTATGAACCGTTACATTTCAATAAAGATTTATCTTATGAAGAGGTTCCTATCCAGATAGTCGACAGGAAAGAACAAGTGCTCAGGAATAAGGTGATACCTTCTGTGAAGGTGATATAGAGAAACCACAATGTTAAAAGGCTATGTGGGAACTCGAAGATGAAATGATGAAGAACTACTCCGAGTTATTTGTTTAATCCGTGTCTTCGATTCTGGGAATAGAATCTTTGTATGGAGGGAAGAATGTGAATGAATTATTTGAGTTGTGATTCTGGGGACAGAATCCTTGTAAGGAGGGAAGGATGTAACAATCCAAGATTTTCTTTGTAATTTAAAATATTTATTAAATTAAATAAATATTTTATTTATGTGGTTGTTGTTAGTAGATCCTTGTGAATTAAATTTATTATATAATACTCTAATTTAATTTTATAGTTAGAGAGTTGTTAAAGATAACATGAAGTGCTATATTATTGTTTTAATTTAATAATTTAAAATGGTATGTTAAATTATTAAATAAAATTATAGAGAGATTATAATTTTGGGATACGTAAGTGGGAGATTTATTTAGTATGTTGTAATTAGTTTATTTAACTAAGATTGGATATGGAAATCCAAAGAAATAATATGGGATTATAAACTATAGTATAAATGATTTATTAAAATAAATTAAAGTAGCTTTAAATGGATTTACCCAAACAAGGCTTAAAGATATTAAGTCTTTATTTTAAAACTATTTTGCCAAACAAAGCCTTATGACTTTTGAATTTGTTTTAATAATAATAATAATAATAATAATAATAATAATAATAATAATAATAATAATAATAATAATAATAATAATAATAATAATAATAATAATAATAATAATAATATAATTAATATTTTTAACAGATATACGATTATGTTTTGTAACTGATATAATTAAGTATGTGTATTATGACTATCAATTTGTTTGTTTTACGCTTAAGTGAGAGTTGGCTTTATCCTATGATACGTAAAAAGCTTTGGCTTAAGAGTTTACAAAGAAATTGAGAGAATTTGAGAGAGAGTTGAGAGATGATTTCTGAGATTTTCAAGCAAATTTCTGTGTTTTAGCAAGGATTGTTCAAGTAAGAGAAGGTATAATTCCATAACCTTAATATTATATATTTATGTATGTTCTACGTCATGTATTTCAAGTCTCTGTGAATTTTTTTTTTGAATTGTTGTTATATAAACTGAATTGTTGAAATTGTGTGTAATTGTGGTGTTAGAATTTGTATTTAGACAAGAATTAATGTGCTAATTACGTTAAAAAGAAAGAAAATTGTTTACAGTGCATGTTTATATATATGGCTTGTGAAAGTACAAAATTTGGTGGTTAATTTGTAAACTAATCTGTAAATTGAGCTTTGAATATGTTAATTCGGTAAAAAACGAAGAAAACGTAGTTTGAATGAGTTAATTTGGTGTAGAATTGTGATCACAGTGTTAATTTTTGTTAAGGATGTCAAAAATGGAGTTTTTCGTATAAAACATGGAATTTAAAGAATTTAAATTAGTTGTAGTTGTTGTTTAATTGTTCTAAGATATCATATATGTGAGGAACCATGTATGTATGAGTTCTATATCAATTGGGTGTGTTTAATTTACTGTTTTGTGGATGAAAATTGTTTTAATTGGGCTACACAGAGTGTTTACTATAAATCACAGAGTTTTTGTCTCATGATCAACAAGAATCACGTTGGTGTCAAGGCTAGAAATCTGCATTAGCTTGACACTACTGTTATAAGACCCCAAATTTTATAAATAAAGATTTAATTTTTTTTGAAATATTTTTTTTAATATTAAGTTGTGGATTTGATATAATGTTATAGTTGTGGGTAGTATTTACAAATTTTTAAAAGTATGCTAGTTGTTATAAAATATTCGATTGGTTGGGGAATATTCATTTTATCAGGGAATATTCGTACAATGGCGCAATCATTGGTGGACCCCACAACAAAATTACTATCGGAATGAGAAAATGACAGAAATATCTTTTTATGAAAATAACGGCGAAAGTTTTACCGTTAAACTGTTGGAATACCCGGTGGTAAAAGTACAATAATACGCGTGGTTTCATAGTAGCACACGGTATTGATTATTGATGCTTACGTGAGATGTCACTCAGTTATACTCAATAATTTCCACAATAATTGATGCATAGTATCTCACATTATTGATTCTATTATTGTCACAGAATCAACTGCACAATAATTTATATTATTAAATCAATAATTGAGATGAAAATTTATTCATATTATTATTTGCATTATTAATAATGTCTAGAAAGTTCTGTCGAGAAAAGGGGTTTGGTCACCTAATTGCGCGCCAATAGGGAGAAATCCTTATCAGAAAGCCCCCTCTTTCCTGGGAACGATCTGATTGTTAATATTGTGGGTTATAATAATGATGAATAAAAGTTGTTAAAAATATTGAGAGGATTTTTATGAAGTATTTGTTGTAAATTTTACTTATTATATGGACCCCCATTTACCCATTTTTCAAAATAATCGGTAGAAAAGTTATTCATATTATATATATATATATATATATATATATATATATATATATATATATATATATATATATATATATATATAAGAGGTGGAGCCCACATGTGATGATGACATGGGTGGGGCCCACGATGTTGAAAGTGAATTTGTCACGAGGGGGGGATTGATTGCTGAAGGGAGGTTATATATATATAATTATATATTTTATTAGTTTTGTTTTTTTATGAAAAATAGAATATATTATATTTTATTATGCATAGTGTTTGCATAGTGCCTGCATGGTGTCTGCATAGTGAATTCAAAAAATATTTTCTTCAGCCGAACGCCGCTCGTGATTCCTACACCGTTCACCCGTGATTTTTATTTTCAAATAGTTTCCTTCCATTCTCCTATAAATAGGATGCTTAGTTTAGAATTGAAAATCACAC
Source organism: Panax ginseng (assembly GCA_020205605.1). Classification (NCBI taxonomy): domain Eukaryota; kingdom Viridiplantae; phylum Streptophyta; class Magnoliopsida; order Apiales; family Araliaceae; genus Panax; species Panax ginseng. Next base: position 62,562,890 of record CM035135.1, read on the forward strand.
CAGAATCAGAGAATTTTTCTTCTATAACATTGAGCGTATTTTTTTTTAGAGTTTTAAGAAGCTTTGAGCGTAGAAAAAAGTGAAAGTTTTCTTCAAGAATATCCTCGCTATACCAGTTGGAATACTCTTTTTTTTAAGGTAAGGGATATTATTTTTATTCAATACTCGTAAGAAATAATATTTTCTTCCATACTCCGTAGTATGTAAGTAATATTATTTCGTTTCAGATTTCGAATTTTACACTCATTTTGTTAAGTTTTGGCTTCTATACTCCATGAAATTAGTAGAATATTCTTGATATTTGCGCTTCATCCAGTATCTTTTCATGAAAATATTATTCTGAGCATTCTTGATAAGTTTTAACATTTTCATGCTGAAGTACTATTCACGGGGTACTATTCCCGAAGTACTATTCATGGGGTACTATTCACTCAGGTACTATTCATGACAAAAATTGATTTCTTTTCGGTCCAAATCATTTTTGATACATTATTATTCTTGAATTTTACTCCACAAACATGTTGATAATTTGGACATTATTGAATTCTGAATAAATTGAATTATAAATCTTTAAAATTTATCCTTTGCTTTCATTTAATTAAATTCTTATATCATTGTCATCATCCTCATGCTTATATTATTATGAAAGTCATCTTTGGCCCATAGTGCATAGATGGACTGTTGATTGGTATGATTATGACCAGAGATTATTCGATATAATCATGAACGTAATGTTACAAATGATGTGGTAAAAGTCTTCATTGGCCCGTAGTGCATTGATGGACAGTTGTTGGTATGATCATGACCATTGGTGAAAACATGAATATCTTTGGCCCGTAGTGCATGGATAATTCGTGGTCGTGATACTAATGAATATCCTTGGCCGTAGTGCAGGGATGATTCGATGATGTGAATTATTTATTAAGCTGAGTCTCAGCGATAAAATTGATGATAAACTTTTTAAATCATAGAAGATAATAGATATCATGCTCTACTTGACTCTTCTAATGGATTGCTTGTTCCGCTGCAGTTAAACTTGATGTTTATTATATTTTATCAGTTTAACACTGTTAAAAGCTAACGATAATTTATTCTGCATTATCTTAGTCATAATATTTCTTACTGGGCTAGTTGAGCTCACCCTTTTCTTTCATTGTTCTCTTCAGGAAATGAGAACATAGCCGGGACTAGTCGGTGAATGAAGTGACGATTCGAGATGGTTGTTTTAGTAGTCCTTACCATTTAGTGTGATAATAAATGTAATGAGAATTGAATTTGAGTTTGGATATTGTCTAGAAGATAATATTCCTATTAAAACTCTCAGCTATATTTTATCGTATTTTACACGACAGTTGTATAATTAAGTTTGTATTTGAATTCTGTACCATGTATTCCTACGCTTGAATGAACTCCTGAAAAATCCACTTCAATTGATTCTACTTCATCTCCCCTTTCTCTCCTTACCACCTGGACAAGACGGATGGGATGAAGGATAGCGACAAAGCAAGCCACCAACAAAGATTGATCCATTATGATTTGCATACGCTTTACGCTTATCTGAAGGTGCCGCAAAGGATTCCTGTAGTGCGAATCCATTAGATGATCACCCATCCTCCTGTTATTGATCGGAAGAATGTGAACATCCCAAAGGAGATCCCGAGTCCATTCCGAGTCGATCATGGTCATCCTCAAAGACAACTATGTAAGGCTTAGACCTTGCAGATATCGCTTCTCCTTTGGGTAGCTTTCTCTTCAAGCACTCTTGCCTTAATAAGGGTTAGCTATGTTTCAAGCACTTCTTCTTTTTAGAAAACAACTCAAAAGAGTCTTTCCATTCAAGCACTACTTGTAGCTACCTATCCCTACAACTACTAAACGCTATGAAAGTCATATAACTGCTCTATACCTATTTTGGGGGCGTCATAGTTGGTATCAAAGCTTAGGGATATGATCCCTGGCTGAGATGTGAGACTAGAACTAGGAGGGGAGAGACGGGTAAATCCTTCGCAAGTATGACCTACCTAAGTTTATTTGTTATTTAATTGATCGGTCAGAATATAGGGATATTATGTGGCATGCCAATTAACCCTTGTTTTGTGGCAGTGTTTGAAAATGACATCCGAGAATGTTGAGATAAGTAATGGAACACATGAGACCGTTGAGTCACCGACGATCAATAACCAGGATAATGTGCATCAGGAAGGTAATAATCCTCAGGTACACAACAACGCAGACCAAATGACGAACGATGGTACGTTTAGGAGCTTTTTAGAATTTATACAACACCAAACGAGAGAGACTCCTATTCATAATGCAGGTGGAGTTAATGTCAACTCACGGCTAGTCACTGCTAAATAGTTTAAGGAGCTGGGACCGCCAGAGTTTTTGGGAAAGCCAGAACCACTTAAGACAGAGACGTGGATAAAGCAGATCACCAAGATATTTGATGTCTTAGAATGCTCAGAGGAGAAAAAGGTTCCCTTCACCACCTTTATGTTGCGTGAAGAGGTAGATTACTGGTGGGAATCTGTAAAATGTACCCAGCCTGCCGCACTAAAATGTCTTGGGAAAAGTTCCAAGAATTATTCAACGACAAGTACTTTCCTAAAAGTATTCGTCACATGAAGGAGGTTGAATTCATCAAGCTGGAGCAAATCAGTATGACCGTGTCGCAATACGAGGCTAAGTTTTCTGAGTTGTCCAGGTTTGCATCCCATTTGGTAGATAATAAGGAGAGAATGACGCGAATATTTCTGCGAGGTTTGAAACCGAAATACGTTAATACCTCATTTCTCACAAACTTTGCTTATATTAAGATGTTGTGAATAGGGCTCAGTTATTAGAACGCGATAATGAGACAACCCATCCAAGAGAGAGAAACTGACAAATTAATTATACCAATGGTAGCAGTCATCTAAGCGGTGACAACAAACGTGGAGGGAATCAATATGCCAGAAATGGTAACCACTTTGGTGGTAATCATGGTCAGGATAATAGGAAAGATGAACTAAGTGAGAACAACTTCAAGAAGAGATGGTTCAATAATGATGGAAAGACAGCAGCACCCGTTTTAAAGAAAGAAAAACGACCACTGGTCGTATATTTCAAATGCGGACAGGAGGAACACATTCGTCCAAACTGTACGTAGCAACCCAAAGCGTGTTTTAATTGTGAAAGGGAAAGTCACCTAGCTCGATTTTGTCGTGTAGTGAAGTCAAGTCCAGCTGGGATAGTGACGCCAAAGGATGTCCCAGACAAGTCAAAGCCGGTAGTTTAAGTGAGAGCATTTGTCGAGGAACCCGAACGAAGTTATCACGGGTAAGTTAATCATAAACTCTTGTGAAGTCTATACCTTATTCGATACCTGTTCTACCCACTCTTTTATTTCTCTTACTTGCTCTCAACGTTTAAATTTAACTCCAGAGAAATTAGACCTTGACTTATCTGTTGAAACTCCATCGGGAGAAACCTTCATTACATCCACTATTTATAAGTCTTATTTGATTCAAATCGGTACACTCACGTTACCTGTCGATCTTATCTCTTTGAAAATACTTGCCTTTGATATGATTTTAGGAATCGACTGGTTAACTATTCATCATGCTAAAATTGATTATTTTCAAAAGGTTATTAGTTTTCATATTCCTAACTAGTAACCAACCTGTTATGCGAATTCAAGCAACCAAACCACTAAAGTCAATCACTGTCATATTAAGCCATAATTAAAGAGCCCTGAACCTTTCGCTGGTGACTTCCAAGTCTTGGAATGCACCAAAACTAGACTTTCTGTAGGGGACTCTATGAATAACGGTGGCAAGTTGATAGGTATCAATGTGATGTGCTATCCACGTTTTGGATGATAGTCACCGTTTTGAATAATATTTCTATCATTAATAAATTTCCTGACGTATTCCCTGAAGAACTTCCTAGCCTACCCCAAGAGCATGAAATAGAATTTTGTATCGACCTTGAACCCGATACAAAACCCTCAAATATTTCTTCACCCAAAATAAACGTAACACGCGCCAAAGACGTTGGCTCGAGCTATTGAAGATTACGACCATACCATTCAATAACATCATGGAAGAGCGAACGTGGTAGCTGACACATTGAGTAAAAGATCGTATGCGGTTACGAGTGCGACATTGTTAACACAAAGACCCATTTGTACGATTTAAAAAGGATGGAGATAGAGTGAAAGACTCCAAGAACCTACGTGAAGATAACAAATATACTATTAGAACCAACTTTAATCGATAAAGTTAAAGTCGCTCAAGCTACAGATTTTGAGCTGATGAATGTGAAGAAGAAGGTTCAAGAAGGCATTATTTTAGAAGCAAGAATCGACGAAGAGAGGAAATCTCAACCCTCGATTTTATTGGCCTATTTGAAATCATCAATCAAGTAGGAACTGTGGCCTATAGACTCACTTTACTGCCAAGTATATCGCGTGTTCATAAAATTTTTCTTGTATCGCTGACCCGAACCACATTATTGAATTAAGACTAGACGAGATAGCAGAAGATTTAACGTCTGAGGTGATACATGTTAAAATCTTGGATAAGAAGGAATATATTCTATGCTTAAAGGTTATACCTTAAGAGTTAGAATCTAAAATGAAAACAAGGTATTCTCATCTCTTCGACATACCAGGTATGTACGTCAATTTTGAGGACGAAATTTCATAAGAAGGGGAGGTTGTAAGACCCCAAATTTTATAAATAAAGATTTATTTTTTCTTGAAATATTTTTTTAATATTAAGGTGTGGATTTGATATAATGTTATAGTTGTGGGTAATATTTATAAATTTTGAAAAGTATGCAAGTTGTTATAAAATATTAGATTGGTAAGAGAATATTCATTTTATCAGAAAATATTCGTACAACGGCGCAATCACTGGTGGACCCCATAACGAAATTACTGTCAAAATGAGAAAATGACAAAAATATCCTTTTATGAAAATAATGGCGAAAGTTTAACATTTAAATTGTTGGAATACCCGGTGGAAAAAGTACAGTAATACGCTTGGTTGCATAGTAGCACACGGTATTGATTATTGATGCTTACATGAGAAGTCACTCAATTATACTCAATTATTGCTACAATAATTGATGCATAGTGTAAGACCCCAACTTTTATGAATAAAGAATAATTTTCTCGAAATATATTTTTAAATATTATGGTGTGGATTTGATATAATGTTATAGTTGTGGGTAATATTTACAAATTTTGCAAAGTAAGCAAGTGGTTATATAATATTCGATTGGTCGAAGAATATTGGTTTTAATAGTAATATTCGTATTTACGCAGACAATCATTGGTGGACCCCACAACGGAAGTATTGTCGCATTTTAGGAAATGACAAAATTATCTTTTATAAAAATAACTACGAAAGTGTTATCGTTAAAACCGCTGAACTACCCAAAGATTAAAAGTACAAGAATACGCGTGGTTGCATAGTAGCACACAAGATTGATTATTAATGCTTACGTGAGAAGTCACTCGCTTATACTCAATTATTGCTACGATAATTGGCCGTGATCATATCTCTCTCATATTATTGATTCAATTATTGTAACAAAGATTATCATCGCATAATATATATTATTAAATCAATAATTGAGAAGGTAAAGTTATTCATATTATTATTTGCAATATTGACAATGTCTAGAAGTTCCGTCAAGGAGAGGTTTGGTCACCTAATTGCGCGCCAATAAGGAGAAATCCTTATCCGAAAGCCTCCTCTTTCCTTGGAACGACCTAGTTGTTAAATATTATGAATTATAATATTAATGGTGAATAAGTTTGTGTTAATTAAAGATGAATTGGATAGTTCCATTGTGTTGGAATTATTAGTGTTAGTGAAAATCGACATTTATTTCGATAATAATTGATGTTTGGAGGTTATATTGACCAATCGGGTAATTAACCGGATAAATGAGCAATTAATTGCTATTAATTCACATGATTATAACTATTTGTTCACATGTGTGTACTATTGATTCACATTCTTGTACTATTAGGGGAGGTGGTGTAAGATTGATAATACTTGCATGACTAAGTTAAAAATGGAGGTATAGTTGAAGGTACTATACTGTAATTCGTATTTTCACATGATTATAACTATTAATTCACATGATTGAACTATTTATTCACATTATTTACTATTAGGGGAGGTGGTGCAAGTTTGATAATACTTGCAGGACTAAATTAAAAATGAAGAAAAAGAGAAAGGTATTATACTGTAATATTTGAGCCCCAAAATGTGCAATTATCGAAACTATATTTTCCTATAAATAGAAGCTCATTCTTCCTTCATTTCTTACCAATTCACTAAAGCTATAGAACAATTATTATAGATAGAAATTATAGAGAGAAAGAAGAAGAGAAGTCTTCTACCTCACTATTCCAGTATCCAGTCTTCTTCTAAGGTAAGGGGTATTATTCTTTCGTATTCATGAAGAGAGTTATTTTCTTTCAATACTTGTAATGGTTGTTATTCCATTCTTTATTATTATGTTGGAATAACCTGTCTATTCGAAGCACCACATACATGGTGAATTCTTCTGTTATTCCATTCTTTATTATTCTATTGGAATAACCTGTCTGTGTGGATTACGCACGCTTGGTGAATTCTTATGTTATTCCATTCTTTATTATTCTGTTAGAATAACCTATCTATGTGGATTACCGCATGCATGGTGAATGATCCTTCGTATTCATTCCTTATTAAATTATGGAAATGATCTGTCTACATGGATTACCGTATGGCGGGCAAAAATCCATTTACGATTTCATATATTCTATTATACTCAGTTGGTTAAAGTTTTGGCTTCTATACTCCATGAAATTAGTGGAATATCCTTGATATTTGCGCTTCATCCAGTATCTTTTCATAGAAATATTCTTCGGAGCATTCTTGAATTTTACTCCACAAGGAAGTATCATGTTGACAATTTGGATGTTATTGATTTCTAGATAAATTAAAACTATAAATCTTTAAAATTTATCCTTGAACTTGTTTTATTGAATTATTATGTCATTGTCATCATCCTCATGCTTATATTGTGATGAAAGTCATCTTTGGCTTACGTGCATAGATGGACTTGGTATGATTATGACTAGGGATTATTCGGTATAATCATGACCGTAATGTGACAAATGATGTGGTAAAAGTCCTCATTGAACTGTAGTTCATTGATGGACAGATTGTTGAATAATGATTATGACCGTGGATTATTCTTCGGTATAGTCATGACCATTGATGATTACATGAATATCCTTGGCCGTGATGCAGGGATGATTCAATTTTATTTATTAAGATGAGTTTCAGCGATAAAGTGGATGAAAAACTTTTTAAATCATAGAAGATAGTAGATTTTATGCTCTACTCGACTCTTCTAATGGATTGCTTGTTCCGCTGTAGTTAAACTTGTTGTCTATTATATTATATCAGTTTAACATTGTTGAAGGCTAATGATAATTTATTCTGCATTATCTTAGTCATAATATTTCTTACTGGGCTAGTTGAGCTCACCCTTTCTTTCACTGTTCTCTTCAGGAAATGAGAACGTAGCCGGGACTAGTCGGGGGACGGAGTGACGGTCCAGATGATAGCATTAGTAGTCCTCACTATTCTGTTAAATAGTGTGATAATAAATGTAATGAGGACTCCATTGAGTGTGGATAGTGTCTAGATGACAATATTCTTATTAAAACTCTTAGATTATGTTTTGTCGTATTTTACACGAATGTTGTATAATTAAGTTGTATTTGAATTTTCTACCATGTATTTGGCGACTCAAGATGGGTGATGTATACCTATTTTGGCGGCATCACAGTTGGTATCAAAGCTTAGGGATATGATCCCTAGCTAAGATGTGAGACAAGAACTAGGAGGGGAGAGACGGGGAATTCCTTCGCTAGTATGACCTAGCTAAGTTTATTTGGTTTTTAATTAGTCGGTCAGAGTATATGGATAATATGTGATATGTTAATTAACCCTTGTTTTGTGGCAGTATTTGAAAATGACATCCGAGAATGTTGAAAATAGCAATGGAGCACAGAAGGCCGTTGAGTCTCCTCAGATCAATAATCAGGATAATGTGCATCAAGAAGGCGACAATCCTCATGCAAACGACAACACTGACCAAATGATGAATGGTGGAATGTTCAGAGGCTTTATGCAATTCATGCAACATCAGGCGAGAGCGGTTCCTGTCCAAAATGCAGGTGGAAACACTGGCAACTCTCTGACGGTCACTTCTAAATAGTTCAAGGAGCTGGGACCACCAGAGTTTTTTGGAGAGCCAAAACCACTTAAGGCGGAGACGTGGATAAAGAAGATCAACAAGATATTTGATGTCTTGGGATGCTCCGAGGAGCAAAAGGTTCCCTTTGCCACCTTCATGTTTTCGAAAGCAGGGCAGATTATCGGGTAGGAATCAGAAAGTGTACTCAACCTCATCGCCCAAAGATGTCTTGGGAGAAGTTCCAAGAACTGTTCAATGACAAGTACTTTCCTGAAAGTATTCGTCACATGAAGGAGGTAGAGTTCATCAAGATTGAGCCAAATAATATGACCATGGCGCAGTACGAAGCTAAGTTTGCTGAGTTGTCTCGGTTTGTATCCCACTTGGTTGATAATGAGGAGAGAATGACGTGGATATTTCTAAGAGGTTTGAAACCCGAGATACGTCAATACTTAATTTCTTACAAACTATGTTTGTATCCAGATGTTGTGAATATGGCTCAATTATTGGAGTGCGATAATGAGTTAACCCAACCAAGAGAGAGTAGTCGACAACACCAGCAGTAGCAGTCATCGAAGCGGTGACAACAAGCGTGAAGGGAATCAACATGCCAGAAATGGTAATCACTTCGGTGGTAATCATGGCCATGACAATAAGAGTGGACATTTCAAGAAGAGGAGATTTAACAATGATGGAAAGACATCAGCAACACCTGTTGTTAATGAAGGAGAACGACCGCCGGTCGTATGTTACAAATGTGGAGGGAAAGGACACATCAGTCCAAACTGCGTGATGCAGTCCAAAACGTGTTATAATTATGGAAAAGAAGGTCACCTAGCCCGATTTTGTCGTGCACCAAAGTTAAGTCCAGCTGGGATAGAGGCATCAAAGGGTGTCCCATACAAGATAAAACTGGTAGTTCAAGGGAGAGCGTTTGTTGTATCCTCCCAAAAAGCGAGGAATCCAAACGAGGTGATCACGGGTAATCTAATCATAAACTCTAGTGAAGTTTATACTTTATTTGATGCCGGTTCTACCCATTCTTTCATTTCTCCTACTTGCGCTCAACGTTTAAATTTGACTCCGGAGAAATTAGACTTTGACTTATTTGTTAAAAATTTGTTGGGAGAAACCTTCATTACATCCACTATTTATAAGTCTTGTTTGATTCAAATTGGTAACCGCACGTTACCTGTCGATCTTATTTCCTTGAAAATACTTGCATTTGATGTGATTTTAGGGATTGATTGGTAAACTACTCATCATGCTAAAATTGATTATTTTTATAAGGTTGTTAGCTTTCATATTCCTAACCATCCTATTATGCGAATTCAAGCAACCAAACCACTAAAATCAATCACTGTCATATCAAGTCATAAAGCTATTCGTTTATTGAAAAACGGATGTCAAGCTTTCTTAGCCCATGTCACGGATTTAAATAAAAATACGTCAGATTTGAATGATATTTCTATTGTTAATAAATTTCCTGACGTATTCCCTAAAGAACTTCCTGGCCTACCCCAGAGCGTGAAATCGAATTTTGTATTAACCCCAGTACAAAACCCATTTCTAAAACCCTCAAATATTTCTTCAACTAAAATGAACGTAACATGCACCAAAGATGTTGGCTCGTAAGGGTTGTTATTTCATTCTTTATTTTTATGTTGGAATAACCCGTCTATGCGAAGTACCGCATACATGGTGAAATTCTTCTGTTATTCCATTCTTTATTATTCTGTTTAACCTGTCTGTGCGGTCTATCACATGCCTGGTGAATTCTGTTGTTATTCCATTCTTTATTATTCTCATTTGGAATATCCTCGCCTCTGCATGATTACGCATGACCGGTTCCATTCTTTATTATTCTCGCTGGAATATCCTCGTGCATGCGGATTATGCATGCCCGTGAATTCTTCATTTATTCCATTTTTATTATTCTCATTGGAATAACCTATCTGCATCTGCGGATTACGCACGCTCGGTGAATTCTCCAGCTATTTCCTTTCTTTATTATTCGTTGGAATAACCTGTCTATGTGGATTACCGCATGCATGGTGAATGATCCTTCGTATTCATTCCTTATTAAATTGTGGAAATGATCTGTCTACGTGGATTATCGCATGACGGGCAAAAATTCATTTGCGATTTCATATATTCTATTATACTAAGTTGGTTAAAGTTTTGGCTTCTATACTCCATGAAATTAGTGGAATATCCTTGATATTTGCGCTTCATCCAGTATCTTTTCATGGAAATATTCTTCTGAGCATTCTTGAATTTTACTCCACAAAGAAGTATCATGTTGACAATTTGGACGTTATTGATTTCTAGATAAATTAAAATTATAAATCTTTAAAATTTATCCTTGAGCTTGTTTTATTGAATTATTATATCATTGTCATCATCCTCATGCTTATATTGTGATGAAAGTCATCTTTGGCTTTCGTGCATAGATGGACTTGGTATGATTATGACCAGGGATTATTCGGTATAATCATGACCATAATGTGACGAATGATGTGGTAAAAGTCCTCATTGGTCTGTAATTCATTGATGGACAGTTGTTGGTGTGATTATAACCAGGGATTATTCGGTATAGTCATGACCATTGATGATTACATGAATATCCTTGGCCGTGATGCAGGGATGATTCAATTTTATTTATTGTTGAGTCTCAAATAAAAGTTGATGAAAAACTTTTTAAATCATAGAAGATAGTAGATTTTATGCTCTACTTGACTCTTCTAATGGATTGCTTGTTCCACTGCAGTTAAACTTGTTGTCTATTATATTCTATCAAATTAACATTGTTGAAGGCTAATGATAATTTATTCTGCATTATCTTAGTCATAATATTTCTTACTGGGCTAGTTGAGCTCACCATTTCTTTCACTGTTCTCTTCAGGAAATGAGAACGTAGTCGGGACTAGTCGGGGGACGGAGTGACGGTCCAGATGATAGCATTATTAGTCCTCACTATTTTGTTAAATTGTGTGATAATAAATGTAATGAGGACTCCATTGAGTGTGGATATTGTCTAGATGACAATATTCTTATTAAAACTCTTAGATTATGTTTTGTCGTATTTTACACGTCTGTTGTATAATTAAGTTGTATTTGAATTTTGTACCATGTATTTGGCGACTCAAGATGGGTGATGTATACCTATTTTTGGGGAGTCACACATAGTATCTCACATAATTGATTCTATTATTGTCACAGTATCATTTGCAAAATATTTTATATTATTAAATCAATAATTGAGATGACAAGTTATTCATATTATTATTTGCATTATTGACAATGTTTAGAAAGTTCTGTCGAGGAAAGGGGTTTGGTCACCTAATTGCGCACCAATAGGGAGAAATACTTATCGAAAAACCCCCTCTTTCCTGGGAACGATCTGCTTATTAATATTGCGGGTTATAATAATGATGAATAAATATTGTTAAAAATATTGAGGGGATTTTTATGAAGTATTTGTTGTAAATTTTGCTTATTATATGGACCTCCATTTACCCATTTTTCAAAATAATTGGTAGAAAGTTATTCAGTATATATATATTATAAGAGGTGGAGCCCACATGTGATGATGACATGGGTGGGGCCCACGCATGTTGAAAATGAATTTGTCACGCGAGGGGGGGGGGGGAATTGGATTGCCTAAAAAGGAGGTTATATATATATAATTATATATTTTATTAGTTTTTTTTTATGAAAAATAGAATATATTATATATTATTATGCATAATGTTTGCATAGTGCCTGCATAGTGTCTGCATAGTGAATTCAGAAAAAAATTTCTTCAGCCGAACGTTGCCTGTGATTCCTACACTGTTCACCCGTGATTTTTATTTTCAAATAGTATCCTTCCTGTGACGAATGATTTATTTGAATGAATGGTTTGAGTAGTGATTCTGGGGACAGAATCCTTGTACGGAGAGAATGATGTAACACTCCAGAATTTTAAACTGTAATTTCAAATATTTATTGAATTATATAAATATTTTAATTGATGTGTTTATTGTAGAATAAATATTTGTTTAATTTGATTTGATTTGATTATTTATTTGTTAAATAAATAATTAATGAGTTAAGAAAATTTATTATTATGAGATAATATTCTAATTTAATTTAATAATTAAGTTAGAGAGTTGATAGGGATTAAATGGATTATTATAATGTTTTAAATTTAATTTGGTAATAAAAGTGTGACAATAAACTATGTTATAAATGAGTTATTAAAATAAATTAAATGAGTTTAATTCAGTTTTGCCAAACAAGGCTTAATGAATGTTAAGTCTTTAATTTAAATATGTTTTACCAAACAAGGCATAAGGATTTTAAGTTATTAAGTTTTAAAATGGTTTAGCCAAACAAGCCTTTTGGCTTTTGATTTTCAAAAAGATGTAACTGATATCAGTTACATATATATTTATATTATATAATTAATATCTATTATATATTTCTAAGTACGTAAGTTAGAGAAGGGAGAAAGAACATAGAAGAAGAAAAAGAAAGAAAGAAAAGAGAGAAGGGAGAAGAGAAAATTCTCTATGAATTGAGAATTTAGAAGAAGAAGTTGTTGTAATCATCTTCTAGCAAAGGTATAACCCTACCTTTCTACTTTTCAAAGTTTTAGTTTTATCCTATTCAAAAGTTCTCTGTAAAATTGGTGTGAAGGATTAATTGTTTATTATGTGATTTTGTATGATAATTATTGATATAAATTATTTTCATGTGGTTTATAGATGATTTAGAGTAAATTGATTCATGTAATATATTTTATTATGGAGGAAATAATATTACAATAATTTTACATTGACATATATGTTGAATACAACTTAAATTAAAATTGAAATTGGTACTCAATTCATAGTATAAGTGTAAATTGTTAATTGATTGTGAAAATATATGAAGAAACGAAAGCAAAGTAATTGAAACTAACTGTTTTGGTTGTAAAACGAATTCACAGTGAAGAATTTCGCTATGAATATCAAAAGAAGAGAAAATAAGAGAAATAGTGAAATTAGAGATTGTAATCTTGATGTTTATGTTGTTTATGTGGTTAGAAACGTGTTAAAAACATTAGTTTATGTTTCTGTAAACATATTACACCTTGAGTAGGTTGGTATGGTTGTTAGAAAGGAGTTTGTAGGCCTAATTTGGCTTTCTGTAGTGTTTGAGATGATAATTCATGAAATCGCAGAAGGGACTCTCCGCCTTGAGGGCTATACGAGAGTAAAACCCCGCCCTTGGGATAGTCTGTCTAGCCAAATTTTGAGAAAAAAACTGACCGAACATGTTTTACTAAAATGAGCATAACGTTTTCATACGAACTCTGATTGATGCGATTCAAGATGATTCGGAACGAGGACGAATAGGCCTATAACTTTCAGTCTTTAAGGTTTTCAATTGGATGTCGTTATGAAGGGTCAAAATGGTTATCTTTAGGACTATTGTGCATTTAGAGGCAATCAGAGGGCGTCGGGATGCGCGAATGCAAGTGCAATCCTTTGTATATTTGTATGACCTAATCTAAAGAGAATGATAACATGTTGGACATGTAAAAGGATGTTGTATCAAGTTGTTAATGTGTATATGGTGCAATAACATGATCACTTAAGTAGTTGTAATAAAGCTAAAATGTGATGCTAATGAAAAGATGTGATGTTGTTTAAACTTAAACTTAGTTAGTGAGCTATACTAAAAGTGGGAAAGAATGTGAGACCCCAAATTTTATGAATAATGATTTAAATTTCTCAAAATATTGTTTTTGAATATTATGGTGTGGATTTGATATAATGTTATAGTTGTGGGTAATATTTATAAATTTTGCAAAGTAAGCAAGTTGTTATATAATATTCGATTGGTCGGGGAATATTCGTTTTAACAGGGAATATTCGTACGACGGCACAATCATTGGTGGACCCCACAATGGAAGTATTTTCGTAGTAAGAAAATGACAGAATTATCTTTTTATAAAAATAACGGCGAAAGTGTTACCGTTAAAACTGCTGAACTACCCTTAGTAAAAGTACGATGTCTGGCGTGGTTGCATAGTAGCACATGGTATTGATTATTGATGCTTACGTAAGAAGTCACTCAGTTATACTCAATTATTGCTATAGTAATTGCTACATCATATCTCTCATATTATTGATTCAATTATTATCACATTATCATCTGTATAATATGTTATATTATTAAATCAATAATTGAGATGGTAAAGTTATTCATATTATTATTTTCAATATTGAAAATGTCTAGAAGTTTTGTCAAGGAGAGGTTTTGTCACCTAATTGCGCGCCAATAAGGAGAAATCCTTATCGGAAAGCCCCCTCTTTCCTGGGAACGACCTGGTTGTTAAATATTGTGAATTATAATATTAATGATGAATAAGGTTGTATTGATTAAAGATATAATTGATAGTTCCATTGTGTTGGAATTATTAGTATTAGTAAAAATCGACATTTATTTCGATAATAATTGATGTCTGGAGGTTATATTGACCAATCGGGTAATTAACCGGATAAATGAGAAATTAATTGCTATTGATTCACATGATTATAACTATTTGTTCACATGTGTGTACTATTGATTCACATTCATTTACTATTAAGGGAGTTGATACAAGATTGATAATACTTGCATGACTAAGTTAAAAATGGAGGTATAGATGGAGGTACTATACTGTAATTCGTATTTTCACATGTCTAGAACTATTGATTCACATTATTTACTATTGATTCACATTATTTACTATTAGGGGAGGTGGTGCAAGTTTGATAATACTTGCAGGACTAAATTAAAAATGAAGAAAAAGAGGAAGGTATTATACTGTAATATTTTGAGCCCCAAAACGTGCAATTATCGAAACTATATTTTCCTATAAATAGAAGCTCATTCTTCCTTCATTTCTCACCAATTCACTAAAGCTATAGAGCAATTATTATAGAGAGAAAGAAGAAGAGAAGTCTGCTACCTCACTATTCTAGTATCCAGTTTTCTTCTAAGGTAAGGGGTATTATTCTTTCGTATTCATGAAGAGAGTTATGTTCTTTCAATACTCGTAAGGTTTGTTATT
This sequence comes from Panax ginseng, assembly GCA_020205605.1. Taxonomy (NCBI): domain Eukaryota; kingdom Viridiplantae; phylum Streptophyta; class Magnoliopsida; order Apiales; family Araliaceae; genus Panax; species Panax ginseng. The sequence continues at coordinate 62,578,230 of CM035135.1, forward strand.
CCATTCTTTATTATTTTGTTGGAATAACCTGTCCGTGTGGTCTATCGCATGCCTGGTGAATTCTGTTGTTATTCCATTCTTTATTATTATGTTAGAATATCCTGTCTATGTGGATTACACATGACCTGGTTCCATTCTTTATTATTCTGTTGGAATATCCTGTCTGTACGGATTACGCATGACCTGGTTCCATTCTTTATTATTCTGTTGGTAATAACCTGTCTGTGCGGTCTATCGCATGCATGGTGAATTCTTCTGCTATTCCATTCTTTATTATTCTGTTGAAATAACTTGTCTATGTGGATTACCGCATGCATGGTGAATGATCCTTTGTATTCATTCTTTATTAAATTGTGGAAATGATCTGTCTACGTGGATTACTGCATGGCTGGTGAAAATCCATTTGCAGTTTCGTATATTCTATTATACTCATTTGGGATATCATTTCTTTTGTACTCGTCATGAAATATCGTTTTCTTTGGTATTTTTTGTTACGAGTTACTATTCACGGGTTACTATTCACCTAGTTACTATTCACTCTAGTATTATTCACTCGGGTATTCGGGGCACTTTTCGTGCTGGAGTACTATTCAGGAGTTACTATTCACCCGATTACTATTCACTCTAGTATCATTCATTCGGGTATTTGGGATACTTTTCATGTCGGGGTACTATTCACGGGGTACTATTCCTGAAGTACTATTCACGGGGTACTATTTACCCAAAAAATATATTTCTTTTCAGTCCAAATTACTTTTGGTACATGAATATTATTCTTGAATTTTACTCCACAAAGCAAAGATCATGTTGACAATTTGACGTTATTGATTTCGGATAAATTAGATTATAAATCTTTAAAATTTATCCTTGAACTTGTTTTATTGAATTATTATGTCATTGTCATCATCCTCATGCTTATATTGTGCTGAAAGTCATCTTTGGCTTACGTGCATAGATGGACTTGGTATGATTATGACCAGGGATTATTCGGTGTAATCATGACCGTAATGTAACGAATGATGTGGTAAAAGTCCTCATTGGCCCGTAGTGCATTGATGGACAGTTATGGGTGTGATTATGACCAGGGATTATTCGGTATAGTCATGACCATTGATGATTACATGAATATCCTTGGCCCGTAGTGCAGGGATGATTCGATGACGTGGTTTATTTATTAAGCTGAGTCTCAGCGATAAAGTTGATGAAAAACTTTTTAAATTATAGAAGATAGTAGATTTTATGCTCTATTTGACTCTTCTAATGGATTGCTTGTTCATTCAGCAGCTTAAACTTGTTGTCTATTATATTCTATCGGTTGTTATCTCGTCTTTGAAGGCTAAGGATAATTTATTCTGCATTATCTTAGTTATAATATTTCTTACTGGGCTAGTTGAGCTCACCCTTTTGCTTTCATTGTTCTCTTCAGGAAATGAGAACGTAGCTGGGACTAGTCGGGGAACAGAGTGATGGTCCAGGATAAATGGCTTTAGAAGTCCTCACTATTCTACAGAATAGTGTGACAATAAATGTAATGAGGACTCTATTTGAGAGTGGATATTGTCTAGATGACAATATTCTTGTTTAAACTCTCAGCTATGTTTTGTCGTATTTTACACGACTGTTGTATAATTAAGGTTGTATTTGATTTATGTACCATGTATCTGGCGACTCATGATGGGTGATGTATACCTGTTTTGGGGGCGTCACAAAGAAACTCATGAAGCTAATATTATTGTAACTAATGTGTAGTGTCAATACATATGGTATGTGTAGGACTTGTGGTGAACGTGAGTAGTGATTGTTTAACCTACACACGAGGCAAGTTCTCTAACTCTACTTTTACGATGATGCAAGTGTTTAAACCTTATTGATGCATTGAGCAAGTTCCTAAACCTACTTATATATCTGTTCTAACTTGATTATGTTCATGCAAACTCTTCAACCTAACTCTTACTTTTAGAAGGGTTTCTATCTTTAATTTTGTTTCTTATTATGCAAGTTCCTAAATTCTGCTATTCTCATGTTGAGCAAGTTTTATTCCTCAACTTATTATTAATCATGCACGTTCATTAACTCACTACTTTTATTGAGTAAGATTAATAGCCTTAGCTTATTATTGTTCAAGAAAGGTTTGTTATAATATTCAAATGCCTATGCTTCCTAGTTCATTTCTAAACCATGATTTCGATGTATAATGTTGATTCACTTATAATTCATGACTATTTCATATCATATTGCTATCGAGCACTTGAAGTGACATTAAACTATATTGATTCAACTAATCCTTAGTTGATGTTCGTTGAACTCTAAATTACCTTGAAGCTTATCCAAACCAAACTTCCTTTGGTGCGGACTCGTATATTAAAACTGAGAAGAGCAACCCTATTACAGGGGATTATTTACGCGTAAGTATTTAGATGTTTGTGCACAATACATTGTATGAAGGGCTGATCCCCCTAAGTACAAGAAGTCCCTACAGTCTTATGACTGTTCAAGTTTAAGTTGAAAGAATACTTATAAATTTGGACATAGTCCATGGTCTTGTGACCCTCAGATATATATATTTCAAATTCTGTTCCTGATTATCATTGATAGAGAATATTATGCAGTTCTATTGAGCCTATTCATTTGGCGGATGTTATGATATTATTATTCGTTGTCACTTCCAGTGAGCATTTGTTTGCTCACTCTTGCTTATATAACTGTTACAGCGAAAGTTGAGAAGGTCGATGAACCTACCACCAGTAAAGGAAAAGGAATGATGAAAAAGTGTTGAAGACTTGTAAATCTGTTGATTTCTATATTGTCAGACTTTGATTTAATTGTTGAGATGTAATTATTTTATTTTCCTCACTTGATGTTTGTATTTAAAGGTTAGATAACCTGGGAGATTTTATTGAACTTATTGATGTAATTCTTTAATGGGAAGGTTTATTCTTAAACTTTATTATATTTGGGTAATTAAAAATGAATGTTTAGACAGTGAACACCAAATCTTGTGGGAAAGAAGTACCCAGATTTGGGGGTGTCACAAGTTGGTATCAAATCGTTAGGTTATGAACCTTAGGTGTGGGAAAAGCCTTAGAAAGTAACCTTTGAAAAGATAGTGGTGATAAACTCTTATCGAGTTTTAAGGAAGAAGTAATAAAACACTTATGTGCTTATTTAATTGCAACCTATGTGCTCGTGAGTGGCGAGTAGTAATGATTAGTAATTAAAACTTAAAATTTTGGTTGTCAGGATGACTAATGTAGGAGAATCCTGTCAGGCTAGAGAGGAAAGACCTCAGATGCCTAGAGAGGAAGAGTCTCGTGACATTCAGGTGGTTTTGGAATAACTACTTCCATGAGAGTCATCTCTGTTGGTTACAATGGTCAAGCAGGAGGGTTTACCTGATGAGGATGATGAGATAGAGACGGACGAAGAGCACCCTATGGAGCTGCCACAGTTGAATGAGGATGAGGAGGACGAGGAGGAAGAGATTCCACTAAATTATATCGCTGCCCGTATGTACGATGAAGTATACGACCGCAATGTGAAACTTCAAGATAGCATTGAGGAGTTGGAAGAGATAGTAGCTGAACAGCAGACCTCAATGGCATAGAAGGACAACGAGATCCAGGATCTAGAGGAACGTCTGAGTAATGTCGAAGGGAAGATGGTCCACACTGAAGGAAGAAATGAGCAACTGACAGAGGAGATCGCAAAACTGAAGAACAAGCTGAAGGAAGAGTCTACTAAGAGGGAAAGAGCCGAAGACGCGTACGAAGAAGCTTCTAAACGAGCCGGGGTAGCAGAGAGAGATGTACAAGTGAAGAAGATCAAGATGGAAGAGATGAATAGTGTTTCTAACATTGTGATCAATCGAGCTCAAGATCCGGTCATGTGTTATTCGATTCAGTTCGAGAAGCTGCTATCATACATGTTAGATCACCGAACAATGTTTTGTATTATAGAAGAAAAGCGTCGTAAGGCTATGCCAAATTTTAGTAGGTCGTCATAAATGTACTTGATATGTGATTAATGCTATGATAAATAAGATGTAAATCCCAAGTGTTATGTAACCTATGGGATATGATGATGATGTTATCCTGAAACTTTAATAGTTCAGGAAAGTAATGTAAATAGCAGTGATGCTATTGTTCTTATGTTTTCTAAAGATGATAAATGAATAAAATGTTAATTTTTATTCAAGATGTTATGAGTTATGTGATGATATTTTATGATGTGAAAATTAAGTAGAAAATACTTAAAGGAAATTGGGTAATAATCTAATAAGTGTATTTTAATCAGAAAATGCCTCCAAGAAGACATCAACCACGACAACAAACCTTGAGGGATCTACCAACAATAACAATGCTAAAGCTAACCCAGTACAGCAGTTGGTGACACTTCTGCCAGGAGCACTGCAGAATCAATCGCGGAATCAAGCTGCAACTTTTAAGGATTTCAAAGCGGTTGGACCACCAGAATTCCGTGGAACCATGAATCCGGTTGACGCACAGACCTGGATCATGGAAATAGAGAAGGTATTTGATGTTGCTAGGGTCGGTGAGAACCAGAAGACTGCTTTTGCAACATTCATGTTGAAAGTAGAAGCTAGTTATTGGTGGAAAGCCAATAAAACTAGAGGAGGTCAAGGAGTGATGACTTGGGAAAGGTTCAAGGAAATATTCTTCGAGACCTATTTCCCAAAGAGTTTAAAGAATCAGATGGAAGTGAAGTTTCTAGAGCTAAAATAGGGCACAATGACAGTGTCGGAGTATGTAGCAAGGTTCAATGAGATGGTGAGGTTTGAGCCATATTAAGTGAACACGGCTGAACGCAAGGCGAGGAGATTTGAACAAGGACTGAAGCCCTGGTTGTACAGCAGAGTCTCCCTGTTCCAGTTAAAGATGTTTGCAGTGGTGCTTGAGAAGGAAATTCTCGCTGAGGGTGGAGGCGAGGCTGTGACAAAGTACAATCAAGAACAAAGAAAGAAGAAGAATGAGGGTGAAGGTAAGAATGGTGGTAGTAGTGGTGGAAATGGTAGTAGTAACTTAAAGAGAAAGTGAAATACGAGTGTTGGTGCTGGAAGCCAACAAGGTAGCCAGTAGAAAAAGAAGTTTAAAGCATGTGCTATATGCGAAAAGAATCACACTGACGTGTGCTTAAGGGGTAAGCGGGTATGCTTCAACTGTGGCCAGGAGGGTCACATTGCCTAAATTGCCATCAACAAAAGAAGAATATTTGCTACACATGTGGGTCAAAGGATCATTTTGCTCGCGAGTGCCCTAAGAAGAAAGCTGAAGAGACAACGGGAAACAAGGGAGGTAGCAGCGGAGGTACGTTGACCATTGCTGGACCAACGTCATCAAACAGACCCACAACCAGAACCTTCAACATGACTGTGGAGGATGCTGTAGAATTAAAAGATGTTGTGTCATGTATTATCCTAATCAATGATATAGATGCTTATGTATTATTTGATTCGGGTGCTACTTGCTCATTTATATCTGATGAATTTGCTAAGAAGTTAGAATTGCCTAGTGAAGAATTGAATTTCCCTTTAAACATAGAAATTATGAATAGGGAGGTGATTCCTGTTAGGTTCGTATACAAGAATTGTAGGGTGAATATTAAGGGGAATGTCATGATAGTAGATTTAATTCCTATAAAACTTGGAGAGTTTGATGTTATATTGGGAATGGATTGGCTATTCAATTATTGAGCGATAATTAATTGCCAAAAGAAATGTGTAAACCTTATGACTCCGTCAAAGGTAGTTTTCTATGGTAGCAAATCACCTAGACAAACGAGGTGTCTGACGGTTATACAGGCCAAGAAGTTATTGAGTCAGGGTTGTGTAGGGTACCTAGCTTACATAGTCGATACTAAAAAGAAGAAGGGTGTGAAACTGGAGGAGATACCAGTGGTTAGGGAATTTATAGATGTGTTTCTAGAGGATTTGTCAGGACTTTCGCCTGACAGAGAGATCGAGTTTTTTATCGATTTGGCGCCAGGAACTGCTCTGATATCGAAGGCCCCGTACAAGATGGCTCCGGTAGAAATGAAGGAACTGATGGTACAATTGCAAGAGTTGTTGGACAAGAAATACATTCAGCCGAGTGTATCATCATGGGGAGCACTAGTGTTATTCGTAAAGAAGAAGGATGGGTTAATGCATATTTGCATTGATTATAGGGAATTAAATAAAGTCACTATTAAGAATAAATATCCATTGCCAAGAATAGATGACTTGTTTGATCAATTAAAGGGTGATAGATACTTCTCAAAAATATATTTGAGAAGTGGGTATCACCAATTAAAAGTAAGGAAGGAGGATGTACCAAAGACGACATTCAGAACTCGGTATGGACATTACGAGTTTCTGGTGATGTCTTTTGGATTGACAAATGCCCCTACAACATTCATGGATTTAATGAATAGGGTGTTTAAACCATTCTTAGATAAGTTTGTGGTGGTATTCATTGATGATATCCTGGTGTACTCGTAAACTCAAGAAGGACAAGTGGAACATTTACGTTTGACGTTGGAGACGCTAAGAAAGGAAAACTGTATGCGAAATTCTCGAAGTGTGAATTCTGGCTAGAACGTGTATAATTTCTTGGACATGTGATTGACATAGAACGGGATCTCAGTGGATTCATCAAAAGTTGAAGCCATAATCATTTAGGAACAACCAAGGACACCATCAGAGGTGAGAAGTTTCTTGGGACTGGCAGGCTACTATAGACGATTCATTCAAAAATTTTCCAAGATTGCCACCCCATTAACAAATTTAACAAGGAAAGCTGTAAAATTTGTTTGGATGGAGAAGTTTGAAGAGAGCTTTCAAGAATTGAAAAAGAAGTTAAGTGTGGCACCTGTGTTGTCATTACCAGATAATACAGGAAACTTTATGGTGTATAGTGATGCAGCACATAATAAAGGACTAGGGTGTGTGCTTATGCAAAATGGCAAAGTCATTGCGTATGCATCAAGGCAACTGAAGGAATACGAGAAAGGGTATTCGACTCATGATTTAGAGTTGGCGGCAGTAGTGTTTGCTCTGAAGATATGGAGACACTATCTCTATGGAGAGAAATGTGAGATCTACACAGACCATAAGAGTCTGAAGTATATTTTCACACAAAAGGATCTCAACATACGTCAAAGGAGATGGTTGGAATTAATAAAAGATTGCGATTGTGAGATCTTTTATTATCTGGGTAAAACAAATGTAGTTGCTGACGCCCTAAGTAGAAAAGGTCGTGAGAAATTGATGTTGTTAACGGTGCAAGAGGAACTTATCTCAGCGATGGCAGGGCTAGAGTTGGAAATAAAATTTCCAAAAGAATCCGATGAAAGATTGTTCCAGATGGAAGATAGTCCAAATTTGGTGGACAAGGTAAAGAATGCTCAACTACAAGATGAAGAATGCAGAAAAATAAAGGAAAGTATGGTTGAGGATAATGAGGTGAAGTACAAGGTTGATACCGAAGGAGTGCTAAGATTCGAGGGACGAATTTGTGTTTCAGCAGTACCCAATATTAAAAAGAAATCTTGACCGAAGCTCATAAATCAAGATATTCAATTCACCTGGGAAGTACGAAGATGTATGAAGATTTATGACGACACTTTTGGTGGCCAAACATGAAAAGAGATGTTGCAGAATGTGTCGCAAAATGTTTGACATGTCAAAGAGTCAAGGCCGAGCATCAGAGGCTCAACGGATTACTTCAACCGTTAGAAATACCAGGATGGAAATGGAAACACATCACAATGGATTTTGTGGTAGGTCTTCTAACTACTCAAAGAGGATACGATGCGATTTGGGTGATAGTAGACAGGCTGACGAAATTAGTACACTTTTTGCCAATAAAGATTAGATTCAGTCTTGATCAGTTGGCAAAGTTGTACGTTAAAGAGATTATTTCGAGACATGGAGTTCCAGTGTCAATTGTGTCAGATAGAGATCCGCGATTCACAGCAAATTTCTGGAAGAGACTACAAGAATGCATGGGAACATAATTGAGAATGAGTACGGCGTACCATCCTCAAACAGGCGGCTAAAGCGAACGAACAATCCAGACTTTAGAAGATATGCTTAGAGCATGCATCATGGATTTCAAAGGGAGCTGGGATGAACATTTACCATTGGCAGAATTCTCCTACAACAATATTTACCACGCAAGCATCGGCATGCCGCCTTATGAAGCATTGTATGGCAGAAAGTGCAGAACTCCACTGTACTGGGATGAAGTCGGTGAACGTCAGCTATTAGGACCAGAACTGGTACAGCAAATGGCTGAGGTTGTTAAACTTGTCAGGACAAGATTGGTAGCTGCTCAAGATAAACAAAAGAAGTATGTTGATTAATACAGACAAGATCGTGAGTTCAATGTAGGAAATTTCGTGTTCTTAAAAATTTCTCCTTGGAAGGGGAAAATTCATTTTGGTAAAAAGGGAAAGCTAAGTCCGAGGTTTATTGGACCCTTCGAGGTGCTGCAAAGAGTAGGAGAAGTGGCTTACGAGGTAGCTCTACCTCCAGAATTGGAACACGTTCACAATGTTTTTCATGTTTCGGTGTTACGACCGTATAAATCCGATTACAAGCATGTGATCGAGTACGAACCATTATAGTTCGATAAGCACTTGTCTTATGAGGAAATTCCTATCCAGATAGTTGACAAGAAAGAACAAGTGCTCAGGAATAAAGTAATACCTTCCGTGAAGGTGATATGGAAGAACCACAATGCTGAAGAATCTACGTAGGAACTCGAAGATAAAATGATGAAAGATAATCCTGAATTATTTGTTTAATTGTGTCTTCAATTCTGGGGACAAAATCCTTGTAAGAAGGGAAGAATGTGACGAATGATTTGTTTGAATGAATGGTTTAAATAGTGATTCTGAGGAGTGAATCCTTGTAAGGAGGGAAGGATGTAACAATCCAGAATTTTAAATTATAATTTAAAATATTTATTGAATTATATAAATATTTTAATTGTTGTTTTTATCGTAGAATAAATATTTGTTTAATTTGATTTGATTTAATTATTTATTTGTTAAATAAATAATTAATAAGTTAAGGAAATTAATTATTATGAGATAATATTCTAATTTAATTTAATAATTAAGTTAAAGAGTTGATAAGGATTAAATGGATTATTATAATATTTTTAATTTAATTTGGTAATAAAAGTGTGACAATAAACTATGCTATAAATGAGTTATTAAAATAAATTAAAGGCGTTTAATCCAATTTTGCCAAATAAGGCTTAATGAATGTTAAGTCTTTAATTTAAATAGGTTTTACCAAACAAGGCATAAGGATTTTAAGTTATTAAGTTTTAAAATGGTTTAGCCAAACAAGCTTTATGACTTTTGATTTTCAAAAAGATGTAACTGATATCAGTTACATATATATTTATATTATATAATTAATATCTATTATATTATACGTTATATGTTTCTAAGTACGTAAGTTAGAGAAGGGAGAAAGAACAGAGAAGAAGAAAAAGAAGAGAAAAGAAAGAAAGAAAAGAGAGAAGGGAGAAGAGAATTTTCTCCGTGAATTGAGAATTTAGAAGAAGAAGTTGTTGTAATAATCTTCTAGCAAAGGTATAACCCTACCTTTCTACTTTTTAAAGTTTTAGTTTTATCTTATTCAAAAGTTCTCTGTAAAATTAGTGTGAAGGATTAATTGTTTATTATGTGATTTTGTATGATAATTGTTGATATAAATTGTTTTCATGTGGTTTATAGATGATTTAGAGTAAATTGATTCATGTAATATATTTTATTATGGAGGAAATCATATTACAGTAAGTTTACATTGACATATGTTGAATATGGCTTAAATTAGAATTAAAATTGGTACTCAATTCATAATATAAGTGTAAATTATTTATTGATTGTGAAAATATATGAAGAAAAGAAAGCAAAGTAATTAAAACTAACTGTTTTGGTTGTAAAACGAATTCACAGTGAAGAATTTCACTATAAATGTCAAAAGAAGAGGAAATAAGAGAAATAGTGAAATTAAAGATTGTAATCTTGATGTTTATGTCGTTAGAAACGTGTTAGAAACATTAGTTTATGTTTTTGTAAACATATTACACCTTGGGTAGGTTGGTATGGTTTTTAGAAAGGAGTTTGTAGGCTTAATTTGGCTTTCTGTAGTGTTCGAGATGATAATTCACGAAATCGCAGAAGGGACCCCCGCCCCGGTGGGCTATCCTAGAGCAAAAAACCCCGCCTTGGGAGAGATGCCTTGTCCAAAATTTTGGAAAAAATTAATGGGACATGTTTTACTAAAATGAGCATAACGTTTTCATATGAACTCCGATTGATGCGATTCAAGATGATTCGGAATGAGGACGAATAGGCCTATAAATTTTATTCTTTAAGGGATTCAATTTGATGTCTTTATGAAGGGTCCAAAGGGTCATCTTTAGGACTGTTGTGCATTTGAAGGCAATCAAAGGGCGTCGGGATGCGCGAATGCAAGTGCAATCCTTTGTGTATTAGTATAACCTAATCTAAAGAGAATGATAACATGTTGGACATGTAATAGGATGTTGTATCAAGTTGTTAATGTGTATATGGTGCATAGGAGCCATATACACAATATGAGCCATTCGATAGAAGCCATTCAATATGGGGCTTTGGAAATGGGTTTTGTACCGGGTTCAAGGTCGATACAAAATTCAATTTCATGCTCTAGGGGTAGGCCAGGAAGTTCTTCAGGGAATACATTAGGAAATTCATTAACAATAGAAATATCATTCAAAACTGACGTATTTTTATTTAGATCCGTGACATGAGCTAAGAAAGCTTGACATCCATTTTTTAATAAACGAATAGCTTTATGGCTTGAGATGATAGTGATTAATTTTAATGGTTTAGTTTCTTGAATTCGCATAATAGGTTGGTTAGGAATATGAAAGCTAACAACATTACGAAAACAATCAATTTTTGCATGATGAGTAGTTAACCAATCAATCTCTAGAATTACGTCAAATGCAAGTATTTTCAATGAAATAAGATCGACAGGTAATGTGAGGGTACCGATTTGAACCAAACAAGACTTATAAACAATGGATGTAATGAAGGTTTCTCCCAACGGAGTTTCAACAGATAAGTCAAAGTCTAATTTCTCCGGAGTCAAATTTAAACGTTGAGCGCAAGTAGGAGAAATAAAAGAATGGGTAGAACCGGTATCAAATAAGGTATATACTTCGCTAGAGTTTATGATAAGTTTACTTATGATGACCTCATTCGGGTTCCTTGCTTTCTGGGAGGTCATGACAAACGCTCTCCCTTGCACTACTGGCTTTGACTTTTCTGGGGCGTCCTTTGGTGCCTCCATCCTAGCTGAACTTATCTTCAGTGAACGACAAAACTGGGCTGGGTGACCTTCTCTTCCACAATTATAACATGCTTTGGACGACATCGCATGCAGTTTGACCGATGTGTCCTCCCTCCACATTTGAAGCATATGATAGGTGGTCGCTTCTCCTTCCTTAACAACGGTCTTTAATCGATGTCTTTCCATCATTGTTGAATCTCCTCTTCTTGAAATTTCCATTCTTATTGTTTTGGCCATGATTACCACCGGTGGTTACCATTTCTCGCATGTTGATTCCTCCACGCTTATTGTCACCGCTTCGATGATCGCTATCACTAGTATTATCATTTTGCTTACCGCTCTCTTTTGGTTGGGTTGACTCATTATCGCTCCAATAATCGAGCCCTATTAACAACATCCTAATACAAAAAACAGGTTTATGAGAGATAAGATATTGACGTATCTCTGTTTCAAACCTCTTAGAAACATTCGCGTCATTCTCTCCTCATTATCAACCAAATGGGACGCAAACCGGGATAACTCGCAAACTTGGCCCGTCTCGACACTGGCCATGTTGTTTTGCTCCACAAATGAACTCTACCTCTTTCATGTGACGAATACTTTCGGAAAGTACTTGTTGTTGAACAATTCTTAGAACTTCTCCCAAGTCATCTTCAATGCGGTAGGTTGAGTACGCTTTACTGATTCCCACCAAGAATCACCTCAGCGCACGCAACATGAAGGTGGCAAAGGAACATTTTGCTCCTGAGCATCCCAAGACATCAAATATCTTGCAGATCTGCTTTATCTACTTCTCCGCCTTAAAGTGGTTTTGGCTCTCCAAAAACTCCGGTGGTCCCAGCCTCCTTGAATCGCTTAAAGGTGACCGTCCGAGAGTTGCCAAGAGTTTCCACCTACATTTTGGATAGGGAGCCGCTTGCTTGCGATGTTGCATGAATTGCATAAAGCCTCTGAACATTCCATCGTTCATCATCTGGTCAGTGTTGTTGTTTGCATGAGGATTGTCGCCTTCCTGATGCACATTATCTTGATTATTGATCTGTGGAGACTTAACGGTCTCCTGTGCTCCATTGATGTTCTCAACATTCTCGGATGCCATTTTCAAACACTGCCACAAAGCAAGGGTTAATTAACATATCACATATTATCTCGATACTCTGACCAACCAATTAAAATACCAAATAAACTTAGGTAGGTTATACTAGCGAAGGAATTCCCTGTCTCTGCCCTCCTAGTTCTTATCTCACATCTCAGCCAGGGATCATATCCCTAAGCTTTGATACCAACTATGACGCCCCCAAAAATAGGTATTCATCACCCATCTTGAGTCGCCAAATACATGGTACAAAATTCAAATACAACTTAGTAATACAACTGTCGTGTAAAATACGACAAAACATAATCTAAGAGTTTTAATACGATATTGTTGTCATCTGGGCGATATAAAACTCAAAGGAGTCCTCATTATATTTATTGTCACACTATTTAATCAGAATAGTGAAGACTACTAATGCTATCATCTGGACCGTCACTCCTTTCCCCGACTCGTCCCAGCTATATTCTCATTTCCTGAAGAAAACAGAGAAAGAAAGGTTGAGCTCAACTAGCCCAGTAAGAAATATTATGACTAAGATAATGCAGAATAAATTATCAATAGTCTTCAACAATGTTAAACTGATAAAATACAATGGACATCAAGTTTAACTGCAGCGGAATAAGCAATCCATTAGAAGAGTCAAGTAGAAAATAAAACCTACTATCTTTTATGATTTAAAAAAAAGTTTTCATCATCTTTTATCGCTAAGACTCAGCTTAATAAATAAACCACATCTTCTAATCATCCCTGTACTACGGGCCAAGGATATTCATTAAATCAGCAATGGTAATGACTATACCGAAAAATCCCTAGTCATAATCATACCAAGTCCAACTCTGTACGTAAGCCAAAGATATACAACTATAAACCAACAACCAACAGTCCATCTTTGCACATAAGCCAAAGATATATAATTCAATAATCCACAGTCCATCTTTGCACGTAAGCCAAGATAACTTTTATTACCATATAAACATGAGGATGATAAAAATGATATAAACATTAATCAACTGCAAACAAGGATAAATATTAAAGACTTTAAATTTATCCAAATATTATCAACCACTCATAATCTAATATTATTAATATCATAACAATATTTTAATCACTTCTTAAACTTATAAATAATTTATTTCAATTGTTTACACTTTACCAAGTAATGCATTTAGTTATTCAAAAATGCTATACTAATAAGATTTCATCACCAATGATCAAATCCCTTATCAAAAATCTTCATATACCTTATATAGGATTTCCAAGACACAAAATCCTATTTTCCAACTTTGTTACTTCACATAACATATTTAACTCATATGTTCATAACTAAACCATTTTCATGAAAAATACCAAATCAGTTCCAAAAATATTTCTTTTCTGAGATTTAGCAGAATATAGTCCCATAATGAACATATATTTTTCTCGGAATTTTTAAAATTCAGTTACTATTTTTCAAAAATCAATTTCTAATTAATTCCTTAAGAAATTAGCTACCTCAAGGTTAACTCCAGAAATTCCCAAATCTTGGCAGGATCTTACACATGTTAACGTGAGCCTCCAATTTAAATTTCATGGTCATCAGAGTTATAGAACTCCGGTTATAGCATTTTTCGTCAGAAAAACCTAAATATTGAAATGGTCATAACTTGCTCATTTTAAGTAGGAATGAGCTCATTTTTGGACAGGAGGTACCTTATACCATATACTTTCATGTCCCAAAAGGCCAGAATTTATTCTCATAAATTAAGTGGCCGAAACAGGCCTTCTAAAAATCGACAAGTAGCATTTTGGAAATTTCCAACTTTTGACTCCTTTGCTAAAAAATCACCACACGAAAATCTACAACACTTTTTCCAGTGATTCCACTTGGAGATGCTACAAAACTCATAAATCTAACTCTAGAACTTGACCACACTCAAAAATTCAAAATATAATAGGAGATATGGTCAATTGAATTTCATGTTCCATTTTCACCAAAATCTGATTTTCAACCCTTTGTGATTTCTAAGAAACTTTCATGTTTTCACATAATAACCAACATAACTCATCATAACACTTACTAATACTTCATATAACCATGATTTTTATCAGTCCAATGCTTTTATTATGACTCTCATTATAATCAACGTAACTAGATCATTTCCATAATTTAATAAGGAATGAATATAAAGGATCATTCACCATGCATGTGGTAATCCACATGTATACGAGTTAATCCAATGTAATAATAAATAATGGAACTGTGTCCCATGCAGAAGAGCGCATGCATGTGGATATTCCGATAGAATAATAAATGTGGAATAATAAATAATGGAACCAGGTCCGGCGTAAAACGCACATACAAGATATTTTGACAGAATAATAAATAATGGAATAACAATAGAATTTCACCATGTATGCGGTACTTTGTATAAACAGGTTCTTCCAATAGAATAATAAAGAATGGAACCAATCGAGCAAAATTAACATGCAAGCGATATATTCCAACGAATAATAAAGAATGAGATAATAGAAGAATTTCACCATGTATGCGGTATTTGCATAAAAGCAAAGTTATTCCACATAATAATAAGGAATGGAATAATAGAAGAATTTCACCATATATGCGATATGCAAGCATGACATGACAGTTATTCCAACATAATAATAAGGAATGGAATAATCGAAGAATTTCACCATGTATGCAGTAGTTCGTATAGACAGGTTATTCCAACATAATAATAAGGAATGGAATAATAGAATAATTTCACCATGTATGCAGTACTTCGCATAGACAGGTTATTTCAACACAATAATAAGGAATGGAATAATAAAAGAATTTCACCATGTATGCAGTACTTCTCATAGACAGGTTATTCCAACATAATAATGAAGAATGGAATAACAACCTTACGAGTATTGAAAGAAAGTAATTCTCTTCATGAATACGAAAGAATAATACCCCTTACCTTAGAAGAAACTGGATATTGGAATATAAAGGTAGCTGACTTCTCTTCTTCTTTCTCTCTATAGATTTTCTCTCTATAACTTCTCTCTATAATTTCTCTCTATAATTTCTCTCTAGAGTTTCAGTGAATTCGTAAGAAATAATGAAGGAATGAGCTTCTATTTATAGGAGAATGGACTGAATAGTAACTAATTCATGAATGGTCCAGATTGATTTACTTTTAAATGGACGGTCCATATTAAAACTTAAAGCAACGTTCCATACTGATTCACTATTAAAACTTTAAACCAACGGTCCATACTGATTCATTATTAAAACTTTAAACTAACGATCCATATTGATTTACTATTATAATTTCAATCAACGGTCTAAAAAATTAGCACATATCCTCATGGAATAATATTGTACCCAAAAATGATTTGGACCGAAAAGAAATATATTTTGTTCAGGTGAATAGTATCGCATGAATAGTAACTCGTGAATAGTAACTCATGAATAGTGACTCATGAATAGTAACTCGTGAATAGTACTCTGACACGAAAAGTGTCCTGAATACCCGATTGAATAATATAACCTCCAGACATAAATTATTATCGAAATAAATATCGACATCCACTAACACCAATAATCCCAACACAATGGAACTATCAAATTCATCTTTAATCAACACGAACTTATTCATCATTAATATTATAACTCACAATATTTAACAACCAGGTTGTTCCCAAGAAAGAGGGGGCTTTTTAAAAAAGATTTCTCCCTATTGGCGCACAATTAGGTGACCAAACCTCTCCTTGACAGAACTTCTAGACATTGTAAATATTGCAATTTAATAATATGAACAACTTTGTTGTCTCAATTATTGATTTAATAGTAAATTATATAACGTAGATGATACTGTGATAATAACCGAATCAATAATATGAGAGATATGATACAACAATTACTGTAGCAATAATTGAATATAACTGAGTGACTTATCACGTAAGCACCAATATCCAATACCGTGTGCTACTATGCAACCACGCGTATTATTGTACTTTTACTACTGAGTAGTTCAACAGTTTTAAGGGTAAAACTTCTGCCGTTATTTTCATAAATATATTTTTGTCGTTTTCTCAATCCGAGAATAATTGCGTTGTGGGGTCCAACAATGATTGTGCCGTCGTACGAATATTCCCTGTTAAAATGAATATTCCCCGACCAATCGAATATTTTATAACAACTTGCGTACTTTTGTAAAATTTATAAATTTTACTCACAACTATAACGTTATCTCAAACCCACACCAAAATTTTGAAAAAAATATTTTGAGAAAATTAAATCTTTATTCGTAAAATATTGGGTCTCACAATCTCCCCTCCTTATGAAATTTCGCCCTTGAAATTTACGTACGTACGTGGTATGACGAAGAGGTGAGGATACCTTGAATACCTTTATCGTCGAAAACATTAAATTCATCTTTGCAATACGGCCAAAGATATTCATTAACAATTCATCTTTTTTACTTTACTGGCCAATCATAACCAATAATCAACAGTTCATCTTTACACTACAAGCCAAAGATATACAAGCGTAAAACTAATAATCTTTGAAACTTCGACTTAATAGTATCACGACCACGAATTATCTATGCACTACGGGCGAGGATATTCGTGTTTTTCAATTACTGATCATGATTATACCGAATAATCCTAGTCATAATCATACCAAGTCCATCTATGCACTACGGGCCAAATATGACTTTTACCATATCATTTGTAACATTACGGTCATGATTATACCGAATACTCCCTGGTCATAATCATACCAAGTCCATCTATGCACTACAACCCACAGATGACATTCAACAAAATATAAATATGATGAGTAGTTAATCAATCGATTCCTAAAATCACATCAAAGGCAAGTATTTTCAAAGAGATAAGATCGACAGGTAACGTGAAAGTGTCGATTTGAAACAAGATTTATAAACAGTAGAGGTAAAGAAAGTTTCTCCTAATGAAGTTTCAACCAATAAGTCAAAGTCTAACTTCTCAGGAGTTAAATTTAAACGTTGAACACAACTAGGTGAAATACAAGAGTGGGTAGAACTAGTATTGAATAAGATATAGAATTCGCAAGAGGTTATAATTAACTTACCCATAATAACTTCGTTCGGGTTTCTTGACAAACGCTCTCACTTAAACTATCGGATTTGACTTTGCTATAGGGTACATTCCACCCTTAAGTGCTTCGTCACATTCCTGATCCATGATTTGAATCATTATTCTCCGATCCATATCGAATTGGGGTTGACCGCTCTGCACAAGGTAATTCCGAATTCGATGTTGTATTCTCCCAATTGTTGTCCAAAAAGCAAAATCCATTTCATCTATTTTGACTTTATTGGATCGGACGTCTTTTTCGACAATATCAACGCGTCGTGCGACTTTTCCCCACACATCATCTATTCTCCTTCGTTTAGTTGTTTCTACTTTCATCGGATCTTTGATCAAAGCATTCTCGATTCGACTCTAATATCTTATACTCGCTTAAAGAGTGCTTCATTCAAGCATCGCTGCCGGGTAACACAATTTTGAATTGTTGTATCTCTTTGCTCTACAACCGCTCTTAGTTCTTCCTTTGCTCTTCTAACTCATGAATACGATTTTGTAATTCTAAATTTTGATCATAAAATTCTTCTAATAAATTTTCCTCAGGTTCCTCTTCTTCCTCTTCTTCCTCACTCTCATTTGCTACCTCTGCGACTAGCTCAAAATGCAACTATTAGTTCTTCACTCACCACGTAGATATCTCTAATTTCTTCTTCGTCTAACATCACATTAACTTTGGTTAGTGATTAAAGGTGTCTCAATGGTCTCATTCACTCCATTGCTAACATTTTCAATTTGCTATTTTCAAACACCGCCACAAAACAAGAGTTAATTGACATCTCACATATTATCCCTATACTACGACCAGCCAATTAAATACCAAATAAACTTAGGTAGGTCATACTAGCGAAGGAATTCCCCGTCTCTTCCCTCCTAGTTCTTATCTCACATCTCAGCCAGGGATCATATCCCTAAGCTTTGATACCAATTGTGATGCCCGCAAAAATAGGTATTCATCACCCATCTTGAGTTGCCAAATACATGGTACAAAATTCAAATACAACTTAATAATACAACTGTCGTGTAAAATACGACAAAACATAATCTAAGAGTTTTAATACGTATATTGTCATCTAGAGAGTATACAAACTCAAAGGAGTCATCATTATATTTATTGTCACACTATTTAATCAGAATAGTGAGGACTACTAATGCTATCATCTGGACCGTCACTCCTTTCCCCGACTCGTCCCAGCTATATTCTCATTTCCTGAAGAAAACAGAGAAAGAAAGGGTGAGCTCAACTAGCCCAGGAAGAAATATTATGACTAAGATAATGCAGAATAAATTATCAATAGTCTTCAACAATTTTAAACTGATAAAATACAATAGACATCAAGTTTAACTGCAGCGACATAAGCAATCCATTAGAAGAATCAAGTAGAAAATAGAACCTATTATCTTCTATGATTTTAAAAAAAGTTTTCATCAACTTTTATCGCTGAGACTTAGCTTAATAAATAAACCACATCTTCTAATCATCCCTGTACTACGGGCCAATGATATTCATTAAATCAGCAATGGTAATGACTATACCTAAAAATCCTTAGTCATAATCATACCAAGTCCATCTCTACACGTAAGCCAAAGATATACAACTATAAAACCAACAACCAACAGTCCATCTTTGCACATAAGCCAAAGATACACAATTCAATAATCCACAGTCCATCTTTGCACGTAAGCCAAGATAACTTTTATTACCATATAAGCATGAGGATGATGACAATGATATAAACATTAATCAACTGCAAACAAGGATAAATATTAAAGACTTTAAATTTATCCAAATATTATCAACCACTCATAATCTAATATTATTAATATCATAACAATATTTTAATCACTTCTTAAACTTATAAATAATTTATTTCAATTGTTTACACTTTACCAAATAATGCATTTAGTTATTCAAAAATGCTATACTCATAAGATTTCATCACCAATGATCAAATCCCTTATCAAAAATCTTCATATACCTTATATAGGATTTCCAAGACACAAAATCCTATTTTCCAACTTTGTTACTTCACATAACATATTTAATTCATATGTTCGTAACTAAACCATTTTCATGAAAAATACCAAATCAGTTCCAAAAATATTTCTTTTCTGAGATTTAGCAGAATATAGTCCCATAATGAACATATATTTTTTTCGGAATTTTTAAAATTTATTTACTATTTTTTAAAAATCAATTTCTAATTAATTCCTTAAGAAATTAGCTACCTCAAGGTTAACTCCAGAAATTCCCAAATCTTGGCAGGATCTTACACATGTTAACGTGAGCCTCCGGTTTAAATTTCATGATCATCGGAGTTATAGAACTCCAGTTATAGCATTTTTCGTCAGAAAAACCTAAATATTGAAATGGTCATAAGTTGCTCATTTTAAGTCGGAATGAGCTCATTTTTGGACAGGAGGTACCTTATACCATATACTTTCATGTCCCAAAAGGCCAGAATTTATTCTCACAAATTAAGTGGCCGAAACAGGCCTTCTAAAAATCTGGACAGTAGCATTTGAGAAATTTCCAGCTTTTGACTCCTTTGCTAAAATCAGTCCACACGAAAATCTACAACACCTTTTCCAGTGATTCCACTTGGAGATGCTACAAAACTCATAAATCTAACTCTAGAACTTGACCACACTCAAAAATTCAAAATATAATAGGAGATATGGTCAATTGAATTTCATGTTCCATTTTCACCAAAATTTGATTTTCAACCCTTTGTGATTTCTAAGAAACTTTCATATTTTCACATAATAACCAACATAACTCATCATAACACTTACTAATACTTCATATACCCATGATTTTCATCAGTCCAATGCTTTTATTATGACTCTCATCATAATCAACGTAACCAGATCATTTCCATAATTTAATAAGGAATGAATATAAAGGATCATTCACCATGCATATGGTAATCCACATAGACAAGTTATTCTAACAGAATAATAAAGAATGGAATTAAAGAAGGATTCACCATGCATGCGATAGAGACCGCACATACAGGTTATTCTCAACAGAATAATAAATAATGGAACCGAGTCCCACAAACG
The DNA here is from genome assembly GCA_020205605.1 of Panax ginseng. Lineage (NCBI taxonomy): Eukaryota > Viridiplantae > Streptophyta > Magnoliopsida > Apiales > Araliaceae > Panax > Panax ginseng. The sequence goes on from CM035135.1 coordinate 62,598,848, forward strand.
CATACGAACGAGGATATTACGACAAAATAATAAATGCGAATAATAAATAATGGAACCAGTCCGTAAAAATAAAATGCACGAGCGAGGATATTCCGCGAATAATAAATAATGGAATAACAACAGAATTTCACCATGTATGCGATACTTTACATAAACGGGTTATTCCAACAGAATAATAATGAACGGAACCCAGTCAGGCAAAATTATTCCAACAGAATAATAAAGAATGGAATAATAGAAGAATTTCACGATGTATGCGATACTTCACATAAATAGGTTATTCCAACATAATAATAAGGAATGGAATAATAGAAAAATTTCACCATGTATGCAGTACTTAGCATAGATAGGTTATTCCAACAAAATAATAAGGGATGGAATAATGGAAGAATTTCACCATGTATGCAGTACTTCGCATAGACAGGTTATTCCAACATAATAATAAGGAATGGAATAATAGAAGAATTTTACCATGTATGTAGTACTTCGCATAGACAGGTTATTCTAACACAATAATAAGGAATGGAATAATAAAAGAATTTCACCATGTATGCAGTACTTCGCATAGACAGGTTATTCCAACATAATAATGAAGAATGGAATAACAACTCTTACGAGTATTAAAAGAAAGTAATTCTCTTTATGAATACGAAAGAATAATACCCCTTACCTTAGAAGAAATTGGATATTGGAATAGAAAGGTAGCAGACTTCTCTTCTTCTTTCTCTCTATAGCTTTTCTCTATAATTTCTCTCTATAATTTCTCTCTCTAGAGTTTCAGTGAATTCGTAAGAAATAATGAAGGAATGAGCTTCTATTTATAGGAGAATGGACTAAATAGTAACTAATTCATGAACGGTCCAAATTAATTTACTTTTAAACGGACGGTCCATATTAAAACTTAAAGCAACGGTCCATACTGATTCACTATTAAAACTTTAAACCAACGGTCCCTACTGATTCACTATTAAAACTTTAAACCAACAGTCTATACTGATTTACTATTAAAACTTTAAACCAACGATCCATATTGATTTACTATTATAATTTCAACCAACGGTCTGAAAAATTAGCACATCTCCTCATGGAATAATATTGTACCCAAAAATGATTTGGACCGAAAAGAAATATATTTTGTTCAGGTGAATAGTATCCCATGAATTATAACTCATGAATTGTAACTCATGAATAGTAACTCAAGAATAGTAACTCATGAATAGTAACTCGTGAATAGTAACTCATGAATAGTAACTCATGAATAGTAACTCGTGAATAGTACTCTGACACGAAAAGTGCCCTGAATACCCGATTGAATAATATAACCTCCAGACATAAATTATTATCAAAATAGATGTCGACGTCCACTAACACCAATAATCCCAACACAATGGAACTATCAAATTCATCTTTAATCAACACGAACTTATTCATCATTATTATTATAACTGACAATATTTAACAACCAGGTTGTTCCCAGGAAAGATGAGGCTTTCCAATAAGGATTTCTCCCTATTGGCGCGCAATTAGGTGACCAAACCTCTCCTTGACAGAACTTCTAGACATTGTAAATATTACAATTTAATAATATGAACAACTTTGTCGTCTCAATTATTGATTTAATAGTATATCATATAACGCAGATGATCTTTGTGACAATAATCGAATCAATAATATGAGAGATATGATCACAATGAATTCTTGTAGCAATAATTGAATATAAGCGAGTGACTTATCACGTAAGCATCAATAACCAATACTGGTGTGCTACTATGCAACCACGCCAGCATATTCTTTACTTTACTACTGAGAGTAGTTCAACGGTTTTAATGGTAAATCTTCCACCGTTATTTTCATAAAAATATTTTTGTCGTTTTCTCAATCAAGACAATAATTACATTATAGGGTCCACCAATGATTATTCTCATAAATACGAATATTCCTGTTAAAATGAATATTCCCCGACCAATCGAATATTATATAACAACTTGCGTACTTTATAAAATTTATAAATATTACCCACAACTATAACGTTATTTCAAACCCACACCAAAATTTTGAAAAAATATTTTTGAGAAAATTAAATCTTTATTAAGTAAAATATGGGGTCACAATATTCACTCGAAGTACTTATTCACCTCGGGTACTTTTTTCATGACAAAAATTGATTTCTTTTCATTCAAATCATTTTTGATACATTATTATTCTTGAATTTTACTCCACAAAGCAGTATCATGTTAACAATTTTTACATTATTGAATTCAGGATAAATGGAATTATAAATCTTAAAAATTTGTTCTTTACTTTCATTTAATTGAATTCTTATATCATTGTCATCATCCTCATGCTTATATTATTATGAAAGTCATCTTTGGCCCGTAGTTCATAGATAGACTATTGATTGGTATGATTATGACCAGAGATTATTCGGTATAAACATGACCGTAATGTTACAAATGATGTGACAAAAGTCCTCCTTGGCTCGTAGTGCATTGATGGACAGCTGTTGTTGGTATGATCATGACCATTGGTGAAAACACGAATATCCTTGGCCCGTAGTGCATGGATAATTCATGGTCGTGATACTAATGAATATCCTTGGCCGTAGTGCAGGGATGATTCGATGATGTGGATTATTTATTAAGCTGAGTCTTAGCGATAAAATTGATGATAAACTTTTTAAATCATAGAAGATAGTAGATATCATGCTCTACTTGACTCTTCTAATCGATTTCTTGTTCCGCTGTAGTTAAACTTGATGTTTATTATATTTTATCAGTTTAACACTATTAAAGGCTAACGATAATTTATTCTGTATTATCTTTGTCATAATATTTCTTACTGGGCTAGTTGAGCTCATGCTTTTCTTTCATTGTTCTCTTCAGGAAATTAGAACGTAGCCGAGACTAGTCGGAGAATGGAGTGACGGTCTGAGATAGTTGTTTTAGTAGTCCTCACCATTTAGTGTGATAATAAATGTAATGAGGATTGAATTTGAGTTTGGATATTGTCTAGAAGATAATATTCCTGTTAAAACTCTCAGCTATGTTTTGTCATATTTGTTAGGTTTGTAATATTCATGAACGCAATCAAATTGCACAAAATAAGATGAAACGTGTAAAAATCAAAGTTTAAAATTTTATAAACCATATACCCGGATCATCCTTTATGCACAATTATTAATTAAACAAAAAAGAAAGAACAAGAATCATACCCTTGAAGATTCGAGCTTCCTCAGATATAAGTTCACCTCCAATCCTTTTCGCGTTCAACTTGAATCCACCGGGTTTGGTTCCTTCCTTTGATCAACGTTAGCCACCCAAGTGTTTGGCCTCTAGAGGTGATCCACCAAGGAAGAAGAAATATTCAAGAAGAAGGGTGGTTGGCTAAACCCTAGTTTTCTATCTCTATAGAAAAAGAACGTAGTCTTCAACTATTGGAATTATGTATGTTGTTAAAAAGTCAACAACCACCTCACCCATAATAAGACTCCTCTTATTTATAGATGTGGGAAACCCTCCTTAACAATTAAGGAATTGAGTTTTATTTTAATTAATTAAATTCTTTTAATTAATTAGGCTCCCAATCTTATTAGGAATAATTAATTAAACTCTTTTAATTAATTAGCCTCCTAATCTTATTAGGATATATGAGAGTACTTTTATTAATTAATTCCCAAACTCCTTTAGGAATTAAATAATAATAATAGTAATAATAATAATAATAAGACTCCTCTTATTAATTTATATTTAATATTTCTAAGATATTAAATAATAAATATTAAGTTATTTAATTTATTCTATCACCATAGATTAAATTAAATATACTTAACTTATTATTACGATTATGCCATTAACTTCTTAAATAATTATTCTTCCTTTTATGGTGTGACCCTTTAGGTTCTCCATATTAAACCGGTTGTGAATAAATCAATTAGAACAATTCTAATCTTATTTAAATAAATAAATTAAATAAATTAAATGATTAATTTATTTAAATAAATAATATTTATTCTACAATAGGGATAAGCCTCCCTAGCGATTAACGACTTTCCAGATAATATAGATTTCAACATTAATCATAAAAGAACCTTTGAGTAAATAGTTATCGCACAATTCAATCCTTCCACCATACAATGTCCCAATTAAATATAAGACATGAAATTACTATCAAGTCTTATTTTATTTAATTATATGTTTTTCAATCCTTAAATGCACAATTCCAAATAATGCAAATTAGAAATTCCTTTCTAATTTCATTCTGCCTTGGCCAAGGACTACTAGGTTGTCATTTATCGAATCACATAAGACATTTCTCTTCTTTTACTAGAAGCGATAGATTCTTTATTGATCATACGTTATCTCCATGTACAACTTATTATACCCAAGCATACCTTCTGATATACCCTAAGGGTCTTAAGGAATAAGTCAAAATATAACTCATCATACACAAGATATTATGATGATCTCAAGTCTAAGGATCACTTGTACTACTATCACTACATGAATTTCTATTGACAAGCAAGTAAAACTCCATTAGGTATTCATTAGCGAGCCACGTTCAGTGAACTTATTCTCTAATAAGCACCTACATACTTGTTTTAGTGTTCCACACAAATGATCATGAGATCAATCATCCTCATCCAATGATCAAGCAACGTATGTACCAATCTATCCGAATTCACTAATCTCCAATTTAGTAATCTAATGATTGGGAACTATTTTAGTTTTAAGCTTTCTAAGAATTTAGATCTCATTAGAATGATCATCATCATTATTCTAAAAGCATTGCTTAAAACTATGGGTTTATCACATATTATAAAATAACATCATGTAGATAATTAAAAGCCTTTAATTAATTAATACTTTTTATTAATAAATGAATAAGATTGTTACAAAGTATATGCTTTATCATCAAACATGATTGGCTTGTGTGCATACTACTTACAATATTTTACACGATAGTTGTATAGTTAAGTTCGTATTTGAATTCTGTACCATGTATTTGGCCACCCAAGATGGGTGGTGTATACCTATTTTGGGGAGTCACAGCAGTGCAGCTGCGCCGGTCCTAGGCTTAAATATAGCGCAGCTGCGTTATACCTTGATCAGAGGCAGTGATGACTGTTACTTATACAGACTTTGAAGACCTATTGTTACTTAGTCTAATGATAGGTTAATGTAACAAACATGTAATGAAGAGGTTAAAACAGAATCGTATCATGTGATTAGTAATTCTAAAGTTGTTAAAAATAAGTAAGTTAGGAAAGCGATACATTATGATTTAAGGTACACAATGAATAGTGAATAAGTATTGTGAAGTTAACAGTTGTGATTTCTGAATTGCATATGGTGTAAAGTAAAACTTGTACTAAAGTAACAAGTTTAACTAAAAGTGAGTTCTATTTTGGAAAGTGTATGTTAGTATATCTAATAGATATCGTGATCCTAATAATGTCTGTAGGTGAATGTGAGTTGTAATTTATAGCTTACGCACGAGGCAAGTTCCTTACCCTAAACTTTTATTGAGCAAGTTCTTTTATCTTTAAACTTTACTTGAGCAAGCTCTAACCCTAACTTTATTCGAGCAAGTTTTTAAATTCTAATCATTGTTGATTTATTCTTACTTGTTTATAGTTAAGAAAGTTTCTTTAGTTTCATTCTTTTATAGTGAATGCAACTTCTTGAACTCTAATTTCTAATATTAAGCTGCCATATTTTTTTACTTTGCACAAGTTATTATCATGTTGAGCAAGCTTTGTTTTCAGCTTGTTATTAGTTAATGTATGTTCTATAATTTAAATCTTTATTTGGAAAGATCAAGCCTTAGCTTAATATTGTTCAAGCAAGGTTTAATGTTTTATTCAATGCTTATGCTTTTTAGTTATTTTTAAGCATGAGTCTAATATATAGTTGGTTCACTTATGATTCTTTAACATTTTACATTAAATTGTTATTGATCACTCGTAGTGTTGTTATGTCTTGTTGATTCAACTAATCCTTTAGTTGATGATCGTGAAACTCTAAATTATCCTTGAAGCTTATCCAAACCAAACTTTCTTTGGTTCGGACTTGTACTCTAAAACTTAGAAGAACACAACCATATTATAGAGGAGTTATTTTACGCAATGCATTTATATGTTTGTGCACAATACATGGTACGAAGGGCTGATCACCCTAAGTATGGGGAGTCCCTATAGTATTACTGTTTAGGTTAAAGTTGAAAGATTAATTGTAACCGTGGACATAGTTCATGGTCTTGTGACCCTCAGTTACATTTTGTACATTGATATCAGTTTTTGATTATCATTGATGGAGTATTATTCATCTCTGATAAGCTTATTCATTGGCATTTATTATGCTATTTTTATTCATTGCTATTTCAAGTGAGCATTTTTTTTCTCACTCTTGCATATATATACTCATTACAGCTAAGGTTGAGAAGGTTGATGAACCTACCACTAGCAAGGGAAAAGAGAAAATGAACTAGTGATGAAGACTTGTAATTTAATTAATGTCATGATGATAAACTTTATATTTAATGATGTGATGTAATTATTTTATTTCTGCACTTGATTTATGTTAAAGGTTAGATAACCTGGGAGACTTTTGATTTTATGATGTAACCCTTTTTAATGGGAAGATTGATGGTTTAATTTTATTATAAATGGGTAGTTAGATATGAATGAATGAAAAGTGAACACCAAATCTTGTGGGAATGAAGTACCTAGATTTGGGGGTGTCACATGTACTATTCATGAAGTACTATTCATGGGGTACTATTCCCTCGGGTACTATTCACTCAGGGTACTATTCATGACAAAAATTAATTTCTTTTTTGTCCAAATTATTTTTGATACATGAATATTATTCTTGTATTTTACTCCACAAAGCAGTTATCATATTGACAATTTGGACATTCTTGAACTCTGGATAAATTGAATTATAAATCTTTAAAATTTATCCTTGCTCTCCACTTAATTGAATTCTTATATCATTGTCATCATCCTCATGCTTATATTGTGATGAAAGTCATCTTTGGCCCGTAGTGGATGGACTGTTGATTGGTATGATTATGACCAGGAATTATGTATCGGTATAATCATGACCTATAATATTAAAATGATGTGGTAAAAGTCCTCATTGACCCGTAGTGCATTGATGGATAGTTGTTGGCATGATCATGACCATTGGTGATAATAACGAATATCCTTGGCCCATAGTGCATGGATAATTCGTGGATGTGATACTAACAAATATCCTTAGCCCGTAGTGCATGGATAATTCGATGATGTGAATTATTTATTGAGCTGTGCTGCAACGATAAAATATTGATGATGAACTTTTAAATCATAGAAGAAAGTAGATATAATGTTCTGCTTGACTCTTCTAATGAATTGTTTGTTCCGCTATAGTTAAACTTGTTGTCTATTATACTCTATCAGTTTTACACTGTTGAAGGCTAACGATAATTTATTCTGCATTATCTTAGTCATAATATTCTTTACTGGGCTAGTTGAGATCACCCTTTGCTTTCATTGTTCTCTTCAGGAAATGAGAACATAGCTGGGACTAGTCGGGGAATGTAGTGATGGTCCGAGATGGTGGCTGTAGTAGTCTCACTATTTTATAAAATAGTGTGATAATAATTATAATGAGGACTCCTTTTGAGTTTGGATATTGTCTATGAAACAATATTCGTGTTAAAACTCTCATCTTATGTTTTGTCGTATTTTACATGACAGTTGTATAATTAAGTTTGTATTTAAATTTTGTACCATGTATTTGGCGACTCAGAATGGGTTGTGTATACCTATTTTGGGGACGTCACAGTTGGCATCAAAGCTTAGGGATATGATCCATGGCTGAGATGTGAAGCTAGAACTAGGAGGGGAGAGACGGGTAAATCCTTCGCTAGTATGACCTACCTATGTTTATTTGTTATTTAATTGGTCGGTCAGAATATAGGGATAATATGTGGCATGTCAATTAACTCTTATTTTGTGGCAGTGTTTGTGAGACCCCAAATTTTATGAATAAAGATTTAAATTTTTTGAAATATTTTTTTTGAATATTATGGTATGGATTTGATATAATGTTATAATTGTGGGTAATATTTATAAATTTTGCAAAGTATGAAAGTTGTTATAAAATATTCGATTGGTCAGGGAATATTCGTTTTAACAGGGAATATTCGTACGACGACACAATCATTGGTGGACCCCATAACGGAAGTATTGTCATAGTAATAAAACGACAGAATTATCTTTTTATAAAGATAACGGCGGAAGTGTTACCGTTAAAACTATTAAACTACCCGGTAGTAAAAGTACAGTAATACGCATGGTTATATAGTAGCACACGATATTGATTATTGATACTTACGTGAAAAGTCACTCAGTTATACTCAATTATTGCTACAGTAATTGCTGCATCACATCTCTCATATTATTAATTCGATTATTGTCAGAGTATCATCTGTATAATATGTTATATTATTAAATCAATAATTGAGATGGGAAAGTTATTCTATTATTAAATTACAATATTTACAATGTCTAGAAGTTCTGTCAATGAGAGGTTTGGTCACCTAATTGCGCGCCAATGGGGAGAAATCCTTATTGGAAAGCCCCCACTTTCCTGGGAAGAAACTGGTTGTTAAATATTGTGAGTTATAATATTAATGATGAATAAGTTCGTGTTGATTATAGATGAATTTGATAGTTCCATTGTGTGGGAATTATTAGTGTTAGTAGAAATCGATATTTATTTCGATAATAATTGATGTCTGGGGATTATATTGTTCAATCGGGTATTCGGGACACTTTTTGTGTCAGAGTACTATTCACGAGTTACTATTCACGAGTTTCTATTCACTCTAGTATTGTTCACTCGGGTATTTGGGACACTTTTTGTGTCGGGGTACTATTCATGGGGTACTATTCAGCCGAAAAATATATTTCTTTTCGGTCCAAATCATTTTTGGTTACAATATTATTCCATGAGGAGATGTGCTAATTTTTCGGATCATTGGTTGAAATTATAATAGTAAATCAATATGGATCGTTGGTTTAAAGTTTTAATAGTGAATCAATATGGATCATTGGTTTAAAGTTTTAATAGTGAATCAATATGGATCGCTGGTTTAAAGTTTTAATAGTGAATCAGTATGGACCGTTGCTTTAAGTTTTAATAGTAAATCAATATGGACAATCTGTTTAATAGTAAATTAATCTGGACCGTTCATGAATTAGTTACTATTCATTCCATTCTCCAATAAATAGAAGCTCATTCCTTCATTATTTCTTACGAATTCACTGAAACTCTAGAGAGAGAAATTATAGAGAGAAAGAAGAAGAGAAGTCTGCTACCTCACTTTTCCAATATAAAGTTACTTCTAAGGTAAGGGGTATTATTCCTTTCGTATTCATGAAGAGAGTTATTGTTATTCCATTCCTTATTATTTTGTTGGAATAATCTGTATATGCGGACTACCGTATACATGGTGAAATTCTTCATTTATTCCATTCTTTATTATTATGTTGGAATAACCTGTCTATGCGAAGTACCGCATACATGGTAAAATTCTTTTGTTATTCCGTTCTTTATTATTATGTTGGAATAACCTGTGTATGCGATGTACCACATACATGGTGAAATTCTTCTATTATTCCATTCTTTATTATTCTGTCGGAATATCCTGTCTGTTCGTTTACGCATGACCTAGTTCCATTATTTATTATTTTGTTGGATTAACCTGTCTGTGCGGTCTATCGCATGCATGGTGAATTCTGTTGTTATTATATTATTTATTATTATGTTGGAATATCCTGTCGGTGCGGATTACGCCTGACCTGGTTCCGTTCTTTATTATTATGTTGGAATATCCTGTCGGTGCGGATTACGCCTGACTTGGTTCCGTTCTTTATTATTCTGTTGAGAATAACTTTTTATGCATGCGATCTATCGCATGCATGGTGAATTCTTATGTTATTCCATTCTTTATTATTCTGTTGGAATAACCTGTATATGTGGATTACAACATGCATGGTGAATGATCCTTTATATTCATTTCTTATTAAATTGTGGAAATGATCTGTTTACGTGGATTATGATGAAAGTCATAATATAAGCATTGTACTGTTGATTATGATGAAAGTCATAATAAAAGCATTGGTCTGATGAAAATCATGGGTATATATAGTATTAGTAAGTGTTATGATGAGTTATGTGAAAACATGAAGGTTTCTTAGAAATCACAAAGGGTTGAAAATCAGATTTTGGTGAAAATGGAACATGAAATTCAATTAACCACATCTCCTATTATATTTCGAATTTTTGAGCGTGGTCAAGTTCTAGAGTTAGATCTAGGAGTTTTTTAATTTATCCAAGTGAAATCACCGGAAAAGGTGTTGTAGATTTTTAAGTGTGGACCCATTTTAGCAAAGGAGTCAAAAACTGTAAAGTCCCAAAAAGCTATTGCCCTAAAATTTAAAAGGGAATTTTCGGCCACTTAATTTGTGAGAAAAATTCTGGCCTTTTGGGACATGAAAATATAGGGTATAAAGTACCTCCTGTCCAAAAATGAGCTCATTCCGACTTAAAATGATCAAGTTATGACTATTTCAATATTTAGGTTTTTCTGACGAAAAATGCTATAACCGGAGTTCTATAACTCTGATGAGCATGAAATTTAAACTGGAAGCTCACGTTAACATGTGTAAGATCCTGCCAAGATTTGTGAATTTTTTGAGTTAAACTTACGGTAGCTAATTTCTTAAGGAATTAATTAGAAATTGATTTTTGAAAAATACTTAAGGGAGTTGAAAAATTATAAAAAAAATACTTGTTGTGTATGAATTATATGTATATATGTTTGGACAAAGGATAAAAAAAATAATAAGTTGATTTGGTAATTTTTCATGAAAATGGTTTAATTCTGAAACATATGAGTTAAATATGTTATGTGAAGTTGAAGAATTGGTAAATAGGATTTTAGGACTTGAAAATCCTATATAAGGTATATGCAGATTTTTGATGAGTGATTTGAGCATTGGTGATGAAATCTTATGAGTATGGCATTTTTGAATGATTAAATGCATTATTAGTAAAGTGTAAACAATTAAATTAAATTGTTTATAAGTTTAAGAAATGATTAAAATATTGTTATAATATTAACAATATTAGATTATGAGTTATTTAAGTGATGGATAATATTTGGATAAATTTAAAGTCTTTAATATTTATTCTTGTTTTCGTTTGATTAATGCTTATATTATTGTCATCATCCTCATGCTTATATTGTGATGAAAGTCATCTTTGACTTACGTGCAGAGATGGACTTGGTATGATTATGACTAGGGATTATTCGGTATAATCATGACCGTAATGTAACGAATGATGTGGTAAAAGTCCTCATTGGCCTGTAGTTCATTGGTGGACAGTTGTTGGTATGATTATGACCAGGGATTATTCGGTATAATCATGACCATTGATGATTACATGAATATCCTTGGCCGTGGTGTAGGGATGATGTGGTTTATTTATTAAGATGAGTCTCAGCGATAAAGTTGATGAAAATCTTTTTAAATCATATAAGATAGTAGATTTTATGCTCTACTTGACTCTTCTAATGGATTTCTTATTCCACTGCAGTTAAACATGATGTCTATTGTATTTTATCAGTTTAACATTGTTGAAGGCTAATGATAATTTATTCTGCATTATCTTAGTCATAATATTTCTTACTGGGCTAGTTGAGCTCACCCTTTCTTTCACTGTTCTCTTTAGAAAAATGAGAATATAGCTGGGACGAGTCAGGGAATGGGGTGATGGTCCGAGATGGTGTCTTAGTAGTCCTCAGTATTCTATAAAATAGTGTGATAATAAATGTAATGAGGACTTCATTGAGTTTGTATACTGTCTAGATGACAATATACGTACTAAAACTCTTAGATAATGTTTTATCGTATTTTATACGACTGTTGTATAATTAAGTTGTATTTGAATTTTGTACCATGTATGTGGCAACCCAAGATGGGTGAGGTATACTTGTTTTGGGGGCGTCACAGTTGGTATCAAAGCTTAGGGATATGATCCCTGGCTGAGATGTGAGACAAGAACTAGGAGGGGAGAGACGAAGAATTCATTCGCTAGTATGACCTACCTAAGTTTATTTGGTATTTAATTGGTCGGTCAGAGTATAGGGATAATATGTGATATGTCAATTAACCCTTGTTTTGTGACATTGTTTGAAAATGGCATCCGAAAATGTTGAGACAAGTAATGGAGCAAAATAATATGACCGTATCGCAGTACGAGGCTAAGTTTGCGGAGTTATCCCGGTTCGCATCCCATTTGGTCGATAATGAGGAGCGAATGACGCGAATGTTTTTAAGAGGTTTGAAACCCGATATACGTCAATACCTTATTTCTCATAAACTTTGTTTATATTCAAATGTTGTGAATAGGGCTCAGTTATTGGAGCACGATAATGAGTTAGGACAACCAAAAGGTAACGGCCAACAACACGATAATAATCGTCATCGGGTGGCAATCTAACCATCGAACAATGATGACCATTGTGGGGGAAATTATCATGCCAAGAATGGTAATCACTTCGGTGGTAATCATGACCAAGATAATAGAAGTGGAAATTTTAAGAAGAGAAGGTCATTTAGCTCGATTTTGTCGTATAGTGAAGTCAAGTCCAGCTAGAACGGTGACACTAAAGGCGGATACGGACAAAAAAAAGTCGGTGGTTTCAGGAAGAACGTTTTTCGTGACTTCTCAAAAAGAGAGTAACCCGAACGAAGTTAGCACGGGTTAGTTAATTATAAATTTTTACGAAGTCTATACCTTATTAGATACCGCTTCTACCCATTCTTTTATCTCTCTTGCTTTATGCTCAACGCTTAAATTTGACTCAAGAAGTTAGACTTTGACTTATCTGTTGAAACTCCGTTAGGAGAAACCTTCATTACATGTGCTATCCAAGTCTTGGATGAGAGTCATAGTTTTGAATGATATTTCTATTGTTAATAAATTTCCTGACGTATTCTTGAAGACTTCTTAATATGAAATTGAATTTTGTATTGACCCCGGTACAAAACCCATTTCTTCAACCCTTAAATATTTCTTCACCCAAAACGAACGTATAATTCGCCAAAGACGATGGCTCGAGCTGTTGAATGTTACGACCATTCAATATCATCCTGGAAGAGCGAGTGTGGTAGCTAACGCGTTGAGTAGAAGATCGTATGCGTTTACGAGTGCGATGTTGTTAACACAAAGACCCATTTCATATAACTTACAAATGATGGAGATAGAGTTAAAGACTCTAGGGACCCATGTGAAGATAACAAATATACGAGTAGAATTGACTTTAATTGATAAAGTTAAAGCCGCTCAAGCTACACACCTGAATCTGATGAATGTGAAGAAGAAGGTTCAAGAAGGCATTATCTCAACCCTCGATTTAATTGGCCCATTTGAAATCCTCGATAGAGTAGGAACTGTGGCCTATAGACTCGTTTTACCGCTAAGTATATTGTGTGTTCATAACATTTTTCACGTATCGATGTTACGTAAATATGTGGATGACCCGAACCACATTATTAAATTAGAACTAGACGAGATAGCAGAAGATTTAATGTATGAGGAGATACATGTTAAAATCTTGGATAAGAAGGATCCTATTCGACACTCAAAGGTTATACCTCAAGAGTTAGAATTTGAAATGAAGTCAAGGTATCCTCATCATACCAGGTACGTACGTAAATTTCGAGGGCGAAATTTCATAAGGAGGGGAGATTGTGAGACCCCAAATTTTATGAATAAAGATTTAAATTTTTTGAAATAATTTTTTTTGAATATTATGGTGTGGATTTGATATAATGTTATAGTTGTGGATAATATTTATAAATTTTGCAAAGCATGCAAGTTGTTATAAAATATTCGATTGGTCGGGGAATATTCATTTTAACAGGGAATATTCGTACGATGCCACAATCATTGGTGGACCCCACAATGGAAGTATTGTCGTAGTAATAAAACGACAGAATTATCTTTTTATAAAAATAACAGCAGAAGTGTTACCGTTAAAACTGTTGAACTACCCGGTAGTAAAAGTACAGTAATACGCGTGGTTGCATAGTAGCACACAATATTGATTATTGATGCTTACGTGAAAAGTCACTCAGCTATACTCAATTATTGCTATAGTAATTGCTGCATCATATCTCTCATATTATTGATTCGATTATTGTCACAAAGATCATCATCAGATAATATGTTATATTATTAAATCAATAATTGAGACGACAAAGTTATTCATATTATTAAATTTCAATATTTACAATGTCTAGAAGTTCTGTCAATGAGAGGTTTGGTCACCTAATTGCGCGCCAATGGGGAGAAATCCTTATTGGAAAGCCCCCTCTTTCCTGGGATCGACCTGATTGTTAAATATTGTGAGTTATAATATTAATGATGAATAAGTTCGTGTTGATTATAGATGAATTTGATAGTTCCATTGTGTGGGAATTATTAGTGTTAGTAGAAATCGATATTTATTTTGATAATAATTGATGTCTAGAGGTTATATTGTTCAATCGGGTATTCGGGGCACTTTTTGTGTCAGAGTACTATTCATGAGTTACTATTCACAAGTTACTATTCATGGATTACTATTCACTCAGTTACTATTCACTCCAGTATTGTTCACTCGGGTATTTGGGACACTTTTTGTGTCGGGGTACTATTCACGGGGTAGTATTCCTGAAGTACTATTCATGGGGTACTATTCACCCGAAAAATATATTTCTTTTCGGTCCAAATCATTTTTGGGTACAATATTATTCAATGAGGAGATGTGCTAATTTTTCAGACTGTTGGTTGAAATTATAATAATAAATCAATATGGATCGTTGGTTTAAAGTTTTAATAGTGAATCAATATGGATCGCTGGTTTAATGTTTTAATAGTGAATCAGTATGGACCATTACTTTAAGATTTAATAGTAAATCAATATGGACCGTCCATTTAATAGTAAATCAATCTGGACCGTTCATGAATTAGTTACTATTTAGTCCATTCTCCTATAAATAGAAGCTCATTCCTTCATTATTTCTTACGAATTCACTGAAACTCTAGAGAGAGAAATTATAGAGAGAAAAAGAAGAGAAGACTGCTACCTCACTTTTCCAATATCCAGTTCCTTCTAAGGTAAGGGGTATTATTCCTTTCGTATTCATGAAGAGAGCTATTGTTATTCCATTCCTTATTATTATATTGGAATAATCTGTATACGCGGACTACCGTATACATGGTGAAATTCTTCTATTATTCCATTCTTTATTATTATGTTAGAATAACCTGTCTATGCGAAGTACCACATACATGGTGAAATTATTCTATTATTCCATTCTTTATTATTCATCGAATATATCATGCATACGCTCGCTTACGCATGACCTGGTTCCATTATTTATTATTCTGTTGGATTAACCTGTCTGTGCGGTCTATCACATGCATGGTGAATTCTGTTGTTATTTCATTATTTATTATTCTGTTGGAATATCCTGTCGGTGCGGATTATGCCTGACCTGGTTCCGTTCTTTATTATTATGTTGGAATATCCTGTGCATGCGGATTACGCTGACTGGTTCTCGCTTTTATTATTATTCGTTGAGAATAACTCATGCATGCGGTCTCTATGCATGCATGGTGAATTCTTCTGTTATTCCATTCTTTATTATTCTAATGGAATAACCTGTATATGTGGATTACCACATGCATGGTAAATGATCCTTTATATTCATTTCTTATTAAATTGTGGAAATGATCTGTTTACGTGGATTATGATGAAAGTCATAATATAAGCATTGGACTGTTGATTATGATGAAAGTCATAATAAAAGCATTGGTCTGATGAAAATCATGGGTATATGTAGTATTAGTAAGTGTTATGATGAGTTATGTTGGTTATTATGTGAAAACATGAAGGTTTCTTAGAAATCACAAAGGGTTGAAAATCTGATTTTGGTGAAAATGGAACATGAAATTCAATTAACCATATCTCCTATTATATTTCGAATTTTTGAGCGTGGTCAAGTTCTAGAGTTAGATCTAGGAGTTTTTTAATTTATCCAAGTGAAATCACTAGAAAAGATGTTGTAGATTTTCGTGTGGACTGATTTTAGCAAAGGAGTCAAAAACTGTAAAGTCCCAAAAAGCTATTGCCCAAAAATTTAAAAGGGAATTTTCGGCCACTTAATTTGTGAGAAAAATTCCAGCCTTTTGGGACATGGAAATATAGGGTATAAAGTACCTCCTGTCCAAAAATGAGCTCATTCCGACTTAAAATGAGCAAGTTATGACTATTTCAATATTTAGGAAGCTCACGTTAACATGTGTAAGATCCTGCCAAGATTTGGGAATTTTTGGAGTTAAACTTGCCGTAGCTAATTTCTTAAGAAATTAATTAGAAATTGATATTTGAAAAATACTTAAGGGAGTTGAAAAATTATAAAAAAATACTTGTTGTGTATGAATTATATGTATATATGTTTGGACAAAGGATAGAAAAATAATAAGTTGATTTGGTAATTTTTCATGAAAATGGTTTAGTTACAAACATATGAGTTAAATATGTTATGTGAAGTTGAAGAATTGGTAAATAGGATTTTAGGGCTTGAAAATCCTATATAAGATATATGCAGATTTTTGATGAGTGATTTGATCATTGGTGATGAAATCTTATGAGTATGACATTTTTGAATGATTAAATGAATTATTGGTAAAGTGTAAACAATTAAATTAAATTGTTTATAAGTTTAAGAAGTGATTAAAATATTGTTATAATATTAACTGAAAGACCCCAACTTATTATAAATAAAATTGAATTTTCTTTATTCATTATTCTAAGTTAATAAGGTGTTAATTTGATATAATGCTTTGGTTATGGGTGAAATGTTCAAATTTTACAAAATAAGCAAGTGGTTATAAAATATTCATTTTTGTCGGGGAATATTCTTTTGGTCATGAAATATTTTTTTTGTCGGGGAATATTAAATGCAATGACAGTAATAACTCATTCGTGGGGCTCATAACAGAATAACTGTCGGATGAAGAAAATGACAAAGTATGAGTTTTTATAAATAACAACGTAATTGTTACCGTTAACACTATTAGAATACCTGGTGGTTAAAATAAAATGTCTACGCGTGGCACACGATATACACCAGTATTACATAAGATTGTTGAATTATTGATTAAATGTAAGAAGGCACTACTCAATAATTGTTACGATGAATTCTTGCTTAATATTTTATTTTATTGATTCAATAATTGTTGCGTTGATAATTTATATTATTATTATTTCAATAATTGTCATTGCATAGTATTTTCCATTATCAGATCAATAATTCATATTATTTGAATTATATTATTAGATAACATTATTGGCAATGTCTAGAAAGTTCTGTCAAGGATAGGTTTGGTCACCTAATTGCGCGCTAGTAAAGAGAAATCCTTATTGGAAAGCCCCCTCTTTTACGAAGCTACTGTTGTTGTCATAATTGTGATTCTGTAATATTATTTGTGAATAATTAATTATTGATTTATATGATAAGAAAATATTTATTTGATGTGGATATAAATGATGGACTTATTTATGTGGTTATAAATGAAGGAATTAATGCTGAGGTGTTTTATCAGTATTTTGTCGGATTGGAGGTATTAAAAATCATCCGTTTATGGATTTCAGATATTTTTGGTTTGGAATTTAGAAAACCTTTCTTCTGTAAAGTTGTAGAGAATTCGATTTTCGTGTGGAATAGACATAAAATTCATATTTTTCTGATAAACGGGCTATTTTCTATGAATTACTAAAGTTTCAAAAAATAAAATAATTTTTATTAAATTATGGGTGGGACCCACTTTTTGGTTGGTGTTGAATACACATGTGGGCTGCTAATTTTTTTGTCAAAGATGGTTGCTGGGTTGCATGCGTAGAAAATGAAAATAAAAATAATATTATTTTATTATTTTAGTCTCCTATGTCGTTATAGCATTTTTCTATAAATAGACGCTTAGGTTAGAATTGAAAATCACACCAAAAACAAGTTTTCTCTCTCTCTAGATTATCGAGCGTATTTTTGTGAGTATTTTGATACTTTGAGAGTTGCTGTTCAGTACAAGTTTCCTTCGACTTTCTATCCGATATTCTGATCAGAAGTACCGTTATTTTGAGGTAAGGGATGTTATTTTCTTCTTAAATGATATTATTTTCTTGAATATCATTATCTTAGAAATATTGGCTTGAACTTTTTAATCAAATTTGGAACTTTTTGTGTCGGGTTACTATTCACGCATACCGACACTATTTACGATATCGACACTATTCAATAGAAAAATGAAATAAATGAACATGAATTAGGATGGTGATATAAATGAATATCTTTGGCCTGTAGTGCAAAGATGAATATTTGATTAAAGATGTATATTGATTGATGTTACAAGAATAAAATATTGATGATGGACTTTTAAATCTTAGAAGATAATAGAATTCATTCTCTACGTGACTCTTCTAATGGATTCTTTGTTTTTCATTTGCATTTGTTGATCTAAAACTTGTTGTCTATTATATTCTATCAGATTTTTCCCTGTTGAAGACTAATGATAATTTGTTGTATATTATCTTAGTCATAATATTCTTTACTAGGCTAGTTGAGCTCACCCTTTTCTTTTTTGTTCCATTTTTCTTCTCAGGAGGTGAGAACATAGCAGGATCGAGTCGGGGTATGGAGTGATGGTTCTAGAAAGTTGTTTTAGCAGTCCTCACTATTTTTGTAAAATAGTGTATGAATAATTGTAATGAGGACTTATTTGAGTGTTGATATTATCTAGAAGACAATATTTGTATTTAAACTCACAAAGATATGTGTTGTTGTATTTTGCACGACAATTGTATTATTGAAGTTGTAGTTTTCTTTCTGTACCATGTATTTGGCGACTCAGAATGGGTGTTGTATACCTATTTTGGGGGCATTACAGTTGGTATCAATGCTTAGGGATTTAAGCCTTGTTTTATGGCAGCATTTAAGAATGGCTGCTGAGAACGTTAACAATGGAGTGTTTGAGACTGTGGAACAACATTTAGTCACAAACCAGGAGAATGTGCAACAGGAAGGCAATATTCCTCTTGTAAATAACACTACCGAGCAAACGATGAACGATGGAATGTTTAGGAGCTTTTTACAGTTCATGCAAAATCAAACGAGGGAGACTTGTGTACAAAATACGGGTGGAAATGATGGCAACGCGCGGTCTGTCACAGCCAAGCAGTTCAAGGAGTTGGGACCACCAGATTTCTGGGGAAAGCCCGATCCGATTAAGGCAGAAATATGGGCCAAGCAAATTACCAAGATATTCGATGTCTTGGGATGCACGGAGGAACAGAAGGTTCCATTCGCCACCTTTATGTTCCGTGGAGAGGCAGATTACTGGTGGGAATCTATGAAGCGTACCCAGCCAGCCGCACTTAACATGTCTTGGGAAAGATTTCAAAAACTATTCAATGATAAGTACTTTCCAAAAATTATTCGTCATATGAAGGAGGTAGAGTTTATTAGACTTGAACAGAACAACATGACTATGTCTCAGTACGAGGCAAAGTTCGCAGAGTTATCCAGGTTTGCACCTCAATTGGTGGAGAATGAGGAACGTATGACGCGGATGTTTTTGTGAGGTCTAAAACTTGAGATTCGTCAATACCTTATCTCTCATAAATTTTCTTTGTATTTAGATGTTGTCAACAGGGCTCAATTATTAGAGAGAGATAATGATTATACTCAACCGAGGGACCACAACCGAGGTCATACTAGGTGTAAATATCGGAGCGATGATAACCAGCGAGGAGGGAAGAATACAGATAAAAGCGGTAACCACTCGGGTGGTAATCGTGGCCATGATAATAGAAGAGGCGAGTCTAGTGGAAATTTCAAAAAGAGGAGATTCAACAATGACGAGAAGACATCAAAGAACAACACCAACATCAATCGCTTGTTGCTGGGGAGAGAACGACCACCGGTCGTAATGTTACAAATCGGAAAGAGGGACATATCATTAACCGCCCATAACAATCCAAGGTATGTTATAACTGTGGAAAAAAGGGTCATATAGCCCGAGAGTGTTCTGTAGCAAAACCAAGTTCAGCAGGGATGGTGACTCCAAAAGCTGCCCCGGATAAGTCAAAATCAGCGATTCCTAGAAGAGCCTTTGTCGTGACTGGCCAAAATGTGAGGAACACAAACGAGGTGATCACGGGTAAGCTAACCTTAAACTCTTGCGAAGTTTATACCTTACTAGATACCGGTTCTACCCATTCTTTTATCTTTCCTACTTGTGCTCAACGTTTAAACTTGACTCCGGAGAAATTGGACTTTAACTTATCTGTTGAAACTCCGTTGGGTGAAACCTTCATTACATCTATAGTTTATAAATCTTGCTTGATCCAAGTTGGCACAATCACATTACCTGTTGATCTTATTTCTTTAAAGATACTTGCTTTTGATGTGATTTTAGGGATTAATTGGTTAACCACTCATCATGCCAAAATTGATTATTTTCGTAAGGTTGTTAGTTTTCATATTCCTAACCAACCTTTCATACGAATTCAAACAACTAAACCACTAAAATCAGTCACTGTCATATCAAGCCATAAAGCTATTCATTTATTAAAAAACGGATGTCAAGCTTTCTTAGCCTATGTTATGCATTTGAATAAAGACAAGTCAGATTTGGATAATATTTTTGTTGTTAGAGAATTTCCTGATGTATTTCCTGAAGAACTTCTCGGTCTACCCCCAGAACGTGATGTTTTATTGACCTTGAACTGAGTACAAAGCCTATTTCTAAAACCCCATATCGAATGGCTCCTATTGAACTCCAGGAGTTAAAAGTCCAACTACAGGAATTGTTAGACATCGGTTTCATTCGTCCTAGTACATCTCCTTGGGGTGCTCCTGTTTTATTCGTAAAGAAGAAAGACGGGAGTATGTGACTTTGTATTGACTACCGAGAATTAAACCATGTCACCATCAAGTATAGGTATCCGCTACCTCGCATTGATGACACCTTGACCCCCGATTACAAAGGAGCACAATTCTTTTCAAAGATCGACCTTCGCTTACGGATATCATCACCAAGATTAAAATCGAGGATATTCCAAAGACGCATTCGTAATTGATGCGGGCATTATGAATTCTTAGTCATGTCTTTTAGATTGACTAATGCTCCTGCTGATTTCATGGATATGATGAACCGAGTATTCAAGGAATATTTGGATCAGTTCGTTGTTGTCTTTATTGATGACATCTTCATCTATTCCAAAAGCCGTGAAGATCATGAGCACCATTTGAAGCTGATACTTGAAAGACTTCGTGAAAACAAGCTTTATGCCAAGCTGAAGAAATGCGAGTTCTGGCTTGAGGAAGTAGCATTCCTTGGGCATGTGGTGTCAAAACATGGAGTATCTATTGACCCGGCGAAGATTGAAGCAATACAAAGTTGGGAGCAACCGAAGTTGGTGACCGAAGTATGTAGCTTTCTGGGATTAGCTGGTTATTATCGGAGATTCGTGGAAGGATTTTCTCGAATCGCTACTCCGTTAACTCAGCTAACTTGGAAAGATACAAAATTTGTATGGAGCGAGGAATGCGAGAATAGTTTCCAAGAGCTCAAGAGGAGACTCATTTACACTTTTGTGCGGAAATACCATCCGGTTCGGATGGATTTGTTATCTCTGATGATGATTCGAGCAAAGGGTTAGGATGTGTTCTCATGCAACATGGGAAAGTCATAGCCTATGCCTCGTGACAACTCAAAGAATATGAGAGGAATTATCCTACTCATGATTTGGAGTTGGCAGCAGTCGTATTCGCGTTGAAAATTTGGAGACACTACCTGTATGGGGAGAAAGTGGAGATCTATACGGATCATAAAAGCCTCAAATATTTCTTCACCCAAAAAGAACTCAACATGCGGCAACGACGTTGGCTTGAGCTGTTGAAAGATTACGACCACACTATTCAATATCATCCTGGAAAAGCGAACGTAGTAGCTGATGCATTGAGTAGAAGATCATATGCGAGTACAAGTTCGATATTATCAATGCAAAGGCCCATTTTGTATGACTTACAAAGGATGGAGATAGAATTAAAGACTCCAGGGACCTACGTGATGATGGCGAATATACGAGTAGAACCGACTTTAATCGATAAAGTAAAGCTGCTCAAGCTACGGACCTGGGGCTGATGCATATGAAGAAGAAAGTGCAAGAAGGTGCTATTCCAGAAGCAATAATCGATGAAGAAGGAATACTTCGATTCAACTCTAGACTTTGCGTTGCTAACAATTCCGACTTGAAGCATAGAATCATGATGGAGGCACACAACACCCCGTTTATAATCCATCCTGGGAATACCAAAATGTATCATGATATTCGACATACATTTTGGTGGAACGATATGAAGAGAGAGATCGCGAAGTTTATCTCGAGGTGTTTAACTTGTCAACGTGTAAAGGCGGAACATCAAGTGCCAAAAGGTCCATTGCAACCACTTGAGATTCCGAAATGGAAGTGGGAACACATTACAATGGATTTCGTTACAGGTCTTCCCAAAGTTTCTCAAGGCATAGATGCGATTTGGGTTATTATTGATAGATTAACCAAGTCTGCTCATTTCTTGCCGATACGTGAGACTTATTCCCTTGAACGTCTTGCTCGTATGTACGTAAATGAGATTGTGTGATTGCATGGCATGCCAGTATCTATAGTTTCAGATCGTGACCCAAGATTCACTTCAAGATTTTGGGTTAGCTTGCAGAAAGCTATGGGCACACGCATTTCGATTCGATTCGACATATCATCCTCAAACGGACGGACAATCAGAGAGGACTATTTAAACCCTTGAAGATCTATTAAGACTTTGTGTTCTAGATTTCAAAGGAAGTTGGGATAAGTACTTGTCACTGGTGGAATTCTCCTACAACAACAGTTATCAAGCAATTATAGGCATGGCTCCATTTGAGGCGTTGTATGGACGAAAGTGTCGTTCACCAGTATGCTGGGACGAGGTGGGAGAAGCAACGTTGTTGGGACTAGAATTATTACGCATGACTACAGAAAAGATCCAAATGATTCGACAACGTATTCAAACCTCACAGGATCGACAAAAGAGTTATACTGATCTTCATCGAAAGGACGTGGAATTTAATATTGGGGATCATGTATTGTCACGTGTTGCTCCATGGAAGGGAGTTACAAGATTTGGGAAGAGAGGAAAGCTCAATCCACGATTTGTTGGTCCATTTGAGATTCTTGACCGAATAGGAAATGTGGCCTATAGACTCGCATTACCTCCAAGTATGTCTCGTGTTCACAATGTTTTCCACATATCTATGCTTCGTAAATATGTGAAAGACCCGAACCATATTATTGAGTTAGAACTAGACGAGATAGCCGAAGATTTAATGTACGAGGAGGTACCTGTTAAGATCTTGGATAGAAAATAGCATGTCCTATGCACCAAGGTTATACCACAAGTTAAGGTTTTGTGGAGGAACCATGATATTGAGGAAATGACCTGGGAGTTTGAATCGAAAATGAAAGCGAGGTACCCTCACCTGTTCGAAAAACCAGGTACGTACGTCAATTTCGAGGACGAAATTTTATAAGGAGGGGAGGTTGTAAGACCCCAACTTATTATAAATAAAATTGAATTTTCTCTATTCATTATTCTAAATTAATAAGGTGTTAATTTGATATAATGCTTTGGTTATGGGTGAAATGTGCAAATTTTACAAAATAAGCAAGTGTTTATAAAATATTCATTTTGTTTTGGGAATATTCTTTTGGTGGTGGAATATTCTTTTTATCTGGGAATATTAAATGCGACGGTGAAAACCATTAAATTGGGGCTCATATGCATGAATAAACTGTCGAATGAAGAAAATGACATAGTATGAGTTTTTATAAATAACGGCGTAATTGTTATCGTTAAAACTATTAGAATACCTGGTGGTTAAAATACGATGTCTGGCGTGGTGGCACGGTAGCACGGTGTTACAGATATTGTTGAATTATTGATTAAATGCGTGAAGGCACTACTCAATAATTATTACGGTGAATTCTTGTTCAATATTTTATTTTATTGATTCAATAATTGCTGCGTTGATAGTTTATATTATTGTTGTTTCAATAATTGTCACTGCACAGTATTTTCTATTATCAGATCAATAATTCGTATTCTTTGAAAAATATTATTAGATAGCATTATTGGAAATGTCTAAAAAATTCTGTCAAGGAGAGGTTTGGTCACCTAATTGCGCGCCAGTAAGGAAAAATCCTTATTGGAAAGCCCCCTCTTTCCTAGGAACGGCCTGATTGTCATAATTGTGATTTTGTAATATTATTTGTGAATAATTAATTATTGATTTATACGATAAGAAAATGTTTATTTGATGTGGATATAAATTGATGGACTTATTTATGTCATTATAAATGAAGGAATTAATGCTGATGTGTTTTATCAGTATTTTGTCGGATTGGAGGTATTAAAAATCATCCATTTGTGGATTTCGGATATTTTTGGTTTAGAATTTGGAAAACCTTTCTTCTGTAAAGTTGTAGAGAATTCGATTTCGTGTGGAATGGACATAAAATTCATATTTTTCTGATAAACAGACTATTTTCTATGAATTACTGAAGTTTCAGAAAATAAAATGATTTTTATTAAATTATGGGTGGGACCCACTTTTTGGTTGGTGTTGAATACACATGTGGGCTGCTGATTTTTTTGTCAAAGATGGTTGCTAGCTTGCATGCGTAGAAAATGAGAATTGAAATAATATTATTTTATTATTTTAGTCTCCTATGGCGTTCTAGCATTTTCCTATAAATAGACGCTTAGGTTAGAATTGAAAATCACACCAGAAACAAGTTTTCTTTCTCTCTAGATTATCGAGCGTATTTTTATGAGTATTTTGATACTTTGAGAGTTCTTTGTTAAATTTTACAAGTTTTCTTGACTTTCTGTCCGATATTCTTATCGGCAATCTTAATTATTTTGAGGTAAGGGATGTTATTTTCTTCTTAAATGATATTATTTTCTTCAATATCATTATGCCAAAATATTGGTTTGAACTTTTTAATTAAATTTGGAACTTTTTGTGTCGGGGTTACTATTCACGTATACGGCACTATTCACGTATACAACACTATTCACCGAAAAATGAAAATTTTCCTTTTTGTCCAAGATGTCTATTATGGTTACTATCTTTGATTATATCCATGTTTTGATCTTTATTTTTGAATTCTGCTTCACAATTGGTTATTATGAAGTATTATTGATCTTGGATAAACTGTTATACGAATCCCTAATATTTGTCCTTCTTCTCACTAGATTCGTTTTCTTTAAAATATTTTTCATCATCCTCAATCTTAAATGATGATATTATTGAATATCTTTGGCCTGTAGTGCAAAGATGAATGATTAACTAATGAATATCTTTGGCCCGTAGTGCAAAGATGAACAGGTGACTGACTGGTGATATAAATGAATATCTTTGGCATGTAGTTCAAAGATGAATATTTGATTAAAGATGTATATTGATTGATGTTACAAGAATTAAATATTGATGATGGACTTTTAAATCTTAGAAGATAGTAGAATTCATTCTCTAC
Source organism: Panax ginseng (assembly GCA_020205605.1). Classification (NCBI taxonomy): domain Eukaryota; kingdom Viridiplantae; phylum Streptophyta; class Magnoliopsida; order Apiales; family Araliaceae; genus Panax; species Panax ginseng. The sequence goes on from CM035135.1 coordinate 62,624,591, forward strand.
GTGACTCTTCTAATGGATTGCTGTTTCTGCTGTATTTGTTGATCTAAAACTTGTTGTCTATTATATTCTATCAGATTTTTCCCTGTTGAAGACTAATGATAATTTGTTGTATATTATCTTAGTCATAATATTCTTTACTGGTTGAGCTCACCCTTTTTCTTTTTGTTCCATTTTTTTCTTAGGAGGTGAGAACATAGCAGGATCGAGTCGGGGTATGGAGTGATGGTTCTAGAAAGATGTTTTAGCAATCCTCACTATTTCTATAAAATAGTGTATGAATAATTGTAATGAGGACTTATTTGAGTGTTGATATTGTCTAGAAGACAATATATGTATTTAAACTCATAGTATGTGTTATCGTATTTTGCACGATAATTGTATTATTGAAGTTGTAGTTTGCTATCTGTACCATGTATTTGGAGACTCAGAATGGGTGTTGTATACCTATTTTGGGGGCGTCACATTAACAATATTAGATTATGAGTTATTTAAGTGATGGATAATATTTGGATAAATTTAAAGTCTTTAATATTTATCCTTGTTTTCGTTTGATTAATGATTATATTATTGTCATCATCCTCATGCTTATTTTGTGATGAAAGTCATCTTTGGCTTACGTGCAGAGATGGACTTGGTATGATTATGACTAGGAATTATTCGGTATAATCATGACCGTAATGTAACGAATGATATGGTAAAAGTCCTCATTGGCCTGTAGTTCTTTGGTGGACAGTTGTTGGTATGATTATGACCATGTATTATTCGGTATAATCATGACCATTATTGATTACATGAATATCCTTGGCCGTGGTACATGGATGATGTGGTTTATTTATTAAGCTGAGTCTCAGCGATAAAGTTGATGAAAATCTTAATAAATCATATAAGATAGTCGATTTTATGCTCTACTTGACTCTTATAATGGATTGCTTATTCCGCTGCAGTTAAACTTGATGTCTATTGTATTTTATCAGTTTAATATTGTTGAAGGCTAATGATAATTTATTCTGCATTATCTTAGTCATAATATTTCTTACTGGGCTAGTTGAGCTCACCCTTTCTTTCACTATTCTCTTCAGGAAAATGAGAATATAGATGGGACGAGTCGGGGAATGGAGTGACGGTTCGAGATGGTATCTTAGTAGTCCTCACTATTCTATAAAATAGTGTGATAATAAATGTAATGAGGACTTCATTGAGTTTGTATGCTGTCTAGATGACAATATACGTATTAAAACTCTTAGATTATGTTTTTTCGTATTTTATACGACTGTTGTATAATTAAGTTATATTTGAATTTTGTACCATGTAAGTGGCAACCCAAGAAGGGTGATGTATACCTGTTTTGGGGGCATCACAGTGTTTGAAAATGATATCTGAAAATGTTGAGATAAGCAATGGAGCACATGAGACCGTTGAGTCACCGCCAATCAATACCCAGGATAATGTGCATCAGGAAGGCAATAATAATCATGTAAACAACAACACCGACTAAATGATGAACGGTGGGATGTTCAGAAGCTATTTGCAATTTATGCAACATCAGACGAGAGAAACTCCTGTTCAAAATATAGGTGGAAACACTGGAAGCTCACGGATGGTCACTGCTAAGCAATTCAAGGTCACTCCTGTTCAATATGACCGTATCGCAATACGAGGCTAAATTTACGGAGTTATCCCTGTTTGCATCCCATTTGGTTGATAATGAGGAGTGAATAACGCGAATGTTTATGCGAAGTTTGAAACCTAAAATACGTCAATATCTCATTTCTCACAAACTTTGCTTGTATTCAGATGTTATGAATAGGGCTCAGTTATTGGAGCGCGATAATGAGTTAACCCAACCAAGAGATAGCAGCAAGAAAATCGATAATACCAGTGGTAGCAGTCTTCGAAGCGGTGACAACAAACGTGGAGGATATCATCATGCTAGAAATGATAACCCCTTCGGTGGTAATCCTAGCCAAGATAATAGAAGTGGAAATTTAAAAAAGAGAAGGTTCATAATAATGGAAAGAAAGCAGCACCAACACCCATTGTTAAGGAAGGAGAACGACCACCGGTCGTATGCTACAGATGCGGAGGGGAAGGACACATCAGTCTAAATTGCACACAGCATCCCAAAGCGTGTTACAATTACGAAAGAAAAGGTCACCTGGCCTGATTTTATCATGTAGTGAAGTCAAGTCCAGCTGGGATGGAGACACCAAAGGCCTTCCCAGACAAGTTAAAGCTGGTAGTTCAAGGGAGATTATTTGTCGTGATCACCAAAAAAATAAGGAACCCGAATGAAGTTATCATGGGTAAGCTAATCATAAACTCTTGTGAAGTTTATACCTTATTTGATACCAGTTCTACCCATTCTTTTATTTCACCTACTTGCGCTCAACGTTTAAATTTGACTCTAGAGAAATTAGACTTTGACTTATCTGTTGAAACTCCTGTTGGGAATGTACATAAGAATGTTATTCCTATTTATATATGATTTGAATATGATATAAATGAACGAATATGCAAGTATGTTTGAATTAAGGAAAGTTGTAAAGTCCTGTGATAGATACTTGGAATATATGTACAAGGACTTAGAATGAATTGATCAAATATGTTAGGTCGATCCTATATAAAGAAAACAACTTTGTAAAGTCTTTGAAAAGAATTGATGTACGAGGACTATAAATATAGAAAGATCAAGCTTGTTAGGTTGATCTTATAATGTAATAGATATGCATGTTTGATCGTCGAACACTACACCAGCATCGTAATCTCCCAGGAGAGTTAAGGAAAACTCGATAACTATCAAGGCAGAATCGTAGTATGTGATGAGTGTGTTTTATATGCATAAATTAGGTACTTTTGAGTTTGATAATTTGTAAATCCTAAGCTAGTTTGTTTGGTTTTTATGTGTTTTCATTGTATTGCTATGTAATGTAGTTTTATATTGATTTTATGTATTATTTTTATGTGTTTTTACTTTTCTTTGTAGGAATTGGATGGAATGTCATTTGGGTCGATGGTTGGTATCGCCAAATTCGCATTTTCGATTTTCCATTGACATAGCAGTCCCGCGAAGCCCAATTTTTGCGATGATCCAGCCATTATCTGTCCAAACTCCAAGAATGAAAGTTGTATATCAGCGTCTCCTCTTTCCAGATCATCTTGAATCACCTCAATCGAATTTCAGATACGAGAGTTATGGCCATTTTCCCAACGGGTGTCAAATCTGGAAACTACCAATTGCCATTTTCATAGCAATCACTTCAAGGCCCGTTTGAGCATTGCTCCAACCATTATTTTAAAGAACTCAAAGAATGAAAGTTGTAGATCTATGTCTCCTCTTTTCGCATCATCTTGAATCGCCTCAATCCGAATTAGTATAAAGACGTTTTGGCCATTTTCCCAATAGATGTCGAAGTAGAAAATTACCCTTGCGCTCTGACCCCTTTGCTAGTGTATTTAAAGTATTGCTTTTAAAGCAAAGATAGCAAATTCCCCTTTAAGTCTTTGCAGATTCTGTTCAAGCCAAATCAAAAATCCGCAGCGCATTTGCGGATACACGAATTTTGACAAATTTCAGCTATTAAATACTCATCCTAAGGACCCAATTAATTTATCTTTCATTCTAACTTGCAACCTAGAGGGAGGAAAGAGAGAGAAGGCGGAAGAGCTTGGAGAAGGAAGGCCATGGCCTTGTGCCATGGTTGTTTAACAAGATTGGAAGTGCTTCAATGGTGGGCTTCATCTAGAAACCAAGGGAAAGCCATTCCTTTTCTTTCTTCTTCCTCTAGCGGCTAGAACTCATGCTTGGGGATCTAGTGCACAAACACTTGTAACACCAATGGAGGCAAGGAATTGAATTAAGTTTCTAACTTTTCTTTGATACTTGTATTATCCATGGATGATTACCTATTATTTGGAATTGTTTGATTTATTTGTTATGAATTAAACTTCTAATTTGCTTTCATTTTGATTGGTGTCATACATATTAGTTCTTTATATTTTGTGCTTAATGTTTAATTGCTAAGTAGTTTGTAATTAGTGTGGTAATCTATTTGAAATTGGAAAATGGATTGTGGATTTAGATCAAAAATATAAGGGCATGTGATTATGTTATGCATAATTTGTGTATTGTCAATTCATAGTGGCCGCCATAATCATAAGGAGAGTTAAGAGATTTGAACAAAGTGATGGACACCAAGTGTTTGACAAAATGCTTGTGTGTGGATATTGTGTTCTTAGCTCTTTATCTATCTATCTATGTTTTGTATTTCTATTATTTAGATTAATTATAATCATAATTTATTTAGAATGAGGCGATATAAAGTTAGTACTCGGTTAATCATTAGAGATAATTCCTCGTGGGTTCGACAACTCTCTTATCATTATATTACTTGTTGACTGCATATACTTGCGCGTATTTATCAGTTGCGAAATAGACCAACAAGTTTTTGGGGCCGTTGCCGGGGAATTATTATTCTAATATTGTCCAATATTGATTTCAATCAATTTAGTCTCAATTTGAAGATATATTTATCTTTTATTTGTTTGATCTTTGTTTGCACGTGTTTACCGATTGCCATAAATAGGCTGACAAGACTATATGTAAATGTGGCTCTTGTGCAAGACTTGGCGTAACCTGGGGCCTTACAGTTCTATATATTGTTATCGTTTGTGATATTGGATTGACAAGATTGTAAGTAAATGCATTGCTCTTGTGCAAGACTCAGCGTAACTGTTGGATCCTTATAGTCCGATTTGGCATGACACGTGTTTATTAAACTTATATTTCTGTTTTAAATAAAGTCAGGATGAAGACTATAAAACAAGCGCTTATTGGGAGGCAACCCAAGTTATAAATTTTTGTGTTAGTTAATCTCAGGTACCAAATAGCTATGAGCATGATTCGCCAACGAATCGCCAAGCAAAGCAAGGGGTAAGGCATGTCAAGGCACAAGTTAAGGCCAAAAGAAGGCGCAAGCTATTGCTTGAATTTTGTTGGTTCTTTTGAATTGGAATGGCTCCAAAATGACTTACGGTGGAGAGGATGTTGTCGATGACGATTGGCACAACCTCAGGGAAGTCCTCTGTTTTAATTTTATCTATCTTTACATTGAGGACAATGTTTGTCTTAAGTTTGGGGGTACTCGTAATATTCTTGGTATTTGAGTTAGTATTATGTTATTATGTCAGTTATTTTGATGTTATTATGTTTAGTTAAGCATATTAGTTAAATATTTTGAAATTTTGAAAAATTTCCATTTTATGTTATATCTTAGCAAATAGTAGACGTCGGTTGCGAAAGGCGACAACTGATAAATGATCATGAAAGTCCTTTGCATTGAATTCTTTTATTGCGTTTAGTAAGGACATTGTCAGTTTCAAGTTTGGGGGTCTCTACGTTTTGTTTTGATATGTTTTGTTTTATTGTATTTTTTTGTGGGTTTAATTGCATTTCTAGTATAGGCTGTCTCTTGAGCATTGATTTAATTTCAATTGAGCTATAATTTATGATCAAGCAAATGATTGTTAAGGTTATAACTCATGAAAAATGGATAAATATTGCTTAGTTTAGGTGATAGACTTATTGTTTGTTATTGCTTTGCTTATGACTCCTACTTTTGAGCACTCATCCATTTGTAATGAACTAGTTGTATACTTAGAGAAGGCTTATATGACCGAATGCTTGTGAGAGATAACAATAAGCTCTAGAACTCGTATAAACATCACTCGAAGCAATATACTTAAGTTTGATTAATTGGTTATGTCATGGGTTGAGATGGAGCGTAAAGCGCACTCAAACATAAACACATACTTAGTGGAGATAGAGCGTAAAACGCACTCACCTATAAAAAAAATAAAGAAATAAAAATATATCGAAAATCTTGCAGTGGGTTGAGATGGAGTGTAAAACGCACTCGCCCATAAAAGCGAACTTAGGGTGAGATGGAGCGTAAAACGCACTCGCCCATAAAATCAGACTTAGGGTAAGATGGAACATAAAATGCACTAACTTAAGAGTCATTTGATCTCAAATTTTTGGAATGTTTGATTTGTCTACAATTGCGATGAGTGATGTGAGACCCCGAATTTTATGAAATAAAAGTATTCAATTTTTCTATTTTGGTAAATAGTTAAATTGTTAAAAGTTTAAAGTTAAGGGTAATATGTGAAAATTTTGCAAAGTAATCAAGTTGATATAAAATATTCTTTTTGTCGGGGAATATTCGTACGACGGTACAATCGTTGGTGGACCCCACAACGGAATTATTGTCAGATTGAGAAAACAACAAAAATATTTTTATGAAAATAACGGCGGAAGTTTTACCGTTAAAACTGTTGAACTACTCGGTAGTAAAAGTACAATAATACGCGTGGTTGCATAGTAACACACGGTATTGATTATTGATGCTTACGTGAGAAGTCACTCAGTTTTGTTCAATTATTGCTACAGTAATTGCTATATAGTATCTCAAATTATTTGATTCAATTATTGTCGATATTTTATATATTATTAAATCAATAATTGAGACGACGAAGTTATTAATATTATTATTTGTAATATTAACGATGTCTAGAAGTTACGCGAGGAGAGGTTTGGTCACCTAATTGCTGCGCCATGATAGGAGAAATCCTTATTGGAAAGCCCCCTCTTTCCTGGGAACGACCTAGTCGATTAATATTGTGAATTATAATAATGATGATAAATATTGATAAATATATTGAGGTGTCTTTTTATGAAGTCACGGAAGTTTATATATATATATATATATATATTATATAAATTTTGTTTTATTAGTATTATTAATGTAATAAAAGCGGAAAAAACTTTTTATATAAAAATGTAATACTTTTATAAAGTTATTTATTTTATTAGACAATAATTAGAATATAATATATTTTATTATGCATAGTATTTTGCATAGTAAAATCTTTTTCTATAAAATGCAATACTTTTATAAAGTTATTTGTTTTATTAGACAATAATTAGAATATAATATATTTTATTATGCATAGTGTTTTGCATAGTGCTCTGCATAGTATTTTCATAGTAAAATCTTTTTATATAAAACAGAATACTTTTATAAAATTATTCATTTTATTAGATTATAGATAGAATATATTATATTTTATTTAAAAGATTTTATTTTATTAGAATATTTTATTAATACTGCATAGTAAATCAATATGGACCGTCCGTTTAAAAGTAAATCAATCTAGACCATTCATGAATTAGTTACTATTCAGTCCATTCTCCTATAAATAGATGATCATTCCTTCATTATTTCTTACGAATTCACTGAAACTCTAGAGAGAGAAATTATAGAGAGAAGCTATAGAGAGAAAATCTATAGAGAGAAAGAAGAAGAGAAGTCTGCTACCTCACTATTCCAGTATCCAGTTTTCTTCTAAGGTAAGGGATATTATTATTATAGTAAGGGGTATTATTTCTTTCATATTCATGAAGAGAGCTATTGTTATTCCATTCGTTATTATTATATTGGAATAACCTGTCTATGCGAAGTACTGCATAGATGGTGAAATTCTTTTATTATTCCATTCTTTATTATTACGTCGAATATCATATGCGTAAGCGTTCGCATGACACGTTCCATTATTTATTATTACATTGGAATAACTTTTATGCATGCGGTCTCACCGCATGCATAGTGAATTCTGTTGTTATTCCATTATTTATTATTACATTGGAATATCACATCGGTCTTGGATTCGCTTTGACACGTTCCGTTTCTTTATTATTACATTAGAATATCTTGTCGGTGCGGATTACGCCTGACTTGGTTCCGTTCTTTATTACTCTGTTGAGAATAACATGTCTGTGCGGTCTATCGCCTGCATGATGAATTCTTTTTTTATTCCATTCCTTATTATTTTGTTGGAATAACCTGTATATGTGGATTACCACATGCATGGTGAATGATTCTTTGTATTCCTTCCTTATTAAATTGTGGAAATGATCTATTTACGTGGATTATGATGAAAGTCATAATAAAAGCATTGGACTGATGAAAATCATGGGTATATGTAGTATTAGTAAGTGTTATGATGAGTTATGCTGGTTATTATGTGAAAACATGTAAGTTTCTTAGAAATCACAAAGAGTTGAAAATCAAATTTTTGGTGAAAATGGAACATGAAATTCAATTAACCATATCTCCCATTATATTTTAAATTTTTGAGTGTGGTCAAGTTCTAGAGTTAGATCTATGAGTTTCTAACTTATCCAAGTGGAATCACTGGAAAAGGTGTTGTAGATTTTCGTGTGGACTGATTTTAGCAAAGGAGTTAAAAACTACAAAGTACTAAAAAGCTACTGCCCATAAATTTAAAAGGGCATTTTTGGCCACTTAATTTGTGAGAAAAATTCTGGCCTTTTGGGACATGGAAATATATGGTATAAAGTACCTCCTGTCCAAAAATGAGCTCATTCCGACTTAAAATGAGCAAGTTATGACCATTTCATTATTTAGGTTTTTTCGACGAAAAATGCTATAACCGGAGTTCTATAACTCCGATGACCATGAAATTTAAACTGGAAGCTCACGTTAACATGTGTAAGATCCTACCAAGATTTGGGAATTTCTAGAGTTAAACTTGAGGTAGCTAATTTCTTAAGGAATTAATTAGAAATTGATTTTTGAAAAATACTTAAGGGTGTGGAAAAATTATAAAAAAAATACTTGTTTTGTATGAAATATATGTATATATGTTTGGACAGAGGATATAAAAATAATAAGTTAATTTGGTAATTTTTCATGAAAATGGTTTAGTTACGAACATATGAGTTAAATATGTTATGTGAAGTTGAAAATTTGATTTTACAGTTGTATATCTTCGGCTTACGTGCATAAATGGACTGTTGATTATTGGCTTTACAGTTGTATATCTTTGGCTTACGTGCATAGATAGATTGTTGATTATTGGCTTTACAGTTGTATATCTTTGGCTTGCGTGCATAGATGGATTGTTGGTTATTGGTTTTATAGTTGTATATCTTTGGCTTACGTGCAAAGATGAACTGTTGATTATTGGTTTTACAGTTGTATATCTTTGGCTTACGTGAAAAGATGAACTATTGATTGATGAGTATCTTTAGCTTATGTGCACATATGAACTGTTTATTGGTATGATTATGACTAGGGATCATTCGGTATAATCATGACCCGTAATGTTATAGATGATGTGGTAAAAGTCCTCATTGGCCCGTAGTGCATTGACGGACAGTTATTAGTATGATTATAACTAGGGATTATTCGGTATAATCATGACCATTGATGATTACATGAATATCCTTGGCCGTAGTGCATGGATGATTCAATGATGTGGATTATTTATTAAGCTGAGTCTTAGCGATAAAATATTGATAATAAATTTTTAATTCGTAAAAGATAGTAGATATCATGCTCTACTTGACTCTTCTAAAATACAGTTGTATGTCTTTGGCTTTTGAGTGCAAAGATGAATTGTTAATGAATATCTTTGGTAGTAGTGAAAAGATGAATTTATTTGTATGATTACGGCGTAAATTGTGATTTGGTATAACCATAATTTTTGATGTTTCAGGTGAAGATAGGTGATGAAAATTATCTTTGTCCTGGGTGCGAAGAGGAATTTAGAATCACAATTATGATTATGAGTTATTCATATGATTGTGGATAGGAATTGTTGATTGATGTTAAAGGGATAAAACATTATCGGTGGACTTTTAACATAGAGAAGATAATAGATCTGATGGTCTATTTTACTCTTCTAATGGATTGCTCGTTCCGCTGTAACTATGGTTGAAAAGTTTTATCATCTACCATATGTTCTAAATCTCTGATAATTACTGACGAAGGCTATTGATAATTTAATTATCTTTAGTCACGATATTCTTTATTGGGCTATTTGTGCTCACCCTTTTGCTTCACAATTCCTTTCAGGTAATAAGAGTGTAGCTGGGTCAAGCAGGGATAACAGGGGAATAGAACAGTGGTCTATAGCTATTGAGGTTCTCCCTAAATAGTATGGAAATAATTTTACTGATGACTTTAGATAAGTGTGTCGTATTGTATACGTCATTTGATATTTAATTTTGGTGAACCGAATAGGGTGAGGTGAACCCAACTTTGGAAGGGTGTTTTGCCACTATCATACAAGATGTCTAATGACATACAACCTCGTGTTATCATAAGATAGGGTTGTGCACATCCACTTGCTGAGTATATCTACGAGCACTACCTATATGATCTTGGTGTTTATTTGAAATATAATTTTCAATTACAGACAGTGGAGATAGTTATATGTCAAGAGAAGACTCACCATTGGAAGGAACATGATAGTAATCTTCTCATTTTTCTTTGGGGTCTATTGGGTCAACCAAGGATAATTCTCTAGACATATGATATCTATCATAACTTAGATTCATGCTTATTCAAAATAACAATAGGTCCCCAAAATAACTTATTCACGCTCAAGTGGTTGATTGTTAGAATTTATTTTTATAGTTTTTATTCTTAGTGTTTTTCTTGAGGACAAGCAAAGATTCAAGTTTGGGGTATTTGATGAGTGTGTTTTATAAACATAAATTACGTACTTTTGAGTTTGATAATTTGTAAATCCTAAGCTAGTTTGTTTGGTTTTTATGTGTTTTCATTGTATTGTTATGTAATGTAGTTTTATATTGATTTTATGTATTAGTTTTATGTGTTTTTAATTTTCTTTGTAGGAATTGGATGGAATATCATTTGGGTCGACGGTTGGAATCGCCAAATTCGCATTTTCGGTTTGCCATTGACAACAATCCCGCGAAACCCAGATTTTTCCATGATCCGGCCATTATCTGTCCAAACTCCAAGAATGAAAGTTGTATATCAACATCTCCTCTTTCCGAATCATCTTGAATCGCCTCAATCAGATTTCGGATGCGAGAGTTATGACCATTTTCCCAACGGGTGTCAAATATGGAAACCACCAATTGCCATTTGCATAGCAGTCACTTCAAGGCCTGTTTGAGCATTGCTGCAACCATTATTTTAGAGAACTTAAAGAATAAAAGTTGTAGATCTATATCTCCTCTTTCTGGATCATCTTTAGTAGCCTCAATTGGAATTCGTATGAAGACGTTATGGCCATTTTCCCAACAGATGTCAAAGTAGAAAATTACCCGTGACTGCAATCACCTTTGCTAGTGTATTTCCGATGCGATTGCCTGCAAAGCGATAGCTTCAAATTTTTTAAGCGCTATAGCGCCCCGTTCAAGCCAAATCAAGGCACTGCAGTGCCAGACACTAATTTTTGATAGATTTCAGCTATTAAATACTCAACCTAATGACCCAATTAATTTATCTTTCATTCTAACTTGCAACCTAGAGAAAGAAAAGAGAGAGAAGGTGGAAGAGCTTGGAGAAGGAAGGCCATGGCCTTGTGCCATGGTTGTTTAACAAGATTGGAAGTGCTTCAATGGTGGGCTTCATCTAGAAACCAAGGGGAAGCCATTCCTTTTCTTTCTTCTTCCTCTAGCGGTTAGAACTCATGCTTGGGGATCTAGTGCACAAACACTTGTAACACCAATGGAGGCAAGGAATTGAATTAAGTTTCTAACTTTTCTTTGATACTTGTATTATCTATGGATGATTACCTATTATTTGGAATAGTTTGATTTATTTGTTATGAATTAAACTTCTAATTTGCTTTCCTTTTGATTGGTGTCATACATATTAGTTCTTTATATTTCGTGCTTAATGTTTAATTGCTAAGTAATTGGTAATTAGTTTGGTAATCAATTTGAAATTGGAAAATGGATTGTGGATTTAGATAAAAAATATAATGGCATGTGATTATGTTATGCATAATTTGTGTATTGTCAATTCATAGTGGCCGCCATGATCATAAGGAGAGTTAAGAGATTTGAACAAAGTGGTGCACGCCAAGTGTTTGACAAAATGCTTGTGTGTGGATATTGTGTTCTTAGCTCTTTATCTATTTATTTATGTTTTGTATTTCTGTTATTTAGATTAATTGTAATCATAATTTATTGTTTTAATCAATTTTTTAAATAAGACTGAGGCGATATAAAGTTAGTACTCGGTTAATCATTAGAGATAATTCCTCATGGGTTCAACAACTCTCTTATCATTATATTACTTGTTGACCGCATATACTTGCGCGTATTTATCGATTGCAAAATTGACCAATAGTCTGCAATATAGTATTCGTAGTCTGCCAGGAGAGACGAGGAAAGATCGTAGGGTGTCAAAAAGAACTTTTTCAGAAGCGTAGTCTGCTGAGGAAATCATGTTCATAATCGTAGAAATAGCCTGTCTAAATGCCGACCAAGCATCTGCCAAAGCCAAGTCAAGAATTATTGGCCACACTTGAAGTAGTAGAGTCTACTGATCATATCAGAGGCAGAGATCGTAGTCGAGCTAGATCAGACAAGGACATCAAGCATGAAGACAGAAATCGTAGACTGTCAGGATCTGATTTGGGAGTCGTAATGTTTGTAGAACCAAAGCAAAATCCTAGTCTGCAGAACTTAGGCTTCAACAGAGGTGCTCACAACGCCAAGGTAGAATCGTAGAGTTAACACGATTCTCAACAATTGAGCACTCCCAAAATATCGAAAGCATAAAGCGTCAGGTCTGAGTTGCAAAGATACATTCCACCTAAGGAAACCAGAGAGCACTCAATGAATGGCATGCAAGCCAACAAAAGATCTAAGCACCAACTCAGTCAACATCCAGATTGAGTTGTGAAGCCATTCAAGATGAAGTCTTCCACAAGTCGATCAGAAGAAGACTTCATAAAAATGGCGGCGAGGAAAGTCGACCAAGTGAAGTAGTGCCGAAGAGAATGAAGACAACGATATTGATATCAACCAGGATCGTAGTGTTTGCTAAACAAAGCAGGATTTGATGCTGTTTACAAAGAGATAATGGTCAGCTTATGAAGAACAAGGATAAAGTGATTAAGCATGGGTCAGACCATTGATGATAAGTGAACGGGAGATCACAACGAGAAAGAGAGCTGGGCATGCCACAAATTTGATGTGTCTTGCTATTCAGAAGAGGCCATAACAAGAAGTCAAGCTATCAGTTCCTAAGATTAGTCGAGGCAAACAGAAGTGTTGAAGAACTACACAAGAAAAGGAAGAGGTGTTCTACACTGAAGATCCAATAAACACTCCTCAGAATCGTAGTGGTGTCTTAACCAGTCAATGAGCAACATTCTACAAAACACGCTACGATCAGGTCCAAGAACATCAACATCAAAATTGTAGAGTTTGTTTATCTGAAGATTGAAGTATTGGCAACAGTTTAATCTGAATATTGGTATTCAAACGTTGTGAAATTGAGAGCATCGATGCAAAAGGACACTTTCTGATGCTCTAATCGAGAAGTCAGAAAGAAGAAATAAAGATGACTACAACCTGGCACTGAAAGGTGATAACTTTGAGGGGTAGGTGAAATAGTAGACTGTAGTGTCAGAAAAGTGAAAAAGGGGCTGTCATGTCACATCTGCAGTCTGCACCAAATAACTCAAGATTTGCGAAGTAATTCAAATAACTTCCAACGACTATATTCCAACGGGAAGATTGTGAAGGAGTATATGTCAGCTAGAGCTTCAAGGATCAAGATTGTGAAGTTGCTAAGTTGAAGAATCATTGAGTATTGGAATGCTATATTGTTGACTCTATGAGTTCCAATAGAGCTAAACAGAACAAGTCTCAGTGGAAGTGAGGCTACAAAGGTGGAAGTGAGGAAAAATTAAAGAAGGACTTGAACAGACTAAAGCTTCACTCAACAAGGATGAGAATGCCACTGAAGATGCCAGCTAAGTTGAGAGCCGAGAAGACCAAGAAGATAGCATTCAGAAAAGTGGTAGAGCACAAAGAAGATCCAGAGAGCCACTCTACGAATCACCATGAACCAAAAGCTAAAACAGAACATATGCAGAACCATATCTGCATATCATTCAAGAAGGGTTCTGGGAATGCTAAGTGCCAGACGAAGTCTACCAAAAGCTCAAAGACTTAGCAAACCCAACTGGTGATGGTGCACATCTGACATTGGATGAAGATGAGTTGAACAATCATAAGATCAGCTGCACCAATGAAGAAGTGACAAACTGCTAAGTACTCAAAGAGATCAAGCTTCATGAAGAACTTAGCAGGATGTCCAATGGTGATCTAGTCTCGATGCAGAATCCAAAGAGGACCACAACAAGCTGTCAAGAATCATGGATGAAAAAGCTTAAAGTCATCTTGGCAGCTCAACACCACCACCACCAACAATAACAATAGAGTCAGGGACAGAAGGGTCCTTATCCAAGGGACTAAACTGAGATCCAAGGCTGCAGACCTTGAAGAGTTCTTTGTGAACTGGAGTTCCAAGTCTGCTGGACTTGAAGAGTTCTTAGTGAACTAAAGTTCCAAGGCTGCTGGCCTTGAAGGAATCTTAGTGATTCAGGGTGCTGCCTCTCTTAGTGGAATTCCTTCTGATTAAAGTAGAAGAGTGGATTAGGAGCTTGAGTCTCTAAACAACTTAAAATCCATTGTGTGTTTTACATTTAGTCATTTACTTTCTGTTATTTATATTATGTACCTAACTGCTATAATTGCTATATATGTATTAACTACTTACAACTAAACTAACTCCACGAACAATGTATGTATGTTTATGAATATATCAATGAAGGGGATCTTTTATTTATTCCGCTGTGCTTGAAAAGATTCTTTTGTTTGTCATATGCTAATTTATAAGCAATACAAAATAAACGGGAAAAGTATTTGAAATTAAAAAGGATCTATTCAACCCCCCCTTCTAGATCTATTATGTGCCTTCTGGGAACTAACAACTCCATTGGGAGAAACCTTCATTACATCCATTGTTTATAAATCTTGTTTGATTCAAATCGGCACCCTCACATTACCTGTCGATCTTATCTCTTTGAAAATACTTGCATTTGATGTGATTTTAGGGATTGATTGGTTAACTACTCATCATGCTAAAATTGATTATTTTCATAAGGTTGTTAGCTTTCATATTCCTAGCCAACCAATTATGCGAATTTAAGCAACCAAACCACTAAACTCAATCACTGTCATATAAAGCCATAGAGACATTCGTTTATTAAAAAACAGATGTCAAGCTTTCTTAGCCTATGTCATGTATTTAAACAAAAATAAGTTAGATTTTAATGATATTTCTATTGTTAATAAATTTCCTGACGTATTCCCTGGAGAACTTCCTGGTCTACACCCAGAGCATGAAATCGAGTTTTGTATTGACCTTGAACCCGGTACAAAACCCATTTCCAAAACCCCATATCGAATGGCTCGTATTGAACTTCAGGAGTTAAAAACCCAACTGCAGAAATTATTAGACATCGGTTTCATTCATCCTAGGACGTCTCCTTGGGGTGCTCCTATTCTATTCGTAAAGAAGAAAGATGGGAGTATGCAAATTTGCATTGAACCATGTCACCGTCAAAAATAGGTACCCGTTGCCTCGCATTGATGACCTGTTTGATCAGTTATAAGGTGCCAAATTCTTTTTAAAGATTGATCTCCATTCCGGATATCATCAGTTAAAGATTAAAATTGATGACATTCCAAAGACTACTTTCAGAACTCGGTACAAGCATTACGAATTCGTAGTCATGTCTTTTGGATTGACTAATGCTCCTGCTGCCTTCATGAATATGATGAACCGAGTATTCAAAGAATATTTGGATCATTTTGTGGTTGTCTTTATTGATGACATCCTCATATACTCCAAAAGTCGTGAAGATCATGAGCAACACTTGAGGCTGATACTCTAAAAGCTTCGTGAAAACAAGCTATATGCCAAGTTGAAGAAATGCGAGTTCTGGCTTGAGGAAGTAGCATTCCTTGGGCATGTGATATCAAATCACAGAATATCTATTGACCTAGAGAAGATTGAAGCAATACAAAGCTGGGAGCAACCTAAGTCAGTGACCGAAGTACATAGCTTTCTAGGCTTAGCTGGTTATTATCAGAGATTTGTTAAAGGATTTTCTCGAATCGCTACTCCATAACTTAGCTGACTCGAAAAGATACAAAATTCGATTGGAGCGAGGAATGTGAGAAGATTTTTCAAGAACTCAAGAAAAGACTCATTTCAGCACCTGTTCTGAAAATACCATCAGGTTCTGAGGGATTTGTCATCTACAGTGATGCTTTAGGCAAAGGTTTAGGATGTGTTCTCATGCAACATGGGAAAGTCATAGCCTATGCCTCATGAAAACTCAAAGAATATGAGAGGAATTATCCTACTCATGATCTAGAGTTGGTAGCTGTCGTTTTCGCACTTAAAATTTGGAGGCATTACCTGTATGGGGAGAAGGTGGAGATCTATACAGATCATAAAAGCCTCAAATATTTCTTCACCCAAAAGGAACTCAACATGTGGCAACGACGTTGGCTTGAGCTGTTGAAAGATTACGATCATACCATTCAATACCATCCTAGAAAAGCGAACGTGGTAGCTGACGTGTTGAGTAGAAGATCATATGCGGGTGTTAGTGCGATATTATTAACGCAAAGGCCCATTTTATATGACTTACAAAGAATGGAGATAGAGTTAAAGACTCCAGGGACCCACGTGATGATGTCTGTGATGCCCCCCAAATCCGGGTACTTTCAACCCACACATATGGTGCTACATGGTACTCATAACTATACATTCATTCCATTGAAACAACATCAAAATTATTGTAGTTACTACCTTCTTATTACAATAATAATAATAAATCTTTTTCTAGGTTCTGTAACCAATACATTCTTCATTTATCATAGTATAATTCTTAGAAACATACTAGTCTATTACAGGATAATCTACTTATCCATCTTAGCCTTGCCTTTATCCCTACTGGGACCCTCAGTTCATTTGGTCTTAGCTGTAATCATATAATTCAAGCAAGAAGTGAGCATAACTAGCTCAGCAAGTCTAGCAATATATAATACAAGTACCACGTTGAGAATTATATGATTATTCTTCATCAACTGAACAAGTAGTTATTAAGTGTAATGAAACAGTAAAATAACACTTTTCATTTCATAAAATAATTATGGAGTACATATAGTAACTTAGGAATTCTGAGTAGGTCAAAAGACCATGAACATACTCTTTTGGTTTTCATTCATGAAAAAGGACAACCCGGCACTAAGTTCGCAAGTCCGATATATCTTACGAGCACTTCTAGGTGACCAACCTATAGTACTCTATGTTGATCAACATTCATCCGTTAAACGTATCTACGTTTAAGTTTTGGCAACCTCACGTGCCCATCGAATAATTGATATAAAATACATTTGTTTGTTCATACTCAAGCTTACCTTTGAATTCGTACCAAACAATTATCATAGGATAGCGTTAACAATACTATATCGAAAGACTTGTAAACAAATCAATCAAAATCTTAAGATTAGTCTAGCCGAGTTAAAACAGGCATCGACTCTTTCAGAAAACAATTCCTGCATCTTATAACATGAATCACAGAAAACTTAGCTAACACGAATGTTAGACAAGTGTTAAGAAAACTTGACTTCAAGCGTCTTCAATTAGTTATTCAAAAGTTCTTGATCTTTACAGTCTCTACATGATATATTCATATAGCATACTGAAATTAGCTACCAAACATACTAATCACATTATTTTTACCAACTTCTTTCTATTCTATAACTTAATCGAATTTATTTCATTAATAAAACTCGATTCACCTTACTATTCTTCCTTATGGCTTATTAACGATCTCATGTCCCTAACTTAATACTCAATGACCCTTGGTTAAGTACCAAGTAGTTGAATATGTTTTACCTTCCCATACTTTACATTCTTTGTTTAATTACTATTAAACATCGTTAAATTACTAAAGTCATCAATATATATGATAT
The DNA here is from genome assembly GCA_020205605.1 of Panax ginseng. Classification (NCBI taxonomy): domain Eukaryota; kingdom Viridiplantae; phylum Streptophyta; class Magnoliopsida; order Apiales; family Araliaceae; genus Panax; species Panax ginseng. The sequence goes on from CM035135.1 coordinate 62,642,505, forward strand.
AGGGATGGTCTTACCATGTATACTAAGTATTTACATTTCCCATAATTATCTTGCAATAATTGGGTTTTGAAATTAACTTGGTCAATTCTTCTTCCTTCTTGGCGTTCTTGGTGCCTGACCTCTAGTACATCATTGGTATTTGCCATTTCATTAAGCGATCTCTAAACACTCGTCTCGGCGTTGTGGCACGAGACTTCCTATACATTAGTGGCATTGTGCCGCCAACTAACATTAGCTAATTCCCCAGCCCGTCACTGCGGCGCAGGATTTCTAAGCTTGGGGTGGCGCTACGGCGCCTACCCTGAGCCTTTGATTTTTTTTTACATTTTCCAATTCAATTTTTCCCGAACTCATAATTTGGTCATTATAAGTCAGAATTGGCTCGTTCAAAAGTCATTTTCTTACACATTTCATGTATTTCGATTCCATCTAGATAAAAGTAGTTTTTAAATCTGTTAACAATAAATTCACTATTTTACATTCTATTACGCGTTCGTTTAACGTTCGTGACCGTTCATAGCTCGTTTTCTTCGTTTTATGTCAGAATTCGACCATTCTTGAGTCCACGACTCTTAATTACGTTGTTCTATGTTACTCCATCTAAAACTAAGGTTTTTGAATTAAAAGGCGAGTTTTGACTACTAATCCAGAAAATTCTACGATTTCAACGTTTAACGCCTAATCTCGTAAATTTTACCATAACTTCGTTACTCGTGTTTTATACGCAAAATCAAATGGAACCAATCCATTGATTCATTTTCTATAACCTAACCAAGCAATATGCACATACCCTATACATGATGGTTTTCAATTTGTCCATCAACAACTAAATCAATGATTAATAGTTTTTCTGCTATTAAACTTGCTTAAACGCTTATGATTCCTACTTATATATGGCTTATCAAAGTTTTAATTCACTAATAGCCATCTTTATTACTCCAGAAGAGACATGCTCCACCAATTCATACTTCTCTACGAAAAATCAATAGAAAAGAATCAAAGACACAGGTTTACGTATTATTACCTTAATGTTCTTCGCGTTCTTGAATAAAACTTAGATGTTTTTCTTTGGATGCGCTTGATTACTTGTAAGAACTCTTCTCTCTCTCTCAATATATTTTGGTCAAATTGGTGAAATAACCAAATGAACCACCCTAGCCTCTCTTATATAGAAAATCCAATGGAGGGAAAATTGGTCAAGTGGTCCACCTCCTTACTATTCATACCTTAGGCACCAAGTAAAACCACTTTACTTGGCCACCAAGTGGCAGGCCCACATGGCCTTTTGGGTCCCACATGGGTTTCCCCCATGGGTTTTACCCATGTGGTGATCCATCGGGTCGATCCGCGGTTCAGTTTCTTGGTTCGGGCTTAGGGTTAAATCGTATTGGGCCTATCTTAGGCTTGATTTATCCTAACATTGGGCTTTGATATAACTAATTCTTGGGCTTCATTCATTTACTAATTGGGCTTTACAAAGTCTAGGTTCAATAGCTAACGTCCATTAAGACTTCATCGTATATTACTCGTAGTATTCTCATATTCTCTTCATACACTATTCGTACAATATTTGTATTATATGTAGCAATATTCTTTATACTATACTTATATAATAACTAGTATCATACTCGTATTTCTCATGTATAATAACTCTAATCATTATACGTAGTCATTTCATTCTCGAAACTCACTTTCCCTAACCCTTAGGTTTTAAGTCCACAGGCGAAAACTTTGTTTGCCATAACTAAAATATTATTAGATATTCCATCTCGTCTTAGAATTCTATCATTACGTGTTTCTTAGAAATTCATTTTTAATTCTCGAGCAGAAATGGATGAATAGTATTTTTATGAAAATTTCTCGAAAAACTTTTATTTTCATCTTGGAAATTCAAAAAAATTAATCCTATCACATAGCCAGAATCCTAACCACATCTGCACATTTTAGGCCATAGAACGACCTTCAAACAACTTACTTATATAAATAATCAATTAAATTTATTTAATTCAAATAATAAAATAAAATTTAATTCACATAAAAATCCAATTTTCTCGGGCGTTACAATGTCAAATATCCGAGTAGAACCGACTTTAATTGATAAAGTTAAAGATGCTCAAGCTACAGACCTGGAACTAATGCGTATGAGGAAGAAAGTACAAGAAAGTGCTATTCCAGAAGCAAAAATTGATGAAGAAGGAATACTTCGAGTCAACTCCAGACTTTGTGTTCCTAACAACTCTGATTTAAATTATAAAATTATGATGGAGGCACATAACACACCATTTGCAATCTATCTTGGGAGTACCAAATTGTATCGTGATCTTCGACATACATTTTGGTGGAAATATGAAGAGAGAGATAGCGAAGTTTATCTCAAGGTGTTTATCTTTTCAACGTGTCAAGGCGGAGCATCAAGTGCCAAAAGGTCAATTGCAACCACTTAAAATTCTAGAATAGAAGTGGGAGCACATTACCATGGATTTCGTTACTGGTTTTCCCAAGGTTTCTCAAGGCATAGATGAAATTTGGGTCATTGTCGATAGATTGACCAAATCTTCTCATTTCTTACCTATACGAGAAACTTATTCACTTGAACGTCTTGCTCATATATACATAAATGAGATTGTAAGACTGCATGGTATGCCAGTATCCATAGTTTCTGATTGAGACCCAAGATTCACTTCAAAGTTTTGGGTTAGTTTGCAGAAAGCTATGGGCACGAATTTACGATTTAGTTTTGCATATCATCCTCAGACGGACGGGCAGTCGGAGAGGACTATTCAAGCTCTTGAAGATTTATTAAGACTCTGTGTCCTAGACTTCAAAGAAAGTTGGGACAAGTTCTTACCATTAGTGGAACTCTCCTACAATAGTAGTTATCAATCAAGTATAGGCATGGCTCCATTCGAGGCGTTGTATGGACAAAAGTGTCGTTGTCCAGTATGCTGGGATGAGGTGGGTGAAGTAACATTGTTGGGACTAAAATTGGTACGTATGGCAACGGAAAAGATTCAAATGATCCAAAAATGTATAAAAACCTCACAAGATGGACAAAAGAGTTATGGTGATCTTCATCAAAGGGACGTGGAATTCAATGTTGGAGATCATGTGTTGTTATGTGTTGCTCCACGGAAAGGAGTTACGAGATTTGAAAAGAAAGGAAAGCTCAATCCTCGATTCATTGGCCCATTTGAAATCCCCAATTCAGTATGAACTATGGCCTATAGACTCGCCTTACCGCAAAGTATGCCTCGTGTTCATAACGTTGTTCACATATCTATGTTATGTAAATATGTGTAAGACCCAAACCATATTATTGAATTAGAACTAGATGAGATAGCGAAAGATTTAACGTATGAAGAGGTACCTGTTAAAATCTTAGATAAGAAGGAATATATTCTACGCTCAAAGGTTATACCTCAAGTCAAAGTTTTGTGGAGAAACCATGATATTGAGGAAATGACCTGAGAGTTAGAATCTGAAATGAAAACAAGGTATCCTCACCTCTTCAAATACCAGGTACGTACACTAATTTCGAGGATGACATTTCATAAGAAGAGGAGGTTGTAAGACCCCAACTTATATGAATAAAGATTAATTTTTTTCTCTCAATGTTATTTTGAATAATAAGGTGTGGATTTGATATAATGTTATAGTTGTGGGTAAAATTTACAAATTTTGCAAAGTAAGCAAGTTGTCATAAAATATTCGTTTTGTAGGGAAATAGTCGTTTTATCAGGGAATATTCGTACAACGACACAATCATTGGTGGACCCCACAATAGAATTACTATCAGAGTTAGAAAACGATAGAAATAACTTTTTATAAAAATAACGGCAAAACTTTTACCGTTAACTGTTGAAATACCCGGTGATAAAAGTACAGTAATACGCATGGTTGCACATTAGCACACGGTATTGCACAGTATCTCTGATTATTAATGCTTACGCGAGAACTCACTCAGTTATACTCAATTATTGCAACAATAGTTGCTACATAATATCTCATATTATTGATTCAATTATTGTCACAGTATCATCTGCAGAATATTTTATATTATTAAATCAATAATTGAGACGATAAAGCTATTCATATTATTATTTATATTATTGACAATGTCTAGTAAGTTCTGTTGAGGAAAGGGGTTTGGTCACCTAATTGCGCGCTAATAAGAAGAAGTCCTTATCCGAAAGCCCCCTATTTCTTGGGAATGATCTGGTTGTTAATATTGCGAGTTATAATATTAATGATGAATAAATGTTAGTAAATAATGTGTTTAGTAAAGCCAAGTGAATTGAGATAAATAAAGGGGGTTTTTTATGAAGTATTTGTTGTAAGTTTGGCTTATTATATGGACCCCCACTTACTCATTTTTCAAAATCATTGTTCCTTGCCATTCTCCTATAAATAGGATGCTTAGTTTAGAATTAAAAATCACACCAAAATCAGAGTATTCTTCTTCTATAATATTGAGCGTATTTCTTTTGAGTTTAAGGAAGCGTTGAGTGTAGAAAATAGTACAAGTTTTCTTCAAGAATATCCCCACTATACCATTCAGAAGTACTCTCTTTTTAAGGTGAGGGATATTATTTTTGTTCAATATTCGTAAGAAATAATATTTTCTTCCATACTCTGTAGTATGTAAGTAATATTGTTTCATTTCATATTCCTAATTTTACACTTATTTTGATAAGTATTGCTTCTATACTCCTTGAAATTAGTAGAATATCCTTGAAATTTGCGCTTCATCCAGTATCATTTTATAAGAATTTTTTTTTGAACATTCTTGTTAAATTTTAATCTTTTCATGTCGGGGTACTATTTACGGGGTACTATTCATGAAGTACTATTCACAAGGCACTATTTACTTGGGTACTATTCATGACAAAAATTGATTTCTTTTCTATCCAAATTATTTTTGATACATAAATATTATTCTTGAATTTTACTCCATAAAGCAGTTATCATGTTGACAATTTGGACATTCCTGAACTCTAGATAAATTGAATTATAAATCTTTAAAATTTATCCTTGCTCTCACGTAATTGAATTCTTATATCATTGACATCATCCTCATGCTTAGATTGTGATGAAAGTCATCTTTGGCCCGTAGTGCATAGATGGACTGTTGATTGGTATGATTATGAACAGGAATTATGTATCGGTATAATAATGACCTATAATGTTACAAATGATGTGGTAAAAGTCCTCATTGGCTCTTAGTGCATTGATGGACAGTTGTTGGCATGATTATGATCATTGGTGATAATAACAAATATCCTTGGCCCGTAGTGTATGAATAATTCGTGGATGTGATACTAACAAATATCCTTGGCCCGTAGTGCATGGATAATTCGATGATGTGGATTATTTATTGAGCTGTGTTACAGCGATAAAATATTGATGATGAACTTTTAAATCATAGAAGATAGTAGATATCATGCTCTACTTGACTCTTCTAATGGATTGCTTATTTCTCTGCAGTTAAACTTGTTGTCTATTATATGCTATCAGTTTTACACTATTCAACGCTAACGATAATTTATTCTGTATTATCGTAGTCATAATATTCTTTACTGGGCTAGTTGAGCTCACCCTTTGCTTTCATTATTCTCTTTAGGAAATGAGAACATAGCTGGGACTAGTCGGGGAATGAACGGTCTGAGATGGTGGCTGTAGTAGTCCTCACTATTTTATAAAAAAGTGTGATAATAATTATAATGAGGACTCCATTTGAATTTGGATATTGTCTACGAGACAATATTCGTGTTAAAACTCGTAGCTTATGTTTTTGTCGTATTTTACAGGATAATTGTATAATTAAGTTTGTATTTGAATTCTGTATCATGTATTTAGCGACTCAGAATGGGTTGTGTATACCTATTTTGGGGGCGTCACAAAGTCCAACCTCGGAGATAACCTCGGGAGATCAAGTCCAACCCCGATAATAACCTTGAGAAACAACAAACCAACCTTAGAGACCATCTTGAGGACTGACAGAAGTCAACATCAGTCCAATCTCGAAGACAACCTTGATAAAAGACAGCTACAATTGCATCAAGCTCGAAACAAAATCAGGAGGGGAAAATAGTAATTTGTCCAACTCAACATCAATCAACTCAAACCACTGCTGTGAAGGTCATGCAGAACCATAACGTCAATCCCGAGTGAAAAAATAGCACAATGAACATCAACGGATGAACTACGAAGACTCGAAGATCTGGTCATAGACCTATCTTCTCAGATTCACAAAAAGGTCAAATCCAATGTCATTGTGTAGCTCTCGAAAATGGCTTTCTGAAAAGGTATAGCACGCCTCCATTGGATTCCTGGATTGAAAGTTATGAAGGTTCGAGCAGACTACATGTTGGTCTGAGTGCACATACTTCGAGATAATGGGACCCACGGGACCTGGGCCCACCCAGGCAGTTGCAGGTAGACCCACGGCTATCGCAGGTAGACCCGCGGCTACTTTGGTCTATAAATAGACCCCCCATCAGCCATAAAAGAAGGGGAAAAAAGGAGAAAAAGAGAGAAAACTCTGTCCATTTCAGCTCTTAACCCCTCCTATAGTGTTCCAAACTTCAATATTCTTCTTTCTAAACACTTGCATACATATATACAACGACATCAAATTTTAACCAGTGGAAACTGAGTTTTCAAGCTCTAAAAGTAGTCTGAAGCCTTCTTTGCAGCACACTGTAAGTTTTTTTTCTAGATTTGAAGCTTTCTCTTGCTAATATATATATATTTACTAGTTCCTGGATTGATAATTGTTTACTATGTTTAAATATCAGTTTTAACTATTAATTCAATGTAAATCCATAATATTTAATTGTGTGGACTAGATAAATCTAGCCATATCTAACTTTTAACTGATTCAAAAGTTGTAAAACTAGAACCATTGAGCTAGTGATTCGTCCACCAGGAGGCATGATGTATGTGAATGTATGTTGTGTGATTCGTCCACCAGGAGGCAAACCCGTCGATGTTTGATTACTAGACTCAATGGAGAATAATCCCGCGAGGCTCAGGAAAGGCACCACTCAGATCCGCTCCAATTGAAAGATTGGATTAACTTCTCATTTAGTAAATTGCGATGATTTGGGGACCTTCATGCCGAAAAGCCACGATAGTAGCCTATGATAGGTCAGCCTCTGATAAACCAAACGCGAGGGGGAGTCTCTCTATGCCTTTCCCTTTTAATTCCATGTAAATTCTAATTCAATGTAAAATACGATTCCATGTAAATATAAAAGAAAGATGTAAATATACATTCCATTCCCTATTAAAACATGTCATGTTATCCTGTAATTAAAATAACTGACATCTGTTTTGCAGGAAAACATTAAAAAACTCCTAAAATAGACTCATTGTATAGCATGTAGACTATTAGTGTTTATCCAGACTAACTTATATTATCTTTTTTGTAGGGAAACAATGTGTCCCATTACCCGTTCAAAGTCCAAAAAGGCACTAAGCCCACCTTCAGACATGGTTGCAAGTGCCCAACCTAAATCTACTCCTGTTTCTCAAGAGGAGTTTGAGGGACTAAGAAACAAGATAGCAGGATTAGCTGTCTTTTTGAAAGAACAAAACGAAAGGCTCAGGGTCAACAAATACGCACTCAAACAGAAACCTTTGCACAGGGTGGAGGCCAAGGAACTGACAAGAAAACAAATGTAGTACAAATATCTAAACCTCAAATCCACGAAAAATCTAACAAAACCCCTAAAATCACCAATCTTAAAGAAGATCAAGAAACTGGTGATATTCGAAAGAAAGTTCAGCAAATGGAAGAAACCATCCGGTCAATCAAAGGGACTGGAGCATATGGAAGCGTGACTTACTTAGACCTCTGTATATTTCCTGGGGTTCACTACCCAAACAAGTTCAAAACTCCTGATTGTGAAAAATATGACGGATTAGGAGATCCTTACACTTATTTAAAAGTGTTTATTGGGGAACTTGAATCCTATGCCGAGGATGAAAAACTGAGAATGCAGTTATTTTAGAAGAGTCTGACAGGAGAGGCCAGAGCATGGTATGCCAGATTGAACAATTCCAAAATCCATAGCTGGGCAGAAATAGCCCATTCTTTTATAAACCAATATAGTTTATAATCACAAATGCCTCCAGATAGATATCAAATTACTAAAGTTAAAAAGCAGAATACTAAGTAATTCAGAGAATATGCCCAAAGAGGGAGACGTCTGCTGGCTAATCAAGTAATCCCATCAATGACAGAAATTGAGATGTTAATGAACTTCATTGACATATAAAAAGCTTCGTTCTATGAGAGGGTCCTAGCAGGCATAAGAAAACAATTCTCAGAAATGATTAAACACAGAGAAATGGTTGAGATGAGGTAAAAGTATTGAAAGATTAAAGACCTTACAGCTTTAGAAGCTCTGGCCGAGCCCATTCAAGCTGGAAATTTTAGGAATAACCCTCGGAGGGTTCATAAAAAGAAGGAAGAGGATGTATCCTTGGTATTGAAAGGATAAACTCAGAGAGGCAATCAAAACTTGCCCATCCAAAGAAAAAATATTCCCCTTTTCAAGCACATGTACAATCCTCGAATCCTCTATTGTAAAAAGTTGGAGAGGTCAAACATTAGAGAGTTTTCACACCTTTAGGGGACTCATTGGAAAATATATTGAAGCTTCTGACAACTCAAAAAAATTGTCCAGCTCCTCCCTCCAGCCAATCTAAGTGGTAGGAATTTTGATACAAATAAGAAATGTGTTGTTCATTTTGGAGCTACGGGTCATGATACCCAAGATTGCTAGTCTTTTAAACATAAAATCTAGGATCTGATAGATAATGGGGAAATTATGGTGACTACCCAAGAGTAACCGCATGTGCAAAATAACCATCTGCCTCAACACAAGTAAGAGAATGTCAATATGATCAGCAGAGGGAATGGAGAAAGTTTTAATTACCTCAAATATGTAGGTGATTTTCCCCAAGACATCAAAGATAATTATAATAAATAGGATTATTCAGAATTTTAGTTTATGATAGAGTGAAAAATGAAGCCTATCAAAGAATAGGCTGGTCAACTGGTAGAACTATTGATACATCAGCACCAAGTAACTCGACAGCTTATCAGTCAAGGGCATATAAGTCTCCTCTCCCTTATCAAAAGGAATCAAAAACAAGTCCAAGAGACTAAAACTTGGGAAGAAAAACTTGTAAGGAAAACAAGATCCCAGGCTCATCGAGAGTATGCAGATAACAGAAAATTCACTCCTTTGGATCAACCGATGGAAGAAATCCTACAGATGTTGATTAATGAAGGGAAGATCACAGAACTGTTACCCTTAGTAATCCACGTCCCAAGATATTTGAATCGGGGTCTGTCAATACCACTCCAGTACTCGGGGTCATAGCACTGAAAGCTACTGGGCACTTCGTCATCTAATCAAGAATACGATTGATAGCGGTGACCTGCAAATGGAAAATAATGGTACTGTATTTCCTGGAGAAAAGAAGATATTTCCTCTAGGAAAACATGTATGGAGGGAAGTTATAGCAGTCATATCCTCTTAAGGAGACTTGTCTGCAACACCTCTTGCAATCCAAGGAATGAAGGTCAAAGGAGTAAATATCCCTTTGAAGGTGGCTGCACCAGAACAATTGGTGTTACCATTTAGGCCACAATATCCCGTTATCTGCCTAAAAAGAGCCCCATATAACTATGGGGAGGATGAGGGATCAACTTCAAATCAAACTTCTACTATATTAAAGGAAAACTCGTTGTACCTACCTCAGCGAGTAATGAAGGCGGTCATCAAATCCAAGGGACAAGTGCCTGAGGAGAAAGTTGAAGAATTCATCAGCAACATGGGGCATAATGAAGCCAAAGTGGTGCAAAGATTGAAAGAAGCACCCCGAAAGATATCCATTTTTGACTTGGTATTGTCCTCTGAAAATCATCGCAAGGTCTTTGTGAAAGTATTAGAAGAAGCTCACCTGCCAAAGATGGTGGATACCAAAAAGTTTCATCATTCGGTAGATCATATTTCAACAGTAATGTGATATCTTTCATTAATGATGACATACCATCAGAAGGGACGGGTCATTACAAGTCATTGCTCATAGCAGTGATGTCCTCGGGATATGTGGTAGGAGGTGTGTTGATAGATGGAGGATCATCCTTGAACATCTGTCCCTATGCCACGTTGAAAAGAATGAAGATCAATCCCAATCGAATCCGAAGCAGCCACATAGTCATAAGAGCCTTTGATGGATCTCGACGAAATGTAGGAGAAATTGAACTGCCAGTGGAGATCGATCCACATACCTTTTAAATATCCTTTCAAGTGTTGAATATCACCATATAATATAATTTGTTGTTGGGAAGACCATGGATCCATATGGCTGGAGCAGTTCCATCCACCCTTCATCAACAGGTAAAATATTTCATCAACAGGTCAAATACATCATCAACGGTAATCTGGTAACCGTCAATGCCGAACCAGAATATCATGTCCATGTGCAAAACGATATTCCTGTAATCCATCTCGATGAAGGAATTGAGCCTGTTAGTTTTCAAGCCCTTGAGGTGAGCAACACTCCATACGAACCTATCGGGGCCCCAACTTTGAAGCCCAGAGTTTCCACCTGTAACAATCCAGAATTTTATTTGTAATTTCAAATATTTATTAAATTAAATAAATATTTTAATTGATGTGTTTATTATTAAATAAATAATTTATGAGTTGTGGGAATTACCTTAATTAAGGTAATATGTTTATTAAGTTGATAATTGGTAATTTGGTATTTTGAAATTAATTAAAATAAAAGAGTGATAAATTAAATTTTATGAGATAATATTCTAATTTAATTTAATAATTAAATTAGAGAGTTGATAAGGATTAAATGAATTGCTATAATATTATTTTAATTTAATTTAGTAATTAAAGTGATATATTATTTATTAAATAAAATTATAATGGAAATTATAATTTTATTGTATTGGATTATGTGGCAAATTGATTTAATAAATTGTTATTAGCTTTAATTTAATTAAATTTGATTAAATTTGAATATGAGAATTTAATTAAATAAAGTGGGATAATTAAACTATATTATAAATGAGTTATGAAAATAAATCAAAAGAGTTCTAATTTGGTTTGATCAAATAAAGCCTTAGAGCTTTTGAAATTCTTATTTTAATTTTATTTTTGCCATACAAGGCTTAAGGAATCATTAAGTCTTTATTTTAATCTTGTTTTTCCAAACAAGGCCTTATGGTTTTAAAAAAATAATAAATAATAATAAATAAAAATAAAATATATCTGACATATATTAAAAGAGGGGAGTTATGTATTATCAGTTATATACGTTAATATTATATACGTATATCAGTTTGTATTTTGTTCTTACGCTAAGTTAGAAAAGAGAGGCTAATAAAGAACAGAAGAAAGCAGAGAGAAAAAGAAGAGAAAGAAGAGAGAAAAGAGAGAGTTCTAGAGAGAAATTGTGAGAAGAAGTTCTGTAAGAACAAGAAGGAGTAGTAATCAAAGTTTTGTAATCATTTTCTAATTAACCTAAACAAGAAAGCAAATGTATAATCCTATCTTCTAAAGTTTTGTTTTTATTTTGTCAAAAGTTCTCTGTCATTGATGTTTTGTGAATAATTATGGAAAGTATGTGTTTTTATGTGTTAGTAGATGATTATAAACTATTTTATATCATTCATCTATGATTTAGAGTAATCAATTTCGTGGAAATATGTTTAAAGTGAAGAAATTGGAATGAGTATATATATATATATATATATATATATGATTTGGCTTATTTTAGAATTAAAATTGATGCTCAATTCATGTATTAAATTGTAAATTATTTGTTGATTGTGAACATATGTGAATATACGAAAACGATATGATTTAAATGAACGATTTTGGTTGTAAAACGAATTCACGTTGAGGAATTTTGCTATGAGTGTCAAAAGAAGAAGAAATAATAAAAATAGTGAAATTAATGGTTGGAATTTTGATGTTTAGGTTGTTTGTATAGTTAAAAACATGTTAGAAATCTTAAATTGTGTTTTTGTGAAGTTTATGTAATTTATCTGTGTGAAAATTAGTTGTTAGAATGTGGTTTGTAAGCCAAATTGGCTTTCTCGAAAAGTGCTTTTTGCGAACTCATGAAGTCGAGGATAGGTACCCCACCCCTGGCCAAGGTGATACCATTCAAATACCCCTACCAATGAACCCGCTCCGGCCGGTAATTCCCAATGTAAAACCCACGCCCCTGCTGGGGGGGGAGGGGGGGAGGAGGAGGGTGCAAAGTTGGGACAATTTTGTTCTAACCTTGTGCAGTCCATTGTATGTTAACCTAACTTAATATAAAGAGTATCATAACCTGTTGAACATGTAGTAGGATGTTACATCAGCTTGTTAACGTTCATAGGTTGACATAGCATGATAAGTTGATAAGTTGTTTAAAAGCTAGAATGTGATGCTCATTGAGACTTCGGTCTTGCATTATGTAATTGGTAATACTAAGCAAAAACTTAAACTCAGTTAGTGAGCTATACTAAAAGTGAGCATTAAACCGATGAAGTTAATATTAGTGTAACTAATGAGTATTGCCAATATATATATGGTATGTGTAGGACTTGTGGTGAACGTGAGTAGTGATTGTTTAACCTACGCACGAAGCAAGTTGTTTAACCTTTATGATTACGCAAGTTCCTAAACTTTATTCTTTATATAGAGCAAGTTCATTATCTTATCTTGTCTATTATTATTCAAGTTTCTTGAACCCTATTTATTTTGTATGATGCAAACCTTATCGATACGTTAAGTTCCCTAACCTTACTTTTATAACTTGATATTGTTCACGCAAGCTCTTTAACCTAACTCTTATTTTGAGAGGGTTTTCTATCTTTAACTTGTTTCTTATTATGTAAATTCCTAAATTCTATTATTCTTATGATGAGCAAGTTTTGTTTCTCAACTTGTTATCAATTATGCATGTTCATTAACTCAATTTTTTTGTTGAGCAAAATTATAGCATTAGCTTATTATTGTTCAAGAAATGTTGTTATAATATTTAATGCCTATACTTTCTAGTTCATTTCCAAAACATGATTGCGATGTATAATGTTGATTTTGCTTAAGACTCACGATTATTCCATAGCATATTGTTATTACACTTTTGATTTAACTAATCCTTAGTTGATGTTCGTTGAACTCTAAATTTCCCTTGAAGCTTATCCAAACCAAACTTACTTTGGTGCGGACTTGTATGCTAAAACTGAGAAGAACAACCTTATTATAGGGGATTATTATGTGAAGCATTTAGATGTTTGTGCACAATACATGGTACAAAGGGCTGATCACCCTAAGTACGGGGACTCCCTATAGTCTTATGACTGTTTAGGTTTAAGTTGTAAGATTACTTATAATCTTGGACATAGTTCATGGTCTTGTGACCCTCAGATATATTTCAAATTCTGTTTTCAGTTCTTGATTATCATTGATAGAGAATATTATTCAGTTCTATTGAGCCTATTAATTGGTAGTTTTTATTCATTGTCATTTCATGTGAGCATTTGTTTTACTCACTCTTGCATATATAATCATTACATCTAAAGTTGAGAAGGTTGATGAACCTACCACAAACAAAGGAAAAAGAAAAATGAATAAGTGTTAAAGACTTGTAAATTTATTAACTTTTATGATGTCAAACTTTATTTTTACCACTGTGATGTAATTATTTACTTTTCTGCATTTGATGAATGTTTAAGGTAGATAACCTGGGATTTTATTGGATTTAATGATGTAACCCTTTAATGGAAAGTTTTATTGTTTAAATTTTATTATGTTTGGGTAGTTAGAAATGTATGATTAGAAAGTGATCACCAAATCATGTGGGAATGAAGTACCCAGATTTGGGGGTGTCACACCACCGAAGTACTGTTGGCTAGTCAAGAAATGATATTCTTGGGTTTACAGCCTAGACAAGGGTTAGGGAAGATTCAGCAAGGAATTAGAAGTCCGGTTCAAATTCCTAGCCAGATAGGAAAGGTTGTGTGACATCCCCAAATCCAGGTACTAATCACCACGAACCTGGTACATCAATTCTATAACTATTGTGGAAGATATAAACATAAATTATTTATACATTAACCTTTACACCCAAGGTTGATAACCTTAACTTAATACACACATTCATATACTACAGAACTTACAATGCTATTACAATTTTAACTGTACACTAATCAAATCCTTGAACTTGTCTTTGCCTTTGCATGTATTCGAAGTTTCGTCTTAATCTGAAATGTTTATATCATGATATAGCAAGGGTGAGCAACAAGTTTGCCAGCAAGTTTAAGTTCAAATGAAGAGATATCATGATGGAAAAGAATAATAAGCTGACAAAATTTTAACAATATAATGATTGTGAAAGAATATAAATCAATTTTCATAACTGAATGACCGAGTTAATAATAATGAATGGCCAACAATGAACATGAACAATTTAACTGGACCAAATGGTAATGAAGGAGATCAGCCTTTCATACCTGATAAACATATACAACATGCACAACATGCGAATCAATAAATAATAGATGTGGTATAATCAACAATGATTAACCACGAACATGCTTTACAATAACAACTCAAGTTTGAGTTTGAGAACTTGCACAATAAAAGTATAGTAACTTGCTTAATTAAAAGTATAGTTTGAGAACTTGCCTGTACCGCCGACAACTGCTACGCAAAGCTAATTTAACTTCATCTAAAAGACCTAATATTGATAATATAGATCTCCCAATTGGAATAATATCATAACATACACTATTGTTAATTATAGTCATAATATATCTTAAACACATAAGCACATATCCCTAATAGTCACTAAAACACATAAGACCCGGTATCAAGTCAAACTATTTCAATCTAAGTTGAGTTCGACACTATTTCGACGTCCTGATTGCCAAATCGGATAATTATCAAACCTATTTTCAATAAGACTCTACTTAAACGCTTTAATATTATCTTAGATAAATTAATTATCAGTCATAATATTTTCAAAAGCTTATAATAATTTTTGGATAATTATTATCATTTATAATGATTTTTCAATCATTCATATCATTTTGAAATGATTTAAATACCACATAATTCCATTATCATTAATATTTAATTAATTTCAAACATTAATGAAATATATGACCGATATTTAAAAGTTATTTATAATAACTCAAAGTATTTTTAATACCTTAATATCACCTTTAAATAATTTTAAAGTATATAAAACCATTATTAATTAACTCGCAATTAATATTAAAATATTAATGTATTTCATGACAAATTATTAAAGTTATGTTTTATAACTTAAAACATTTTAAAACCTTTAAATCATTTTTAAATGATTTTTAGAACATTAAAACTATTTTTCCATAATTTATTTAATATAATTATTAAATAAATTTATTATCATTAATATTAAATTATTAATGAAATTCATCCCAAAATATTAAAAGTCATTCAAAATAACTTAAAATATTTTTTAACACATTAATATATTTTTAAATAATTTTAAAAATATTAAAATTATTTTTAAGTAATTTATTTAATATAAATATTAAATAAATTTAATATCATTAATAATTAAATAAATGAAAATATTAATGAAATATATCTCAATTATTAAAAGATAATTTTTATACCTTAAAATAATTTTTAAAACTTAATAATGAATTTTTCATAATTATTTTCTATTTTTTTCTAATTAATTAAATTAAATTATTTAATTTTTAATAAAACTATCGCTAAAGGGCCTATCGCGACGAAAACTGTCGCTATAGGTGTTCTTAAGCCTTCAAGAACATTTAAAGTCAATGGTGAGATGCCGACTTTGACCATATCTAATTCTTTCATCTTGATGTTTCTGGGCTTGAGGGTGTACTAGCTATGTAGTATTGATGTAATACTACAAGCACAAACAAAGTTCAGGGTCAAACTACCATATAACAAGAAGTTATAAGCAATCAAACTAGCTGTCAGATCTGTTCTTGAGTTTATGGGTTACCCAGAAACTCAGACAGTGTCAAGGGTCCTATTTTGGATCTTAATAACTTGGATTCCGGGCTTACTCTAAGTGTTAAAGTGTCACACTTGTGTAGTATATATGTCAAGGTACAAAAGTAATACACTTTGGTAGCTTAACATCATCACAACTGAAAGATCTAGGCCAGTCAATGTAACGATCGAGAAATTTGTAATTTAATTTAAATATTTATTGAATTAAATAAATATTTAAAATAATTTATTTATTGAGAAAAATAAATAATTAATGAATTGTGGTGAATTAATTTAGTAACTAAATTGATTAATATAAATTAAATTGAATAATGTTAATTTTATTTTGAAGGATTTAATTTAAGGAAATAATTAAATTAAATCAATTGCTTAATATTTAAGAAAATAATTAAAGTAAATGAATTGTTTAATATTAAAGGAAATAAATAAATTAAATAAGGTGATGTTTCTAATTTATTAATTAAATTAGATATATAATTATTTATTTATTATAAGTAAAATTATAATAAAATTATAATTATTATAATTATAATTGTAAGCTATTTAGATGGGTTACATGTGTGACAAATATAAACTATATAATAAAATATTATAAAAATAATCTACTATGGAAATTCTGTGCAAACCAAACAAAACCTTATGGCTTTTGGCTAATATAATTGCCAAAGACGCTTGGCTTAATAAACTGATAATCACGACTATCAGTGTTTAAGTGCTCAGTGGGTTATTTCACGTATTATCTTTCTAAGGCTTTCTAGATAACAGAGAGAGAGAGAGAGCTTAAGAGAGAATTGCAGAGAATTGAGAGGGGAACAAGAAGGAGAAGAATTGAGAGGGATTTGCTATCAACTTAGTTATCATATAATCAAGGGATTTAGGTATAATTTACCCCTAATTCTAATATTTAGTTTTTATATTTTTTTTAGTTCTCTATAAATGATTTTGTTGATTTGTTGTTTGAAACATTGATTATATGATGTGGATAATATTGTAGAATCTATAATCATCATATATGAGTGTTGCTTGAGTATCAAGTTCGTGAGAAATTGGTTTGTAGGAAGAAAAGTTAAATAACAGTGTTTACACATGAAAATTGGCTTTAAAAAGTACAAAATTTCATGCTCTATATGTGTTATAATCTGTAATTTGATATTGGATTATGTTAATATATTAAGAAATGAAAGCGGCGTAGTTTAAATCATGTTAATTGGTTAAGTAACGAAGTCGTGGCGATCAAATTCGCTAAAAGTGTAAAAAAATGGTGAAAGTGGGAAAACTATGGTTTTGATTCTTCAAATTGTGTATATGTAATGTTTTTGTATATAGAATGGTTTATAGCATGCTTAACTATGATATTACAAAGTTTTAGATGTTGAAGTTTGGTGAATTTCTGTGGACTTGAGATTTTTGGTCTATAGCAGAGTCTAATTTCGTGTTCTGTAAAAACTGGGAACCGTGTAAATAATGCGGGCGCAGCATTCAAGCGTGGGCAAGCGGCGATCATGTGGTAGCCAATAGCATAAAGGGTAATCTTGCACAAATTAGCGATGAGTTAGTCGAGAGATGTGAAGTCTCTGCTATCACAGACTTTGGACATTCATTATAACTTAGCTTAATGATTGTGTTAATGTGTCAAATGTGTAATAACAAGGTTAAAACAGAAACGTTTCATGTGGTTAGTAACCCTAAAATGTAAAGTTAGTAAGTTGTGAAAATGATATATATGATTTAAGAAACTTATTGATCAATGAATAAGTGTTATGAAATGTACACTTGTGATTCTGAAATATGTATGGTAAGATAAGATTTGCACTAAATTAACAAGTTTTAACTAGAAGTGGGTGTTAACATGCCTAATAGATATTGTGATTCCACTAAAATGTGTAGGTGAACGTGAGTTTTTAATATTATAGCTTACGCTTGAGGAAAGTTTTCTAACTCTACCTTGTTATCATTGAACAAGTTTCATAGCTATGTTATCTTTAAGTCAAGCAATCTATCTATTCCTAAATTTTACATTGAATTTAAGCAAGCCTATTGATTCTATCTCGTGTATGATTGTACAAGCTCTTGTAACATAATTCGTTACCTTGAGCGAGTTTTACTTTTCCACATTTTGATATTATTATTCAAAGCATATGTTGTTCTAATACATCGATTCAAATGAGATTGTTCTAACTCTTTCGGATATAGCACTTTGCATATATATCATGGTTATTCAATTATACATTGTTGTTATTCGGTCCTTGACTTTGATAACCTTGTTCAAAGCTTTATTGTTGTATTAAACCTTCAAGTAGTAAGCAAACCTTTATTGATTGAATTAATCTAAAATTGAATAGTGTTCTAAAATTCTAGAAACACTAATAAGTTAGTTCCGAGCTAAACTTTCTTTAGAGCGGAAATTCTAAATTCAAATTGAGATGAACAACCCTAACATAGGGGATTTTGTACGTGTAACATTTAGATGTTTGTGCACAATACATGGTACAAAGGGCTGATCCCCCTAAGTACGTTAAGAATGGTTTGTATAGTCTAATGACTGTTAAGGTTGAGGTAATAATACCTAAATACCGGAGACAGAGTTCATGGTCTTAAGACCCTCAAATATTAAATTTGAACTTGTTTTCTATTTTGATTCGTAAAACAAGTTAATTACTGTTCAGCATTTGTTGTTCATTCTCAAGTTGTTATCATTACTACTTCCTATATCAGTGAGCAATTGTTTGCTCACTCTTGCATTTAACACTGTAGCTAAAGTAGAGAAAGTCGATGAGCCATCTACTAGCAAGGGAAAGGGAAAAATGACCAAGTGTTGAAGACATGAGAATTTTATTTTAATGAATTATGTTAAAGACTTGTTTTATTTTATAATGCATTCCACAAACTTATGTAATAATTTTAAGGTTAGATTACCTGGGATTATTTTGAGATGATGATGTAACCCTTTAATGGGAAAGATTATTGTTTAAGTTATTTAAATTATGTCTTTATCCTTAATGATGGGTAGTTAGATGTAATGGTTTTGGATAGTGAACACCAAATTCTGTGGGAATGGAGTACCTGGATTTGTGGGTGTCACAGGTTGGTATCAAAGCCTTAAGTTATGAACCTTAGGTGGGGAAACCTTAGGAAGTAACTTTTCAGGAAACAGAAAACCTAGAGGTGTCCAACTCTTATCGAGTTTTAAGGAATGGGTTAAGGTATCCATTGAAGTTAAATGATAAAAGACATTATGTGTTATGTGTTAATAACTTATGTGCTCGCGAGTATCGAAAATGTTAAGTAAAACTAAAAATATTTTGTTGTCAGGATGTCTAACGAAGGAGGATTCAGTCCAGCTAGGGAAGTGATACCTCAGATACCTAGAGACAATGAACCCCAGGATATCCATGTTATGCAGGAACAGTTGATCCAGAAGGATGAGCTTATGACCGATCCCGAGGAGGATAGTTCTGAGGAGATAGAGGAGGATGATGAGGAAGAGGACCCTGAGGAGTTTCCACCAAACTCCATATCAGTTGAGATGTATGACGCTCTGTACGACCATAACATAGAATTACAGGACAAGGTTGAGGAGCTGAAAGAGTTGATTGCGATGCATCACGCTACGATGGAGCAGAAGGATGTGGAGATTCAGGAACTCGACTCACGCCTTGGAAACATGGGGTGGGACCTAGTTCATACCAAGGGCCAGCATGAAGACCTGTTGGCAGTAAATGAGAAGATGAAGACTGACATGGAGAAATTAAAAGATGACTTCAAAGAGGAATCAGCTAAGCGTGCAAGAGCAGAGGATGCTTGGGTGAAGGCGAATCAACGTACAGACCGTGCTGAGGCTAAGGTCCAAGTGAAGAAGGCCAAGATGAACGAGATGGATTACGCTTTTAATTCTGCGATTGATAGGGCACAGGATCGAGTCTTTTATTACCCATCTCAATTTGAAGATTCGCCATGGTTCGTGATGGATCGTATAACAACGTATCGTATTATGGAGGAGGAACATCGAGAAGCCTTACGACGTCTTAATATGCCTAGATAGAATAAGAGTGATAATAATATGTGGTTAATTATGTGAATAAATAAATTGTGAATCCCTTATTTTGAGAGGAATAAAGGGATAGTATTAGTATGTAATCCTGAAATTTGTCTAGTTCAGGAAAGTGAATGTTAATAGCTATTATGTTATCCTTAATATGTTTTAAAACGTTATGAATGAATAAAATATCAAAGTTTATTTGAAATGTTATGTGTTATAGCTTTAATTTTAAAATGTTTAAGTTAAACTTCAAATACTCAAGAAGTTTAGTAATGAACTAATAAAGCGTATACTTTAACAGAAAATGCCTCCTAGAAGACGATAACCACGTCAACAACCACCTCCTGAGGGGTCTACTAATAATAACTACGTGGCCAACGCTAATCCGGTTTAGCAGTTGGTAACTCTATTGACGGGTGCACTTGCGAATCAATCACAAGCTCAAGTCACGATCTTTAGGGAATTCAAAGCGGTTGGACCACCAGAGTTTCAAGGGTTTATGAATCCAGTGGAAGCCCAAACCTAGATCATGGAAATGGAGAAGGTGTTCGATGTTGCTAGAGTCAACGAGGATCAGAAGACCGCGTTCGCAATGTTCATGCTGAAGTCTGAAGCTAGCTACTGGTGGCAAGCAAATAAGGTTCATGGGGGACAAGGAGTGATAGCATGGGATAGATTTAAGGAGATGTTTCTTGAAATGTATTTTCCAGCGAGTTCTCGAAATCAGTTGGAAGTGCAATTTTTGGAGCTGAAATAAGGAGCTATGACGACGCCAGAATATGATGCAAAGTTTTAAGAGTTGGCAAGGTTTGCCACTTATCAAGTCAATACCGACGAGCGTAAAGCGAGAAGGTTCGAAACAAGGATTGAAACCCTGGCTGTATAGCAAGGTTTCAATGTCCCACCTAAATACATTTGCGGTTGTACTGGAAAAGGCAATTATCGCGAAAGGTGAAAGCGATGCCTTGACCAAGTACAATTAAGAACATAAGAAGAGGAAGACTGAGAATGAGAATAAGGCCGGTGGAAGTAACATTGGAAGTAACAGTCAAAAGAGGAAGTGGAGTGATAATTCAACTGCAGGAGGACAACAAGGAAATCAGCAAAAGAAGAAATTTGAAGCTTGTGCTACGTGCAGAAAGAACCATACTGGAGTATGTTTGAAGGGAAAGCGAGTATGTTTCAACTGTGGTCACGAGGGACACATTGCACCAAACTGCTTTAGTCCCAAGAAAGGAGCATGCTTTACCTGCGGTTCAAAGGATCACATGGCTCGTGATTGCCCTAAGAAGCCAACGGGAAGTGCAAGTTGTGAGACCCCAAATTTTATGAATAAATATTTAAATTTCTCAAAATATTTTTTTTGAATATTATGGTGTGGATTTGATATAATGTTATAGTTGTGGGTAATATTTATAAATTTTGCAAAGTATGCAAGTTGTTATATAATATTCGATTGGTCGGGGAATATTCTTTTTGTCGGGGAATATCCGTACGATGACACAATCATTGGTGGACCCCACAACAGAAGTATTGTCATAGTTAAAAAATGACATAATTTTCTTTTTATAAAAATAACGACGAAAGTGTTACCGTTAAAACTGTTGAACTACCCAGTAGTAAAAGTACAAAGAATACTGCGTGGTTGCATAAGTAGCAATACCAGGTATTGATTATTGATGCTTACGTAAGAAGTCACTCAGTTATACTCAATTATTGCTACAATAATTGCTGCATCATATCTCTCATATTATTGATTCAATTATTGTGACAGTATCATCTGTATAATATGTTATATTATTAAATCAATAATTGAGATGACAAAGTCATTCATATTATTATTTGCAATATTGACAATGTCTAGAAGTTCTATCAAGGAGAGGTTTGGTCACCTAATTGCGCGCCAATAAGGAGAAATCCTTATTGGAAAGCCCCCTCTTTCCAGGGAACGACCTGGTTGTTAAATATTGTGAATTATAATACTAATGATGAATAAGTTTATGTTGCTTAAAGATAAAATTGATAGTTCCATTGTGTTGGAATTATTAGTGTTAGTGGAAATTGACATTTATTTCGATAATAATTGATGTCTGGAGGTTATATTGACCAATCGGGTAATTAACCGGATAAATGGGCAATTAATTTCTATTGATTCATATGATTATAACTATTTGTTCACATGTGTGTACTATTGATTCACATTCATTTACTATTAGGGGAGTTGGTGCAAGATTGATAATACTTGCATGACTAAGTTAAAAATGGAGGTATAGATGGAGATACTATACTGTAATTCGTATTTTCACATGTCTAGAACTATTGATTCACATGATTTACTATTAGAGGAGGTGGTGCAAGTTTGATAATAATTACAGGACCAAATTAAAAATGAAGGAAAAGAGGATGGTATTGTAATGTAATATTTCGAGCCCCAAAACGTGCAATTATCGAAACTATATTTTTCTATAAATAGAAGCTCATTCCTTCATTATTTTTCACCAATTCACTAAAGCTATAGAGCAATTATTATAGAGAGAAAGAAGAAGAGAAGTCTGCTGCCTCACTATTCCAATATCCAGTCTTCTTTTGAGGTAAGGGGTATTATTCTTTCGTATTCATGAAGAGAGTTATTTTCTTTCAACTACTGTAAGGGTTGTTATTCCATTCTTTATTATGATGTTGGAATAACTTTGTCTATGCCAATCTTCGCATACATGGTGAAATTCTTCATTATTCCATTCTTTATTATTCATTGGAATAACCCTGTAAGACCCCAACTTTTATGAATAAAGAATAATTTTCTCGAAATATATTTTTGAATATTATGGTGTGGATTTGATATAATGTTATAGTTGTGGGTAATATTTACAAATTTTGCAAAGTAAGCAAGTGGTTATATAATATTCGATTAGTTCTGGGAATATTCGTTTTAACAGAGAATATTCAATGACGACAACACAATCATTAATTGGACCCCACAACGAAAGTATTGTCATAGTTAAAAAACGCATGAAATTATCTTTTATAAAAATAACTACGAAAGTGTTACCGTTAAAACTATTGAACTACTCGGTAATAAAAGTACAGTAATACGCGTGGTTGTATAGTAGCACACGGTATTTATTATTGATGCTTACGTGAGAAGTCACTCTGTTATACTCAATTATTGCTACAGTAATTGCTGCATCATATCTCCCATATTATTGATTCAATTATTGTCACAGTATCATCTGCATAATATATATTATTAAATCAATAATTGAGATGGCAAAGTTATTCATATTATTATTTGCAATATTGACAATGTTTAGAAGTTCTGTCAAGGAGTGGTTTAGTCACCTAATTGCGCGCCAATAAGGAGAAATCCTTATCGGAAAGCCCCCTCTTTCTTGGGAACGACCTGGTTGTTAAATATTGTGAATTATAATATTAATGATGAATAAGTTCGTGTTGATTAAAGATGAATGGGATAGTTCCATTGTGTTAGAATTATTAGTGTTAATGAAAATCGACATTTATTTCAATAAAAATTGATGTCTGGGGGTTAAATTAACCAATGGGTAATTAACCGGATAAATGAGCAATTAATTGCTATTAATTTACATGATTATAACTATTTATTCACATGTGTGTACTATTGATTCACATTCTTGTACTATTAGGGGAGGTGGTGCAAGATTGATAATACTTGCATGACTAAATTAAAAATGAAGGTATAGTTGAAGATACTATACTGTAATTCATATTTTCACATGATTATAACTATTGATTCACATGATTGAACTATTGATTCACATTATTTACTATTAGGGGAGGTGGTGCAAGTTTGATAATCCTTGGCCGTGATGCAGGGATGATTCGATTTTATTTATTAAGCTGAGTCTCAGCGATAAAGTTGAAGAAAAACTTTTTAAATCGTAGAAGATAGTAGATTTTATGCTCTACTTGACTCTTCTAATGGATTGCTTGTTCCGCTGCAGTTAAACTTGTTGTCTATTATATTCTATCAGTTTAACATTGTTGAAGGCTAATGATAATTTATTTTGCATTATCTTAGTCATAATATTTCTTACTGGGCTAGTTGAGCTTACCCTTTCTTTCACTGTCTCTTTAGGAAATGAGAACGTAGTCGGGACTAGTCAGGGAACGGAGTGACGGTCCAGATGATAGCATTAGTAGTCCTTACTATTCTGTTATATAGTGTGACAATAAATGTAATGAGAACTCCATTGAGTGTGGATATTTGTCTAGATGACAATATTCTTATTAAAACTCTTAGATTATGTTTTGTCGTATTTTACATGACTGTTGTATAATTAATTTGTATTTGAATTTTGTACCATGTATTTGGCGACTCAAGATGGGTGATGTATACCTGTTTTGGGGGCATCACATAACCTGTCTGTGCAGTCTATCGCATGCTTGGTGAATTCTGTTGTTATTCCATTCTTTATTATTCGCTTGAATATCCCGTCTGCAAGCGGATTACGTATGACTTCGGTTCCATTCTTTATTATTCTCATTGGAATATCCTCATGCATGCGGATTACGCATGACCGGTTCTATTCTTTATTATTACATTTGGAATAACTTTTTCTATCGCGGCTCTATCGCATGCATGGTGAATTCTTCATTATTCCATTCTTTATTATTCATTGGAATAACTTTTGCATGTGGATTACCGTGATGCATGGTGAATGATCCTTCGATTCATTAATTATTAAATTATGGAAATGATCTCGCTCACGTGGATTACCACATGGCGGTGAAAATCCATTTGCGCTTTTGTATATTCTATTATACTCATCTCGAGATATCATTTCTTTTGTACTAAATGCATGGAATATCATTTTCTTTGGTATTTTTTTAAGTTACTATTCATGGGTTACTATTCACCCAAGCATTATTCACTCTAGTATTATTCACTTTCGGGTATTCGGTACTTTTCGATGTAAAATACTATTCACGAGTTACTATTCACAGATTACTATTCACCCAATTACTATTCACTATAGTATCATTCACTCGGGTATTCGGGACACTTTTCGTGTCGGGATACTATTCACGGGGAACTATTCCAGAAGTACCATTCACGGGGTACTATTCACCCAAAAAATATATTTCTTTTCTGTCCAAATTATTTTGGGTACATGAATATTATTCTTGAATTTTACTCTACAAAGCATTATCATGTTGACAATTTGGACGTTATTGATTTCTGGATAAATTAAATTATAAATCTTTAAATTTTATCCTTGAACTTGTTTTATTGAATTATTATGTCATTGTCATCATCCTCATGCTTATATTGTGATGAAAGTCATCTTTGGCTTACGTACATAGATGTACTTGGTATGATTATGACCAGAGATTATTCGGTATAATCATGACCGTAATGTGACGAATGATGTGGTGAAAGTCCTCATTGGCCTTTTGTAATAACCGTGAATTTTAAGTCACCATGTATATATGTACATTTTTTTTTAAACTTTGTGTTATATATGGATACATACATTTATGGATTTCATTAAAAATGAAAGCCTTGTGACCTAATTATACATTAGGTAAGGATATTAAATAACCTAAGGGTTATGGTAACATGAAAAAGTTAGTATTTTATATGTATACTAACTTAAGTGGGTAAACTTAGTATTTCAAGTGACTAATAATTTTAAACCTAATTCTTGTAAATCTAATTAGGTTATGAGATAAAATCATATGTATAAGTAATTAAACTTCATATGATTGGAGATGAAAGCCCTAAATTATCAAATTGGGTAACATTATTAAAATTGTTGGACTATGTTTTTATCTAGCCCAAATCAATTAAAAGAAAAGCCCAAGGAAAATAAAATGTAATCCAATACTTAGCCCACTTGATTGGGGGTATTCTAGACATTTGATTAATCAAAATTGGGCATTTAAAATAAAAGCTAAATGGTGGATATTATGAGGATCCTAAGTGGAATAATTAATTTAGCTTGTCCATTAGTAGACATGATTAAACATAAGGACAATGTTGTAAGGCTCCCATTGGTTGCCACTCCATTATGCACATTTAATCATGTTTAACCTAAGGTAAGTAATAATACAAAGTGTTTTACCTAATGGGCAACAAAATGATTGTGGGAGAATTAATAATGAATTTCCCATTACATTTTGAATGCACATCTCATTCTTCCAACACTTCATTCGTATTCCAACATTTCATTTTCTCTCCATCTTCTTCATCTTCTTCTTCTATCTCTTGCTCCTAAGCTAGCCAACTTCAAAGAGAGAATTTCATCCATAGAAAGAAAAAAATATAGGAGTGCTAGTGGTTTATGCCCCCTAAGTTTATTAGTTACTTTGGAAAATCAAGGAAGGTAGCCACTAAGTCAAGGTATAATGTACCTTCATCTTCTTCTCTTACCTTGTTTTGATAGCTTGAGTTTTGATGGGGTTATGTACAACTACTCAAGATACACTAGTTATACATACCATCATGCATGGAACTAAGTATCTTGAGTGTTGGATCTAAGGCTTAGGGGAAGAAAATGAGCATATGTTCTCCAAGGGTGAAAACTCTTGTTTTTCTCCCACTAAATCTTGTGTAACTCAAGTTCTACAACTTGGAATTATGATTCGTCGAAGGGGGGTGCTAGATACATGAGTTATCTAGTAAACCCAAGTGGTAGATCACAAATCTAGTAAGTTTTGAAACCTTTAAGATTATTTTTCCCAAAATAGTCCACTTTATATGCTAAAGCTTTGAAACTCTAAATCAGCTACTCACTTGTTTTTCATGAGGCTGTTTCGGTCAGTTCCTTATCTTGTAAAAATCTAGAAAAATATTACAGAGGTACCTTATGAAGTTATCTACGCGTAGGAAAAAGAACGGACACGTTTCGAGTTATATATTGTGCGTAATGACTATTTCCGTAAAGGACTCCATAAATATTATCCTACGAATATCTCACTGTGTATACACTGGAAAATTCCAAACTTTTTACAGTAGCTTCATATATGTTAAGAGAGCATACCCTGAAAATTTCAGATTTTTCTGAGTAAAACTCAATTTATGAAAAATAGAGCAAGATCCGAGTGTTTTGGACACTCTAAAAATAGTAAATCATTTTCTAAAATTCTAGAAAAATTAGAGGATCATTGTTGGTTCATATTCTGTTAAAATCCAGAAGCTGAGAATTTTTGGAATCAGTTTACTATTTTTCCTAAAAATGATTAGGTTATGAATAAAAAGAAATAAATAGTTAAATGATGCCTTTAATGAGAAAAATATGATTTTTATGCTTGAATGCTCATAATATATTATATCATGACTATCTTAGGGCATTTTGGTAATTTATAATAATAAATATTACTTATGACCTTTTATGGATATTAAATAAGAGGTTATTAAAGGATGAACAATTAGAATAAATTGTTTATTAATTTAATAAATCATTGGAATATTATTATAATACTAATAATATTATAATATGATGTTGTTATGTAAATAAAAATATTAGATTAGAGTATTATTATTAAATAATAATATTTGAGATTAAATAAAATATTATTAAATGATTAAAAATATTAGTAAGTGAATAAAATATTATTAAATGATTAATAATATTAGTAAGTGAATAAAATGTTGGTAAATGATTTAAAGTATTATTAGTGAACCAATAATACTAGAAGGTGAATTAATATTATCTAAGTTAATAATATTATGTGAATTAAAGGTAGTCGTTAATTAATAATAACACTATCTAGGCATGATAATGTTTATAAGAACTTATTGTAATGTATGATATCTATGTGATTACATAATCGATGTTATGCATTGACTAATTGAAAGACTAATTATAGGTCTCTCAAAGGAAGATAATTTAACTACATAGTGGATAGAAATTTATTTCAGAGTCAGTAACTCTCTGATCGAGGCAAGTTTCCTAACTCAACTTGAGTTATTATTTTCAAAGCATGTTAGTGAATAATTATTGATGATTATTCACGTCTTTATTGATTATTGAAATTACGCACTTTGTGCAATCAATTCGCTTCTACCGCCATTGAATCGTGAATTAAATTAAAGTTCTTCATTTATGAACTGTTTATGGGATAGATCTATGCTAATTGTATCACTAGATCAAGCATGTCTAAATTTGTTAAATCAAATGGATTTTAAATAATTGTTCTTATTAATTGATATGGTAAGAACTCTTGGTGAGAAATAGACAAATTTGATTAAGGCATGATATCAATGTCGGATTATTAAGTGTTTATGCATAAATCACGGGGTATGAAAGGTCGATCCCTTGAATACCAAAACTTATTAAAAGGTCCATTTAAAATCATCGAGCACCTTGGCAAATGTTCATGGTTATTCAAAACCACTCGATTCATGTTATTCAATTATCGAATATTCAATTGTTGATTATTAATTCATGTTCCTCCACAATCTTATATTATTGTTGAACATTGAAGGCAATATTTCTTTCTAAGTCATGATATATCTCATTTGTCTTTATAAACTTGTGAAGCAAATTAGTTGCTTACTCTTGCTATATCATGACCTCTATTTTCGATTAAGCTCAAAGGATCTAATGCGAAGGACAAGGGCAAGGGCAAGATCCAGAGTAATTTTAGAATGAATGTTAAATTAGTTATTATCTAATGGAATTTCTTGAGTAAACTATTTGTATTATAAATGGTGTATTTAAAGTTAAGGTTAGAGACCTTGGGACCATGTTTTTTGAGACTTTTGTATAATGAACAATGTATGTTTATTATTTCAAATAGTTATAGAATGCTTATGATGATGATAGGATCGTGAGCACTTTGAATCGAGGTTAGAGAACCCGGATTTGGGGGCGTCAAAGTTGGTATCAAAGTCATGGGTTATAAACATTAGGAATACTGAAACCTAGGTTATAACCTTAGTAGAAAACTCTTACGAGTATGTTAGGAGATGGATTGTGGAAATTCATCGAGTATGTGTTATACTTAATAAAATATTATTTCATTTCATCAATGGATATATTTTATTGTAGTAATCGATGTTGTATCCTTGTTTTATAGGATGCCGGTGATAGTCGAGAGAGCCATTACATGAGACCAGAGAGGAGGTCATCCCAGGAGGAGGTGCTCGGACACCTCGAAGGATGTGATGATTAGTAACTCATTAAAAAAAACCATGCTTTCGAGCAAAGGATTTTTGCAAATTGGAGGCGGAGAATATGAACCATCAACACACGGAGCAAAGAAAGATAAGGATCTTTGCTTATCGAGCATGCAGATGGAGCTAGCGAGATACGAGTCCAAATAGAGTAGGAGAAGGCAAAGTTCGAGATTGAGAGTAGAGCATCTGGCGTCACGAGTGAGTTTGACGTAGAGATTGCGAGACAAGATACGGGTGGAAGAAGCATTTCATAAGTCACCAAAACAGTGGGACCTATTAGAGATGGCAATGGATGCCATGAAGGTCAAAGTGGAGACTTCAGATCGGCATTAGACGCTGCGTATGAGGGCCAAAACAATTGGGGCTAGGAGGGTCCACTCGAGATAGGAGAGTCTAGTCGATCCGCTTCGACGAGAGTTCTGGAGTAGTTGTTTCCCTAGGAGCCTGTGCAGGTGACCTGGCAGGGCCACCAGTGGTGATGATGTGATGGCCAGTTGTAAATAGATGCATTAGTACCTTTCTTGTTGTGTAATAAGGTTTTATGTTGATGTAAACCTCAACGGTGTGAGGTAGTAAATGGTTAGGTACTTTCCCTAATTGTGTTTGTAGGAGGTATCATTATGAGTTAATCCCATCTTTTGTGTTAAAATGGGATAGTAGCATTTATAAAATATACCGTATTAATCGTGTAAGTCACCAAGATTGGTGTATGAATATAAATGCAGTATTATTATGATATGTGTTAGAAAATTTTAAATATTAAATTTTCTATTTAATGTTATGTGAATTCAGTAGACTGATTTGGAAAATGTTCTTTAAAAACAAACTTAACCCACTAAGCAGGGAGAAAGACTTCCAAATCTCGATAATGGCGCGCAGACGTGGACTCGTGGAACCAAGATATTGAAGAGTCAGTTAATAATGTAGCGGGATCTCAACAAAACCCAATGCAAGATTTTATCAACATGATGGCTGAAGCCATGAGGAATCAAGCTCAACTGCAGAAATCGGAAGGCACCCAAATAGTAAACTTTAAGGACTTCAAGGCGAGGGGCCGCCAGAGTTCGGAGGAACAACAGACCCGATAGAAGCCCAAATGTGGGTAAAGGAGATTGAGAAGGCCTTCGTTATTGCTAGAGTAGCAGAAGAACAGAAGACAATTTTTGCTACCTACTTAATGAAGGGGGAGGCTAGCTATTGGTGGGATGCCAACGAACAAAGCCGGAACTGGAATCGTGACTTGGGAAGCATTCAAGAAGTTGTTCTTTGAGAACTACTTCCCTGAGAGTGTTCAAGCAAGAATGGAGATCAAGTTCTTAGAACTGAAATAGGAGAATATGTCAAGATTTCGAGTATGTCTTTGCGAAATTTAATGAATTGGCGATTCGCTCTCCATCATCGTGGACACAGAGAGGTGAGGAAAGCGAGAAGGTTTGAAAATGGACTAAAGCCGTGGATTTATAGTAAGGTAGCGGTTTTACAAATCCCATCATTCTCAACTCATTGAAAAAAGCTCTTATAGTAGAAGGAGGAAGCGAAGCGGTCTCAAGATACAATCGGGAAGAATAAGAAGAAATCGGAAGGTGGGAATCAAAATGTGCATTAGCGATGGCGGTAGCAACAATAAGAAGCGGAAATGGAGCAATGGGGTAGTAATCTGAGATGCAAAGAAGGAAGTGTGCAACAAAAGAAGTCGGTGTGTGGGACTGTGGAAAGGGTCACTTTCGGGAGTGCTTGAAAAGAAAAACGATATGTTATACATGTGGGCAAGAAGGGCATACCTCACCCAATTGTACTAAGGTGAAGAAAGGAGGTTGCTTTAATTGTGGTGAAGTGGGACATCGGATCAAGGATTGCCCAAGAAGAAAAAGCACGGATGGCGGAAATGGCTATAGGGGCAATAACACTAAGACAACCCGGTGGAGGACCAATTGAATGAACAAGTTTGACAAAGACACGGACATTCAATATGACGGTGCAAGATGTCGTGGCATCCAGGGAGGTAGTGTCAGGTATAATTCCGATCAATGATATAAATGCCTATGTGTTATTCGATTCGGAGCTTCATGTTCTTTTGTATCGATGAATTTGCTCAAAGATTAAGTTTACCTCATGAACTATTAGAACACCCTATGAATGTAGAAGTAGCAAACAAAGAAATTATCCCTGTAGACTACATCTATAGGAACTGTTGTGCTAATGTAAGAGGGTTTAAGCTTAACGTGGATTTGATACCGATTAAGTCTTGGAGAGTTTGATGTAATCCTTGGGATGGATTGGTTATCAAGTCATGGAGCTGGTCATTGATTTGTAAGAAAAAGTCGCGTATACCTAAAGACTCAATAAGTCAAAGGTGGTATTTCATGGCGATAAATCGCCAAGACAATCTTGTTGTCGGACGATGATGCAAGCAAGGAAGTTGCTTAGGAAGGGTTGTATAGGTTATTTGGCTCACGTTGTGGATACATGAGAATCGAGGTGAACCGGGTCAAATACCTATTGTAAGGAATTCGTTGACGTTTTCCCGAAGAGATTCAGGATTGCCACCGACATAGAGATAGAGTTTGTTATCGATTTGGCGCCAGGACATCACCGGTATCCAAAGCGCCGTATCGTATGGCTCCTGTAGAAATGAAGGAACTGATGGTTCAACTACAAGAGTTGTTAGATAAGGGATACATTCGACCAAGCATATCACCATGGGGAGCACCAGTCTTATTCGTAAAGAAGAAGGATGGGTAATTAAGACTTTGTATCGACTACCGAGAGTTGAACAAGGTCACCATTAAAATAAATACCCGTTGCCCAGGATCGACGATTTGTTTGATCAGTTGAAGGGGCAAAATACTTTTCAAAAAATTGACTTGAGGATGGTTATCACCAACTCAAGGTGAGACATGAGGATGTTCCAAAGATGGCATTCGAAACTTCGGTATGGACACTTTGAGTTTCGGTAATGTCTTTTGGGTTAACTAATGCACCAAAGACATTCATGGATTTGATGAACAGTGTTTAAGCGATATTTGGATAAGTTTGTTGTCGTGTTCATCGGCGACATTACGGTATATTCGAGAGACGAGAGAAGATCACGTTTTGAACATCTAAGGAAAGTGTTGGAGACGTTAAGGAGGGAGAAGTTGTATGCAAAGTTCTCCAAGTGAGAATTTTAGTTGCGAAGAGTGCAATTTTAGGTCACGTTATCGACAAAGATGGTGTTTGGTAGATCCAAAGAAAAGTAGAAGCGGTTATCAATCGGGAAAATGCAAAGACACCGAAGCGAAATTAGGAGTTTCTTGGGATTAGCGGATACTATCAAGATTCATCCAAGATTTTTCAAAGGTGGCATCGCCATTGACCAACCTTACTAGAAAGACAAAGGAAGTTCATTTGACGGAAAAATGTGAAACGAGTTTCATGGAATTGAAGAAGAGGCTCTCATCAAGCACCTGTGTTGGCTTTAATTAGGACAACACGGAGGATTTGTAGTGTATAGTGATGCGTCACACAAAAGGGTCTTGGTACGTATCTTGATCAAACATGGCAAGGTCATTACGTGACGCTTCACGTCGACTAAAGGACTATGAGAAGGGTTATCCACTCATGACCCGGAGTTAGCAAAGCAGATAGTTTTGCCTTGAAAATTTGGAGGCACTATTTGTATGGAGAGAAGTGTGAGATATATACTGGATCATAAGAGTCTAAAGTATATCTTCACCCGTAAGGAGCTAAATATGATGAGGCAATACCGATGGCTAGAATTGATCAAGGATTATGATTGTGAGATTACATGCCATCCGTGCAAAGCAAATGTAGTGGTGATGCCTGAAAAGCGAAAAAGGCGAGAGAAGAAGTTATTGAAGTTAACCATTCAAGAGGAATTGATGAAGGATTTGAACGACTTGACTTAGAGGTTAAGTATCCGATGGAGATCAATGAGAAATTATTTACTATGGCGTGAGCCCTACTTTATTAGATAAGGTTAAAGAGGCTCAAGAGAAGGGCGAAGATCATGACAACATCAAGAAGCGGTTAGTGATTTGAAGGGATGAATTGAAATACAAGATTGATGGCACTTGATTGCTAAGATTTGAAGGACGAATTTGGGTACAGATTAATACCGTAATTAAGAGAAGAGATTTTGCAAGAAGCACATAATACGAGGTACTCGATACACCCAGGAAGCACAAAAATGTATCAAGACTTACGTCAACACTTTTGGTGGCCAAATATGAAGAGAGAGGTTGCAGAATGTGTCAGATGTCTAACTTGTCGAGAGAGTCAAGGCGAGCATCAACGAATCGAGAGTGGACTATTACGACCTTTAGAGATTCGAGTGGAAATGGGAGCACATCACGATGGATTTTGTGGTGGGACTTCAAAGAACGCAAAAGGGACACGATGCCATATGGGTAATCGTAGATCGTCTTCTGAAATCGGCTCGATTTTTGCCGATCAAGATCGTATAGTCCGGACCAACTAGCCAAACTATACATCAAAGAAATTATATCGAGACATGGCGTATCAAAGATCTATTGTGCCGGATAGGGATCCGCGTTTCACGTCAAACTTTTGGAAGGGTCTTCAAGAAAGAATGGGGACGCAGACTACGGATGAGCACCGCGTATCATCCGCATGATGGGATGGGCAAAGTGAGAGAACGATTCAAACACTTGAAGACATGCTCGAGAGCTTGTGTGATGGACTTCAAGGGTAGTTGGGAGGATCATCTTCCATTAGTAGAGTTCGCATACAACAATAGCTACCACGCCAAAGATCGGAATGCCGCCGCACTGAAGCAACATATGGGAGGAAATGTAGAACGCCTGTATCTTTGGGATGAAGTGGGTGAACGCCAAAGCTGTTGGGACCGTGAATCAGTGCAAAGAGATCGTAGAGACCATTAAGGTGATTAGAGCCCGATCGTAGTAGCGACTCAAGATCGCCAGGAAGAAGTATGCGAGACTTACATCGCCGAAGCTAGATTTTGAGGTGGGAAGCCATGCATTTTTGAAAGTATCTCCTTGGAAAGGAAAGATAAGGTTTGGAAAGAAAGGTAAGTGAGTCCGAGATTTATTGGACCTTTTGAGATCTTGAAGAAGATAGCGAAGTGGCGACGAGGTAGCTCTACCTCCCGAATCGGAACATATTCATAATGTGTTTCATGTGTCGATCTACGACCATATAAGCTGATTACAAGCATGTGATATCGCATGCGAGCCAATTCAGTCGAAAAAGATTTATCGTGCGAGGAAATTCCATTGAAGTTTTAGATAGAAAAAGAGCGAAATTGCGAAATAAGGTTATACATTACGTAAAAAGTTCTTTGGAGGAACCACAATCTTTGAAGAAGCTACGTGGGAACTTGAAGAAAGGATAAGAGAAAATTACCCACACCTTTTTGAGTAACCTTATATGTAATTCCGGGGACGGAATTCTTATAAGGGGGGAGGATGTAATAACCGTGAATTTTAAGTCACCATGTATGTATGTACATTTTTTTTAAACTTTGTGTTATATATGGATACATACATTTATGGATTTCATTAAAAATGAAAGCCTTGTGACCTAATTATACATTAGGTAAGGATATTAAATAACCTAAGGGTTATGGTAACACGAAAAAGTTAGTATTTTATATGTATACTAACTTAAGTGGGTAAACTTAGTATTTCAAGTGACTAATAATTTTAAACCTAATTCTTGTAAATCTAATTAGGTTATGAGATAAAATCATATGTATAAGTAATTAAACTTCATATGATTGGAGATGAAAGCCCTAAATTATCAAATTGGGTAACATTATTAAAATTGTTGGACTATGTTTTTATCTAACCCAAATCAATTAAAAGAAAAGCCCAAGGAAAATAAAATGTAATCCAATACTTAGCCCACTTGATTGGGGGTATTCTAGACATTTGATTAATCAAAATTGGGCATTTAAATAAAAGCTAAATGGTGGATATTATGAGGATCCTAAGTGGAATAATTAATTTAGCTTGTCCATTAGTAGACATGATTAAACATAAGGACAATGTTGTAAGGCTCCCATTGGTTGCCACTCCATTATGCACATTTAATCATGTTTAACCTAAGGTAAGTAATAATACAAAGTGTTTTACCTAATGGGCAACAAAATGATTGTGGGAGAATTAATAATGAATTGCCCATTACATTTTGAATGCACATCTCATTCTTCCAACACTTCATTCGTATTCCAACATTTCATTTTCTCTCCATCTTCTTCATCTTCTTCTTCTATCTCTTGCTCCTAAGCTAGCCAACTTCAAAGAGAGAAAAGAAAGAGAGATTTTCATCCATAGAAAGAAAAAAATATATGAGTGCTAGTGGTTTATGCCCCCTAAGTTTATTAGTTACTTTGGAAAATCAAGGAAGGTAGCCACTAAGTCAAGGTATAATGTACCTTCATCTTCTTCTCTTACCTTGTTTTGATAGCTTGAGTTTTGATGGGGTTATGTACAACTACTCAAGATACACTAGTTATACATACCGTCATGCATGGAACTAAGTATCTTGAGTGTTGGATCTAAGGCTTAGGGGAAGAAAATGAGCATATGTTCTCCAAGGGTGAAAACTCTTGTTTTTCTCCCACTAAATCTTGTGTAACTCAAGTTCTACAACTTGGAATTATGATTAAATCAAGGGGGGGTGATACATGAGTTATCTAGTAAACCCAAGTGGTAGATCACAAATCTAGTAAGTTTTGAAACCTTTAAGATTATTTTTCCCAAAAGCAGTTCACTTTATATGCTAAAAGCTTTGAAACTCTAAATCAGCTCTTGACTTGTTTTTCATGAGGCTGTTTCGGTCAGTTCCTTGTCTTGTAAAAATCTGGAAAAATATTACAGAGGTACCTTATGAAGTTATCTACGTGTAGGAAAAAGAACGGACATGTTTCGAGTTATATATTGTGCGTAATGACTATTTCCGTAAAGGACTTCATAAATATTATCCTACGAATATCTCAATGTGTATACACTGGAAAATTCCAAACTTTTTACAGTAGCTTCATATATGTTAAGAGAGCATACCCTGAAAATTTCAGATTTTTCTGAGTAAAACTCAATTTATGAAAAATAGAGCAAGATCCGAGTGTTTTGGACACTCTAAAAATAGTAAATCATTTTCTAAAATTCTAGAAAAATTAGAGGATCATTGTTGGTTCATATTCTTTAAAATCCAGAAGCTGAGAATTTTTGGAATCAGTTTGCTATTTTCCTAAAAATGATTAGGTTATGAATAAAAAGAAATAAATAGTTAAATGATGCCTTTAATGAGAAAAAAATATGATTTTTATGCTTGAATGCTCATAATATATTATATCATGACTATCTTAGGGCATTTTGGTAATTTATAATAATAAATATTACTTATGACCTTTTATGGATATTAAATAAGAGGTTATTAAAGGATGAACAATTAGAATAAATTATTTATTAATTTAATAAATCATTGGAATATTATTATAATACTAATAATATTATAATATGATGTTGTTATGTAAATAAAAATATTAGATTAGAGTATTATTATTAAATAATAATATTTGAGATTAAATAAAATATTATTAAATGATTAATAATATTAGTAAGTGAATAAAATATTATTAAATGATTAATAATATTAGTAAGTGAATAAAATGTTGGTAAATGATTTAAAGTATTATTAGTGAACCAATAATACTAGAAGGTGAATTAATATTATCTAAGTTAATAATATTATGTGAATTAAAGGTAGTCGTTAATTAATAATAACACTATCTAGGCATGATAATGTTTATAAGAACTTATTGTAATGTATGATATCTATGTGATTACATAATCTGATGTTATGCATTGACTAATTGAAAGACTAATTATAGGTCTCTCAAATGAAGATAATTTAACTACATAGTGGATAGAAATTTATTTCGTAGCTGTAACCTACGATCGAGGCAAGTTTCCTAACTCAACTTGAGTTATTATTTTCAAAGCATGTTAGTGAATAATTATTGATGATTATTCACGTATTTATTGATTATTGAAATTCGCACTTTGTGCAATCGAATTCCGTTCTACTGCCATTGAACTGTGAATTAAATTAAAGTTCTTCATTTATGAACTGTTTATGGGATAGATCTATGCTAATTGTATCAGCTAGATCAAGCATGTCTAAATTTGTTAAATCAAATGGATTTTAAATAACCGTTCTTATTAATTGATATGGTAAGAACTCTTGGTAGAAATAGACAAATTTGATTAAGGCATGATATCAATGTCGGATTATTAAGTGTTTATGCATAAATCACGGGGTATGAAAGGTGATCCTTGAATACCAAAACTTATTAAAAGGTCCATTTTAAATCAATTTGAGCACCTTGGCAAATGTTCATGGTTATTCAAAACCACTCGATTCATGTTATTCAATTATCGAATATTCAATTGTTGATTATTAATTCATGTTCCTCCACAATCTTATATTATTGTTGAACATTGAAGGCAATATTTCTTTCTAAGTCATGATATATCTCCTTTGTCTTTATAAACTTGTGAAGCAAATTAGTTGCTTACTCTTGCTATATCATGACCTCTATTTTCGATTAAGCTCAAGGATCTAATCACGAAGGACAAGGGCAAGGGCAAGATCCGGGAGTAATTTTAGAATGAATGTTAAATTAGTTATTATCTAATGGAATTTCTTGAGTAAACTATTTGTATTATAAATGGTGTATTTAAAGTTAAGGTTAGAGAGACCTTGGGACCATGTTTTGAGACTTTTGTATAATGAACAATGTATGTTTATTATTTCGAAATAGTTATAGAATGCTTATGATGATGATAGGATCGTGAGCACTGAATCTGAGGTTAGAGAACCTGGATTTGGGGGCGTCACACCTTTAGTTCATTGATGGACAGTTGTTGGTATGATTATGATCAGGGATTATTCGGTATAATCATGACCATTGATGATTACATTAATATCCTTGGCCGTGATGCAGGGATGATTAAATTTTATTTATTAAGCTGAGTCTCACTGATAAAGTTGATGAAAAACTTTTTAAATCATAGGAGATAGTAGATTTTATACTCTACTTGACTCTTCTAATGGATTGCTTAATCCGCTACAGTTGTTGATCTAAAACTTGTTGTCTATTGTATTCTATCAGTTGTTATACTGTTGAAAGCTAAAGATAATTTATTCTAAATTATCTTAGTCATAATATTTCTTACTAGGCTAGTTGAGCTCACCCTTTCTTTCATTGTTCTCTTCAGGAAATGAGAATATAGCTGGGACGAGTCGGGGAATGGAGTAATGGTCCAGGATAAATGGCTTTAGTAGTCCTCACTATTCTACGAAATAATGTGACAATAAATGTAATGAGGACTCCATTGAGTGTGGATATTGTCTAGATGACAATATTCTTGTTGAAACTCTTAGATTATGTTTTATCGTATCTTACACGACTGTTGTATAATTAAGTTGTATTTGAATTTATGTACCATGTATTTTCTGGCGACCCAAGATGGGTGATGTATACCTGTTTTGGGGGCGTCACACAAGTGGTGGAAAAGGAAACAATAACGGTGGTGGTGCATTGACTATCACTGGACCAACACAGTCAAGCCGACCTACTGCGTGGACTTTAAATATGACCGTGTAGGATGCTGTACAGTCTAAGGATGTGGTGTCAAGTATCATTCCGATTAATTGTAATAATGCTTATGTACTATTTGATTTGGGTGCTACTTGTTCATTTATATCCGATGAATTTGCTCAAAACATAGATTTGCCTCAGGAAGAATTAGAATTTCCCGTAAGTATAGAGATTGCGAATAGGAAAGTGATTCCTGTTAAACTCATATATAGGAATTATAGAGTGGATATAAAAGGTCACGAGTATATGGTAGACTTGATACCAATTAGACTTGGTGAATTTGATGTTATACTGGGAATGTATTGGTTATTCAATTACGGAGCAATAATTGATTGCCAAAGGAAATGTGTTAACCTTATGACTCCGTCAAAGGTTGTGTTCTATGGCAGCAAGTCACCTCGACAAGCAAGTTGTCTGACGGTGATGCAAGCCAAGAAGTTGTTGAGACAAGGATGTGTAGGATACTTAGCCTACATAGTCGATATACAGAAGAAGAGTGCAAAGCTAGAAGAGATACCGATCATAAGAGATTTTGCAGACGTATTTCTAGACAATTTACCGGGTCTTCTGCCGGTTCAAAAAATCGAGTTCGTGATTGATTTACTACTAGGAACGACCCCGATATCTAAAGCACCATACAGAATGGCCCCGGTAGCAATGAAAGAGTTGATGGTGCAATTGCAAGAATTGCTCGACAAGAAGTATATTCAGCCAAGTGTGTTGCCATGGGGAGCACCGGTGTTGTTTGTTAAGAAGAAAGACTGATCGATGCGGCTCTGCATTGATTACCGAGAATTGAATAAGGTCACGATTAAAAATAAGTATCCATTACCTAGAATCGATGACATGTTCGATCAGTTGAAGGGAGCGAGATATTTCTCGAAGATAGACTTGAGAAGTGGTTATCATCAGTTGAAGGTGAGACCGGAGGATGTACCGAAGATAGCGTTCAGAACTCGGTATGGTCATTACGAGTTTCTGGTTATGTCATTTGGTTTAACCAATGCACCTGCAGCGTTCATGGATTTGATGAACATGGTGTTTAAACCATTCTTAGACAAAATTGTGGTGGTGTTTATTGATGATATATTGGTATATTCCAAAACCAAGGAGGAACATGTTGAACACTTAAGAGTAACGTTGGAGACATTGAGGAAAGAGAAGTTGTACGCTAAGTTCTCAAAATGTGAATTTTGGTTGGAACGTGTACAATTTTTCGGACACGTTATTGATAAGGATGGAATTTCGGTAGATCCATCAAAAGTGGAAGCTGTAATAAACTGGGATCAGCCGAAGACACTGTCAGAAGTAAGGAGTTTCTTAGGATTGACGGGTTACTATAGGCGTTTTATTTAAGACTTCTCCAAGATCGCAACTCCATTGACGAACTTAACTAGGAAAGCGGTTAAGTTTGTTTGGATAGAGAAGTGCGAGGGGAGTTTTCGAGAATTGAAGAAGAGGCTGAGTTCAGCACCTGTGTTGTCATTGCCTGATGATACAGGAAATTTTGTGTTGTATAGTAACGCATCGCATAAAGGACTAGGTTGTGTGCTTATGCAGAACAACAGAGTTATTGCATATGCATCACGTCAGTTGAAAGATTACGAGAAATGGTATCCGACTCATGACTTAGAGTTGGCAGTGGTGGTGTTTGTCTTGAAAATTTGGAGACATTATCTTTATGGAGAGAAGTGTGAGATATATATCGACCATAAAAGTCTGAAGTATATCTTTACACAAAAAGATTTGAATATGAGACAAAGAAGATGGTTGGAGCTGATCAAAAATTATGATTGCAAAATTTTCTTTCATCCCGAAAAAGTGAATATTGTTGTTGATGCTCTAAGTAGGAAGGGACGGGAGAAGTTAATGTTGTTGACTGTTCAAGAGAAACTAGTGTCGGAAATGGCTACGATGGAGTTGGAAATTAAATATCCGACAGAAGCCGACGAAAAATTGTTCCAGATAGGAAACGGGTCAACGTTGGTAGATAAGGTGAAGAATGCACAACTTCAGGATGAAGATTACGAAAAGATAAAACAGAAAATATTTGTAGGTGAGGAAAACAAATTCAAAATCGACTCGGAAGGGTTATTTCGATTCGAAGGAAGAATTTGAGTTCTTCCAGTACCAGAAGTTAAAGAGGAGATTCTGAATGAAACTCACAACTCAAGATATTCGATTCACCCTGGGAGTACAAAGATGTACCAGGATCTTAGACATCATTTTTGGTGGCCGAATATGAAGAAGGATGTGGTTGAGTGCGTGGCGAAGTGCTTAACGTGTCAGAAAGTTAAAGCTGAACATCAAAGGCCAAACGAATTATTACAACCGTTGGAGATACGAGAATGGAAATGGGAGCATATCATAATGGATTTTATGGTAGGTCTTCCAACAACCTAATAAGGTTACGATGCCATTTGGGTTATTGTCGATCGACTGACGAAGTCGGCATACTTTTTGCCAAACAAGCTTCGATTTACCCTAGATAGGTTAGCAAAACTGTACGTGAAGGAAATTGTGTCAAGGAACGGTGTACCTGTGTCCATTGTATCAGACAGAGATCCACGTTTCACATCTAATTTCTGGAAATGGTTACAAGAGTGCTTGGGGACACAGCTGAGAATGAGCACAACGTACGATCCTCAAACTGACGGACAGAGTGAGAGAACCATCCAAACACTAGAAGATATGCTCAGAGCATGTATTATGGATTTCAAGGGAAATTGGGATGACCATCTACCGTTGGTGGAATTTGCTTATAATAATAGTTATCACGCGAGTATTGGCATGCCACCTTATGAAGCGTTATACGGTAGGAAATGTAGAACTCCGTTATGTTGGGATGAGGTAGGCGAACATCAGCTATTGGGTCTAGAATTGGTACAACAGACTGTCGAAATCATCAAAGTTATTCAAGCAAGATTGATAGCCGCATAAGATAGACAGAAGAAATATGCCGATCAACATCGACAAAATAGAGAATTCGATGTCGGCAATTATGTTTTCTTGAAAGTGTCTCCCTGGAAGGGGAAAATTCGGTTTGGTAAAAAGGGGAAATTAAGCCCTAGATTTAAAGGACCTTTCAAGGTTCTTCAACGAGTTGGTGAAGTGGCGTACGAGGTAGCTTTGCCTCCGGAGTTGGAGCATATTCATAATATTTTCCATGTCTCGGTTTTGAGACCATATAAGCCTGATTATAAGCATGTTATAGAATATGAGCCCTTACAGTTTGATAAAGATTTGTCATATGAAGAAGTCCTTATTCGAATTGTTGACAGAAAAGAGCAAGTGCTGGGGAATAAGGTGATACCTTCTGTTAAGGTAGTCTGGAGGAACCACAATGCTGAGGAAGCTACGTGGGAACTTGAAAGCGCTATGATGAAGAATTATCCTCAGTTATTTACTTAGAGATTCTGGGGACAGAATCTTGTTAAGGAGGGAAGAATGTAACGAATAAATATTTCGAGTTATGATTTCGGGGATAGAATCCTCTTAAGGAGGGAAGGATGTAACGATCAAGAAATTTGAAATTTAATTTAAATATTTATTGAATTAAATAAATATTTAAAATAATTTATTTATTAATGAAAATAAATAATTGATGAATTGTGGTGAATTAATTTAGTAACTAAATTGATTAATATAAATTGAATAATGTTAATTTTATTTTGAAGGATTTAATTTAAGGAAATAATTAAATTAAATCAATTGCTTAATATTTAAGAAAATAATTAAAGTAAATGAATTGTTTAATATTAAAGGAAATAAATAAATTAAATAAGGTGATGTTTCTAATTTATTAATTAAATTAGATATATAATTATTTATTTATTATAAGTAAAATTATAATAAAATTATAATTATTATAATTATAATTGTAAGCTATTTAGATGGGTTACATGTGTGACAAATAAAAATTATATAATAAAATATTATAAAAATAATCTACCATGGAAATTATGTGTAACCAAACAAAGCCTTCTGGCTTTTGGTTAATATAACTGCCAAAGACGCTTGACTTAATAAACTGATAATCATGACTATCAGTGTTTAAGCGCTCAGTGGGTTATTTCACGTATTATCTTTCTAAGGCTTTCTAGATAACAGAGAGAGAGCTTAAGAGAGAATTGCAGAGAATTGAGAGGGGAACAAGAAGGAGAAGGATTGAGAGGGATTTGCTATCAACTTTGCTATCATACAATCAAGGGATTTAAGTATAATTTACCCCTAAAACCCATTTCTAAAACCCTCAAATATTTCTTCAACGAAAATGAACGTAACATGCGCAAAAGACGTTGGCTCGAGCTATTGAAGATTATGATCATACCATTTAATATCATTGTGGAAGGGAGAACGTTGTAGCTGACGCGTTGAGTAGAAGATCGTATGTGTTTACGACTGCGATATTGTTAACACAAAAACCCATTTCGTATAACTTACAAATAATGAAGATAGAGTTAAAGACTCTAAGGACCCACGTGGTGATATCAAATATACGAGTAGAATCGACTTTAATAGATAAAGTTAAAGTCGCTCAAG
Source organism: Panax ginseng (assembly GCA_020205605.1). Classification (NCBI taxonomy): domain Eukaryota; kingdom Viridiplantae; phylum Streptophyta; class Magnoliopsida; order Apiales; family Araliaceae; genus Panax; species Panax ginseng. The sequence continues at coordinate 62,685,971 of CM035135.1, forward strand.
CTACACCCCCGAATCTGATGAATGTGAAGAAGAAGGTTCAAGAAGGCATTATCTCAACCCTCGATTTAATTGACCCATTTGAAATCCTCGATGGAGTAGGAACTGTGGCCTATAGACTCGTTTTACCACCAAGTATGTCGCGTGTTCATAATATTTTTCACATATCGATGTTACGTAAATATGTGACTGACCCGAACCACGTTATTAAATTAGAACTAGACGAGATAACAGAAGATTTAACGTATGAAGAGATACGTGTTAAAATCTTTGATAAGAAGGATCGTATTCAACACTCAAAGGTTATACCTCAAGAGTTGGAATATAAAATGAAGTCAAGGTATCCTAACCTCTTCGACATACCAGGTACGTACGTAAATTTCGAGGGCAAAATTTTATAAGGGGGGGAGATTGTGAGACCCCAAATTTTATGAATAAAGATTTAAATTTCTCGAATTTTTTTTTAAATATTATGGTGTGGATTTGATATAATGTTATAGTTGTGGGTAATGTTTACAAATTTTTCAAAGTAAGCAAGTGGTTATATAATATTCGATTGGTCGGGGAATATTAAATGCGACAACACAATCATTGGTGGACCCCACAACTGAAGTATTGTCGTAGTAAGAAAACGATAGAGTTATCTTTTATTAAAAATAACGGTGAAAGTGTTACCGTTAAAACTGTTGAACTATCCGGTAGTAAAAGTACATTAATACGCGTGGTTGCATAGTAGCACACGGTATTGATTATTGATGCTTACGTGAGAAGTCACTCAGTTATACTCAATTATTACTACAGAAATTGCTGCATTATATCTCTCATATTATTGATTCGATTATTGTCATAGTATCATCTGCACAAAACATTATATTATTAAATCAATAATTGAGTCGACAAAGTTATTTATATTATTAAATTGCAATATTTACAATGTCTAGAAGTTCTGTCAAGGAGAGGTTTGGTCATCTAATTACGCGCCAATAAGGAGAAATTCTTATCGGAAAGCCCCCACTTTCTTGGGAACGTCCTGGTTGTTAAATATTGCGAGTTATAATATTAATGATGAATGTTATTAAAAATCGAATTTGAGTTCGTAGTTGAATTTGGAGACGCAGATGTGATATTTGAGTCCGGAATGATAAAATTAGTAAAAATAGATTATAAACACAAAATTTGTCGAGGTTGACTTTTTGGTCAAAAAAAAGTCAACAGTTGACTTTTTCGGAAAAAGTCAATTTTTGAAATCTCAAAAATAAATTTTTTGAGAAAAATATTTCCATTGTGTTTGGATTGTTAGTGTTAGTGGAAATCGACATTTATTTCGATAATAATTGAAGTCTGGAGGTTATATTGACCAATCGGGTAATTAATCGGATAAATAAGCAATTAATTGCTATTAATTCACATGATTATAACTATTTATTCACATGTGTGTACTATTGATTCACATTCTTATACTATTAGGGGAGTTGGTGCAAGATTGATAATACTTGCATGACTAAGTTAAAATGGAGGTATAGATAGAGGTACTATACTGTAATTCGTATTTTCACATGATTATAACTATTGATTCACATGATTGAACTATTGATTCACATTATTTACTATTAGGGGAGGTTGTGCAAGTTTGATAATACTTGCATGACTAAATTAAAAATGAAGAAAGAGGAAGGTATTATACTGTAATATTTCGAGCCCCAAAACGTGCAATTATCGAAAATATATATTCCTATAAATAGAAGCTCATTCTTCCTTCATTTCTCATCAATTCACTAAGGCTTTAGAGCAATTATTATAGACAAAAATTATAGAGAGAAAGAAGAAGAGAAGTCTGCTACCTCATTATTCCAATATCCAGTTTCTTCTAAGGTAAGAGGTATTATTTCTTTCGTATTCATGAAGAGAGCTTGTTATTCCATTCTTTATTATTATGTTAGAATAACCTGTCTATGCGAAGTACCGCATATATGGTGAAATTCTTACATTATTCCATTCTTTATTATTACATTTGGAATATCACTGTTTGTGCGGATTCTACGCTAGACACGGTTCCATTATATATTATTCTATTAGAATAACTTTATGCATGCGGGTCTATCGTATGCATGGTGAATTCTTTGTTATTCCATTCTTTATTATTACATTAGAATATCACATGCAATGCGATTTCGCATGACACAGTTCCATTCTTTATTATTACATTGAGAATAACTTTTCTGCATGCGTCCTATCGCATGCATGGTGAATTCTTACATTATTCCATTCTTTATTATTACATTGGAATAACCTGTCTATGTGGATTACCACATGCATTGTGAATGATCCTTTGTATTCATATGAATAGTATTTTCATTCAAAAGGGGTTTCTGCCAGGTTCAATTTCATAATTTTTCTAACACTCAAAAATTTTGGAAAAATTTAAAATGATAATTTGATGAGTTTTCTAGATTGTGTTCAAAAATGTCGATTTTTGGATGTATAGATTAAGAGTTATGGATTTTATGGGAAAAGACTATTTTAAAAGTAAACCCTTATAACTCTTTGTGGTTAACTCCAAAATTGGTGAAATTTTTATTGGGAGTACATGTATATAACGAGAGTATACCTCAGTAAATTTGAATTTTGGACAAAAGTATAATTTATCATAAATGTCTAAATATTAAGCGCTTTTGGCCATATGAAAAATAGTAAATGAATTTTAAAAATTTTCGAGAAAATATATGTTCAATATGGGACTATATTCTCGCTAAATCCCGGAAAAGAAATATTTTTGGGGTGATTTGGTATTTTTCATGAAAATGAACTAGTTATGAGTAAATGGATTAAATATGTTATGTGATGTAACAAAATTGGAAAATAGGATTTTATAGCTTGAGAATCCTATATAGGGTATATGCAGATTTTTGATGAGGGATTTGATCATTGGTGATGAAATCTTATGAGTATGGCATTTTTGAATGATTAAATGCATTATTTGGTAAAGTGTAAACAATTGAAATAAATTGTTTATAAGTTTAAGTAGTGATTAAAATATTGTTATAATATTAATAATATTAGATTATGAGTTTATTAAGTGATTGATAGTATTTGGATAAATTTAAAGTCTTTAATATTTATCCTTATTTTTGTTTGATTAATGCTAATGTTTATATCATTGTCATCATCCTCATGCTTATATTGTGATGAAAGTCATCTTTGGCTTACGTGCATAGATGGACTTGGTATGATTATGACCAGGGATTATTCGGTATAATCATGACCGTAATATGACGAATGATGTGGTGAAAGTCCTCAGTGGCCTGAAGTGCATTGATGAACAGTTTTTGGTATGATTATGACCAGGGATTATTCGGTATAGTCATGACTATTGATGATTTAATGAATATCGAATATCCTTAGCCCATAGTGCAGGGAAGATTCAATGATATGGTTTATTTATTAAACTGAGTCTCAGCGATAAAAATTGATGAAAACATTTTAAATCATAGAAGATAGTAGATATCATGCTCTACTTGACTCTTCTAATGGATTGCGTATTCCGATGCAGTTAAACTTGATGTCTATTGTATTTTATCAGTTTAACATTGTTGAAGGCTAATGATAATTTATTTTGCATTATCTTAGTTATAATATTTCTTACTGAGCTAGTTGAGCTCACCCTTTCTTTCACTGTTCTCTTCAGGAAATGAGAATATAGGTGGGACGGATCGGGGAATGGAGTGACGGTCTAGATGAAAGCATTAGTAGTCCTGACTATTCTGTTAAATAGTGTGACAATAAATGTAATGAGGACTCCTTTGAGTGTGAATATTGTCTAGATGACAATATTCTCATTAAAACTCTCAGTTTATGTTTTGTCATATTTTACACGACAGTTGTATTATTAAGTTGTATTTGAATTTTGTACCATGTATTTGGCGACTCAAGATGGGTTATGTATACCTATTTTGGGGGCGTCCCAACTATTGGTAGTAAATTATTTCCTTATATGCAAACAAATTTTTCCCCTATCTTTCGATGTGGGACTGGGGTGTTACAGCTGACCCCCCTAAGTACGTTAAGAAGGGTTTGTATAGTCTAATGACTGTTAAGGTTGAGGTAATAATACCTAAATACCAGAGACATAGTTCATGGTCTTAAGACCCTCAGATATTAAATTCGAACTTGTTTTCTATTTTGATTCATAGAACAAGTTCATTACTATTCAACATTCATTGTTCATTCTCATGTGTTATCATTACTACTTCCTATATCAGTGAGCAATTATTTGCTCACTCTTGCGTTTAACACTGTAGCTAAAGTAGAGAAAGTCGATGAGCCATCTACTAGCAAGGGAAAGGGCAAAGTGTCCAAGTGTTGAAGACTTATGAGAATTTTATTTTAATGAATTATGTTAAAGACTTGTTTTATTTTATGATGTATTCCGCAAACTTATGTAATAATTTTAAGGTTAGATTACCTGGGATTATTTTGAGATGATGTAACCCTTTAATGGGAAAGATTATTGTTTAAGTTATTTAAATTATGTCTTTATCCTTTATGATGGGTAGTTAGATGTAATGGTTTTAGATAGTGAACACCAAATTCTATGGGTATGGAGTACCTGGAATTGGGGGTGTCACAGTCAAAATGGTGTCAGAATTGTTTTTGGGAATTTTCTGGAAATTCCAGAAACCAGTTTCTCTGCTTGGTTAACCCAGTTTGACCATCAATAACTTTGATCATGTTGATGATTTAGGTGTTCTAGTGTCATGGTTCTATAGTCCATATGTCAGAGTATATACAATGATACACTTAGACAAGCTAAAAATAGAACAGTTGAAAGATCTAAGCCCCTAAACTTGCTGTCAGACCTATATTGGAAATTTTTGGGTTTTCCAAAAATCAGTTTTTATGACTGGTCAACCATGTTTGACCATTAATAACTTGTGATCTAGAACTGCTATGGACTTGATTCCACTTCTAGTGTACTCTCCTCATGGCATAGAATATCAATGATACACTTATCCATCCTAACATCTAACAGATTAAGATCTAGAGGCTCTGACATTTGACTGTCAGACCTTAAATTAGGGTTCTTAACTGTTTTCAAAAATTCCTATTTTCATGCACTTAGATGTTATGGATCCATGATGTATCATTATGGATCCATGATGTATCATCATAGATCACTAAATAACACCTTATAACATATATCTAAACATCAAAACACATAGTTTACATAAATCATAAGGATCTAGCTTGAATTAGGGTTTATACCTTTTATGCCCAATCTTTGATTTCTATTTCCTGATTCTGATCTTGGAGAGCTAAGGGGTGTTCTTAGCTTTCCTTATGACTTAGTTTCTCTCCAAATTTTCATAAGTTAGAGAAAGAGAAGGGTCTTGGCTAAATGAGAACTAAAGTAGATATTTTCTTACTTTAATCTTCTAACTTTTGATTTCCATGGTTGCTAATGTTGCTATGTGGCCAATTTTGGCTGATTGGTGTCCATTTAGAGCGCATGGCAAATCTTTGATGATGACTCACAAGATTTGACAAAATATTTTAATTAAAAGTTAAGTAAAAGGGCATTTTTGTAATTTTGCACCTACTAAGGGCATTTTGGTCATTTCTTCATCAATTCGAAGGGTAATTTGGTCTTTTCACATATATCACATAACTTTAATCCCTTAGGGTTTTATTCTTAGCATTAAGGTTCATAAATTAGGGTTTAGAAATTCTCAATTAGGGTTTAAGGTTTCTTAAACTGGAATTAGGGTTTCTAAAGCTGGAATTAGAGTTTCTAACCGATCGTTAGGGTTTCTTAACTAAAAATCAAAGTTCTTAACATAACATTAGGGTTTGCCAATGCTACAACTTATCTTATTCATATTATACCTTAACCACATACTGTACACACATAATCACTATACACAAAACCATATACACTTAACCATATAAGTTCTTCACAAAATTTTTAAATCCAAACCTATTTCCAGTCTAGGTCTAATTATTAAACCTTTATTAAATCATTTAAGATTTATAAATCCTATAAATTCTCGGGTTGTCACAGGATGGATTGGGCTATTCCTCTGGATCAGACCATCGTTACCGGTACAAGCATCCATTGGTTCCTTCCTCTATCATTCTGCTACCTAGATGCAGGATTTGTAAAGCCTATTAGGAAAATTCCTGTTTTTATGGCGAGTATGTTGATTCCTAGGGCCAAGCCGGCTAGTGGAAAAGAAGTCCTAATTCCGGATAACGAAAGCGATGAAAGGAATCAGAGACATAAACAAGAAGTAAAAAACCGGTCATCAAAGATGTACTTTCTGGTACATACTGAGGGAAAGAACAATGATATCCTAGAGGATGATTATGAAGAATATCAATTCAAAATCCCCGGCTCGGATGGAGGTGAAGGGAGTGGTTCAAAGGAGAATGCCAACCTTGATGAGAGTGTTTTCTTATTCATCATCAAGGAGGAGACGAATAACATCAATCCCTTTATCCTCCTTATCAATGAGGATTTCACCTTAGGCAATTGGAGTAGCACTCCATGCATGTGCCGAAAAGGGTAGAAAATCCATCTGCCCTATAATGTAGATATTATTAACTGTTTACTTTTATTGCACAGTACTAGTAGTTACTTTTGTCATGCTTTTGCTAATGCTTTGTATGATCAAACAATTTCATATTTTAAGTGAAAGCATTTTGTTTTCAGGACTCCAGAGTTGGGTTTGTCTAGCCTTGCTGATGAAATGCCAAATCTCCACAATGACTACAACTTTGATGTAGAGTTGGACTTTGACTTGATGGGGATTGAGCAAGAAGAGACAGAGGACTATGAGGTGCCTGAGGAGATCAAAGAATGGGTCAAAGATAAACCCAAACCAAACCTTAATCAAACCACCTCTATTAATATCAGACCTCAAAAAACCCTAAAGAAATCCAGATAGGAATGAACCTTACATCAAGCTAAAGAACAAACCTGATTTCTTTACTAACCTAGTTCCAAGATGTGTTTGCATGGTCACATGAGGATATGATCGGTTTGTCTACTGATATTGTCATCTATGAACTGCCCAATAAAGAAGGATTCAAGTTAGTCAAGCAGAAGCTTAGGAGGCTAAAACTTGAGTGGAGTCTGAAATTCAAAGAAGAAATTGTTAAATAATTCAAAGCCTGCATCATCATGGTATTAACCTACCCTGAGTGGCTGTCTAATATAGTTCATGTGCCTAAGCCCGGAGGAAAGGTACGAGTGTGCAGGATTACCGGGATTTGAACAAAGCTTGTCTGAAGGACAATTTCCCAGTACCTTTTATCCACATACTAATAGACAACACGACTCAGTATGTCATATATTCTTTTGTTGACTACTTCGCTAGGTATCATCAGATCATGATTGCTGAAGAAGACGGGGAGAAAATAGCCTTCATCACTCCCTAGGGAACATTTTGTTACAGACATTTATCTTTCGGATTTATCAATGCCGATGCCACCTATCAGCGAACCATGATGGCCCTTTTCCATGATTTGATACATAAGAAATAGAGGTCTATGTGGATGACATCATCATAAAATCCCAGAAGGAAAATGACCATATCGACCATCTCAAAAAGCTTTTCAACCGATTGCAAAAATAAAACTTGAAGCTGAATCCAACCAAATGTGCCTTCGGTGTCAAATCAGGTAAGTTGCTGGGATTTCTAGTAAGCCACAAAGGCATTGAACTGGATCTCGCCAAATTGAAGCAATCACCAAGATGCTCGTGCCCCGAGTAGAAAAAAATGGGGATTTATGGGGAAAATTAATTTCATCAGATCTCTCAACTCACAGAAATATGTGAGCCCATCTTTAAGATATTAAGGAAAAATTCCTCCATGGAGTGGAATGAGGAGTGTCAAAAAGCCTCAAGAAGCAATTAGTTAAAGCTCCCATCTTGGTACCTCCAAGGGACAATATTCCATGTTTATGTACCTATCAGTCAATGACAATGCTATGGGCTGCATGCTGGGACAAAAAGACGATAGAAATAAGGAAAGAGATATCTATTACCTCAGCAAAAAACTCAGTAGCAGCGAGCAGAAGTACACTTTGATTGAAAAGACTTGTTGTGGATTAACATGGGCCGCCATGAGGTTACAACATTATCTTCATGGGCACACAACCCATCTCATATCCCGCATGGATCCTCTGAAGTACTCATTCAACAAACCAAAGTTAAATTATCGACTGTCTAAATGTCAGTTGATCCTCCAACAATTCGACATCATCTACGTGACTCAAAAGTTAATCTAAGGTCAAGGAATTGCAGATCAATTGGCCAAAGCACCATCAGGAAATTTTGAACCCTTGGAAACATATTTTCTGGATGATGGAATAATGACAATTCAATAGATCTATCAAGAAAATACAATCCAATCTTAGAAATTGTATTTTGATAGAGCCGTAAACATGGAAGGTGCCAGAGCAGGGGCAGTTCTGGTATCTATTGTGGAAGAATAGTATCCCGTGGCTATCAAGTTGTAGTTTGTTAATACCAACAACACAACTAAGTATGAAGGTTGTATAATGGTATTGAAACTGGCCCAATCTATGGATATCAAACGGTTAGTAGTTTTTAGGGATTCCGAGCTGGTCATCAAGCAAACCACTAGGGCATATCACACCAAAGAATTGCATTTGCTGCCTTACCATTGGCAAGTTATCAAGATGGCTTTGGAGTTCGAAGAAATATCCTTCATCCACGTCCCTCGAAATCGAAATGATTTTACGGATGCACTAGCAACCTTGGCTTCCTTAATCAACATATCTGAAAAGGGAGGAATCCTATATATTAAATTTGCAAGCTAGAAGGCACCAACCTATGGAAATTACATTGGAGAAGTATCAGATGAACTGCCTCCCATCAAACAGCCCTAGTATTATGACATCAAAGATATCTTCGAGATGGATCTGCGCCCGCTGAGGCAAGTCAAGCTGAAAGAAAGCAGATCCATAGAATGGCTATGAAGTTCTACATAAGCGGAGACACACTTTACAAAAGGGATGTGAGAATAGGCCTTCTAAGATGCCTAGATAAATACTAAGCCCAAAGACTCATGGATAAAGTCCATGGTGGAGTATGTGGTCCACACATAAGCGGTCCTTTACTTGCCAAGAAGATATTAAGAACAAGGCATTATTGTGTCTCTCTCTCAAAGCTAACTGTTATGATCATGTCAAGAGATGATATCAATTCCAAGTCCATGGAAATGCCATCCACGCTCCACCAAATGAATTGCATTGTATGAGCTTGAAGTGGCCCTTTTTAATGTGGGGAATGGATGTGATTGGGCCAATCGAGTCCAAAGCCAGCAATGGTCATCGGTTTATCTTCACCATAATCGATTACTTCAGTAAATGGGTAGAAACAGTCTCTTTTCCAAAAGTCACCAAAGGGGTAATAATTGGTTTCATCAGAAAATAATATCATTTGTCGATATGGACAACCAGAGGTTTTTGTATCGGACAATGCCAAGAATCTAAACAACCAGATAATATAGGAGTTTTGCAGCAAATTCCACATCAATCATCTTAACTCCGTCATTTATTGTCCATGTTAATGTCGGGATTTTTATTGTCCCTCTTCTGTTCTTTTTTTTAGTGTTTTCATGTTAGGTGAGATTTGTTTGAAAAAACAAGTTGTGAAAAGGTCCAGCATTTATATGTCAACGATTCGACTGTAAGAGTCGTCAGTTGGATTTTTAAATGGTTGTACCAACACAGCCGAAGAAAGGTTTGTACATTGACCTAGTGATGCGATACTGCTAAATGAGTCTGTTAAACCGAGATTCATTAGGGTCCTAGGACTTTTTTATGCGGAGGAAAGGTGTTAGGCACCCCCCGACATCCGTGTTACCACGGTGACCACCACTTTTCAATTAAACTTGTAATAACCCAATATTTTCAATAATAAATTTTGCGAATAATTTTTTTTATATAAAGGTGGGCATATGTGCAAAGTAAAGTATATGTATATATGTGATAAATAAAATTATTTATTGGATGAATAATTATAAATAAATTCTTTTAAGAAATATTGATCATTATAGATTATATTTTTATAATAAATTAATTTTTTTAATAAAAATAGTTATTATTTATTTTTTGTGAATATATGATTATTGTATATATGATATGATTATTAGCATTATTATGATAAGTAATGAATACACTCTTAGATTTGCAATATCACTCATGTGGACATTAATTCATGTCTTAAAAAATGAGTATGGCGATGGAGGTTGACACTGGCTTGAAGCTAAACCAGTCTTGCTTGCTTGATCACTGCTGCAGTAGCACTCGCCCTCTTAGCGATTAGGCAAGCTAAATCAAGCAAATTGCGCCCGATGATCGATTGAGAAAATTTATTTTCTACTTTAGAAATAAAATGGAACACTTATGTGATATGTGAGGTCTTTATAAACCCTAGGATAAAAGTAAGTTATGTTGATATTTATCAATGAAGGAATTATTAAGTGAACCATTAGTTAATATTAATTTTTAATGGTTGTGGTAGGATATTGATTAATTAATGCTGGTAATTAATTAATAACATGTGATTAATATTGTTAGCAGTATGTCTATAAATATAATAAGAATTATTTAGATAATTAAGGGTTAAGGAGATCCATAATTACATTAATCAATGAGGAGTGAATTAATTAATATTTATGTTAATTAATCAAGAAAGTGATTAATTTATTTGGCATGAATCAAGTAAGCTATTAATATAATAAAATTATATTGACTATTATGTGCATGTGGGCAAAAATTAAAAAAATATAAAATACAACTATATTATACACTGTAGTGTGACATTTATGTAACTATATGTAACAACCTTATGTTAGGTCTTATTAAACTATATGGTATGAATACATTATGAAGGTGTATGTGACAAAATGTATATGGGTATATATTAAAATAATATACCATGAACATGTTGTAAGCTATTATTTTAATAAAGTATACCAGTGTGATAAAGAATTATACATGTACTATATGAAATATTAAATATATAAATCAAATTGTGGCACTAAGTTATACTGTATGGTTGATATGTGTATACAATATAGCATAAGAATAAGAGTTGTGTATAAGAATGTATAGTATTTGGGTTGTCCCAAATTTAGTGTCCAAATTTCTCCCTATTTTCACATTCACGTGCATAGCAAAAGGCTAAAGCATATTTCCTTTTCTTTCTTCCAAGCTTTCTAAGTGATGATTATGGGGGGAGTGGAGATTATGATGAATTTCAACAACCATTTACCAACTCTCTCTTAACCATCATGTAATCTAACATTCTCATTGGTTTAATTTGGTGTATATAAGCATTGTTTGTATAAAATTCCTTCTATAAATATAAGCTCCATTCTCAGTTTTTGGTTGCTTAAGAAATTGTCTGATAAGTGTAGGAAGAGAGTGAGTATACTGAGCATTGAGGGAGTATAATTAGTGCTTTGAGAAATTAAAATAAGCTCGAAAGAGGTATAAACTTTATTTGTGTTCTTGAGTTTATGTTTTGTTAAATTCTTGCAATTACTTTAACTCTCTGTAATTGTTAGATGATAGCATGCCATTGTGTTAATTAAGTGTGTAAGCATGTCTAGTAGTAGTCTATGTTGCAGCAGAAGATGTTGGCAATGCTTGTGTTTGAGGCTCTGCAAAAGCAGAGCCATATTTGTTTTGCCTCTAGACGAAGTGGCGCGGCCGCGCCACTTCCTTTGTCCTTCACCGCGCGGTCGTGCGGGTTGCCTATCATAGTTACTGGTGTTGATTCCTTGAAATGTTTTGAGCATGCTATTTAAGTTAGATTATGCATATAAATGACCCTAGCATGTGGATAAATATTGTTTTGAACATAATACATTGTTTTAGCTTGATTGCGTTGAGTTTTCAAGAAAACTTCAAGATTTGGAAAACCTAGAAATAGTAAACTTGGAATAGTGTATATTTTGATTTGGGGAGCATGTGTAAATAATCTAGGCAAGTATGTACATGAGTATAATATAAGGCATAAACTGGGTTGGTGTATAATAGAGTTTTCTAGCTTAGTTTTAAAGGATTTTTCTAAAGGAAAACTTGAAGATTTGTAAAACTTGAAGATTTGTAAAACAAAGCATGATGAGAATTATGTTTTCAAATTTTGATCTTTCTAGCTTATGTAAATAACTTGCATATATGCATAAATGAGTATGAAAGCATGATGTAGACTATGAGGACTTATCTTGCATGCTTAAATAAGTTTTATTAATGGAGACTTAAAGTTTCAAAAACAAACTTGATAAACTATATACGCTTGAGTTAGGAGTTTGTGAGCATATTTATATGTTCTATCTATACATATTTGAAAATATGATGCATAGTAAGTAAAGTTGCTTTGCATACTTGATAGATTAACATAGTATTTTCAAGAAACCTTGAAAACTAGTTTTGTCAATAACTATATTACGAGTATTCTAGCACTTAACAAACATGATTGAACTAATGCAAGTTGGTATAGTAGAAACCTATGGAACACATAACATGTATGTAACGATTAACCGTAAGAAAAATTATGAATTTAACACTTAAAGTCTTGATCAAATAAAAATAGATGATGACGTATGCTAACATTAGGATATATGGTCAAACTTAGTTATCCACATACAAACACGTGTGTTTCGTATGATTATTCATTTTTGTGCAAGACGTGTGTTCACTGGTTTTCTGCAGGAGCAGCCATGTCTTGGTTTGCACCGGAGAGTAGCAATGCATACTCCACTAAAGTAAAAACCAAGTGCTAGTGCTACCACCTTGAAGTAGGATCAGATTTGTGTAGTTGTTCTGTGGTTTAATGAGTACCTAAGTTGTTACTCTAATCTGTAATACATGTCCAGTGTAGTACTCATGTGTTAATAAGCATGTTGTTGATAAGATCCTAGGTTGAATAAGTAATTGCCACTTTAACGTCAAATTGTGATTTCAACTATGACATGGTATGTTATAAACTAATTTTCATGTGATGATATACGTATAAGATTATGCAACTTGAAGATTAGCACTATATGTTAGCATTGATAAATTTCACTTGTGTATGATAGTAAATTAATAGGTGTACATGTTGAATTTGTGTAACTAATGAATATCCTATACGCATATTATATTATGTTAGGATTTGAAAGTGGTATTGATAAACGATATTTTGGTAAACTACGCTTGAGGCAAGTATCTTATCCTTACGCACTACCTTTATTTTGTACAAACAGGTATATGTTTATGCAAGTTTTCTTGAACTTCACTCTTCGATTGTGCAAGTTCTCTAACCTTACTCAAATTTATATTGAGGAAGTATCCAAACCCTACTCTTATTGTGCAAGTATCCTAACCTTTGCATTTCCTTTATGCAATGGACATGAGTAAGAAAATTTTAGAATTATATTATCATTATGCCAGATTATTAAACTCTATTGTTATTGATTATGTATCCAATCATTTATATTCACACAAGTTCCCAAACTTTATTCGTTCATTTTTTATCAGTATCGTATTACTATAAGATTCAGATATATATATTTTGTTCATTAAATTCTAAGTATGGTTATACAAGTGTCCTCACTTGGATAATTATTGTACATGTTGATACATACTTGTTGATTTCCAGTATGTATACCTTAATTAAAAAATCGTCTAAGCTATTTGACTCGGCTAGACACAGATTTAAGAATATCGTTGAACATGATAGAATACTATTGTTATCCAACAAAATTATTTTGGTTCGGATTCAGGCTAAGTATGAACATCTTGAATCTGGGAAAATTTTTTGTGCCCAAGGCGATTATGATGAACAAGAATATCGTTCTAGTATGTAGTATTGATCAATACAGGGCATAACGGGTTGATCACCCCATGTGCCCGTAAGTTATGATAGTTTACAGATGAAGTTCATTTAAACCTTTTCAAAAATAGAAAACAATGTTCATAGTATGTCGACTGATCTCCATTTATAGTTAGTATGTAGTTTCAATAATTTGAAATAGAATTGGTATGTTGATTAGAATTGTTTCAGTTACTTCACAACTATTGTGACGCCCCCAAAAAAGATATACATCACCCATCTTGAGTCGCCAAATACATGGTACATAATACAAATACAAACTTAATTATACAAACGTCGTGTAATATATGACAAAATATAGCTAAGAGTTTAAACAGGAATATTGCCTTCTAGACAATATCCACTCTCAAATAGAGTCCTCATTACATTTATTGTCACACTATTTTATAGAATAGTGAGGACTACTATAACACCATCTCGGACCATCACTCCGTTCCCCGACTAGTCCAGTCCCGCTTTCTCATTTCACTCAAGAGAATAATGAAAGCAAAAGGGCGAGCTCAACTAGCCCAGTAAGAAATATTATGACTAAGATAATGCAGGATAAATTATCATTAGCCTTCAACAATGTTAAACTGATAAAATATAATAGACATCAAGTTTAACTGTAGAGAAATAAGCAATCCATTAGAAGAGTTAAGTAGAGCATGATATCTACTATCTTCTATGTTTTAAAATGTTTTCATCAATTTTTATCGATGAGACTCAACTTAATAAATAAACCACATCATCGAGTCATCCCTGCACTATGGGCCAAGGATATTCACTAAATCATCAATGGTTATGACTATACCGAATAATCTGTGGTCATAATCATACCAAAAATTGTCCATCAATGCACTACAGGCTACTGAGGACTTTTACCACATCATTTATAACATTACAGGTCATGATTATACCGAATGATCCCTGATCATAATCATACCAAGTCCATCTATGCACGTAAGCCAAAGATGACTTTCATCACAATATAAGCATGAGGATGATGACAATGACATAATAATTCAATAAAACAAGTTCAAGGATAAATTTTAAAGATTTAAATTTTAGTTTATCCAAAAATCAATAACGTCCAAATTGTCATCGTGATACTTCTTTGGGGAGTAAAATTCAAGAATGCTCAGAAGAATATTTCCATGAAAAGATACTGGATGAAGCGCAAATTTCCAGGATATTCTACTAATTTCATGGAGTATAAAAGCCAAAACTTTAACCAACTGAGTATAATAGAATATATGAAACTGCAAATGGATTTTTGCCCGCCATGCGGTAATCCACGTAGACAGATTATTTCCACAGTTTAATAAGGAATGAATACAAAGGATCATTCTCCATGCATGTGTAATCCACATAAACAGGTTATTCCAATAGAATAATAAAGAATGGAACCAGGTCATGCGTAATCCGCACAGACAGGATGTTCCAACATAATAATAAAGAATTGAACCAGATCATGCGTAATCCGCACATACAGGATGTTCCAACAGAATAATAAAGAATAGAACCAGGTCATTCATAATCCGCACAGACATGATGTTCCAACAGAATAATAAAGAATGGAATAACAACAGAATTCACCGGGCATACAATAGACCAAGAGATGGCGAGTTATTCCAATGTAATAATAAAGAATGGAATAACAGAAGAATTTCACCATGTATGCGGTACTTCGTATAGACAGGTTATTCCAACATAATAATAAAGAATGGAATAACAACTCTTATGAGTATTGAAAGAAAATAACTCTCTTCATGAATACGAAAGAATAATACCCATTACCTTAGAAGAAACTAGATATTGGAATAGTGAGGTAGCAGACTTCTCTTCTTCTTTCTCTCTATAATTTCTCTCTATAATAATTGCTCTAAAGCTTTAGTGAATTGGTGAGAAATGAAGGAAGAATGAGCTTCTATTTATAGGAAAATATAGTTTCGATAATTGCACGTTTTGGGGCTCAGAATATTAGAGTACAATACCTTCAACTTTTCTTTCATTTTTAATTTAGTCCTGCAAGTATTATCAAACTTGCACCACCTCCCCTAATATTAAATAATGTAAATCAACAGTTCAATCATGTGAATCAATAGGTATAATCATGTGAAAATACGAATTACAGTATAGTACCTCCATCTATACCTCCATTTTTAACTTAGTCATGCAAGTATTATCAATCTTGCACTAACTCCCCTAATAGTACAAGAATGTGAATCAATAGTACACACATGTGAACAAATAATTATAATCATGTGAATTAATAGCAATTAATTGCTCATTTATCCTATTAATTACCCGACTGGTCAGTAAAACTTCCAGACATCAATTAATATCGGAATAAATGTCGATTTCCACTAACACTAATAATTCCAACACAATGGAACTATCAATTTCATTTGTAATCAACACAAACTTATTCATCATTAATATTATAACTCACAATATTTAACTACCAGGTCGTTCCCATGAAATAGGGGGCTTTCCGATAAGGATTTCTCCTTATTGATGCACAATTAGATGACCAAACCTCTCCTTGACAGAACTTCTAGACATTGTAAATATTGTAATTTAATAATATAAATAACTTTGTCGTCTCAATTATTGATTTAATAATATAACATATTATGCAGATGATACTGTGACAATAATCGAATCAATATTATGAGAGATATGATGCAGCAATTACTGTAGCAATAATTAATTATAACTGAGTGACTTTTCACGTAAGCATCAATAACTAATACCGTGTGCTACTATGCAACCACGCGTATTACTGTACTTTTACTACCGGGTAGTTCAACAATTTTAACGGTAACACTTCCACCGTTATAAAAAGATAATTCTGTCATTTTCTAGCTACGACAATACTTTCGTTGTGGGGTCCACCAGTGATTGTGTCATCGTACGAATATTTCCTGTTAAAACGAATATTCCCCGACCAATCAAATATTATATAACCACTTGCTTACTTTGCAAAATGTGTAAATATTACCCACAACTATAACATTATATTATATCCACACCATAATATTCAAAAATATATTTTGAGAGAAATTAATAAAAGTTGGGGTCTTACAACCTCCCCTTCTTATGAAATTTCATCCTTGAAATTAGGATACGTACATGGTATATCAGAGAGGTGAGGATATTTTGACTTCATCTTAGATTCTAACTCTCAGGTCATTTCTTCCATATCGTGGTTTCTCCACAAAGCATTGACTTGGGGTATAACCTTGGAGCGTAGAATATGATCCTTCTTATCCAAGATTTTAACAGGTAATTCTTCATACGTTAAATCTTCCTTTATCTCGTCTAGTTTTAATTCAATAATGGGGTTCGGGTCTTTCACATATTTACGTAAAATAGATATGTGAAAAACGTTATGAACACGAGACATACTTGGCGGTAATTAAGGCGAGTCTATAGGCCACAGTTCCTACTCGTTTGAGGATTATAAATGGGCCAATGAATCGAGGATTGAGCTTTCCTCTCTTTTCAAATCTCGTAACTCCTGTCATGGAGCAACACGTAACAACACATGATCTCCAATATTGAATTCCACGTCTTTTGATGAAGATCAGCATAACTCTTTTATCGATCTTGTGAGGTTTTTATACGTTGTCGGATCGTTTGAATCTTTTCCATAGTCATACGTACCAACTCTGGTCCCAACAACGTTGCTTCACCCACCTCATCCCAGCATACTAGAGAACGACACTTTCTTCCATACAACGCCTCAAATGGAGCCATGCTAATACTTGCTTGATAACTATTATTGTAGGAAAACTCCACCAATGGTAAGAACTTGTCCCAACTTCCCTTAAAGTCAAGGACACAGAGTCTTAATAAATCTTCAAGAGTTTGAATAGTCCTTTCCGACTGCCCATCCGTTTGAGGATGATATGCCAAACTAAATCGTAAATCCGTGCCCATAGCTTTTTGCAAACTAGCCCAAAATCTTGAAGTGAATCTTGGGTCTCGATCAGAAAGTATGGATACTAGCATACCATGCAATCTTACGATCTCGTTTATGTACATACTAGTAAGACGTTCAAGTGCAAAAGTTTCTCGTATCGGTAAGAAATGAGCAGACTTGGTTAATCTATCAACAATGACCCAAATCGTATCTATGCCTTGAAAAACCTTGGGAAGACCCGTAACGAAATCCATGGTAATGTGCTCCCACTTCCATTCTAGAATTTCAAATAGTTGCAATGGACCTTTTGGCACTTGATGCTCCGCCTTGACTCGTTGTCAGAACAGGTGCTGAAATGAGTCTTCTTTTGAGTTCTTGAAAACTCTTCTCACATTCCTCGTTCTAACCGAATTTTGTATCTTTCTGAGTCAGCTGAGTTAAGGGAGTAGCGATTCGAGAAAACCCTTCTACGAATCTCTGATAATAACCAGCTAAGCCGAGAAAGCTACGTACTTTGGTCACTAACTTAGGTTGCTCCCAGCTTTGAATTACTTCAATCTTTGTCAGGTCAACAGATATTCCATGATTTGATATCACGTGCCCAAGGAATGCAACTTCCTCAAGACAAAACTCGCATTTCTTCAACTTAGAATATAGCTTGTTTTCACGAAGCTTTTGGAGTATCAGCCTCAAGTGTTGCTCATGGTCTTCACGTGTTTTTAAGTATATGAGGATGTCATCAATAAAGACGACCACAAAGTGATCCAAATATTCCTCGAATACTTGGTTCATCATGTCCATGAAGGCAGCAGGAGCATTAGTCAATCCAAAAGACATGACTAGGAATTCATAATGCCCGTACCGAGTTCTGAAAGAAGTCTTTAGAATGTCATCATTTTTAATCTTCAACTGATGATATCCGGAATGAAGATCAATCTTTGAAAATAATTTGACTCCTTGCAACTGGTCAAACAGGTCATCAATGCAAGGCAACGGGTACCTATTTTTTAAGGTGACATGATTCAACTCTCGATAATTAATACAAAGTCGCATACTTCCATCTTTCTTCTTCACGGATAGAACATGAGCACCCCAAGGAGACGTACTAGGATGAATGAAACCGATGTCTAATAATTCCTGTAGTTGGGTTTTTAACTCCTGAAGTTCAATAGGAGCCATTCGATATGGGACTTTGGAAATGGGTTTTGTATCGGATTCAAGGTTGATACAAAATTCAATTTCACGCTCTGGGGGTAGGCCAGGAAGTTCCTCAAGGAATATGTCAAAAAATTTATTAACAATAGAAATATCATTCAAATCTGATGTATTTTTATTTAAATCCGTGACATGGGCTAAGAAAGCTTGACATCCGTTTTTCAATAAACGAATAACTTTATGAATTGATATGACAGTGATTGATTTTAGTGGTTTGGTTGCTTGAATTCGTATAATAGGTTGGTTAGCAATATGAAAGCTAACAACCTTACGAAAACAATCGATTTTAGTATGATGACTAGTTAACCAATCAATCCCTAAAATCACATCAAATGCAAGTATTTTCAAGGAAATAAGATCGACGGTGTAACGATCGCTACTGGATTTGAATCAAACAAGACTTATAAACCGTTGATGTAATGAAGGTTTCTCCCAATAGAGTTTCAACAGATAAGTCAAAGTCTAATTTCTCTGGAGTCAAATTTAAACGTTGAGTGCAAGTAGGAGAAATAAAGGAATGGGTAGAACCGGTATCAAATAAAGTATAAACTTTGCTAGAGTTTATGATTAGCTTACCCGTGATCACCTCGTTCGGATTCCTTGCCTTTTGGGAGGTTATGACAAACGCTCTCCCTTGAACTACCAGTTTTGTCTTGTCTAGGACACCCTTGGATGCCTCCATCCCAGCTGGACTTGACTTTGGTGCATGAAAAAATCGGGCTAGGTGACCTTCTTTTCCACAATTGTAACAAACTTTGGACTGCATCTTGCAATTTGGACTTATGTGTCCTTCCCCTCCACATTTGTAACATACGATCGGTGGTCGTTCTCCTTCCTTAACAACAGGTGCTGGTGCTGACGTCTTTCCATCATTATTAAATCTCCTCTTCTTAAAATATCTACTCTTATTGTTATGGCCATGATTACCACCGAAGTGATTACCATTTCTGGCATGTTGATTCCCTCCACGTTTGTTGTCACCATTTCGATGACTGCTACCACTGGTATTATCGACATACCTACCGCTCTTGGTTGGGTTGACTCATTATCGCGCTCCATAATCGAGCCCTATTCACAACATCTGAATACAAACACAGTTTATGAGAGATAAGGTATTGATGTATCTCGGGTTTCAAACCTCTTAGAAACATCCGCGTCATTCTCTCCTCATTATCAACCAAGTGGGACGTAAACCAAGATAACTCGACAAACTTAGCCGTCTTACACACACGGTCATATTGTTTTACTCAAGCTTGATGAACTCTACCTCCTTCATGTGACGAATACTTTCAAGAAAGTACTTGTCGTTGAAACGACTCTTGAACTTCTCCCAAGACATTTTGAGTGTGGCGGGTTGAGTCGCGCTTTACAGATTCCCACCAGTAATCTGCCTTTGCTCGTAACATGAAGGTAGAAAAGGGAACCTTTTGCTCCTCAGAGCATCCCAAGACATCAAATATATTGTTAATCTGCTTTATCCACGTCTCTGTCTTAAGTAGTTTTGGCTCTCCAAAAAACTCCAGTGGTCCCAGCTCCTTGAATCGCTTAGCGGTGACCATCCGAGAGTTATCGGTGTTTCCACCGCATTTTTTTGGATGAGGAGCCGCCTTACTTTGATGTTGCATGAATTGCATAAAACCTCTGAACATCCCATCGCTTCATCATTTGATCCTTGTTGTTTACCTGAGGATTATTGTCTTCCTGTTGCACATTATCCTGGGTATTAATCTGTGGTGACTCAATGGTCTCATGTGCTTCATTTCTTATCTCAACATTTTTGGATGCCATTTTCAAATATTTCCACAAAACAAGGGTTAATTATCATATCACATATTATCCCTATACTCTGATCGACCAATTAAATACCAAATAAACTTAAGTAGGTCATACTAGCGAAGGAATTCCCCGTCTCTCCCCTCCTAGTTCTTGTTTCACATCTCAGCCAGGGATCATATCCCTAAGCTTTGATATCAACTATGACGCCCCCAAAACAGGTATACATCACCCATCTTGAGTCGCCAAATACATGGTACATAATACAAGTACAAACTTAATTATACAAACGTCGTGTAATATACGACAAAACATAGCTGAGAGTTTAAACAAGAATATTGCCTTCTAGACAATATCCACTCTCAAATAGAGTCCTCATTACATTTATTATCACAATATTTTATAGAATAGTGAGGGCTACTATAACACCATCTCGGACCATCACTCCGTTCCCCGACTAGTCCCGGCTACGTTCTCATTTCCTGAAGAGAACAATGAAAGCAAAAGGGTGAGGTCAACTAGCCCAGTAAGAAATATTATGACTAAGATAATGCAGGATAAATTATCATTAGCCTTCAACAATGTTAAACTGATAAAATCCAATAGACATCAAGTTAAACTATAGCGGAATAAGCAATCCATTACAACAGTCAAGTAGAGCATGATATCTACTATCTTCTATGATTTAAAATGTTTTCATCAATTTTTATCACTGAGACTCAACTTAATAAATAAACCACATCATCGAGTCATCCCTGCACTATAGGCCAAGGATATTCATTAAATCATCAATGGTCATGACTATACCGAATAATCCCTGGTCATAATCATACCAAAAACTGTCCATCAATGCACTACAGGCCACTGAGGAATTTCACCACATTATTTTTAACATTACAGGTCATGATTATACCGAATGATCCCTGATCATAATCATACCAAGTCCATCTACGCACGTAAGCCAAAGATGACTTTCATCACAATATAAGAATGAGGATGATGACAATGCCATAATAATTTAATAAAACAAGTTCAAGGATAAATTTTAAAGATTTAAAATTTTAGTTTATCTAGAAATCAATAACGTCCAAATTGTCAGCATGATACTTCTTTGTGGAGTAAAATTCAAGAATGCTCAGAAGAATATTTCCATGAAAAGATACTGGATGAAGCACAAATATCCAGGATATTCTACTAATTTCATTGAGTATAGAAGCCAAAACTTTAACCAACTGAGTATAATAGAATATATGAAACTTTAAATTGATTTTTTCCCGCCATGCGGTAATCCACGTAGACAGATTATTTCCACAATTTAATAAGGAATGAATACGAAGGATCATTTACCATGCATGCGGTAATCCACATAGATAGGTTATTCCAATAGAATAATAAAGAATGGAACCAGGTCATGCGTAATCCGCACATACATGATGTTCCAACAGAATAATAAAGAATAGAACCGGTCATGCGCGATCCGCGCACAGACAGGATGTTCAAACAAAAAAAAAAAAGAATGAACCAGGGTTTGCGTAATCCGCATGCATGTGATGTTCCAACAGAATAATAAACAATGGAATAACAACGAGAATTCACCGGGCATGCGATAGATCACTTACGAGATAGGTTATTCCAATGTAATAATAAAGAATGGAATAATGTAAGAATTTCACCATGTATGCGGTACTTCGCATAGACAGGTTATTCCAACATAATAATAAAGAATGGAATAACAACTCTTATGAGTATTGAAAGAAAATAACTCTCTTCATGAATACGAAAGAATAATACCCCTTACATTAGAAGAAACTAGATATTGGAATAGTGAGGTAGCAGACTTCTCTTCTTCTTTCTCTCTATAATTTCTCTCTATAATAATTTCTCTAAAGCTTTAGTGAATTGGTGTGAAATGAAGGAAGAATGAGCTTCTATTTATAGGAAAATATAGTTTCGATAATTGCACGTTTTGGGGCTCAGAATATTACAGTACAATACCTTCAACTTTTCTTTCATTTTTAATTTTGTCCTGCAAGTATTATCAAACTTGCACCACCTCCCCTAATAGTAAATAATGTAAATCAATAGTTCAATCATGTGAATCAATAGTTATAATCATGTGAAAATACGAATTACAGTATAGTACCTCCATCTATACCTCCATTTTAACTTAGTCATGCAAGTATTATCAATCTTGCACTAACTTAGGTTGCTCCCAGCTTCGAATTACTTCAATCTTTGTCAAGTCAACAGATATTCCATGATTTGATGTCACGTGCCCAAGGAATCCAACTTCCTCAAGCCAAAACTCGCATTTCTTCAACTTGGAATATAGCTTGTTTTCACGAAGCTTTTGGAGTATCAGCCTCAAGTGTTGCTCATGGTCTTCACGTGTTTTTAAGTATATGAGGATGTCATCAATAAAGACGACCACAAAGTGATCCAAATATTCCTCGAATACTTGGTTCATCATGTCCATGAAGGTAGCAGGAGCATTAGTCAATCCAAAAGACATGACTAGGAATTCATAATGCCCGTACCGAGTTCTGAAAGAAGTCTTTAGAATGTCATCATTTTTAATCTTCAACTGATGATATCCGGAATGAAGATCAATCTTTGAAAATAATTTGACTCCTTGCAACTGGTCAAACAGGTCATCAATGCAAGGCAACGGGTACCTATTTTTTAAGGTGACATGATTCAACTCTCGATAATTAATACAAAGTCGCATACTTCCATCTTTCTTCTTCACGGATAGAACATGAGCACCCCAAGGAGACGTACTAGGATGAATGAAACCGATGTCTAATAATTCCTGTAGTTGGGTTTTAACTCCTGAAGTTCAATAGGAGCCATTCGATATGGGACTTTGGAAATGGGTTTTGTATCGGATTCAAGGTTGATACAAAATTCAATTTCACGCTCTGGGGGTAGGCCAGGAAGTTCCTCAAGGAATATGTCAAAAAATTTATTAACAATAGAAATATCATTCAAATCTGATGTATTTTTATTTAAATCCGTGACATGGGCTAAGAAAGCTTGACATCCGTTTTTCAATAAACGAATAACTTTATGAATTGATATGACAGTGATTGATTTTAGTGGTTTGGTTGCTTGAATTCGTATAATAGGTTGGTTAGCAATATGAAAGCTAACAACCTTACGAAAACAATCGATTTTAGTATGATGACTAGTTAACCAATCAATCCCTAAAATCACATCAAATGCAAGTATTTTCAAGGAAATAAGATCGACAGGTAACGTACGGTTACCGATTTGAATCAAACAAGACTTATAAACCGTTGATGTAATGAAGGTTTCTCCCAATAGAGTTTCAACAGATAAGTCAAAGTCTAATTTCTCTGGAGTCAAATTTAAACGTTGAGTGCAAGTAGGAGAAATAAAGGAATGGGTAGAACCGGTATCAAATAAAGTATAAACTTTGCTAGAGTTTATGATTAGCTTACCCGTGATCACCTCGTTCGGATTCCTTGCCTTTTGGGAGGTTATGACAAACGCTCTCCCTTGAACTACCAGTTTTGTCTTGTCTAGGACACCCTTGGATGCCTCCATCCCAGCTGGACTTGACTTTGGTGCATGAAAAAATCGGGCTAGGTGACCTTCTTTTCCACAATTGTAACATACTTTGGACTGCATCTTGCAATTTGGACTTATGTGTCCTTCCCCTCCACATTTGTAACATACGATCGGTGGTCGTTCTCCTTCCTTAACAACAGGTGCTGGTGCTGACGTCTTTCCATCATTATTAAATCTCCTCTTCTTAAAATATCTACTCTTATTGTTATGGCCATGATTACCACCGAAGTGATTACCATTTCTGGCATGTTGATTCCCTCCACGTTTGTTGTCACCATTTCGATGACTGCTACCACTGGTATTATCGACATACCGGCTGCTCTCTCTTGGTTGGGTTGACTCATTATCGCGCTCCAATAACTGAGCCCTATTCACAACATCTGAATACAAACACAGTTTATGAGAGATAAGGTATTGATGTATCTCGGGTTTCAAACCTCTTAGAAACATCCGCGTCATTCTCTCCTCATTATCAACCAAGTGGGACGAAACCAGAGATAACTCGACAAACTTAGCTTCGTACTACACCACGGTCATATTGTTTTACTCAAGCTTGATGAACTCTACCTCCTTCATGTGACGAATACTTTCAAGAAAGTACTTGTCGTTGAACAGCTCTTGGAACTTCTCCCAAGACATTTTGAGTGTGGCAGGTTGAGTACGCTTTACAGATTCCCACCAGTAATCTGCCTTTGCTCGTAACATGAAGGTAGAAAAGGGAACCTTTTGCTCCTCAGAGCATCCCAAGACATCAAATATATTGTTAATCTGCTTTATCCACGTCTCTGTCTTAAGTAGTTTTGGCTCTCCAAAAAACTCCAGTGGTCCCAGCTCCTTGAACTGCTTAGCGGTGACCATCCGAGAGTTATCAGTGTTTCCACCTGCATTTTGGACAGGAGCCGCCTTCGCCTGATGTTGCATGAATTGCATAAAACCTCTGAACATCCCATCGTTCATCATTTGATCCTTGTTGTTTACCTGAGGATTATTGTCTTCCTGTTGCACATTATCCTGGGTATTAATCTGTGGTGACTCAACGGTCTCATGTGCTTCATTTCTTATCTCAACATTTTTGGATGCCATTTTCAAATATTTCCACAAAACAAGGGTTAATTATCATATCACATATTATCCCTATACTCTGATCGACCAATTAAATACCAAATAAACTTAAGTAGGTCATACTAGCGAAGGAATTCCCCGTCACTCCCCTCCTAGTTCTTGTTTCACATCTCAGCCAGGGATCATATCCCTAAGCTTTGATATCAACTATGACGCCCCCAAAACAGGTATACATCACCCATCTTGAGTCGCCAAATACATGGTACATAATACAAGTACAAACTTAATTATACAAACGTCGTGTAATATACGACAAAACATAGCTGAGAGTTTAAACAAGAATATTGCCTTCTAGACAATATCCACTCTCAAATAGAGTCCTCATTACATTTATTATCACAATATTTTATAGAATAGTGAGGGCTACTATAACACCATCTCGGACCATCACTCCGCTCCCGACTAGTCCCGCCACGTTCTCATTTCTGAAGAGAACAATGAAAGCAAAAGGGTGAGGTCAACTAGCCCAGTAAAAAATATTATGACTAAGATAATGCAGGATAAATTATCATTAGCCTTCAACAATGTTAAACTGATAAAATCCAATAGACATCAAGTTAAACTATAGCGGAATAAGCAATCCATTAGAACAGTCAAGTAGAGCATGATATCTACTATCTTCTATGATTTAAAATGTTTTCATCAATTTTTATCACTGAGACTCAACTTAATAAATAAACCACATCATCGAGTCATCCCTGCACTATAGGCCAAGGATATTCATTAAATCATCAATGGTCATGACTATACCGAATAATCCCTGGTCATAATCATACCAAAAACTGTCCATCAATGCACTACAGGCCACTGAGGAATTTCACCACATCATTTTTAACATTACAGGTCATGATTGTACCGAATGATCCCTGATCATAATCATACCAAGTCCATCTACGCACGTAAGCCAAAGATGACTTTCATCACAATATAAGAATGAGGATGATGACAATGCCATAATAATTCAATAAAACAAGTTCAAGGATAAATTTTAAAGATTTAAAATTTTAGTTTATCTAGAAATCAATAACGTCCAAATTGTCAGCATGATACTTCTTTGTGGAGTAAAATTCAAGAATGCTCAGAAGAATATTTCCATGAAAAGATACTGGATGAAGCACAAATATCCAGGATATTCTACTAATTTCATTGAGTATAGAAGCCAAAACTTTAACCAACTGAGTATAATAGAATATATGAAACTTCAAATGGATTTTTTCCCGCCATGCGGTAATCCACGTAGACAGATTATTTCCACAATTTAATAAGGAATGAATACGAAGGATCATTCACCATGCATGCGGTAATCCACATAGATAGGTTATTCCAATAGAATAATAAAGAATGGAACCAGGTCATGCGTAATCCGCACATACATGATGTTCCAACAGAATAATAAAGAATAGAACCAGGTCATGCGTAATCCGCACAGACAGGATGTTCAAACAGAATAATAAAGAATTGAACCAGGTTATGCGTAATCCGCATGCATGTGATGTTCCAACGTAATAATAAAGAATGGAATAACAACGAAATTCACTAGGCATGCGATGGACCGCATGATAGGTTATTCCAATGTAATAATAAAGAATGGAATAACAGAAGAATTTCACCATGTATGCGGTACTTCGCATAGACATGTTATTCCAACATAATAATAAAGAATGGAATAAGAACTCTTACGAGTATTGAAAGAAAATAACTCTCTTCATGAATACGAAAGAATAATACCCCTTACCTTAGAAGAAACTAGATATTGGAATAGTGAGGTAGCAGACTTCTCTTCTTCTTTCTCTCTATAATTTCTCTCCATAATAATTGCTCTAAAGCTTTAGTGAATTGGTGTGAAATGAAGGAAGAATGAGCTTCTATTTATAGGAAAATATAGTTTCGATAATTGCACGTTTTGGGGCTCAGAATATTACAGTACAATACCTTCAACTTTTCTTTCATTTTTAATTTAGTCCTGCAAGTATTATCAAACTTGCACCACCTCCCCTAATAATAAATAATGTGAATCAGTAGTTCAATCATGTGATTCAATAGTTATAATCATGTGAAAATACGAATAACAGTATAGTACCTCCATCTATACATCCATTTTTAACTTAGTCATGCAAGTATTATCAATCTTGCACCAACTCCCCTAATAGTACAAGAATGTGAATCAATAGTACACACATGTGAAAAATTGTTATAATCATGTGAATTAATAGCAATTAATTACTCATTTATCTGATTAATTACCTTACTGGTCAGTAAAACTTCTAGACATCAATTAATATCAGAATAAATGTCAATTTCCACTAACACTAATAATTCCAACACAATGGAACTATCAATTTCATCTTTAATCAACACAAACTTATTCATCATTAATATTATAACTCACAATATTTAACAACCAGGTCGTTCCCATGAAAGAGGGGGCTTTCCGATAAGGATTTTTCGTTATTAACGCGCAATTAGATGACCAAACCTCTCCTTGACAGAACTTCTAGACATTGTAAATATTGTAATTTAATAATATAAATAACCTTGTCGTCTCAATTATTGATTTAATAATATAACATATTATGCAGATGATATTGTGACAATAATCGAATCAATAATATGAGAGATATGATGCAGCAATTACTGTAGCAATAATTGAGTATAACTGAGTGACTTCTCATGTAAACATCAATAACCAATACCGTGTGCTACTATGCAACCACGCATATTATCTTACTTTTTACTACTACTAGGGTAGTTCAACGGTTTTAATTCGGTAACACTTATAGTTATTTTTATAAAAGATAATTACGTCGTTTTCTAACTACGACAATACTTCCGTTGTGGGGTCCACCAATGATTGTGTCATCGTACGACTATTACTTGTTAAAACGAATATTCCCCGACCAATCAAATATTATATAACCACTTGCTTACTTTTCAAAATGTGTTAATATTACCCACAACTATAACATTATATTATATCCACACCATAATATTCAAAAATATATTTCGAGAGAAATTAATCTATATTCATAAAAGTTGGGGTCTTAAAACTATTGCTTCGTTGTAGAAGTGTCACTCAAAGAAAACATTTAATCCTTTCAGCTAATGTTTATTGTTTGTTATTAGTTGTTGGGCACTCAAATGCTCATTCTTTCTTAATTTAAATGTTTTCAGTTAAGTATGATCAACTAGAGGGCTCTGCCAGGAACAAAGGGAAAAGAAAGCTGTCAGAATAAGTTGTGTTATCTTATGTAATAGCTAGACTTAAATAAGATGATGATATTTATTATATATCATGTAATGAAATGTTTTAAGGTCGCGTACCTGGGATTTAGACAACCCTGATATGTAAATTAAGTTTGACAGTTATGACAATATTATTATTATTCCGCTCAAAGAAATGGTATCGCGAAGCACTGAATTCGAGTTTCAAGTACCTGAATTTGGGGGCGTCACAGGTTGGTTTTGACGCCCCCAAATCCAGGTATCTTCCAACCCAACAGATGGTGCTACACGGTACTCATAACTGTACATTCATTCTATTGAAACGACATCAAAATGTGTGTATCAACGACATTCTTATTACATTAATAATATTACATCTCGTTCCCAGGTTTTAAAACCATTACATTCTTTGTTCATCATATTATAATATATACAACTTACTAGTTTATTGCAAGGTAAACTAATCGTTCATCTTCGTCTTGCCTTTATTCTTGTCAGATTCCTCGATTCGTTCGGTCCTAGCTATATTCATATGGTTCAAGCAAGAGTGAGCATAACAAGCTCAGCAAGTACAACAATTTCTTTTAAACAACATGCTTGAAACATAGGAATTGTATATCTTCAGTAACTGAACAATAGTTACGAAGTACTACTGATAATTCAAAATAGCACTTCTTTTCCTTCAAAACATTTTACAATGATAATATTCAGTAAAACAACAATTTTGGCTCAAGACCATGAGCAGTGCATAATTTCTTTGAAAAGGACAACCCGAAACTAAGTTCGTAAGTCCGGTATATCTTACGAGCACTTCTGGGTGATCAGCCCATAGTACTCTATGTTGATTAACACTACATCCTATTAAATATATGTACGTTTAAGTTTTGGCAACCTCGTCCGCCCATCGAATAATCGATGAAAAAATACATTTGTTTATTCATACTCAGGCTTTCCTTGAATCCGTACCAAACAATTGGCGTAGGATAGCGTTAGCAATCTATATTGAAAGACTTGTAAATAAATCAATCAACTCTTCAAGATTAGTGTAGCCGAGATAAAACTGGCATCGACCCTTTAGTAAAACACATCATGCATCTCATAACATGAATCACAGAAAACTTGGCTAACACGAAGGTTAGACAAGCGTTTTAAGAAAACTTGCCTTCAGCGTCTGCTACAGTATAAATAACTTTTCCTTTCAGTCTTTACGGTCTCTACAATATATAACCACATAACATACCACATTAGGTCATGAATGAACATACATGGTTCCTAATGACTCTTACCCTTCATCTCAATCTAATCATATATTAGATTTGTTACTATTGGTTCCGGCTTGCCATTATATTTTACATTATTCTTACCAACTTCTTTCTCTTCTATGTCTTACGTGGATTTACTTCATTAATAGAACTCGTTTCGAGTTAATCATCCTTCCTCATGGCTTACTAACATCCTTACATTATTAATCGAAACTCGATCGTCATTTTGTGAAGTACACTTTATTGCATACCGTTTACGTTAACAACTTTTAGTTGTAACTCTTAACGTTATAGGCCTTATCATTATTGAATACGGTTCACGTTCATTATACTTTCCGTTTATCATTTAACTACGCATTAAACAACATTAAATTCCTAAAGTCATCACTATAACAGTGATTTAGGAAAGGTCTTATCATGTTCATTAAGTAATTATATAACCCATACTGGT
This sequence comes from Panax ginseng, assembly GCA_020205605.1. NCBI lineage: Eukaryota > Viridiplantae > Streptophyta > Magnoliopsida > Apiales > Araliaceae > Panax > Panax ginseng. The sequence continues at coordinate 62,716,429 of CM035135.1, forward strand.
ATTTCAAACCATTGGATTCATAATCAACTTGGTCAACAAATTTCTACAGTCGGCTTAGCACATTACGTTGTTCTCATTATGTTCATCTTAAATTGATTATTAACCTTTAATCATCATACATTAAGTGTCTAACAATGCTTTAACAATGTTATATTTACACCTTATCTCATTACTAATGAGTTATCTTTCCTTCTATACTTGTAAACATACTTGTTTGTCGAAACCCTAGGACTGCGCCGCGGTGCCACACTTAGCTCTTCATCTCGCGCCGCGGCGCGAGTTAGCAGTAGGCAATGACATTGTGCCCGATGCTGCAGCGCCATCATTTGGCCTTGGGTTGGTGTAGCGCCCCCACATCCGGGTATCTTCCAACCCGACAGATGGTGCTATACTGTACTAACATTTATACATTCATTCAATTGAAAAACCTCAAAAGAACGAACATCTCTTCTATATTATCAAAATAATATTTACATTGTCCCAAGTTCTAAACCCATTACAAAGGTTCTTTGTCATAATATCAATAACATTACAACATTAACCTGTACTATTACATAGACAGCTTAGCGATCTGCCTTAGCTTTTCCTTTATCTTTATTCGATCCTTCGGGACGTTCAGTCTTAGCTGTATTCATATGGTTCAAGCAAGAGTGAGCATAACTAGCTCAACAAGTATGACAATTTCAATAAACATGCTTGACACACAAGAATCGTATATCTTCAATAACTGAACAATAATTATGAAGTACTATTGATAATTCAAAATAACACTCCATCTTTCTTTTAAAATGTTTTACAATAACAACAATATTGAGTAAAACATTCACTCCGGTCAGAGACCTTGAGTATTTCATTCTTCTTTGAAAAGGACAACCCGGAACTAAGTCTGTAAGCTCGATATTACTTACGAACACTTCTAGGTGATCAGTCTATTGTACTCTATGTTGATCAACACTACATTCATTAAACGTATGTACGTTTAATTGGTGTCAACCTCGCGTGCCTGTTGTTTAACGACAAAAAAATATTTGTTTAACATTTCAGTCTTCTTTTGAGAACCATATCAAGTAGTTGACAAAAGATAATAACATCTGATGACAGATGAATAGATTATCAATAATCCACTCAATATATCAAGTCTAGCCAAAAGGATTGGCTTTAACTTCATCATACATTAGTTCATGCGTAAGAATACACGAACTTCAAAACTTGTTCAAGTTGAACTGAGACAAGAGTTAGAATACTTGCCTTTAGAGTCTGCTACGGTGTAATTACTTTATGTTCAAGTCTTTCAAGTCTCTACAATACATGATCACATAATGCCTCACATTAGATCATATATAACCAAGTATGTATATGACTATGACTATATCTTACCCTTCATCTCAATCTAATTGTGTATTAGATTCAATTAATATCTGTTCTGGCTTATCATTATCCTTGCATTTATATTTGACTAGGTTATCACAACCTTTATACAACATCCTTAAGGTTTAACAAAGTTTAAACAATGTTACTTTACGCCCCTTAGGTTGTATTTACTTTTAAATCAATTAACATTCTTTTCTTTGTAATTAAAAACATTCATCATTATCCTTGTTACGAGGTCATTTTGTGTTGTACCTGACTTTATCTCTTACATCTCATGCTGCATGCCTGTGAGTTAACAATGGCATTGTCCTAGACTTGGCGCTACGGCGCGAGTCCTTACTTAGTGGGCCGCGCTGCGGCGCCACTCTATAGTAGGTCTTGTATTGTGCATGGCGCTGCGACGCCACCAATTGTACTAGAGTTCGCCTCATGCATGCGAGTTTCAAAGTGTGCTCGGACACACATTATGGTCTTCTTGGCGCCACTCAAATAACCTAGGGTTGGCAATGGCCACCAACTCTCATGCACCGAAAAAAAATTTTCAGACTTTAAATTTTATGAACTTTCCGGACGCATAACTTCTTTGTTATAAGTTCGAATTGGCTCGTTCAAATGCCTACAGTTCACAAATTATGTAATCTACGTGTTTATGTAAGAATTTTATCTATATGACTTCGGTTACTAAAAATTCACCTATTGGTTCATTTTTAACGTAAACGATAAACGTTCGTGAACGTTCAACGCTCGTTTCTTCGTTCTAAGTCAGAATTCGATCATTTTCGAGTCCACAACTCTAGAATGACAAACATGACTTGTCTCCATTGGAAAATAACATTTCCGAGTTCAAACTCAAAATTTAACTTCTAATCCGGGAATTTCACGAATTCGACAATTATCGTCCAATCGTGCAATTTCTGGCAAATCTTCATTACTTATGATTTGATCATTAATTCAAATGCATTCAATTCATTCTATGAACATCTCAACATACTTAATACAACAACTTATTTTCATTGTTGGATTTTGACTTAACCTTCCATAAGCTTATAACTTATTCAATTATAAACTACTTATAGCTTCTTTGTTCATAACTTATGAAAGTTAAAGTCTTTTAATCATCAGGCATATATGTTCTCACATATAGTTTCTTTCATGTATATATGATACATATACATACAAACCCTTAACTTTTCATACTAACATTCAAGGTTAACTTATAACAAGTTCATAACTTTTATAAGTTCAAATGACTTATTACCAACTTATGTGGCTTAAGTTCATTGCTTACACATTCTTCTTACTTCTTAACATTCATGTCCCTTAATCCAACTTTTCTTATCAACCTATCATGAATAGAGATAGAAGATAATTAGAGAAGGAGTCTTACATTTGAAGTCCTTGTAAAGTAGCTTCTTCTTCTTCTTCTTCTAAATGAAAGTGACTTTTTTGTAACTTAAGCTCTCTAACAATTAAGCACTTAATATAAGTTGGATTGTTTGAACAAGTAACAAATGGCTTGTAAGCCTTCTCTATTTATAGAATTTCCAAGGTTTGGGTAGTTTAATCAATAAACCAATCCCATCTCCTTAAGCCACCTCCTTACTATTCATTAATTGGCTAGCACAAAACCTATCCTTTGCTTGGCCATTACTTCTTTTACTTGGTCATTACATTAAGTTAATCACCATATTATCTTGGTCATTACTTCTAACACTTGGTCACCACTCATATAACTTGGTTACCACACACTAACCATATCAATATGGTTTGCCCCATGGGTCAATCAACCCATGGATTCTAGCTTGGCTTAATTAACTTAACCTTTGGGCTTGCTTTAACAAACACTCACTTGCTTATTTATTAACATTGGGCCTTACCATTTAATTTACTTGGGCTTGTACCAATTGTTAACCAATCTTACAAGTCCATTAACATTGCTTAATACAAATATATATTGTCTATGTATTATTCTCGTATTATAATTCGTTTACAAATTCATTATATACGATATTCCATCCTTCATACAAACTTGTATACTACTTCGTATTATACTCATTTTCATTATCTTGTATAATACCTAAGTATTATACAATTATAACTTACTTACTAATATTTCGCTTTCCTTAATAATCTCAAATTAAGTCCGCAAGCGAAATATTACATTTTTCATAACTAGATTATTATTACATAATCTGTCTTACCTTAATATTCTATCATTATGTATTTCTCGGAATTTCAAAAATAATTCCTGAGCAAATACCGATGAATAGTGTTTTTCAAAAATTTCTCGGAAAACTTTTATTTTGGTCTTAGAAATTCAAACACTTTAATTCCTTCACGTAGCTGAAATACTACGACATTCCAACATCAATAGGTTATAGAATGACAACCATCTTGATATTACATAGAATATGATTTTATTATTATTTAATTTAATAAAATCATTTTACAATAAAATCCGAATTTCTCGATCGTTACATCCTTCCCCCCTTATAAAGATTTTGTCCCCAGAATCTCGTCTTACTTTAATTAAATAGATGAGGAAAAATTTTCTTCATCTTTTCTTCTAATTCCCACGTTGCTTCTTCGGCATCGTGGTTTTTCCATAATACCTTTACTTATGGTATTACTTTGTTCCGCAGAACTTGCTCTTTCCTATCAATGATTTGAATCGGCGATTCTTCATAGGTTAAGTCCTTCTCGATATGAATCGGCTCATATTCAATTACGTGCTTATAATCTGGTTTATAAGGACGTAATACAGATACATGAAACACATTATGTATTCTTTCTAGGTCTGGAGGTAATGCTATCATATAAGCTACCTCTCCCACCCTTTTTAATACCTCAAAAGGTCCTATAAACCTTGGACTTAACTTTCCTTTCTTTCCAAAAGCGTATCTTTCCTTTCCAGGGAGATACCTTTAAAAAAACATACGAGCCTACTTCAAACTCTCGATTTAATCTATACGAGTCCGCATATTTCTTCTGTCTGTCCTGAGCTGTCACAAGACGCATCCGAATTAACTTTATTACATCCACTGTCTACTGCACCAATTCTGGCCCTAGCATCCGGCGTTCTCTCACTTCATCCCAATCTAATGGTGTTTTACACCTTCTTCCGTACAAAGCTTCATAAGGCGGCATGCCTATGCTTGCATGATAACTGTTGTTATATGAAAACTCTACAAGTGGTAGGTGATCATCCCAACTACCCTTGAAATCCATGACGCAAGACCTCAACATGTCTTCTAACGTCTGAATTGCCCTCTCGCTCTGCCCATTAATTTATGGATGATAAGTTGTGCTTAACTTTAACTGTGTTCCCAAATGTTCTTGCAAACTTCTCCAAAAATTCGACGTGAATCGTGGATCACGATATGACACAATCGATACTGGTACTCCGTGTCTGGAAATAATTTCCTTAACATAAAGTTTAGCTAACTGGTCTAAGTTATACTTGACACTAATTGGTAAGAAGTGAGCCAATTTCGTCAATCGGTCTACTATTACCCAAATTGAATCGTACCCTTTTGTCGTTGTCGGAAGTCCCACCACGAAGTCCATCGTGATATGCTCCCACTTCCATTCTAGAATCTCCAATGACTGTAACAAGCCACTCGGTCTTTGATGTTCAGCTTTAACTTTTTGACAAGTTAAGCATCTACTCACGTACTCAGCTATTTCTCTCTTCATGTTTGGCCACCAAAAACTCTGTCGAAGGTCTTGATACATCTTAGTGCTACCAGGATGTATCGAGTACCTTGAAGTATGAGCTTCTTATAACACTTGCTCCTTTAATTCCGTCTCATTTGGAATCCGAATTCTTCCTTCAAATCTTAATAATCCCTCATTATCAAGACTATACTTAGTATCTTATTTATCAGATACCCGCTTCTTCATTTGGTTACACTCATCAGTCTTGAGTTGTACCTCATTGACTCTCTCTACGATGGTAGATTACATCTCCATCGTAGAAAGTATATACCTCGAATCACTTGGCATCTTTACTTCTATTTCCATCCTAGCCATCTCTGTTATTAACTCATCTTAAGTCATTAACATAGAAAACTTTTCCCGACCCTTCCTACTTAAGGCGTTGGCAACTACATTGGCTTTCCCAGGATGATACAGGATTTCACAATCGTAATCCTTTATCAACTCTAGCCATCTTCTCAGTCTCATATTCAACTCCTTCTGAGTGAAGATATACTTTAGACTCTTATGGTCCGTATATATCTCACATTTCTCCCCATAAAGATAATGTCTCCATATCTTTAGGGCAAATACTCTTCTATGGCCGCCTCGGAGATCATGAGTAGGATAAACTTTCTCATAATCCTTCAACTGCAGTGATGCATATGTAATGACTTTGCCATGCTGCATGAGCACGCAACCAAGTCCACTATGCGAAGCATCACTATAAACTACAAAATTTCATATGTCATCGGGTAATGACAAGACAGGCGCTTCACTTAATCTTTTCTTCAGTTCTTGAAAACTGTCTTCACATTTATCCATCCATACGTATTTCACCATCTTCCTTGTCAAGTTAGTCAACGGGGTAGCTATCTTCAAAAAGTCTTGGATAAATCTTCGATAGTATCCCGCTAACCCTAGGAAACTCAGCACCTCAGTCGGTGTTTTTGGTTGTTCCCAGCTCATCACTGCTTCTACCTTTGATGGATCCACTGAAATCCCTTCTTGGTCAATGACATGACCTAAAAATTGTACCTTCTCTAGCCAAAATTCACACTTAGTGAATTTCGCATATAACTTCTCCTTTCTTAGTCTCTCCAACACTAATTTTAAGTGTTCAGCATGATCTTTTGGCGTCTTAGAATAGACTAGAATATCATCGATAAACACTTTGACGAACTTGTCCAAATATGGTTTGAACACTCGGTTCATCATGTCCATAAATGCAGCTGGTGCATTTGTCAACCCAAATGACATTACCAGAAACTCGTAATGACCATAACGAGTCCTAAATGTCATCTTTGGTATGTCCTCCTTTCTAACCTTCAGTTGGTGATACCCCGTCCTCAAATCTATTTTAGAAAAATACTTTGCCCCTTTTAAATGATCAAAAAGATCATCGATCCTGGGCAATGGGTATTTATTCTTTATCGTTAACTTTCTCAACTCTCGATAGTCGATACAAAGCCTTAACGATCCGTCTTTCTTCTTGACAAACAATACCGGTGCACCCCACGGAAACACTTGGTTGAATGTACTTCCTATCCAATAGTTCCTGTAACTGAACCATTAGCTCCTTCATTTCCACAGGTGCCATACGATACGGTGCCCTTGAGACTGGTGCTGCTCCTGGCACAATGTCTATTACAAATTTGATCTCCCGATCCAGTGGTAACCCCGGTAATTCACTTGGAAACACATCCATGAATTCGTTTGCTATGGGTATTTGTTCCATGGTTTCTCCCACTCGTTGGGTGTCAACAACATGGCACAAGTAACCCACACATCCTTTCCTTAAAAGTTTTCTAGTTTGTGTCATCGTAAGACAACACAAACGTCCTGGCAATTTATTACCGTAAAATACTACAGGAGGTTGTTTCAACGTCCTAATGCTCACACATTTCTTTTGGAAATCTATAATTTCTCCATAGTTAATCAACCAATCCATTCCGAGAATTACATCAAATTCTCCCAACTTTATCGGTATTAAATCCACTGATAATTTACAACCCCGTATATCTACACAACAATTCCTATGAATATCTTCAACAGGAACTATTTCTTCGTTTGCTACCTTAATATTCAAAGGTATAAGCAACTTTTTGGAAAGTAATTCTAATCGTCTAGCAAAATCACATGCTATAAACGAACAAGTAGCACCCGAATCAAATAGCACGTAAACATTTAAGTTATTGATCGGGATAATACCTGCAACTACATCCCCTGATGCAACCGCATCTTGGACCGTCATATTAAAGGTGTGGGCCATTGATCTACCCGGCTGAGCTAGACCACTAATAGCTAACTTACCGCTATTAGTGCCCTTATTTCCATCTGTCCCCTTCTTTGGACAGTTCTTTGCTATGTGGTCAGTTGATCCACATACGAAACATCCATGGTTTTTCTTTGGATTGGGACAGTTAGGCAAAATATGCCCGTCCTGTCCACAGTTATAACATACTGCCTTTCCTTTGAGACAGACTCCTGAATGAGTCTTTCCACAGGTTTTACAGGCCTACATCTTCCTTTTAGGATCCCCTTGCTTTACTCCAGTATTCCCAGAGTTAAAACCCTTCCTCTTTTGACCGTCGCCACTACCACTGGCTCCTTCGGTTTTGATTCACCCATCAACTTTTCCCTTGTTTTTTCTTATCCTTGTGGTACTAGCTGAGAGCCTCATTCCCACCTTCGGCAATTATTGCCTTCTCTAGTATGGTTCCAAAGGAAATGTTTTGGAACACAGAAATTCGGCTATAGAGCCAGGGTTTCAAGCCCTGCTCGAATAGTCTAGCCTTTCTTACTTCAGTGTCCACTTGATGTGGAGCAAATCTTGCCAGTTCATTAAACTTGGCAAAATACTGGGGAACCGTCATATCCCCTTGTTTCAAATCAAGAAACCTCATTTCCATCCTCCCCTACATACTCGTGGGAAATTAGTTCTTGAAGAAAATCTCCTTGAACCTCACCCACGTTAAATTTTCTATTTCGGCCCTAGCCTGGTTTGCCTCCCACCAGAAATTGGCCTCCCCTTTCATCATATAGGTTGTGAAAGCAACCTTCTGACCTTCTTCAACATTTGTTATAACAAATGCTTTCTCGATTTCTTTCACCCAAGTCTGGGCTTCTATTGGGTCCGTAGTTCCTTTGAACTTCGACGGACCGACACTTTTGAAATCCTTAAAAGTAGTAGCTCGTACTACCCCAGGATTTATGGGTACATTAGCCCTAGTTCTATTAAACGTGGCCGTTAAAAGATTAACTAACTCTTGCATTGGATTAGCCGGACCTCCTTCCGGTTGCTCAACATTAGTATCTTGATTTCGTTGTCTTCTTCTTGGCGGCATTTTGCTGTTAAGAAAACAATACTTCATTATTACTTTCTTCTTCTTGTTTTGTTATTATTTATAATGAAACAATAACTCATAACCATAACTCAATATGTTCCATAAAAAGACTTATATTGATTCATAACTTGTAGTATAACACTACATTGTTTACATTACTCAGCCTTAGCTGATTATATTACCATCCCGCAATTGTTTTCCAAAAATTGGGATTTACAAAAGACTACCCTTGATAAACAAAAGTTTTAAGTCACTACCAGATACATAATATTTACATATCTAATCTATTCTAGCTAGAACTAGATTATATCTGCCGAATGGCATTTTCAAAATCTTTCTTGGCCAGACTGGCAATAACATCCCTACTGATGGTATGTCGAGTCTGCCCTGCTTCCACTGGATATCTAGCTATTTATTGCTGGAAGTCCACGTGAGAACTCCTATGTATATAGGATATCCTCTCTATCTTCTGCTGTTTAGTCTTTAGCTCCTTCTTGAGCTCAAAGACTTCGTGTTTCAGCTCGTGGACCTTGTCCTTGGATAAAACACGATCATCGTGTTCCTCTTCCCACATGCCCTCCATACTCAATTTGTCCTCCCGGACAGCTTGGAGTTCCTCTTTCAACTCCTTAACTTCTTGACAGTAATGGACATTTCTATCCAATACTGACATGAACAGTGCCTTCATTGACTCCCCCATAGTCAACTCTTCTGTAGGTGGAACCTGATTAAAGGACATCACGTCCACCTCTTCCTCTAGCATGCCATCAAATATAGACATGTAGTCTAAATCGTCCGAGTCTCCATACTCGATTGTTACAACCTCTGGTTCTACTGCTACGGGATTGGGTAGTATATCTACTCGATTAACCGAATCCTCGCTCACTACATGTATATATCTATACATATCATTTTCTCCTGACATATACAATAAAATAATATAGTTTGATTAGAACACGTCAGTAGAATAATTAAAACACATAACATAATATAATGCATTTTTATAGAGTTATCTTTCATCTTTTACTTCTTTATTCTTTCTTAAGGTTATGACTTAAGGTTCTAATTTCCCCCTTAAGTTTTATAACCTAGGCTTTGATACCAACCTGTAGCGCACCCAAATCCGGGTATCTTCCAACCCGACAGATGGTGCTATACTGTACTAACATTCATACATTTATTCAATGGAAAAACCTCAAAAGAACGAACATCTCTTCTATATTATCAAAATAATATTTACATTGTCCCAAGTTCTAAACCCATTACAAAGGTTCTTTGTCATAATATCGATAACATTACAACATTAACCTATACTATTACATAGACAGCTTAGCGATCTTCCTTAGCTTTTCCTTTATCCTTATTCGATCCTTCGGGACGTTCAGTCTTAGCTACATTCATATGGTTCAAGAAAGAGTGAACATAACTAGCTCAGCAAGTATGAAAATTTCAATAAACAACGTGCTTGACACAAACAAATCGTATATCTTCAATAACTGAACAATAGTTATGAAGTACTATTGATAATTCAAAATAGCACTTCATCTTTCTTTTAAAATGTTTTACAATAACAACAATATTGAGTAAAACATTCACTCCGGTCAGAGACCTTGAGTATTTCATTCTTCTTTGAAAAGGATAACCCAGAACTATGTCCGTAAGCCCGGTATTACTTACGAGCACTTCTAGGTGATCAGCCTATTGTACTCTATGTTGATCAACACTACATTCATTAAACGTATGTACGTTTAATTGGTGGCAACCTCGCGTGCCTGTCGTTTAACGACAAAAAAAATATTTGTTTAACATTTCAGTCTTCTTTTGAGAACCATATAGAGTAGTTGACAAAAGATAATAACATCTGATGACAGATGAATAGATTATCAATAATCCACTCAATATATCAAGTCTAGCCGAAATGATTGGCTTTAACTTCATCATATATTAGTTCATGCGTAAGAATACACGAACTTCAAAACCTGTTCAGGTTGAACTGAGACAAGAGTTAGAATACTTTCCTTTAGCGTCTGCTATGGTGTAATTACTTTATGTTCAAGTCTCTACAATACATGATCACATAATGCCTCACATTAGAACATATATAACCAAGTATGTATATGACTATATCTTACCCTTCATCTAAATCTAATTGTGTATTAGATTCAGTTACTATCTGTTCTGACTTATCATTATCCTTGAATTTATATTTGACTAGGTTATCACAACCTTTATACAACATCCTTAAGGTTTAACAAAGCTTAAACAATGTTACTTTACACCCCTTAGGTTGTGTTTACTTTTAAATCAATTAACATTCTTTTCTTTGTAATTAAAAACATTCATCACTATCCTTGTTACGAGGTTTTGGTATTTATGCTACCGGCTTTATACTTCTTACTCATTACTTTGGATCACCCATGGGTTTAAACCATCCAATAACCCATAAGTTCATACTTTGGGCTTTATCATTAGCTTGCATTGGGCTTACATATTAATTCCTTTTGGACTTACCCATTTCTACACTTGGGCCTTATCAATTCTCATTGGACTTTACAATGTTCTACACAATCCTATAAATTAAATTCATTTAACTTAAAGCCTTATAACGTATAATTTGTGTATTCATCTCATATTCCCACTCGTATACTTATTCATATACGACATACTATGCTTCATTCATACTCATATAACACCTCGTATCATACTCATATTCATTACTTCGTACAACACCTACGTATTATACAATCATTACTTTAATTCATTACACACATTAAAATTCCTTCTCGGAATTCACTTTCCTTAATCGTTAGGTTTTTAAGTCCGCAGGCGAAAAACTGTGTTTGCCATAACTAACATATTATTGGATATTCCATCTCACCTCGATATTCTATCATTACGTATTTTTCGGAAGTTCAAAAATAATTCCCGAGCATAAATGCGTGAATAGTATTTTTCAGAAAATTTCTCGGAAAGCTTTTATTTTCGTCTTGGATATTCAAACACTTTAATTCTATCACGTAGCCAAAATACTACGACGTTCCGACATATCTAGGTCATAGAATGACCTTCAATTAGCTTACTCCAATAAATAATTAATTAAATTCATTTAATGCACATTATCAAATAAAAATTTAATTCTCAAAAATTTGATTTTTTCTGGGGCGTTACATTGGTATCAGAGCTTTAGGGTTAGAAACCATAGGTGGGAGTAGACCTTAGGCTATAACCTTAGAGCAGAGGAAAACGTTGAAAGTACAAATAACTCATATAGAGTTTAAAAGGAGATGAATCGAATAAATTCATCGTCAAACCCAATAAAAGATAACTTATATAAAACTATTATTGTTGTGTGTATATAATATATATTATATACTAATCTAGATAATTTATGTGTAGATGTCAGGAGGAAAAGGATTAGGATACCCTCAAATCATAAAGAAGGAGCCAATCTCCAAAACCAAGCCAATAACAAAGCCAATAGCTGAAATAGAGGCTCACATTGAAGATAACCTTGATAAGGTGATCATTTTGGAAAATATAGTACCAGACCCAAAAATGGTTGAACTAATAGATAGTGATTCGGACACCGAAGTTGGAGCTGATAAAGCGTCAACTGAAGTGCAGAATTTGAGGAACAAGGTTTCTTCTTTGGAAAAGTTGTGGGAAATAGAAAAGCTACTAAATGGTCAATTGCGAAAGGTGTTAATTGAAACGATGGAAGAACAAGATAAGCTTAAAATCCAAATTGATCAGATGGGAGCCAAAAGTAACATATCGTGTGCAACTCCAAGCGAGAAGGGGAAAAGAAAGATGAAAGACCGCGATTTAGGAAATTCTGATCACAACCAAGGGAATCTTAAACGAATAGAAAAGTGTAAAAACTGTAGCAAGAAACATGAAGGCGTATGCGGGAAAGAGAGAAAGATATGTTACAATTGCGGACATGAGGTGTGACGCCCCCAAAATAGGTATACATCACCTATTTTGAGTCACCAAATACATTGTACAGAATACAAATACAATCTTAAATATACAACATGAGATATGAGTTTTAACACAAATATTGTCTTCTAAACAGTATTCAAACTAAAAATAAGTCCTCAATACATTTATTATCACACTATTTCATAGAATAGTGAGGACTACTAATGCTATCATCTGGACCGTCACTCCGCTTCCCGACTAGTCCCTGCTGCTTCGTTCTCATTTCACAAGAGAACAATGAAAGAAAAAGGGTGAGCTCAACTAGCCCAGTAAGAAATATTATGGCTAAGATAATGCAGAATAAATTATCGTTAGCCTTCAACAGTGTTAAACTGATACAATATAACAAACATCAAGTTTAACTACGGTGAACAACAAACAATCCATTAGAAGAGTCAAGTAGAGAATAAAATCTACTATCTTCTATGATTTAAAAGGTTTTTCATCACTTTTATCGCTGAGACTCAGCTTACTAAATAAACCACGTCATCCATGCACTACGGCCAAGGATATTCATTAGTATCACAACCATAAATTATCCATGCACTACAGGCCAATGATATTCGTGTTTTCATCAATGGTCATGATCATGCCAACAACTGTCCATCAATGCCCTACGGGCCAATGAGGACTTTTACCACATCATTTGTAACATTACGATCATGACTATACCGAATAATCCTTGGTCATAATCATACCAAGTCCATCTATGCACTACATGCCACAGATGGCTTTCAACATAATATAAACATAAGGATGATGACAATGACATAATAATTCAATAAAACAAGTTCAAGAATTAATTTTAAAGATTTATAAGTTAATTTATCCAGAACTCAAAAACGTCCAAATTGTCAACATGATACTGCTTTGTGGAGTAAAATTCAAGAATGCTCAGAAGAATATTTCCATGAAAAGTTACTGAATGAAGCGCAAATATCCAGGATATTCTACTAATTTCATGGAGTATAGAAGTCAAAACTTTAACAAACTGAGTATAATAGAATATATGAAACTGCAAATGGATTTTCGCCCATCATGCGGTAATCCACGTAGACAAATCATTTCCACAATTTAATAAGGAATGAATACAAAGGATCATTCACCATGCATGTGGTAATCCACATGACAGGTTATTCCAACAGAATAATAAAGAATGAAATAACAGAAGAATTCACCATGCATGCGATAGACCGCACAGACAGGTTATTCCTAATAGAATAATAAAGAATGGAACCAGGTCATGCGCAATCCGCCTAGATAGGATATTCCAACAAAATAATAAAGAATGGAATAACAACATGATTCACCAGGCATGCGATAGACCACACAAGCAGGTTATTCCAACAGAATAATAAATAATGGAACCAGGTCATGCGTAATATGCACAGACATGATATTAAAACAGAATAATAAAGAATGGAATAACAGAAGAATTTCACCATATATGCGGTACTTGATGCATAGGCGAGTTATTCAATAGAATAATAAATAGTGGAACTAGGTCATGCGTGTCGCATGCAGACGATATATTCAAATGTAATAATAAAGAATGGAATAACGAGAAGAATTTCACCATGTATGCGGTACTTGCCATGAGACAAAGTTATTCAACATAATAATAAGGAATGGAATAACAATAGCTCTCTTCATGAAAATGAAAAAAAATAATACCCTTACCTTAGAATAAAATTTGGATCTTTGGAATAGAGAGGTAGCAGAGACTTCTCTTCTTCTTTCTCTCTATAATAATTGCTCTATAGCTTTAGTGACTTGGTGAGAAATGAAGGAAGAATGAGCTTCTATTCATAAAAAAATATAGTTTCGATAATTGCACGTTTTGGGGCTCGAAATATTACAGTACAATACCTCCAACTTTTCTTTCATTTTTAATTTAGTCCTGCAAGTATTATCAAACTTGCACCACCTCCCCTAATAGTAAATAATGTGAATCAATAGTTCAATCATGTGATTCAATAGTTATAATCATGTGAAAATACGAATAACAGTATAGTACCTCCATCTATACCTCCATCTTTAACTTAGTCATGCAAGTTTTATCAATCTTGCACCAACTCCCCTAATAGTACATGAATGTGAATCAATAGTACACACATGTGAACAAATAGTTATAATCATGTGAATTAATAGCAATTAATTCCTCATTTATTCGATTAATTACCCGATAACTTCCAGACATCAATTATTATCGAAATAAATGTCGATTTTCACTAACACTAATAATTCCAACACAATGGAACTATCAATTTCATCTTTAATCAACACGAACTTATTCATCATTAATATTATAACTCATAATATTTAACAACCAGGTCGTTCCCAGAAAAGAGGGGACTTTTCGATAAGGATTTCTCCTTATTGACGCGCAATTAGGTGACCAAACCTCTCCTTGACAGAACTTCTAGACATTGTGAATATTTCAAATAATAATATGAATAACTTTGTTGTCTCAATTATTGATTTAATAATATAACATATTATACAAATGATACTATGACAATAATTGAATCAATAATATGAGAGATATGATGCATCAATTACTGTAGCAATAATTGAGTATAACTAAGTGACTTCTTACGTAAACATCAATAATCAATACCGTGTACTACTATGCAACCACGCGTATTACTGTACTTTTACTACCGGGTAGTTCAACAGTTTTAACAGTAACATTTTCGCCATTATTTTTATAAAAAGATAATTCTGTCATTTTCTTACTACGACAATACTTCCGTTGTGGGGTCCACCAATGATTGTGCTGTCGTACAGATATTCCCCGACAAAAAGAATATTCCCGACCAAACGAATATTTTATAACAACTTGCTTACTTTGCAAAATTTATAAATATTACCCACAATTATAACATTATATCAAATCCACACCATAATATTAAAAAAAATATTTTGAGAAATTTAAATCTTTATTCATAAAATTTGGGGTCTCACATAAGGGACATATTTCTCCTCATTGTTCCAATCCAAAGCAAGGAGCATGTTTTGTTTGTGGATTAGAAGGTCATCGAGCGAAAGGTTGTCCAGGATCAGGAGAAGGCATAATGAATAAGTAGTATAAGTACTGTTTGAATATGTGTGTTCTATGATAAGTATGTCGGTGTAATATTTTCATTTTTAAATAAATTGTGGTGTGAATCCCGACTTTAGTTGTCACAAAGGGATATCAGATGTTTAAAGTAGTATGTGATATGCTATATGCTATGAATTAGTCAAATGAATATGAATCTATGTTTGATTAATGGAATAAGTTTGAAATATTAAACTTATACGATAAGGTTTAGAATGTAAGTTAATAAAATATAGATTTTGTTTTATTTAACCAGAAAATGCCGCCAAGACGTCAAACATGAAACCAGAGGGCGGAAGAATCTGTGAACAATGCTGGAGGGCAACAACTAGACCTGATGCAGAATTTTGCAAACATGGTAGCTCAGGCCATGCAGTATGGAATGCCAGTAATGGGAAATCAGCCAGACAATCGATTTGCGAACTTCAAGGCCGTAGGACCACCAAAATTTATAGGTACCACTGACCCGATAGAAGCCCAAACTTTGGTTAAGGAAATAGAAAAAGCGTTTGTAGTCGCTAGGGTAGATGAGGGGCAAAAGACAGCTTTTGCCACCAATATGATGAAAGGGGAGGCAAATTTTTGGTGAGAGGCAAATCAAGCTAGGGCAGGAGAAGGAGTGATAGCATGGACTAGGTTTAAGACGCAGTTCTTTGAGAACTATTTTTCGTCTAGTGTGCAGGCTAGGATGGAGGTGAAGTTTTTAGAATTGAAGCAGGAGAACTTGACGGTTGCGGAATATGCCATAAAGTTCAATGAATTAGCTAGGCTCACTTCGTACCAAGTAGATACGAAGGCTAGGAAGGCAAGGAGGTTTGAGCTGGGATTAAAACCCTGGCTCTACAATAAGGTGGTGGTGTTACAAATAAATACTTTTGCAGCACTCTTAGAAAAGGTTATCATAGCTGAAAGGGGAAGTGAGGCCATGAGCCTCTACAATAAGGAGAGAAAGAATAAGGGTGAGGGAGACGGGAAGGTAGAAGTAGGTAGTGGAAGTAGGGGTGAGAAAAGAAAGTGGAACAATGTTGGGAGTGTCCAAGTCAAGCAGGAAGGTGTGAAAAAGCAGGCTGTGCAGTGTAAGAATTGTGGGAAGAATCATTTAGGTGAGTGTCTTAAGGGGAAGTTTGTGTGCTACAAGTATGGGTAGGAAGGACATATCTCTCCTAACTGCCCTAATCCTAAGATGAGCAATGGGTGTTTTCTGTGTGGATCAACAGAACATAAGTTAAAGGACTGTCCGAAAAGGAGAATAGATATAGGAAGCGAGAATGCCGGGAAAGGTAACGGAACACTGACGATAACGAGACCAACTTCAGCAAAATCAACCGCAAGAGTCTTCAATATGACCGTTCAGGATACCGTAGCAGCCGAGGATGGAACTTCAGATATTATTCGTATAAATTATATTTCATATATATGATTTTCTTAAATATAGTAAATTATGTTATAAAGAAATTTTGAAGGAGAAATTTGAGTTCTGTTAGAAATTAAATTTTCGTATAATTGGATAGACAAGCTTTATGTCGAGTAGTTAAAGATTACTTCAATCGAATCTGATCGAGATCTACTTGAAATGACTATGTATGCTAGTCGCCCTAGTGTCTATATATGGTTTAAAGTGGTGATTCCCGGGACGGATCCTTATAAGGGAGGGTGGATGTAATAACCTAATATTTTCAATAAGAAATTTTGCGAATAATTTTTTTTATATAAAGGTGGGAATATGTGCAAAGTAAAGTATGTGTATATATGTCATAAATAAAATTATTTATTAGATGAATAATTATAAATAAATTCTTTTAAGAATTATTGATCATTATAGATTATATTCTTATAATAAATTAATTTTGTAATAAAAATAGTTATTATTTATTTTTCGTGAATATATAATTATTGTATATATGATATGATTATTAGGATTATTATGATAAGTAGTGAATACACTCTTAGATTTGTATTATCACTCATGTGGACGTTAATTCATGTCGTGAAAAATTAGAATGGCAATGGAGGTTGACAATGGCTTGAAGCTAAACCAGTCTTGGCATTTATCGTAGTACGCAGTACAGGCCATTGCCTCAAGAAGATAAATCAAGCAATCTAACGCCAAATGATCGATTGGAGAAAATTTATTTTCTACATTAGAAATAAAATGGAACACTTATGTGATATGTGAGGTCTTTATAAACCCTAGGATAAAAGTAAGTTATGTTGATATTTATCAATGAAGGAATTATTAAGTGAACCATTAGTTAATATTAATTTTTAATGGTTGTTGTAGGATATTGATTAATTAATGATGGTAATTAATTAATAATATGTGATTAATATTGTTAGCAGTATGTCAATAAATATAATAAGAATTATTTAGATAATTAAGGGTTAAGGAGATCCATAATTACATTAATCAATGAGGAATGGATTAATTAATATTTGTGTTAATTAATCAAGAAAGTGATTAATTTATTTGGTATGAATCAAGTAAGCTATTAATATAATAAAATTATATTGACTGTTATGTGCATGTGGGCAAAAATTAAAAAAATATAAAATACAATTATGTTATACAATGTAGTGTGACATTTATGTGACTATATATAACAACCTTATATTAGGACTTATGAAACTATATGGTATGAATACATCATGAAGGTGTATGTGACAAAATGTATATGGGTATATATTAAAATAATATACCATGAACATATTGTAAGCTATTATTTTAATAAAGTATACAGGTGTGATAAAAAATTATACATGTACTATATGAAATATTAAATATGTAAATAATATTGTGGCACTAAGTTATAATGTATGGTTGATATGTGTATACAATATATCATAAGAATAAGAGTTGTGTATAAGAATGCTGAGTATTTGGGTTGTCCCAAATTTAGTGTCCAAATTGCTCCCTATTTTCATGTTCACGTGCATAGCAAAAGGCTAAGGCCTATTTCCCTTTCTTTCTTCCAAGCTTTCTAAGTGATGATTATGGGGGGAGTGGAGATTATGATGAATTTCAACAACCATTTACCAACTCTCTCTTAACCATCATGTAATCTAACATTCTCATTAGTTTAATTTGGTGTATATATGCATTGTCTATGTAAAATTCCTTTTATAAATATAAGTTCCATTTTCAATTTTTGGTTGCTTAAGAAATTGTCTGATAAGTGTAGGAAGAGAGTGAGTGTACTGAGCATTCAGGG
The DNA here is from genome assembly GCA_020205605.1 of Panax ginseng. Taxonomy (NCBI): domain Eukaryota; kingdom Viridiplantae; phylum Streptophyta; class Magnoliopsida; order Apiales; family Araliaceae; genus Panax; species Panax ginseng. The sequence goes on from CM035135.1 coordinate 62,735,139, forward strand.
AGTATAATTAGTGCTTTGAGAAATCAAAATAAGCTTCAAAGAGGTATAAACTTTATTTGTGTTCTTGAGTTTAAGTTTTGTTAAATTCTTGCAATAACTTGAACTCTCTGTAATTGGTAGATGATAGCATGCCATTATGTTAATTAAGTGTGTAAGCATGTCTAGTAGTAGTCTATGTTTGCAGCAGAAGATGTTGGAAATGCTTGTGCTTGAGGCTCTACAAAAGCAGAGCCATATTTTTTTGCCTCTGGACGAAGTGGCGCGGCCGCGCCACTTCCTTAGTCCTTCACCGCGCGGGTTACCTATCACAGTTACTATTGTTGATTCCTTGAAATGTCCTGAGCATGCTACTAAAGTTATATTATGCATATAAATGACCCTAGCATGTGGTTAGATATTGTTTTGAACATAGTACGTTGTTTTAGCTTGATTGAGTTGAGTTTTCAAGAAAATATCAAGATTTGGAAAAACTAGAAATATTAAACTTGGAATAATGTATATTCTGATTTGATGAGAATGTGTAAATAATCTAGGCAAGTACGTACATGAGTATAATATAAGGCATAAACAGGGTTGGTGTATAATAGAGTTTTCTAGCTTGGTTTTAAAGGATTTTTCTAATGGAAAACTTGAAGATCTGTAAAACAAAGCATGATGAGCATTATGTTTTCAAATTTTGATCTTTCTAGCTTATGTAAATAACTTGCATATGTGCATAAATGAGTATGAAAGCATGATGTAGACTATGAGGACTTATCTTGCATGCTTAAGTAAGTTTTATTAATGGAGACTTAAAGTTTCAAAAACAAACTTGATAAACTATATATGCTTGAGTTAGGAGTTTGTTAGCATGTTTATATGTTCTATCTATACATATGTCAAAATATGATGCATAGTAAGTAAAGTAGCTTTACATACTTGATAGATTAACATAGTATTTTCAAGGAACCTTGAAAACTAGTTTTGTCAATAACTATATTACGAGTATTCTAGCACTTGACATACATGATTGAACTAATGCAAGTAGGTGTAGTAGAAACCTATGGACCACATAACATGTATGTAACGATTAACCGTAATAAAAATTATGAATTTAACACTTAAAGTCTTGATTAGATAAAAATAGATGATGATGTATGCTAACGTTAGGATATAAGGTCAAACTTAGTTATCCACATACTAACACGCGTGTTTCGTATGATTATTCATTTTTGTGCAAGACGTGTGTTCACTGGTTTTTTGTAGGAGCAACCATGTCTTGGTTTGCACCAGGAGCAGCGTGGCCACGCCACTCCCTAGTACAACCAAGCGCGGTCGCGCCACCTTGACGTAGGATCAGATTTGTGTAGTTGTTCTGTGGTTTCATGAGTACCTAAGTTGTTACTCTACCTAAGTTCACGGTGTTTGAATTTCCTTAGATGGCTTTCATGCCCATGAGGAGTTCGGCACTGCTTTATGTATTATTTTCTCGAAGATGTTTCGCATCTCAAAAATAAAAGCAATCAAGCCGAACATTTAATAAAATGAAAGTATCAAAGGCCTCAATTATTATTGAGCACAGTGTTTGAAAAACCTCTTTTACAAAAAATCATTGCTATATCTTGTTAAAACAAATTTTTTACATAAATTAAAACCCTTTGTATATAAGTACGAACGAGGCATAGCACTACTTCCAAATAAACTGCACATTAATCCACACACACACACACACACACACTCATATAATAGTTTTGTGATGCCCCCAAATACAGGTACTTGAAACCTGAATTCAGTGCTTCACGATATAATTTCTTTGAGCGGAATAATAATAATATTGTCAAAAATATCAAAGTTAATTTACATATCAGAGTTGTCTAAATCCCAGGTAAGCGACCTTAAAACATTTCATTACATGATAGATAATAAATATCATCATCTTATTTAAGTCTAGATATTACATAAGATAACACAACTTATTCTGACAGCTTTCCTTTCCCTTTGTTCCTGGCAGAGCCCTCTGGTTGATCATACTTAACTAAAAAAATTTAAAATAAGCAAGAATGAGCATTTGAGTGCCCAGCAAGTAATAGCAAACAATAAACATTAACTGAATCTAGATTCAATCTACGTCGCGCCACCTTGACGTAGGATCAGATTTGTTAAAACATATTACCGCTATCTGGATAGCATCAGGCAGACCATCACGGGTGGCCACGTACACATCCAGCCAATGGATAGGCTGACCTTGAGACTGAGACTCCTATACAAAAATAGCACAATATTACTAAGTAAAATGGGATATATTTTCTACAATTCATGATTGTTAACATATTAAAACATATAAATATGTACCTGGAAGTGATATGCTGCAACTGTGAAATACTGCCTCCCTTGTATGTTCCTTTAGCCTTTTCGCCATCGAAAACACCTGAGGCTCTGTTGGTGGCGGTAGTCTTTCCTCTTTTGACCCAGCTCTCGGCTCTCCATTGGGCACTCATCTCATCCCATATGGACTGGGTGCACAATCAGGGGGCTATGCTCGTGCATATAATCCTCTCCCTGGCCTTGATGGTCGATCTCGGCATTGTGAATTGCTTTTTGTCGTTCTTTATTCAAGTTGTCCTTGGTGCGGACCGTGCACTTCTGCCAGAATAATGTTTGAATCACTGAAGCCTGCGCATCCTCCCATCTATACCTTTTCTGCAAATAAAACAACAATAATAACATTACTAAACAATTATCCTTAATTAGAATATTATATAATTATCTGTCATAATTAAAAAAAACATACCTGAAATTCAGCCCAAACAGCATCCTTATGGGCGATAGGTGTGCTCGCCCACGTAATCACAGGTGTAGGCCTATTTTATAAACACAGCTGTGATATGCACTTGACGATCTTATTATCTGAAAAATCACTATAATATACAACAATTTACATCAACGATAAGTAGATATATTAAAGCAATTTACATCTAAGTTATAATACGTATGAATATTTTTCAAACTTATACTTATAATACTTAAAAAAAATTCGTCAGAGTCTCCCCTATAATATAGACTAGCCACATGCACGACGGCATGCATATATGGACATTTCTAGGCACCCAAGACACAAACCAAGAGAAATATACAAATTTTCAATACAATAAGACCAAAACAATAACTATTGAATACAAATTAAAGTAGTAAAAAATTTAAACCCATATACATTACCAATATAATATCATATACATTACCCATATACTTAATTCCTAGTTATGTTTTATGTCATACTCATTTTCATGGTTTTGTTGATCTTGATGATCTTATTATCTGAAAAATCACTATAATATACAACAATTTACATCAACGATAAGTAGATATATTAAAGTAATTTACATCTAAGTTCTATATATCTTGTATAAATAGAATCTTAAATGCTTATATATAAATGATATATGCGGGACGTACGTACTATTCGGAGGAGGGCAAATCTGAATAAGAATCTGATCATCCGGATTAGTAGGGGGCTTGGGCACATGATTAGTCCCCCTACCCAAGCCGCGCTTTTTCTGCGCTGCTTCAGAAGCCATCTGTATATTACAAATTTTTAGATGTTATTATGAGTCATATTTGATTACATGTATATATGACAATAAACATGACAGTGATATAAACATGTATATATGTGAATATAAAAATGACAATAAACAAAAGTTGCATTTAAATAGTTTAGTACATAAACATGACAGTGATATAAACATGTATATATATATGACTATTAAATGACAATAAACAAAAGTTGCATTTAAATAGTTTAGTACATAAACATGACAATGATATAAAAAACATGTAATGCTAAACATACATTTAATTTGTTCAAGTGTCAATGTCTGATTCAGAATCATCTTGTATACGTGTTGCAGATTCATAACCATCATCTACTTCAGATTTAGTGTCAAATTCAGTCAATAACTCTTCCTCCTCAGTATCAATGTCATCTGACACAAGTATTGACTCAGGATCTAATTCATGTGGTTCATCTCCACCATCTAACTAGATTACTTCATTGTCGTCCTCCACATTTATTATAGTTTGACTATGAAGCATATGCTCTTGGTAAATCTCCCCATCAGCTACTTCTACACGACTACGCACGGGAGTATGAATTACAACTTGCCAATCTGTAGGCGGTCTATCCCTTTTCCTAACAGGACTAGGAGTGTAGTATATTTGTACTGTTTGAGTTGGTAAAACAAATGGTTCGTTGGAGTACGCAGACCTATGGAGGTCAATATCGACGATTCCATGTCTGTCAACACGTATCCCTTTTTCTGAATCAAACCAACGGCACTTGAACAAGTGAATATGACCCCCGTACGTGCCCTTGTACAACAACTCTACGATTTCCTCCAACTCCCCATAAAAGGCACGACCAAGCTCATTATAACAATCTTCTTAGACACACACTCCAGAGTTTGTTGTTCTTTTACCGCGCCCATATGCCTTTGTGTGAAATTTACAACCATTTATTTTGTAACCATTGCGGCTGACTTGGTCCCTGTCTGATCCCATAGCTTACTTGTACATTAGCCGGAATCGTTGATCCCGCAGTCAAAGCCTACAAAAACTCCATCTTATTAAATGAAGTCATAGTTACCATGGAGTATATATATATATATATATACATATATATATATATATATATATATATATATATACTACGTGCTTAAAAATTGAACTTACTTTGTCCTTTAGCCAAAGTGCAAATTTTTTATCACGATTGATTTGAATATCTTTATCAGTTATGCCGGGATGCTTCACTTTTAACTCGTCATCGTACAATCTATACCATGTTATAAACATTAACATGTTGGAATAAATTTTCAACTTAAAAGATAAATTATCAAGTTTACATGTGTACCTCACAAATTCGTCAATCTCCTCGCAATTGAGAAGAATGTAAGTATGTGTAGCACGTAATTCTTGCTCAGAGAGGAATATGTGTGACACCCCCAAATCCAGGTACTCCATTCCCACAGGATTTGGTGCTCACTTATCAAAAACTATTACATCTAACTACCCATAATAAAGGATAAAGACATAATTAAAATAACTTAAACAATAATCTTTCCCATTAAAGGGTTACATCATCATCTCGAATTAAATCCTAGGTAATCTAACCTTAAAATCATTACATAAGTTTGCGGAATACATCACATAATAAAACAAGTCTTTCACATAATTCATTAAAATAAAATTCTCAAAAATCTTCATCATTTGGACATCTTGCCCTTGCCTTTGCTAGTCGACGGCTCATCATCTTTCTCCACTTTAGCTGCAGTGTTAATTGCAAGAGTGAGCAAACAAATGCTCACTGGTATAGAATGTAGCAATGATAATAACATGAGAATGAACAATAAAAGCTGAACACTAAGGAACTTGTTTTACAAATCAAAATAGCAAACAAGTTTGAACTTTAATTATCTGAGGGTCTTAAGACCACGAACTATGTCCCCGGTACTTAGGTATTATTACCCAACCTTAACAGTCATTTAGACTATACGGACCCTTCTTAACGTACTTAGGGGGATCAGCCCTTTGTACCATGTATTATGCACAAACATCTAAACGTTACATTACACAAAATCCCCTATGTTAGGGTTGTTCGTCTCTCATTTGGATTTAGAATTTCGCACTAAAGAAAGTTTAGTTTGGAACTAGCTTATCGTTGTTTTTAGAATTTTAGAACACTATTCGATTTACATCAGTAAAGGTTTAATACCAGAATTTATAACTGAACAAGGTTATCAAAGTCAAAGATCGGATATCAACAATAGATACAATAGAATTACATGATATACATACAAAATGCTATAACCAAAAGAGTTAGAACAATCTCATGTGAATCGATGTATTAGAACAATATGTGCTTTGAATAATAATTAGAAAAGTAAAACTCGCTCGATATAACGAATTAGGTTATAAGAGCTTGTACAAACATATTCAAGATAGATTAAGTTTGCTCAATTTTAAGAACTTGAACAATAATAATATAGGAATGGGAACTTGCATTCAATATGAAAAGAATGAAGTTAGAAAGCTTGCTCAATTATAAAGAGATAAGGTTTAGAAACTTGCACAACTATAAAAGTAGTGTTAGAGAACTTGCCTTGATTGTAAGCTACACAAATGTAAAATAATCTCGAATTACCCTACACATATAATTGAAATTGCAACAACAATTAATCACATAAATATTAACTTTAGAGTTTAAACCATCATTTAGGTCACAACCCTAACTTAGCACCTAACCACGTAGGTTAAATATACTTAACGAATCTGAAATTACACATTGACCAACATAACTTAATCGTTCAACTCTATCTTTCGAAAACATTTCATTCGGTTTCATTTTATAACTTTATTTAAATAATTATTTCAAATCTTTACACTTTGCATTTCAACACATTGACATCTGATATTATAGTTTATATCATGATCTAACATCATTAACATACACACTAAACTAACACAAGTCTGATACGCCTGTCTTGCAAACAAGCTGCATTTAATCGACTTCGATTCAGGTGTATTAATTAATTGCTACACACTTTAGATTTGGGATCCCCAAGCAATTGCGCCATTTTTTGCCTTGGCACCAGCCAAGAATCTACTGGCAGGTGTTCGAGACAAACGCAGAGACAAGTAAAGAATGCGATGGCTGCTTTTAGCCCAACAAACACAAATTTCACCCATCAAACAGTGAAATTAGCACATCCAACTGATATAAAACTAACACATACATGTTTCCTCACATATTCATTAACTTATAACAATTAAACATCAAATTAAACTATTTTAATTTCTCAATTTTCATGTTTTTCATATAAAACTCCATTTTTGACAGTCTATCCCAAAAATCATCACTGCGAATTTGTTATTTGGCCAAATTATTCCATTCAAATTACATTATGTTCGTATCACAATGGACTACCACATACAAGCGTTAATTTACAGATTACTACACACATTAGACAAGAAATTTGATACTTTCTAAACCATATAACAAGAACATAAACACTGCTATATATAATCTTCTGCTATTCAATTTCTCACGAATTTGATAACTTTAAACAACACCCATATATGATAATTAACAGATTCAACAACATAATCCATACCATATAAACAATGTTTGAACAAAAAGACAGAAATCAATTTACAGAGAACTTATATAAAACTAAAACTTGAAGATTTATAAATAAATTATACCTTAAATCCTTGATTGAATGCTAGCAAAAGAAAGTGTTAGGGCTTAGAAATCCTCTTCTTCCTCTTGCCAATCTAAAACTCTATGTTTTTACTCTCCAAACCCTCTATGCTCTATACTAGCCTTAAAAGAGAAGAAGAAGAATGCGTAGAAATAACATGGCCACTTTCCCACGTAGTCTATCAGTTAAAGAACAAAAAGACACGTCAGTTGAAATAATGCCAAAGGCCACAAGGCCCTATTTGGCAACCAAAACTCTCCCAACTAAATTATTATTATATTATTTATACTATATAGTTTCATGTCACACTCATGCCACACCAAATAACTTATAATAACAATAATAATAAGAATTATAATCTCATTATAATTATACTTATAATTATATATCTAATTTAATTAATAAATTAGAAAAGTCACTTTATTTAATTTATTTATTTCCATTAAATTAAATAATTCATTTAATTTAACTAATTTCTTAAATATTAAGCAATTGATTTAATTTAATTATTTTCTTAAATTAAATCCTTCAAATAAAATTATCATTATTCGATTTAATTAATATTAATTAATTTAATTACTAAATTATTTCATCATAATTCATCAAATATTTATTTTCCTCAATAAATAAATTATTATAAATATTTATTTAATTCCATAAATATTTAAATTAAATTACAAATTTCTCGATCGTTACAATATGCACTTCCCTTTTCCATAAGCGTGGACCGATAGACCAAATACAGAGAGCCGACCATTTAGTTCAACATTTCCCCCATCATCATGTCCCGATACTCGATTGGCCTTTGTCAAGACTTCGTCTGGAAAATAGTCTGAGACAACGTAGATATCTCATCGAAACTATATGCCTCACATATCGACCCCTCGACATAAGCTCTATTCTTCACCTTCCTCTTAAGGTTTCCCATCACCCTCTCGAAAGGGTACATCCATCTATATTGAACTGGACCCCCAACACGAGCTTCATAGGGAAGATGGATTTGCAAATGCTCCATGCAGTCAATAAAACCAGGTGGGAATATTTTTTCCAGTTTACACATGATCTCTATGATGTTCTTCTCAAGTACAAACATGTCCTTCTCATTTAATGATTTTGAACATAAGTCTTTGAAGAAACGACTAAGATTTGTCAAAGCATCCCATATTGGTTTATCAAGCAGATCCCGAAATGTTATAGGCATGAGTCTCTCCATGAACACATGACAGTCATGACTCTTCATCCCTTGCAATTTCCCACCCATAACACACCTTGCAATGTTTGACGCATATCCATCTGGTACTTTCAGAGACTTAACCCATGTTCACACATCTTCAACTTGCTTTTTGGACAATGTGTATCTTGCATGCGGTTTGACAATCTTACCATTAGGAGATTTATAAAGTTCTAATCCAGGGCGCCTACAAATATCTTTCATGTCCAAACGTGCCTTATCGTTATCTTTTGTCTTCCCCATAACATTCATCACGGTGTTAAACACATTGTCAAACACATTCTTTTCAATATGCATCACATCTATATTATGACAAATCAAATTTGTAGACCAATAAGGCAGTTCCCAAAAGATGCTTCTCCGAACCCAGTTATGAGATTCGCCAAACCCATTGATTATGTTTGTGGCATCAATCTTACCAAATGGGATAACTGGAAATCTCATCACACGATCTCACATCTCCGTTCCCGACAATCGCGGTGCAGGAATATCATTGTCTACTTTTCCTTTCCTGAAGTGTTCTCTATTTCTTCGAAACGGGTGATCTCCCGGCAAGAACCGACGATGACACCAAACCAACAAGGCTTTCGACCTTTTGATAGATTAAACGACTTTGTATGCTCCATACAATACTGGACAAGCCAACTTCCCGCTCGCACTCCATCCAAATTAATAACATACCATAAGTCAAGAAGTCACTTATAGTCCACATAACCGCTGCCCTAAGGTTGAAATTTGTTTTCGTTGCAACATTACATAATATATACTTTTTTTGTGGCGTTATATTTTATAATGTTTGAATAATGTAGCATTTTGTGGATTTTAAGATCAAGGCGGTTCCCCAATAATGTAGGATTGAATATAAAGTACAAACTTATTTTTGTGGTGTCAAAAAAAACATCATCTCAAACATATATGACAGGAAGATGTATTGGAACCAATAGTTTTATAAGAGAATTGACATAACATACTTAAATGTTGATGAAATTAACAGCTGGTCTTCAATATTATTGTTATTTGAGTACATTGATTGATCTAAGAAACAAATAAATCCTCGAAACAAGTATATATAAAAATGGCAACAAGACCAAATAAAACAAAGCCTAATTACTTTGACTCCAGTTTTTTTATCATGAATTCATGATCCAAATTATAATTGGACAATATGATGTTCTACAAGGTTAATGAAAGTTGCATTATGCTTCATCGCATCTCTCACAGGCTTTAGAGCAAATTCAAATTCTGAAGAGTCACACTGCTAATGTTACAAATTTATTGAGCTCAACATAAAATCATATTCCATTTTATTTATAGCAGCAAATCGCGCAACACACATTGTGGGAGCATGCAAGTAATTTCTGTGTACTAAAGAAAATAAAGAGAGGATAATAGAGTTAAACTTAAAACAATGACAAGAAGGTACAATTGTAATTTATCGAGAAAACATCATTTTCCTGGCTAAAGAAGCTTAAGAAGCAAATACCCCTAAGAAAATGAATTAGCATCAATGAAGAAGAACATTAGAGCCATTTCTTTATAAAAGGAAAACTATAATACATCTTTTGTTGGGTTCCAGTCAAAAATTTAGCCAGTCATTAATACAACAAAATAAAATTAGTACATGAAAATTTAGCCACTCATTAACACAACATTTAAATCTACTAAGATTTGTATATGTTGAACCAATTAAAATTAGTACATGGAAAGATTTAGGGATTTGGGGATAACTAAAAGTTTAAGTTAGAGATTAAATTGGGGGTTACTGGTGTGGTGCAGCGGTGGTGCAGAGATGGTGTGGCGGTGCGTAAGTGGTCGGCAGTAGTCTATTCTCTTCCCCCCTACTCCCTCTTCTCCCTCGTCTGTATCTCCCTCTTTTCTTTTCTTCTGTTACTGATGTCGCGAACCTAAGACTGATTAAGTTTATATTATCAGTGACCGCTATCAACGACCACATGCGGTCGCTGATTTTTAATGATGTGGACATATCAGTGACCGCGACCGGTCGCTGATTTAAAGTGTTCACACAAAACCTTGGCGCCAACATTTCATGCCAAATTTTGGGGAACAAAATTATGATGGCGACCGATCAGCGACCGCATGAGGTCGCTAATATATAATAGCGATTGGATTAAATCACGGTCACAAATATCATTCGCAGATAGTAGAATTAGCGACCGCATATGCGGTCGCTGATAGTATTGGTCGCTTTTAGGGCTTTTTCTTGTAGTGTACAGGCCAAGGATATTCATTAAATCATCAATGGTTATGACTATACCGAATAATCCCTTATCATAATCATACCAAAAACTGTCCATCAATGCACTACAGGCCATTGAGGACTTTTACCACATCATTTATAATATTATAGGTCATGATTATACCGAATGATCCCTGGACATAATCATACCAAGTCCATCTATGCACGTAAGTCAAAGATGACTTTCATCAAAATATAAGTATGAGGATGATGATAATGACATAATAATTCAATAAAACAAGTTCAAGAATAAATTTTAAAGATTTATAAGTTAATTTATCCTGAACTCAATAATGTCCAAATTGTAAACATGATACTGCTTTGTGGAGTAAAATTCAAGAATGCTCAAAAGAATATTTTCATGAAAAGATACTGGATGAAGCGCAAATATCCAGGATATTCTACTAATTTCATGGAGTATAGAAGCCAAAACTTTAACCAACCGAGTATAATAGAATATATGAAACTACAAATGGATTTTTGCTCGCCATGCGGAATCCACGCAGATGCATCATTTCCAAAATTTAATAAGGAATGAATACAAAGGATCATTCACCATGCATGTGGTAATCCACATAGACATGTTATTCCAACAGAATAATAAAGAATGGAATAACAGAAGAATTCACCATGCATGCGATAGATCGCACAGACATGTTATTCCTAACAGAATAATAAAGAATTGAACCAGGTCATGCGTAATCCTCACCGACAGGATATTCCAACAGAATAATAAAGAATGGAACCAGGTCATGCATAATCCACACAGACAGGATGTTCCAACATAATAATAAAGAATAGAATAACAACATAATTCACTAGGCATGCGATAGACCGCACAGACAGGTTATTCCAACATAATAATAAATAATGGAATCAGGTCATGCGTAATACGCACAGAATGGATATTCCAACAGAATAATAAAGAATGGAATAATAGAAGAATTTCACCATGTATGCGGTATTAGATGTAGACAAAGTTATTCCAACATAATAATATAGAATGGAATAATGTAAGAATTTCACCATGTATGCGATTATTTCATAGATAAAGTTATTCCAACATAATAATAAAGAATGGAATAATAGAATAATTTCACCATGTATGTCGTATTGCGATGTATAAAAGTTATTCCAACATAATAATAAAGAATGGAATAACAGAAGCTCTCTTCATGAATACGAAAGAAATAATACCCCTTACCTTAGAAAGAAGAGTATTTTGACTGGTGGGGCGAGGATATTTTTGAAGAAAACTTATACTGTTTTCTACTCTCAAAGCTTCTTAAAACTCTAAAGAAATACGCTCAAGATTATAGAAGAAGAATTCTCTGAATTTCTGGTGTTATTTTCCATTTTAACTAAGCATCCTATTTATAGGAGAATGGAAAGGATACTTTGAAATAAAATATAATATATATATATATATATATATATATTATTTAAAAATCTAATAAAGCAAATAACTTTATAAAAGTATTCTATTTTATATAAAAAAATTTTACTATGCAAACACTATACGCAGATACTATGCAAATACTATGCATAATAAAATATAATATATTCTATTGATAATCTAATAAAACAAATAACTTTATAAAAGTATTCTATTTTATATAAAAAGATTTTACTATGCCAACACTATTACACTAACACTATAATAAAAAATATATTATATTCTATTTATAATCTAATAAAACAAATAATTTTATAAAAGTATTCTGCTTTTATATAAAAAAAATTTACTATGCCAACACTATGCAGGCACTATGCAAATACTATGCATAATAAAATATATTATATTCTATTTATAATCAAATAAAACAAAACTTTATAAAAAGTATTCTGTTTTATATAAAAAGTTTTCTGTTTTATTACATTTATAATATATAATAATAAAACAAAAATCATCATCATTATTATAATTAACATTATTAATCGACCAGGTCGTTCCCAGGAAAGAGAGGGCTTTCCAATAAGGATTTCTCTCTATTGGCGCGCAATTAGGTGACCAAATCTCTCCTTGGTAGAACTTCTAGACGTCGTCAATATTGCAAATAATAGTATAAATAACTTCGTCATCTCAATTATTGATTAAATAATATATAAAATATTTACAATAATTGAATCAAATAACGTGAGATATTATGCAAAGAATTATCGTGTAATAATAATTAAACAAAACTAAGTGACTTCTCACGTAAGATCATCATAATCAATACCGTGCTACTATGCAACCACGCCAGACATCGTATTTCTTTAACACCGGGTGTTCAACAGCTTTTAATGGTAAAACTTCCACCATTATTTTCATAAAAATATTATTTGTCGCTTTCAATCCAACAATAATTCATTGCTGGGGTCCACTAATGATTGTACCGTCGCATTTATATACCCCGACAAAAAAGAATATTCCCTACTTAATCGAATATTATATAACAACTTGCATACTTTTCAAAATTTCTAAATATTACCCATAACTATAACATTATCTAAAATCCACACCATAATTTTGAAAAAAATATTTCGAGAAAATTAAATCTTTATTCTTAAAATTTGGGATTTTACAATCTCCCCTCCTTATAAAATTTCAACCTCAAAATTTACGTACGTACCTGGTATGTCGAACAAATGAGGACACTTCGTCAGATTCTAATTCTTGAGGTATAACCTATGAGTGTTGAATACGATCCTTCTTATCCAAGATTTTAACACGTATCTCCTCATACGTTAAAACTTCTGCTATCTCATCTAGTTTTAATTCAATAATGTGGTTTGAGTCATCCACATATTTACGTAACATCGATACGTGAAAAATATTATGAACACGCGACATACTTGGCGGTAAAACGAATCTATAAGCCACAGTTCCTACTTAATCGAGGATTTCAAATGGACCAATTAAATCGAGGGTTGAGATTTCCTCTCTTCATCGATTCTTGCTTCTAGAATAACGCCTCTCTTGAACCTTCTTCTCGACATTCATCATTTCCCGAGTAAGTATGTAGCTTGAGCGGCTTTAACTTTATCGATTAAAGTCGATTATACTCGTATATTCACTATCTTCACGTGGGTCTCTAGAGTCTTTAACTCTATCTTTATCATTTGTAAGTTATACGAAATGGGTTTTTGTGTTAACAACATCGCACTCATATACGCATACGATCTTCTACTCAATGCGTCAGCTACCACGTTTGCTCTTCTATAATGATATTGAATGGTATAGTCGTAATCTTCAACAAATAAACGGTTTTCGCACATTATACGCTCATGCTTTGGTCAAGAAATATTTAAGGGTTTTAGAAATGGGTTTTGTATCGGGGTCAATACAAAATTCGATTTCACGCCTCGGGTAGGCCAAGAAGTCTTCGTAAATATGTCAAGAAATTTATTAACGATGGAAATATCATTCAAAATCGCGACCTCATCCAAGACTTGATAAGACATCACATCGATACTATCAACTTGCCATCGCCATTCACAAAGGTCCCTTACGTAAATTTCGGCTTCAGTGCATTCCACACAAGGAAGTTACCAGCAAAAGGCTCGGGGCTCTTTACTTATGGCTTGATATAACAATGATTAACTTTAGTGGTTTGGTTACTTGAATTCACATAACAGGTTGGTTAGGAATATAAAAGCTAACAACCTTATGAAAAGCATGATGAGTAGTTAACCAATCGATTCCTAAAATCACATCAAAGGCAAGTATTTTCAAAGATATAAGATCGACAGGTAACGTGAAAGTGTCGATTTGAATCAAACAAGATTTATAAACAGTGGAGGTAACGAAGGTTTCTCTTAATGGAATTTCAACCGATAAGTCAAAGTCTAATTTCTCCGTAGTCAAATTTAAACGTTGAGCGCAAATAAGAGAGATAAAAGAATGGGTAGAACCGGTATCTAACAAGGTATAGACTTCAAATTAATTTATAATTAACTAACCCTTGCTAACTTCATTCGGGTTACTCGCTTTTTGAGAAGTCACAAAAAACCCTCTTCCTGAAACCACCGACTTTGTTTTGTCCGTATCCGCCTTTGGTGCCACCGTCCCAGCTAGACTTGACTTTGGTACACGACAAAATCGGGCTAGGTGACCTTCTTTTCCACAATTATAACATGCTTTGGAATGCATCGTGTAGTTTGGACTTATGTGTCCTTCCCCTCCACATTTGTAACATACGACCGGTGGTTGTTCTCCTTCCTTAACAACAGGTGCTGATGCTGATGTCTTTCCATCATTGTTGAACCTCTTCTTCTTGAAATGTCCATTCTTATTATTTTGTCCATGATTCCCACCGAAGTGGTTTCCATTTCTGGCATGTTGATTCCCTCCACGCTTATTATCACCGCTTCGATGACTGCTATCACTGGTATTATCATTTTGTCGGCTGCTTTCTTTTGGTTGGGATGACTCATTATCGTGCTCCAATAACTGAGCCCTATTAACAACATCTGAATACAAACACAGTTTATAAGAGATAAGATATTAACGTATCTCGGGTTTCAAACCTCTTAGAAACATTCGCGTCATTATCTCCTTATTATCAATCAAATGGGACGCAAACCGGGACAACTCGACAAACTTGGCTTCGTACTACGACACGGTCATGTTGTTTTGCTCCAGCTTGATAAACTTTACCTCTTTCATGTGACGAATACTTTCAAGAAAGTACTTGTCGTTGAACAATTTTTGGAACTTTTCCCAAGTCATCTTCAAGGCAGAGTTGAGTACGCGCTTATAGATTCCCACCAAGAATCCGCCGCACATCAAATATGAAGGTGGCAAAGTGAACCTTTTGCTCCTCCTGAGCATCCCAAGACATCAAATATCTTGCAGATCGCTTTATCCAAGTCTCCGCCTTTAAGTTGTTTTGGCTCTCCAAAACTCCTAAGTGGTCCCAGCTCGAATCGCTAATGCGACCGTCCGAGAGTTACCAAAGTGTTTCCACCGCATTTTGGACAGAGCCGCTTTTTCCTGATGTTGCATGAATTGCATAAAACCTCTGAACATCCCATCGTTCATCATTTGATTATTGTTGTTTACCTGAGGATTATTGTCTTCCTGTTGCACATTATCCTGGGTATTAATCTGTGGTAACTCAATGGTCTCATGTGCTTCATTGCTTATCTCAACATTTTTGGATACCATTTTCAAATACTGCCACAAAACAAGGGTTAATTATCATATCACATATTATCCCTATACTCTAACCGACCAACTAAATACCAAATAAACTTAGGTAGGTCATACTAGTGAAGGAATTCCCCATCTCTCCCCTCCTAGTTCTTGTCTCACATCTTAGCCAGAGATCATATCCCTAAGCTTTGATACCAACTGTGAAGCCCTCAAAATAGGTATACATCACCCATCTTGAGTCGCCAAATACATGGTAAAGAATACAAATGCAAACTTAATTATACAACCGTCGTGTAATATACAACAAAACATAGCTGAGATTTTAAACAAGAATGTTGCCTTCTAGACAATATCCACTCTCAAATAGAGTCCTCATTACATTTATTGTCACACTATTTTATAGAATAATGAGAACTACTAATACACCATCTCGGACCATCACTCCATTCCCCGACTAGTCCCGACTACGTTCTCATTTCTTGAAGAGAACAATGAAATCAAAAGGGTGAGCTCAACTAGCCCAGTAAGAAATATTATAACTAAGATAATGCAGGATAAATTATCATTAGCCTTCAACAATGTTAAACTGATAAAATATGATAGATATCAAGTTTAACAGCAGCGGAAAAAGCAATCCATTAGAAGAGTCAAGTAGAGCATAATATCTACTATCTTCTATGATTTAAAATGTTTTCATCAATTTTTATCGCTGAGACTCAGCCTTAATAAATAAACCACATCATCGAGTCATCCCTGCACTACAGGCTAAGGATATTCATTAAACCATCAATGGTCATGACTATACCCAATAATCCCTTGTAATAATCATACCAAAAAATGTCCATCAATGCACTACAGGCCACTTAGGACTTTTACAACATCATTTATAACATTACAGGTCATGATTATACCGAATGATCCCTGGACGTAATCATACCAAGTCCATCTATGCACATAAGCCAAAAATGACTTTCATCACAATATAAGCATGAGGATGATGACAATGACATAATAATTCAATAAAAAAAGTTCAAGAATAAATTTTAAAGATTTATAAGTTAATTTATCCTGAACTCAATAATGTCCAAATTGTCAACATGATACTGCTTTGTGGAGTAAAATTCAAGAATGCTCAGAAGAATATTTTCATGAAAAGATACTGGATGAAGCGCAAATATCCAGGATATTCTACTAATTTCATGGAGTATAGAAGCCAAAACTTTAACCAACTGAGTATAATAGAATATATGAAACTGCAAATGGATTTTTGCCCGCCATGCAGTAATTCACGTAGACAGATCATTTCCACAATTTAATAAGGAATGAATATAAAGGATCATTCACCATGCATGTGGTAATCCATATAGACATGTTATTCCAACAGAATAATAAAGATAGGAATAACAGAAGAATTCACCATGCATGTGATAGATCGCACAGACATGTTATTCCCAACAGCATAATAAAGAATAGAACCAGGTCATGCGTAATTCGCACCGACATGATATTCCAACAGAATAATAAAGAATGGAACCAAGTCATGAATAATCCTCATAGACAGGATGTTCCAGCAGAATAATAAAGAATGGAATAACAACAGAATTCACCATGCATGTGATAGACCACAGACAGGTTATTCTAACAGAATAATAAATAATGGAACTGTGTCACCATATATACGCATTATGATACGATTATCTAACAGAATAATAAAGAATGGAATAATAGAAGAATTTCACCATGTATGCGGTACTTCGCATAGACAGGTTATTCCAACATAATAATAAAGAATGGAATAATAGAAGCTTTCTTCATGAATACGAAAGAAATAATATCCCTTAACTTAGAAAGAATATTTTTCCGACTGGTGGGGCGAGGATATTTTTGAAGAAAACTTATACTGTTTTCTACGCTCAAAGCTTCTTAAAACTCTAAAGAAATACGCTCAAGATTATAGAAGAAGAATTCTCTGAATTTCTTGTGTGATTTTCCATTCTAACTAAGAATCCTATTTATAGGAGAATGGAAACGATACTATGCAATAAAATATAATATATATATATATATATATATATATATATTATTTAAAATCTAATAAAATAAATAACTTTATAAAAGTATTCTATTTTATATAAAAAGATTTTACTATGCAAATACTATGCAGCACTTATACAAATACTATGCATAATAAAGTATAATATATTCTATTTATAATCTAATAAAACAAATAACTTTATAAAAGTATTCTATTTTATATAAAAAGATTTTACTATACCAACACTATGCAGTACTATGCATAATAAAATATATTATATTCTATTTATAATCTAATAAAACAAATAACTTTATAAAAGTATTATGTTTTATATAAAAGATTTTACTATGTCAACACTATGCAGTACTATGCAAACACTATGAATAATAAAATATATTATATTCTATTTATAATCAAATAAAACAAAACTTTATAAAAAGTATTCTGTTTTATATAAAAAGTTTTCTGTTTTATTACATTTATAATATATAATAATAAAACAAAAATGATCATCATTATTATAATTAACACTATTAATCGATCAGGTCGTTCGCAGGAAAGAGGGAGCTTTCCAATAAGGATTTCTCCCTATTGGCGTGCAATTAGGTGACCAAACCTCTCCTTGGTAGAACTTCTAGACATCGTCAATATTACAAATAATAATATGAATAACTTCGTCGCCTCAATTATTGATTTAATATTCTATAAAATATTGATAATAATTGAATCAAATAACGTGAGATACTATGCAACAATTACTGTAGCAATAATTGAACAAAACTTAGTGACTTCTCACGTAAGCATCAATAATCAATACCGTGTGCTACTATGCAACCACGCGTATTACTGTACTTTTAACACCGGGTGTTCAACAGTTTTAACGGTAAAACTTCTGTCGTTATTTTCATAAAAATATTTTTGTCGTTTTCTCAGTCCAACAATAATTCCATTGTGGGGTCCACCAATGATTGTACCGTCGTACGGATATTCCCTAAAAAGAAGAATATTCCCCGACCAATTAAATATTATATAACAACTTGCATACTTTTCAAAATTTCTAAATATTACCCATAACTACAACATTATCTCAAATCCACACCAAAATTCTTGAAAAAAATATTTCGGGAAAATTAAATCTTTATTCATAAAATTTGGGATTTTACACTAAAACTGATCAAACTGTCCCATGATAGTTAGTGGATGATACATGATCACCCTTCTCAAACCAGCCAGGGGTAGATATTCCATGCCAACTGCATGAGTAATAAAGCTATAAGGAGAGCTGAGTCCTGAACAAGGCAAGATCGCAAATGGATCCTCGATCGCTGATAAAAAGCCAACCAAGATGTTGCATCTGTACACTCAGTCGGTTGAAAGGAATAAGACTTGGCTATCTCATGAGTAAAGTAGTACCCATGATGTCTAAAGGTGCCAACCGGTCTCAAATGGGTCATAAATCATACATACAATAAGATGGCACTCCCTCTGAAAACCCCCATAAGATGGGTATTATAAGACCCCAACTTTTATGAATAAAGATGAATTTTTCTCTAAATATCATTTTTGAATATTAAGGTGTGAATTTGTTATAATAGTATAGTTATGGCTAATATTTATAAATTTTGTAAAATAAGCAAGTTGTTATAAAATATTCTTTGGTCGGGGAATATTCGTTTTATCATGGAATATTCGTACGACGACACAATCATTGGTGGAACCCACAATGGAATTATTGTCGAAGTTAGAAAACGACAAAAATATCTTTTTATAAAAATAACGACGAAAGTTTTACCATTAACTGTTGAAATACCCGGTGATAAAAGTACAGTAATACGCATGGTTGCATAGTAGCACACGGTATTGTACAATATCATTGATTATTGATGCTTATTTGAGAAGTCACTCGGTTTTATTTTAATTATTACCAAAGTAATTAATGCATAGTATCTCACATTATTGATTCAATTATTATAACAGTATCATCTGTACAATATTTTATATTATTAAATAAATAATTGAGACGACAAAGTTATTCATATTATTATTTGCATTATTGACAATTTCTAGAAAGTTCTGTCGAAGGAAGGGATTTGGTCACCTAATTGCGCGCCAATAGAGAGAAATCCTTATCCGAAAACCCCCTCTTTCCTGGGAATGATCTGGTTGTTAATATTATAAGTTATAAGTGATGAATAATTGTTGTTCAAAAACGTGTTTAGTGAAGCCAAGTGAATTGAGATAAATAGAGAGGGGTATTTTATGAAGTATCTGTTGTAAATTTGGCTTATTATATGGACCCCCACTTACCTATTTTTCAAACATGTCGATAGAAGTTATCTCAATTTTGTTATATATATATATAAGTATTAATTATATATATATATATAATATAATAAGTTATATTTTTTTATGAAAAATAGAATATATTATATTTTATTATGCATAGTATTTTCATAGTGTCTACATAGTATTTGTATAGTAAAATCAGAAAATTTCAGCCGACTATTACTGTGCGTCCGTGATTTTCTAAATTCAAATAGTATCATGTCATTCTCCTATAAATAGGATGCTTTGTATAGAAATGAAAATCGCACCAGAATTAGAGAATTCTTCTTCTATAATATTTAGCGTATTTCTTTTGAGTTTAAGAAAGCTTTCAGCGTAGAAAATAGTACAAGTTTTCTTCAAGAATATTCTCGTCCTACCTGTGACGCCCCCAAAATAGGTATACATCACGCATTCTGTATCGTCAAATACATGATACAAAATTTAAATACAAACTTCTTTTATGTAATACGACAAAAGCGTAGCTGAGAGTTTTTACACAGATATTATCTTCTAGACAATATCCAAACTCAAATGGAGTCTCTCATTACATTTATTATCACACTATTTTATAGAATAGTGAGGACTACTATAGCCACCATCTCGGACCATCACTCCATTCCCCGACTAGTCCGGCTACATTCTCATTTCCTGAAGAGAACAATAAAAGCAAAAGGGTGAGCTCAACTAGCCTAGTAAGAAATATTATGACTAAGATAATGCGGAATAAATTATCGTTAGCCTTCAATAGTGTTAAACTAATAAATAACAAGTTTAACTGCAGCGGAACAAGCAATCCATTAGAAGAGTCAACTAGTAGAGCATGATATTTACTATCTTTTATGATTTAAAAAGTTTATCATCAATTTTATCGCTGAGACTCAACTCAATAAATAATCCACATCACTGAATTATCCATACACTACGGGCCAAGGATATTCATTAGTATCACGTCCACGAATTATTCCTACACTACCGGCCAAGGATATTCATGTAATCACCAATGATCATGATCATGCCAACAACTGTCCATCAATGCACTACGGGCCAATAAGGACTTTTACCACATCATTTGTAACATTACGGGCCATGATTTCACCGAATAATCTCTGGTCATAATAATACCAATCAGTAGTCCATCTATGCACGTAAGCCAAAGATGACTTTCATCACAATATAAGCATGAGGATGATGACAATGATATAAGAATTCAATTATAAGAAAGAAAATGATAAATTTTTAAAGATTTATAATTTAATTTACCCAGAATTCAATAATGTCCAAATTGTCAACATGATACTGCTTTGTGGAATAAAATTCAAGAATAATATTATATCAAAAATGATTTGGACAGAAAAGAAATTAATTTTTATCATGAATAGTACCCGGGGTGAATAGTAGCTGAGTGAATAGTACCATGAGAATAGTACTTCATCAATAGTACTTCAGGAATAGTACTTTATGAATAGTACATCGTGAATGCTACTTTGTGAATAGTACCCCATGAATAATACTTTGTGAATAGTACCCCGTGAATAGTACTTTGGCATGAAAACCTTAAAATTTAATAAGAATGTTCAGAAAAATATCCTTATGAATGATACTAGATGAAGCGCAAATTTTAAGGATATTCTACTAATTTCACAGAGTATAGAAGCAATACTTTAACAAAATGAGTGTAGAAGTAGGAATACAAAACAAAATAATATTACTTACATACTACAGAGTATGGAAGAAAATATTATTTCATACGAGTATTGAACAAAAATAATATCCCTTACCTTAGTAGAAGGCTGGATACTACAATAGTGAAGTGGCAGAATACACTTCTTCTTTCTCTCTATAGCTTCTCTCTCTATAATTGTTCTTGTGAGTCTTAGTGAATTGGTGAGAATGAAAGAAGAATGAGCTTCTACTTATAGGAAAACATAGTTTCGATAATTGCACGATTAGGGGCTCAAATTATTACAGTATAATACCTTCATCTATACCACCATTTTTAATTTAGTCCTTCAAGTATTATCAATCTTGCACCACCTCCCCTAATAATACATGCATGTGAATCAATAGTTCCATACATGTGAAACAACAGTAATTTGCATGTGAACTAATAGCAATTAATTGCTCATTTATCTGATTAATTGCCCGTTTGGTCAATTTAACATACAGAAATCAATTATTATCGAAATAAATGTCGATTTCCACTAACACTAATAATCCAAACACAATGAAAATATTTTTATCAACAATTTCATCTTTAATCAACATGAACTTATTCATCATTAATATTATAACTCACAATATTTAACAACCAGATCATTCTCAGGAAAGAGGGGGCTTTCCGATAAGGATTTCTCCCTATTGGCGCGCAATTAAGTGACCAAACCCCTTTCCTCGACAGAACTTTCTAGACATTATCAATAATGCAAATAATAATATGAATAACTTTGTCGTCTCAATTATCGATTTAATAATATAAAATATTATACAGAAGATACCATGACAATAATTGAATCAATAATATGAGAGATATTATGCAGCAATTACTGTAGCAATAATTGAGTATAAATGAATGACTTCTCACGTAAACATCAATAATCAATACCGTGTGCTACTCTATAACCACACGTATTACTGTACTTTTACTACCGGGTATTTCAACAATTTAACGGTAAAACTTTCAGCGTTATTTTTATAAAAAGATATTTCTGTCATTTTCTAACTCTAACAATAATTTCGTTGTGGGGTCACCCAATGATTATGCCGTCGTATGAATATTCCCTGTTAAAATGAATATTCCCCGACCAATCGAATATTTTATAAAAACTTGCTTACTTTGCAAAATTTGTAAATATTACCCACAACTATAACATTATATCAAATCCACACCATAATATTCAAAAATATATTTCGAGAAAAATTATTCTTTTTTCATAAAAGTTGGGGTCTTACAACCTCCCCTTCTTATGAAATTCATCCTCGAAATTAGGGTACATACTCTTTATGTCAAAGAAGTGAGGATACCTTAACTTCATTTCAGATTCTAGCTCCCAGGTCATTTCCTCAACATCGTGGTTTCTCCATAAAACTTTGACTTGAGGTATAACCTTGGAGCGTAGAATATGATCCTTCTTATCCAAAATTTTAGCAGGTACCTCTTCATACGTTAAATCTTCCACTATCTTGTCCGGTTCTAATTTAATAATGTGGTTTGGGTCTTTCACATATTTACGTAACATATATATGTGAAAAATGTTATAAACACAAGACAAAATTAGCGGTAAGGCGAGTCTATAGGGAACAATTCCTACTCGATTAAGAATTTTGAATGGCCCAATGAATCGAGGATTGAGCTTTCCTCTCTTTCCAAATCTTTTAACTCCTTTCCATGGAGCCACACATAACAACACATTCTCTCCAACATTGAATTTCACATACTTTCGATGAAGATCAACATAACTCTTTTATCGATCTTGTGAGGTCTTTATACGTTGCCAGATCATTTGAATCTTTTCTGTAGTCATGCGTACCAATTCTGGTCCCAACAACGTTGCTTCACCCACCTCATCCCAACATACTGGAGAATGACACTTGCGTCCATACAACGTCTCTAATGGAACCATGCCAATACTTGTTTGATAACTATTGTTGTAGGAGAATTCCACTAATGGAAAGAACTTGTCCCAACTTCCTTTGAAGTCAAGGACAAAGAGTCTTAATAGATCTTCAAGAGTTTGAATAGTCCTCTCTGACTGCCCGTCTATTTAAGGATTATATGCCGAACTAAATCTTAAATTCGTGCCCATATCTTTTTGCAAGCTAACCCAAAATCGTGAAGTGAATCTTGCGTCTCGATCAGAAACTATGGATACTAGCATACCATGCAATCTTACAATTTCATTTATGTACATACGAGCAAGACGTTCAAGTGAATAAGTTTCTCGTATAGGTAAGAAATGAGTAGACTTGGTTAATCTATCGACAATGACCCAAATCACATCTATGCCTTGAGAAACATTAGGAAGACCAGTAACAAAGTCCATGGTAATGTGCTCCCACTTTCATTCTGGAATTTCAAGTGGTTACAATAGACCTTTTGGTACTTGATGCTCCGCCTTGACACATTGGCAAATTAAACACCTTGAGATAAACTTCACAATCTCTCTCTTCATATTTCTCCACAAAAATGTATGTTAAAGATCACGATACATTTTGGTACTCCCAAGATGGATTGCAAACAATGTGTTGTTCACCTACATTATGAATTTATACTTCAAGTCAGAGTCGTTAGGAGCACAAAGTCTGGAGTTTACTTGAAGTATTTCTTCTTCGTCGATTCTTTCTTCCGGGATAGCACCTTCTTGTACTTTCTTCTTCATCCGCATTAGCTCCAGGTCTGCAGCTTGAGCAGCTGTAACTTTATCGATTAAAGTCGATTCTACTCGTATATTTGCCATCATCACATGGGTCCCTGGTGCGACACCCCCAAAATAGGTATACATCACCCATACTGAGTCGCCAAATACATGGTACAGAAACAACTATAACTTCATTAATACAATTATTGTGCAAAATACTATAACACATAAACTGTGAGTTTAAATATAAATAATGTCTTCTAGACAATATCCACACTCAAATAAGTCCTCATTACAATTATTGATACACTATTTTACAAAATAGTGAGGACTACTATAACAACTGCCTTGGAACATCACTCCACACCCCGACTACTTCTCGTTATATTCTCGATTCCTGAGAAGAAAAATGGAACAAAAAGGAAAAGTGTGAGCTCAACTAGCCCAGTAAAGAATATTATGACTAAGATAATGTAGAACAAATTATCGTTAGCCTTCAATGAATTAGATAAAATATAATGGAGAATCAGTTTTAGATCAATATTCGCAGCAGACATAATAATTCATTAGAAGAGTTAAGTAGAGAGTGAAATCTACTATCATCTATGAATTTAAAAGCCCATCATCAATATTTTATCCCTGTAACATCAATCAATATACATCTTGAATCAAATATTCATCTTTGCACTATGGGCCAAAGATATTCATCTGTATCACCAGTTGGTCATGTTCATCTCAACACCTGTTCATCTTTGCACTATGGGCCAAAGATATTCATCAGATAATCATTCATCTTTGAACTACATGTCAAAGATATTAAGTTATATCATCATTTAGGACTGAGGATGATGAAAAATATTTTAAAGAAACGAATCTAGTGAGATAAAAGAACAAAGATTAGGGATTAGTTCTTCGGTTTATCCAAGTTCAAAAACACTCCATAATAAACCATAGTGGAGTAAAATTCAAGAATAAAGATCAAAACATGGATACAATCAAAGATAGTAACCATAATAGCCATCTTGGACAAAGAAGAGAAAATTTCATTTTTCGGTGAATAGTGTTGTATTCGTGAATAGTGTCATATACGTGAATAGTAACCCGACACGAAAAGGTAGAAATTTTATAAGAAAAAGTATACTTCGTGAATAGTGTCGTATACGTGAATAATAACCTTGACATGAAAAGGTAAAAATTTCACAATAAAATTCATACCAATATTTTTGTATAATGATATTGAAGAAATAACATCAATTACGAAGAAAATAACATCCCTTACCTCAAAAGAACAGTACTTCTGACTGGAATATCGAATATGATGTTGAAGAAAACTTGCACTGAATAGAAA
This sequence comes from Panax ginseng, assembly GCA_020205605.1. Classification (NCBI taxonomy): domain Eukaryota; kingdom Viridiplantae; phylum Streptophyta; class Magnoliopsida; order Apiales; family Araliaceae; genus Panax; species Panax ginseng. The sequence continues at coordinate 62,761,068 of CM035135.1, forward strand.
CTCTCAAAGTATCTAAATACATACAAAAATACGCTCGATAATATAGAGAGAAAACTTATGATTCTGGTGTGATTTTCAATTCTAAGTAAGCACATTATTTATAGGAAAATGCTAGAACATCAAACCAGACTAAATTTAATAAAATAATAATTTCCAAAATTTTCTACGCACACCTTCTTGACCAAATTATCAGCCACCATAAGTGGGGCCACCAAAATCAAAATTTTCCACAACAACCAAAAGTGGGGTCCACCATGTTTTTAATAAAAATATTTATTTCTAAAACTTCAATAATTCATAATAAATAACTCTTTTATCAGAAAAATTCGAATCTCATGTATATTCCATAGGAAATTTAATTCTCTACAACTTTCTAGAAGAAAGTTTTTCCAAATTCCAAACAAAAAATGTCTGAAATCCACATACGGACGATTCTTAATACCTCCATTCTGACAAAATACTGATAAAACACCTCAGCATTAATTCCTTCATTTATATCCACATAAAAATAAATATTTTCATATCATATAAATCAATAATTAATTATTCACAAATAATATTACAAAATCACAATACTGACAACCAGGTGGTTCCCAGGAAAGAGGGGGCTTTTCGATAAGGATTTCTCTTTACTGGCGCGCAATTAGATGACCAAACCCCTTTCCTTAGACAGAACTTCCTTAGACATTGCCAATAATTCTATCTAACAATATTATTCAAATAATACGAATTATTGATTTGATAATGGGAAATATTGTGCAGTGACAATTATTGAAACAACAATAATATAAAATATCAACGTAGCAATTATTGAATAAATAAAATAAAATAAAATATTGAACAGTAATTACTGTAACAATTGTTGAGTAGTGCCTTCTTACGTAAGAATCAATAATCCAAAAATACTGTGCACTACCGTGTGCTACTGTGCAACCACACGTATTACTATATTTTAATCACTAGGTATTCCAACAGTGTTAACGGTAAGAACTACGTCATTATTTATAAACACTCAAACTTGTTGTTTTCTTCATCTGACTGTTTTCCATTATGGGGCCCACAAATGGCTGCGCCGTCGTACGAATATTCCCCGACAACAAGAATATTCCACGACCAAACGAATATTCCCTGGCAACAATGAATATTTTATAACCACTTGCTTATTTTGCAACAATACCACATTTCACCCATAACCAAAGCATTATATCAAATTAACACCTTATTATTCAAAATAATAATTAGAGGAAATTCAATTTTATTTATAAAAAGTTGGGGTCTTACAACCTCCCCTCCTTATGAAATTTCGTCCTCGAAATAAACGTACGTACCTGGTGTTTCAAAAAGGTGAGGGTACCTCACTTTCATTTCCAATTCCAACTCCGAAGTAATTTTCTCAATAGCATGGTTCCTCCACAAAACTTTGACTTAGGCTATAACCTTTGTGCGTAGGACATGCTCCTTCCAATCTAAGTTCTTGACAAGTACCTCCTCGTACATTAAATCTTCGGCTATCTCGTTTGGTTCTAACTAAATAATGTGGTTTGGGTCTTTCACATATTTACGAAGCATAGATATGTCAAAAATATTATGAACACAAGACATGCTTGGAGGTAATACGAGTCTATATGCCACATTTCCTAATCGGTCAAGAATCTCAAATGGACCAATAAATCATGAATTGAGTTTTTCTCTCTTCCCGAATCTTGTAACTCCCTTCCATGGAGCAATACATAATAATACATGATCCCAAATATTAAATTCCACGTCCTTTCGATGAAGATCCGCATAACTCTTTTGTCGATCATATGCCATTTGTATACGTTATCGTATCGTTTGGATCTTTTTTGTAGTCATGTATACCAATTCTGGTCCCAACAACGTTGCTTCACCCACCTCATCCCATCATACTGGAGAACGACACTTTCGTCCATAGAACGCCTCGAATGGAGTCATGCCTATACTTGCTTGATATTTGTTGTTGTAGGAGAATTCCACCAATGGCAAGTACTTATCCCAACTTCCTTTGAAATCTAGGACACAAAGTCTTAATATATCTTCATGAGTTTGAATAGTCCTTTCTGATTGCCCGTCCGTTTGAGGATGGTATACCGAACTGAATCTTAAATCCGTGCCCATAGCTTTCTCCAAGCTAACCCAAAATTGTGAAGTGAATCTTGGGTCACGATTCGAAACTATGGATACTGGCATGCCATTCAATCTCACAATCTCATTTACGTACATACGAGCAAGACGTTTAAGGGAATTAGTCTCCCGTATCGGCAAGAAATGAGCAGACTTAGTTAATATATCAATAATAACCCAAATACCATCTATGCCTTTAGAAACCCTGGGAAGATCCGTAACGAAATCCATTGTAATGTGTTCCCACTTCCATTTCGGAATCTCAAGTGGTTGTAATGGACCCTTTGGCACTTGATGCTCCGCATTTACACGTTGACAAGTTAAACACCTCGAGATAAACCCTGCGATCTCTCTCTTCATATTGCTCTACCAAAATGTATGTCGAAGATCATGATACATTCACTACAAGAAAAATACTTATAAGTCGATGGAAGTAATTCTGACGAAATTAATTCGGTCGATGATTTACTAAGTCTGACGAAATAATCACTCGAAAATAATTTCCTCGACAATAAGTTATGATCGACTGACGTCCGTCGAGAATAAGAATACCAAAAGGGGCGTAAAATTGGTGCCAGCGCCAATACTAAAGTCGACGGATGTATTAATAACCTCGACATAATTTCGTTGAAAATACTAACTTTAATTAAAACCTAATCAATTCCCTCCCTCCACCAGCCGCATACTACACTCGCTCTCTCTCTCTCTTCGACAACGCCTCTCTCTCTCTCTCTCTCACCTCACAGACCTCCTACCTCTCATTCCTCCTCCTCTGGCCGCCACTCATCCGCCTCCTCCGGTCGCCTCTCCTCCGCTTTCTCCGGCGTCCTCATCCTCCAACAGCCTCTGACCGCCTCCTCCAGCACCGTTCCGCCTCCTACCTCCTCCTCCGACCGCCTCTCCTCCGCCTCCTCCGACCTCCTCCTCCTCCAACAGCCTCCAGCCGCCTCTCCTCCGGCACCGTTCCGCCTCCTGCCTCCTGCCTCCTGCCTCCTGCCTCTTGCCTCCTACAGCTTAAATGTTAGTCTTAATTTGTTTGTTTTCCTACATTGGGTTGCCCTAATTTGTTTCCCCAATTTTGTTTCACAAGTTATTGATGAGGAGTACTTATGTATTATGAATTTAATTGATGAGGAGTACTTATAATGTATTATGAATTTAATTAGTAGCTTGGATATTTAGGTTTGATATAATTAGCAACTTATGTTAGTCTGAGTTTTGTGTTATACTTTTGCAATGGCAGTTGTATGTTACTGATTTTAGGGTTTAATTTGTACAATTTGCATTTCATAATTTGATTGATGTTAGTCATGTATTGAGGCTGATTAGTCATGTATTGAGTTGTATTGTTGAACTCCTTCCTCTTGTTGGTTAGTATTTGTGAAATCTTGGTATATTTGTTATTTTCGACTGAATTTCTGACTGAATTTCAGTCATAATTCTTCAATTGCAAAATCTGTGAGCCCTACTTTATTTTATTTATGTATTTTATTAGTTTCAAATATTGAAATATATTAAGTTGCATGTACTTAATTTCCTACTAATAAAATTAACTGAAAATGAACTAAGTACCATTATTTAGTTTCAAATTACTAAAAATAAATAATATTATGACATAAACTAAATTTAAATTATATTTTGTATGATAAGATAATATAAAATAATAAAATAAAATAAATTAATTTAATTTATTGTAATTAAATTAAATATTATAATATAATATATAGTAATATAATAAAATAAAGTAAAATAAAATAAAATAATTTAATTTAATTTACCTTAAATAAATTGTAAATAAGGTAATACAATATAAAATTCAAAATAAAATAATTTGAAATAAATTACAATAAAATAAAAATAAAAATAAACAAAACAAAATAAAATAAAACAAAATAAAATAAAATAAAATAAATTTCACCGATTAAACAAAATAAAAAATAAACAAAACAAAACAAAATAAATTAATAAATTAAATTTAAAATAAATAAAATAAAATTAATAATAATCTAGAATAAATTAAAATTTTAAAATTTAATTTAATTTAATATCATTAAATGTAAATAAATTAACTTAAATAATATAATATAATAAAAATAAAATAATAAAATAAAGTAAAATAAAATAATTATCTTAAACTAAATAACATTTGCTTAGTTTTCCATTACATAAAAAATATCACTTAATTAAATAAAATTAAAGCTAATAAATTAAATAAACATAAATTAAAATAACATAATATATTTGAATAATAAGTTGTCTACATATTTAATAAATAAAATAAAATACATGTTGACTAGGTAGCATTTACCTAATGTTTCATTGGTAAAATAAACTAAATACCATTTGCTTAGTCTGTCACAATTTTCAAATAGAATAATATATAAATTAAATTAACTATAATATAATAACATATAAATTAAATGAAGCACTTCCTTTTATGCAGGGTTCGACATAGTAGTTGCAGCTAATAGTACTCCAACCGGTTCCTCGACAGCAATTAAAAAAAAAGGTCGTAGTTTCTGTTTGTGTCTTATACTCGAATAATAAAGTTAATTGAATTATTGAAGACATTCCTCACTGTTCCATCATAACAGATGCCAACATACGGAAGGAGTGCCATTAAGTTGTTGAACAAAGTTATAGGTTAAGCAACCCTCTAAATGAGCGAACGATTACTTCTCTACTAGGAATGAATCATTGCCTGATATGGGTCCAATCCATGACATAGAAAGCTTCTCACCACTCTAAATTCCTCAGATGGGTAGTGCTCACAGAATGTCTCACATCTTTTTCTATGAGAACTACCCATCTGAGGAATTTGGAGTGGTGAGAAGTTGTCTATGGCATGGATTGAACCTATATCAGGCAATGATTTATTCATAGTAGAGAAGTGATTGTTCGTTCATCTAGAGGGTTGCTTAACTTGGAACTTTGTTCAATAGCTTAATGGAACTCCTTCTGATGTTGTCATCATCTCATATGGTGAGAAATGTCCGCAGAATTCAATTAACTTTATTAATAGAGTATAGGACACAAATAGAACTACGACCCTTTTTTTCGTCCGGACATCGCCGAGGAATGATTGAGTACTATTAGTCTAATCGCAAACTACAACTAATATGAAACTTAGATTGACCCTTCTCCTAGTAGTCATTATAGTTTGAATCGCTATGAAACTTAGAAACTTGCTTTGACATTCACTCAAGAGGGAGTGAATGTCGAATAATCCCCGATTTGGAATCATATCGGATGTTATGTCCCTCACTTAGGTCGGTGCCAATTCACAAGGTGCGTGTTTATAATATTTTGAGGATTTTTCAGCTGGTGTCTCTACATATGTTCTTCGAGTGCATACTTAGACTAAGTTATCTTGGTCTATTTCGTGTACTTGGAGACCATGGGGAGGTGATGCTGAAATTTTCTTAAAATATTATAAACACGCACCTTATGAATGGAACTAGTGAGGAGACGCATCCAGGAACGGGATAGAAGCCTAACCCCTGTATAGTGGAGATATATACTAGGTAAACTAAATACATGCATATATATTCTAATTGGGTATTTTCTTTAATTAAAGATGTCACCGACCAGGAGTTGGATGTACTTAGTAGGATACCAATTGATGGGAGGGATTAGTTGATGCGTCTTAAGTGAAGGGGTGTCCAATTTTATGAACAAAGAAATAGAACATGTTGATGATCCGAACGGAAAGATGAGATGCCCGTGTTTCAAGTGTAAGAACATGATATGGAAGACTGTCGATGAAGTTAAATTTACTTATATTCACGTGGGTGATGATGTCATTGACATACTCGATGTTGACGAAGTGGAGGAAGATGTGGTTGTTAGTCCGTATGTGATGGTAGAAGATGATATTGAGGAAGAAATTGATACAGAAGAGGAAGAGACAGAATCATAGGATGAAAATGATTTTGATTCTGACGGGTTTGACAACGTACTACTTCTTCACTAATTGGTGTTTTGTAAATACTATACAACTAAAATTAATCATTATATATAATAAAAGACTTGAAATTTAATTAATTTCATCGTATCTATGTCTGTTATTTCAGTAGTACAGCTATATATGCCTTAACATAGCAGTGGAGGTGGCCGTGGTGGCGGCCGCTCCGGATCGGATGACGGCTCCAAGGGAGGGTCGTCTTCAGATGTTAGTGAATTGATTTCTTTTTTATCTTAGTAACATTATTTTCATAACTAAATTATACATTCATTTACTATTTTTTGACAATATCATAACTATATTAAACATACAAATGCTAGACGTCGGCGTTCGCGAGGGCCTAACCTCGGTCGATTAGGTCATCCACCGGCAGTGCCTGACACAGTTCTAGTTGATGTCGGCTAGTCTATGTAGGTTTCAACTATAATATATCACTTATGTTCAATTAGAATGATATTATCATGTGATTAATAAATTAAAATGTTCTTAATAAATTTTGTATTCTAGTATTATGGATCTTGTTGCTAAAGCGATCAGACACGCCATCTGCTGGCGATCTCCCTATCGTCGCATCGCGCGATTTAGTCAATCGCTGCCACGATCTGCCGGCTTCATGGTGACAGTGTTGCAGGAGTTTTACGTAAGTCGAATTACATATATTAAATCAAGGTCCATGCATGCTGTTTACATATTGTTCAAATAATAAATTATACGTATGTTATGTCTGTTTGATAGAGATACTACAGATATGAGGTCGACATCATTGAGGCGGATGGTGATGCCGTTATCATTGCCCACATCTCGAAGAATTATGTCGACTGGTTGTACGAGATGCGACAGAGGGCAGTCCGGGCGATAGAAGAATCGCCCGGGACTACTTTGCGAGATCATCAACCGTCGGCAGTATTAGATGCAACATGGGCTGCGATGTGTGCGTACTGGGATGATGTTGCGTTCAAGACCAAGTCGGAGCAGATGAAGAAGAATCGCAACAAGCTGCGAGTTGTACATACTTCTGGCTCGCAGTCATTTCAGGAGGTTAAGTCGGTATGTATTTCTCTTTAGTTTAGTTTAATATTATATTGCAACTATAGTAAATTAAGGTGATATTATTTAATGTATATGATTTAGGCTATGCGGAGTAGCTTGGGCCGACCTCCTACTATGATCGAGTTCTGGGATAGAGTTCATACGCCGAAGGGCTCTACTTCGGGGTCGACGATATCTCCAGCAGCACTAGCTATATGGGTAATACATTTACTATAATAAATATTATTTAGGATAATATTACGTAATTTATATGATGATACCAAGATAACTCACTTGTATATCAAATTATAGAAGTGGTTTGAGAAGCTCCGCAGCCAGTGTATAGTAGAGTTGCAGGCTGCTAGGGGCGATGCTGAGACGTTAGATTCCACCGTCCCTCCGCCCGAGATTAGTTTATCTCAAGACGAGGAGACAGATCTTTGGGTCGCGTCTCAAGATACTCCCACTAGTACTACCGACCGGTATCGAGTGCTAGGGTTACCGAGGATACCAGCCTATACACTGCCAGGAGGTATAATATTTGTGTTTATTTTGTGTTTATGAACAAAGTAAACTTGTAATATTATTCATGTTATATTTATTTTTGTAAGCTCTAGCCAATGTCTGCGTCCGAGAGCCCCCGCAGGACCATCACATATGGGCGCTAGCTTAGATGATGCTTTGTTCCAGTGTGTTATGGTTGCGGTGTCGGAAAGGTTTGAGACCGATCCGCTGTTCCATCTTCAAGACCTGCCCAGTCGTTCTCGCCTCCATCACCATGCTTGCAGACATTACAAAAAAGCCACCGCCGAGAATGTGGGTATCCTCCTGAGCGAGCAAATACAATATGCGACAAGATTGTTCGGACGGTGGTTACCTTAGTCGAGGACGCGTTTGGGCCGATGTTGAGTCAGCGCTCGACTGCTCAGGTATATTTCATTTTAAATACAAATATATATTCTGCATGTTATTTAATTTTCATTTAGTTATCTTTAACTGAATCATATATATGGACTAATGAGTTACATTTTATTGTATCAACACTATGATTTGAGCTTTGACCGACGAAGGTGATGACGATGAGGGCAATTTTCATACTCCAGAAGCAATCGGCCTTGCTTACCGATGATCCTCCTCACACCGGGGGCTCTACTAGCTTGACTTAGTTTATATTCTTTTGTAGTTTAAATTCTTTTATAGTTTACATAATTTTTGACGTACATATTTTAGTTTAAACCTTATCATTACTTTGGTTTTGTTGCGGTTTGACACTTAGTTTAATTTAGCTTAATGGGATGTTTATTATAGTTTAGTTTTTATTAATGGGATGCTTTTGACCTTTTTACTTCTCATTTAATTAGTTGGTTTTTGATATATTCTTGGATGAGGTGATTGTAATTGTAATTTATGTTATTGGCCATATTGTTAGCTTGTGTATCTGATGTTGGGAAAACAAGTACAGGTACAGGTACAAGATGTGGGTTAAATCCCTGGATATTACCAAAACAAATAAAATATTTAAAAAAACACTATCCTCGATGGAATGGTGGTATTGTCGACGGATATCCATCGAGGTTAAGGTGCTTTCCATTTTTGTTAGATTGTAACGTGGCATACTTATCATCGACTGAATATCCTTGATCGAATAACCTCGACGGACTGGTGGTATACTCAATGGATTTTCGTCGAGTGTAAGTTATTTTTCCAATTTTATCAGACTGCCACATGGCATGCTTATCATCGAACGAATATCCTCGACAGACACTTTTTAGTCGGGGATATATTAACTCCGACTGACTATTCGGTCGATAATAATTCCGTCGATTCTAAGTATTCCCGACCAAAAAATCGACGGACTTAATTTTGACGTGCTTATATACGACTGAATTTCCGACGGAATATTCTATCGTAAATAAGGTTGTCCTCGACGGAATACCCTTATTATCGACAGAATATTCCATCGGAAATAACCCTTTTTGTTGTAGTGATTTTGGTACTCCTAGGATGGATTACAAACGGTGTGTTGTGTGCCTCCATCATGATTCTATGCTTTAGGTCAGAATCGTTAGGAATGCAAAGTGGAGTTAACTCGAAGTATTCCTTCTTCATTGATTCTTACTTCTGAAATAACACCTTCTTATACTTTTTTCTTTATATGTATCAGCTCTGCGTCTGTGGCTTGAGCAGCTTTAACTTTATCGATTAAAGTCAGTTCTACTCGTATGTTTAATATCATCACGTGGGTACTTGGATCCTTTAACTCTATCTCCATCATTTGTAAGCCGTATAAAGTGGGTCTTTGCGTTGACATTATCGCACGCATACCTGCATACAATCTTCTACTCAATGCATCAGCTACCACGTTTGCTTTTCTAGGATGATCTTGAATGGTATGGTCGTAATCTTTCAACAGCTGCAGCCAATGTCGTTGCAACATGTTGAGTTCCTTTTGGGTGAACATTTTTTTGAGGCTTTTATGATCTGTATAGATCTCCACTTTCTCCCCATACAGGTAGTGTCTCCAGATTTTCAACGCAAAAATGACTACTACCAACTCCAGATCATGAGTAGAATAATTCCTCTCATATTCTTTGAGTTGTCGAGAGGCATAGGCTATGACTTTCCCATGTTGCATGAGAACACGTCCTAACCCTTTGCCTGAAGCAACGCTATAGATAACAAATCCATCCGAACCAAATGGTATTGTTAGAACAGGTGCCGAAATGAGTCTCCTCTTGAGCTCTTGGAAACTCTTCTCACATTCCTCGCCCCATACAAATTTTGTATCTTTCCGAGTCAGCTGAGTTAACGGAGTAGAGATTCAAGAAAATCCTTCCACGAATCTCCGATAATAACCAGCTAAGCCTAGAAAGCTACGTACTTCGGTTACCGACTTCGATTGCTCCCAACTTTGTATTGCTTCAATCTTCACCAGGTCAACAGATACTCCATGTTTTAACACCACATGCCCAAGAAATGTTACTTCCTTAAGCCAGAACTCGCATGTCTTCAGCTTGGCATATAACTTATTTTCACGAAGCCTTTGAAGTACCAACTTCAAATGGTGCTCATGATATTCACGAATTTTGGAATAGATGAGGGTGTTACCAATAAAGACAACAACGAACTGATCTAAATATTCCTTGAACACACGGTTCATCATATCCATAAAAGCTGCATGAGCAATAGTCAATACAAAAGACATGACTCAGAATTTATAATGCCCGTACCGAGTTCTGAAGGCAGTCTTTGGAATATCCTCACTTTTAATCTTCAGCTGATGATATCCAGAACGAAGATCGATCTTTAAAAAAAATTATGCTCCTTGCAACTTATCAAATAGGTCATCAATGCGAAGTAATAGATACCTATTCTTGATGGTGACATGGTTTAATTCTCGGTAGTCAATACAAAGTTGCATACTCCCATCTTTCTTCTTTACGAATAAAACAGGAGCACCCCAAGGAAATGTACTAGGACGAATGAAACCGATGTCCAACAACTCCTGTAGTTGGACCTTGAACTCCTGAAGTTCAATAGGAGTAATTCGATATGGGATTTTAGAAATGGATTTTGTACCCAGTTCAAGGTCAATAAAGAATTCAAATTCACGTTCTGGGAGTAGGCCAGGAAGTTCTTCAGGAAATACGTCAGGAAATTCACCAACAATAGAAATATTATTCAAATCTGATGTATTTTTGTTCAAGTCCATGACATGGGCTAAGAAAGCTTGACATTCATTTTTCAATAAACGAATGGCTTTATGGCTTGATATGACAGTGATTGACTTTAGTGGTTTGGTTACTTGAATTCACATAATAGGTTGATTAGGGATATGAAAACTAACAATCTTACAAAAATAATCAATTTTGGCATGATGAGTAGTTAACCAATCAATCCCTAAAATCACATCAAATGCAAGTATCTTTAAAGAGATAAGATCAACAGGTAATGTGTGACGCCCCCAAATTTGGACCACCACTTGGTCACTCGAATTTGGTTCATCTCGTGCTCATAGTAATACAATAATAACTAAAATTTCATATTCACATCGGAAGATGTAATTTAGAATAATATACAATATTTTATTATAATTATTCTCCCAAGTCTCGCAACCTACAATACTTAATAGATTACATAATAATATCTTATAAAGACTTATTACATAATCCTACTTAAGCTTAAACATGGTCTGAAGGCAGTCTTAATACAACATAACAATTTTAACATAAAGGAACCAGCTAGTCAGTAGCCTTGCCCTTGCCCTTGTCTTTTCCAGAGATATTTCCCTGTTTTGTCTTAACTGAAAGGTTTTAAATAAGCAAGAATGAGCACAAATTGCCCAGCAAGTAATACACAACAAGAGTGATAAGTATTAAATCACGAGTTAGATATATCAACGTATAATCTCTAAGATAGTTCAGAGTCTTAGAACAATATTATGAACAATGAGTATCAATAATCCTCGAATCAAATCTTTGGGATATGAAATGATAATTCAATATAGATCAACAGATATATATATGAATTCAAAGGCTATCAACATATCCAACTGGATAAGTCACTAAGGACTATTGAATATCTACTAGAATTACCAATATTAAACTGATAACCCAAAATAATCAAGAACTATAGATGATCAGTCTACAATACTCTATGTTATGCATAACACCACTGTAATATTCATGCGTATGTTGGGGCTTCCAACAATATACACTCCCCTTACTATAAGGGTTGTTCAACTCAGTTTTCAAGATTTTCGCACCAGTCAATAGGTTTGAATAGTTTTCTAAACATGCATATAGTCTAGCCGAATCAAACGGCATATTCAAGAACAATACCAAGTTCAACATGAATAATAGTTTTCACAAGAGTTTAAACATACTAACTCAACTGAACGAGTAAGTAAGATAACTTGCATTCAAAGAGATAAGGTTTAGATACTTGCTTACAGTATTCGTTGAATAAATTAATTGTAATAACCCAATATTTTCAAAATAATTAAATAAGAAATTTTGCGTATAAATATTTTTCTTTAAAATAAAAGGTGGGGATATGTACAAGGTAAAGCGTATGTATTTATGTGATAAATAAAAATTTATTTATTACATGAATAATAGAAAATAATTTTTAAAAGGAATTATTGATTATTATAAATTATATTTTATAATTAATTTGTAGTAAAAATATTTTTATTATTTATTTTCATGAAAATATGATTATTATATTATTTAAATAATATATCAAATGATTATTAGAATTATTATAATAACTATTTTATTATATAAATTTATTTCAAATTAATTAAGTTAATTATTTTAACTTAATTAATAATTGTATGTATGAAAGTTATGTCGGATATGGATTCAAAACCCTAATCCTGGATTTTGAATAAGGAAAGAGAATATTAATTATATTTTAGTGCTATAAATATGTATGTTATGTGTGTAAGGTTAATCTGTGAAACAGTTTTAGGGTAACATGTCAAAACCCTAATATTACACTTTTAAAACCCTAATTGAAACTCAAATATGAGTTCAAGATTGGTTAAGTCATTGTGTTATGCGCTAAATGATATGTATTATACAATTTAAGGTTAATTAAGGAAAACCCTAATTTCTAAATTAGGAACCCTAATTGCCAATTAGAAATCCTAATTGTTAATTATAAGCCATAATGCTAATTAGTGAATTTTTAATCTAGTTTCCATGTCCTAGATAATTAGGAAACCTAATCAAATTAGGAAACCCTAATTTTCCATTTTTAGAAACTAAAATGGTCATTTTTGCCTAATTAGAAAAATCCTAGAAACTAATAATTTTTTAAACCTTAGGGTCAAACCCTACGGGTTGGCTAAGTTAAATTTTAGCCATTAAAATCATAAGCCAAATGACCTAAATGCCCTTTTGCACATTTTTTTATTAAGTTACTTGTGTATCTTGCTAAAATATGGAGTTGTTGACCTACTAGATCAGCCATGTGACTAAAATATACACACATTAGCCATTATATCTCAGCAAATACATTTCATCCAATTAATATATATAGATCAAGAGAGAGAAAGTTCATTATTTAGCTCATTTCATTCCCAAGCTCTCAACCAACTCTCTCTCTCTCTCCAACCATACGAATTATCTAAGTAATTTAGTTCCTAAACAACCCTCTATAACACCAAGATCAGTAGAAGAGAGCAAGATCAAAGCATCTTAAAGAGAGAGGTATAAAGCCCTAACCCTATTTGATCTTACATGTTAGGGTAAATTTTGTGTTTAAGTGTTTAGATGCATGCTAGAAGATGTTGTATGATGATCTATGATGTTATATCATAGATCTATAGCCTTAAAGTGCTTTAAAATCAAATTTTTCAAAACTACCTTTGAACCATAAAATGTTGTCTAACAAGCAAAAGTCAAAGGCTGTAGATTCTTCTCTGTTAATGATTTTGTGTGTTTTATGTTTTAGACCTGTAGTTTGCTATGAGGATTTTGATCTGGACTTGAAATCATGCTTAGATCATGTCCAGAATACAAGTTATTCTTGGTCAAACTCAGTTGACCGAGCATGACCAAGAGTTTTTGGGCAACCCAAAAACTCAATATCAGGGTCTGACAAGATTTTTAAAGGCTAATATCTGTCAGATGTTAGGATATTTGGAGATGTTATTGTATCTAATGTGTAGCCTGATAGATAGACTCTAGACTCGTACCTTTATATCACTCAAACAATTAACATATTGTAAGTAGTGGATGGTCAAAGTAGCCTACTCGACCATGATTTTGTATTTTCTAGGTAACCCAGAACTTGTTCATCAGTGTCTGACAACAAGTTCATGGGCCCAGATCTTGCTTGTGTTTACTGATTTGATGTTGTTAGTATATCAGGGTTATAGTTTGTTATGTGTACTACAGATTCATGCTCCTATATGACTTAGATAACCAACAGACTGAAAGTAATTGATGATCAAACTAGCTAGCTCATTCACGAACTTAGTTTTTTGGGAAACCCAAAAAACTTAAGAACACTCTTTCTGACAAGGTTTGACTAAATGTTATCTTATGATTCTGATGTAGTTTAACTGACCTGATGAATGATATTTTGATAAGTAGGTTTTATACCTACTTATTGGGTGTCAATTCACTAGACTTATGCTTATCTCAAGTAGTTTTTACTATGTTTTAGTTGCATTTTAAGTTTATTTTGCAGTACTTGTAGTGGAACTCCTATGTCGAGGAAAGGCATGGAAAAACAAGAATGGCATGGATTGGCATTAGCATGGATAACCATGGTGGCATAAAGCGAGCAAAGACTAGGCAAGATGGACATTTATAGATGGGGAATTGAAGTAGTGGATGGGTGCTATGCAGTAAAGAAAGGATGAAGAACAAAGAACAACAATCAAGAAGCAACAGCAGCAAGATAGAAGAAGACAGCAAGCAGTAGCCGCACGGCTAATCAGGCCTTAAATCACGCACCCACGCTACTTGAAGTCAGACAGCTTTGCACCATCACGCGGCCGCGCCCCAGCAAAGAAGAAATCTTGTGCACCTGCGTCAAGGCCTCGACAGACACACATATCGTGCGCCCGTGCCCGTTTTACACTATGATCTCACGCGGTCGCGCGAGTCCTCTGCAGTCTGTTTTGTTGACTTTTTGTAATTCAAAATTTGAGCACTTTAGGCTCAACTAAACAATGCTGGTTGGTACCAGACGTGTTTTATTGGAGTCTTTTATCAGTTTTCATATTAGCAATTAGGGTTCTTAAGTTTTAACTAGGATACAAAGGTTTTGATTAATTTTTGATATAATTCTATATCCTCTCTTCAATTTGGTTATTCAATAATCATTAGTTTCATTTTCTGGAGATTATTGGTGGTTTGGAACAAGCTTGGAATAGATTCTGCAATTGGGTTTAACAGATTTGTTTATTTCTCTTACATCTCTTATTTGCATTGTTTAATTCCATGTGTTGCTTCAATCCCATAATGGCTTTTTGTTCAAAAATGAACTAAACTCCATTATGGGATTATCTAAACTTATATTTCTGACTGTCTGGTTGTATGTTTATCATTGGATTACCTATTATGATTGAACGTAATGAATGAATGTTTGATCACCATTCACCTTGAATGCTTATATGGATTTGAAAAATGAAATATGAGTATGGATAAAATAATAATGGCATATGTTTATGAGGCTGAGTTGTTTAGCTTTGTAATTCATGAATCGGATAGAAATATACCATTTCACTGTGTGTAGTACTGAAAAGAGCCTGTACTTTAATTCATTATTGTTGAAATTTCACATAGACATATAGTGATTTTGGTAATAGTGTCACTTACATGATTTCTATCATATGTGGAGGTTATGTGAATAGGTCATAGTTCATTGAAAATTGGTTATGTCCACTTTTGTGCTCTTGACTAGTTTTCCATGATAAGTATATAAACATTACATGATGGTTACAAGTTAGATGAAGTATTAAATGAAGTTAGAATCCCATTCTTTCCAAATTTTATTACATTATTCTAGTATTATATTTTTATTCATTTATTGAATTTAGAATTAATTATAATTGTGAGTTATTCGTTAAAACATATAAAAATAGTGAAATAGTTGATGTATGATAATTAAGATTTAAAACCTTTCTCCGTGGATCGATACTTTTCTTACTCTATACTACTTGTTGACCTATGTACGCTTGCATGAGTTAGAGTCCTTTTTGTTTGACTAAAAAGGAGGCAACAAGTTTTTGGCACCGCTGTCGGGGAAAGGCGTTTATTTTTAATATTGTCATCATCAATTTTAAGCTAAATTTATATGACTTAGACAAATCAAATCTTATCTTATTTCTATTTATTGTTTTTGTTGTATTTCAGGTACTTGTATATATTTTATGCACACGCGGTCATCCAATTCCGAGTTGACATCTGCTCAGGATAACATTAACGGAAGAGGTTGGAAAATGAGAGTGCGTAGGAATTTACAAGAAGCTTTAGAGACCACAACATCCAACATGGCAGCAGAAGAGCAAAGAGAGGAGCACATGGCCTTGAAAGATTATTCGATGCCGAACATCAATGGATTACAGTCGAGTATAGTCAGGCCAGCTATAGCAGCCAACACTTTTGAGATAAAATCGGGCACTATTCAAATGGTGCAGAATTTGGTATAATTTGGGGGTGCTGCTACAGATGACCCGAATGAGCATCTATTGAGTTTCATAGAAATATGTGACACTTTCAGATACAACGGGGTGACAGAGGATGCAATCAGGCTCAGACTATTTCCATTCTCTTTACGGGACAAAGCAAAAAGTTGGCTTCACTCTTTACCTTCAGGATCTATTACAACATGGGAGGACCTAGCACAAAAGTTCTTAGCCAAATTTTTTTCAATGGCTAAGATTGCTAAAATGAGGACAACAATTTCCCAGTTCGAGCAGCAGTAGGGTGAATATCTATATGAAGCCTAGGAAAGATACAAGGAGATGTTAAGGAAGTGTCCACACCATGGTATGCCGGATTGGATGGTGATTAATACATTTTATAATGGATTGGGATGGCGGTCAAGGCCAATTGTAGATGCAGTTGCAGGAGGAGCTTTATGGGCAAGGAGCTATGAAGAGGCCTACAACCTCATTGAGACTATGACAATGAATGATTTCCAAAATCCTACAGCCAGAATGCCATAGCCCAATGTTGCAGGTTTGTTAGAGGTGGATGCTATCACTCAGTTGTCCACTCAGATGGCATCCATGGCAAAGAAGATAGACTCTTTGGCGAAAAGTAAGGTGAAGACAGTTGCTTTCGTATGTGAGATATGTGCAGGGTCGCATTCAACTGAACAATGTGCTATTAGTTCAGAGTCTGTACAGTATGTGAGCAACTACTAGAAGAATCAAAGTTAGTTTCAGAACACATACAACTCCAACAACCGCAACCATCCAAATTTTAGTTGGTCAAATAATCAAAACAATCAACAAAGTCAGTTTCAACCACAACAACAATTTCAGGCACAACCATCTTAGCAACAGTTTGCACCAAGAACACCTTACCCACCTGGATTTTCTCAGCAGCAACAAAATCATCCACCACCTGCACCTCAGCAAGAGAAGAAGTCAGAGACGGTGGAGATGATGATGAAGTATATGGCAAATACCGAAGTGATGATTAAAAGCCAAGCAGTGGCTATCAAAAATTTTGAAACTCAAATGGGTCAAATGGCTAGCATGCTTAACAACAGACCCCAGGGTTCATTGCAAAGTACAACAGAGGCTAATCTAAGAAGGGAAGGTAAAGAGCAATGTCAGGCAATTACACTTCGGTCTGGGAAGCAAACTGCAGAAATTTAGCATAGCGCTCGCGCCACTTTTGCAAGGGGAAATCGCGCGGTCGCGCGGTGATGAAAATTCTTCTGAGGATGGTTTGAATAAAGAAGGTTCAGAACAGCGGGAAGTGAAAAAGAATAAAGAAGAGTCATTTGAGAAGCCCGTGATCAAGATACCAGTCGTTCACACTCTTGTTCCTTATCCACAGAGATTATATAAGAAGAGGGAAGAAAAGCAGTTCATTAAGTTTTTGGAGGTATTTAAAAAGCTACAGATTAACATACCTTTTGCAGAGGCATTGGAACAGATTCCTAGTTATGTAAAGTTTATGAAGGGTATATTGTCAAGGAAGAAGAGGTTAGAAGATTTTGAAACAGTAGCCTTGACTGAAGAATGTAGTGCAGTGTTTCAACGTAAATTACCTCCAAAGCTGAAGGACTCGGGCAACTTCACGATACCTTGTATAATTGGAAAGATGAGCTTCAGCAAATGCTTGTGCAATTTTGGGGCAAGTATCAATTTGATGCCATTGTCAGTGTTCAATCAATTGGGATTGCCGGCTCCAAGGCCGACAAATATTTCTTTACAGCTAGCTGACAGATCTATCACTTATCCACGAGATATTGTGGAAGATGTACTTGTTAAAGTGGATAAATTCATCTTTCCGACTGATTTCATCATATTAGACTATGAAGAGGACAGAAGTATATCGATCATTCTTGGAAGACCATTCTTAGCTACAAGAGGAACCTTGATAGACGTTCAGAAAGGGGAACTAACAATGCGAGTGCATGATTAGGAAGTTACTTTCAATGTATTCAAGGCAATGAAATTTCTGACAGATGAAGAGGAATGCTTTAGGGTTGATTTGGTGGAAAAGGTACTAAATGATGAAGTAGAGAACTTGGTGGAACATGAACCATTGAGAAATGCTATTGTGTGAAGTTCAGAAATAGAAGATGAGGAAATTACTAAGTTGTTCAATTACTTGACACAACTGCACAGTTCAGGAAGTTTAAGACTCCTTTTGAGCCATTAAAGAAAGTTGGAGAGTCATCAGTGAAATTAAAGACATCTCTTGAGGCACCTCCAAATCTTGAGTTGACACCACTTCCAGACCATTTGAGGTATGAATTTTTAAATGAGAATTCAAATTACCTGTGATTATTTCTTCTGCACTAACATCTTTTCAAGAAGAAAAATTGCTAAGAGTTCTCAGAGAATTCAAGTCAGCAATTGGGTGGACTATAACAGATATAAAAGGGATCAGCCCATCTTTCTGTATGCACAAGATCCTAATAGAAGATGATAACAAGCCTTCAGTGGAACAACAAAGAAGACTTAATCCAATCATGAAGGAAGTGGTCAAAAAGGAAGTGTTGAAATGGTTGGATGTAGGCATTATATATCCAATTTCAGATAGCTCGTGGGTGAGTCCGGTACAGTGTGTACCGAAGAAGGGTGGTATGACCGTAGTCTCTAATGAAAACAATGAGTTGATTTCGATGAGAATAGTGATGGGGTGGAGAGTCTGCATGGACTACCGCAGACTTAACAAAGCTATAAGAAAAGATCACTTCCCACTGCCATTTATCGATCAGATGTTGGATAGACTAGCGGGTCATGAGTTTTATTGCCTTTTGAACGGGTATTCAGGCTACAATCAGATTGTTATAGCTCCAGAAGACCAAGAAAAGACAACCTTTACATGTCCGTATGGTAATTTTGCCTTCAGAAGGATGTCTTTTGGTCTATGCAGTGCCCCAGCAACTTTTCAAAGATGTATGATGGCTATCTTTTCGGATATGGTGGAGCATAATGTGGAGGTGTTTATGGATGATTTTTTAGTATTTGGTGATTCTTTTGATTTGTGTCTGTAAAATTTAGTTATGGTATTGAGAAGATGTGTTGAGACGAACTTGGTGTTGAATTGGGAAAAGTGCCATTTTATGGTACAAGAAGGAATAATTTTGGGACATAAGGTGTCGAAGAAAGGACTTGAGGTGGATAGAGCCAAATTAGAGACCATTGAGAATTTTCCACCACCAACTTCAGTAAAAGGTGTTTGAAGTTTTCTAGGATATGCAGGCTTCTACCGCGGATATATTATGCGAGCAAGACCCTTACTGATGCTTAGTTGAACTATACCACCATAGAGAAGGAATTACTGGCAGTTGTGTATGCTTTTGACAAGTTTTGAGTTTATCTGATTGGGACAAGGGTGATAGTGTACACGGATCATATGACAATTCGATATTTGGTGGCAAACAAGGATGCAAAGCCTCGTTTGATCAGGTGGATACTTATATTGTAGGAATTTGATTAGGAGATTAAGGATAGAAAGGGAACTGAGAACCAAATGGCAAACCACTTATCTAGACTGGAAAATTTGGGAAGGGAGGTTTGTGACAAGACTGTGATTAATGAGTCCTTTCCGGATGAATAGTTATTTGTGGTGAAAGGGGAAGTGCCATGGTTTTTAGACTATGTGAACTACTTGGTGAGCAGGATGGTCCCTTCTGACTTAGTTGGTCATCAAAAGAAGAAATTTTTGCATGACGTGAAGTGGTTTATATGTGATAAACCATATTTATTCAAATAATGTGCTGATCAGATGATAAGGAGATGTATCCCATATAGTGAGACAAAGGGGATTTTGCAGGATTGTCACGCTTCATTATATGGAGGTCACTACGGTGGAGAGAGGACAGCGATCCGAGTATTACAAGAAGGATTCTACTGGTCGACGATTTTTAAAGTTGCTTATAGTTTTGTCCAGAGATGTGAAAAATGTCAAAGAGTTAGGAATATATCGAAAAGGAATGAGATGCCATTGAACATGATCCTCAAGGTTGAAATTTTTGATGTTTGAAGGATAGATTTCATGGGCCCTTTCGTTTCTTCATGTGGAAATTTATACATCTTATTAGCAATCGACTATGTTTCGAAGTGGGTGGAAGTGGCAGCTTTTCCAACTAATGATGCTAAGGTGGTCCTAAGATTTTTACAAAGAATTATTTTTACAAGGTTTGGGACTCCAAGGGCTGTCATCAGTGATGAAGGCAGTCATTTTTGTAATAGGCAGTTCACAGCTCTGTTGGCCAAGTATGGGGTAAATCATCGCATTGCTTCAGCTTATCATTATCAAACTAATGGCCAAGCAGAGGTTTCAAATCATGAAGTAAAGAGAATCTTGGAGAAATTTGTGAACCCCACAAGAAAGGATTGGTCATTAAAGCTTGATGATGCTGTATAGCCATATAGGACTGCTTATAAGACTCCGTTGGGCATGTCACCTTTTCAGCTGGTGTATGGAAAGGCTTGTCACCTTCCTATGGAGCTTGAGTATAAGGCATATTACGTAATTAGGAAGCTCAATTTTGATTTGAAGGTTGCAGGTGAAAAATGCCTACTCTAACTCAATGAGTTGGATGAATTCAGATTGCAGGCGTATGAAAACTCTAAGTTGTATAAGGAAAAGGTGAAGAGACGGCATGATCGCAAGATTATGGATAGAGTATTTGAGCCGGGACAAAGAGTTTTGTTGTTTAATTCAAGACTTAAACTTTTTCCTGGGAAGCTCAAATCAAGGTGGTCAAGGCCATTCATTGTGAAGATAGTTTATCCACATGGTGCAATAGAGGTATTCGACAAATTCCTAGATAAGCCGTTCAAAGTGAATGGACAGCGGTTAAAGCATTATTTTGGTGGAGAGGTTGACAGGCAGAAAGTCACCTCCATTCTTTCTTCAACATGATTGAGTCAGAGATAGTCAAGCTAATTGACTATAACTTAGCGCTTCATGGGAGGCACCCCATTATTTCTATCCTTACCTCTTGTTAATTCTGTTTTAGATCGTATTTGATATTTCATTTTCATGATTAGTTGTTATAGCATAACTATTGTGAAATAAGTATTATGGGAGCTGAATGTGCATATGATGATGCTTAAGCGTAGCATAGAAAGTATTGTTTTAGGATAGTCATTTATGCATAGTCATTAGTTCATGTTTTGATTTTGGAGACTTGATATCTCTTATAATGATATTTATTTTTTGTACAGGTGTATTGGAGATGATTCGTAGCTGCTTTGATATGTTTAGAGATGCAGATCATTATGGTAGAATGTAGGCGTGTGATGGCAAGCGGAAGGAATTTAGTATAAAATGGCCGTCTCGCACCATATATTTCTTGACATAAACTATCGCGCGCCGCGCTACTATCCAGGCCAAAAATTGCGCGGTATGCGTGCGAGACCGATTTTTGAAATTTTTTAAGTTTTTAAAGACGTGTCTTTGCCCATTTCTTATATCAGTTACAATCGAATCGTGTGTATCCCTTTCTTTCTACAGATGCACGACTCCTCTCCCAACCGTTCCGTTTCAAATTTGTAACTCCTCACCCCACTACACATATCTCGCATCCGTTTCCTACCTACGTTCAAATTCCTCAACTGATAAAGTTAGTGTTTATTCAGAGGGTGCGCGAAGAATAACAAGTTTGGGGGTGTTCATTGTTTGTCAAAAAATACAACCTATGTTCCATCAGTAAAGTTTTTCTTCTTCATCATTGGTAACAATGGGACCAAAACGTGCTTATTCTCGCACTCCAGAGTCATCCTCTGCAAGTAGCCATAGTGGTGAAATATGTGGATTTGTCTAAATTTGTTAGTCTTAATGCCCAGATAGAGTATTACCGAATTATGACTAAATCATTTGTTAGAGAGAGAGGGCTCAAGCCAAAAGCACAAGATGGGCAATTGGTAAATATAATCAGGGAAAAATGTTGGCATGGAGTTTGCTCTACACCAATGGATGCACCTATAGCCATTGTAAGGGAATTTTATGCGAATTTAAAGGAGACAATGAGTGGTTTTTCTTTCGTCCGAGGGGTTCAAGTGGACTATCGCCCAAGGGCAATTCGTGGCGTATTTAATTTACCCGACCCTCCAACTGGACGTACAAATTGGGTTAAGGCGGAACGAATAGAGACAGACCTAGATGAAGTTAGTACTGATTTGTGTATAAGGGACATAATGGACTTACAAGCCAGGCACTAATCAACCCAGGACCTTTCCAGCTTCATTTGTCAACCGTTATGCCAAGGCGTGGAATCTCTTTATTTGTGCAAAACTCATGCCATCCTCCCATTAACATGAAATTATAACTGAGCGAGCAATCATTCTTTGGGGGATTATTGTAGAAAAATACATCGACGTTGGTCACCTCCTTAATCAGAACATGCTACGCTACATGTGGGGGAGCACTACGGGAAGTATACCACATGCCTCAATTGTTGCTCATTTGTGTGCTAGAGCAGGAGTTAGGTGGATAGATGAACAGCTGCAGTACCCAAGTCAGGATATCACTCACGCCACGATAGAAAAATTCAAAGATTGGGCAGGTGGTACCCTGCACCCAAGGGGTAAGGGTTTCATCCTTCATCCTACATCATCTACGCCATCATCGCAGCCCTCAAAGACAAATGAAGCAGGCACGTTAACTTAAGCCACTGCTGCTACTGATGATCGACAGCTCCGAAGGTTGGAGAGGAAGGTCGATCCTATGTATGATGATTTTGCAATGTGTGCTACGGGTTTGATGAGGTCTCTAGCAGAGGCTTTTGCATAGCAGGGTACCATGCTCAAGTGGCCACAATTTGGGACAGTTGTGCCATTTCCACCGCCAGATTCACCACCCGAAGAGGGTGCTGCAGCTGATCATTAGGGGTGTTCTTTTAAACCCTATACCATCATTCATTGGGACAATGAATATATTAAGTTTGGGGGTATTGGGTAGTAGTGTAGTTACATGTAGTTAATTTGCATATGTTTGCATGTTTAGTTTAACTTTTGCATGTTTATGTGTTAGTTAATAATTGCAAAAAAAAATTCTATTTTTAGTAGTTATTATACATTTTAGTTATGTGTTTAGTTGCATGTCCCAAATTTCTAGTTTTATGGAGTTTGAGTCTAGCCAATGGTGAAATTGAATTTTGAAGGATTTTTGAATTTGTTGGATAACATGAGCTTAGCTATAATGTTTTACATGATGTAATCTATGCCTGTTGTTTAGATGCTTTCGGTTAGCACATACGTTTTCACATATGCTTGCTGGTATAAGAGTACTGTGTTTTTTTTGCTTAATAGAAAATATAGTTTTTAAAAAAAAAGAATTATGTAGAAAGTGAACTTAAGCTATGAAAACATTGATAATCAAACTTTGGGAACACATGGGTATGCTTATTGTATATAAAAAATGAAATAAAAAAAAGAGAAAAATCTATCTTGAAACCTTCCTAAGCTGAATTATTAAATCCTTGGAAGGGGCGAAATGGAGCGTAAAACGCACTCACTGCATAAAAAAATATAGCAATAAACACCACGGAAAAGTGCAAAAATTGCCCTCGTGAGTAAAAATAAAGCAATTTAAACCCATTGTTGAACCTTAGTCTTTATTGATGTGTTGGATTAGTTTTTGTTGCATTAGTATACATGGTTCTTGATTTAGACTGCAATTTTCTATTTTGAGCAGTATAACATATGTATTATTTGCCTTTGTCAAGTTTTTGGTGAACACCACACACACACAACATCTTATAGTGAGTATGAGTTATTTGATTGTATGATATTATGTCTATAGCTTAGTTTGAAATTTTATTCTTGAATCTGGATAATTCACTGAGGCAAATTGGATTAGAATTCCATTTTAGCTGGAAAAACATGGGACTCATTTGCATAATAGTTTAGTTTGCATAACATGTAGTTGCATTTCATTGTTTACAGTCATATGCATTACTTGAGGGCAAGCAATAGTTCAAGTTTGGGGGTATTTGATAAGTAGGTTTTATACCTACTTATTGGGTGTTAACTCACTAGAATTAGGCTCATCGCAAGTAGTTTTTACTATGTTTTAGTTGCATTTTATGTTTATTTTGCAGTACTTGTAGTGGAACTCCTATGGCAAGGAAAGGCATGGAAAAGCAAGAATGGCATGAATTGGCATTAGCATGGAGAAGCATGGTGGCATGAAGCTAGCAAAGACTAGGCAAGATGGACATGTGTAGATGAGGAACTGAAGTAGTGGATGGGTGCTATACAGAAAAGAAAGGATGAAGAACAACAACAATCAAGAAGCAACATCAGAAAGATAGCAGGAGACAACAGAGCGATGGCCATACGGCCATGAAACTAATCAGAACCTTAAATCGCCACTGCTTGCTTACTTAAAGTCGAACGACTTTGCACCATCAGCTGCCGCCGCCAAAAGAAAGAATGAATCTTGCACGCCCGCGCCAAGGCCTCGGCAGACACACATATTGCGCGCCCGCGTCCATTTTATACTATGATCTCGCACGGCCGCACGAGTCCTCTTCAGCCTGTTTTGTTGACTTTTTGTAATTTGAAATTTGAGCGCTTTAGGCTCAACTGAACAATGATGGTTGGTACTAGACGTGTTTTATTGGAGTCTTTTATCAGTTTTTATATCAGCAATCAGGGTTCTTAAGTTTTAACAAGGCTACAAAGGTTTTGATCAATTCAATAATCATTAGTTTCATTTTCTGGAGATTATTGGTGCTTTGGAACAAGCTTGGAACAGATTCTGCAATTGAGTTTAACATATTTGTTTATCATTTCTCTTATATCTCTTATTCGCATTATTTAATTCCATGTGTTGCTTCAATCCCATAATGGCTTTTGGTTCAGAAATTAACTAAACTCCATTATATGATTCTAATGGATTTTGATATGTAGCCTAAACTTATATATCTGATTATCTGGTTGTATGTTTATCATTGGATTACCTATTATGATTGAGCGTAATGAATGAATGTTTGATCACCATTCACCTTGTATGCTTATATGGATTTAAAAAAGGAAATATGAGTATGGATAAAATCATAATGCCATATGTTTATGAGGCTAAGTTGTTTAGCTTTGTAATTCGTGAATCGGATAGAAATATACTGTTTCACTGTGTAGTACTGAAAAGAGCATGTACTTTAATTTATTATTGTTACAATTTCACATAGACATGTAGTGATTTTTGTAATAGTGTCGCTTACATGATTTCTATCATATGTGGAGGTTATGTGAATAGGTCATAGTTCATTGAAAATTGGTTATGTCCACTTTTGTGCTCTTGACTAGTTTTCCATGATAAATATATAAACATTACATAATGGTTACAAGTTAGATGAAGTATTAAATGAAATTAGAATCCCATTCTTTCCAAATTTGATTACATTATTTTAGTATTATATTTTTATTCATTAATTGAATTTAGAATTAATTATAATTGTGAGTAATTCGTTAAAGCATATAAAAATAGTGAAATAGTTGATGTATGATAATTAAGATTTAAAACCTTTCTCCGTGGATCGATACTTTTCTTACTCTGTACTACTTGTTGACCCATGTATGCTTGCATGAGTTAGAGTCCTTTTTGTTTGACTAAAAATGAGGCAACATATTTGTTCCTTGTCATGTAGACTACAAACCTGAACCTTAAGAAAACATTAACAATTACCAGAACCCTAAGATTAATGAGCCTCAAAACGCCACTCGAAGCGGACTGGGTTTCTGGGTAACCTAGAAAGCTCTGACAACAACTTTGAAGGGCCAAATCTTCATAATACATGATTGTATGACTTAGATAATGCTTGATTCATGTAGTATTACATAAAAAATACACGATCATTACAAGACCTTACCCAGAAACAACAAGATCAGTGAGTTATACTTGGTCAAAGTAGGCACCTTAGCAACTGATTGTCAGTGTTCTTGAACCTCAAGAACATCTATCGTGACAGAAATCGTCTCTAAAGCCTTTAGCGACATATTTAATTATTTTAGTTTTCTAATTTCCAAAAAATTCATTAAAAATAGAAATAAATTTCTAAAAATTACAAAAATTATTTTAAGTTATAAAATTAACTTTTAATAATTTGACATATTTTTCATAAATATTAGTATTTATTTGAATATTATTGATATTTAATTTATTTAATAAATGCATTAAATAAATTAATTAAAAGGATTTTATTATATTAAAATCATCTTAAATGATAATAAGGTATTTAAAAATATTTAAAGTTATAAAATATAACTTTTAATATTTTAAAGCAAATTTCATTAATTATTTTATATTAATGATATTAGATTTATTTAATAATTATATTAAATAAATTAGTTTAAAAATGATTTTAATATTATAAAAATCATTTTAAATAAAAATAAAGTGTTTAAAAATATTTTGAGTTATAAAATATAACTTTTAATATTTAAATGTAAATTTTATTAATAGTTTAATATTAATGATATTAGATTTATTTAATAATTATATTAAATAAATAGTTTAAAAATGATTTTATTAATTTAAAAATCATTTAAAAAGGATATAAATGGTTTAAAAATATTTTAAATTGTAATTAATGACTTTTAATAGTTGGATAAATAATACATTAATATTTAAATATTAATGGTAATTATTTAAAATGATTTTAAATGTTTTAAAAATATTTTGAGTTATTATAAATAACTTTAATATTTTGGCAATGGTTTCATTAATATTTAATATTGTTTAAATATTAATGATAATAGAATTATTTAATATTTAAATCATTTTATAATGATTTTGGTGTTTGTAAAATCATGATAAATTATAATAATTAATTAAAGTTATTATAAGTCATTTAAAAATAATATGACTAATATTTAAGTTATCTAAACGAGTATTAAACCACAAAATAAAGTTTTCGACTCGATAATTACCCGATAAAGGCGTCGGTACACCGAAATGTTTCAGAAATTGATCTGAACTTAGATAGTTTGACTAGATAAGTGTTTATTTATGATTCAATGACTGATATAACTGTGTGACAATGTGCTTAGGTTATGTGCTGACTGCAAATAGCAGTACTATGTGTTATAGTATGTTATTCTAATTAAACGAATGATCTTATTAATGATGGGTCTTGATATAAAAGATAAAACTATATTGTGTAAGTAGCAGACTAGGCAAGTATCCTACCTTTGTATTTACTTTATGCAATGGACATGGGTAAGAAAGTTCAAGAATCATATTATCGTTATGCCAGATTATTAACTCTATTGTTATTGATTATGTATCCAAACATTCGTATTCATACAAGTTCTTAAATTATCCAATCATTGTTTATCAATGTAGTATTAGTGTACAATCATGATATTTATTCTGTTCATTAATTTCTAAGCATGGTTATACAAGTGACCTCACTTGGATAATTATTGTATTTAATCACATATTGATACATACTTATTGGTTTCCAGTATGTATACGTTAATTAAAAAGCCGTCTAAGCTATTTGACTCAGCTAGACACATATTTAAAAATGTTGTTGAACATAATAGAACCTTATTGATATCCAACCGAATTGTTTTGGTTTGGATTCAGACTAAATATGAACATCCCGAACATGGGAAACTTTTGTTCGCCAAAGGCGAATATAATGAACAAAAATATTATTCTGGTATGTAGTATTGATCAATACAGGGCATAACGGGCTGATCACCCCCCGTGCATGTAAGTTATGACGGTTTATAGATGAAGTTCTGTTTAACCATTGCGAAAATTAAAAATAATGTTCATAGTATGTCGACTGTTCTTCATTAATATTCAGTACGTAGTTTCAAAATTTTGAACTAGAATTGATATGTTGTTTATGATTGCTTCAGCTTACTTCACAACTATTGATTCGTTGTAGAAGTGTCATTCACATAAAACATTTACTTCTTTCAGCTAATGTTTATTGTTTTCTATTACTTTTTGGGCACTCAAATGCTCATTCTTGCTTAATTTAAATGTTTTTAGTTAAGTGTGATCAACTTGAAGGCTCTGCCAAGAACAAGGGAAAAGGAAAGGTTGTAGAATAAATTATACGTTGTCCTATATAATATTTCGACTTTATTAAGACAATGATATCTATTATTATCATGTAATGTAATGTATTAAAGGTTGGAAACCTGGGGGATTAGAAAACTCTGATGTATGTACATTAAGTTTAATGTTTATATTATTATTATTATTCCACTCATAGAAATGATATCGTGAAGTACCGAGTTTGGGTTTTAAGTACCTAAATTTGGGGGCATCATAAGTTGGTATCAGAGCTCTAGGTTAGAAACCTTAGGTGGGGGTAGACCTTAGGCTATAACTTTAGGACAGAGGGAAACGTTGAAAATACAAATAACTCATATAGAGTTTAAAAGGAGATGAATTGAATAAATTCATCGTCAAATAAAATAAAAGAAAACTTATATAAAACTATTATTTGTTGTGTGTATATATTATATGCTAATCAAGATAATTAATGTGTAGATGTCAGGTGGAAAATGATTAGAATACCCTCCGATCGTAAAGAAGGAGCCAATATCAAAGCCAATAACTGAAATAGAGGCTCAAGTTGAAAGCAACCTCGATGAGGTTATTATTTTTGAAAATATAGTACCGGACCCAAAAATGGTGGAATTGACAGATAGTGATTCAGACACTGAAGTTGGAGCTGATCAAACATCAACCGAAGTGCAAAATCTGCGGGACCAAGTTTCTTCTTCGAAAAAGTTGTGGGAATTAGAAAAGTTACTAAATAGTCAATTGCGAAAGGAGTTAATAGAAACAATGGAAGAATAAGATAAGCTTAAAATCCAAATTGATCAGATGAGAGCCAAAAGCCGCATATCGTGTTCAGCTCCGTGCAAGAAGGGAAAAAGAAAGATAAAAGACCGTGACTTAGAAAATTCTGATACACTACACCAAAAATGGCCTATAGCGAAGGAAATTTTGTGAAGGAACTTATTCCTTCACATGAGGAGTTGTTTAGCGAAGGAACAGTAACGGAAAAAAATATAGTGACAATATAGTTATTAGCGAAAGAAACATCCTTCACAATTTATATTTTTCTCCTTGCAAAATTAGAGCGATAGAAAGATTTTTGGAGCCAATTTATGATAAAAAATTTGCGAGGAAAAAATCTATTTAGTGAAGGAATTATTACTCACTATATATCATTATTCAGAAGTTTTTTGTGAGGAATAAAATTGGTCGCTATCTTGTTCTAAATATTTTTTTTTGAATTAATTAAGGTGAATATAAATACCTTAAATTTTTTATAATAGTAAATTTCATTTTAATAACACTTTTTAAGTAATTTACAATATCAACTATTTATTTTAATAAACTATAAAATAAATACACTATGTTAAACTTTAAAATTTCTCCATCTCACTTCACTCTGTCGTGTTATTTGGCCCTTTCTCTCTCTCTCTAAATTTCATATCCCTCACCATACGACACACAAATCTGCAATCAATCGACCACCATCTGCAATCAATCGACCACCAGCCCCCTCCTAACAAAAGAGCACGAGGTAGTCGATGAAAAGAATTCCACAAAGCTCAATCCCCCCACCACTTCTCCACCAGTTGCACCGGCCGCTGTTGTCGGTGGAGCCACCTACGGCTGGACGGCGGATGGATTACCGGCGTTGAGTCAGGGGAGCGTGGTCGGGGAGCCGTTGGGTAGAACACATTGGGATTAGAGCCTCTTTCCATGTCTGGGACGCAACGATGAGTTCTGCAGCAGTGATCTTGAAGTTTGTAAGTTTCTTTGTACCTGATATATACATATACCTAATATCGTATATTATGTGACTAATAGGTGGTACAAGCTAAGTCTCTTTGTGACTGATATCGATGAGTTCACAATCTTGATATCGTATAACATGTCCAAGAGCTATTAAATATTGAACAAAAATTGGGAAGGGATATTGGGGTTTTATGGGTTTTTGAAATAACTCAGTTTAGCTTGTACTGCATTGTTGATTTATATTGAATGAGCTAATCTTTATCTATCTGGTGCGGAGAGGAACCCATAACTTAAATTTTGATTTTTTTTTTTAAGTCACGGCAAGTTTAAATTGTTCACAATTTTATGGTCAATGGTATAAATAGATTAAATCTGTCAGTAATTCTGGTAATTAAGTTTTTTGGCTATTATTAATCTTAAATTTGTTTTCTGAAGGTCTATTGGACAAATAGGTGACTATTTCATAAATATAAGGTCATTATGAACTTTTGAAGTGAATTTGAGACATTTTCAAACTTAAAATTGACATAAATTTCTTTAATTTTAGTCAACACAAGCTAGCTCCTTAAAAGTGCAGTACAAGCTAAGTCTCTTTGTTATGTGACTGATAGACGTTGCAAAATTGTGAAGATGCTTTGTCTGTATTTCGGGAAGGAAGTGCAAAAGAGCTAGCTCCTGTGAGGTAATTTTGTGTTTGATAGGCATTCGTTATTGGCCAATTTTTTGATAGGATTTGATAAATAGTTTATATATCAATCCATCATGCAGGAGGAGGAAGGTAAACAAGAAAAAATCTAGGCAGGCACCAGGAAGGTAAATGTTAGCAACGTGTGAATTGTATTTATCAGTCCTACCGTGGGCTTCAATATCAAGACCATCACATACTAATTCAAGCCAGAACTTCCTTAAAGTCACTCCCTTTATGTCTTACTAATTCTAGTTCATGCAGTTAAGGGAAGCCACAATCTCTCATTCCCCTTCAGTGGTTCCTCAGTTGTTAGGACTCTTCCCATGTCTAGTGGAGATCTTGGATAGAAGCTTTGATCATGTAAAGGTTTGAAAGAGTAATGTATAGAGAGTAATACATTTTTTTTATAACTGCAATAATTTTATAACACTGGAGTTTATTTGTTGAAGTATAGGTTGCTGCCAATATCATTGAAGGATACATAATTTTGGATGGGAATGAATTTCTCAGGCTTCATGTTTCTAGTGTTGCCAAACTTTTAGATTTGGTTGTTGAAGGTATCAATGATAAAGGACTGCTTTCAGTTCTTCCAGTCATTGATCTTCTAATTAATGTATTTTTTACAGTAATACAATGGAAATTCGCTTAGAGAAAACACTCCACAACCCCCCTTTTGACCCTATCCATTGTTATATCGTTTGATTTAAGCCAATGGAAAAATCCGCCTTTCTGCATTCTTCCTAACATTTTAATATATAATATGCGGTGAAATAATTTCATTTTGGTAATTTTCAGTGGCTCAGTTCTTTAGAATGCTTAATGATTTAGTCATTTCTCGAAACATCTGTCTTCTTTTGTATTTTGGAGTGCTAAGAATGGATTCAGAGCAGTGGGCCTTCATTGATGTTAAAGACCAAATTGTTTATTTGCTTCTGTTGTGTGGCAGAACAACTCCCTATCATTTTTCTGAAGATTTACTCTAAAAGTTTAAATCATTCTCTTTAATTGTATCCTGCTTGATGTACCTATATTTATGTATTTGTATTTGTTCAATAATAATTCTAGAAAGTTCTGACTTATTTTCATTACAATTGTAACTCTGAATATGTGGCAGCATAGGGAAGAGCTGATTTACTTTTCCTTGTATTGAACATGCAGACAAATTCCTGGAAGATTTTATAAAATAGAGTTTGTTCCCTCTTACTTTGCCCATAACTCAAGACTCTCTAAAGTCATGTATCTATTTTTATCTCTTCCTACTTGAGGTAAGCTGGACTTCTCGCCTTTGTTACTTATTTTATGCATCAATTTTTCCCCTGTTCAAGATTAAAATTTGAGTAAAGTGTATTTTATTAGTTTTCCTTTTCATTTTTTTTTCAAAGATTTCTTGGTGTACCTTTTTTACATATAATTTATTTTAGTGTCTAGCAAGTTCCTAGTTAAGGTTCAGCTTCGGCATCCTATTGATTATTGAACTCATTTGTTTCTGTTTCCTGGCTTCATTTTAGAGAAATGGGTTTGTCACCTGTATTGACTGCACATGTGCATTTGATGAAAACTGCATTACTCCATGATTAACAAGTTTCCAACTCAAATAGTTAACCTAAACCTGAATACATAATATGCGTCATAATTCTACCATATATGCCGTAATTGACTCAGTTCCGGGAGGTTTTGCAAAGAGAATATACATTTTATTTATTTTGTTCGACATGTTTCTCACAATATTTATATCTATCCGCTTTGTTTAATGTTATTCTGTTTTGTCCTACACATTGGCGTGTAGAAGTATGGGATCGGTTAATTATTACTTTTCTTAGCATTAAAATTTGACACAGCATTAAACTTTTTGTCCTATTATTATATTTTTTTTCCTTTCCTTTTATCTGTTATGCATTCTGTTTTTCTGAGGTATATATATATATCTGTTATGGATTCTATTTCAAGATCTTGCAAATTGTTTACTGCATTTTTTTTGTGTGGCAACTTATTATGGAATAACAAGGTTTGAAATGAACATTCTGCAGTATCTGTGGAGAAAGTTCTCACAATAGTTTATCAACCGCAATCAGTTTTCCGAATTCGTCCACTTAATCTGTTCGTGTCAATGTAGATGTTGGTTTTGCCAGTTACTTCTGTTGTGCCTTACATTAGTTGAAACTTGATATTTGGTTTAACGCTATAAAAAATCAAATTCATTGTGCTGTACAAGAACAGATGGAGAACCATGCTACGACAACAGTAGGTAATCTGACTACCTTCAAGGGGCTACCAGTAAAATCAGAGCAACCTCCTTTATGAACTGGCGCATATCCTAATTTATTCCCTGGCTATGAGGTAAATTAGTCAAACTTGTAACAACAACCAACATGCATCCGAGACGTCAAAAAAATCATTACTAAACATATCATTCTTAAGAAATAGATTGCAAGTTCATGGCATAATGATTTCATATCTCAAAAAATTTTGGAAATGAAATCATTGTTGGAGTTAAAGGTACAAGAATACAATTACTTGGCATTCATGACAAAGCTGATAATGGGGCTAATATATAATAGAAACGTGTTTGTTGTGTAGAAGTTATTGCCCTCAGACTAAGGTCCAAATCAAATTAGGTTGCTAGTATAAACGCTAGGTTAAATCAGATCAAAATTTATTAGATTAACGTTAAACACAATTTATTATATGGCCCATATGTCCATGACATGATCATGTTTATTGCCACAATTCTTATATTTGTATAAAACAATTTGGCTTCACAGGATGGTGCTCCATTGTGGTGCATTGGCTTTCAAAAAGATCAAAATCAAGGGACATCAATTCTTGGAGGTTGGTGATATTATTACAGTGGCAAAAATTTGTTGTGAATTTATTTTATGTATAATGCAACTTGCTCTAACTGCAATGTCTATTAAGCAGTATTACAACTTGTGACTGGAACTAGATATCTAAACCACGATTTCAGTAGAGTTGTAGAAAAAGTTTCTTCTACTGATGCAGTTGGTTGAATATACCTTTAATTTTCTTAATATCAGGTAAAGCTAAAGGTGTTCTCTATGAAGATGATGGTGATGGATATTGATAATATTTCAATCTCCATGAAAGATAATCCTCAGTTTTCTATATAAATTAGTATTTCCAGTTTTAAAACATTATTATGAGAATTCAACAATACATAGTTTCTTTTGCTCACCGTCATATGTTGGGTAAAAAATAAGTTCGTTCAATTTTTTTTTATATTGTTTATGATGGTGTGATGGCGAGACTTGAGAGCCTATGCATTGTCAGTATAAAGAATCATGCGAAATGATTCTGTTTTAATCTTTTTTTGTTTTCTTTCTCTACCTTTTTGGTGCTTCTTTTAATGTTTTATTTAACCATCCAGGTGAACATTAACAAGCAGAAAAAAGATGTCATAACCCAAAACTATTTCATCAAACACATCATACCTGTTCTTGCATAGGTTATAAATAATAACAATCATATTGGATCATCCAGAAAGAATTGCATGACAATAAATGCACGATGGAGGCAGTATTTCTTTAGTGGGAATACATTTGATTAGTTTGAATGTAAATCTGTAGAATCTATGGTGTACTAACCATTTTGTTGTAGTTAGACCATAAAAAATTGTTTTCTCTGGCAATTGTATTTGTACTTTTCAATCTTGCAATATAACTCCCCTTACTGTTATAGGTTTCAGATGGTGATCACATTGATAGATTATTATCCTGTCTGTATATAGCCCTTCCTCTTTTTAAGGTATTAAATTTATTTGTGATTGATATTGTCTTGGTGTATTGTGTTGTGTTTGTGTGATTCATGTATTTAACTGAGTTCTATTTTTTACTAGAGGGGTGCATCAAATAGCAAGTTCATCAACTATTTGATCAAACACATCATACCTGTTTTTGACATGGTAATGCTTATTTCACACTGTAACCAATCTGATCCATTTTAATTTTCTGACTATATTTGTAGCTCCATAGTAATTATATTTAAATACAGTTTACTGAACATGACAGATTTTCTAATTTAATTTAATGAATATAGTTTATCCGTAGCTTGGTTCAGAGTTTTCTCAATAACATTTGTTACATTTGGAATTTCATCAAATAATGTCTCAGGTCCAAGATCAGTTATTATCACCTTTATACTTTTTTCTTTTTATCAAATGTATAATATGTTCCTGTAGTTTGGTAAGTTAATTTAATATTCTTCTTGTTGAATAGTTGAAATGCACATTATTTGATTGCTCAAGCAGTATCTGTTGAGGTTTGGGTGGGTTATTCTGGTTAATGTCTTTTTGAGACCTCATTAGATCATGTTGTTCCAATTCTATTTTCCCGTATCTCTCTTTCTTGTTTTAATTACTAAGTTTGAATGATCTAATATGATTTGTATGTTTACTCCTTTCAGTTTCCTGAAGAAAGGAAAGGGGACTTGCTCAAAAACCTTGCAAAATGTTCACATCATGTAGCGCCACAGGAATGCCGCCAGCTTCTTCCATCTGTTGTTCAACTTCTAAAGGTATCTCGTACATAAAGGCTGTTTGATTATTTAATACGGAATACTGTAAGTACATCATTGCACAAGTTTTGTCTCAACTAATTGAGCAACTATTTGCTCGCAGTTAACCACAATGCTATTGGTGCCACTAGTTTATGTGTATTCCTCAATATTCATATTTTCTGTCATGTATAGAACCTTTACCTATTAGCTAAACAGCTTCTAACTACATGCTTTGGAAACCCTTGTATGTTGTCTATCTTGAAAATATTGATAAACGTGATCCGCAGGTTCAGAATAGCTTGTCATATGCTGTGAGGACTGGTAGATTATCAGATTCACATGGAAGAGAAGTTAGCATTGGTAACACAGTTTTTGTCACAACTTCAAGATCTATGGAGGGAAACAAAAATTTCTCTTCTACAAAGGAAACTAGCAACTATTCAGAGGAAAATATACTCGGCGCCAAGGGATGGCCAATCCAATTACTAATGGGATTTGATCTCGGGGACAATGTCATAACCCAAAACTCAAGGGTGCTAAATATCACAAGAAATGGTAGCTCTTCTCCGGTCTTCATGAACAAAAGAAAGCTAATTACCACTGATGGAACTTTGAGACAACATCAAACCTTGGAAGTGGCGAAGCGAGCCCACACAACATCAGAAATGTCCTTAATTTGAACCTTCCAGCTGAAAACAGTGAAACAAGCGAGGTTGAGAATTCAGATAGCGATGCAATCTCTGAAAACTAAGGCATGGTTGGAAGATTTCCTCGGACAGTTGGATGAAACAATGATTTTCAAGCCTTTTGATTTTGATGCAGTTGCAGAGAAAAAACTTAAGGAAATCACTGCGTGCTTCCATAAGATTGTTGGCTCAGAGTGTTCATTAGAGATTGATTCAAAAGTGATGGAGCAGATTCATGCGGCTGCATGTTTATCAGACGACAGCAGCAAAGTGGACGATTGGGTTAACCAGGTTCCTGCTCTGTTGTAAAACTTGTAACCTGCGAAGATTAAGAACAAACACCGGGAACTTTTTCTTCCAGCCAGAATTATATTGAACTAGTGATCTCATATGCCTTTTCTCTTGTACTCCTTGTATTGTAGCGTTGGCATCTAGTAACCGTTGTTTAGCTTGTAAATCTCAGCTTTTATTGGGTTGTTTCAGGTGTAGACAGACGTGAAAATCAATTATAATTTTAAATGAATTTTTATTATTTAGCAAATAATTTGAAAATCAATTATAATTTCAAATGAATTTTTATTATTTAGCAATTAATTTTTTATTTATAAATTTATAATTTGTGAAGGATTATTTCCCTCACTAATTTGAAGATACATTCTCAATTTATAATTAGTGAAGAAAAATTTTCTCTCGTTAAATAAATTTGTTCTTCACAATATATTATTTGTGCGGGAATAAAGTTATTCACTAATTTTAAATAGTCCTTCTTAAAATATTATTTGTGAAGGAAATTAATCTTTCACTAAATAACAATATTCCATTACTAAATACAATTTGTGAATAAAAATGTTATTCACAATATATCCTTCACAAAAAATATTTAGTTACTACTTAGCGAAGGATACCCAATTGCGAGGAGGTCTAATGTGAGCACTTGTGTGAAGGAAATTGTTGATTAATTCACGTTCTAGCCTAATGTTTTGATGATGATTTGATCATCGATACTAAATTGTGAATTGTGGATTTCAGGAATCTATCTCAAGAAGTATGTGTTGGATTATCCAAGAAGAATGAAGATGTTTTGAGTCCTAAGAAAAATATGTAAGATCATTGCAAATATCTAATTTTTCAATTCAAGGCTCTAAGACATTTTGTGTGTGCATTAAATTATGATTTAATATTTTGTGCATGTCTCAAATATGTTATTCACTGCTATTTGCTATCAAGAGAAAAGTTAGCATGCATGCGTATGAGTTCTGTCTGAATGATACACGTATGGGAGAAATAAAATATTTTGGTGTGTATATGTCTTGGGAACTCTAAGATAATTATCCTGAAAGAGGTGCTTGTTAATTGATATTTCTATGTGATCTTTTCTCCATTTATTACAGAATATATTTGTTAGAAAGGAAGATGGCGGTAGTGGATCTTGATTAGAAGTTTAAAAGTTGCATATATATTGGAAATTAATAGTGATGATTATCTTGGGAAGATACATGTTGTCCTTAATTACGGAACTAACATTTTACTAAGGAGTCTAGTTTAAATAAAGTTCTATGCTATATTGTTATAGTGGATTAATGTTGAACAGGTCAGAGATTTGTTTTTAAGGCGGCAGTTATAGGCTATATATGTTGAACACGAAACTTTCTACCTTTTTGGGTTATCTTTGACATAGTCTATATTTTTGAATGTTTCCAACAGTATAAAATTATAGCTTATCTTTGGGATTTTTGTTGGCAACGTCATTATTGTTACAACGGGTCTATGTTGAATGAGAAATGGTATTATATTTTTGGCCTATAAAAGCAACTGAGAATAGTGAACAGTTACAACACTTACATCACTTGAATCAATTATTGCATTTACATACTTGAAAAGTAACTTCATTATTTTCAGTGCAATATTTCCAGTTGCTGTGCTATTATATTCAGACTAATAATCAGCAATTTTCGTGGGCATAATATTGGTGATATCTTTTACTCTTTCTACTTGATCATTGTATTCATTAGTTGAGCCTTGCATTGTTAAATTGCTTATTTTCTTTGATCATTAGACCTCTATCATTGTAATCTTAAATTTATTTTTTAGACTTAGTGTTGTCTAAGGAAATTTAATCCAAGTGGATTAAGGTTTGTTTACAAACAGGTTCAAGGAAGCATAGGTACTTAAGGAGTGCATTGGTGCACAAGGGGCAAGAGTGCTCAAGTGAATTATTGTGATTCAATTTTATAGAATCTATATTGTAACAAGAGTCTTTTAAAGAAATAAAAATGAGTCTCCAATACTAGTTGGTATTGGACGTGGAGTAGGCTATTATTATAGAGCGTAATAGTCGAACCACGTAAAAATCTTGGTGTTATTTTCATTAATTAATTTTACTTAATTACACTCAAGTTAATTGATTCGCTAAATAAACAAAAATTCGATCATAAGCATTTTTGGTTATCATTAAATATTTCATTTAACATATAAAATCACCAAGATATTTTCTTAAACAAAAGTCAATTCTAGAGACTATATTCATTCAAATAAATTTTATTCATTTATATAGTTGACTACATTCAATAATTTGGTTAAAAGATTTTAACTGGTCATAGTTTGTATCAACACTTATTCAACCCCCCTTCTAAGTGTGCCTTATCTGAATTTCAGAAATATTTCTTCGCAATAAATCACTTGTGAGTGATATAGGGCCTCTAGTGAAGGATTTGTCCTTCACTAGAGGCCATTTTTGGTGTAGTGATAACAAGCAAGAGAACGCTAACAAAATAGAAAAGTGTACAAACTGTGATAAGAAATATGAAGGCGTATGCAGGAAAGGGAAAAAGATATGTTACATTTGTGGACATGAGGGACATATCTCTCATCATTGTCCCAACTTTAAGCTTGGTGCATGTTTTATTTGTGGGTTGGAAGGTCATCGGGCAAAAGGTTATCCAGAATCAGGAAAAAGGTGTAGGAAATAAGTAGGATTAATAGTTGATTATGTATGTTTGATAATGTGCGTATGTAATATAATATTCTCAACTTTTGTATAAGTTACAACAACGAATCCCGACTTTTGTGGTCACAAAGGGATGTCAGATGTTTAAAGTAGTATGTGTTATGCTATGTACAGTACTGTGAATTGGTTGAATGAATATGAATCTATGTTTGATTAATGAAATAAGTTCGATATATTAAACTTATACGATAAGGTTTAGAACGTAAGTTAATAAAGTATAATTTATGTTTTATTTAATCAGATAATGTCGCCAAGACGTTAAACTCAAAACTAAAGGGTAGAAGAATCTGTCAACAACGCTGGGGGACAACAACCAGACCCGATGCAGAACTTTGCAAACATGGTAGCTCAAGCTATGTAGCAGGGAATGCCAGCCGCAGGGAACCAGCTGAATAATAGATTGGCAAACTTCAAAGATTTTAAGGCTATAGGACCGCCAGAATTCAGAGGGACAACTGACCCAATAGAAGCCCAAAGTTGGGTTAAAGAAATTGAAAAGGCGTTTGTGATTGCTAGGGTAGCTAAGGGGGAAAATACAGCTTTTGCCACCTATATGATGAAGAGGGAGGCAAATTTTTTTGTGGGAGGCAAATCAAGCGAGGGCGGGATAAGGTGCGGTAACTTGGGCTAGGTTTAAAACTCTATTTTTTAAAAACTATTTCTCATCTAGTATGCAGGCTAGGATGGAGGTTTAGTTTTTGGAATTAAAGCAGGACAATATGACAGTGTCAGGATACGCCGCCAAGTTTAACGAATTGGCTAGGTTCACTCCGCATCAAGTTGATACGGAGGCTAGGAAGGTGAGAAGGTTTGAGCTGAGATTAAAATCCTGGCTCTACAATAAGGTGGCAGTGTTGCAGGTAAACACTTTTGCATCACTTTTGGAAAAGGCTATCATAGCTGAAGGGGGAATTGAGGCCATGAGCCTCTACAATAAGGAGAGGAAGAACAAGGGTAAGGTTGAGGGAGCTGGAAATGTGGAAACAAATAATGGAAATAGGAGTGAAAAAAGAAAAGGGAATAATTTTGGGAATGTTCAAGTGAAGCAAGAAGGTGTGAAGAAGCAGGTTGTGCATTGTAAGAATTGCGGGAAGAATCACTCAGGAGAGTGTTTGAAGAAAGGTAAGTTTGTATGTTACAAGTGCGGGCAGGAGGGTCATATCTCTTTCAATTGCCCCAATCATAGGATGAACGGTGGGTGTTTTCTGTGGGGATCAATGGAGCATAAGGTGAAAGATTATCCAAAAGGAGAATAGAGGCAGGGAGTGTGACTACGGGGACAGGCAATGGGACTCTGGCGATCACAGAACCAACTTCAACTAACAAACCAACAAAATCAACTGCAAGAGTCTTCAACATGACCGTTCAAGATACCGTAGCAGTTGGGGATAGAACTCCAGGTATTATTCGTATAACTTTTATTCTCCTATACATGATTTCCTATATATAGTAAATTATTTTATAAAGAAATTTTAAAGGAGGAATTTGAGTTCTATTAGAAATCAAATTTCTCTTTAATAAGATAGACAAGCCTTATGCTGAATAATTAAAGATCAGTTCGATCGAATCTGATCAAGATCTAATTCCAATGAATGCGTATGCTATTTACCCTTATAAATCGATATTTTCTATATAATTAAATCAGAAATTTTGTGTATAATTTTTATTATTATTATTATAAAGGTGGGAATATATGTGCTAGGTAAAGTATATGTATATATGTGATAAATAAAAATCTATTTATTACATGAATAATTTTAAATAATTTTTGATCATTATATTCTAACAATAAATTAATTTGGTAATAATACTATTTTATTAATTAATTTCTATGAAAATATGATTTTATATTATTTAAATAATATATGAAATGATTATTGGAATTATTATAATAATTATTTTATTATATGAATTTTAGTTCAGATTATTTAAGTTAATTATTTTAACATAATTAATAATGCTATATATGCAAGATAAATCAGATATGGAATCCAAACCCTAATTCTAGTTTTTGAATAAGGACAGAGAATAATAATATTATATTAATATTATATTTCAATGCTATAAATATGTACTGTTTACACGTATTGATATTGATTGGCCAATTATGGTACAATATTAGAAAACCCTAGCAATATTGTGTTAAACCCTAGTTTAAAAGTCAAATACAAGCTCTAGACTGTTAAATCGTCATGTTTTTATGTTTAAGGACACGTAATATTAGATTATAATCTTAATTAGGGAAACCCTAATTATTGGAAACCCTAATTAATAATTAGAAACCCTAATTGTTATTTAGGAACCCTAATTATAAAATTGTATACCCTGATCGCTAAATTAGCAATCTTAATTATAATTTGTAAAGCCTAAACCTAATTTTTCATGTTCTATGTAATTAGGAAACAAAGTATGATTAAGAAACCCTAATTGTCCATTTTTAGAAACTAAATTTTTACTATTTTAAACCCTAAATAAAAATCCTAGAAATTCATTTTTTAAAAAAATAGGGTTAAACCCTAAGGGTTTGCCAGGTTACCAAATGACCATTAAATTTAAAAGCCAAAAGACCATTTTGCCCTTATTACATTATTAAAGAAAACTTGTAGATCTAGCCAAATTGGAGTTGTTGAACAACTCTTGACTTACCATGTGCTCTAAATAATCAGCAAACAAGCCACATATCTCAGCAAATGCATTGTATCATGTAGTATATATAGATTAAGAGAGGGAAAAGTATTCATTTTTAGCCATTTGTTCACCAAGCACCCAACTAAACTCTCTCAAGCTCAAATCCATAAAATATAGTAGTAGACCAGACCCAAAATCAAGCCCACTATAACTCATAACAAATCAGAAGCCTTAGATTCAAGAAATTGTTCAAAAGAGGTATAAACCCTAATTAAAAGCTGATCTTGCTAGCTATGTTAAAAGTTATGTTTGAGTGTTAAAATATGTTGTATGTATTGTATATTGATGATCTGGGTTGCTAGATGTTAGATCCATAACATCTATAGGCTCAGATTTGATGTTTTTCAAAATCTTGAAAAAAAAAATTATGTTGTCTGACAACGAATGTCAAACCCCATAGATTCTTCTTTGTTCATGATTTTGTATGTTTTATGTTTTAGACTTTTTGTATGCCATGAGATCTGTATTCTGGAACTTGAATCATGGTCAGAGCATGAGCAGATTGCAGGTTATGGGTGGTCAAACCCCGTTGACCGAACATGACTGGATAAGTTCTGGGTAACCCAGATCTTGCCCAGAACCGTCTGACAGTATGTTTATGCGTCTTGATCTTGTAGGTGTTTGTTGTTTTGTTCTTGTTGTTGTAATAGAATTATAGTATGTTAAATGAACTTCAAAATCATGCCTTTAGATCACCTAAATTATTAACAGAAAGAAAGTAGTGGCCGATCAAAGTAGCTTAGTTGATCACATTTTTTGTTTTCTGGGAAACCTAGAAAATGCATGAACACGTTTTCTGACAGGGTTTGACCGAACCAGATCTAGCGATTGTGTTGTTGTTATATGTGTTTTATGTAATAGATCTGTACCCTTACATGTTGACTACACACTACAACTCTTATATCACAAAATCATTACGTAGATCACAAGTTGTGGAAGCCCAAATATGTTGTACACGAGCTGTTCTTCATTTCTAGGTAACCCAGAAAATGAAGAACAACTTTGACAGCTTGTTCTTGAGCTTAGATCTTGCATTTGGTGAATGTTATGACCCTGTTTGTTGTTGGATCTTGATGTATTACATTAGTACTACAACATCTAACCATTAGCTAGCCTAGAAACACATTACACACTAAATTATTCATGGTCAAACTAGCTAACTCGTTAACTGCTTATGAATGTTCTTGAGCTCAAGAACACCTAACAGTACACTTTCTGTCGCTAAAGTCTTTAGCGACAAATTTTTTGATTTTATTTAATTTATTTTCTAAAAATTATTTAAAAATAGAAATTAATTATTAAAAATTCCAAAATTAGTTTTAAAAATTATTTTAAGTTATAAAAATTAACTTTTAATAATTTGTAATATTTTTCATAAATATTAGTATTTATTTAAATATTATGGATATTTAATTTATTTAATAAATGCATTAAATAAATTAATTAAAAAAGATTCTATTATATTAAAAATCATTTTAAATGATAATAAAGTATTTAAAAATATTTTAAGTTATAAAACATAACTTTTGATATTTTAAGATAAATTTCATTAATTATTTAATATTAATGATATAGATTTATTTAATAATTATATTAAATAAATTAGTTTAAAAATGATTTTAATATTATAAAAATTATTTTAAATAAAAATAAAATGTTTTAAAATATTTTAAGTTATAAAATATAAATTTTAATATTTAAAGGTAAATTTCCTTAATAAATTATTATTAATGATATTAGATTTATTTATTACTTATATTAAATAAATAGTTTAAAATGATTTTATTGATTTAAAATTTATTTAAAAGGATATAAATAAATTAAAAATATTTTAAGTTATAATAAATAACTTTTAATATTTTGATAAATAATGCATTAATATTTAAATATTAATGGTAATTATTTAAAAATGTTTTTAATTGTTTTGAAAATCATTTAAGGGTAATATTAATACTTTAAAAGTATTTTAAGTTATTATAAATAACTTTAATATTTTGGTAAGGGTTTCATTAATATTTTAATATGAATTAAATATTAATGATATAGAATTATTTAATAATTAAATCATTTAATAATGATTCTAGTGTTTGAAAAATCATGATAAATTATAATAATTAATTAAAAATTATTATAAGTCATTTAAAATAATATGACTGATATTTAAGTTATTTAAATGGATATTGAACTACAAGATAGAGTTTTAGACTCGATAATTAACCGATAAAGCCGTCGGTACACCGAAATATTTTAGAAATTGATTTGGACTTAGATAGGTTGACTTGATAAGTGTTTGTTTGTGATCCAATGACTGCTAAACATATGTGACAATGTGATTAGGCTATGTGTTGATTGCAAATAGCAATATTATGTGTTCTAGTATGTTATTCTAATCTAACGAATGATCTTATTAATGATAAGTT
Organism: Panax ginseng; assembly: GCA_020205605.1. Taxonomy (NCBI): domain Eukaryota; kingdom Viridiplantae; phylum Streptophyta; class Magnoliopsida; order Apiales; family Araliaceae; genus Panax; species Panax ginseng. Next base: position 62,805,153 of record CM035135.1, read on the forward strand.
TCGATATAAAAGATAAAACTAATTTGTATAAACAGCAGATCAGGCAAGTATCTTAACTTTGAATTTACTTTATGCAATGGACATGTGTAAACTAATATCTGAGCTATTCTTTTTTATTGTTCAAATATCTTAACCTTGTGTATACTTATGCAATGATTCTGTATAAGTAAGTTATTAAATTATAATCTATTGTACAAGTTCTTTAATTCTGTTATTATAAATCAAGATATATATTCTGTTCATTAATTTCTAAGCATGGTTATACAAGTGTCCTCACCTAGATAATAATTATATGTTATCACATGTTGATACATACTTATTGGTTTCCAGTATGTATACATTGACTTAAAAGACGTCTACGCTATTTTATTCAGATAGACACAAATTTAAAAATATTATTGAACAAGATAGAACTTTATTGTATCCAACCGAATTGTTTTAGTTCGGATTCTAGACTAGTATGAACATCCCAAATCTGGAAAACTTTTATGTGCCTAAGGCGGATATGCTGGACGAAAATATCGTTCGAACACGTAGTATTGATCAATACAAGTATATTGTTGCTTCAGCTTACTTCACAACTGTTGATTCATTATAGAAGTGTTATTCACGAAAAACATTTACTTTCTTCAGCTAACTGTTATTGATTGCTATTACTTGTTAGGCACTCAAATGCTCATCCTTGCTTAATTTGAATGTTTTCAGCTAAGTGTGAACAACCTGAAGGCTCAGCTAAGAATAAGGGAAAAGGAAAGATTGCTGAATGAGTTATATGCTATCTTATGTAATAACTATACTTTATTAAGACAATGATATTTATTATTATCATGTATTATAATGTATTAAAGGTTGCGTACTTGGGATTAGACTTTGATATATGTAAATTAAGTTTGATATTCATATTATTGTTATTATTATTAGTATTATTCCGCTCATAGAAATGGTATCGTGAAGCACCGAGTTCGGGTTTTAAGTACCTAAATTTAGGGGTGTCACAAGTTGGTATCAGAGTTTTAGGGTTAAAAACCTTAGGTGAGATAGACCTTAGGCTATAACCCTAGGGCAGAGGGAACATTAAAAAAACAAATAACTCATATAGAGTTTAAAAGGAAATGAATTGAATAAATTCATAGTCAAACAAAATAAAAGATAACCTATATAAAATTATTGTTTGTTATGTGTATATATTATATGCTAATCAGGATAATTTATGTGTGTGGATGTCAGGTGAAAAAGGATTAGGATACCCTCGGATCGTAAAGGAGCCAAAATCAAACCTAATAGCTAAAATAGAGGCTCACAGTGAAAGAAACACGGATGAGGTGGTTATTGTAGAAAATGTAGTACCAGATCTGGAAATTATGGAACTGACAGATAGTGATTCGGACACTGAAGTTGGAGCTGATCAAGCATCAACGGAGGTGCAGAATCTGAGGAACAAGGTTTCTTCTCTAGAAAAGTTGTGGGAAATAGAAAAGTTATTAAATAGTCGATTACGAAAGGCATTAATAGAAACAATGGAAGAACAAGATAAGCTATATCAAATAAAAATTGTCTTTATATGATTTCCAATGAGATCATAAAAGAAGTAGATTGGAAAGAATCCACCGGAATTGATCAAATTTGAGTTAAAAATAATAAATCGTGTGTAGCTCCGAGCAAGAAGGGGAAAAGAAAGATAAAAGACCGCGATATAGGAAATTCCGATAACAACCAAGGGAACCTTAATCAAATAGAAAAGTGTATAAACTGTAACAAGAAACATGAAGGCGTATGCAGGAAAGGGAAAAAGATATGTTAAATTTAAGGACATGAGGGACATATCTCTCATCATTGTCCCGACTTTAAGCTAGGTGCATGTTGGAAGGTTATCGGGCAAAAGGTTGTCCATAATCAGGAAAAGGTGTAGGAAATAATTAGGATTAGTAGTTGATTATGTATGTTTGATAATGTGCGTGTGTAATGTAATATTCTTAACTTTTGTATAAGTCAAAGTAGCAAATCCCGACTTTTGTGGTCGCAAAGGGATAACAGTATGTGCTACGTTATGTAAAGTACTATGAAATAGTTGAATGAATATGAATCTATGTTTAATTAATGAAATAAGTTTGATACGTGAAACTTATATAATAAGGTTTAGAATGTAAAGAATAATTTATGGTCTTATTTAACTAGATAATGTCGCCAAGACGTCAAACACGAAATCAAAGGGCAGAAGAATCTGTCAACAACGCTGGGGGACAACAACCAGACCCAATGAAGAACTTTGCAAACATGGTAGCTCAGGCTATGCAACAAGGAATGCCAGCTGCAGGGAACCATCCAGATAATAGATGGGCGAACTTCAAAGATTTTAAGGCTGTAAGACCGCCAAAATTTAGAGGTACAACTGACCCTGTAGAAGCCCAAACTTTGGTTAAGGAAATTGAAAAAGCGTTTGTGATAGCTAGGGTAGCTGAGGGGCAAAAGACAGCTTTTGCCACCTACATGATGAAAGGGGAGGCAAATTTTTGGTGGGAGGCAAATCAAGTAAGGGCAGGAGAAGGTGTGGTAACTTGGGCTAGGTTTAAAACTCTATTTTTCGAGAACTATTTCTTGTCAAGTATGCTGGCTAGGATGAAGGTGAAGTTTCTGGAGTTAAAGCAGGAGAGCATGACAGTTGCGGAGTATGCCGTAAAGTTTAATGAGTTGACTAGGTTCATTCCGCATCAAGTTGATACGAAGGCTAGGAAGGAGAGAAGGTTTGAGCTGGGATTAAAACCCTGGCTCTACAACAAGGTGGCGGTGTTGCAGATCAGTACCTTTGCAGCACTTTTGGAAAAGGCTATTATAGGTGAGGAAGGGAGTGAGGCCATGAGCCTCTATAACAAGGAGAAAAAGAATAAGGGCAAAGTCAAGGGAGCTGTGAAGGTGGAAACTAATAGTGGAAGTAGGAGTGGAAATGGAAAGATGAAGGGGAACAATTTTGGGAATGTTCAAGTCAAAAAGGAAGGTGTGAAGAAACAGGCTGTGCAGTGTAAGAATTACGGGAAAAATCATTCTGGTGAGTGTCTGGAAGGAAAATTTGTTTATTATAAGTGTGGGCAGGAGGGACATATCTCTCCCAATTGCCCCAATCCTAGAATGAACAGTGGGTGTTTTCTGTGTGGGTCAACGGAACATAAGCTTAAGGACTATCCAAAAAGGAGAATGGAGGCAGGGAGTGTTACCACGGGGAAAGGCAGCAGGACTCTGGAAATTATAGGACCAACTTCATCAAGCAAGCCAACAAAATCAACTACAAGAGTCTTCAACATGACAGTTCAAGATACTGTGGCAGCTGGTGATGAAACTCAAGGTATTATTCGTATAACTTTTATTTTCTTATACATGATTTTCCTATATATAGCATATTATTTTATAAAGAAATTTTGATGGAGGAAAAATGCAACATGAAAACTACATGAAATTTTATTTTGAACTATCTAACAGCTAGAAAAATGCAAATACTTAATTTATTTTTTTTGACATTTTTTTAAGAAATTAGAATGAAAACTACATGAAAAACTACAAAATGAATACTAAATGAATGCAACTGGAACTGGAAGAATGCACCCCCAAACTGAACATATGCAATGTTCTCATTGTATATAACAAAAAAAACATAAAAAATTAGGCACTGAGAACTTCCCTGAAAGATCGAAGCTTTACTCTTCATCAACATCTTCTACTTCTTCTATATTAGCATCATCCTCAGGAGCTAAGTCAGTCGGGAGGGTACACGGACAAGAGTGGAGGTGGTGGGAACTGCTCTGGAGCGCCAATCACTTGCAAGCTTAGATCCCTATATGAACCTCCCCCAAACTTGGTTTAGAGCAAATCTTGAAGCTTGAACTTTGCTTTGAATTATTACAGTTGGAATCCAAGTAGAAGATAAAGAAGTTGAATTTAGCTTACTTTTTTCTTGATTGTGGTTTGGAGAAGATGAATTAGATTTTGATTGGGAGAGTGCAAGAGTTGGTGTTATTGTGGTGGAAGGGCTTGGAAGGAGTTGCTTTTGAATTAGGAGTGAATGGAATTGGGTTTGAATTAGAATTTCCTTACTTAGGGCTTTATTTTTTTTTTCAAATGCACAGGTAGAGTGCCTAGGCGCTTGAAATTGTGAAGGTTGGAGCGCCTAGGAGCTTGGGAACAGAATCTGATGGTGTTGGTGAGCGCCTAGGCGCTTGAAAAGAGCTTAAAGTGAGCGCCTAGGCGCTTGGATGTGTCTGTGCATTCTGCAGTTAAGTGCCTAGGCGCTTGGAATACGCTTATTTTGGGCGCCTAGGCGCTTGGGCTAGCCTTAGCCAAAATTTTTGCTCTTTTATGCTTCTAACCTGCAAGCCATGAACCTAATTCTCAATTATCATTTGCAAGGAGATTACAGCTGAACATACAACCCTAAAATAAGATAAAATATATAGATAAATGAAATAAAATACTAAAATAAAATTAATGAACTAAAATTTAAAGAGATAAAATGGAAGTCTAGGTTGCCTCCCAGTGAGCGCTTAGTTTATCGTCCTCAGCCCGACTGCTTCAACTTTCTCTATCCAATTCCCCTTCGAAAACTGAGGAACCCTCCATCCATTAGTAATAACATAACTTCCAAGAGTTTCCCATCAATAAGGGTTATTGATTCAAATTCACCTAGCTTGTTCTTTATAGGTGGATTCCCTTTTAAAACCTTCAAAAAACTAGGCATTTTCTGAGTTGTATCTATGAACGAATTTTTACGTTGAAGCTTTTCCAGAAAAACTGGTTCTTCATCTCTCTTCCCATTCTCTTCACACCATGACACAAATTTTAAGCTAACTTCCCTGTCATATATAGCTTTATAAAAAAAATGACTACCAATTGGACACATGATTGAAAATCTAATCGGATCCTTAAACTTTGGTGGAGAAGATATATGGGGCATTATCAAAATTAGTTCATCTATGTCAAAACTCAAGGCTAGATCTTTGGTGGCCTTCTTTTCCTGCTCCCCACTTGTCTCCTCCCTTTCCACATCCTTTTCTTTTGGCACATTCGGTTCCAGATTTAGCGTGGGCAATCCATCGATCCTAGGAACCATGTTGTTTTGACACTTCACCTTGAGGGCGATTAATGATGGCGTTGAAAAGTTGTCCCACCTGGTTCTCAAGATTTTGAATCGACATCTCCTGACTATTCGTCTGCTCCTCAATCAAAACCATGAACTTGGAAATAAGTCCTTCCAAGTTTAAAATCCTTTCTTCTTCACGATTAAAAGCTTGAACTTGTAATTCAGGAGTGTATGATTGGCATGGAGAAAATGGTTGGGCTAGATTGTCATCACTCCATGAAAGATTTAGTGGATTCCCCCACTCATGATGATAATTACCGGAATATTCATAATTGTTGGGGTAATCGTCGAAGTTACCACTATATTGTAACGACTCGAAACTGATGGTGCATTGATGACTCAGATGGTTTCCACAACAATACTCACATATCACCGCTATACTTTGAATAAGTTGTGTTGATAATGCATCAATCTTCCTTGAAAGTGTCCCAAATTGTGTTGACAATTCATCGAGTCCATAATTCTCTACCTCCCTTGGCCGAGTCATTCTCGAATATGGCCAATGATAGTCATAGTTGTCCATGGTACCTGAAAAGGAATTAGACTAGAGACAAAAATAAAATAAAATAAAAAATGTTTAAATTAAGATTAATTTCATTGAATTTAATAATGACAAAATATTAAACTAATTTCCCCGGCAACGGCGCCAAAAACTTGTTGCCTAATTTTTTTTTATTATCACTTTAACATGCAAGTATACGCGTTCAATTGTAATATTCAGCAAGCAAGGATATCGTTCCCACAAGGAAATATACTAATATTTATCACTTACTAATCCAAATGCAATTTATCCTATTTTAAACTACGAAATATTGTTTGGGATTTAAAAATTAAACTTAACAAAACTAATAACTAAAATCAGAATTGCACAAGAATAACTGCAGATTTAACAGGTTAAGATTACAACTTCCCTTGGTATTTCATTTAAACAAATTTACTTCCCATTTAAATCAATTAATAATATGAATCATTATCCAAGAATGCTTTATAAAATTCACGCACTTCTTCCAAAGACACGTGAACAAATCCTCCTAAATCCGATCTTTAAGACACAGAATTACAAGGAACACCCCAGTTAATCAACTCACTATATGCCTATATGAATCAAGTTACTTAGGGTTTAACGCACAAATTCTTTTAATGGATACAAAAGACACATAGGTATATTCCTATCCTACATGCTAATCATATTAACCCTATTCAGATTATATAAACAGATGTTATTATATCCAGATCTAAATCTATATTCCATCTTCCAATTTTTTATAGATTATCACAATAATTGTTGGCCAAATAATTAATCAATAAGCATAAGATATAATAAACAATTCAATAAAAACCAACTTTCATTCAATGGGAAGGTTCAATTTAAACTACATACCAAGTTACGTTGCAATCTTAATTAAAGTTTAGTTCATAATAATAATAAAGAAAAACATCATCCAAATTAATAATCCAAGCATCCCAGATAATTACAAAAGATAAAACTAGAGAAGAGAAGAAGAAACTCTGAATTTGCTCCAATACTCTCTCTTTGATCTTCAGCCCTTGCAATTCTCCTTCGTGTTTTTCTTCGTTGTTCTCTCTGCAAATCTCTTGAAAAATTCAGTGATCCCTCTTTTCTAAAGTCTTCTCCTATTTGTATTAGTCTCAGCCCTCTTTTAGATTCCTTATTGGCTTCAAAAACCCACTTATCAGTAGAAAATTCCTTCTTTACCCGCACATGAGCGCCTAGGCGCTCAACCCAGGCCATTTCCAAGCGCCTAGGCGCTTGACCAGGATCGCATAATTACAAAAATGCCACTCAGCTCTAATTTTAATGATTTTTGACCTTTTTCTTCTCCTAAATAACCAATTTGTCCTTTAAGCTCTAACCTACAAGAAATAAACACAAAAACACATAAAAAGATACTAAAAACACTTAAAGATAACAATAATTAAGTTTAATAATATCGGATTCATAGGTATAAAACCTACTCATCATCTATAAACCGTCATAACTTACAGACACGGGGGTGATCAGCCCGTTATGCCTTGTATTGATTAATACTACATGTTCGAACGATATTTTCGTCCAGCATATCTGCCTTAGGCGCATAAAAGTTTTCCAGATTCGGGATGTTCATATTAGTCTAGAATCTGAACCAAAATAATTCAGTTGGATACAATAAAGTTCTATCTTATTCAATAATATTTTTAAATCTGTGTCTAGCTGAATCAAATAGCTTAGACGACTTTTAAGTCAATGTATACATACTGGAAACCAATAAGTATGTAACAAAAGTGATAAAATATAATGATTATCCAAGTGAGGATACTTGTATAACCATGCTTAGAAATTAATGAACACAATATATATATATATATATATATATATATATATATATTTGATTTATAATAACAGAATTAAAGAACTTGTACAATAAATTATAATTTAATAACTTACTTATACAGAATCATTGCATAAATATATATAAGGTTAAGATATTTGAACAATGAAAAAGAATAGTTCAGATATTAGCTTACACATGTCCATTGCATAAAGTAAATACAAAGCTTAAGATACTTGCCTGATCTGTTGCTTATACAACTTAGTTTTATCTTTTATATCGAAACCTATCATTAATAAGATCATTCGTTCGATTAGAATAACATACTATAACACATAGTACTGCTATTTGCAATCAACACATAACCTAATCACATTGTCACATATGTTTAACAGTCATTGGATCATAAACAAACACTTATCAAGTCAACCTATCTAAGTCCAGATTAATTTCTGAAATATTTCGGTGTACCGACCACTTTATCGGTTAATCATCGAGTCTAAAACTATATTCTATAGTTTAATATCCATTTAAATAACTTAAATATCAGTCATATTATTTTTAAATGACTTATAATAATTTTTAATTAATTATTATAATTTATCATGATTTTTCAAACACTAGAATCATTATTAAATGATTTAATTATTAAATAATTCTATTATCATTAACATTTAATTCATATTAAAATATTAATGAAACCCTTGCCAAAATATTAAAGTTATTTATAATAACTTAAAATACTTTTAAAGTATTAATATTACCCTTAAATGATTTTAAAATAATTAAAATTATTTTTAAATAATTACCATTAATATTTAAATATTAATGCATTATTTATCAAAATATTAAAAGTCATTTATTATAACTTAAAATATTTTTAATTCATTTATACCCTTTTTAAATGATTTTTAAATCAATAAAATCATTTTTACACTATTTATTTAATATAATTAAAAAATAAATCTAATATCACTAATATTAATTTATTAATGAAATTTACCTTTAAATATTAAAAGTTATATTTTATAACTTAAAATATTTTTAAACATTTTATTTTCATTTAAAATGATTTTTATAATATTAAAATCATTTTTAAACTAATTTATTTAATATAATTATTAAATAAATCTATATCATTAATATTAAATAATTAATGAAATTTATCTTAAAATATCAAAAGTTATGTTTTATAACTTAAAATATTTGTAAATACTTTATTATAATTTAAAATGATTTTTAATATAATAGAATCATTTTTAATTAATTTAGTTAATGCATTTATTAAATAAATTAAATATCCATAATATTCTAATAAATACTAATATTTATGAAAAATATGTCAAATTATTAAAAGTTAATTTTTAAAACTAATTTTGGAATTTTTAATAATTAATTTCTATTTTAAATAATTTTTAGACAATAAATTAAATAAAATTGAAAAGTCTGTCGCTAAAGTCTTTAGCGACAGAAAGTGTAGTATTAGGTGTTCTTGAGTTGAAAAACATTCATAAGCAGTTAACGGGTTAGCTAGTTTGACCATGAATAGTTCAGTGTGTAATGTGTTTCTGGGCTAGCTAATGGTTAGATGTTGTAGTACTAATGTAATACTATAAGATCCAACAATAAACAGGGTCATAACACGCACCAAATGCAAGATCTAAGCTCAAGAACAAGCTGTCAGAGTTGTTCTTCATTTTCTGGGTTACCTAGAAATGAAGAACAGTTCGTGTAAACTTATTTGGGCTTCCACAACTTGTGATCTACGTACTGATTTTGTGATATAAGAGTTGTAGTGTGTAGTCAACATGTAAGGGTATAGATCTATTACATAAAACACATATAACAAAAAGGCAATCGCTAGATCTGGTCCGGTCAAAGCCTGTCAGAAAACGTGTTCATTCATTTTCTAGGTTTCCCAGAAAAAAGAAAATGTGATCAACTAATCTACTTTGACCGGCCACTACTCTTTCTGTTAATCATTTAGGTGATCTAAAGGCATGATTTTGAAGTTTATGTAACATACTACAATTCTATTATAACAACAAGAACAGAACAACAAACACCTGCAAGATTATGACACACGAACATACTATAAGACGGTTCTGGGCAAGATCTGGGTTACCCAAAACTTGTCCAGTCATGGTCAGTCAACGGGGTTTGACCACCCATAACCTACAATATGTTCATGCTTTGACCTTGATTTAAGTCCCAGAATACAGATCTCATAGCATACTAAAAGTATAAAACATAAAACATACAAAATCATGAACAAAGAAGAATCTATGGGGTCTGACATTCGTTGTTAGACAACATAATTTTTTTTTTCCCAGATTTTGAAAAATATCAAATCTGAGCTTATAGATGTTATGGATCTAACATCTAGCAACCCAGATCATCAATATACACTATATACAACATTTTTTAACACTCAAACATATCTTTTAACATAGCTAGCAAGATCAGCTTTTAATTAGGGTTTATACCTCTTTTAAACAATTTCTTGAATCTAAGGCTTCTGATCTGTTATGAGTTATAATGGGGCCTGTTTTTAGGACTGGTCTACTACTATATTTCGTGGGTTTGAGCTTGAGAGAGTTTAGTTGGGTGCTTGGTGAACAAATGGCTAAAATGAATACTTTTCATGCTCTTGATACAATGCATTTGCTGAGATATGTGGCTTGTATACTGATTATTTAGAGCACGTGGTAAGTCAAGAGTTGTTCAACAACTCCAATTTGGCTAGATCTACAAGTTTCCTTTAATAATGCAATAAGGGCAAAATGGTCTTTTAGCTTTTAAATTTAATGGCCATTTGGTAACTTGGCAAACCTTTAGGGTTTGACCCTTAGGTTTTAACCCTAAGGTTTAAAAAATAAATTTTTAGAATTTTTATTTAGGGTTTAAAATAGTAAAAATTTAGTTTCTAAAATGGACAATTAGGATTTCTTAATCATACTTAGTTTCCTAATTATATAGAACATGCAAAATTAGGTTTAGGCTTTATAAATTATAATTAAGATCGCTAATTTACCGATTAGGGCTTACAATTTAATAATTAGGGTTCCTAAATAACAATTAGAGTTTCTAATTATTAATTAAGGTTTCCAATAATTAGGGTTTCCCTAATTAAGATTATAATCTAATATTACATGTCCTTAAACATAGAAACATGACGATTTAACAGTCTAGAGCTCGTATTTGACTTTTAAATTAGGGTTTAACACAATATTGCTAGGGTTTTCTAATATTGTACCATAATTGACCAATCAATATCAATACGTACAAACATTACATATTTATAGCACTGAAATATAATATTAATATAATATTATTATTCTGTATCTTTATTCAAAAACCAGAATTAGGGTTTGGATTCCATATCTGATTTATCTTGCATATATAGCATTATTAATTACGTTAAAATAATTAACTTAAATAATCTTAACTAAAATTCATATAATAAAATAATTATTATAATAATTCCAATAATCATTTTATATATTATTTAAATAATATATAATCATTTTTTCGTAGAAATTAATTAATAAAATATTATTACTACCAAATTAATTTATTATTAGAATATAATGATCAAAATTATTTGAAATTATTCATGTAATAAATAGATTTTATTTATCACATATATACATATACTTTACCTAGCACATATATTCCCACCTTTATAATAATAATAAAAAAAATTATACGCATAATTTTTGATTTAATTATATAACAAATATCAGGTTATTACATTCACCCTCTCTTATAAAGATTCTGTCCCCAGAATCACCGTTTTAAAACTTATACATACTAGGGTACATAGCATACATAGTCATTGTAAGTAGATCTCGATCAAATTTGATCAAACTGATTTTTAACTATTCAGCATAACGTTTGTCTATCTGATTAAACGAAAAATTGATTTCTAATAGAACTAAAAATATTTTAAATTATAAAATATAACTTTTAATATTTAAAGGTAAATTTTATTAATAATTTAATATTAATGATATTAGATTTATTTAATAATTATATTAAATAAATAGTTTAAAAAATTGTTTTATTAATTTAAAAATCATTTAAAAAGGATATAAATGGTTAAAAATATTTTAAGTTATAATTAATGACTTTTAATATTTGGATAAATAATAAATTAATATTTAAATATTAATGGTAATTATTTAAAAATGATTTTAAATGTTTTAAAACATTTAAGGGTAATAATAATGTTTTAAAAATATTTTGAGTTCTTATAAACAACTTTAATATTTTTGCAATGATTTCATTAATATTTTAATATTGTTTAAATATTAATGATAATAAAATTATTTAATATTTAAATCATTTTATAATGATTTCGGTGTTTGTAAAATCATTATAAATTATAATAATTAATTAAAGATTATTATAAATCATTTAAAAATAATATGACTAATATTTAAGTTATCTAAACGAGTATTAAACTACAGAATAAAGTTTTAGACTCGATAAGTACTCGATAAAGCCGTCGGTACACCGAAATATTTCAGAAATTGATATGGACTTAGATAGTTTGACTAGATAATTGTTTGTTTATGATTCAATGACTGATATAACTATGTGACAATGTGCTTAAGTTATGTGCTAACTGCAAATAGCATTACTATGTGTTATAGTATGTTATTCTAATCGAACGAATGATCTTATTAATGATAAGTCTTGATATAAAAGATAAAACTAATTTGTGTAAGTAGTAGACTAGGCAAGTATCCTACCTTTGCATTTACTTTATGCAATGGACACGAGTAAGAAAGTTTAAGAATTATATTATCTTTATGCCAGATTATTAACTCTATTATTATTGATTATGTATCCAAACATTCGTATCCATACAAGTTCTTAAATTATCCGATCATTATTTATCAATATAGTATTATTGAACAATCCTGATATTTATTATGTTCGTTAATTTCTAAGCATGGTTATACAAGTGACCTCACTAGGATAATTATTGTATTTAAGCATGGTTATACAAGTGACCTCACTTGGATAATTATTGTATTTAATAACATTTTAATACATACTTATTGGTTTCCAGTATGTATACGTTAATTAAAAAGCCGTCTAAGCTATTTGACTCAGCTAGACACATATTTAAAAATTACGTTGAAAATGATATAACCTTATTGATATCCAACCAAATTGTTTTGGTTTGGATTCAGACTAAATATGAACATCCTAAACATATGAAACTTTTGTGCGCCAAAGGTGGATATGATGAACGAAAATATCGTTCTAGTATGTAGTATTGATCAATACATGCATAACGGGCTGATCACCCCCAATGCCTGTAAGTTATGACGGTTTATAGATGAAGTTCTGTTTAACCATTGCGAAAATTAAAAACAATGTTCATAGTCTGTCGACTGCTCTTCATTAATATTCAGTACGTAGTTTCAAAAATTTGAACTAGAATTGATATGTTGTTTATGATTGCTTCAGCTTACTTCACAACTATTGATTCGTTGTAGAAGTGTCATTCATAGAAAACATTTACTTCTTTCAGCTAATGTTTATTGTTTGCTATTACTTGCTGGGCACTCAAATGCTCATTCTTGCTTAATTTAAATATTTTTAGTTAAGTGTGATCAACCTGAAGGCTCTGCGAAGAATAAGGAAAAAGGAAAGGTTGCAAAATAAATTCTACGCTATTCTGTGTAATATTTAGACTCTATTAAGACAATAATATTTATTATTATCATGTAATGTAATGTATTAAAGGTTGGAAACCTGGGGGATTAGAAAACTCTGATGTATGTACATTAAGTTTAATGTTTATATTATTATTATTATTTCGCTCATAGAAATGATATCGTGAAGCACCGAGTTTGGGTTTCAAGTACCTGAATTTGGGGGCGTCACAGTAATGCAAGAGTTTAGGATACTTGCCTTAAGCGTAGTTTATCCTTGTTAAGAAATTAACACTTTCGAATCCTATTTATAGTGTATTATAAGTATAGGATGCCCATTAGCTAACACATTCATTATTTTAAGCTTGTTATGATTCAAGTATACACATATGGTACAAAACCAGCTTATATATTTATCAGAAAATCAAGTACCTAGTTACTTTATAAGCAAATTTATAATGATCAAATTAAGACCCTTTTTACCCATGGACTTTTATTCTATAAGGCAAACATTATCTTATTACCTAATCATCGCATATATACACGTATCAGTAGTGTGTAACCCATTTCTAGCAATGTAGGCATTATATAAGCTAACTGTTAAAAATTAGATTGTCAAAATGTTTGACTTCTGATTCCAGGACGGCGCAACTGCGCCATTGCTAACCCTAGGGCCTACGCAGCTGCGTAACCCTCTGGCCAAGCCAAGACTCAGCTGTTGCCTTGAGGTTTCTGTCTGGCATGAACACAACATTCACACATAATATATTTTATCATATTACAGGTCTTTTCATGTCTTTCAAGTCAATCTAGGTCCCTTCTTTCATAATATGGTTCTAAATTGGCTATTTTAATGAAACCATAAAGCCTATCATACTCACTTTTTAAACATATAAGGTAGTCATATAAATCATATTAGACATGCTTGTGAGTATTCATATCACATATTTGTAATTAGCATTATCTTGGTTCAAAAATATTCTTCGTTTATGCTTCACTTGAATTACGATACCCAAGCATGGTATATATATATATATATATATATATATATATATATATATATATATATACACACACACACACACACACACATGAGTGAGTCTAAGAGTATCACCAAACATGTTCATAAATGTCATATTCTAACTCTCAAAGTTGTATGCTAGTATTCACGTTCAAAGTTCATATTTTCATTAGTAAAGCTTACTAATAAGTTCAACATGTTCATGCTCACTTACGAATCATATAAACAAAAGTTAACGGGTTATTCATGTATGCTAATCTAGTAAAACATGCTCACATTAGGTTAATATACTTATATATACACATTACACATGCTTGCATGTTGGTTTAAGCCATAGTGATTGACCAACACTTAGCAGTTTTTAAAACAGAAGGCAAAACTAAACATAAAGGTTTAAGTAAATCTTTACCGCACCCTAGTACAAATAGGGCACAATTGCGCTACCATGATGGTAGTTCAGGAGCGAAAAATGAGACTGCTTTTATAGAGTATCAACCAACTTGATTCCTATCAATTTGAACTTATTCCAAACCACCATTAAAGAGTTCATACATGTAATTATACCTCTTAAACACGTTATAACATGTTAATTCATCTTGATTGACATAAATATTTAAGAAATTTTAAGAACTAAACAATACCCAATTCAAGAACATAATTAGAATTTATACCTCCTTAAGCTTGAATTGAACTCCTCACACACTGAGTATGCTTCTATAATTGCTCAGCTACTTGCAACTCTTAACTTAGAATTATCAGACAAATTTCAAGCAACACAAACTAAAAATTGAGTATGCTATTTATATAAGAAGTTTGGACTTGACATTTGTATTACACTAAGGTTGATTTCATGGTGTAATGGAAGGAAACAAAGATTACTAGAGAGTTGTTTAACAACTCAATACCATCCACCATGCTAGCAATGATCACCTATGATTAGCCACTTAAAAGTTACGTAAATAGAGTGCAAGTTACTATTCATTGTACTATTGTGTCACTCAATTTGGGACAAGAGCAAAAAAATCTCAGCAATAAGTTATCTGTGGCTTGGTTTGGTTCCTTTAATTCCCAAAATGAAATCTTAATGTACAATTGTTACCATATTAGGAAATTAGGGATTAATTATACACTCAGATCATATAATCCATATACATTAAATACGCGCAATAATGCAGCTTGATATTATTGTTCGAATAGTTCCATAATTATTTTTACTACTCACATAACCATATTATAACCTTATTTAATATTAATATTTATTTAAACATTTAATTCCTTTCTTAGTTTTTAGAATACACATATATTTAATCATTTATTTATTACAATTCCTTTCTCAGTTTCTAGAATACACATATTTTTATCTTATGATTTATTAATGTCACACTTATAACAAAAGTGTCCCATTTTACTTCTACAGTAGAAATTTAATAATCTCAAATTAACCACTAGCGCAAATTGCTTGATTTATCTTCTTTGGGAGGGGACGCAATTGCAGTAGTTCTGGCGAGGCTAAACCGGGTTTAGCCTCAAGCCGCCCAACATCCATCTCCATAATATTTCTACACAACATGAATTAACTATCATACTAATTTAAGAGCGTATTCGTGATATGGAATCACATACTTATATGCAATTAATAAGAATTAACAATTAAGATAGATTTATTATTTGCTTAATAACTCTTTCATTAATTAATACAATCACTATTATTTCTCATCACGGTGCCACACTGGGCATTTCAACGAGTTTATTATAACTCCACATTATTTCCAATTATTCAATATAATTGAGGTAACTCATCTCGTAACACAAATTCATTTATATTCAATTAAACATTTATTTCGATTAATATATTCATTAATAAGATGTGGAAATTCTCGGGTATTACATCATCCCCCCTATAAAAATTCCGTCCCAGAATTGCTACATGGTTATACAAATAAATGGGGATAATCCTTCATCATCCTATCTTCTAACTCCCACGTAGCCTCCTCAACATCGTGGTTACGCCAAAGTACTTTTATAGAAGAAATGCCTTTGTTTCTTAAAGTTTGTTCTTTCTTATCTAGAATTTGGACATCAATTTCTTCATACGCTAGTTCTTCTCCACTTGAATGGGTTCATAAGAAATCATATGCTTGTAGTCAGGCTTGTACGAATGCAACACAGATATGTGAAACACGTTGTGGATGTGCTCCAACTCGGATGGTAATGCAACTTTATATGCCACCTCGCCCACTCGCTTCAGTAACTCGATTGGTCCTATGAATCTTGGACTCAATTTTCCTTTCTTGACGAAATGAATCTTTCCCTTCCATGGAGATACCTTCAAGAATACAAAACTGCCGACTTTAAAATCTCGGTCTTGCCGATGCAAGTCTGCGTACTTCTTCCGGAGATCTTGAGCTGCTACTAGTCTGGCTCTTATCATTGTCACCACGTCTGCGGTTTGTTGTACTAACTCTGGTCGGAGTATTCGTTGTTCTCCAACTTCGTCCCAACATAATGGCGTTCTGCACTTTCTTTTGTAAAGAGCTTCGTATGGTGGCATGCCGATACTCGCATGGTAACTATTATTATACGAAAATTCAACTAAGGGTAGGTGATCGTCCCAATTTTCCTTGAAGTCCATCATGCAAGTCCTAAGCATGTCCTACAACATTTGTATTGTTAGCTCACTCTGTCCGTCTATTTGAGGATGATAAGAGGTACTCAACCTTAATTATGTTCCCATCCTTTCTTGTAAGCTTTTCCAGAATTTTGATGTGAAACGCGGATCTCGGTTAGAAACAATCGATACCGGCACTCCATGTTGTGAAACAATTTTCTTTACGTACAGACTCGCTAACTGATTTAAACTATATCGGATCTTGATTGGTAGAAAATGTGTAGTCTTTGTAAGTCGATCCACGATAACCCAAATGGCATCAAAACCTTTTTGCGTGACTGGAAGTCCTACCACGAAATCCATTGTAATATGCTCCTATTTCCACTCTGGTATTTCCAATGGTTGAAGTAGACCACTCGGCCTTTGGTGCTCTGCTTTGACCCATTGACATGTAAGACATCTACTAATGTACTCTGCGATTTCCCATTTCAAATTGGGCCAGCAGAAATATTACCTCAAGTCTCGGTACATCTTAGTGCCTCACGGATGAATGGAATACATCGTATTGTGTGCCTCGTGTAAAATCTCTTCTTTTATCTCGGTTACCACTGGTATCCACACTCTTCATTCTCTGTAATCCTATTCCTGATCTTCTCACATTCTTCATCTTTCTCATGTGCTTCTTTTACTCTATCCAACAATGTCAGACAAGCTTCCATTACAAATAACTTCTCTTCAGACCTCTCTGGTCCCTTTACCTCTATTTCCAATTTCTCCATTTCTCTGATTAACTCTTTCTGAGTCGTCAGTTAAAATAACTTATCCCTTCCTTTCCTACTTAGCGCGTCAGCCACTACATTTGCTTTACCAAATTGATAAAGAATATCACAATCATAATCCTTAATCAATTATAACCACCTCCTTTGATGCATATTCAACTCCTTCTGTGTGAAGATATATTTCAAACTTTTGTGGTCCGTGTATATCTCACATTTCTCTCCGTACAAATAGGGCCTCCATATCTTCAACGCAAAAACTATTACCGCTAACTCTAGATCGTGAGTAGGGTATCGTTTTTTGTAATCCTTCAATTATCGTGACGCATACACAATTACTTTGCCATATTACATCAGTACACAGCCCAGTCCTCTATGCGACGCATCACTATACACCACAAATCCTCCCGTATCATCTGGTAATGATAATACAGGCGCCTCGCTTAATCTTTTCTTCAACTCTTAAAAACTCTCTTCACATTTGTCCGTCCATACAAATTTTACTGTCTTCCTCGTCAGATTAGTCAACGGGGTCGCTATCTAAAAAAAATCTTGGATGAATCATCGATAGTACCCAGCTAACCCTAAGAAACTTCTCACCTCCGTCTGTGTTCTCGGTTGTTCCCAGTTACTTACTACTTTAACTTTTTTGGGGTCTATTGAGATTCTATTCTCATCCACCACGTGGCCTAAGAATTGAATCTTCTTCATCCAAAATTCACACTTTGAAAATTTCACATACATCTTTTCATTCCGTAGTGCCTCCAAAACAATCTTCAGATGTTCGGCGTGTTATTCCTCTGTCTTTGAGTAGATCAAGAAGTCGTCGATGGAAACCACCACAAATTTATCCAAGTATGGCTTGAAAACTCGATTCATCAAGTCCATGAATGTTTCCGGAGCATTAGTCAAACCAAATGACATTACCAAAAACTCGTAATGTCCAAAACAGGTTCGAAACGCAGTCTTTGGTATGTCCTCATCCCGCACTTTCAGTTGGTCATATCCTATCCGTAGATCGATCTTCAAGAAACATTTCGCTCCCTTTAGTTGATCAAATAAGCCATCTATTCTTGGTAGTGGATATATGTTCTGGATTGTTACTTTGTTCAATTCTCGATATTCGATACAGAGCCTCATCGATCCATCCTTTTTCTTAACAAATAACACTGGTGCTCCCTAAGGAGACACACTTAGTCGAATGTAACCCTTATCCAATAACTCTTGAAGTTGTATCATCAATTCCTTCATTTTTATTGGCGCCATACGATATGGTGTTTTCGAAATCAGTGTCGTTCCTGGTGCTAAGTCTATTACGAATTCGATTTCTCTATCTGGCGGAAGACCAGGCAGATCATCCAGAAACACATCTTGAAATTCATTCACTACGGATATATCTTTAATTTCTACTCCCTTTATCCGAGTATCTACGATGTAAGCTAAATAACCTACACATCCTTTCCTTAACAATTTCTTGGCCTGCATCATCGTAACATAACACGATTGCTTAAGTGATGAGCTACCATAAAATACTACCTTATACTTACTCGGAGTCTGAAGGTTCACACAGTTGTTCTGACAGTCAATTACCGCCGCAGGGTTATATAACCAATCCATTCCCAGTATTACATCAAATTCTCCTAGTCTAATAGGGATCAAGTATACGCTCAATTCATGCTCTCTAATGTTTGTGCGACAATTTTGATAAACGTATTCCACAGGGATTATTTCCTTATTCGCAACTTCTACGATCAAAGGATCTTCTAAACATTCTCGGGGTGTACTAAGTTTACTAGAAAATTCTTCAGATTTAAAAAAATAGGTGGGTCCCAAATCAAATAATACATAAGCATTTATATCATTGATTGGGATTATACGTGACACCACGTCCTTCGCAGCTACTGCGTCCTGGACAGTCATGTTAAAGGTTCAGGCGGTCGATCGGTTGGGTTGCGCAGGTCCACCAATTATTAACTTGCTTCCTCCTCCCTGGCCTCTGCCAGTTCCACCACTTCCTTTCTTCGGGCAATCCTTTATCTGGTGCTTTGTTGATCCTCAAGCAAAACATCCCCTGATCTTCTTTGGTTTTGGGCAATTTGACGATATGTGCCCCTCTTGGCTGCAATTATAGCACATGCTCTTTCCTTCCCAACACTCCCCTTGATGACTTCTTCCATACTTGTTACAAGCTTCAGTCCTTTTCTTGAAGTTTCCCTGGTGACTCCCAGCTTGATTATTGTTTCTGTTGTTGTTGTTTCCCCATTTTCTCTTTCTGGAGTTACTCCCTCTACTGTTGCTTCCTCCACGATGCTCACTACCAATGTTCTTGTTTTTCTTCTCCTTATGATAAAGACTTAAGGCCTCACTGCCACCTTCTGCAATGATTGCCTTTTCTAACAATATCACAAAGGAATCAATCTAGAGGATTGATACCTTATTATACAGCCACGACTTCAACCCTTGCTTGAAGCATCTCACCTTCCTTTCTTCATCCCCAACTTGGTGCTCCGTAAATCATGCTAGATCGTTAAACATAGCTACGTATTGCACCACCGTCATATCTCCTTGTTTTAACTCTAGGAACTTCACTTCCATCCTATTCTTCATACTATTTGGGAAATAGTTCTCAAAGAACAGCGTCGTAAACCTTTTCCATGTTATCGTTCCTTCTCCCGCTCTCTACTGGTTAGCTCCCCACCAATAGTTCGCTTTGCCCCTCATTATGTATGTGGCAAATATTGTCTTTTGGTCTTCACCAACGCGAGATATAGTGAAGGCCTTCTCGATCTCCTTGATCCAGGTTTGCACAACTATCGAGTCAGTTGTTCCCTTGAACTCTGGGGGTCCAACACTCTTAAAATCTTTGAAGGTTGTTACTGGGACAACTTGGGGAACGGGTGGTACTAGTTCATTTCTTCCCCTCAGAGCTTCTCCCAATAAATCTATAAGTCTCTGTATTGGATCTACTGGTCCCTCTCATCATTAACTGACTCTTCTGGGACAGTTATTCTACGTTTGGGCGGCATTTTTCTGCATCATAAAATTTTTATTTTATCATCTAATTATATTACTTTGACATTTCTTACTTGAAAAGAACTAAAAGTTTATAACACGTTTCTGAAAAAAGATCATTTATATTCATATGCCAAATAGTTATAATACATGGTCTTCTCTAGCATACTGCTATAAATGATAACACATATCCCCTAACATCACAAGAGACGGGGATAACACCAGCTTACTACCCCTCTAACATTTTTCAAAAGTTGGGGTTTACTACTATCTCACATCTTACACAAAAGACTGATATTCCTTCTGAGTAATGTGCAACCACAATTTAAAAAACACATAAATAAAATACTACAACTACTAGACTTCTTCCTCTAGACTCAATCTAACATCCCCCACTCCACGGCGCTCTGATATTCCTTCTGAGTAATGTGCACCACCATATCTCAGCTTGTGGTATACCGGGTCTATCCTTGTTCAGCTGGGTAGTGATTTACCCCATCGATCAATCTCTCCATGGCCGTGCGTAAAGCATAGCCCATCTTATTCATCTTCCTTCTCTTGCATCGCACCTCGTCCTTTAGATCACTCGCCCTATCACTGGCTTCCTCCCACTTCTCCTCGAAGTGAATCCTATCCATCACCTCCATTTCTAATTGAGTACGGAGAGCCTCCTTCTCTGTTCTCTCACTCAAAACCCTCTGCTCCATTTCTTCCAGCTTCCCTTCCAACTCAACGTTCCTAGCCACCGATCGGTGAAACAAAGTCCCCATCTGGATCCCTGCCTCTGTACAGTGAGCAATTTCAACCTCCATTTCCTGCATCGCTAATTTCCTCCGATGGTCCTCATCCCTCAACTTCTGGAACTTAGACTCCCTCTCCCTAGCCTCAGCCTCTAGCTCCTCCACTCTACACCCTAACTCTAAAATCTGCTCCTCATACTCCCCCAACATCCGATCCTCAAAAGTAGCCTCGTCGGAGTCCTCCATAGGCTCATGTTCCTCCTCCATAAGCTCCTCATCCGGATCAAACTCCTTGGGTAATGGCTCCATCTCCTCCTCCTTGTCATCGTCATCGATAGGGGCCACTACTGATATAGGCTCCGCTATCAAGGGTGTCTCAAATGCCGCGTGGATGTCACGCGGCTCCTCCTCTACTACTCGGCTAGGTCCTCCCATTCAGTCATCCTATAATCACCAACATAAGACAAACAAAAATAACAACTCCATCAAAATGTTAAATAAACATAAGTTCATTATATAGAATGAAGTTACATTTCATAACACACTAAGTCTCTCAACGAAAACTCTACATGAGTTTTATCTCCTTCCTAACTTCTAAGGTCTCCTGAGTTATAATCTAAGGACACACGTTCCTAAGGTTTATAACTACGACTTTGATACCAACCTGTGACGCCCCCAAATTCAGACCGCCACTTGGTCACTCGAATTTGGTTAATCACGTGCTCATATTAATACAATAATAACTAAAATTTCATATTCACATCGGAAGATCGAATTTAGTATAATATACAATGTTTTATTATAATTATTACCCCAAGTCTCACAACCTACAATACTTAATAGATTACATAATAATATCGAATAAAGACTTATTACATAATCTTACTTAAGCTTAAACATGGTCTGAAGGCAGTCTTAATACAACATAACAATTTTAACATAAAGGAACTGTAAGACCCCATCTTATTATAAATAAAATTAAATTTCCTCTATTTATTATTTTGAAATAGTAAGGGTTGATTTGATTAATGTGGTTAGTTATGGGTAAAATGCGCAAATATTTTAAATAAGTAAGTGGTTATAAAATATTCATTGTTGTCGGGGAATATTCGTTTGGTTGTGGAATAATCTTACTGTCAGGGAATATTCGTACGACGGCCCAGCCTTGTGTGGGCCCTATAACGGAAAGCGATTGGATAAAGAAAATGGCAAGTATAAGTTGTTTATAAATAACAACATACTTGTTATCGTTAATACTATTGAAATACTCAGTGGTTAAAACACAATAGCACACGATATTGCATCAATTATTGATTCTTACATAAGAAGACACTACTCAAAAATTGTTACAGTAATTACTGTTCAATATTTTATTTTATTGATTCTATAATTGCTGCATTGATATTTTTTATTATTGTTGTTTCAATAATTGTCATTACACAATATTTTCCTTTATCGAATTAATAATTCATATTATTTGAATAATATTATTAAATAGCATTATTGGCAATGTCTAGAAAGTTCTGTCTAATGAGAGGTTTGGTCACCTAATTGCGCGCCAGTAAGGAGAAATCCTTATTGGAAAGCCCCTCTTTCTGAGGAACTACTGTTTATGATATTATTGTAATTACATAATATTATTTGTGAATAATTAATTATTAATTTATATAATAAAGAAAATATTCATTTTATGTGGATATAGATGGAGAAAATTTTAAAGTTACAATTGTTGAAAAATTGATATTTTATCTTTTCTGATAAAATAATTTATTTAAATATAATATTATATTTTAATAATATAATAATGGTGATATTTTTACAATGAATATGGGATATATGAATATATGAAGAGGAAGAGTATTTTTGTTACTATAAATATTTAAAACATGTTAAACATGTCGGTGGACCCCATTTCTTGACTTAAATTTAATTATAGCCTGCAAAATCGTCCGTATGTGGATTTCAGTCAATTTCTGTTTGGAATTTGGAAAAGTTTTCTTCTGCAAAGTTGTAGAGAATTGAATTTCCTATGTAATGGACATAATATTTGAATTTTTCTGATAAAAGGGCTATTTATTATGAATTATTAAAGTTCCGAAGTTCCGGAATAATTGATTTTTGGAAGTTTTAGTTATTTTTTTAAAGAAAAATGTTTTTTTATTGTTTTGGTGGACCCCACAAATGTTGTAAACATGCTGATTTAAAATGTCTAGAGGTGGGCGTAGAATTTTATTATCAATAATATTATTTTATTAAATTTTCTTCTTTGGTGTTCAAAGCATTTTCCTATAAATAGGGTGCTTAGGTTAGAATTAAAAATCACACCAGAAACAAGTTTTCTCTCTCTTTCTCTCTCTATATTATCGAGCGTATTCTTGTGAGTATTTTGAGACTTTGAGTGTTGCTATATGGTACAAGTTCCTTCAAAGACTATATCCGATATTCAAGTCGTAATCTGCACCGCCTTTTCGAGTTAAGGGATGTTATTTTTTTTAAAATGATATTATTTCTTCTAATATCATTATGGCAGAATATTAGTAAGATTTTCTTGTGAAATTCTTGTCTTTTAGTGTCGGGGTTACTATTCACGTATACGGCACTACTCACGTATACGACACTATTCATGAATACGACACTATTCATGAATACGACACTATTCATAGAAAAATTAAAATTTTGTTTTTTTATCCAAAATATCTATTGTGGATACTAGCTTTGATTGTATCCATGTTTTGATCATTCTTGAATTTTACTTCACTATGATTATTTACGAAGTATTTTTGAACTTAGATTGTTTAAAGTACGAATCCTTAATATATGTTCTTTTGTTTCACTGGATTAGTTTTCTTTAAAATATTTTTCATCATCCTCGGTCCTAAATGATGATATTATTGAATATCTTTGGCCTGTAGTGCAAAGATTAATGATTTTTTGTTAAATATCTTTGGCTCGTAGTGCAAAGATGTACAGGTGTTGAGATGAACATGACCAACTAATGAATATCTTTGGCCTGTAGTGCAGAGATGAATATTTGATTCAAGATGTATATTGATTGATGTTACAAGGATAAAATATTGATGATGAACTTTTAAATTTATAGATAATAGTTGATTTCATTCTCTACATAACTCTTCTATGAATTATTATTTCCGCTGCCAATATTGATCTGAAACTTGTTGTCTATTATATTCTATCAGATTTTTCCCTGTTGAAGACTAACGATAATTTGTTCTATATTATCTTAGTCATAATATTCTTTACTGGGCTAGTTGAGCTCACCCTTTTTCTTTTTGTTCCATTTTTCTTCTAAGGAGGCGAGAATGTAGCGAGTACTAGTCGGGGTATGGAATGAAGGTTCTAGAAAGTCGTTTTAGTAGTACTCACTATTTTGTAAAATGATGTATCAATAATTATAATGAGGACTTATTTGAGTGTTGATATTGTCTAGAAGATAATATTTGTTTTTAAACTCACAGTTTATGTATTATAGTATTTTGGACGACAATTATATTAATAAAGTTATAGTTATTTCTGTACCATGTATTTGGCGACTCAGAATGGGTGTTGTATAACTATTTTGGGGGCGTCACAGTTGGTATCAAAGCTTAGGGATATGATCTCTGGCAGAGATCGGGGAATAGAACTAGGAGGGGAGAGACGAGTAAATCCTTCGCTAGTGTGTCCTACCTAAGCTTATTTGTTGGTTGGTCAGTATATAGGGATATCATGTGATATGATTTCTTTATTTAACCCTTGTTTTATGGCAGTATTTGAGAATGGCGACTGAGAATGTTAACAGTGGAGTAAATGAGACGTGGAGACACCTTTACCCACCAATGAGGAAAACGTGCAACAGGCCGGCAATGTTCCTCCTGCAAACAACACCACTGATCAGATGATAAACGATGGAATGTTTAGAAGGTTTTTGCAGTTCATGTAAAATCAGACGAAGGAGACTCGTGTACAAAATACGGTGGAAATGATAGCAACGCACGGGTTTGTCACAAACCAAAGCGCTTCAAAGAGTTGGGACCACTAGAATTCGGGAAAGCGGATCCGATTAAGGCGTAAACGTGGGTCAAGCAAATTACCAAGATATTCGATGTCTTGGGATGCACGAGGAGGAATGTAGGTTCCATTCGCCACCTTTATGTTCCGTAATGAGGCGATTCTTCGGTGGGAATCAGTGAAGCGTACCCATCCAAATTACACTCAAAGATGTCTTGGGAGACGTTTTAGAAACTGTTCAATGACAAGTACTTTCCTGAAAGTATTCGTTATATGAAGGAAGTGGAGTTTATTAGACTAGAACAAAACAACATGACGGTGTCCCAGTACGAGGCAAAGTTTGCAGAGTTATCCAGGTTTACACCTCATTTGGTGGAGAATGAGGAACATATGACGCGGATGTTTCTGAGTGGTTTGAAACCCGGTATACGTCATAAATTTTCTCTCTATTCAGATGTTGTCAACATGGCTCAATTATTAGAGTGAGATAACGAATACGTTCAACTGAGGGACCACAACCAGGATCATACTGGTGACAGCAATCATCAGAACAACGATAACCATCGGAGAAAGAAAAATACGAACACAAGCAATAACCACTCTGGTGGTAATCATGGCCATGAAAATAGAAGAAACGAGTCGAGGGGAGATTTGAAAAAGAGGAGATTCAACAATGACAATGCCAAGATGTCAGCACCAGCAGCAACTGGTTCTAAGGGAGGAGAATGACCACCGGTCATATGCTATAAATGTGAAAAAGAGGGACATATCAGCCCAAACAGCCCACAATAGTTTAAGGTATGTTATTGTGGAAAGGAAGGACATATCGCTCGAGATTGTACTATAGCGAAACCAAGTCCAGCGGGGATGGTGACTCAAAAGGCTGTCCCAGAAAAGTCAAAGTCAACGGTTCCTGGAAGAGCGTTTGTCGTGACTGGTCAAAATGCGAGGAACCCAAACGAGGTGATCACGGGTAAGCTAATCATAAATTCTTGCAAAGTTTATACCTTACTAGATACCGGTTCTACCCATTCATTTATCTCTCCTACTTGTGCTCAACGTTTAAACTTGACTTCGAAGAAATTAGACTTTGATTTATCAGTAGAGACTCCGTTAGGAGAAACTTTCATCACATCTACTGTTTATAAATCTTGTTTGATCCAAGTTGGCACCATCACATTACCTGTTGACCTTATCTCTTTAAAGATACTTGCTTTTGATGTGATTTTAGGGATTGATTGGTTAACTACTCATCATGCCAAAATTGATTGTTTTCGTAAGGTTGTTAGTTTTCATATTCCTAACCAACCTGTTGTACGAATTCAAGAAACTAAACCACTAAAATCAATCATTGTCATATCAAGTCATAAAGCAATTCATTTATTGAAAAACGGATGTCAAGCTTTCTTAGCCCATGTTATGGATTTGAATAAAGAAACGTCAGATTTGAATAATATTCCTGTTGTTAGTAAATTTCCTGACGTATTTCCTGAAGAACTTTCTGGTCTACCCCCAGAACATGAAGTTGAATTCTTTATTGATCTTGAACCTGGTACAAAGCCCATTTCTAAAACCCCATATCGAATGGCTCCTATTGAAATTTAGGAGTTAAAGATCTAACTACAGGAGTTGTTGGACATCGGTTTCATTCATCCTAGTACATCTCCTTGGGGTGCTCCTATTTTATTCGTAAAGAAGAAAGACGGGAGTATGCGACTTTGTATCGACTACCGGGAATTAAACCATGTCACTATCAAGAATAGGTATCCGCTACCTCGCATTGATGACGTGTTTGACCAGTTGCAAGGAGCACAATTCTTTTCAAAGATCGATCTTCGTTCTGGACACCATTAGCTGAAGATTAGAACTAAGGATATTCCAAAGACTGCCTTCAGAACTCGGTACGGGCATTATGAATTCTTAGTCATGTCGTTTGAATTGACTAATGCTCCTGCGGCTTTCATGGATATGATGAACCGAGTATTCAAGGAATATTTGGATCAATTCGTTGTGCTCTTTATTGATGACATCCTCATATATTCCAAAAGTCGTGAAGATCATGAGCACCATTTGAAGCTGGTACTCCAAAGGCTTCGTAAAAATAAGCTATATGCCAAGTTGAAGAAATGCGAGTTCTGGCTTGAGGAAGTAGCATTCCTTGGGCACGTGGTGTCAAAACATAGAGTATCTGTTGACCCAGCGAAGATTGAAGCAATACAAAGGGAGCAACCGAAGTCGGTGACCGAAGTACGTAGTTTTCTGGGCTTAGCTGGTTATTATTGGAGATTCATGGAAGGATTTTCTTGAATAGCTACTCTGTTAACTCAGCTTACTCGGAAGGATACAAAATTCATATGGAGCTAGGAATGCGAGAAGAGTTTTCAAGAGCTCAAGAGGAGACTCATTTCGGCACCTGTTCTGACAATACCATCTGGTTCGGATGGATTTGTTATCTACAACGACGCTTCAGGCAAAGGGTTAGGATATGTTCTCATACAACATGGGAAAGTAATAGCCCATGCCTCGCGACAACTTAAAGAATATGAGAGGAATTATCCTACTCATGATCTAGAGTTGGCGGCAGTCGTTTTCGTACTAAAGATCTGGAGGCACTATTTATATAGGGAGAAAGTAGAGATATATTCAGACCATAAAGCCTCAAATATTTCTTCACCCAAAAGGAACTCAACATGCGGCAACGACGTTGGCTCGAGCTGTTCAAAGATTATTACCACACTATTCAATACCATCATGGAAAAGCGAACGTAGTAGCTGACGCGTTGAGTAGAAAGATCATATGCGGGAACAAGTGCGATGTTGTTAACACAAAGGCCCATTTTGTGTGATTTACAAAAGATGAAGATTGAATTCAAGACTCTGGGGACCCATGCGATGATGTCAAGTATACGCATAGAGCCGACTTTAATCGAAAAAGTTAAAGTTGCTCAAGCTACAGACCCAGAGTTGATGCGTATGAAGAATAAAGTACAAGAAGGTGTTATTCCAGAAGAAAGAATCGATGAAGAAGGAATAATTCGAGTCCACTCCAGACTCTGTGTTCCTAACGACTCTGATTTGAAGAACAAGATCATGATGGAGGCACACAATACACCATTTCGAATCCATCCTGAAAGTACCAAAATGTATCGTGATCTTTGACATATATTTTGGTGGAACAATATGAAGAGAGAGATTACAAAGTTTATCTCGAGGTGTTTAACTTGTCAACGTGTAAAGGCGGAGCATTAAGTGCCTAAGAGTCCATTACAACCACTTGAGATTCCGAAATGGAAGTGGGAACACATTACCATGGATTTCGTTACGGGTCTTCCCACGGTTTCTCAAGGTATAGATGTGATTTGGGTTATTGTTGATAGATTAACTAAGTCTGCTCATTTCTTGCCGATACGTGAGACTTATTCCCTTGAACGTCTTGCTCGTATGTACGCGAATGAGATTGTGAGAGTGCATGGCATGCCAGTATCCATAGTTTCGGATCATGACCCAAGATTTACTTCACGATTTTGGGTTAGCTTGCAAAAAGCTATGGGCACGGATTTACGATTCAGTTCGGCATACCATCCTCAATTGGACGGACAATCAGAGAGGACTATTCAAACTCTTGAAGATCTATTAAGACTCTATGTCCTAGACTTCAAATGGAGTTGTGATAAGTATTTACCATTTGTGGAATTCTCCTACAACAATAGTTATCAGGCAAGTATAGGTGTGTCCCCATTTGAAGCATTGTATGGATAAAAGTGTCGCTCTCTAGTATGTTGGGACGAGGTGGGTGAAGCAACATTGTTGGGACCAGAGTTGGTACGTCTGACTATAGAAAAGATCCAAATGATTCAACAACGTATACAAACGGCACAGGATCGACAAAAGAGTTATGTTGATCTTCATCGAAAGGACGTGGAATTTAGTATTTAGGATCATGTATTGTTGCGTGTGGCTCCATGGAAAGGAGTTATAAGATTTGGGAAGAGAGGAAAGCTCAATCCACGATTTATTGGTCCATTTCAGATTCTTGACCGAGTAGGAAATGTGGCCTATAGACTCGCATTACCTCCAAGTATGTCTCGTGTTCATAAGGTTTTTCACATATCTGTGCTACGTAAATATGTGAAAGACCTGAATCACGTTATTGAGTTAGAACTAGACGAGATAGCCGAAGACATAACATATGAAGAGGTACCTGTCAAGATCTTGGATAAGAAGGAGCATGTCCTACGCACAAAGGTCATACCATAAGTTAAAATTTTTTGGAGGAACCATGCTATTGAGGAAATAACCTGGGGGTTGGAAACAGAAATGAAAGTGAGGTATCCTCACCTTTTCGAAACACCAGGTACGTACGTCAATTTCGAGGACGAAATTTCATAAGGAGGGGAGGTTGTAAGACCCCAAATTATTATAAATGAAATTAAATTTCCTCTATTTATTATTTTGAAATAGTAAGGGTTGATTTGATTAATGTGGTTAGTTATGGGTAAAATGCGCAAATATTTCAAATAAGCAAGTGGTTATAAAATATTCATTGTTGTCGGGGAATATTCGTTTGTTCGTGGAATATTCTTACTGTTAGGGAATATTCGTACGACGACGCAGCCTTATGTGGGCCCCATAACGGAAAGCGGTTGGATGAAGAAAATGACAAGTATAAGTTGGTTATAAATAACAACATAGTTGTTACTGAATTATCTTGTTGAAATACTCTGGTTAAAACACGATGCAGACACCAGATTGCATTAATTATTGATTCTTACATAATGCTGCGTTGATATTTTATATTATTGTTGTTTCAATAATTCCAATTACACAATATTTTCCTTTATCGAATTAATAATCATATTATTTGAATAATATTATTAGATAGCATTATTGACAATGTCTAGAAAGTTCTGTCTAAGGAGAGGTTTGGTCGCCTAATTGCGCACCAAAGGAGAGAAATCCTTATTGAAAGCCCCTCTTTCTTGGGAACTACCGTCATTGTATATTGTGATTCTGTAATATTATTTGTAAATAATTAATTATTGATTTATATGATAAGAAAAATATTCATTTTATGTGGATATAGATGGAGAAAATTTTAAAGTGACAATTGTTGAAAAATTGATATTTTATCTTTTTTGATAAAATAATTCATTTAAATATATTATTATATTTTAATAATATAATAATGGTGATATTTTTACAATGAATGTGGGATATATGAATATATGAGGAGGAAGAGTATTTTTGTTACAATAAATATTTAAAACATGTTAAACATGTCGGTGGACCCCACAAATTTTTGTAGAGAATTGAATTTCCTATGGAATGGACATAAGATTTGAATTTTTCTGATAAAAGGGCTATTTATCATGAATTATTAAAGTTCCGAAGTTTCAGAATAATTGATTTTTGGAAGTTTTAGTTATTTTTTTTAAAGAAAAACGCTTTTATTATTTTGGTGGACCCCACAAATGTTGTAAACATGCTGATTTCAAATGTCTAGATGTGGGCGTAGAATTTTATTATAAATAATATTATTTTATTAAATTTTCTGCTTTGGTGTTCTAAGTATTTTCCTATAAATAGGGTGCTTAGGTTAGAATTGAAAATCACACCAGAAACAAGTTTTCTCTCTTTCTCTCTCTATATTATCGAGCGTATTCTTGTGAGTATTTTGAGACTTTGAGTGTTGCTATACGGTACAAGTTCCCTTCAGCACTATATCCAGTATTCCAGTCAGAAGTACTATCTTTTCGAGGTAAGGGATGTTATTTTTTTTAAAATGATATTATTTCTTCTAATATCATTATGCTAGAATATTGGTAAGATTTTTCTTGTGAAATTCTTGTCTTTTAGTGTTTGGTTACTATTCACGTGATACTGGTATTACTCACGATATTTACACTATTCATGAATACGGCACTATTCATAGAAAAATTAAATTTTTGTTTTTTTATCCAAAATATCTATTGTGGATACTAGATTTGATTGTATCCATGTTTTGATCATTCTTGAATTTTACTTCACTATGATTATTTACGAAGTATTTTTGAACTTGGATTGTTTAAAGTACGAATCCTTAATATATGTTCTTTTGTTTCACTAGATTAGTTTTCTTTAAAATATTTTTCATCATCCTCGATCCTAAATGATGATATTACTGAATATCTTTGGCCTGTAGTGCAAAGATTAATGATTTTCTGTTAAATATCTTTGGCTCATAGTACAAAGATGTACAGGTGTTGAGATGAACATGACCAACTGATGAATATCTTTGGCCTGTAGTGCAAAGATGAATATTTGATTCAAGATGTATATTGATTGATGTTACAGGGATAAAATATTGATGATGGACTTTTAAATTCATAGATAATAATAGATTTCATTCTCTACGTAACACTTCTATGAATTATTATTTCAATGCGAATATTGATCCAAACTTGTTGTCATTATATTCTATCGATTTTTTCCTGTTGAAGACTAACGATAATTTGTTCTATATCATCTTAGTCATAATATTCTTTCTTTCGGGCTAGTTGAGCTCACCCTTTTCCTTTTTGTTCCATTTTTCTTCTCAGGAGGCGAGAATGTAGCGAGTACTAGTCGGGGTATGGAATGAAGGTTCTAGAAAGTCGTTTTAGTAGGCCTCACTATTTTATAAAATAATGTATCAATAATTGTAATGCGGACTTATTTGAGTGCTGATATTGTCTGAAAGACAATATTTGTTTTTAAACTCACAGTTTATGTATTGTCGTATTTTGCACGACAATTGTGTTAATAAAGTTGTAGTTGTTTCTGTACCATGTATTTGGCGACTCAGAATGGGTGTTGTATACCTATTTTGGGGGCGTCACAGTAACAAGCTAGTAAGTAGCCTTGCCCTTGCCCTTGTCTTTCCCAGAGACACTTCCATGTTCAGTGTTAACTGAAAGGTTTTAAATAAGCAAGAATGAGCACAAATTGCCTAGCAAGTAATATACAATAAGAGTGATGAGTATTAAATCTCGAGTTAGATATACCAAAGTATAATCTCCAAGATAGTTCAGAGTCTTAGAAACAATATTACGAACAATGAGTATCAATAATCCTCAAATCAAATCTTTGGGATATGAAATGATAATTCAATAAAGATCAACAGATATATATGAATTCAAAGGCTATCAACGTATCCAACTGGATAAAACAATTTATAATGAGCAGTCATTAAGGACTATTGAACATCTACTAGAATTACCAATATCAAACTGATAACCCAAAAGAATCAAGTACTATAGATGATCAGTCTACAATACTCTATGTTATGCATAACACCACAGTAATATTCACGCGTGTGTTGGGGCTTCCAATAATATACACTCCCCTTACCATAAGGGTTGTTCAACTCAGTTTTCAAGATTTCCGCCCCAGTCAATTAGTTTGGACAGTTTCCTAGACGTGCATATAGTCTAGCCGAATCAAATGGCATAGATACTTTCATAATATTCAAGAACAATACCAAGTTCAACATGAATAATATTTTTCACAAGAGTTTAAACATACTAGCTCAACTGAACGAGTAAGTAAGATAACTTGCATTCAACGAGATAAGGTTTAGATATTTGCTTACGGTATTCGTTGAATAAAGTAATGCAAGGGTTTAGGATACTTACCTTAAGCGTAGTTTATCCACGTTAAGAAATCAACACTTTCAAATCCTATTTATAGTGTATTATAAGTATTAGATGCCCATTAGCTAACATATTCATTATTTTAAGCTTGTTATGATTCAAGTATACACATACGGTACAAAATCAGCTTATATGTTTATCACGAAATCAAGTACATAGTTAATTCATAAGAAAATTTACAATACTCAAGATTAAGACCCTTTTTACCCATGGACTTTCATTATATAAGGATACACTATCTTATTACCTAATCATCACATATATACACGTCTCAGTAGGGTGTAACCCATTTCTAGCAATGTAGGCATCATATAAGCTAACTGTTAAAAATTAGATTGTCAAAATGTTTGACTTCTGATTCCAGGACGGCGTAGATGTGCCATGGCTAAGCCTAGGGTCGGCGCAACTAAACATGACTAAGTCTAAGCCAAGCCAAGACTTAGTTGTTTCCTTGAGGTTTCTATCTGGCATGAACACAACATTTACACATAATATATTTTATCATGTTACAGGTCTTTACATGTCTCTCAAGTCAATCTAGGTCCCTTCTTTCATAATATGGTTCTAAATTGGCTATTTGAACAAGTTAAGACCATTCAAGGTCATGAAACCATATAGCCTATCATACTCGCTTTTTAAACATATAAGGTAGTCATATAACTCATATTAGACATGCTTGTGAGTATTCATATCACATACGTGTAATTAACATTGTCTTGGTTTGAAAATATACTTCGTTTATGCTTCACTTGAATTATGATACCCAAGCATGGTATATATATATATATATATATATATATATATATATATATATATATATATATGAGTGAGTCTAAGAATATCACCAAACATGTTTATAAATGCTAGATTCTAACTCTCAAAGTTGTATGTTAATATTCACGTTCAAAGTTCGTATTTTCATAAGTAAAGCTTACTAATAAGTTCAACATGTTCATGCTCCCTTACGAATCATATAAACACAAGTTAACAGGTTATTCATGCATTTCTAAACCATACCAACATGCTTACAAAGTCAGTATATAAACATGGCATACATACATGTCAAGTTCATTTCTAAAGTTCTAAATTCATTTTAAACAATACACTTTCGTTAATCATGTATGCTAATCTAGTAAAACATGCTCACATTAGGTTAATATACTTGTATATACACATTACACATGCTTGCATGCTAGTTTAAGCCATAGTGATTGACCAACACTTAGCGCTTTTAAAACAAATATAAAACCGAACACAGTAGGTGCGGCAACAGACTGCACCTCTCACTACCACATGACCGTCCAGAGCGTAAATAGACTACTGCTTTTATAGAGTATCAACTAACTTGATTCCTATCAATTTAAACTTGTTCCAAACCACCATTAAAGAGTTCATACACGTAAGTATACCTCTTAAACACATTATAACATGTTAATTAATCTTGATTGACATAGAGATTCAAGAAATTTTAAGAGCTAAACAATACCCAATTCAAGAACATAATTAGAATTTATACCTCCTTAAGCTTGAATTGGACTCCTCACACACTGAGTATGCTTCTATAATTGCTCAGCTACTTGCAACTCTCAACTTAGAATTATCAGACAAATTTCAAGCAAAATAAACTGAAAATTGAGTCTGCTATTTATAGAAGATTATTGGTTGATTTCACAATCAAAGAAAATGTGCAAGTATACACGGTCAACAAGTAATAGAGTGATAAGGTATAGTGTCAATCCCACGGAGAATTCTAATTAATAAATTCCAGCTACTAGCACTATATCAATTCAATTTTATTTGAACAACCAATAATTGTGATTTTTCTAATTAAGAAAACTAAAATTAAACAATTAAAAGAGATTAGTCAAATAGAAATCAAATAAACAAAACTAAGATTTGATTGAATTCAGGTAAATAAGGATTAAGAATCCAATATTCCCAATTATGAACTATAAATCAATTATCCAATTATCTCAATTATTATGTCTACTGAATTGTTAACATGAATTCTCAAATGCCAAAAGCCCTTTTCCAAGTGATCAATTGCCTTCTATTTAACCCAGATTAATTTTGCTATATTCCTATGCAAAATAATTGAATTAAACTCGTTACAATCCCCAATTCCTTATATGTTACATGCGGCAAACAGATATTTCCATTCTATTCACAAACCTAATTATTCATTGTGCAAATAACTAAGTCACATGTCACCATGCCCAGTTCTAACCCTAGAATTCCTCTTTCAATTCCTTCTAGAGTAACAAGGTAATTATTGGCCAGAGAATTAATCAATTAGCACAAAGCAAGATGAACAATTCACTTCAACATAAATAATTGGAATAAATCAAATAATTAATTCATAATCATAAAAGGTTCAATTGGAATCTTAATGAAAGAAATTAGTTCATAACGGAAATTAAAACCAACAATATTTGAAAAATCATCCTTAATGAATTACACAAATTAAAGAATGAAGAAGAAGAAGAGAAAAGCTCCAAGTAAATTCTTCCAATTCTCCCTTAGCTCCTTGATCAGCCTCCAATTGTGCAGATTATATTCCCCTAATTCAATGCAAATAAACCCTTATATACTTCCCATCTTGTTCCATAATCCAATTCCAACTCGATTTTTGTCACATAACCACCTCCTTAATGTTTTTAATGAAAGTCAACATCCAATCAACGCGTTCCTTGGTCAACCAAATTCCCGCCCCAGCGCCCCGGCGCCGGGAGTAATACTGGATAGAGCGCCTCGGTGCTAGGGAGCAGAAAGTGACTCTTATGCCCATTTTTAGCTCATTTTCCCCAAGTGTTCCAACGGCTCACAAACCTGCAATAACACAACTAAACACAGTAAAATGGATCTAAATGCTTTGAGAATACAACAAATTAAGCCCAAATATATCCAAGTCATGAGTATATTACCCAATCATCAAAGATGTTTGGACTGGACATTTGTATTACACTAAGGTTGAATTCATGGTTTAATGGAAGGAAATAAAGGTTACTAGAGAGTTGTTTAACAACTCAATACCAGCCACCTTGCTAGCAATGATCACCTATGCTTAGCCACATGAAAGTTAGGTAAATAGAGTGCAAGTTACTGTTCATTATACTATTGTGTCACTCAATTTCGGACAAGAGGAAACAAATATCAGCAATAAGTTATCTAAGGCTTGGTTTGGTTCCTTTAATTCCCAAAATGAAATCTTAATGTACAATTGTTACCATATTAGGAAATTAGGGATTAATTATACACTCACATCATATAATCCATGTACATTAAATATGCGTAATAATCTAGCTTGATATTATTGTCCGGTTAATACCATAATTATTTTTACTACTCATATAACCATATTATAACCTTATTTAATATTAATTTTTATTTAAACATTTAATTCCTTTCTCAATTTCTAGAATACACATATATTTAATCATTTATGTATTACAATTACATATGATTTTACTGTACTACTTGGTACCTTATATTAACATGGCGTATTTTTATTGTAATAACCCGAGATTTCCTAAATAAAATAATTAAGAAATTTTGCGTATAAATTTTTTTTTTTTTATTTAATGACGAGAATAAGTGTCTAGTAATGTGAACGATAAATATGAATATGTTTATTACTTGAAAAATTAGAAATAATTTTGGAATAATTAATTACTACAAATTATATTTTATGGTAATTAATTTCTGTAAGCAGAAATGTTTTTATTAATTATTTTTCCATGATAACATGATTGGAAATAATATATGAAGTGATAATTAGAACTTATATAATATATATTTTATTATATGAATTATTCAGAATATTTAAATCAAGTATTATTGATATGCGAAAGAAAAGTCAGGTATGAGATCCAAACCCTGAATTGGGATTGTGATCAAGAGATGAGAATAATAATATTATATTATTATTATAATGATTTTACAGTACAATAATTATGTACTGTGTATATGCGGACAGATATTATTGAGCAATGACGGTCAATTAGGTCATAGCATATTACCGTGCTGTAAAACCCTAATTATTAAACTCAGTTATGAGAAATGACTGAGTAGTATATGAAGTTTACTGTGTATATGAAGTTACTGTGTACACGAATGTCGGTAATTAGAAGAAAAACCCTAATTACTATTTTTACGCTGATAACTAGGACAAACCCTAATTATTACAACCCTAATCGGTTGAAGTTAGAGATCGTAATGACTGTGTTAGATCATACACAGATAATTAGAGAACCCTAATGGTCAATTAGAAACCCTAAATTGATAATGTTAGAAACCCTAATTAGAAAACCCTAATTTTCTATAGAAAACCCTAATTTAAAATTATCGTGTTTAATTACGATGTTATTATATAAATGTTTTAAATTACCAAATGATAGAAATTAATTGGTAAATGGTAAGAATTATAATCTAATGGTTAAATATTACATTTAATGGCCTTTTACAAAATGCCCTTGAATTATATGTGAAATGACCAAAATACCATTTTGTCATTTTAGTGTATTATTACTTACATTGTTGATGGGATCTTGCAACAAGGATGCCCAACATGCTTACCTTACATGCTATCAACTATCAAACAAGGGAATCATCCCACTTTAGCATCCAATGTATTTAAATTTTTTTTTATAAATTAAAGAAAAGGGAAAATGCATTATTTATGTCTTATTGCTACCACTTGTCCACAAAATCCGACCAATCCATCTAGAAATCACCTATAGGCTGTAGTATTACCATCAATCGTACCATTATAATCATTTCACATTATTTTATGGATCCAAGAGAGAAATGCACCATTTTTGGCCTATTTATTCACAAGCACTTAGCTTCATTCTCCCAAGCTTAAACCTACGAAATTCTCTTAACATATCAGTCTATAAACAAGCCCCATTCACACCAATAACAAATCAATAGCCAAAAATCGTAATCAAAGCTTAAAAAGGTATAAACCCTAAGCTTGATTTTTCTTAAACTTTTGGTGTTAGATGTTATGTTTAAATGTTAAAACATGTTGATTATAGTGTCTAAGGATGATCTGGGTTGCTTGATGTTGATTCCATAACATTCAGAAGCTCGAATTTGAAGATCTTCAAAATCTGGAAATTTTCATTTCTGTGTTCTGACAACAAATGTCAGAGGCTATAACTCTTTGGTCGATCACGAGGTTTGTTGTTTAAAAGTTTTTATACGTAGCCTGATATGTGGTCTTTAATCTCCAAAAGGAATCAAGTTCATAGATATTGTAGATCGGGATTTATAAGCGGTCATTAAAGTAGGTTGAATTCAAGATTGACCTACTGCTTCTTCAAACCCGAAAATATTCTAAGTGTCCGTAATTTTTTTTTTTGCAAATGTCGCCTTATATCTCGGTTATCTTTAATGTGTTTTGTGTTCTAAAGGTTGTTATGTGTAGCTTGTTATGTGGTATTTAATCTCCAAAAAGAATCAGGTCCATATATATTACGGATTAAGAGTTATTTAAGGTCAAAGTTGGTTGACCTAAGATTGGCGGAAAAAATTCAGGCGACCCTGCAATTTTCTAAGTGTTGATTTTTCTGACAAGGTTTGACCATACTTTATCTGCTTGATTTCTTGTTGTTATGATGATGTTAAGTGTTAGAATTGTAGTCCTACATGTTGTCTACACACTGGAATTGATAGATCACGTAAACGTTGCACGATCATCAAGTTATAGAGGTCCAAAGTAGGCACTTCGAACTGTTCTTTGTGAAGAACAGCTTTGGAAGCTACTTTGATAGATTATTTCTCCCAGATCTGATGTTTTTTAAACGTTATGATTGTTTGTAATTGTAGTCTGGTATTTCCTCTACAAGACCCAATTTATAGATTGTCCAAATTCGTTAAGATGAGAGAGTTATGCACGGTCAAAGTAGCCCACTCGGTTCTGCCTTATGAAGATCTGGGTAGGCTCAAGAACACCTATAGCGACGGTTCTGTCACTATAGGGGCCTTTAGCGACAGTTTTAATTATTTTAATTTCTGATTTTCCAGAAATTAATTTAAAAATTAGAAAAATTAGTTTTTAATTATTAAAAATACCAAATAAATTATGAAAAATTATTTTAAAGTCTGAAAAATAGTTTTTAACTATTTTGAGTATATTTCAAAAATATTTAGTATTTTTGGAATATAAAAGGTATTTATTTATTTAATTATAATATTAAATAAATTATTTAAAAATAGTTTTAATTCATGAAAAATCATGAAAATTATTTTATGGTATAAGAAAATATTTTAAGTTATTTTCCATGACTTTTAATATTTTGTGATGAATTTCATTAATTAATTATATTAATGATATTAAAGTTATTTAATGATTATATTAAATAATTTAGTTTAAAAATGATTTTAATATTATAAAAATCATTTTAAATGAAATTAAGGTATTTAAAAATATTTTAAGTTATAAAATATAACTTTTAATATTTAAAGGATAATTTCATTAATAATTTAATATTAATGATATTAAGATAATATTAATGATATTTAGTTTATTTAATAATTATTATTAAATAAATAGTTTAAAAATGGTTTTATTTATTTAAAAATCATTTAAAGAGGATATTAAGGATTTAAAAATATTTTAAGTTATAATTAATGACTTTTAATATTTGGATGAATAATACATTAATATTTATATATTAATGGTGATTATTTAAAAATGATTTTAATTGTTTTAAAAATCATTTAAGGATAATATAAATGTTTTAAAAATAGTTTGAGTTATTATAAATAACTTTTATATTTTGGCAATGGTTTCATTAATAGTTTAATATAAATTAATGAAATTGTTTAATGTTTAAATCATTTAATTATGATTCCGATGTTTGAAAGTTATAAATGGCCAAACTAGTTTAACTTGAGGAGGACCTATGAAAGTCCAGATTTGATGAAGAGCACCCATAGTAGCGCTTATATCACTATAAGCCCTTGAGTGATGATTTGATTTATTTTAAATTTTTCAATTTCGGAAAATTCGAAAATGATTAAAAGTAAAATGTCCGATATTTACGAGATGTGGAGGTATAGAATAAGAGTCTTAGACTCATATTTACCCTAAAAAAGTCAGTTTGACGCCGACAAATCGTCGAATTCTATAATAGAAAGAAAAGACTTACAGAAGAGCATGGGTGAGATATTTGAAAAATGTATAAAAGTATAGAATAGAAAGTATGATCACCGCGATTATGTGATGACGTGATTAGACTATGTCAATTGTAATTGATGAAGACTATGTGTTATGATATATTGTTCTAATCGAACGAATGACCCTTATTGATAGGTTGTGATAAAGAGATAAGACCTAAGTTGAGATTTGTAATCGAAGAAATCGGGCATGGATCCTACCTTTGCATTTCCTTTATGCAATGGACATGAGTAAGAAGTTTCGAAATTATTCTATTCTGTCATGATTTTGTATGCTTTGATTATCAACATGTTAGCTCAGATATATATTCTGTTAAGTTGATTTCTAAATGGTTATACAAGTGTCCCCACTTGGATAATCATGGCATTTATTCACATGTTGATATACCTTTGTCAATTACCCGTATACATATGTGTGTTGAATTACATATTATTGTTGAAAGCAAGATTAAAACCTTCTGTTTGGAACTAGGCATGTATGAACATCCCGATAATGGGAAAATTTTTATGCGCTTACTACGGACAAAGGGTGAGCGATGAATTTCGCTTCAAGTTATGTAGTATTGATCAATACAGGTACAACGGGCGATCACCCTCCGTGTGCCGTAAGTTATGACAATTTATGGATGAATTTCGCTAAACCTTTTCAAAATGAAAAACCATGTTCATAGTATGTTTCTTAAACCCTATTCATGGGTGGAGCCTAATTTCAAGAAATTGAAAGAGAGTTGTTATGTGAATCTTTTATCAAGATGATTACTTCACAACTTTTGATTCGTTGTAGAAGTGTTATGTAAAGAGAATACTTATATTCTTTCAGCTTATATATATATAATTGTTATTACTTGCTGGGCACTCAAATGCTCATCCTTTCTTAAACTAAATGTTTTCAGTTACGTACGATCGACCTGAAAGCTCAGGCACGAACAAGGGAAAAGAAAAGCTATTCGAATGAGATTTAGTATGAGTTAATGGTTATAGTTAGTAAGACAATGGAATCTATTGTCAGATATTGTAAGGAATGTATTTGAAGGTCACGTGCACTGGGAAGTAAACTTTGATGTATGTAAATTAAGTTCGAATGTATTATTATTTAGTATTATTCAGCTTAAAGAAATGGTATCGTGGAGAACCGAGTTCGGGTTTCAAGTATCCGGATTTGGGGTCGCCACATTTATCCTATGATTTATTAATGTCACACCTATAACAAAAGTGTCCCATTTTACTTCCACAGTAGAAATTTAATTATCTCAAATTAACCATCATAGCAAATTTGCGCCATTTTATCTTCATTGGAGGGCCCAAATTGCCATTGCAAATACTCTACAACGATTATGCCAAACTGGTTTAGCCTCAAGAAGTTCTAACATCCATCTCCACAATATTTCTACGCAACATGAATTAACTATCATACTAGTTTAAGAGTGTATTCCTTATATGGAATCACATAACTATATGCAATTAATAAGAATTAACAATTAAGATAGATTAATTATTTTCTTAACAATTCTTTCGTTAATTAATACAATCACTATTATTTCTCATCACTGTGCCACACTAGGCATTTCAACGAGTTTATTATAACTCCACATTGTTTCCAATTATTCAATATAATTGAGGTAACTCATCTCGTAACACGAAATCATTTATATTCAATTAAACATTTATTTCCATTAATATATTCATTAATAAGATATAGAAATTCTCGGGTATTACATAATGTGATGGTGCCAACTTGGATCAAGCAAGATTTATAAATAGTGAATGTAATGAAAGTTTCTCCTAACTGAGTCTCAACAGATAAGTCAAAGTTTAATTTCTCCGGAGTCAAGTTCAAATGTTGAGCACAAGCAGGAGAGATAAAAGAATGGGTAGAACCGGTATCTAATAAGGTATAAACTTCGCAAGAATTTATGATTAACTAACCCGTGATAACTTCGTTTCGTTCCTCGCTTTTTGGGAAGTTACGAAACCCTCACTTGAACCACCGATTTTGACTTATCCGGGACAACCTTTGATGTCATCATTACCGCTAGAATTGACTTTCGCTGTGACGCCCCCAAATTCGGGTTACCTGACTCCTGAGTTTGGTGTTCACGATCCACAATATAAATAACATTTAACTACCCATAATCTATATAGATAGTATCTTACATAAGTTTTTATCAGAGTTTTATAATACATCACCCAGGTTTTCTAACCTTAACTTTACAAACATACCTTTTAGATATACAAAAGGGTTTACAAATACAATATAATAAATATGTTAATCATAACTAGTTTATTACAACGCCTTTGCCTTTATTCTTCGCAGCACCTCCTGCCATTTTGTCCCTAGCTGAAATGTTTTATTTAGCAAGGGTGAACAACAAATTTGCCCCCGCAAGTTAATACATACAATAAATGTATAAGTATTCAAATCACCAGACTATCTATTTTGATAGAATGAAACCAAAGTTCGGGGAACTTTGAAATAATCAACAAATCGTTATTCAATAACAAGTCTTCTCAGTATTCTATACAACATAATAATTCAATAATGAAAGAGTACAACGCTTTCAAAGTTTCTACGATATTCTAATGAATAATCAAGAATCAATTCTACGAAATATCAAAGTGGAATGTTTTCCAGATTTATAATCGAAAGCGATCCATCGGATCTTGAACTTCTCTTCTCGAGTAACTATCAAAGTTATACTTTGATATACCCAGTGTATCGATAACCGTAAAGATTAAATCATACCCTCCGCAAGTATATAAAGTGATCAACTTTTATTATACCCTATATTATGCATAATATTTAAGTCAAGCAAGAATAGAATGATCGAATATACGATTTAATGATATTCCTTTTATAAAAGGTTGTTCTTCTCACCTCGTAATCAAGATTTTGATTTAACAACGAAAATACCGTGATTTCAAATTACATTTACTTCTCGATCTTAGCCAAATAATTGGCATCGATCTATCAATAATAATTGAATTCTCTTCTCTAACTTATCAAGTTCTAACAAATGTTCGCCTCGCTAGAATAATTAGCTAAGACATTTCTCAAAGTAATTTGACAATAAATAGGAATTATCTCAGATTGTCAATTCTAACTTCTACAGATATGAATATCCAACAACAATGCTTATTCTACAAATATATATTTTTGAATCAATAATTCAATTTGAATTATTAAGCATGCACTAACCGCGAATAATCAACAATAATTTCCACGGATGTGGTGTAATTAGCAATAATTAACCACTATAATAATTGAATAAATTTAACTCAAGGTTGAGTTAGAAAACTTGCCTCTTCCACGATTACGCCTCAAAAATACTTATCTGCTTTCAAAGACCTATAACCAATAATATCGGTCTTACAATTAGCACAATTATTCATAACACGTAACAATCGTAGTTCACAAATAAACTTCTCCTAGGCACATTACCATATAGCCACACAAAGTTGTTTATAACCTATATAAACACATAACAAGTCTAACTATATCAATTCCGTTGGACTTCTATCCATTCTCTGTTTTGATCACCCTATCCGACAATTAACACATTGATTGTCCATTAAACTTGGTCTCTAAGCTTCAATATTAATTTA
The DNA here is from genome assembly GCA_020205605.1 of Panax ginseng. NCBI lineage: Eukaryota > Viridiplantae > Streptophyta > Magnoliopsida > Apiales > Araliaceae > Panax > Panax ginseng. Next base: position 62,848,903 of record CM035135.1, read on the forward strand.
GATAAGCCAATTATCAATTATAATATTTTTCTAAGCTTTTAATAATTATCAAGCAATTATTATAATTTATAATAATTTTTCAAACATCTAATCATTTTTAAATGATTTAATTCTCAAATAATCTTATCATTATTAATATTTAATAATATTAAAATATTAATAATATACTTGTCAAAATATTAAAGTTATTATCAATAACTTAAAATATTTTTAAATCAACAATATTCCACTTAAATGATTTTTAAAGTAATTAAAATCATTTTAAATCACCACCATTAATATATAAATATTAATGAAATTATCATCTAAATATTAAAAGTCATTAATTATAACTTAAAATATTTTTAAACTATTTTTCTCATTGTTAAATGATTTTTAAATCAATAAAATCATTTTTAATTCATTTATTTAATATCATAATTAAATAAATCAAATATCATTAATATTAATTTATTAATGAAAATTCTCCAAAAATATTGAAAATTATATTTTATAATTTAAAATATTTTCTAACACTTTATTCTCAATTAAAATGATTTTTAAATCATTTTAATCATTTTAATCTTATTTATTTAATTTAATAATCAAATAAATATATTATCATTAATATAAAATTATTAATGAAAATTCTCCAAAAATATTAGAAGTTACATTTTATAACTCAAAATATTTTTAAATACATTTTCTTATTTAAAATGATTTTTCATAATATTAAATCATTTTTCTCTAATTTATTTAATACACTAATTAAATAAATTAAATACCTTTAATATTTAAATAAGTATAAATATTAAAGAAAAATATTCCAATTGGTCAGAAATTATTTTTCATAATTTAAAATAATTTTTAAAACCATTTTTGGTAATTTTTAGAATTTATTTCTAATTTTTATTAATTTCCGAATATTCAGAAAATAAAATTAATTATTCCGTCGCTAAAGGTCTATAATGACACTTTAGCGTCATTGTGAGGTGTTATTGGCCTCAAGAACACCGACAAATAAGAAGCAATAAGGGTGCTACTTTGACCACTTGTAATTTTTAATCTGTGCATGTTCTGGACTATCTAAAACTTTGGTATTGTAGTATTAAGGTAACACTACAACACCCAACCAATACTTTGGTCAAAAAAACATCACAACAAGGAGATCAAAGCCTCCAAAGTTGTCATAAAACAATCTGGGCTTTCTGGGCTTAAACAGTTCGAGTTGCCATATTCAACCTCAATTAAATCTATGCTCTGTTCATAGTTCATGTAGTTTGATGGCTCAAACTTGTATTTCTAGCGTCAAGGTACATTACTAAAGCAGAAACACACCTTATAACCAACCGAATCATCATGAAACACATGGTCAACGATGGTCGAAAAAAATGTTCAAACATTTTCCGAATTTCCGAAAATCCAAAAACGACTTTTTGATGGTGGTTTGACCATCTTTCACGATTGATCCAAAGAAGTTATAAGAGTTCTATCGACCCGCATCTCAGTACACATAACCAAATACAAGATGTACTAATACAAAACATCAAACACTAAATGAATCGATGATACGATCATTATAAAACTTGTCGACATTGATTTCAACGCTCGGGTCACCGAGAAAGTCACTTCTAATCAATCCCTGGCCAACGGATTTTGACCGCTAATAACTCCCGATCCGCACATCATTTAGCAAATAATACCAACTACGATTAAAGACCTCCTACCAAAGCTACAACTTAAAGCTTTTAAATAACAAAAACAACAAATCAGTAACGATCCGTGGCGCCGACATTAGTCATCGGACCACGATTTTGTTCTCGACAGCTTTTTGAAAACACCATTTTAAAGCCATTTGATGTTATGGATCCGTGTTATATCAACATAGATCAACTAAAAACATCTTCTAGCAATATCTTAAACACATAAACACAAAAATTTCTCAAGCAACAAAGATCAAAAATAAAAATAGGATTATACCTTTCTAGCTTCACTTCTTGATCTTAATCCTCAAATCTGTTATTGGTTGATCTATGTACTAATATTGTGACTGGTTCACTTATGATTTTCGTGGGTTTAGGATAGAGAGAGAGTTGGTGAGAGCTAGGTTGGACAAATGACCAAATTTTGTGATTTTCTCTCTCTTGAATCCTATATATATATGATATGTTGCTTTGGCTGATCATTTGGACGATTTTGGCTGCTGATTTGCTGGATTTTATGTTGCAAAGTCAAGAGAGTTGGTGACCTAATAAAGTTGTTGGACAATTTTGCAAATTAACTTAAAAAAAAAATCCCATAAAGGGCATTTAGGTCATTTCCAATTTTTTCTAGAATTTGAACTTTATGAAACCCTTAGGGTTTAGGGTTTGGACAATAAGGTTTAGGGTTTGAACCCTTTAGGTCTAAAAATTCTAATTCCCATAATTTGCAAATTTAGGGTTTAATTAGAAAAATAAATTTTCTAAAATAAAATTAGGGTTTCTAAAATAGAAATTTAAATTACAAAAATATAATTAGTGATTTCTAATCATATTTATGTTTAACAAACACTTTAGGCATGCTAATAAAAATTAGGGTTGCCTAATTAGGGTTTATAATTCCCAATTTTGAGATTAGGGTTTCCCGGCGTACAATTAGGGTTTTAATTATACAATTTATTTTCTAAATTTAAGATTAGGGTTTTAAATCCCTTATTAAGGTTTATTAAATACAAACCTTATCCGATCAATTATTGATCAACATAACCAACATACAAAGACAAACATATTATTAACAATATAATTATTTTAATTATATTATCTCACCTAATCCCTATCCAAAATTAGGTTAGGGTTTTCTAAAGTTGTTAAGCACAACTCTACTCTATTTTCTCACCAAAACATATATCGACTAATTCTAGAGACTCGTCTCACTAATTCTCAAAGACACTATTAATAAATAACGCCAATATTAAAAAAAATTTATTCGTAAAATTTTGATTATTCGAAATCCCGGGTTATCACATTCGCTATAGGGCATATTCCACCCTTAACTACTTAGTCGTACTCTTGTTTCATGATCTGAATCATTAATCTTCGGTCCATAACAAATTGGGGTTGATCGCAATGTACAGGGTAAGTCAAAACTCGATGTTGGGTTCTCCCAATTGCTGTCCAAAAAGAGAAATACATATCATCTATTTTAGCCTTCTTAGATCTGACTTCTCTTTCCACAATATCAACGCTACGTAAGTGCTTTCACCCATGCATCCTTCATTCTCACTGCTCAGGTTGTTTCTTATTTCAGCTGATCCTTGACATTTGAATTCTCAGATTCCAGCTTTATCATCTTATACTCTTCCAAAGAGTGCTTCTGTTCAATCATCACATATCGGGTAACACAAGCTTGAATTATTGTATCCTTTTGCTCCACGACCGACTGTCGTTCTTTAGCCTGCTCTTCCAACTCATGAATACGATTTTGCAATTCTATATTTTGATTATAAAGTTCTCATAAGAAATCCTCCTCAGGTTCCTCTTCTTCCTCACTTTTAGCTGATACCTCTATGACTAGCTTGGGTGCAACTATTAATTCTTCACTCACCACATGGATATCTCTAATATCTTCTTTGCCTAACATCACATTATCCTGGTTGGTGATTAGAGGTGTCTCCACGGTCTCATTCACTCCATTGTTAACATTTTTAGCTGTCATTCTCAAATACTACCACAAAACAAGGGTTAATTAAAGAAATTGGCATACCACATAATACCCCTATATTCTGACTGACCAAAAAATAAGCTTAGGTAGGACACACTAGCGAATGATTTAATTGTCTCTCCCCTCCTAGTTCTATTCCCCGCTCCGCCTGAAGGTCACCTACCTATGCAAGAATTTATAATAAGGTATAGACTTTGCAAGAATTTATAATTAACTAACCCGTGCTAACTTCGTTCGGGTTACTCACTTTTTGAGAAGTCACAAAAAATGCTCTTCCCAAAACCACCGACTTTGTTTTGTCCAGATTCTCGCCTTTGGTGCCACCGTCCCCAAATTGAACTTGACTTTGGTGCACGACAAAATTGGGCTAGGTGACCTTCTTTTCTGTAATTGTAACATGCTTTGGACTGCATCATGCAGTTTGGACTGATATGTCCCTCCCCTCCGCATTTGAAGCATACAATTGGTGGTCGTTGTCCTTCCTTGAAAACGGGTGTTGGTGCTGTTGTCTTTCTATCGTTGTTGAACCTTCTCTTATTGAAATTTCCACTCCTATTATCTTGGCCATGATTACCACCGAAGTGGTTACCATTCTTGGCATGATAATTTCCCCCACAATGGTTATCATTGTTTCGATAGCCGTTGCCACCGGTACGATTATTATCGTGTTGCTGGTCATTACCTTTTGGTTGTGCGGACTCATTATCGCGCTCTAATAATTGAGCCATATTCACAATATCTGAATACAAACATAATTTATGAGAAATGAGGTATTGACGTATATCGGGTTTCAAACCTCTTAGAAATATTCGCGTCATTCGTTCCTCATTATCGACCAAATGGGATGCAAACCGGGATAACTCCGCAAATTTAGCCTCGTATTGCGACACGATCATATTGTTTTGCTCCAACTTGATAAACTCCACCTCCTTCATATGACGAATACTTTCGGGAAAGTACTTGTCGTTGAACAACTTTTGGAACTTCTCCCAAGATATCTTTAGTGCGTCAGGTTGGGTACGTTTTACAGATTCCCACCAGTAATCTGCCTCTTCAAGCAACATAAAGGTGGCAAAGGGAACCTTTTGCTCTTCGGAGCATCCCAAGACATCAAATATCTTGGTGATCAGCTTTAACCACATCTCCGCCTTTAGTGGTTCTGGCTTTCCCAAAAACTCTGGCGGTCCCAACTCCTTGAACTGCTTAGAAGTGACCAGCCGTGGGTTGCAATTATTTCCACCTATATTTTGAACAAGAGTTTCTCTTACCCGATGTTGCATGAATTGCATAAAGCCTCTGACCATCCCATCGTTCATCATTTGATCGGTGTTGTTATTTACCTGAGGATTATTGTCTTCATGTTGCACATTATCCTGGGTATTGATCGTTGGTGACTCAACGGTCTCATGTGCTTCATTGCTGATCTCAACATTTTCAAATGCCATTTTCAAACACTGTCATAAAACAAGGGTAAATTGACATATCACATATTATCCCTATACTTGATCGACCAATTAAATATCAAATAAACTTAGGTAGGTCATACTAGCGAAGGAATTCCTCGTTTCTCCCCTCATAGTTCTTATCTCACATCTCAGCCAGGGATTATATCCTTAAGCTTTGATACCAACTGTGACGCCCCCAAAATAGGTATACATCACCTATTCTGAATCGCCAAATACATGGTACAAAATACAAATACAATCTTAAATATACAACATGAGCTGTGAGTTTTAATACAAATATTATCTTCTAGACAGTATTCAAACTCAAAATAAGTCCTCAATAAATTTATTATCACACTATTTCATAGAATAGTGAGGATTACTAATGCTATCATCTGGACTGTCACTCCGTTTCCCGACTAGTCCCTGCTACGTTCTCATTTCCTGAAGAGAACAATGAAAGCAAAAGGGTGAGCTCAACTAGCCCAGTAAAAAATATTATGGCTAAGATAATGCAGAATAAATTATCGTTAGCCTTCAATAGTGTTAAACGGATACAATATAACAAACATCAAGTTTAACTGCATCAGAACAAGCAATCCATTAGAAGAGTCAAGTAGAGAATAAAATCTACTATCTTCTATGATTTAAAAGGTTTTTCATCACTTTTATCGTTGAGACTCAGCTTATTAAATAAACCAGGTCATCCCTACACTACGGCCAAGGATATTCATTAGTATCACGACCACAAATTATCCATGCACTACGGGCCAAGGATATTCGTGTTTTCATCAATGGTCATGATTATGCCAACAACTGTCCATCAATGCACTATGGGCCAATGAGGACTTTTACCACATCATTTGTAACATTACGGTCATGACTATACCCAATAATCCCTGGTCATAATCATACCAAGTCCATTTATGCACTACAGGCCACGAATGACTTTCAACATAATATAAACATAAGGATGATAACAATGACATAATAATTCAATAAAATAAGTTCAAGAATAAATTTTAAAGATTATAAGTTAATTTATCCTGAACTCAAAAACGTCCAAATTGTCAACATTATACTGCTTTGTGGAGTAAAATTCAAGAATGCTCAGAAGAATATTTCCATGAAAAGATACTGGATGAAGCACAAATATCCAGGATATTCTACTAATTTCATTGAGTATAGAAGTCAAAACTTTAACCAAGTGAGTATAAAAGAATATATGAAACTGCAAATGGATTTTTGCCCGCCATGCGGTAATCCACGTAGACATATCATTTCCACAATTTAATAAGGAATGAATACAAAGGATCATTCACCATGCATGTGGTAATCCACATAGATTGGTTATTCCAACAGAATAATAAAGAATGGAATAACAGAAGAATTCACCATGCATGCGATAGACCGCACAGACATGTTATTCCCAATAGAATAATAAAGAATTGAACCAGGTCATGCTTAATAATACGCATAAACAGGATATTCCAACAGAAGAATAAAGAATGGAATAACAACATGATTCACCAGGCATGCGATAGACCGCATAGACAGGTTATTCCAACAGAATAATAAATAATGGAACCAGGTCATGCGTAATACGCACAGACATGATATTCCAACAAAATAATAAAGAATGGAATAACATAAGAATTTCACCATGTATGCGGTACTTCTCATAGACAAGTTATTCAAACAGAATAATAAATAGTGGAACCAGGTCATGCGTAATACACACAGACATGATATTCCAACAGAATAATAAAGAATGGAATAACAGAAGAATTTCACCATGTATGCACCACCTCCCCTAATAGTAAATAATGTGAATCAATAGTTCAATCATGTGATTCAATAGTTATAATCATGTGAAAATACGAATAATAGTATAGTACCTCAATCTATACCTCAAACTTTAACTTAGTCAGGCAAGTATTATCAATCTTGCACCAACTCCGTAATAGTACATGAATGTGAATCAATAGTACACACATGCGAACAAATAGTTATAATCATGTGAATTAATAGCAATTAATTCCTCATTTATCCGATTAATTACCCGATAACTTCCAGACATCAATTATTATAGAAATAAATGTCAATTTTAACTAACACTAATAATTCCAACATAATGGAACTATCAATTTGATCTGTAATTAACACGAACTTATTCATCATTAATATTATAACTCACAATATTTAACAAACAGGTCGTTCCCAAGAAAGAGGTGGCTTTCCGATAAGGATTTCTCCTTATTGGCGCGCAATTAGGTGACCAAACCTCTCCTTGACAGAACTTCTAGACATTGTCAATATTGTAAATAATAATATGAATAACTTTGCCATCTCAATTATTAATTTAATAATTTAACATATTATACAGATAATACTGTTACAATAATTGAATCAATATTATGAGAGATATGATGCAGCAATTACTGTAGCAATACGCCAGTATAATTGAGTGACTTTTTACGTAAGCATCAATAATCAATACCGTGTGCTACTATGTAACCACGCCAGACATCTTGTATTTTTTACTACTAGGGTAGTTCAACAGGTTTTAACGATAACACTTTCATAGTTATTTTTATAAAAGATAATTACATAGCTTTTCTTACTACGACAATACTTCTATTGTGGGGTCCACCAATGATTGTGCCATCGTACGGATATTTCCCGACATAATAAATATTCCCCAACCAAATGAATATTTCCCGACCAAACGAATATTTTATAACAACTTGCTTACTTTGCAAAATTTATAAATATTACCCATAACTATAACATTATATCAAATCCACACCATAATATTTAAATAAAAACATTTCAAGAAATTTAAATCTTTATTCATAAAATTTGGGGTCTCACACTTTACGTTGACAATATCTCACTCTTACCCGCATATGATCTCTACTCAATGCATCAGCTGCTACGTTTGCTTTTCCAAGATGGTATTGAATGGTATGATCGTAACCTTTCAATAGCTCAAGCCAACGTCGTTGCCGCATGTTGAGCTCCTTTTGGGTGAAGAAATATTTGAAGATTTTATGATCCGTATAGATCTCCACTTTCTCCCCATACAGGTAATGCCTCCAGATTTTAAACGCGAAAATGATAACTGCCAACTTTAGATCATGAGTAGGATAATTCCTCTCATATTCTTTGAGTTGTTGTGAGGCATAGGCTATGACTTTCTCATGTTGCATGAGAACACATCCTAAACCTTTGCCTGAAGCATCACTGTATATGAAAAATCACTCCGAACCAGATGGTATTGTCGAGCAGTCTTTGAAATAAGTCTCCTCTTGAGTTCTTGAAAACTCTTCTCATTCCTCGCTCAATCAATTTTGTATCTTTTCGAGTCACCGAGTTAATGGAGTAGCGATTCGAGAAAATCCTTTCACGAATCTCTGATAATAACCAGCTAAGCCTAGAAAGCTACGTACTTAGATTACTGACTTGGGTTGCTCCCAGCTTTGTATTGCTTCAATCTTTGCTGGGTCAACAGATATTCTATGATTTGTTATCACGTGCCCAAGGAATGCTACTTCCTCAAGCCAGAACTCGTACTTCTTTAACTTGGCATAAAGCTTGTTTTCACGAAGCTTTTGGAGTATCAGCCTCAAGTGTTGCTCATTATCTTCATTGCTTTTTGAGTATATGAGTATGTCATCAATAAAGACGACCACAAAATGATCCAAATATTCATTGAATACTCGGTTTATCATATCTATGAAGGCAGCAGGGGCATTAATCAATCCAAAAGACATGACTAGGAATTTATAATGCTTATACCGAGTTCTGAAAGCAGTCTTTGGAATTTCATCAGTTTTAATCTTTAACTGATGATATTCGGAATGAAGATCGATCTTTGAAAAGAATTTAACTCCTTGCAACTGGTTAAACAAGTCATCAATGTGAGGCAACGGGTACCTATTTTTGATGGTGACATGATTCAACTCCTGGGTACCAAGACATCTTTAGTGTGGCAGGTTGAGTACGTTTTACAGATTCCCACCAGTAATCTGCCTCTCCCCGCAACATGAAGATGGCAAAGGAAACCTTTTACTCCTCGGAGCATCCCAAGACATCAAATATCTTGGTGATCTTCTTTATCCACGTCTCCACCTTAAGTGGTTCTGGCTTTCCCAAAAACTCTAGTGGTCCCAGCTCCTTGAACTACTTAGCGGTGACCATCCGAGAGTTGCCAGTGATTCCACCTACATTTTGAACAAGAGTCTCTCTCGCCTGATGTTCCATGAATTGCATAAAGCTTCTGAACATCCCATCGTTCATCATCTGGTTGGTGTTGTTGGTTACCTGAGGATTATTACATTCCTGATGCACGTTCTCCTAGTTATTGATCATTGGTAACTCAACGGTCTCATGTGCTCCATTGCTTAACTCGACATTTTTAAATGCCATTTTCAAACACTACCACAACACAAGGGTTAATTTACATGTCACATATTATCCCTATACTCTGACCGACCAATTAAATAACAAATAAACTTAGGTAGGTCATACTAGCGAAGGATTAACCCGCCTCTCCCCTCGTAGTTCTAGTCTCACATCTCAGCTAGGGATCATATCCCTAAGCTTTGATACCAACTGTGACGACCCCAAAATAGGTATACATCACCCATTCTGAGTTGCCAAATACATGGTAAAAAATTTAAATACAAACTTCTTTTATACAATACGAAAAAAGCTTAGCTGAGAGTTTTTACATGAATATTGTCTTCTAGACAATATCCAAACTCAAAAGGAGTCCTTATTACATTTATTATCTCACTATTTTATAGAATAGTGAGGACTACTATAGCCACCATCTCGGACCATCACTCCATTCCCCGACTAGTCCCGACTACGTTCTCATTTCCTGAAGAGAACAATGCAAGCAAAAGGGTGAGCTCAACTAGCCCAGTAAGAAATATTATGACTAAGATAATGTAAAATAAATTATCGTTAGCCTTCAACTGTGTTAAACTAATAAACAACAAGTTTAACTGCAGCGGAACAAGCAATCCATTAGAAGAGTCAAATAGAGCATGATATCTACTATCTTCTATGATTTAAAAAGTTTATCATCAATTTTATCGCTGAGACTCAGCTCAATAAATAATCCACATCACTGAATTATCCACGCACTACGGGCCAAGGATATTCATTAGTATCACGTCCACGAATTATCTCTGCACTACAGGCCAAGGATATTTGTGTAATCACCAATGGTCATGATCATGCCAACAACTGTCCATCAATACACTACGGACCAATGATGAACTTTACCACATCATTTGTAAAATTACGGGTCATGATTACACCGAATAATCCCTGGTCATAATCATACCAATCAACAGTCCATCTATGCACGTAAGCCAAAGATGACTTTCATCATAATATAAGCATGAGGACGATGACAATGATATAAGAATTCAATTAAAAGACAACAAAGGATAAATTTTTAAAGATTTATAATTTAATTTATCCGGAATTCAATAATGTCCAAATTGTCAACATGATAATGCTTTGTGGAGTAAAATTCAAGAATAATATTGTTTCAAAAATGATATGGACAGAAAAGAAATCAATTTTTATCATAAATAGTACCCCGGGTGAATAGTACCTGAGTGAATAGTATCCCATGAATAGTACTTTGTGAATAGTACCCCGTGAATAGTACTTTATGAATAGTATCCCATGAATAGTACTTTCGCATGAAAAGCTTAAAATTTAACAACAATATTCAGAAAAATATCCTTGTGAACGATACTAGATGAAGCACAAATTTTAAGGATATTCTACTAATTTCATGGAGTATAGAAACAATACTTTAACAAATTGAGTGCAGAAGTAGGAATACGAAATGAAATAATATTACTTACATACTATAGAGTATGGAAGAAAAAATTATTTCATACGATTATTGAACAAAAATAATATCTCTTACCTTAGTAGAAGGCTGGATACTGCAATAGTGAAGTAGCAGAATACTCTTCTTCTTTCTCTCTATAGCTTCTCTCTCTATAACTGCTCTTGTGAGACTTAGTGAATTGGTGAGAATGAAAGAAGAATGAACTTCTATTTATAGGAAAACATAGTTTCGATAATTGTACGATTAGGGGCTTGAATTATTATAGTATAGTACCTTCATCTATACCCCCATTTTTAAATAAGTCCTTTAAGTATTATCAATCTTGGACCACCTCCCCTAATAGTACATTCATGTGAATCAATAGTTCTATACATGTGAACCAACAATAATTTGCATGTGAACTAATAGAAATTAATTGCTCATTTATCTGATTAATTGCCCATTTGGTCAATTTAACATCCAGAAATTAGTTATTAGCGAAATAAATGTTGATTTCCACTAACACTAATAATCTCAACACAATGAAAATATTTTTATCAATAATTTCATCTTTAATCAACACGAACTTATTCATCATTAATATTATAACTCACAATATTTAACAACCAGATCATTCATAGGAAAGAGAGGGCTTTCCGATAAGGATTTTTCCTTATTGGCGTGCAATTAGGTGACCAAACCCCTTTCCTCCACAGAACTTTTTAGACATCGTCAATAATGTAAATAATAATATGAATAAATTTGTCGTCTCAATTATTGATTTAATAATATAAAATATTATGCAGATGATACTATGACAATAATTGAATCAATAATATGAGAGATATTATGCAGCAATTACTATAGCAACAATTAAGTATAACTGAGTGACTTCTCACGTAAGCATCAATATTAAATATCGTCTGCTACTATTCAACCACGCGTATTACTGTACTTTTACCACTGGGTATTTCAACAGTTTAACGGTAAAATTTTCGGCATTAATTTTATAAAAAAGATATTTATGTCATTTTCTAACTCCGAGAATTATTCTGTTGTGGGGTCCACCAATGATTGTGCCGTCGTACGAATATTCCCTGTTAAAATAAATATTCTCCGACCAATCAAATATTTTATAACAACTTGCTTACTTTGCAAAATTTGTAAATATTACCCACAACTATAACATTATATCAAATCCACATCATAATATTCAAAAATATATTTCGAGAAAAATTAATCTTTATTCATAAAAGTTGGGGTCTTACACTACCAGTCAGAAATACTCTTCTTTTAAGGTAAGGGATATTATTTTTGTTCAATATTCGTAAGAAATAATATTTTGTTCCATACTCTTTAGTATGTAAGTAATATTATTTCATTTTAGATTCCGAATTCTACACTCATTTTGTTAAAGTATTACTTCTATACTCCGTGAAATTAGTAGAATATGCTTAAAATTTGTGCTTTATATAGTATCTTTTCACAGAAATATTATTCTGAACATTCTTGATAATTTTTAATCTTTCATGCTGGGGTACAATTCACGGGGTACTATTCCTGAAGTACTATTCATGGGGTACTATACACTCGGGTACTATTCACTCGAGGTACTATTCATGATAAAAATTGATTTCTTTTCTGTCCAAATCATTTTTGAAACAATATTATTCTTAAATTTTACTCCACAAAGCAGTATCATGTTGATAATTTGGACATTATTGAATTCTGGATAAATTGAATTATAAATCTTTAAAATTTATCCTTGCTCTCATTTAATTGAATTCTTATATCATTGTCATCATCCTCATGTTTATATTGTGATGAAAGTCATCTTTGGCCCGTAGTGCATAAATGGACTATTGATTGGTATAATTATAACTATGTATCAGTATAATCATGACATGTAATATTACAAATGATGTGGTAAAAGTCCTCATTGGCCCGTAGTGCATTGATGGACAGTTGTTGGCATGATCATGTGTAAGAACCCGAATTTTCAAAAAATATTAAAATAAGAAATTAGTAGATAAAATTCTTAAAGCATTAGATGGATTCGAACAAGAATATATATTAGATTATAGTAGCTGCTATATATTTTGAGTTTTGTGTTATTGGTGGTAAGAAACCGTAATGGGGATTTTATAGTTGGTTAAACTATTAAGGAAAATAGAGTTTGAACTTGAAGTTAATCTCTAAATCATTGAAGAATGTTGTGATAGATTTTAGTTATCTGATATAGCAAGTTAGTAATTTAAAAGCATGAAGTATTCATGAATTGAAGCTAAGGTTCTACTCAAGTAGAACTTGTCTGCCTCTAAATTTGAGGTGGTAGCAATGACATACTTTCTAAATTATGACCAATGCAGTTCATGATGGCCGTTTGTGTAATCAGATTCATGATGAGTCTGTGTAATCTGAACTATAGGAATTTTATATTATTGGCTAATATGGTATCATATGGGTCATATTTGATATAGATAGTGCCCATAAAGAGATGGAGATAGTGATCAAGAATTGAATGAGAGTTAGTTATGGAAATTAACTAAACAAGAATAAATATTAGTTAACTTAAATTAAGTGGAAAATTATAGTATGGAATAATATAATTTGAATATTAAAGCCTTGTGTAACAGTGACATGATAGTAAATTGAATGGAAGGGGTAATTCACTCAAGTAAAATGGTGAATTAATATATGTTCTTTACATGAAGAAAATGAAATGATTATGTTAATTAATTTTAGTATTTTTATATATTACATAATATGGTAATATATGAAAGGGTTTAATATTTGAAAGATGTTAATGGAAAATAAGTTATGGATAATAGAAGAAAACCAATAAATCTATAAATAAATATTGGTTAGAGATTTATATAGTAGATTAATATTTAAGATGTGACTAAATGTAAAGATTGAGAAAGTTGTCTTAGGACAATCAGATAATTATACTTATAACTGTGTAATTTAAATAATGGAGTAAAGGTTAATGATTCTAAGGGTAATGATTATTTTTGTAGATGAAGGTATTATAAGTATACGTTTATAAGTGTATAATTATTCAAGAGAAATTAAATAATTCAGTGTCACACAAACATATATTAAATGAATATTAAAATTAAGTGAGATTGGGGAAAAGCCAAATGTGGCCTAGACCCCTAATATTTTATTGTTGAGATTATGAGCTTGAGTTATATAACTCTGGTAAATGAGATAAATGAGCCTTGTGTAGCTTGAGTATTAAAGTTAAATCAGGATAAAGGTTTAACTGAAATTATTAAAAGAGAATTACTGGAAAGCTAATAGATGATTGATAATAATCATTATGATAATTATGTGTGATATGAAGTAATGGGTTGAAAGTACTCGACTAAATTATATTTAGCCCAATTAAAATATTATGTGGACTAATGTACATGGATTATATGATGTGAATACATAAATAATCCATAAATTTACTTGGTGTACTATCATTAACACCTTAAAATTATAATTTGGGACTTAAAGGAATTAAACTAAGCTTTAGTTGCTGAGAATTAACCCTGTCCCAAAATTAGTGGCTAAACATAACCTATAACTACATTGCATAACTTCCAAGTTGTGAACAATAACCTCAAAATAGGTGATCATTGCTATGCCAATGGCTGATGGTGGGTGGTTGAGCAACCCACTGTTAACCAGTGTATTCTTCTTCTTCCTGGTAGATCAAAACATGGTGTAAATGCTTTGTCTGTGTAAAGAATGGTCTATAAATAGAGAGTCCTCCTTCTCATTTCCTGTTGGTTGAAATTTTCTGAGAAGTTGCTATAGAGAGTCAGTAGAATTGGAGAGTTGAGGAACAATTGCAGAATTGAATATAGTTAATAATTGCAACATTCAAGAGGTAATAATACTAACATATATGCTTTTGATTCCTAAGTTTTTAATTTCTCAGAAATGTCAAGAAACAGTTGCTTTTGAGTCATAAAATTTATGACTAAGGATTGTTGTAATCCATGAATTGTTGTTAGATATTGATAATATAGTCATATGCAAAAACAAAGGAAGTTAAATGAACCAATTTGGTTTAGAAACAAATTCGTAGTGAATGAATTCGCTAAATTTGTCAAAACATGAATATTTAGTATGAACATGAGTTTTGGATTAATATTTGGGTTAGTTAATGTTTATGTTAATTGTTGATTATTTGGTATGTTGTAGTTTTAAGGGTTACAAACCCATAGAATCGAAAACAAACTAATTTGGATGAGTATAACTCATGTTATAAAAATTAGAAGGAGTATGGGCCTGTAAAATCGCGAAGAACAGAACTTGAGAAGTTACGCGCTCTTGTCGTGGCTACTACCCCCCAAGGCCATTTAGGGTGCAGCTACGCAGAACATCAGTGTCTGGTAGGACTATTTTGACCTACTATATTAAATTAGGCATAACCTTTTTCATACGAACTCCGATTGAGGTGATTCAAGATGATTCAGAAAGATAACGAGTAGACCTACAACTTTTATTCTTTAAGATTTTTGATTTGAAGTCATAAAGAGGGGTAAAAATTTCCATCTTTGTGACTGCTACATATTCAGAGGCAATCGTAGGGCGTTGGACGAGCACATACACAAGTATAGTGCTCCCGACGATGGAAAATGTTATTCTAAGTGATAAAACATAAATATGCATGATAATAGACATGATTATAAGATTACCTTACTCATAATGGAATGCTTTAGCATGATTTAGTATGTATTTTGAAAATGAACTTGGAGGTTAAAAATGAATATTGACGAACCTTGAGTCTTTGAAGTTATGATATTTTAACACATACATATTGTTGAGTTATGAGTATACCTAAGCATGAGAAGTGATTTAAAGTTGCTTTACTTATTATCAACTTACAACAGCTTTGTTGAAAATGATTTCTAAAGAAAACTTGAAACTTTGAGGATGAACTTAAAGTAACTTGTGTACATAAAGTTCTAAACGTGATAACATACATACATGGCTTAGTTAGCTATGAAATGAGATTTAAAGTTGCACCTAGTTGCTTTAACTTAGCATAGAATGACTTTTAAAAGTGAACTTGAACGCCTTGTGAAACTAAGTTTTTATAAACATGGCTTACATGTGTGCTCATCTAGCTAGACACAATATAAGTCGTGCGAGTATGAATTGTAATGAGTTCTCAAATGATGAACTATACTAATGAGTTGAATAAATACGAGCATACACGTTATAGGCATTTAACGTCTTTACGTGATGAAATGGTTAAGGTAGTTCATTCCTTGTACATGAACCTACTTAGCCTTGTTGAAAAATTTTGAGTAAGTCTTTAAAGTGTGTAAACAACTTAAAGTAAACACAAGAGACACCCAACTTGGGATAAGACCTCTTAACATGTGGATAAGTTATGCATGCTAAGAACCCAGATGAAACCAAAAAATAAATACCCAACTTTGAGTCTCGGCGGGGATGGCGCAATTTGCACCATCCTGAAGCCAAATTAAATAGCAAGAAATTTTCGCATATAAAGCGATGATGCGATTATTTTAACTTTGATCTAGACCTTAAAGCATATAGGTATGAATGTCTAGAGTTATAATACCTAACATAAATGATGTTTTAAACATATGAGCATGTAATGGTTATATAAAATATGGAGTTGTTAAATTTTATTACGGTTTGCAAAATGCAAGACCATTGTGAATCATGCATCTATGAGTTTTAAATGTGTAATGAACACATAGCGAGTAAAGTGTGTGATAGATATATATATGAATGTTGATGTCAAGTATGAGTGGTTAAGGTATACCTATACATACCTAGTTATTCTAAGAGTATGGATGAGAAAGTGAAATGTAGGTTTTACAAACCTAGTTAGGAAACAATGTAACATTATTATTATATTAAGAATGTATGAAATATGTGACTAATGGATATGAATCCATGATTATATAACTGTGTAAGAATACACAAAGTGAAGATAACTATAAGCAGTTAAGTCGTAGTTGATAAACTATGAATCAGGCAAGTATTTTAGTTCCTATTTGATATATGAATTCGATAACTGTTAGTTGAGCTATATTGTTCTATGAGAATGTTGATGTATATATATGAAATGCATATAAGATATGTATGAAATTGAAAGTTGATCTTTGATGATATGCTTGTGAAGTAAATCTCTATGTCTGTTATGTGAGAAGTACATGCGTAGTAAATATTAACTGATTATGATTGCCTGAACTGAGTATGTTATTATATGATATGTCCTGCATGAAAACTGTTAGAATTGGTGGGCTGTCGAGCTCACCCTTGCAAATAACCACTTTTGCAGGTTAAGGACTCAAGGTAAAGTACGTGCTACTTGATTGATAAAGTTCAATAGCATCGAAGGAGAATGATTTATTTATTTGAATATATGTTCTTGAACCATGTTTAGGTTCTAGGAGATGTACATGGCAGTAGTTTACAATGTGTAATACATGTTAAGTAATAAAGTTGTACTATGTGGTACATAGAGGAATTCAAATCAAGATGTAGAAATTTATACACTAATTATAATAGAATGAATCATAACATAATTTGATTCAAGGATATGTAATTGATTTAAGTTAAGAAATCAAAATTTTTTAAGGACATTGAAAAAGTTTAAATTATTCCGCATATTTTTATAACATCGAATATGATGCAAGATAGGACTGGTAAATAACCAAGATTTGAAAACTTATAAAAGTTTGGGGTCATTATACATATCCTAGAGATGGAAAGAATTTATATTCTAAATTGTAATAAGAAAAGTTATATTCATTAAATTATGAATAAAAGATATAAATAGTTAACGATAGTAGTATCATGGCGGACCAGATCTGAGGTTCGAAGGGACTCAGATTTGGGGGTGTCACATGTTGGTATCAAAGCTGTAGGTTATAAACTTTAGGTAGCAGTACCTTAGGCTATAACTTGAGAGAGGGATAGATAAAGATTAAAATATATATATAAGCGAAGATTCAAAGTAGAATCTTGAAATATCTAGAGATGAGAATTCAGGAGTTTCCTAACTCCGATAATAAAAAAATGTTAAGATGATGTCTATAAGATAAAGATGACAAAGATGACAAGAATTAACTCGAATGGAGTTTAGTTGATAATGGGAAAGAACCCTAAGGTAAACTGATGATCACGACGTGATCAAAATTAGCTATGAAATGATAAATAGTCTGTAACGGCTAAGTGGCTATAGCTTGATGCTATAAGAGAAGGTACTATGAAATGGTACGAGATAAACTGTAACGACCCAGAAATTCGGATAGTCCAGAATTTAAGTTTAAAGAATTAGTTATTAATAAAATGAATTTTTATTAATAATATTATGTGTTATGTGTTTATTAATCGTTCTAGAACCTAGGATGATTATAAGTTGGGAGGATTCTGGCTACTAGCTAGACTGAACGAGTAATAATTTTCAAGACAAAAATGAAAATTTTCTGGGAACAAAAATATTTCTGGGGAAAAAGACAAAATAGGCACTATTCACCTGACGAAACCCTAAGGGATAGGGTTTGAATAACCTAAGCCTTTCTGAGAGTTCGGTATGTCGAAATGACATTTTGTCAAAAGATTTGCTGATAATATGTCGTGAAAAGTTAAGTAAGCCAATAAAAGTTTTTCTCAAAAAACGTGCATAAATTGGACGCAATAAAAACGACGAAAAGTACTGTTATGTACTTTTCATTCATTTAGCTACATTAGGGGAAAAGTGAAGGAAAACGCTTAACACCAAAAAGTGTTTTTCAATTTTTCATAAATCCAAAGAAAATGTAAAAGTTAATCGGTAAAGGAAAGACGAAATATCCAAAAATATTTGGATTCCGAGAATCGCAGTTTTTAAAACTATCGGACGAAAACCCAAAAGACGGAACCACGAAACTTAAAGGCTAAGTTAACTTAACATTTAAGTCATGAATTGTATGGAGGTGTGAATAGTAAGGAGGTTAGGGGGTGAAATGACTATTTTGCCCTAGCTTTGGATTTTCTATAAATAGGAAGCTAACTTTCATTTAAATGAGATTTTGAAAATCCTAAAATTAGAGAGAGAGATAGGGTTCGGATGGAGAGGGAGAAGGAAGAGCATGAGCATGATTGATCGGATCAAAAGTGTTCGTGAAATAGAAAAGCTAGCAAATCGCCAGTTTTGTTTAGCGGAAGAAAAATAAAGAGGAAAGGTATTAAAACCTAACTCCTAAGTTAACTTTTCTTAAGTTTTTATGTTCAAAACATAGATTAATAAGAATAAGAAGTAAATGATGTTAGGAATGATTTCATATGGTTGAAATCGTAAGAAAATGAAGAAATAAGAATTAAAAGTTTAGTTTATAAATTTCCTAAGGAAGTATAAGATTCATAATGAATTAGAACGATCCGAGTGGATTATATAAATAAGTAGGTAAAATAAGTAAGGAAAGATGTTCTATAACATCAAATTCCAATAAAAAGTAAAATCGTAATCCAAAATATCGATTAAAATGAAGAACGGACGAAGAACGCGAAGAACATGCGAACAACACGAAGAACGTTGTTGATGGACAAATTTAAAACCATCGTAGGATATTTTTTTTTGATGGAAAAGTTTAAAACCATCACGTATAAGTTAGATGCATATTGCTTGGTTAGGAACGGAAGAAACGTTCATGAAGAACGGATTAAAACTTAGCTATAACGAAGTTATGGCAAAATTTTTTGTAAAAGACGAACGAGAATTAGAAAGTTAGTAAATGAAGCCGAACGTGTAGGGTTTCATAAGAATGTGAGAGAACATAGAAAACATTAGTCGTGGACTCAAGAACGAATGAATTCCGAGTTCGAATGACCGAATTACGGACGAACAAACGAAGAGCGTTAAAAACGTAAAACGAATGAAGGGTGAAGATCAAGCTAATCGAATGGCATGTTAACGGATTCAAAATGAAGTTCTATCTGGGGGTATTGAAGTACGTAAGATAAGGAAGAGAATGGGTTTGGAATGACCACATTCCGAGTTATAACGAATAAGTTATGGAAGTGGGAAGTAAGCATCTCAAATTGGATTTAACACTTAGAGAAATTTTCTAGGGTTGGGGCTTGGTGCCGCGGCGCCAGCCATGCCTTATAAGGTGGCGTTGCAGTGCCAGACTAGGGAGCCGAATCAAAACTTGTGTCATGGCCGAGAGAGATAAAAAGGAGAGAGTGAAATACAGCCATGGCTGATTAGTAGGAAAAAAGCAGAGAAGAGCTTTTAACTGCTCAACTCTTGGGGGAAACGTACGGGAAGATAAAGAACATAATGTTCAACTAATATAACACTTAAACAAGTGAATTAAACCTTTAATGAAGGTTGAACGAAAAGAATAAATGAGAGTAAAAGATAAAGAATGTAAACGCGGATTATGGAAACAATATTCGGGGACCGTAGTTACGATAAACGAACATGGAGGATTGCTATTATTGTGATTCCTTAGACGTGGAACGACGAGGGTAATGAATAACATTTTGATGTTATGTCATAATAGTGAGAGATAAGTGTAAAGCGTATAAACGCTACAAATGCAACGCTGTTGCGATAAACGATCGGTCGTAACATACAACGAATAGTATGACTTCGACATTAAGAAAGAATACTGAACATGGGGTTCATGGGATGGATAACGATCGAAAGCAATTAAAACTTTGAGTAAAGGTTGAATGAGAGATTAAAAGACGAGCAACGTGAATGTTGAATACGTAAACGATCCTTGTGAATCGTATTCGTATCAGAAGAATGTTCTAAGTATACCCTGGTTGTATGACCTAGACGTTGACAAAGGTAGTAAGTAAGACATGAATTACGAGAAAGCCGTAATGAACAGTAATAAGAGTAATGAAAACTGAAGGTGAGTCGTATAAGAATGAATCTTGAGGTATGGCATTTAGTTGCCAGAAAAGTCGTAAAGAGTAAGAAATTGATTTAATAAACATTAAGTTTAATGGTTAAGATAAGTTACGATAAGTTTAGGTTGTGGTACAATCGTAACCTTTGATGGTTGACATATGGGAGCTGGGCTAAACAATTCCTTTAGAGTGCGAAGGTATATACAAAAATGGAAACTGATCTAACTCACTGTGATGGCAGTGTTGACGAGACGGGAACTTGTTTGTGGGAAACCACTCAGAGTACCATATGGACTACTAGCAGAGAAGCGATGTGTGCTGAGTCCTAGAGAAGTTATAAGAAGAAGATAAGAATGTAAAACATTAAAGATGATGAACATATAAGTAAGATGATGAACTGTTCTGTGATTTAACTGTTCAATAAGAGAATGCTCTATTTATACATGATCCGTTATTATTAAGTCTGTGCTAATGATTCTAGCAAGATAGAATGTGTATGAAAAAGGTAGAAGACTGAAAGTATTTTAAAATGAAAGTGAATATTGTTTTAAAATGATAGGAATCGAGATTATTCCTATTATTCAAGCTGCTTCATAACCTTTGTTCGGTTAATGAAGTCTTAAAAGAATGTTAGAATTCTTGAAAATGTTTGTTCAACTATTATGACTTGCTGGGAAATTGAATGCTCACACTTTCTTTAAATGAAAAACATTTTCAGCGTACGATGTTAGAAGAACTTAAGGATTCCGTAAAGATCAAGCTGATGGTATCCAGATGAAGTGCCATTCAGAATGTGGATGAGCGAGAAGATCGAGCGAAGACTTGAAATATAAAATAAGTTAAATGAACTTTAGATTAGTTTAATGAACTGTTATGTATCCTTAGTGGCGGATGAAAGTCACTCGTGTAAGATGTAAAGGATAATGTAATTATTGATATTTGTAATGAAAGGAGTTATAAGATTTTAGAACCTAGAAATTTAGAATATATGTTGTTATATTGAAATATATAATGATGTGTGTTTGGAAGAAGATGGGATTGTGACATACAGAATTCGGGTGTGAAGATAGACCGGATTTCGGGGCATTACATAAACTCATGAGAAATTATAAATGATGAGATACGAAAATTTCGTATCAAGCAAAGAAAAAGTTAAGAGTGAGATAGAGTTAGGTGAGTATGACACCCCCAAATCCAGGTACTTAAATCCCACAGATTTGGTGTTCACTGTCCAATTAAATCATAACTAACTACCCATAAACAAAAGATATAATTAAACTCAAAAGTTTAAATAATAAAGCTCCCATAATAAGGTTACATAATCTCAAATAAATCCCAGGTCATCTAACCTTTGTTATTACGATCATCAGCAGAATATTAAAACATAATCATAATCAAATCTATTACATAAGCCTCATAAATAAATGGTAAATTAAACATTGTCTAATCAAGCACTTTGCCCTTGCCCATGCTTGTAGAAAGCTCTTCAAACTTTTTAACTTCATCTACATTGTTTTGTGCAAGAGTGAGCAAACAATTACCCACAAGAAGGATAGTATACAATAACATTTTATGAATGACAATTAACTAAACCTTTAATGGTAAAGTACTCTTACTGGAATAATAAACTTTAATTCAAAAGCTATGAGTTCAAAGAAATAATGAACATTTAAGTTAACAACAAATATCAACATCAAAGAATACACTGAGGGTCACAAGACCATGAACTATGCTCTAGGTTGTCAAGTATTTCTACTTTAACATTTAACAATCTCAAAGACCATAATCATCATCTGTGTCTTAGGTTAATAGGTGTTTCTACTGTAACCTTTAACAGTCTAAACGATCCACATCATCTCGTACTCTAGGTGATCAGCCATTTGTACTATATATTGCGCAAACATTTTAACACCATTGCATAGCTCTAAAATAATCCCCTGATATATGGTTGTTCATCTTAGCTTAGATTATCAGGTTCCGTACCAAAGGAAGTTTGGTTTGGAATTAACTTCAAAGGAATTCTAAATCTTTTGAAAGCTCCTCAACCATGTACTGGTTGAATCAAGTAGGGATCAATAACTATTCAAGAGTTTGATTGCAAACGAATTATGTCAATGTATCAATAAGAGATAGGTTATCAATGGTTTATCAGCTGAACAAATATAAGTTATCGATTATACATTCTTAAAACTATACAGATTCATAAGTAAACCAAAGGAAGTTTGGTTTGAATTGACTTTAGGGGTAATTTAGAGTTTAGAACATTCATCAACTAAGAATTAGTTGAATCAATAAAGAATTTCTATTCAACTAAGAGTTTGGTACAACAAAGTAAGATAGTGCAATGACATTGGTGATCAGATATTGAACAACGGTTAATTTTAACTGAACAAATGTTTTTCAACAAGATCAAGCTTTCCAATAATAGTACAAAATTTTAATAAACAAAACAACCTCACTTGAAATGAAGAAGTAAAGATTAATTAACTAGCTCAAGGAAAAGCGTAGTTTAGAAATTTACTCAACAATAATTCAGAGTTAAAGAATACGCATAACAATAACAAGTTAGGAACAAGAACTTGCATAATGAAAGATTAAAGTTAGAGAACTTGCTCAATTGAATAATAACTTCAAGAACTTGCATAACGTAAAAGTAAGGTTAGGAAACTTACGTAACAATAATAGCTTAACTACTCAATAAGAGATTAGAGATAAAGAACTTGCATAAGTATAACATGACAGTGAAAAGTAAACCTTGCTGAATAATAAAGTAGCAAAGGTGAGGGAACTTGCCTCTTGCGTAAGCTATACAATTACATCTCATGTACTCCAATATCCTACACATACCATTAGGATTATCACATCAATTATCTACATACACATTATCCGCATAGATTCAATTCTCATCTTAGTTAAGTTATAACCTTTAGCTTAAGGTTTAACCATATTAATCAACCACATAACACGAATCTAAAAACTCACTAACATATAACATAATACTTTTAGCATCCAAATCACATTCTCAACTCTTACAACGTTGAGTTTCAATCTAATATAACTTATTAATCAATATTATATTTCTTCTTAGTCAAACTCTAAGTTCATTCAAGTGTTTAAGTCTTCCTAGGACTCCTTATTGGTTTTATATTAATCACATTCCATATCTTATAATGTTTATATCATTTTTAATTAAAATACTTTTTAAGTTCATTAACACTTGTCACGGCATTTCGTCGTTCATTCTTCACACGCCCGATTCGCCTCGCTTGCATATGCTTAGTATGCTTATAAAAATTATCTACTACATCATTTATTAATGTTAAACATCATTATACATCATAATATTAATGTTTTATAACTTAGAACAACATCTTTTATCGTCAGAAGCACTACACTTTCATATGTGCATGCCCGACGCCCTCCTATTGCCTTCAAATACACATCAGTCCTAACGATGGTCATTTTTACCCCTGTTCCCTACCTCAAATTGAAAAACTTAATGAATTAAAGTTGTAGGTCTACTCGTTAATTTTCTAAATTATCTTGAATCGCCTTAATCGGGGTTCATATGAAAACGTTATGGCTATTTTACCAAAGGATGTCAAAATAGTCACATTTGACACTTTATGAGCACAACTGCTCCCAAATAAGCCTTGGGACCAGCACAGCTACGCCCTATAGCGTAGCTGCACCCCAAGAGACTTAGGGCACAGCGTAGCTGCGCCTAATAACAGAACCAGAATTACCAATTTACTGTTCTTGTAATTTTTGACCCTTTTTCTCCTACTAATCTTCATAACTTATGCTATACACATCCAAATTAGTTACTTTTCAAATCTATTGATTTGTAATTAATAAAACTACAACATACCAAAGAATCAACAATTGACAAAAACATTAACTAACCCAAATCTTGACCCAAAATTCATGTTTATACTAAATTTTCATGTTTTTAACATGTTTAGCGAATTCTTTTCTTAACCAAATTGATTCATTCAACTTGCGTTATTTTTGTTTTTGAATGTATTAACACAAACCATTTCCAATTTACAGATTAACACATGATTCAACCACTAATTTTGGTCTCAAAGTAAGCCAAAATATATATTATCACACAACCAAGTTCTTCATCCTAAACATGTTTCCATGGATTTTGATTTCTAAAAATAATTCCTAGACAACATATACAAATTATAATCATCTACCAACATATTATAACATCTATTTTTATCATATCATCCAATAAAATATAAGTTTCAAAAGAAAACTCTAAGAACACATGTACTAGAGTTTGTAGAATAGGTTATTACCTCTTTGATTCTTGGAATAGATGATTAACAAGATGATTACCTTTCTTCATCTCTTTCTTTAATTCTCAACCTTGTCTCTCAATTCTCTCAACTCTCTCTTCTCTGTATTCTTCCTTATTGCTTTTAGACTTAGGAAAATATATGTATAAAACTAAACTGATATAACACGTGACACAAAACTGATATAACATTAACCATACAATTATATGGCTTCATCAGTTAAATTATGCCAAAGGTCACAAGACCATGTTTGGAAAAACCTTCTCCAACCTCCTTTTAATTTATTTTCTTGTTTTGCTTATTATATAGTATACAAATGTCACACTTCGTAAATTTAAATCATAATCTTTAATTATCCACATAATATTTACTTAGCCAACATAATTCTTAATATTTATTTAATAAATATTAACCTTCTAAATTAATCATTCCTTAATTCCATTAATCAATTAAATTAAAATAACACCATTACACAATATTATAATTATTAAATCCTTCCCTCCTTAAAAGGATTCTGTCCCCATAATCACAACTTAATAAATTCATTCGTTAAATTCTTTCCTCCTTACAAGGATTCTGTCTCCAGAATCGAAGACACAGATTACACAAATAACTCAGGATAACTTTTCATCATCTTATTTTCGAGTTCCCTCGTAGCTTCTTTAGCATTGTGGTCCTTCCACATTACCTTACAAAAGTTATCATTTTATTCCTAAAAACTTGTTCTTTTCTGTTAACTTATCTAAGTAGAAATTTCCTCGTAGCATACACCTTTATCAAACTATAACGGTTCGTACTTGATCACATAATAGCAGTCGGGCTTGTTCAATAATATCACCGAAACCTGAAAAATATTGTGAATGTGCTCTAACTGTAGAGGTAAGGCTACCTCAAAACCATCTTTTCAACTTCATCAATGCTCCCTATACTATAATCGTTTTATACCCAATATAGTTCATCAAACTTCCACACTTTGGAAATTTAGGAACTTGCCATAATCATATGAGTTTAGGAACTTATCCTAGTCAGACCATAGACATCCATTCACTGAGGGGTTCAAAACGTACCATATAATTATGAGTCACGAACTTACCATATGCTTTAGTTCTAAGAACCGAACCTAATCTTAATAGCATCTAACCTAATCTTAAAATCCTCTAACTATCAAATACATACATGAGAAAAGAATCACCGTTCCACCACATATACATTGATAGTGGGACACCGATATTCCAATGATTATCAATGTGATAAACCAAGTACATGCACAAAACCTTTTCATATACAAAGGTTTGTATGACTTAGTCACCATATGAGTCCTTAATTGAAATCCCACCTAACATTACTTTACTCTTAACTTATTCTTAACTTGCCCTTAACTTGCTCAATACGAATTCCTCGTATCACATTATCTATAACTCCTCATGCGTTTAGCATTCCTTTCGATGTCTGAATTTCCTTTTAGTTTTCCAATCGATTTGCAGATGATATGATGTATTTATTTCTAATTGCGTTCCACACGTTCTTGCAAACTTTTCTAAAAATTCGATGTGTGTAGACACTCAAAAGTTTTTTTTTTTTTACTAACTATACAGGAGGACAAAAGCATCTTTTTCACACTTCAGAAATAACCTTGGAGGACCACAACATCAATTCTAACCCCAGAGATAGCCCGAGAAATCAATTTTTCAACCTCGAAGATAACCCTGGGAAATCAGTTGCCAACCCCAAAAATAACCCCGGGAAAGTCAGTTTTAACCCCGTAAATAACCTTGCGAGATCAAGTGCAAAGCCCGGAGTCAATCCTGGGAGGTTAAGCCTGTAAGACCCCAAATTATTATTAATAAAATTTAATTTCCTCTATTTATTATCTTGAAATAGTAAGGGTTGATTTGATTAATGTGGTAAGTTATGGGTAAAATGCGCAATTATTTCAAACAAGCAGGTGGTTATAAAATATTCATTTTATCGGAGAATATTCGTTTGCTCGTGGAATATTCTTACTGTCGGGGAATATTCGTACGACGGCGCATCCTTGTGTGGGCCCCATAACGGAAAACGATTGGGGAAAGAAAACGACAAAAATAAGTTATTTATAAATAACGGCGTAGTTATTACTGATTATCTCTTGTTGGAATACCCTTGGTTAAAACACACGAAGAGCACTTTACGATATGCACCAATTATTAATTCTTACGTAAGAAGGCACTACTCAATAATTGTTACAGTAATTATTGTTCAATATTATATTTTACTGATTCAATAATTGCTACGTTGATATTATTGTTGTTTTAATAATTGTCACTGCACAGTATTTTCCATTATCGGAGCAATAATTCATATTATCCTGAATAATATTATTAGATAACATTATTGGCAATGACTAGAAAGTTACATCTAAGGAGAGGTTTGGTCATCTAATTGCTTGCCAACAAGATGAGAGAGATCCTTATTGGAAAGCCCCCTCTTTCCTAGGAACTGTCTAGTTGTCAATATTGTGATTCTGTAATATTATTTGTGAATAATTAATTATTGATTTATATGATGAGAAAAAAATTGATTTTATGTGGATATAGATGGAGAAAATTTTTAATGTGACAATTGTTGAAAATTAATATTTTATCTTTTTCTGATAAAATAATTCATTTAAATATATTATTTTAATAATATAATAATGGTGATATTTTTACAAAGAATGTGGGATATATGAGTATATGAGGAGGAAGAGTATTTTTGTGGCATTAAATGATAAACACATGTTTTGTGTGTTACAAAAAATGTTTAACACATGTTAAACATGTCGGTGGACACAAATTTTGACTGAAATTTGATTATAGCCTATAAAATCATCCGTTTGTGGATTTCGGTCAATTTCTGTTAGGAATTTGGAAAAACTTTCTTCTACAAAGTCGTAGAGAATAAAATTTCCTATGGAAAGGACATGTGGTTCGAATTTTTCTGATAAAAGGCCTATTTATTATGAATTATTGAAGTTCTGAAGTTCTAAAATAATTGATTTTTGGAAGTTTTAATTATTATTTTGAAGAAAAATGTTTTTTGCTCTTTGGTGGGCCTCACTTGTACATGTTAATGGCTGATTTCAGATGGTCAAGGTGGGCTAAGGAAAATTTTATAAATATATTAATATTTTATTAAATTTTCTTCTTTGGTGTTCTAAGCAATTTTCTATAAATAGGGTGCTTAGGTTAGAATTGAAAACCACACCAGAAACTGAAGTTTTTTCTCTATTTCACTCTCGATATATTGAGCGTATTCTTGTGAGTATTTTGATACCTTAACTGTTGCTATACGGTGCAAGTTCCCTTCAACACTATATCCAGTATTCCAGTCAGGAGTACCATCTTTTCGAGGTAAGGGGTGTAATTTTTTTCATATATGATATTATTTCTTTCAATATCATTATGCCAAAGTATTGATCTAAACTTTTAATCAAATTTAGAACTTTTTGTGTCGGGGTTACTATTCACGTATACGATACTATTCACGAATACGGCACTATTCACGAATACGACACTATTCATCGAAAAATGAAATTTTTTCCTTTTCGTCCAAAATATCTATTATGGATACTAGCTTTGATTGTATCCATGTTTTGATCATTCTTAAATTTTACTTCACTATGATTATTTATGAGGTATTTTTGGACATGAAATAGCTGAAATACGAATCCTTGATATTTATTCTTTTGTTTCACTGGATTCGTTTCCTTTAAAATATTTTTATCGACCTCGGTCCTAAATGATGATATTATTGAATATCTTTGGTCCAGAGTAGTGCAAAGATAAATGATTTTATAATGAATATCTTTGGCCCGTAGTGCAAAGATGAACAGGTGTTGAGATGAACATGACCGACTGATGAATATCTTTGGCCTGTAGAGCAAAGATGAAAATTTGATTCAAGATGAATATTGATTGATGTTACAGGAATAAAATATTGACGATGGACTTTTAAATTCATAGATAATAGTAGATTTCATTCTCTACGTAACTCATCTATGAATTATTATTTCTGCTGCTGATCTAAAACTTGTTGTCTATTGTATTCTATCAGATTTTTCCCTGTTGAAGACTAACGATAATTTGTCCTATATTATCTTAGTCATAATATTCTTTACTTGGCTAGTTGAGCTCACCCTTTTCCTTTTGTTCCATTTTTCTTCTCAGGAGGCGAGAATGTAGTGAGTACTAGTCGGGGTACGGAATGAAGGTTTTAGGAAGTTATTTTAGTAGTCCTCACCATTTTTGTAAAGTATTGTATCAATAATTGTAATGAGGACTTAGTTGGGTGTGGATATTGTCTAGAAGACAATATTTGTATTTAAACTCACAGTTTAGGTGTTGTCGTATTTTGCATGACAAATGTATTAATAAAGTTGTAGTTGTTTCTATACCATGTTATTGGCGACTCAGAATAGGTTGGGTGGAATGGACCTATTTTGGGGGCGTCACAGTTGGTATCAGAGCTTAGGAATATGATCTCTGGCGGAGATCGGGGAATAGAACTAGGAGGGATGAGACGAGTAAATCCTTCGCTAGTGTGTCTTACCTAAGCTTATTTGTTGGTTGGTCAGTATATAGGGATATTATGTGATATGTTGCTTTCTGTAATTAACCCTTATTTTATGGCAGTATTTGAGAATGTCGATTGAGAATGTTAACAATGGAGTAAATGAGTCCGTGGAGACGCCTGTACTCACCAATGAGGAGAACGTGCAACAGGCTGGCAATGTTCCTCCTGTAAACAACGCCACTGAGTAGATGATGAATGACGGGATGTTTAGAAGCTTTTTGCAGTTCATGCAAAATCAGACGAGGGAGACTCGTGTTCAAAATACAGGTGGAAATGAAAGCAACGAACGGTTTATCACAGCCAAGCAGTTCAAAGAGTTGGGACCACCAGAATTCTGGGGAAAGCCGGATCCAATTAAGGCGGAGACGTGGGTTAAACAAATTACCAAGATATTCAATGTCTTGGGATGCACGGAGGAACAGAAGGTTCCATTCGCCACTTTTATGTTCCGTAATGAGGCT
The DNA here is from genome assembly GCA_020205605.1 of Panax ginseng. NCBI lineage: Eukaryota > Viridiplantae > Streptophyta > Magnoliopsida > Apiales > Araliaceae > Panax > Panax ginseng. Next base: position 62,879,147 of record CM035135.1, read on the forward strand.
GATTACTGGTGGGAATCTGTGAAGCGTACCCATCCAGCCACACTCAGCATGTCTTGGGAGACGTTTCAGAAGCTATTTAATGACATGTACTTTGCTGAAAGTATTCGTCATATGAAGGAGGTAGAGTTTATTAGACTAAAATAGAACAACATGACGGTGTCCCAGTACGAGGCGAAAGTCGCAGAGTTATCCAGGTTTGCACCTCATTTAGTAGAGAATGAGGAACGTATGACGCGGATGTTTTTGAGAGGTTTTAAACCCGACATACGTCAATATCTCATTTCTCCTAAATTATCTTTATATTCAGATGTTATGAACAGGGCTCAATTATTAGAGCGAGATAATGAGTCTGTTCAACTGGGCGACCAGCAACACAATAATAATCGTACCAGTGGCAAGGGCCATCGGGACAATGATAATCATCGTGGAGGAAATTATCATGCCAGAAATGGTAACCACTTCAGTGGTAATCATGGCCAAGATAATAGAAGAAATAACTCAAGTGGAAATTTCAAGAAGAGAAGATTTAACGATGACGGGAAGACGTCGGCAGCAACACCAGCACCAGCAACAAATTCTAGGGGAGGAGAATGACCGCTAGTTAGATGCTACAGATACGGAGAGGAGGGACATATAAGTCTAAACTGTTCACAGCCTTCCAAGGCATGTTATAATTGTGGAAAAGAAGGTCATATCGCTCGAGAGTGTACGGTAGCGAAACCAAGTCCAGCGGGGATAGTGACTCAAAAGGATGTCCCAAAAAAGTCAAAGTCAACGATTTCTGGAAGAGCATTTGTCGTGACCGGTCAAAATGCGAGGAACCCGAACGAAGTTAGCACGGGTTAGTTAATTATAAATTCTTGCGAAGTTTATACCTTACTAGATACCGGTTCTACCCATTCTTTTATCTCTCTTGCTTGCGCTCAACGTTTGAACTTCACTACGGAGAAATTAGACTTTGACTTATCTGTGGAAACTTCATTAGGAGAAACTTTCATTACATCCACTGTTTAGAAATCTTGTTTGATCCAAGTTGGAACCATCACATTACCTATTGATCTTATCTCTTTTAAAGATACTTGCTTTTGATGTGATTTTAGGGATTGATTGGTTAACTACTCATCATGCCAAATTGATTGCTTTTGTAAGGTTGTTAGTTTTCATATTCCTAAGCAACCTGTTATTCGAATTCAAGCAACCAAACCATTTGAAGTCAAACACTTTCATATCAAGTCATAAAGCCATTTGTTTATTGAAGAACGAATGTCAAGCTTTCTTAGCCCATGATATGAACTTGAACAATGATACGTCAGATTTGAATGATATTTTTGTTGTTACTAAATTTCCTGATGTATTTCCTAAAGAATTTCTTGGCCTACTCCCAGAGTGTGATATTGAATTTGTATCGACTTTGAATCCGGTACAAAACCCATTTCTAAAATCTCATATCGAATGGCTCCTATTGAACTTCAGGAGTTAAAAACCCAACTATAGAAGTTGGTATCCGAGCCTCTATCTGTTGACTTCTTTTGTGGAATGCACCAAAGCCAGACTCTCCATGAGGGACACTATATTCGTGCGGTAGTAAACTGATAGGCGCCATTGTGACGTGCTATCCATGATTGGGATATGAGTCACAGTTGAGAGCAACCTAAGTCAGTAATCAAAATATGTAGCTTTCTAGGCTTAGCTGGTTACTATCGGAGATTCATGGAAAGATTTTCTTGAATTGCTACTCCATTAACTCAGCTAACTCGTAGAGATACAAAGTTCAAATGGAGCAAAGAATGTGGAAGAGCTTCGAAGAAATCAAGAGGAGACTCATTTCGGTACATGTTCTGACCATACTATCCTGGAAAGCGAACGTGGTAGCTGACGTGTTGAGTAGAAGATCGTCTACGAGTACGAGTGCGATATTGTCAAAACCCATTTCGTATAACTTACAAATGATAGAGATAGAGTTAAAGATTCTAGGAACCCACGTGATGATATACGAGTGGAATCGACTTTAATCGATAAAGTTAAAGTTGTTCAAGCTACACACCGGAGCTGATGAATTTGAAGAAGGAGGTGCAAGAAGTTATTATTTCAAAAGCGAGAATCGGTGATGTGAGGAAAGCTCAAACCTTCGATTTATTAATCCATTTGAAATACTCCATCGAATAGGAACTGTGGCCTATAGACTCATTTTACCGCCAAGTATGTAGCGTGTTTATAACATTTTTTACGTACCGATGTTACGTAAATATGTGGACGACCCGAACCACGTTATTGAGTTAGAACCGGACGAGATAGCCGAAGACTTAACGTACAAGGAGGAACCTGTCAAGATTTTGGATAGGAAGGAACATGTCTTATGTACAAAGGTCATACAACAAGTCAAAGTTTTGTGGAGGAACCATGCTATTGAAGAAATGACCTGGGAGTAGCGAGGTATCCTCACCTTTTCGAAAAACCAGGTACGTACGTCAATTTCGAGGACGAAATTTCATAAGGAGGGGAGGTTGTAAGACCCCAAATTATTATTAATGAAATTTAATTTCCTCTATTTATTATCTTGAAATAGTAAGGGTTGATTTTATTAATGTGGTAAGTTATGGTTAAAATGCGCAATTATTTCAAACAAGTAGGTGGTTATAAAATATTCATTTTATCGGAGAATATTCGTTTGGTCGTGGAATATTTTTACTGTCGGGGAATATTTGTACGACGGCGTAGCCTTGTTTGGGCCCCATAACGAAAAGCGATTGGAGGAAGAAAACGACAAGAATAAGTTATTTATAAATAACGGCAGTAGTTATTACCAAGATTAATTGTTGGAATACCCTTGGTTTAAAACACAAGAAGACACCAGTATTGCACCAATTATTAATTCTTACGTAAGAAGACACTACTCAATAATTGTTACAGTAATTACTGTTCAATAGTATATTTTATTGATTCAATAATTGCTACGTTGATATTATTGTTGTTTTAATAATTGGCACTGCACAATATTTTCCATTATCGGAGCAATAATTCATATTATCTGAATAATATTATTAGATAACATTATTGGCAATGACTAGAAAGTTCTGCTCAAGGAGAGGTTTGGTCATCTAATTGCGCATAAGGAGAGAGATCCTTATTGAAAGCCCCTCTTTCCCAGGAACCGCACTGGTTGTCAATATTATGATTCTGTAATATTATTTGTGAATAATTAATTATTGATTTATATGATGAGAAAAATATTGATTTTATGTGGATATAGATGGAGAAAATTTTTAATGTGACAATTGTTGAAAATTAATATTTTATCTTTTTCTGATAAAATAATTCATTTAAATATATTATTTTAATAATATAATATTGGTGATATTTTTACAATGAATGTGGGATATATGAGTATATGAGGAGGAAGAGTATTTTTGTGGCATTAAATGATAAACACATGTTTTGTGTGTTACAAAAAATGTTTAACACATGTTAAACATGTTGGTGGACACAAATTTTGACTGAAATTTGATTATAGCCTATAAAATCACCCGTTTGTGGATTTCGGTCAATTTCTGTTAGGAATTTGGAAAAACTTTCTTCTGCAAAGTTGTAGAGAATGAAATTCCTATAAAAAGCACATGTGGTTCGAATTTTTTTGATAAAAGGGCTATTTATTATGAATTATAAATATATTAATATTTATTAAATTTTCTTCTTTGGTGTTCTAAGCAATTTCTTATAAATAGGGTGCTTAGGTTAGAATTGAAAACCACACCAGAAACTGAAGTTTTCTCTCTATTTCTCTCTCGATATATTGAGCGTATTCTTGTGAGTATTTTGATACCTTGAGTGTTGCTATACTGATTGCAAGTTCCTTCAAAGACTATATCCAATTATTCAAGTCGAGTACCGCCTTTTTCGAGGTAAGGGATGTTATTTTTTTCATATATGATATTATTTCTTTCAATATCATTATACCGAAGTATTGATCTGAACTTTTAATCAAATTTGGAACATTTTGTGTCAGGATTACTATTCACGTATATGACACTATTCACGTATACGACACTATTCATCAAAAAATGAAATTTTTTCCTTTTCGTCCAAAATATCTATTATGGATACTAGCTTTGATTGTATCCATGTTTTGATCATTCTTGAATGTTACTTCACTATGATTACTTATGAGGTATTTTTGGACATGAAATAGCTGAAATACGAATCCTTGATATTTATTCTTTTGTTTCACTGGATTCGTTTCCTTTAAAATATTTTTTATCATCCTCAGTCCTAAATGATGATATTATTGAATATCTTTGGCCTGTAGTGCAAAGATAAATGATTTTATAATAAATATCTTTGGCCCGTAGTGCAAAGATGAACAGGTGTTGAGATGAACATGACCGACTGATGAATATCTTTGGCCTGTAGTGCAAAGATGAAAATTTGATTCAAGATGAATATTGATTGATGTTACAAGAATAAATTATTGACGATGGACTTTTAAATTCATAGATAATAGTAGATTTCATTCTCTACGTAACTCATCTATTAATTATTATTTCCGCTGCTGATCTAAAACTTGTTGTCTATTGTTTTCTATCAGATTTTTCCCTATTGAAGACTAACGATAATTTGTCCTATATTATCTTAGTCATAATATTCTTTACTGGGCTAGTTGAGCTCACCCTTTTCCTTTTGTTCCATTTTTCTTCTCAGGAGGCTAGAATGTAGCGAGTACTAGTCGGGGTACGGAATGAAGGTTCTAGGAAGTTATTTTAGTAGTCCTCACCATTTTTGTAAAGTATTGTATCAATAATTGTAATGAGGACATAGTTGGGTGTGGATATTGTCTAGAAGATAATATTTGTATTTAAACTCACAGTTTAGGTGTTGTCGTATTTTGCACGACAAATGTATTAATAAAGTTGTAGTTGTTTCTGTACCATGTTATTGGCGACTCAGAATAGGTTGGGTGGAATGAACCTATTTTGGGGGCGTCACAAAGCCAACCTCAGAGATAACCCTGAGGACATCCAGAGTCAAAGTAGGCCAATCTCAAAGAGAACCCTGAAAAAAGACTGCTACAACTGCGCCAAAACTGAAGATAACCCCGGGAGGGGAAAACTGGTGATTTTACCAACTCAACTTCAACTCAAATTACATCAACTAATTTCAACTCAAACTTCTTCAAAAGAAGTCCCACAAGAACCATATCTTAATTTCCGAGGGAAAACTACGCAAAACGGCTCAACGGACTGCCTGGCAGAAACCCAGAAATGCCATTTTGGTTATGGACCCATCTTTCTGGAATCAAAAAAAGGGAAATCCTATGTCATTCATAGCTCTCGGAAAGAGCTTTCTGGAATGGTATGGCACGCTTCCATCGGACTCCCTGATTGAAAGTTATGAAGGTTCGAGCAAACAACGCATTGTTTGAGTGCACGTAATTCGAGATGATGGGATCCACATTGCCCGGGGCACCCCGGGCAGCCGCAGGTACACCTGCTGCTCTCTCCTCTATAAATAGAGGGCTTGGGGTGGCCAATTTAGCAAGAGAAATGGCGAAAAAGCCCTATCCAATTTGCTCTGTACACACCCTATATTGAGTGCTTTCTCATTTTAAACACTTGTGAGCTCACATATAGCTATTTTTTTTACCCGCGAAAGCCAAGTGTTCATCCACTTAAAGCTATAGAAGTCTTCTTTGGCAGTCCATTATAAGCCTTTTTACACACTTTAAAGCCTTTTTCTTCAACTTTGCACACACTTTTCTACACGTTGATAGTCGTGTTGTGTGTGTAGGCTTAACTTCAAATCAAGTGGATTTCATTACATCAGTATATATATTATATATATATATATATATATATATATATATATGGACTAACATTATCGAGTTATGCCTCGATTGAGCTCAGACTCACGTCCGAGCGCTTATTTGCTTATATATATATATATATATATATATATATATATATAAATTATTATCGAACTCATTCGATGAACCTCAGATTTTACATCCTATGCGTTTCTTCGCTTTTATTTATATATATACTTATATATTTAAACTGTTGTCGAACTCTGTTCGATGAGCCTGGTTTTATATCCGGTGCGTTTACCGCTTATATATATATATATATATATATATATACTTTTTTGTCAGGCCTGGAGTTTACTTCGTGGCCTTTTATTGCTTTCTTTATATTTTGTCCGGCTTGGAGTTTACTTTGTGGTGGTTGATCATGTCCATATATATATATATATATATATATATATATATATACAGCTTTTATATATATAACTGCTTACTGCTTTTATATAAATTGTGCCATCATGTGAGCCTAGGAATCATGTGACCACAGATTCAGTCTACTGAATCTAGATTCGATTCTCATGTGATGGACATTTTCAATTATGTCGACTTTGTAAATTATTCACGATGTTTGAATTTCCTTAGATGGCTTTCATGCCCATGGAGAGTTCGACACTGCAATATATTATTTTCTCGAAGATATTTCGCATCTCAAAAATAAAAACAACCAAACCGAACATTTAATAATAAAATGGAAGTAATAAAGGCCTAAATTACTATTGAGCACAGGGTTTGAAAAATCACTTGTATAAAACCTCATTGCTATATCTTGTTTAAAACAAGATTTTTACATAAATTCAAACCCTGTGTATATAGCTGCGAACGAGGCATAGCAATACTTCACAATAATTTCACATTGACCCACACACACACACACATTCATATAATAATTTCTTGAAAAGTGGCGGTCACCGTGGTAACATGAATGTCGAGGGGGGGGGGTGCCTAACACCTTCCCTCCGCATAAGCAAGTCCCCGGACCCTAATGAATCTCGGTTTCACAGACCAGTTTAGCAGTGTTACATCACGTGGTTAATGTGAAAACCTTTTCTCAGTTGTGTTGGTACAACCATTTAAAAAACCAACTGGCAACTCTTACAATCCAATCGTCGACATATAAATGTCGAACCTTTTCACAACTTGTTTTTTTCAAACAAATCTCACTTAACATGAGAACACCAAAAGACAAGAACAGAAAAGGCAACAATAAGAGAAGAACAGAAAAGGGAACAATAAAAATCCCAATGTTGATAATGTGAGTCATGAATCTCGGTTCGACACGATTGATACTAAAACACCGTGCCTTGAAACAATTTCTTTGACATATAACTTCGCACACTGATCAATAGGTAATATGCTAACTTTGACATATCATGAAATCTATCACCATATCTTGCCACCAAAAGTATTATCGAAGGCGCAATATATATTCATGCTTCATCTTCAATTCTCGATACTGACGAAACCTAGTTTATTCCTTCAACATTTAGCCCCCCTTCAATATCGATCTTGAATTGACACCTTCATCTTGGAGTTACTCTTTCTTTACCTCCCACCACAACTTAACCATTTCTATTATGAACCCATCTTGCGCAGTTAATAAAAATAACTCCTACCTTATTCTTAAGATGTCGGTAACCATAATCATTTAGGATTTTGCATTCACAATCCTTGATCAACTCCAACTATCACTTCAACGCATGCTTAAATATCCTTGTGCGAGAATATACTTTAGACACTTATTGTCTTTTTATATCTCACACTATTTCCCAAAATAATACCTCCAAATCCTTAGAGCAACCACTACTACCGCTAACTATAAATCACGAGTCAGATATCCCTTCTCGTAATATTTTAATTGTTATAATATTCTTACCCATATAAATTCCACTGATTTCCTTATCAAGTTAGCTAACAAAGTGGCAATCTTGAACTTCACGTATTCCACACACTATTTTCTTATCAACTTCTCTACTTACAACATCGATAAAAAACTCTACCGTACAGGTAATCTGCAACCAAAAAAAAATACTACCTTTGACTTCCTCGGAGTCACAAGGTTTACACACTTTCTTTGACAATCCCTTATCACCACATGGCGTAACAACCTCTGAGTTTCACAAATCAAATTGGAAATAAATCCATTGACATCACGTGGCCTTTAATACCAATACGACAATTCTACACATCAACTTAAAAGGAATCAGTATTCACACTTTCTATATTTAGGGAATAGTCTAACTCTTTCTGAAGCCAATCTAATTTCGAAGAGAATTCGTTATGCATAAATTAATAAGTGGCACTTAAATTAAATAACACGCATCCGTATAGATAACTGATCGAAACCATACCTTGCATTGCGTCCTGGATCATCATGTTGGATGATTGTTTGGTTGGTCGACTCGGCAGAGCTAATTCTATAATAACCACCTTACCACTAGCCCCTTGCTCCCACTTACTTTCCATGCCGCTTTCTTTGCGCAACCTCGAGCCAAGTGTTCCTTCGATCCACACGTGAAGCAGGCTCCCTTCCCCGGTCTTGAAATTTTTTGTTAAATGTGGCCCTTCAAGCCATAATTAAAGCACACTCTCTATCCTTTCAAACAAACACCCACGTGTCTCTTTCCACAGTTGTTACACGCCACCACTTTCTTCTTCTTATTCGCTTGCTGATTTCCAGCGGTGACATTTTCGTTCCACTTTCTTTTCTGAACATTACCCCTACAGCTACTTCCTGCCTTATTTCCATTTTCACATTTCTTTTCCATCTGCTCTTGATTGTATGTCAGCATATTACCTTCCCCATCTACAACCATCATTCTTTCCAACCCTATTGTGAACGAATTTGGTTAAAATATCGAGATTTGACTATATAGCCAGGAATTTCGTTGATTTTCCAGTGCTCCCACCAGCAAATTTGTGACGCCACCAAAACAGGTATACATCACCCATCTTGACTCGCCAGATACATGGTACAAAATACAAATACAACTTACTTATACAACAAATGTAAAATACTGATTTAAACATAATCTAAGAGTTTTAATAAGGATATTGTGATCTAGACAATATCCACACTCAATAGAGTCCTCATTACATTTATTGTCACACTATTTATCGTAATATTGGAGGACTACTAATGCTATCTTCCTCGACCATCACTCCATTCCCAGACTCGTCCCAAATTATATTCTCATTTCAAGAGAGAACGGTGAAAGAAAGGGTGAGCTCAACTAGCCCAGTAAGAAATATTATGACTAAGATAATGCAGAATAAATTATCGTTAGTCTTCAATAATGTTAAACTGATAAAATACAATAGACATCAAGTTTAACAGCAGCGGAACAAGTAATCCATTAAAAGAGTCAAGTAGAGAATAAAATCTACAATCTTTTTTGATTTAAAAAGTTTTCATCAATTTTTATCGCTGAGACTCGGCTTAATAAATAAACCACATCATCGAATCACCCCTACACTACCGGCCATGGATATTCATTAAATCATCAATGGTCATGATTATACCGAATAATCCCTGGTCATAATCATACCAAGTCCATCTCTGCATGTAAGCCAAAGATATACAACAATAAAACCAATAATCAACAATTCATCTTTGCACGTAAGCCAAAGATATATAATTCAATAAACAACAGTCCATCTTCGCACGTAAGCCAAAGATAACTTTCATCACCATATAAGCACGATGATGATGACAATGATATAAGCATTAATCAAACTAAAACAAGGATAAATATTAAAGACTTTAATTTTATCCAAAAATTATCCATCACTTAAATAACTCATAATCTAATATTGTTAATATTATAACAATATTTTAATCACCTCTTAAACTTATAAACAATTTATTTCAATTGTTTACACTTTATCAAATAATGCATTTAATCATTCAAAAATGCCATAATCATAAGATTTCATCACCAATGATCAAATCACTTATCAACAATCTACATATACCTTTTATAGGATTTTCAAGCCATGAAATCCTATTTTCCAAGTTTGTTACTTCACATAACATATTTAACTCATATGTTCGTAACAAAACTATTTTCATGAAAAATACCAAATTAGTCCCAAAAATATTTCTTTTCTGGGATTTAGCAAAATATAGTCCCATAAAGAACATATATTTTTCTTGGAATTTTTAAAATTCATTTACTATTTTTCAAAAATCAATTTCTAATTAATTCTTTAAGAAATTAGCTACCTCAAGTTTAACTCCAAAAATTCCCAAATCTTGGCAGAATCTTACACATGTTAACGTGAGCTTCCAGTTTAAATTTCATGGTCATCAGAGTTATAGAACTCCAGTTATAGTGTTTTTCGTCAAAAAAACATAAATATTGAAATGGTCATAACTTGCTCATTTTAAGTTGGAATGAGTTCATTTTTGGACAGGAGGTTCTTTATACCATATACGTTCATGTCTCAAAAGGTCAGAATTTTTCTCACAAATTAAGTGGCCAAAATAGCCCTTCTAACATTTGGACAGTAGCATTTTGGTAATTTCCAACTTTTGACTCCTTAGCTAAAATCAGTCCACACGAAAATGTACAACACCTTTTCCAGTGAATCCACTTGGAGATGCTACAAAACTCATAGATCTAACTCTAGAACTTGACCACACTCAAAAATTCAAAATATAATAGGAGATATGGTCAATTGAATTTCATGTTCCATTTTCACCAAAATCTGATTTTCAACCCTTTGTGATTTCTAACAAACTTTCATGTTTTCACATAATAACCAACATAACTCATCATGACACTTACCAGGTCTGGCGTAAAAGCACAGACAGGATATTCCGACAGAATAATAAATGTGGAATAATAAATAATGGAACCGGTCCCACAAAAACGCATGCATGTGATATATTCCGGCGAATAATAAAAATAGAATAACAATAGAATTTCACCATGTATGCGGTACTTCACATAAATAGGTTATTCCAATGTAATAATAAAGAATCGGAACTGTGTCGAAGCGAAATTCACACGCATGTGATGATATTCAAATGAATAATAAAGAATGGAATTATAGAAGAATTTCACCATGTATGCGGTACTTTGCATAAATAGGTTATCCCAACATAATAATACAGAATGGAATAACAGAAGAATTTCACCATGTATGCGGTACTTCGCATAAACAGGTTATTCCAATATAATAATGAAGAATGGAACAACAACTCTTACGAGTATTGAAAGAAGTAATTCTCTTCATGAATACGAAAGAATAATACCCCTTACAGGTACAACAAATAATATCCCTTACCTTAGAATAAAAGTCGGATCTTTGGGTAGAAGAAAGTAATGACTTCTCTTCCTTCTTTCTCTCAATAATTTCTCTCTATAATAAATGCTCTATAGCTTTAGTGAATTGGTGAGAAATGAAGGAAGAATGAGCTTCAATTTATAGGAAAATATAGTTTCGATAATTGCACATTTTGGGGCTCGAAATATTACAGTACAATACCTCCAACTTTTCTTTTATTTTTAATTCAGTCATCCAAGTATTATCAAACTTGCACCACCTCCCCTAATAGTAAATCATGTGAATCAATAGTAAATCATGTGACTCAAAAGTTCTAAACATGTGAAAAAATCAATTACAGTATAATACCTCCATCTATACCTCCATTTTTAACTTAGTCATGCAAGTATCATCAATCTTTCACCAACTCCCCTAATAGTAAGTGAATGTGACTCAATAGTACACACATGTGAACAAATAGTTATATGAGCATGTGAATTAGTAGCAATTAATTTCTCATTTATCCGATAAATTATCCGATTTATCAATATAACCCCAGACATCAATTATCATTGGAATAGATGTCGATTTCAACTAACACCAATAATCCCAACACAATGGAACTATCAAATTCATCTTTAATCAACACAAAACTTATTCATCATTAATATTATAACTCACAATATTTAACAATCAGGTCGTTCCCAGGAAAGAGGGGGCTTTTCGATAAGGATTTTTTCTTATTGGCGCGCAATTAGATGACCAAACCTCTCCTTGACAGAACTTATAGACATTGTAAATATTGCAATTTAATAATATGAATAACTTTGTCGTCTCAATTATTGATTTAATAATATATAAAATATTATGCAGATGATACTATGACAATAACTGAATCAATAATATGAGAGATATGATGCAAGAATTATCAGAGCAATAATTGAGTATAACTGAGTGACTTCTCACGTAAGCATCAATAATCAATACCGTGCGCTACTATGCAACCACGCGTATTACTGCACTTTTACTACCGGGTGGTTCAACAGTTTTAACGATAACACTACTCACCAAGTTATTTTTTATAAAATATTTTTGTCGCTTTCTAACTTCGATAAGATTACTTCGTTAATGGGGTCCACCAATGATTATGCCGTTGTACGAATATTCCCCGACAAAAAGAATATTATATAACAACTTGTATACTTTGCAAAATTTATAAATACTACCCACAACTATAACATTATATCAAATCCACACAATAATATTAAAAAATATATTTCGAAAAAAAATTAAATATTTATTCATAAAATCTGGGGTCTCACAAAATTCACCAATTGTAGCACTGGATTTGCGTTAGTTTCACTATTGTATGCATATTCCTCGGAAGTCTGTTGACGTTGTTGTCTTCTTCTAGGCGGCATCTTACTGTTTAAAATTCCACTGTTAGATCATCGTTCATCCACACATTAAAATTTTCAAACTTATCTCAGCCACTTTTAAACAACACATGATTTATCTTAAAAAATAATAATACTTTATTCATTTATTATATTACATATAACAAAATAGTCTCATTCCTATTTATATCATTTATCCTGTAATAATAAAATTCCAGGATTACTTCATCATATTCCACTATTTATTTCAAAAGTCAGGATCTACATCTTACTAATTTTCATCATAATTTATATATCATCTTATTGTTTTTCTTGGAATCTACAAGAACATTCCACGTTGTACAGCTTCATTTCGCTCTTGCTCCACGATACGAATCATCAGGAAAGTGGAAGACTAAATTCTAAGTTCCATCATTCGTTTGGCACTCTTTGACTTGTCTTCAACACGATCTATGTGTTTAGAAGCCTTCACCCATGCGTCCTCAGCTTTCACTCGCTTTGCTGACTCCTTTCCTGAGTCATTGCTGTGCATTCTCGTTAATTACTATCCTCCTTAATACTCTAACTGAGATAATCTCTACTCTACACCTACAAGTCGTGCGGTAAAGTCTTGAGTTGCGACATCTTTTTGCGCTAGCTTGGCTTGGCGCTCTACGGCTTTCCTAACTGTAACGATCGAGAAATTTGTAATTTAATTTAAATATTTATTAAATTAAATAAATATTTTAAATAATTTATTTATTGAGGCAAATAAATAATTGATGAATTGTGGTGAATTAATTTAGTAACTAAACTGATTAATGTTAATTAAATTGAGTATTGATAATTTTATTTGAAGGATTTAATTTAAGAAATAATTAAATTAAATCAATTGCTTAATATTTAAGAAAATAATTAAGCTAAATAAATTGTTTAATTTAATGGAAATAAATAAATTAAATAAAGTGATGTGTCTAATTTATTAATTAAATTAGATATATAATTATTTATTAATTATAAGGTATAATGATTTTATTATTATTATAAGTTATTTAAATTAGCTAAACTAAAGTTATTTAAAATTAACTAAAGTAATGTGTGACACATGAAACTATATAATATAAATAATTTGAAAATAATCAAGTTGGGAGTTTGTGCTTAGCCAAACAAGGCCTTGTGGCCTTTGGCTTATTTCAACTGACGTCTTTCTATTTTACTAACTGAAAGAGAACGTGTCATATCAGTTAATTATACGCATCCTATTTTTACTCCTAAGGCTATAGTCAGTAAAGAGAGAAACATAGTGAAGAGCAGAGAGTTGGTGAGAAAAAGGGGAAAAACCACAGAGATTTGAGAAGGAAGAATCACAGTGATTCTGAGAGAGGGTCATCATCTTTTGCTAACATTCAACTAGGGTTTTAAAGGTATAATTTATCTTAATTTTTTATGCAATACCTATTCTCTGTTAATTGGAAATTTCGTTGGATAGGGTTAAGATGTTGAATTATATGTATGTATGTTATTGCTAAACTTATTAGTTATCATCTATAATCCTTGGTTGATGTTCAAATTCGTGAGAATTTAATTGTACGAAGGAAATATAAATCACAATGTTTATGTTCATATAAAATGGCCTTAGAAAGTGTAACGTCCCGAAATCCATTCTATCTTCACACCCGGATTCCGTGCGTCACTAGTACATCATTCATCCAACATACATCATTATATACTGAAATATAACAACATACACTCTCAAATCCCAGGTTTTAAAAACCTTATAGCTTTTCTCATTACAAATAATGATAATTACATTATTCTTTACATCTTGCACGAGTGACTTTTATCCGCCACCAAGGATACATAATCGTTCATTAAACTATTATATAGTTTAATTCTCATCTTTCTAAATTATAAGTCTTCACTTGATCTTCTCGCTCATTCACATTCTGAATGGCACTTCATCCGATACCTGAAAATTTTGATCTATACGGGATCCTTAAGTTCTTCTAACATCATTCGCTGAAAATGTTTTTCATTTAAAGCAAGTGTGAGCATTCAATTACCCAGCAAGTCTTAACAGTTGAACAAACAACTTTAAGAGTTTAACATTCCTTTGAAACTTCGATAACCGAACAAAGGTTATGAAGCAGCTTGAACAATAGGAATAATCTTGATTCCTATCATTTTAAAACATTGGTCACATTCACTTTGAAATACTTTCATTCTCTACTATCTTTCATACACATTCTGTCCGGATAGAATCAATAGCACAAACTTAACAATAACGGTTCATGTATAAATAGAACATTCTCTTATTGAACAGTTCAATCACAGAACAGTTCATATCATAGAAACACCAAAGTGTTCACATTGTGGCACAAGGCCTCATACGTTCTACCACCTTATACAAATATCACACATTCGCACATAGACAGAACTTCTCAAGTTCAACATCTGAGAAGTTTAAGAAACTAGCAATCGTTTAAAATATGAATGAAGTTAGGAAACTTGCCTTACACACAGCTACAGCTTACGCTGAACTGCTCATTCCATTCCCTATAACACATAAGGAAATAACAGATACACCAATTAGTCATATACTTGACTTACACATTGGTTTACTTAACTTTACTTCTTAAGGTTCGTGTTCTTACAATCTAAGTTTACGCGACCAACTTTCATTACCATTCTACGGCTTCATGACATACGGAGATGTCTTACTAAAAACGTTCTTCATGATTTATATTCTTATCTTCTTCTTATAACTTCTCTAGGACTCAGCACACATCACTTCTCTGCTGGTAGTCCATATGGTACTCTGAGTTGTTTCCCACAAACAACCAACAAACAAGTTCCCGTCTCGTCTACACTGCCCACACAGTGAGTTAGATCGGTTGCCAGTTTCGTATATACCTTCGCTCTCTAAAGGAATTGTTTAGCTCAGCTCCCATATGTCAACCATCAAAGGTTACAATTGTACCATAACCTAACTTATCTTAACTTATACGAACTATTAAATATAATGTTCGTTAAGTCAATTTCTTATTCCTTATGGCTTTTTGACAATTAAATGTCATACCTCAGGATTCATTCTTATCCGACTCACATTCGGCTTGCATTAATCTTATTACCATTCGATACGGCTTTCTTGATGCCATTCGTATCTTACTTACTACTTTCATCAACGTCTAAGTCATACAACTAGGGTATACTTAGAACGTTCGTCCAACGCGAATACGATTCACAAGGATCGTTTACGTATTCAACGTTCACGTTGCTCATCTCTTAATCTCTCTTTCAACCTTTACTCAAGGTTTTAATCATTTTCGATCGTTATCCATCCCATGAACCCCATGTTCATTATTCTTTCTTAATGTCGAAGCCATACTAATTGTTGTATGCTAAGATCGATCGTTCATTACAACAATGTTGCATTCACAGCGTCTATACGCTTTACATTCATCTCTCATTACCATGTCATAACATCGAAATGTTATACATTACTATCGTCCATCGACGTCTAGGAATCACCATCATAGCAATCCCTCACGTTCGATTCATTGCGACTACTGGTCCCCATTTGGAGGTCCGTAACCCGTAATTACATTCTTTTAATCTCGTTTAATCTTTCCGCTCAACCTTCATTAAAGGTTTAAAACACTCGATTAAGTGTTACATTAGTTGAACTACATGTTCGTATCTCTTTCTTGCACATCCCCGAAATTGAAAGCGTTAAAAATCTCATTTACGGCATTGCTCAAGACTGCACCATGGCGCCCTCTCAAAGACTAAGACTCGCGTTGTGGCGCGCGAGTTAGCGATCGTCGTGACCCTCTACCGGCTGCTGCTACAACACTACCATTCTAGGAATGACTGGCACCGCGGCGCCAAGACCTTCTTCCCGAAAATTTTTTCTAAGTCTTTGGTCGTTCTGAGACGCGTACTTCGAAATCTCATAACTTCTTTGTTATAACTCGGAACGAGATCGTTCCGAAACCATTTTCTTCGTTATCTAACATACTTCGATACCCCCAGACAGAACTTTGTTCTGAATCTGTTAACATGCCATTCAATTGGCTTAATCTTCACCCTTCGTTCATTTTAATGTTTTTAACGTTCTTAATTCGTTCGTCCGTAATTCGGTCATCCGAACTCGGAACTCATTCGTTCTTGAGTCTACGACTCACGTTTTATACATTCTCTTACATTCTTATAAAACCCTACACGTTTGGGTTCATTTACTAACTTTCAATTTCTAGATCTTCTTTTACGAAATTTTCGCCATAACTTCGTTATAGCTCAATTCTAACATGTTCTTCAAGAACGTTTCCAACGTTCCTAACCAAGAAATAAGCACCTAACTTATACACGATGGTTTTAAACTTGTCCATCAACAACAATTACACTATGATGGTTTTAAATTTGTCCATCAACAATGTTCTTCGCGTTCTTCGCGTGTTCTTTGCGTTCTTCGTGTTTTTCGTTCGTTCTTCATTTTTAATCGATATTTTGGATTACGATTTTACTTTTTCTTGGAATTTGATGTTATAGAACATCATTCCTTACTTATTTGACCTACTCATTCGTAAGATTCATTCGGATCGCTCAAAATCCTTACGAATCTTATACTTCCTTGAGAAATTTATAAACTAAATTTCTAATTCTTATTTATTCGTTTTCTCATGAATTCAACTATATGAATTCATTATTAACATTATCTACTTCTTATCTTCATTAAGTTATGTATTGAACATATTAAACTTAAAGAAAATTAGAAGAAACTAGGATTCAGATTACCGTTCATCCTTAAATTCCTTCCGTCAGACAAAGTTTGCTCACGAGCAAACTTTTCCTCTTTCTTCTCCCTTTCATCTACCATCCGAACTCTCTCTCTTTCTCTCTCAAATGATAGGATTTTCAAAATCCCATTCAAATTAGATTAAGCTTCCTATTTATAGATTTTCAAGGCTAGGGGCATTTTAGTCTTTTCACACCATAACCTCCTTACTATTCATTACTTAAGGACTAAGTTAACTTAGCCCTCAAGTTTTCTTAGCCCTTAAGTTTCGTATTTCCGCCTTTCGGGTTTCGTTCGACAATTTTAAAAACTGCGATTCTTGGAATCCAAATATTTTTGGATATTTTGTCTTTCCTTTACCGATTAACTTTTACGTATTCTTCGGATTTTCGAAAAACTGAAAAACACTTTTTGACGTTAAGCGTTTTCCTTCACGTTTTCCGTTAATGTAGCTAAACAAGTGAAAAGTACATAACTGTACTTTTCGTCGTTTTTTATTTTATCCGATTTTTGCACGTTTTTCGAGAAAAACTTTTATCAGCTTACTTAACTTTTCACGATATATTATCGTCAAATCTTTTGATGGAATGTCATGTTGACATACCGAACTCTCGGAAAGGCTTAGGTTATTCAAACCCTAAGCCTTAGGTTTCGTCGGGTGAATAGTGCCTATTTCGTCTTTTTCCCCGAAAATATTTTATCTCCTAAAATTTTTATTTTAAATCTTGAAAATTCCTACTCGCTCGATCTAGCTCAGAGCTAGAATCCTCCCGATTAATAATCATTCTAGGTTATAGAACGATTAATAAACACATAGCACATAATAGTATTAATAACAATTCATTTTATTAATAACTAATTCTTTAAATCTTAATTTCTGGACAATCCGAATTTTCGGGTTGTCACATCCTTTCCCCCTTATAAAAAGTCCATCCTCGGAATTTCTTCAAACCATACCCATACCCAGGTCATCACATTCACCCCTTCTTCACAGAATTTCGTCCTCAAAATTTTAACTTACTCTTCTTTTCAACTTCTCTTCAAAGAAGTTCTTATCTTTCTTACATTCCCTACCCTTCATAACTTATCAAGAATCATGAAGTGAATGGAATAACGAGGCATATAAAGATTCCTTTAAAACATTTCATTCTTTTGCTGAGGGGTCAAATTGACCATGAACTCTTACTAGGTTAAATGACCTTTTCGTCAGTAAACCTTTCTTACACGGTAAGTTTACAATCACAAAGAAGGTAAACTACCTCTCCCATAATGGGTGATCGACTGTCGTATAACCCCATTTCAGGGTATGTTCACCTCAGAATTACTCATCAGATTCCACACCAAAAAAATTTGGTTTGGCATAACTTTTCAAAGAAAGCTCGATTTTCTTTTAATCATAACATACCATTCGTCTTACCCAAATTAAGTAGCTTAGACCATACCAATAAATTGGACATCAACTTGAAACATTCGTCTAGTTAACTCAATTGACATCGACTACTTCTTTAAATTCTTTTGCAATACATCAAAACGTTTCATGACGTCATGATACCGCACTCTTCATAGTACGTTGAGGACTTCGTCAGTTTATGACTTCATCATTATGCATCATACCATAGCAGGTTGTTGATCCTCTGATCAAATTCCATACCAGGTTTAATTGCATTAATAACTCCATCCTTTTACCATCCTTGCATCAAATGCACTGATGATATAAAATTCATTTTGATATTTCAAATCAATTTCTGTCTAGTCGAATCAACTAGCATAGACATATCAAGAATAGTTCTTTTAAAATCCATTGGTTTCAAAAATTGAACCAATTCTTTCATTTTCAAAACGCGCACATCAACACGATTTCAAGAAACTTCAAAATCTAGCATAGCTAGATGACTTGGAATATCCTATTCTCCATCTTCCTTCATTGTCTTACTTGCGACAATACTTAATCTTCTCTAGCACCTTCAATGCTAAATCTACTGAAAATACTTACTTTCAGTCTAAACAACCCTATACCTTAGTATAGTTCATCAACTTACCACACTTTATGTGTTTAGGAACTTTCCACAACCATATGTGTTTAAGAACTTATCTTCGCAGTATGTAATCCAAGAACAAATTAAGGACTATCCATATGCTTAGGGCTCAGAAACATAGCATATAACTATGAGTCACAAACTTTTCATAAGTATGAGTTTCAAGAACCCGCACCTATCTTATCATTCTCTACCTATCAATTATATACATGAGAAAAGATTCACCTTCTCGTCATATACATATTGATAGCACGACATACTATTCCAATGATTATCACTGTAATAACTAAGTAATCACAAACCCCCTCCCATTCGAAGGTTTGTACTACTCATTATCACATGAGTCCTCAATCAAAATCTTAGAAGTTCTAACTTTCTCTTTACTTAATACTGAATTTTCTTTAATTAAGTATACTATCCTTCTGACTCAATTTGAGTTCTTCTTCCCGTACTACTTCAGTAGTACCATTCATTCATAGCATTAGCTATGAATCATTCATCGTTTAACAGATCATCTGTTACTACGATTTACTGTGATCACATGGTGATCTTCTTATCCTTCACTTTATGATTATAGTCTTGGGTACTCATACCTAAGATTTATAACCTATCAGCTTTGATACCAACTTGTAACGCCCCGAAATCCAGTCTATCTTCACACCCGGATTCCGTACATTACTAGTACATCATTCATCCAACATACATCATTATCTACTGAAATATAACAACATACACTCTCAAATCCCAGGTTTTAAAAACATTATGGCTTTTCTCATTACAAATAATGATAATTACATTATTCTTTACATCTTGCACGAATGACTTTTATCCACCACCAAGGATACATAATCGTTCATTAAACTATTCTATAGTTTAATTCTCATCTTTCTACATTCACATTCTGAATGACACTTCATCTGGATACCGCCAGCTTGATCTATACGGGATCCTTAAGTTCTTCTAACATCATTCGCTGAAAATGTTTTTCATTTAAAGCAAGTGTGAGCATTTAATTGCCCAGCAAGTCTTAACAGTTGAACAAACAACTTTAAGAGTTTAACATTCCTTTGAAACTTCGATAACCGAACAAAGGTTATGAAGCATCTTGAACAATAGGAATAATCTTGATTCCTATCATTTTAAAACATTAGTCACATTCACTTTGAAATACTTTCATTCTCTACTATCTTTCATACACATTCTGTCTGGCTAGAATCAATTGCACAGACTTAACAATAATGGTTCATGTATAAACAGAACATTCTCTTATTGAACAGTTCAATCACATAACAATTCATATCATAGAAACACCGAAGTGTTCACATTGTGGCACAAGGCCTCATACGTTCTACCACCTTATACAAATATCACACATTCGCACATAGACAGAACTTCTCAAGTTCAACATCTGAGAAGTTTAAGAAACTAGCATTCATTTAAAATATGAATGAAGTTAGGAAACTTGCCTTACACATAGCTACAGCTTACGCTGAACTGCTCATTCTATTCCCTATAACACATAAGGAAATAACACATACACCAATTAGTTATATACTTGACTTACGCATTAGTATACTTAACTTTACTTCTTAAGGTTCGCGTTCTTGCAATCTAAGTTTACGCGACCAACTTTCATTACTATTCTACGGCTTCATGATATACGGAGATGTCTTACTCAAAACGTTCTTCATCTTTGATGATTTACATTCTTATCTTCTTCTTATAACTTCTCTAGGACTCAGCACACATTGCTTCTCTGCTAGTAGTCCATATGGTACTCTAAGTGGTTTCCCACAAACAACCAATAAACAAGTTCCCGTCTCGTCCACACTGCCCACACAGTGAGTTAGATCGGTTCGTATATACCTTCGCTCTATGAAGGAATTGTTTAGCTTAGCTCCCATATGTCAACCATCAAAGGTTACGATTGTACCACAACCTAACTTATCTTAACTTATACGAACTATTAAATATAATGTTCGTTAAGTCAATTTCTTATTCCTTATGGCTTTCTGACAATTAAATGTCATACCTCAGGATGCATTCTTAACCGACTCACATTCGGCTTTTATTAATCTTATTACCATTCGATACGGCTTTCTTGATACCATTTGTATCTTACTTACTACTTTCATCAACGTATAAGTCATACAACTAGGGTATACTTAGAACGTTGATCCAACGCGAATACGATTCACAAGGATCGTTTATGTATTCAACGTTCACGTTTCTCGTTTCTTAATCTCTCATTCAACCTTTACTCAAGGTTTTAATCATTTTCGATCGTTATCCATCCCATGAACCCCATGTTCATTATTCTTTCTTAATGTTGAAGCCATACTGATTGTTGTATGCTAAGACCGATCGTTCATTACAACAATGTTGCATTCACAGCGTCTATACGCTTTACATTCATCTCTCATTACCATGTCATAACATCGAAATGTTATACATTACTATCGTCCATCGACGTCTAAGGAATCACCATCATAGCAATCCCTCACGTTCGATTTATTGCGACTACGGTCCCCGGCTATCGGTCCCGTAACCCGTAATTACATTCTTTTAATCTCGTTTAATCTTTCCGTTCAACCTTCATTAAAGGTTTAAAACACTCGATTAAGTGTTACATTAGTTGAACTACATGTTCGTATCTCTTTCTTGCACATCCCCCAGAAATTGAGCAGTTAAAAATCTCATTTCTGGCATTGCTTTCAAGATCAAGCGTCATGCGGCGCCACTCTCAAACACTAAGACTGCGTACTACTGTATGAAGTTAGCGATACATGACCCTCAGACACAGCGCTATAAGCGCCCACCATTCTAGGCATGATCGCGCGCCATGGCAAGAAGACCTTCTTCCCGAAAAAAATTTCTAAGTCTTTAGTCGTTTTGAGATGCGTACTTCAAAATCTCATAACTTCTTCGTTATAACTCGAAACGAGATCGTTCCAAAGCCATTTTCTTCGTTATCTAACATACTTCGATTAACCCCAGACAGAACTTTGTTCTGAATCCTTTAACATGCCATTCAATTGGCTTAATCTTCACCCTTCGTTCATTTTAACATTTTTAACGTTCTTCGTTCGTTCGTCCGTAATTCGGTCATCCGAACTTGGAACTCGTTTGTTCTTGAGTCTACGACTCACATTTTATACGTTCTCTTACATTCTTATGAAACCCTACACGTTCAGGTTCATTTACTAACTTTCAAATTCTCGATCTTCTTTTACGAAATCTTTTCCATAACTTCGTTATAGCTCAATTCTAATCCGTTCTTCAAGAACGTTTCCAACGTTCCTAACCAAGCAATAAACATCTAACTTATACACGATGGTTTTAAACTTGTCCATCAACAATAATGACACTACGATGGTTTTAAATTTGTCCATCAAGAACGTTCTTCGCGTTATTCGCGTGTTCTTCGCGTTCTTCATTCGTTCTTCATTTTTAATCGATATTTTGGATTACGATTTCACTTTTTCTTGGAATTTGATGTTATAGAACATCATTCTTTACTTATTTGACATACTTATTCGTATGATTCATTCGGATCGCTCAAAATCCTTACGAATCTTATACTTCCTTAAGAAATTTATAAACTAAATTTCTAATTCTTATTTCTTCGTTTTCTCATGAATTCAATTATATGAATTCATTATTAACATTATCTACTTCTTATTTTCATTAATTTATGTATTGAACATATTAAACTTAAAGAAAATTAGAAGAAACTAGGAATCAGATTATCGTTCATCCTTAAATTCCTTCCGTCGGACAAAGTTTGCTCACGAGCCAACTTTTCCTCTTTCCTCTCCCTTTCATCTTCCATCCGAACTCTCTCTCTTTCTCTCTCAAATGATAGGATTTTCAAAATCCCATTCAAATGAGATTAAGCTTCCTATTTATAGATTTTCAAGGCTAGGGGCATTTTGGTCTTTTCACACCCTAACCTCCTTACTATTCATTACTTAAGGACAAAGTTAACTTAGCCCTCAAGTTTCCTTAGCCCTTAAGTTTTGTAGTTCCGTCTTTCGGGTTTCGTTCGATAATTTTAAAAACTGCGATTCTCGGAATCCAAATATGTTTGGATATTTCGTCTTTCCTTTATCGATTAACTTTTACTTATTCTTAAGATTTCCAAAAAACTGAAAAACACTTTTTGACGTTAAGCGTTTTCCTTCACGTTTTCTCCTAACGTAGCTAAACAAGTGAAAAGTACATAACAGTACTTTTCGTCGTTTTTATTTTATATGATTTCTGCACATTTTTCGAGAAAAACTTTTATCGGCTTACTTAACTTTTCACGATATATTATCGTCAAATCTTTTGACGGAATGTCATTTCGACATACCGAACTCTCATAAAGGCTTAGGTTATTCAAACCCTAACCTTTAGGTTTCATCGGGTGAATAGTGCCTATTTCGTCTTTTTCCCCAAAAATATTTTGTCTCCGGAAAATTTTTATTTTCGTCTTGAAAATTCCTACTCGTTCAGTCTAGCTCGTAGCCAGAATCCTCCTAATTAATAATCATTCTAGGTTATAGAATGATTAATAAACATATAGCACATAATAGTATTAATAAAAATTCATTTTATTAATAACTAATTCTTTAAATCTTAATTTTTGGACAATCCGAATTTCCGCGTTGTCACAGAAAGTACCAAATTTCTTGTCCAATATGTGATGTAATCTGTAATTTGTTGGTGGATTATGATAATATATTAAGAAACGAAAGCGGCGTAGTTCGAATCGTGTCAAATGATTAAGAAATGAATTCGTGGTGATCGAATTCGTTAAAAGTATAAAATGAGGAAATTTAGGAAAAATATAGTTTTGATTCTTCAAAATGATTTTTATGTAATGTTTTTGTATATAGAATGGTTTTTAGCATGTATAACTATAATCTGACAAAGTGTTAGATGTTGAAGTTGGGAGATTTTCTTTAAAATTGGGATTTTTGGCCAAAGCAGAGTCCGATTTCGAGCTTCTGCAAAAGCTGAACTCGAGGCATCGTCAAAGGTCGTCTTTGTCTGGCCTTGTGATTACCCAGTCACATTCTTGGCGGCCATGAGAGTAGCCAAATACAAACAGTGAAGTCTGCTTAATTCCAGGTCATGCGTAACGGACTTGGGTTAGTTTAGCATGCATGTTAAGGATATTCAAACATAAAGTGAACTACAATAACAGATTGTAAGGTGTCGTAATACAAAGTGTAAAAGAGTTTTAGGTGATTGTTAATTGAGTTATATAATGAAACTAAAAGTGATGTTTTCAAAAGTTAGAAATGAACGATTAAGTTATGTTGGCTCGTAATGCGATTTCAAATAAGTTAAGTATGTTAACCTAAATGTTTAGGTGCTAGGTTAGGGTTATGACCTAAATGATGGTTTAATACCCATAGTGTTAATATTTATACAACTAATTGTTGTTGCGATTGTAATATGTGTAGGGTAATTGGAGATTATTTTACACTTGTGTAGCTTATGAACAAGGCAAGTTCCTAAACCTTAACTCTTTACATTGAGCAAGCTTTCTAACTTCATTCTTCAAATATTGAATGCATGTTCCCATTCCTAAATCGTTATTGTACAAGTTCCTAAAATTCTTGTAAGGTTGAGCAAGCCTAGTTTATCTTGAGTATGTTTGTTCAAGCTCTTGTAACCCTAATTCGTTACATCGAGCGAGCTTTACTTTCCTTATTATCATTCGAAGCATATATTGTTCTAATACATTGATTCATAGAAGATTGTTCTAAACTCCTTTGAATATAGCACTTTGCATGTAACTTATGTTATTTAGTTATATATATTGTTGATATTCGATATTTGACTTTAATAGCCTTGTTGAGTTATACATTCTCATATTAAACCTTTATTGATGGAAGTTGAATAGTGTTCTAAAATTCTAGAGACACTGATAAGCTAGTTCCAAACTAAACTTTCTTTAGTGCGGAAATTCTAAATTCAAACTAAGACGAACAACCCTAATATAAGGGATTTTTATACGTGTAACGTTTAGATGTTTGTGCAGAATACATGGTACAAAGGGCTGATCCCCCTAAGTACGTTAAGAAGGGTCTGTATAGTCTAAATGACTGTTAAGGTTAAGGTAATAATACCTATATATCGGAGACATAGTTCGTGGTATTAAGACCCTCAGACATTGATTTCGAACTTGTTTTTTATTCTTAATTCACAGAACAAGTTCATTATCGCTAGCATTCGTTATTCATTCTCATGTTGTTATTATTACTACTTCCTATATCTGTGAGCAATTGTTTGCTCACTCTTGCATTTAACATTGCATCTAAAGTTGAGAAAGTCGACGAGCCATCTACTAGCAAAGGAAAGGGCAGTATGTCCAAATGTTGAAGACCTATGAGAATTTTATTTTAATGAATTATGCTAAAGACTTGTTTTAATATGTGATGTATTCCGCAAAATTATATAATAATTTTAAGGTTAGATTACCTGGGATATATTTTGAGAATATGATGTAACCCTTTAATGGAAAAGATGATTGTTTAAGTTATTTAAATTACGTTTTTATCCTTTGATTATGGATAGTTAGATGTAATGTTTTGGATATTGAACACCAAATCCTGTGGAAATGGAGTACCTGGATTTGGGGGTGTCACACTAACTCCTCTAACTCATACTTCATCTTTTCCTTCTAAAGTTCATCTTCACGATCAAACTCAAGCTCATACCCAAGTGCTATAACAGAAATCAATGGGTATGGCTTTCCCAATACCAACCATACTCAGACAACAAAGTTTTAATAACTCCCACAACTTGATATGTATAATACTCGCTACTCCTAAGTACTCATGAGCACATAAGTCATTAACACATAAGCACATAAAGTCTTTTATCATTTTATCTTTAATGAATTTCCTTAATTCATTTCCTAGAACTCGATGAGATTTTATCACCTCTATGTTTTTGATCTTCTATAAGGGTATAGCCTATGTTTTCCCCACCTAAGGTTCATAACCTAAAGCTTTTATACCAACTCATGACACCCCTAAATCCAGATACTTTAATCCCACAGATTTGGTGTTCACTGCCTAATTAAATCATAACTTACTACCCATAAACAAAGGATATAATTAAACTCAAAAGTTTAAACAATAAAGCTCCCATAATAGGGTTACATAATCTAAAATAAATCCCAGGTCATCTAACCATTATTATTACAATCATCGGCGGAATATTAAAACATAATCATAATCAAATCTATTACATACGCTTAATAAGTAAATGGTAAATTAAACATCATTTAATCAAGCACTTTTCCCTTATCCATGCTTGTAGAAAGCTCTTCAAACTTTTTAACTTCATCTGCATTATTTTGTGCAAGAGTGAGCAAACAATTGCCCACAAGAAGGCTAGTATACAATAACATTTTATGAATGACAATTAACTGAACTTTCAATGGTAAAATACTCTTACCAGAACAATAAACTTTAATTCAAAAGCTATGATTTCAAAGGAATAATGAATGTTTAATTTAACAACATATATCAACATCAAAGAATACACTAAGGGTCACATGACCACGAACTATGCTATAGGTTGTCAAGTATTTCTACTTTAACCTTTAACAGTCTAAAAGACCATAATCATCATCTATGTCCTAGGTTAACAAGTGTTTCTATTGTAACCTTTAACAATCTAAACGACTATGTGGACCATCATCTCATACTCTAGGTGATCAGCCCTTTGTACTATGTATTGCACAAACATTTTAACGCCATTTCGTAGCTCTAAAATAATCCCATGATATAGGGTTGCTCATCTCAGCTTAGATTATCAGGTTCCGTACCAAAGGAAGTTTGGTTTGGAATTAACTTCAAAAGGAATTCTAAATCTTTAGAACGCTCCTCAACCATGTACTGGTTAAGTAGGGATCAATAACTATTCAAGAGTTTGATTGCAAACAAAGTATGTCAATGTATCAATAAGAGATATGTTATCAATGGTTTATAAGCAAAACAAATATTAGTCATCAATTATACATTCTTAAAACTATACAGATTCATATGCAAACCAAAGGAAGTTTGGTTTGAACTGACTTTAGGGGTAATTTATAGTTTAGAACATTCATCAACTAAGGATTAGTTGAATCAATAAAGAATCGTTATTCAACTAAGAGTTCAGTATAACAATGTAAGAAAGTGCAATGACATTGGTGATCAGATATTGAACAACGGTTAATTTTAGCTGAACAAAGGTTTTTCAACAAGATCAAGCTTTCCAATAATAGTATAAAATTTGAATAAACAAAACAACCTCGCTTGAAATGAAGGAGTAAAGATTAATTAACTAGCTCAAGGAAAAGCGTAGTTTAGAAATTTAATCAACAATAATTTAGAGTTAAAGAATACACATAACAATAACAAGTTAGGAACAAGAACTTGCATAATGAAAGATTAAAGTTAGAGAACTTGCTCAATTGAATAATAACTTCAAGAACTTGCATAACGTAAAAGTAAGGTTAGGAAACTTGTGTAACAATAACAGCTTAACTGTTCAATAAGAAATTATAGGTAGAGAACTTGTATAAGTATAACATAACAGTGAAAAGTAAACCTTGTTAAATAATAAAATAGCAAAGGTTAGGGAACTTGCCTCTTGCGTAAGCTATACAATTACAACTCACGTACTCCAATATCCTATACATACCTTTATGATTATCACATCAATTATCTATATACACATTATCGTCATAGATTCAATTCTAATCTTAGTTAAGTTATAACCTTTAGCTTAAGGTTTAACCATATTAATCAACCACATAACACGAATCTGAAAACTCACTAACATATAACATAAGACTTTTAGCATCCAAATCACATTCTCAACTCTTACAATGTTGAGTTTCAATCTAATATAACTTATTAATCAATATTATATTTCTTCTTAGTCAAACTCGAAGTTCATTCAAGTGTTTAAGTCTTCTTAAGACTCCTTATTGGTTTTATATTAATCACATTAGTGTTTAATTCTTCCTAGGACTCCTTATTAGTTTTATATTAATCACATTCCATATCTTATAATGTTCATTTAATTTTAATTAAAACACTTTTTAAGTTCATTAACACTTGTCAAGTCGTTTCGTCGTTCATTCATCGTACGCCCGATTCGTCTCACTTGCATATGCTTAGTATGGTTATACAAATTATATAATACATCATTTTAATTTTAAACATCATTATACATCATAATATTAATGTTTTATAACTTAGAACAACATCTTTTATCGTCAGAAGCACTACACTTGCATACGTGCATGCCTGACGCCCTCCGATTGCCTCTGAATACACATCATTCCTAACGATGGTCATTTTTACCCCTGTTCCCTACCACAAATCAAAAACTTAAAGAATTAAAGTTGTAGGTCTACTCGTTATCTTTCTGCAGCATCTTGAATTGCCTCAATCGGAGTTCGTATGAAAACGTTATGGTTGTTTTACCAAATGATGTCAAAATAGTCACATCTGACACTTCATGAGCGCAGCTGCCCCCAAATAAGCCTTGGGACTAGCGCAATCACCTATAAGCAAAATTGCGCCCCTAAGAGACTTAGGGCATAGCGCAATTGCCTAATAAAGCGAAACTAGAATTACCGAGCTTTCTTTTTCTTGCGATTTTTGACCCTTTTTCTTATACTAATCTTCATAACTTAAGGCTATACGC
Source organism: Panax ginseng (assembly GCA_020205605.1). Lineage (NCBI taxonomy): Eukaryota > Viridiplantae > Streptophyta > Magnoliopsida > Apiales > Araliaceae > Panax > Panax ginseng. The sequence goes on from CM035135.1 coordinate 62,908,184, forward strand.
ATCCAAATTAGTTTGTTTTTGATTTTATGGTTTTGTAATTCATAGAACTACAAAATACCAAAGAATCAACAATTGACAAAAACATTAACTAACCCAAATCTTGACCCAAAACTCATGTTTATACTAAATTTTCATGTTTTAACATGTTTAGCGAATTCATTCACTACGAATTCGTTTCTTAACCAAATTGATTCATTCAACTTGCATTATTTTTTTTTGAATGTATTAACACAAACCATTGCCAATTTATAGATTAACACATGATTCAACCACTAATTTTGGTCTCAAAGTAAGCCAAAATATATATTATCACATAACCAAGTTCTTCATCCTAAACATGTTTCCATGGATTTTGATTTCTAAAAATCATTCATAGATAACATATACAGATTATAATCATCTACCAACATATATATAACATCTATTTTTATCATCTCATCCAATAAAATATTAGTTTCAAAAGAAAACTCTAAGAACACATATACTAGAGTTTGTAGAATAGGTTATTACATCTTTGATTCTTGGAATAGATGATTAACAAGATGATTACCCTTCTTCTTCTCTTTCTTTAATTCTCAACCTTGTCTCTCAATTCTCTCAATTTCTCTCTTCTCTGTATTCTTCCTTATTGCTTTTAGACTTAGAAAAATATATGTATAAAACTAAACTTATATAACACGTGACACAAAACTGATATAACATTAACCGTACAATTATATGGCTTCATCAGTTAAATTATGCCAAAGGTCACAAGACTATGTTTGGAAAAACCTTCTCCAACCTCCTTTTAATTTATTTTCTTGTTTTGCTTATTATATAGTATACAAATGTCACACTTAGTAAATTTAAATCATAATCTTTAATTATCCACATAATATTTACTTAGACAACATAATTCTTAATATTTATTTAATAAATATTAACCTTCTAAATTAATCATTCCTTAATTCCATTAATCAATTAAATTAAAATAACACCATTACACAATATTATAATTATTAAACAATTAATTTAATTTAATTATTTCATTTAATTAAATCTTCAATCCATAAAATTACCATACATTAATTTAGTTAATATAAACACTTAACTAAATTATTACACAACAATTTCATCGAATATTTGTTTATCTCAATAAATAAATCAACTCAAATATTTATTTGATTCAATAAATATTTAAAATTAATAAAATTAATTAGAAAATTCTTATTCGTTATAGTGAGATTCCAATTGAGGACTCATGTGAGAGCTGAGTTGTACAAACCTTTGTATGGGCGGAGGCTTTGTGCTCGCATTCGGTTGCTCACAATGATAATCAATGGAATGTCAGTGTCGCGCTATCGATATGCTTATGGTGAGAAGGTGATTCTTTTCTCATATCATATTTGATAGATAAATACTATTAAGATTAAGATAGAGAATATTAATATTAGGCGCAAGTTCTTAAAACTCATGCATATGGTAAGTTCGTGACTCATAATCATATGATATGTTTTGAACTCCTCAGCGAATGAATGCCTATGGTCTGACTAGGATAAGTTATTAAACTCATATGATTATGGCAAGTTCCTGAACTTCCAAAGTGTGGTAAGTTTGATTAACTATACTGGGCATAATAAACTTCTGAGGTAAGAATTAAGAAAATTTGATATAGTAAGCATTGATGGTGTTAGAGATTGATAGAATGAAGCAATGGAGTAAAGATTGAAGTTGATGGAGAAACATAGATTTTCTAAATCTTCTAGCTCTGCTTAGATTTTCAAAATTTATAGACTTCGTGCTGATGTTTGCACTTCTATTTTCTTAAAAAACATTGGATCATGTGATTGAACCAATGATGTTTAAAAATAATATCGTTATTCATATGTCTATGCTAATTGTTTTGGCTAAGACAAAAATGATTTGAAAATTTTCAAAATGTATTTCTGACCATGAACATCATTTGATATGGTGTAGAAATGGTAAACGATGGAGTCATCAATGTAGTCGAACCTAGTGTTGGTTATGATCGAAAGATCGTCAGCCCACTATGGTATGATGTAATATGACAAAGTCACATAATGGCGGAATCCTCAACGTACTACTAATCTGGTACAGTATCATGATGTCATAAAAGAATTTTTGGTTTTCTTGTAAATTATGAAGAAGGTCAATTAAGTTGGCTAAATTATTTTGATTGATGTCCAAGTTGTTGATAAAAAGTCTAAGCTATTTGATTCGGCTAGACGACTGTTGAAAAATATTTATGGAATTCAAGCATTCTTGAGTATTTATGCCAAACTAGATTGCTCTGGTGCGGATTCAGATGTTGAAAAGCTGATGTGAACAACCCTATAAGGGGACATATTTTTGGGGACAATGGTTTCGAGCGTAACGCATATAGTCGTTACAAAATACTACGTTGCAACCCAACGTAGTGGTATAATAGGCTGGCCACCTAGTATACGTGTGGAGGGTGTTTTCAGTCTTTGTGATTGATAAACTGTGACAACTAGAATCTTCATAAGTTATTAAAATAAGAATTTAATAATTGAAATTCTTATTACAATGTGATTAATGTAACAATCCAAAATTTTAATTGTAATTATAAATATTTATTGAATTATATAAATATTTAATGGATGTGTTTATTGTTGAATAAATATTTGTTTATTGTTGAATAAATATTTGTTTAATTTGATTTGGTTAATTATTTGTTTAATAAATAATTAATGGGTTAAGAAATTAATTGTTATGAGATAATATTCTAATTTAATGTAATAATTAAGTTAGAGAGTTTATAATGATTAAATGCTTTATTTAATAAATTGTTATTAGAATTAATTAAATTAAGTATGAAAAGTTAATTAAATAAAGTGTGATAAATAACTATATTATAAAGGAGTTATTAAAATAAATTAAAGGAGTTTAATTTAGTTTTGCCAAACAAGGCTTAAATATAATAAGTGTATAATTTTTTAAAGAGTTTTGCTAAATAGAGCCTTATGGCTTTTGGATTTTTAAAATTTGAATTATTAATAAAATAAAATAAATAAATAAAAAGTATTTATAATTTATACGTTATATTGGTAACTGATAGTATTTATTAGGTTTATAATGACCATATACATTTTTTTTATTTTACGTTGGCTTATCAGTTTTAGAGTACGCATAGATTATCAGTTGGATTTTTAGTTTACGTATTTGTCTAAACTTAAACCTAAGAAAGAAAAAGAAAATTCAGGGAGTTTTGAGAGAGTCTGAGAGAAAAGCAAGAGAGACTTCCTGATACTTTCAAATACTCGTATGTGGTGTTTAACCAAGATTGTCTGAGCAAATTGAAGGTATGTCTTTACCATATAAGTTTTACGCCATATTTATTGTGAATTTGATTCTTTGTGTTTCTAAATTTGACTGTAGTATAAAAATCTTTACAAAAAGTGTCTGTAATCCATATGTTTTACTAATTGATTATGGAATCATGTGTTTTGGTAATAACTAGCATAGATATATGACTGTAGTTTACATGTATTTTCAAAAATAAGAAAAATTGTTTTACAGTGATTACATGTATGTGAACATATTTTGTAGGATAACAAAATTAGTATGTGATTGTATGCTAATTGTGAAATTGAACCTTATGTATTTTAATTGGGTAAGAACTTAATGAGAATGTAGTTCAAAGGAATGAATTCGATGGATAATTGTGGTTTACAATGTTAAACCTTGTAAAACAACGTCAACAATGGAGTTTTGTTTTAAAATAGTGTTTTAAGGATTTAACTTCTCTTTAATTATTATTTAAGTTGTTCTAAATTAGTATATGTATGCTTGTTAATGTAAATTATATATGTTAATTTAGCTGGTAGAAGCAATTAAACTGCTAAGAATTGTTGTGTTCTGTTCTTTGTGTGCGGTTTCTGTAAGTTTCCGCGCCTCAGCACCAAAAATCAGAGCCGCAGCCCAGAACTCCGAGCCGTAGCGTCGAAATCAGCGCCACAGTGCCAATTTTTCATTGCAGCACCACTACCTAACATAGTTCTTGCGCCGCGGCGCCGAAACAGTAGTCTGGGTCGGATAGTTTTGTCCTCCTATAGTAAAATGGCCATACCTTTTTTATACGAACTACGATTGAGATGATTCAAGATGATCCGGAACGAGAACGAATAGACCTACAACTTTTGTTCTTTAAGGTTTTCAATTTGAGGTCAGTAACAGGGGTCAAAATGGTCATTTATGGGACTAGTATGTATTAGGAGGCAATCGGAGGGCGTCGGGAATGCACATATGCAAATGTAGTGCTCCTGACAATAAAAGATGTTGTCCTAAGTTATAAAACATGAATATTAGTAAATATAATTATACTTAACATTAATAAATGATATATTAGATAAGTTGTATAAGCATACTAAGCACACACATGAGAGACGAATCGGGCGTGTGACGAATTTACGTCGAAACGCCGTGCCAAGTGTTAATGAACTTAAAAAGTGTTTTCATTTAATTGAAATGAATATTATAAGATATGAAATGGATTTAATATAAAATCAATAAGTAGTCCTAGAAAGACTTAAGCACTTGAATGAACTTCGAGTTTGACTAAGAAGAAATATAGTGAGTTATAAGTCTAAAGTTAAGACAATCAAATTGAACATTGTGTATTGATTAATAAGAAGGGTTATAGGATGTAGATTAAAGTTTACATTACAACTACTATGCGTTGCTATGTGACTAATAGTTGATGTAAATGATTATATAATTGTGTAGGGCACGTGAAGTACAGATAACTGTAAGCTGTTAAACTGTTATTGGTAAACAACGATCAAGGCAAGTCTTTCAGTTCCTATTTGCTATGTGAATTTAATTGTTTTAAATCTTTATTGCAAAGAGCATGATGTGTTATATATATGTTGAATGTATGAAATGTTAAAGTCAACTTATGACTACGTTGATTGAGTAAAGCATGCTGATTGAGTAAGGAACTCAATCTTTATACTTGTTATATGAACTGTAACATGTATGTTATGTTAGACCAATGTTTATGAGATATATATTGAGCATGTTATTATGTGCTATGTGATACATGAAAACTATTATATTTTGCTAGGCTGTCGAGCTCAACCTTGCAAATAACCATTTTTGTAGGTTAAGGATTGAAGGTAACACTATGTGCTACTTGAATGACGTGGATCAGAAATAATACACGAAGATTAATATTTTAGCTAAAGTTGTTATTTCTTTATACCATGATTATGATTCATGAGATGTACTAAATGTTTTATGATGTATAGTTTTATGTTGAATTGTAAAGCTAATGTTAGAGTTATCTGATATGTAAAGGTTATCGGATTGAAATGTAAAATTTTATAATAACAGTGATAAAGTGAATCATAAAATAAGATTGATTCAAATACATGTAGATGATAAAGGTTTTGATTCAGGGAATTAAAGTAAGAAGACATAAAAGTTTAAATTATTCTGCATTATATAAAGTTTAACATCGAATAATGATGTAAAATCAGAAGGTAGATGTGTTATTAACGACCGAAGTTAATAATTAAATTGTATGAATTTTGGGGTCGTTACATAAACACTCTGGTTTGCAGTGTGAAGGATTGTGTTGAAGCACTGGTAAACCTAGAGAAGAGTTCACGGTCTTATGAGCCCTCAACATAATTTGGAATCTAAGATTTTTCATACTACTTCTCGATTATTAAAAAATCATGGAAGATTCTTATTCTTCTGAAGGATGAATGTAGTAAGTAGAATGTTCCATATAAAGGAAAAAGTGGTAGAATGCATTTGAGAAAGTTATAATAATAAAAAACTTCCAAAAAGAGAATGAATAAAATTATTCTAAAGAATATGTAATATTCAGAATAACACCGAGTAGAGGAGGTTTTGGTGATTCCGAGGATGAAATCCTTATAAAGGGGAGAGGATGTAAGAACCCAAATTTTCAGAAAATATTAAAATAAGAAATTAGTAGATAAAATTCTGAAAGCATGAGATGGGTTCGAACAAGAATATATATGAGAATATAGTAGGTGCTATATATTTTGAGTTTTATGTTATTGGTGTTAAGAAACCGTAAAGGAGATTTTATAGTTGATTAAACTATTAAGGGAAATAGAGTTTGAACTTGAAGTTAATCTATAAATCATTGAAGAAGGTTGTGATAGATGTTAGTTAACTAGTATAGCAAGCTAGTAATTTAAAAGCATGAAGTATTCATGAATTGAAGCTAAGGTTCTGCTCAAGCAGAACTTATCTGCCTCAAAATTTGAGGTGCCGCAGCTGCGCCACTTCCAAGCCTATGACCGTAGTAATACTTATTTCAATATGATGACAGATTCATGAGGAGTTTGTGTAATCAGAACTATAGGAATTGTATATTAGTGTTAATATGGTATCATATATGTCATATTTGATATAGATAGTGCCCGTGAAGAGATGGAGATAGTGACCAAGAATTGAATGAGAGTTAGTTATGGAAATTAAATAAACAAGAATAAATATTAGTTAACTTAAATTAAGTTGAAAATTATATTATGGAATAATATAATTTGAATATTAAAGCCTTGTGTGACAATGACGTGATAGTAAATTGAATGGAAGGGATAATTCACTCAAGTAAAATGGTGAATTAATATATGTGCTTTACATGAAGAAAATGAAATGATTATGTTAATTAATTTTAGTATTTTTATATATTACATAATATAGTAATATATGAAAGGGTTTAATATTTGAAAGATGTTAATGGAAAATAAGTGATGGATAATAGAAGAAAACCAATATATCTATAAATAAATATTGGTTAGAGATTTATATAGTAGATTAATATTTAAGACGTGACTAAATATAAAGATTGAGAAAGTTGTCTTACGACAATCGGATAATTATACTTATAACTGTAAAATTTAAATAATGGAGTAAAGGTTAATGATTCTAAGGGTAATGATTATTTTTGTAGATGAAGGTATTATAAGTATACGTTTATAAGTGTATAATTATTCAAGAGAAATTAAATAATTCAGTGTCACACAAACATATATTAAATGAATATTAAAATGAAGTGAGATTGGGAAAAAGCCAAATGTGGCCTAGACCCCTAATATTTTATTGTTGAGATTATGAGCTTGAGTTATATAACTCTAGTAAATGAGATAAATGAGCATTGTATGGCCTGAGTATTAAAGTAAAATCAGGATAAAGGTTTAACTAAAATTATTAAAAGATAATTAATGGAAAGATAATAGATAATTGATAATAATCATTATGATAATTATGTGTGATATGAAGTATTGGGTTGAAAGTACTTAACTAAATTATATTTAGCCCAATTAAAATATTATGTAGACTAATGTACATGGATTATATGATGTGAGCACATAAATAATCCCTAACTTTACTTGGTATAGTATCATTAACACCTTAAAATTACATTTTGGGAATTAAAGGAACCAAACTAAGCTTTAGTTGTTGAGAATTAACTCTATCCCAAAATCAGTGGCTAAACAGAACCTATAACTACATTGTGTAACTTCCAAGCTGTAAACAGTAACCTCAAAATAGGTGATCATTGATATGCCAATGGCTAATGGTGGGTGGTTGAGCAACCCACTGTTAACCAGTGTATTCTTCTTCTTCCTGGTCGATCAAAACATGGTGTAAATGCTTTGTCTGTGTAAAGAATTCTCTATAAATAAAGACTCCTCCTTATTTCCCGTTGGTTGAAATTTTTTGAGAAGTTGTTATAGAGAGTCAGTAGAATTGGAGAGTTGAGCAGCAATTTGAGAATTGAAGAGCTATAGTTAATAATTGCAAGCATTCAAGAGGTAATAACGCTTACATATATGCTTTTGATTCCTAAGTTTTCAATTTCTCAAAAATGTCAAAAGTTGCTTTTGAGTCACAAAATTTATGGATAAGAATTGTTGTAATCCATGAATTGTTGTTAGATATTGATAATATAGTCATATGCAAAAACAACGGAAGTTAAACGGACCAATTTGGTTTAGAAACGAATTCGTAGTGAATGAATTCGCTAAATTTGTCAAAACATGAACATTTAGTATGAACATGAGGTTTAGACTAATAATTGGGTTAGTTAATATTTATATTAATTGTTGATTATTTCGTATGTTGTAGTTTTATGAGTTACAAACCCATAGAATCGAAAACAAACTAATTTGGATGAGTATAACTCATGTTATGTAAATCGAAAGGAGTATGGGTCTGTAAAATCATGAAGAACAGAACTTGAGAAGCCGTTCTGCCTCACTAGGCACAGCTGCGCTGCCCCCAAGGCCATTTAGGGCGCAGCTGCGCCGGACATCAGTGTTTGGTAGGACTATTTTGACCTGTTGTAGTAAATTAGGCATAACATTTTCATACGAACTCGGATTGAGGTGATTCAAGATGATTCGGAAAGATAACGAGTAGACCTACAACTTTCATTCTTTAGGTTTTTCGATTTGAATTCATTACTATAGGTAAAAATGTCCATCATTGTGACTGCTATGTATTCAGAGGCAATCGGAGGGCGTCGAATGAGCACATACACAAGTATAGTGCTCCCGATGATGGAATATGTTATTCTAAGTGATAAAACATAAATATGCATGATAATAGACATGACATATAAGATTACCGTACTCATAATGGAATGCTTTAGCATGATTTAGTATGTGTTTTGAAAAGAAACTTGGACTTTTAAAACGAATATTGACGAACCTTGAGTCATTGAAGTTATAATATTTTAACATATACATATTGTGTTTTTGTTTGAGGAGGATACATCAACATTTGATCTAATAGAAAGTCCAGTTGAAGTTTCTGAGCTCAAGCATGATGAAAATTGCTTGCAAGCTTTGGACCAAGTTCTTACATCAAATTTGGATGCCAATTTAGAAGAAAATCCATGTAAAGCAACTGAAGCTACGAATTTACTGCTCATGGAAAATTTCTTCCCATGAGAATTAAATTCCAAGGAGGAAGAGAAAATAGTTCATGATGCTCCGGGCGCCAAGTCCAATAAAGTAGTTAAAGAGCATGCACAAGAGTCAAAATTGAGAAGTGGATCCAAGGCAAAAGATATTATTAATGTAAGGGGTTGTGACAACACTAAAAAGGTAACACAACATGCTAAATTACTTGTTCAAAATGACAATTGTAGCAATTTCCCCAAAATATAATGTGAATACATCACCTATTCATCACCTATTAAATACATGGTATGGTACAAAATAAAATACAATCTTAATTATACAACAAAGAGAGTCATGAGTTTAAATATAAATACTATCTTCTAGACAATATCCACTCTCAGAATAAGTCCTCATTACATTTATTATCACACTATAACAGAATAGCGAGGACTAATAGCTAATACTATCATCCCACCATCACTCCGCTCCCCGACTCGTCCCACCACGCTTCTCATTTCCTAAAGAGAACAAAGGAAAGAAAGGGTGAGCTCAACTAGCCCAAAGAAGAAATATTCTGACTAAGATAATGCAAAATAAATTATCATTATTCTTCAACAATGTTAAACTGATAATATACAATAGACATCAAGTTTAACTGCAGCGGACATGAAATCCATTAAAAGAGTCAAGTAGAGAATAAAATCTACTATCTTTTATGATTTAAAAGGTTTTTCATCACTTTTATCACCGAGACTCAAATTTTATTAAATAATCCACATCATCCCCGCAGACTACTACCAAGGATATTCATCGTGGTCACGATCATAAATTATCCATGCACTACGGGCCAAGGATATTCGTCTATTCATCAATGGTCATGATCATGCCAACAATTGTCCATCAATGCACTACGGGCCAATGAGGACTTTTATCATATCATTTGTAACATTACGATCATGATTACACCGAATAATCCCTGGTTATAATCATACCAAGTTCATCTATGCACTACAGGCCACATATGACTTTCAAAAAATTATAAACACGAGGATGATGACAATGATATAAGAGTTCAATAAAACAAGTTCACGAATTAATTTATTCAGGAACTAATAACGTCCAAATTGTCAATATGATACTGCTTTGTAGAATAAAATTCAAGAATGCTTAGAAGAATATTTCCATGAAAAATATTGGATGAAGCGCAAATATCAAGGATATTCCAATAATTTCATGGAGTATAGAAGTCAAAATTTTAACCAACTGAGTATAATAATGAATGGAATAACAAAAGAAATCACCATGCATGCGGTATTTGCAGATGTATGTGTTATTCCAACATAATAATAATAATAACGGAACTAGTCGTGAAATTCACACCGACAGTGATGTCCCAACAAAATAATAAATGCGAATAATAAATAATGGAACTCAAGTCCCACAGAAACGCATGCATGTGATATTCCGATAGAATAATAAATAAAGATTTAAACTGTGTCCTGTAAAACACACACGCATGTGATATTTCAAATGTAATAATAACAAAGATAACTAGTGTCCTGTAAAACATAGAGATAGGATGTTCCAAATGTAATAATAAAGACACAATAATAGAAGAATGTCACCAAGTATAGGGTAGACCGCATGATATAAAGTTATTCCAATGTAATAATAAGAAATGGAATAACAACAGCTTCTTTCATGAAATAAGAAAGAATAACACCACTTACCGTAAAAGAAACTCAATATAAGAGTAGGGAAGTAGCGTATCACTTTTTCTATAGTTTCTCTATAATTTCTCTCTCTGAGTTTCAAAGAATTCGTAAGAAATAATGAAGGAATGAGCTTCTATTTATAGGAGAATGGAAGTGCAATCGCTCATGAACGAAATTATTTTCTTCAATCACTTAATGCAATCAACTAACAATTAATGCAATTAATGAAATCAACTAAAATAAATATAATATATATATATATAAACACATGTTTTCTATCAATATAATATATACCACTAGATTTTTTATCCCCCATAACCAACATCAATCCCCACCCACCCAAAAATTAATTTCACTACACTCTTACACATCACTATCACACTACCACTTTATCACTATTTTCCACTCACACAGACATCACACACCTATGACTTTCACATATCATTTTCTCCCACCATATACTCAATACATACTTATACTACCATACGTATACTCTTCCATTTCCAAAATCATTTTCCAACACAAATGGGCCACACATGTGGGCCCCACTTTTATAAAAATTTCTACTGATTATTTTTGAAAAATGGGTAAAATAGAGGTCTATAAAATAAGCAAAACTTCATAAAAATCACTTTAATAATTTAAACAACATTTATCACCTTTATTATAATTCACAATATTAATCGACTGTGTCGCTCCTGTGAAAGAGGGGCTTTCCAATAAGGATTTCTCCCTATCATGCCAATTAATTAGGTGACCAAACCTCTCCTCGATGTAACTTCTAGACATCGTTAATATTGCAATTTATAATATTAATAACTCATCATTTCAATTATTGATTTAATAATATATAAAATATCGACAATAATTAAATCAAATAACGTGAGATACTATGCAACAATTACTATAGCAATAATTGAACAAAACCGAGTGACTTCTCACGTAAGCATTAATAATCAATACCGTAGCTACTACTATGCAACCACGCCAGACATCGCATTTTTTCACTACCGAAAGTAGTTCAACAAAGATAATCTGTGAAAACTTCCGCCGTTATTTTCAATAAAATATTTTTGTCGCTTTCTCAATCCGACAATAATTCCGCTTGGGGGTCCACCAATGATTGTGCCGTCGCATTTAATATTCCCCGACACAAAGAATATTCCCCAACCAATCAAATATAATATAACAACTTGCATACTTTGCAAAATTTATAAATATTACCCACAACTATAACATTATATCAAATCCACACCATAATATTAAAAAAATATTTCGAGAAAATTAAATATTTATTCATAAAATATGGGGTCTCACAATCTCCCTTCTTAAGAAATTTCTCCCTCGAATTAGGGTACGACTGGTATGTCAAAGAGGTAAGGATACCTTTTGATTTCATTTCAGATTCTAACTCCCGTGTCATTTCCTCAACATCGTGGTTCCTCCATAAAACTTTGACTTGAGGTATAACCTTGAGCGTAGAATATGTTCCTTCTTATCCAAGATTTGAACAGAACCTCTTCATACGTTAAATCTTCCGCTATTTCGTTTTGGTTCTAACTCAATAATGTGGTTCGGGTCTTCCACATATTTACGTAATATGGATATGTGAAAAATGTTATGAACACGAGACATACTTGGCAGAAAAGTAGTCTATAGCCACGCTTCCTACTCGATCGAGGATTAAAAATGGGCCAATGAATCGAGGATTGAGCTTTCCTCTCTTTCCAAATCTCGTAACTCCTTTCCATGGAGCAACACGTAATAACACATGATCTCCTATATCGAATTCCACGTCCTTTCGATGAAGATCAACATAACTCTTTTGTCGATCTTGTGAGGTCTTTATACGCTGTCGATCGCTTTGAATCTTTTTCCGTAGTCATACGTACCAACTCCGGTCCCAACAACGTTGCTTCACCCACCTCATCCCAGCATACTGGAGAACGACACTTTCTTCCATACAACGCCTCGAATGGAGCCATGCCAATACTTGCTTGATAACTGTTGTTGTAGGAAAACTCCACCAATGGTAAGAACTTATCCCAACTTCCCTTGAAGTCAAGGACACAGAGTCTTAATAAATCTTCCAGAGTTTGAATAGTCCTCTCTGATTGTCCGTCCGTCTGAGGATGATATGCCGAACTAAATCGTAAATCCGTGCCCATAGCTTTTTGCAAACTAACCCAAAATCGTGAAGTGAATCTTGGGTCTCGATCATAAACTATGGATATGGCATACCATGCGCCTTACAAATCTCGTTTATGTACATACGAGAGCAAGACGCTCAAGTGTATAAGTTTCTCGATTGGTAAGAAGTGAGCGACTTTGGTCAATCTATCAATAATGACCCAAATTGCATCAATGCCTTGAGAAACCTTGGGAAGACCAAAGAATGAAATCCATGGTAATGTGCTCCCACTTCCATTCTGAATTTCAAGTGGTTGCAATGGACCTTTTGGTACTTGATGCTCCGCCTTGACTCGCTGACAAGTTAGACACCTTGAGATAAACAAATATATCTCTCTCTCTTCATATTGCTCCACCAAAATGTATGACGAAGATCACGATACATTTTGGTACTCCTGTGATGGATTGCAAACGGTGTGTTGTGCGCGCCCATCATGATTTTATACTTTAAATCGTGGTCGTTAGAACACAAAGTCCGGAGTCGACTCAGAGTATTCCTTCTTCATCGATTCTTGCTTCCTCGACATAGCACCTTCTTGCACTTTCTTCCTCATACGCATCACCTCTGTGTCTCAGTAGTTTGAGCAAATTTTAACTTTATCAATTAAAGTTGGTTCTACTCAGATATTCGCCATCATCACGTGGGTCCCTCGAGTCTTTATCTCTATCTCCATCCTTTGCAAGTCATACAAAATGGGCCTTTATACTGACAATATCGCACTCAGAATTCGATATGATCTTCTACTCAATGCGCCGCCTACCACGCTCGCTTTTCCAGATGGTATTGATGGTATGATCATAATCTTTCAATAGTTCAAGCCAACGTCATTGTCTCATGTTGAGTTCCTTTTGAGTGAAGAAATATTTGAGGCTTTTATGATCCGTAAAGATCTCCACTTTCTCCCCATACAAGTAATGCCTCCAAATCTTTAGTGCGAAGATAACAACCGCTAACTCTAGATCATGAGTAGGATAATTCCTCTCATATTCTTTGAGTTGTCGTGAGGCATAGGCTATGACTTTCCCATGTTGCATGAGAACACATCCTAACCCTTTGCCCAAGCATCACTAGAGATGACAAATCCTCCGAACCGTATGGTATTGTCGTAACAAAATAAAATGAGTCTCCTCTTGAGTTCTTGAAAACTCTTCTCACATTCATCGCCCAAACCAAATTTTGTATCTTTTTGAGTTACCGAAGTTAGTGGAGTAGCGATTCGAGAAAATCCTTCCACGAATCTCCGATAATAACCAAATTAAACCGAGAAAGCTACGACTTTTGGCCATCGATTTAGGTTGCTCCCAACTTTGAATAGCTTCAATCTTTGCAGGTCAATAGATATTCCATGACTTGATACCACGCGCCCAAGGAATGCTACTTCCTCAAGCCGTAACTCGTGATTTCTTCAACTTGGCATAAAGCTTATATTCACGGCTTTTGGAGTATCACCTCAAGTGTTGCTCATGATCTTCACGAGTTTTTTGAATATATGAGGATGTCATCAATAAAGACGACCACAAAGTGATCCAAATATTCCTTGAATACTCGGCTCATCATATCCATGAAGGCAAAGCAGGAGCATTAGTCAATCCAAAAGACATGACTAGAACTCATAATGCCCGCATCGAGTTCCGAAAGTCGCCTTTGAATGTCATCGCTCTAATCTTCAACCGGTGATATCCTAACGAAAGATCAATCTTTGAAAAGAATTTGGCTCCTTGCAACCGGGTCAAATAGTCATCAATACGCGGCAATGGGTACCTATTTTTGATGGTGACATGATTCAACTCCCGATAATCAATACAAAGTCGCATACTCCCATCTTTCTTCTTCACGAATAGAAATAGAGCACCCCAAGGAGAAGTACTAGGACGAATAAAGCCAATGTCTAACAATTCCTCGCAGTTGGGTCTTTAACTCCTCGAAGTTCAATAGAGCCATTCGATATGGGGCTTTGGAAATGGGTTTTGTACCGTGTTCAAGGTCGATACAAAATTCAATTTCACGCCTCGGGGTAGGCCAGAAGTTCTTCAGAAATACGTTAGAAATTCATTAACAATAGAAATATCATTCAAAACCGACGATTTTTGTTTAGATCCGTGACATGAGCTAAGAAAGCTTGACATCCGCTTTTTCAATAAACGAATAACTTTATGGCTTGAGATGACAAAGTGATTGATTTTAATGGTTTGGTTGCTTGAATTCACATAATAGGTTGATTAGGAATATGAAAGCTAACAACCTTTCGAAAACAATCAATTTTTGCATGATGAGTAGTTAACCAATCAATCCCTAAATCACATCAAATGCAAGTATTTTCAAAGAAATAAGATCGACAGGTAACGTACGGTTACCAATTTGAATCAAACAAGACTTATAAACCGTGGATGTAATGAAGGTTTCTCCCAACGGGGTTTCAACAGATAAGTCAAAGTCTAATTTCTCCGGAGTCAAATTTAAACGTTGAGCGCAAGTAGGAGAAATGAAAGAGTGGGTAGAACCAGTATCAAATAAAGTATAAACTTCGCTAGAGTTTATGATTAGCTTACCCGTGATGACCTCGTTCGGGTTCCTTTCTTTCTGGGAGGTCACAACAAACGCTGTCCCTTACACTACCGGCTTTGACTTTTCTGGGACGGCCTTTGGTGCCTCCATCCTAGCTGAACTTGTCTTTGGTGAATGACAAAATCGGGCTAGGTGACCTTCCCTCCCACAATTATAACATGCTTTGGATGGCATCGCGCAATTTGGACTAATGTGTCCTCCCTCCGTATTTTGAAACATATGATAGGGTCGTCTCTCCTTCCTTAACAACGGGTGTTGGTCGACGCCTTTCCATCATTATTGAATCTCCTTCTTGAAATGTCCATTCTTACTATTTTTGCCTCGATTACCACCGGCGTGGTTACCATTTCGCCCGTTGATTCCTCCACGCTTGTTGTCACCGCTCAATGATCTGCTTCTCACCGGTATTATCATTTTGCCACCGCTTCTTTTTGGTTTGGGTTGACTCATTATCACGCCCAATAATCGAGCCCTATTAACAACATCTAAATACAAACACAGTTTATGAGAGATAAGATATCGACGATCTCGTGTTTCAAACCTCTTAAAACATTCGCGCATTCTCTCCTCATTATCAACCAAATGGGATGCAAACCGGATAACTCAACAAACTTGGCTTCAGATCGCGATACGGCCATGTTGTTTTGTTCCAACTTGATGAACTCTACCTCTTTCATGTGACGAATACTTTCGAAAAGTACTTGTCGTTGAATAGCTTCTCGAAACTTTTCCCAAGACATCTTCAATGCGGCAGTTGTTGAGTACGCTTACGATTCCCACCAAGAATCATGCCTTTGCACGCAATAATGAAGGTGGCAAAAGGAACCTTTTGCTCCTGAGCATCCCAATACATCAAATATCTTATTGATCCGCTTAATCCACGCCTCCGCCTTAAGTGGTTTTGGCTTCCAAAGAACTCCTAGGTGGTCCCAGCCTCCTTAAACTTCTTGGCAAGGTGACCATCCGAGAGTTGCCAAGTGTTTCACCGCATTTTGGACAGAGCCGCTCTTGCTCGATGTTGCATGAATTGCATGAAGCCTCTGAACATTCCATCGTTCATCATTTGGTCAGTGTTGTTGTTTGCCTGAGGATTGTCGCCTTCTTGATGCACATTATCCTGACTATTGATCTATGGAGACTCAACGGTCTCCTGTGCTCCATTGATGTTCTCAACATTCTCGGATGCCATTTTCAAATACTGCCACAAAACAAGAGTTAAAACATAACACATATTATCCTTATACTTTGACCGACCAATTAAATACCAAATAAACTTAGTTAGGTCATACTAGCGAAAGAATTCTCCGTCTCTCCCCCTCCTAGTTCTTGTCTCACATCTTAGCCAGGGATCATATCCCTAAGCTTTGATACCAACTGTGACACCCCCAAAATAGGAATACATCACCTATTCTGAGCGCCAAATACATGATACAGAATAAAAATACAATCTTAATTATACAACAAGAGAGCTATGAGTTTAAATACAAATACTGTCTTCTAGACAATATCCACTCTCATAATAAGTCCTCATTACATTTATTGTCACACTATTTAATGTAATAGTGAGGACTACTAGCTAATACTATCATCCCACCATCACTCCGCTCCCCGACTCGTCCCAACCACGCTCTCATTTCCTAAAGAGAATAAAGAAAAGAAAGGGTGAGCTCAACTAGCCCAGTAAGAAATATTATGACTAAGATAATGCGGAATAAATTATCATTAGTCTTCAACAATGTTAAACTGATAATATACTATAGACATCAAGTTTAACTGCAGATGACATGCAATCCATTAAAAGAGTCAAGTAGAGAATAAAATCTACTATCTTTTATGATTTAAAAGGTTTTTCATCACTTTTATCACCGAGACTCACTTTTATTAAATAATCCACATCATCCCCGCACTACGCCCAAGGATATTCCATCATCGTGGTCACGACCACAAATTATCCATGCACTACGCCCAAGGATATTCGTGGTATTCATCAATGGTCATGATCATGCCAACAATCGTCCCATCAATGCACTACGGGCCAATGAGGACTTTTATCACATCATTTGTAACATTACTACCATGATTACACCGAATAATCCTCGTCATAATCATACCAAGTCCATCTATGCACTACAAAAGCCACGATGACTTTCAAAAAAATATAAACATGAGGATGATGACAATGATATAAGAGTTCAATAAAACAAGTTCACGAATTAATTTATTCAGGAACTAATAACGTCCAAATTGTCAACATGATACTGCTTTGTAGAGTAAAATTCAAGAATGCTCAGAAGAATATTTCCATGAAAAATACTGGATGAAGCGCAAATATCAAGGATATTCCACTAATTTCATGGAGTATAGAAGTCAAAATTTTAACCAACTGAGTATAATAACGAATGGAATAACAAAAGAAATCACCATGCATGCGGTATTCAGATGACAAAGTTATTCCAATGTAATAATAATAACGGAACCAAAGTCATGTGAAATTCACAATCGACAGATGTCCCAATGTAATAATAAATGCGAATAATAAATAATGGAACCAGTCCCACAGAAAAAACGCATGTATGTGATATTCAAAAAATAATAAATAAAGATTTTAACCAGTCCTGTGTAAAACACACGCATGTGATATTCCAATGTAATAATAACAAAAAGATTTTAACCAGTCCGATGTAAAACACACGCATGTGATGTTCCAAAAGAATAATAAAGATGTAATAATAGAAGAATGTCACCAAGTATAGGTAGATCACATATACAAAAGTTATTCCAATGTAATAATAAGAAATGGAATAACAACATTTCTCTTCATGAATAAGAAAGAATAACACCCCTTACCGTAAAAAGAAACCTAATATAAGAGTAGGGAAGTAGCAGAATACTTTTCTATATTTTCTCTATAATTTCTCTCTCTGGAGTTTCAGTGAATTCGTAAGAAATAATGAAGGAATGAGCTTCTATTTATAAGAGAATGGAAGTGCATTGTTCATGAAAGAAATTATTTTCTTCAATCACTTAATGCAATCAACTAACAATTAATGCAATTAATGCAATCAACTAACAATTAAATATAATATATATATATATATATATATATAAATACATGTTTTCTATCAATATAATATATACCACTAGATTTTTTTATCCCCCCATAACCAACATCAATCCCCCACCCACCCAAAAATTAATTTCACTACACTCTTACACATCACTATCACACTACCACTTTTCCACCATTTTCCACTCACACACACATCACACACCTATCACTTTCACATATCATTTTCTCCCACCATATACTCAATACATACATATACTACCATACGTATACTCTTCCATTTCCAAAATCATTTTTCCAACACAAATGGGCCCCACATGTGGGCCCCACTTTTATAAAAATTTCTACTTATTATTTTTGAAAAATGGGTAAAATAGAGGTCCATAAAATAAGCAAAACTTCATAAAAATCACTTTAATAATTTAAACAACATTTATCACCTTTATTATAATTCAAAATATTAATCGACCAGGTTGTTCCCAGGAAAGAGGGGGCTTTCCAATAAGGATTTTTCCCTATTGGCGCGCAATTAGGTGACCAAACCTCTCCTTGACATAACTTCTAGACATCGTTAATATTGCAATTTATAATATTAATAACTCTGTCATTTCAATTATTGATTTAATAATATATAAAATATTGACAATAATTGAATCAAATAACGTGAGATACTATGCAACAATTACTATAGCAATAATTAAACAAAACTGAGTGACTTCTCACGTAAGCATTAATAATCAATACCGTGTGCTACTATGCAACCACGCCAGACATCGTACTTTTACTATCAAGTAGTTCAACAAAGATAATCTGTAAAACTTTCGCCGTTATTTTCAATAAAATATTTTTGTCATTTTCTCAATCCGACAATAATTCCGTTGTAGGGTCCACTAATGATTGTGCCGTCATACGAATATTCCCCCCACAAAAATATATTCCCTGACCAATCGAATATAATATAACAACTTGCATACTTTGTAAAATTTATAAATATTACCCACAACTATAACATTATATCAAATCCAAACCATAATATTAAAAAAAATATTTCGAGAAAATTAATTATTTATTCATAAAATCTGGGGTCTCACAGATAACATACATACATGGCTTAGTTAGCTATGAAATGAGATTTAAAGTTGCACCTTGTTGCTTTAAATTGGCCTAGAATGACTTTTAAAAGTGAACTTGAACGCCTTGTGAAACTAAGTTTTTATAAACATGGCTTACATGTGTGCTCATCTTGCTAGACACAATATATGTCGTGCGAGTATGAATTGTAATGAGTTCTCAAATGATGAACTATACTAATGAGTTGAATAAATATGAGAATACACATTATAGGCATTTAACGTCTTTACGTGATGAAATGGTTAAGGTAGTTCATTCCTTGTACATGAACCTACTTAGACTTGTTGGAAGATTTCAAGTAAGTCTTTAAAGTGTGGAAACAACTTAAAGTAAACACAAGGGACACCAAACTTGGGCTAAGTGATAAATAGGTTTTATACATACTTATCTGGTATCTATTACTTTAATTAGTTGCTTAAACCTATGTTTTGTAGTTACTTTGCATGCATTGTGTGTTCATTTCATACATTTTATGTTATTTTGTAGGCTATGAAATGACATTGGTCTGACGCCCCCAAAAATAGGTATTCATCACCCATCTTGAGTCGCCAAATACATGGTACAAAATTTAAATACAACTTAATAATACAACTGTCATGTAAAATATGACAAAACATAAACTAAGAGTTTTAATACGTATATTGTTATCTAGACAGTATACAAACTCAAAGGAGTCCTCATTACATTTATTGTCACACTATTTAATCAGAATAGTGAGGACTACTAATGCTATCATCTGGACCGTCACTCCTTTCCCCTACTCATCCCAACTATATTCTCATTTCCTAAAGAGAACAATGAAAGAAAGGGTGAGCTCAACTAGCCCAGTAAGAAATATTATGACTAAGATAATGCAGAATAAATTATCATTAGTCTTCAACAATGGTAAATTGATAAAATACAATAGACACAAAGTTTAACTGCAGCGGAACGAACAATCTATTAGAAGAGTTAAGTAGAGAATAAGATCTACTATCTTCTATGATTTAAAATGTTTTCATCAATTTTTATCGTTGAGACTCAGCTTAATAAATAAACCACATCATCGAATCATCTCTGCTCTACGGGCCAAGGATATTCTTTAAATCATCAACGGTCATGACTATACCGAATAATCCCTGGTCATAATCATACCAAGTCCATCTCTGCACGTAAGCCAAAGATATACAACAATAAAACCAATAATCAACAATCTATTTTTGCACGTAAGCCAAAGATATATAATTCTATAAACAACAAAATTCCATCTTCGCATACGTAAGCGAAAGATAACTTTCATCCCCATATAAGCATAAGGATGATGACAATGATATAAGCATTAATTAAACTAAAACAAGGATAAATATTAAAGACTTTAAATTTATCCAAATATTATCAATCACCTAATAAACTCATAATCTAATATTATTAATATTATAACAATATTTTAATCACCTCTAAACTTATAAACAATTTATTTCAATTGTTTACATTTTACCAAATAATGCATTTAATCATTTAAAGGATGCCATAATCATAAGATTTCATCACCAATGATCAAATCCTCATCAAAAATCAGATATACCTTATATAGGATTTTCAAGCCATAAAATCCTATTTTCCAACTTTGTTACTTCACATAACATATTTAACTCATATGTTCAGTAATTAAACTATTTTCATGAAAAATACCAAATCAGCTCCAAAAATATTTTTTTTCTGGGATTTAGCAGAATATAGTCCCATAATGACCATATATTTTTCTCGGAATTTTTAAAATTAATTTACTATTTTTTTAAAATCAATTTCTAATTAATTCCTTAAAAAATTAGCTACCTCAAGTTTAACTCCAGAAATTCCCAAATCGTGGAAGGATCCTACACATGTTAACTTGATCTTCCAGTTTAAATTTCATGGTCATCGGAGTTATATATAGAACTCCGGTTATAGCATTTTTCGTCGGAAAAACCTAAATATTGAAATGGTCATAACTTGCTCATTTTAAGTCGGAATGAGCTCATTTTTTCCAACTTTTGACTCCTTTGCTAAAATTAGTCCACACGAAAATCTACGACACCTTTTCCAATGATTCCACTTGGAGATACTTCAAAACTCATAGATCTAACTCTAGAACTGGACCACACTCAAAAATTTAAAATATAATAGGAGATATGGTCAATTGAATTTTCATGTTCTATTTTCACCAAAATCTAATTTTCAACCCTTTGTGATTTATAAGAAACTTTCATGTTTTCACATAATAACCAACATAAATCATCATGACAATGACATAATAATTCAATAAAACAAGTTCAAGAATAAATTTTAAAGATTTATAAGTTAATTTATCCTGAACTCAATAATGTCCAAATTGTCAACATGATACTTCTTTGTAGAGTAAAATGTAAGAATGCTCAGAAGAATATTTCCATGAAAAGATACTGGATGACGCGCAAATATCAATGATATTCCACTAATTTCATGGAGTATAGAAGTCAAAACTTTAACCAACTGAGTATAATAAATAATATATGAAACTACAAATGGATTTTCACCCGCCATGCGGTAATCCACATATATAGATCATTTTCACAATTTAATAAGGAATGAATACAAAGGATCATTCACCATGCATGTGGTAATCCACATAGACAAGTTATTCCAATAGAATAATAAAGAATGGAATAACAGAAGGATTCACCATGCATGCGATAGAGACCGCACAGATAGGTTATTCCCAACAGAATAATAAAGACGGAACCCGAGTCCAAAAGAACGCATGCATGTGGATATTCCAATGTAATAATAAAGAATGAAATAACTACGAAATTACCATGCATGCGGTACTTGCATAGACAAAGTTATCCCAATGTAATAATAAATAACGGAACTAGGTCCCACAAAACGCATGCATGTGATATTTCCAACATAATAATAAAGAATGGAATAACAGAAGAATTTCACCAAGTATACTACGTATATAGGTTATTCCAATAGAATAATAAAGAATGGAATAACAGAAGAATTTCACCAAGTATACTATGTATACAGGTTATTCCAACATAATAATAAAGAATGGAATAACAGAAGAATTTCACTACGTATACAGGTTATTCCAACAAAATAATAAAGAATGGAATAACAGAAGAATTTCACCCAGTATACTTCGTATACAAGTTATTCGAACAAAATAATAAAGAATGGAATAACAGAAGTTCTCTTCATGAATACGAAAGAAATAATACCCCATACGAGTACAACAAATAATATTCCATACCTTATAAAGAAGAGTACTCCAATGGTAGGGTGGGGATATACTTGAAGAAACTTGCACTACGCTCAAAGCTTTCTTAAACGCTAAAGAAACACGCTCAAGATTATAGAAGAATAATTCTCTCTACAGTTTCTCTCTCTAGAGTTTCAGTGAATTCGTAAGAAATAATGAAGGAATGAGCTTCTATTTATAGAAGAATGGACTGAATAGTAACCAATCCATGAATGGTCCAGATCGATTTACTTTAAACAGACGGTCCAGATTGGTTTACAATAAAATATAATATATTCTATTTATAATCTAATAAAACGAATAACTTTTAAAAAGATTTTACTATGCAAACACTATGCATGTACTATGCAAACACTATGCATAATAATGTATAATATATTCTAATTATTGTCTAATAAAACGAATAACTTTATAAAAGTATTCTATTTTATATAAAAAGATTTTACTATTAACCTAATAAAACGAATAACTTTATAAAAGTATTTTGTTTTATATAAAAAGTTTTTCTATTTTATTACATTAATAATACTAATAAAACAAAACTTTATCATCATTATTATTATTCACACTATTAATCGACCAGGTCGTTCCCAAGAAAGAGGGGGCTTTCCAATAAGGATTTCTCCCTATTGGCGCGCAATTAGATGACCAAACCTCTCCTTGGCAGAACTTATAGACATCGTTAATATTTCAAATAATAATAGTAATAACTCTGTTATCTCAAATCCACACTAAAATTTTGAAAAAAAATATTTTGAGAAAATTAAATCTTTATTCGTAAAATCTGGGGTCTCACAATCTATGAAATTTCACCCTCGAAATTTACGTACGTACCAGGTATGACGAAGAGGTGAGGATACCTTGAATACCTTTATCGTCGAAAATATTAAATTCATCTTTGCAATACGGCCTAAGATATTCATTAACAATTTATCTTTGCACTACAGGCCAACTGTATAACCACTAATGCTGAGACTCAGCTTAATAGTATCACGACCACGAATTATCCATGCACTACGTGCCAAGGATATTCGTATTTTCAATTACGGTCATGATTATACCGAATAATCCCTGGTCATAATCATACCAAGTCCATCTATGCACTACGGGCCAAAGATGACTTTTACCACATCATTTGTAACATTACGGTCATGATTATACCGAATAATCCCTAGTCATAATCATACCAAGTCCATCTATGCACTACAGGCCACAGATGACTTTCAACAAAATATAAACATTATGAGTAGTTAATCAATCGATTCCTAAAATCACATCAAAGGCAAGTATTTTCAAAGAGATAAGATCGACAGGTAACGTGAAAGTGTCGATTTGAAGCAACAAGATTTATAAGCAGGGGAGGTAATGAATGTTTCTACCAACGGAGTTTTAACAGATAAATCAAAGTCTAATTTCTCTGAAGTTAAATTTAAACATTGAACGCAAGCAACAAGGATAAAATAATGGGTAGAACCGATATCTAATAAGGCATAGACTTCACAAGAGTTTATAATTAACTTACCCGTAATAACTTTGTTCGGGTTTCTCGACAAACGCTCTCACTTAAACTACAGGATTTGGCTTTGCTATAGAGTACATTCCACCCTTAGTTGCTTCGTCACATTCCTGATCCATTATTTGAATCATTACTCTCCGATCCATATCGAATTGGGGTTGACCGCTCTGTACAGGGTAATTCTGAATTCAATGTTGGATTATCCCAATTGTTGTCCAAAAAGTGAAATCCATTTCATCTATTCTGACTTTATTGGATCGGACGTCTTTTTCTACACTATGAACGCGTCGTGCGACTGTTACCCACGCATCATCTATTCTTCTTCGTTCTGCTTTCATCAGAACTTTGATCATAACGTTCTCAGATTCCAGCTCTAATAACTTATACTCTGCCAAAGAGTGCTTCTGTTCAAGCATCGCACATCGGGTAACACAATTTTTAATTGTTGCATATCTTTAATCCACAATCGCTTGCCGTTCTTCAGCCTGCTCTTCCAACTCATGAATACGATTTTGTAATTCTAAATTTTGATCATAAACTTCTTCTAACCAATTCTCCTCAGGTTCCTCTTCTTCCTCACTCTCAGCTTCTACCCCTGCAACTAGCTCAGGTGCAACTATTAGTTCTTCACTTACCACGTAGATATCTCTAATTTCTTCTTCGTCTGACATCACATTAACCTGGTTAGTGATTAAAGATGTCTCAATGGTCTAATTCACTCCATTGCTAACATTTTTAGCTGCCATTTTCAACACTACCACAGAACAAGAGTTAATTAACATATCACATATTATCTATATACTTTGACCGACCAATTAAATACCAAATAAACTTAGGTAGGTCATACTAGCGAAGGAATTCCCCGTCTCTCCCCTCCTAGTTCTTGTCTCACATCTCAGCCATGGATCATATCCTAAGCTTTATTACTAACCTGTGACGCCCCCAAAAATAGGTATTCATCACCCATCTTGAGTCGCCAAATACATGGTACAAAATTCAAATACAACTTAATAATACAACTGTCGTGTAAAATACGACAAAACATAAACTAAGAGTTTAAATATGTATATTGTCATCTAGACAGTATGCAAACTCAAAGGAGTCCACATTACATTTATTGTCGCACTATTTAATCAGAATAGTGAGGACTACTAATGTTATCATCTGGACCGTCACTCCTTTCCCCGACTTGACCCAACTATATTCTCATTTCCTGAAGAGAACAGTGAAAGAAAGGGTGAGCTCAACTAGCCCAGTAAGAAATATTATGACTAAGATAATGCAGAATAAATTATCATTAGTCTTCAACAATGTTAAACTGATAAAATACAATAGACATCAAGTTTAACTGCAGCGGAACAAGCAATCTATTAGAAGAGTCAAGTAGAGAATAAATCTACTATCTTCTATGATTTAAAATATTTTCATCAATTTTTGTCGCTGAGACTCATCTTAATAAATAAACCACATCATCGAATCATCCCTGCTCTACGGGCCAAGGATATTCTTTAAATCATCAATGGGCATGACTATACCGAATAATCCCTGGTCATAATCATACCAAGTCCATCTCTGCATGTAAGCCAAAGATATACAACAATAAAACCAATAATCAACAATCTATTTTTGTACGTAAGCCAAAGATATATAATTACATAAACAACAGTCCATCTTCGCACGTAAGCCAAAGATAACTTTCATCCCCATATAAGCATAAGGATGATGACAATGATATAAGCATTAATCAAACTAAAACAAGGATAAATATTAAAGACTTTAAATTTATCCAAATATTATCAATCACCTAATAAACTCATAATCTAATATTATTAATATTATAACAATATTTTAATCACCTCTAAACTTATAAACAATTTATTTCAATTGTTTACACTTTACCAAATAATGCATTTAATCATTCAAAGGATGCCATAATCATAAGATTTCATCACCAATGATCAAATCCCTCATCAAAAATCTGCATATACCTTATATAGGATTTTCAAGCCATAAATTCCTATTTTCCAACTTTATTACTTCACATAACATATTTAACTCATATGTTCGTAACTAATCTATTTTCATGAAAAATACCAAATCAGTTCCAAAAATATTTCTTTTCTGGGATTTAGCAGAATATAGTCCCGTAATGAACATATATTTTTCTCGTAATTTTTAAAAATCATTTACTATTTTTCAAAAATCAATTTCTAATTAATTCCTTAAGAAATTAGCTACTTCAAGTTTTACTCTAGAAATTCCCAAATCTTGGCAGGATCTTACACATGTTAACGTGATCTTCCAGTTTAAATTTTATGGTCATTGGAGTTATAGAACTCCGGTTATAGCGTTTTTCGTCAAAAAAACCTAAATATTGAAATGGTCATAACTTGCTCATTTTAAGTCAGAATGAGCTCATTTTTGGATGGGAGGTTCTTTATTCCATGTACTTTCATGTCCCAAAAGGCCAGAATTTTTCTCACAAATTAAGTGTCCGAAACAACCCTTTAAAAACTTGACAGTAGCATTTTGGTAATTTTCAGCTTTTGACTCCTTTGCTAAAATCAGTCCACACGAAAATCTACGATACCTTTTCCAGTGATTCCACTTGGAGATGCTTCAAAACTCATAGATCTAACTCTAGAACTTGACCACACTCAAAAACTCAAAATAAAATAGGAGATATGGACAATTGAATTTTCATGTTCTATTTTCACCAAAATCTAATTTTCAACCCTTTGTGATTTCTAAGAAACTTTCATGTTTTCACATAATAACCAACATAACTCATCATGACAATGATATAATAATTCAATAAAACAAGTTCAAGAATAAATTTTAAAGATTTATAAGTTAATTTATCCTGAACTTAATAATGTCCAAATTGTCAACATGATACTTCTTTGTAGAGTAAAATGCAAGAATGCTCAGAATAATATTTTCATGAAAAGATATTGGATGAAGCACAAATATCAAGGATATTCCACTAATTTCATGGAGTATAGAAGTTAAAACTTTAACCAACTGAGTATAATAAAGAATATATGAAACTACAAATGGATTTTCACCCGCCATGCAGTAATCCACGTATACAGATCATTTCCACAATTTAATACGGAATGAATACAAAGGATCATTCACCATGCATGTGGTAATCTACATAGACAGGTTATTCCAACAGAATAATAAAGAATGGAATAATAGAAGGATTCACCATGCATGCGATAGAGACCGCACAAACAGGTTATTTCTAACATAATAAAAAAGATTTTAACCGGTCCCACAGAACGCATACGCAGACAACAATATTCCAATGTAATAATAAAGAATGAAATAATAACAGAAATTACCATACATGCGGTGCCATGACAGTTATTCCAACGAATAATAAATAACGGAACCGAATCCCAGTAAAAACGCATGATGGGATAATCCAATGAATAATAAAGAATGAAATAACATAAGAATTTCACCAAGTATAATACGTATACAGGTTATTCCAATAGAATAATAAAGAATGGAATAATAGAAGAATTTCACCAAGTATACTACGTATACAGGTTATTCCAATAGAATAATAAAGAATGGAATAACAGAAGAATTTAACTACATATACATGTTATTCCAACAGAATAATAAAGAATGGAATAACAGAAGAATTTCACCAAGTATACTACATATATAGGTTATTCCAACAGAATAATAAAGAATGGAATAACAGAGTTCTCTTCATGAATACAAAAGAAATAATACCCCTTACGAGTACAACAAATAATATCCCTTACCTTATAAAGAACAGTACTCCGACGGTAGGGTGGGGATATACTTGAAGAAACTTGCACTACGCTCAAAGCTTTCTTAAACGCTAAAGAAATACGCTCAAGCTTATAGAAGAATAATTCTCTCTACAATTTCTCTTTCTAGAGTTTCAGTGAATTCGTAAGAAATAATGAAGGAATGAACTTCTATTTATAGAAGAATGGACTGAATAGTAACCAATCCATGAACGGTCCAGATCGATTTACTTTAAACAGACGGTCCAGATTGGTTTACAATAAAATATAATATATTCTATTTATAATCTAATAAAACGAATAACTTTTAAAAAGATTTTACTATGCTAACACTATACAGGCACTATGCAAATACTATGCATAATAAAATATAATATATTCTAATTATTGTCTAATAAAACGAATAACTTAATAAAAGTATTCTGTTTTATATAAAATGATTTTACTATTAGCGTAATAAAACGAATAACTTTATAAAAGTTTTCTGTTTTATATTAAAGGTTTTTCTGTTTTATTACATTAATAATACTAATGAAACAAAACTTCATCATCATTATTATTATTCACATTATTAATCGACCAGGTCATTCCCAGAAAAGAGGGGGTTTTCCAATAAGGATTTCTCCCTATTGGCGCGTAATTAGGTGATCAAACCTCTCCTTGGCAAAACTTCTAAACATCATTAATATTGCAATCTCCCCTCCTTATGAAATTTCGTCCTCGAAATTTACGTATGTACCTGGTATGATGAAGAGGTGAGGATGCCTTGAATACCTTTATCGTCAAAAATATTAAATTCATCTTTGAAATACGGCCAAAGATATTCATTAATAATTCATCTTTTGCACTACTGAATGCCAATCAGATGACCAATAATCTTTGAGACTCGACAATAGTATCACGACCACGAATTATCCATGCACTACGGGCCAAGGATATTCGTGTTTTCAATTACGGTCATGATTATATCGAATAATCCTGGTCATAATCATACCAAGTCCATCTATGCACTACGGGCCAAAGATGACTTTTACCACATCATTTGTAACATTACGGTCATAATTATACCAAATAATCCCTGGTCATAATTATACCAAGTCCATATATGAACATCTTGAATCATTCCAATCGTAGCTCGGATGCGAGAGTTATGGCCTTTTTATCAACAAAGATCAAAACTAAGAGTTGTCATGCTTGTTATTTACATAACATCTACTTCAAGCCCTATTTCGGTCTTGATCCAGCCGGAATCTGTCAACTCTCAAAGAATGATAGTTGTAGATCTCGTCGATATCTTCGATTTGATAGGTGGCAGGCTCCCTAACTCCTAGCGGATCAAAGTTTATACCTATTTTACCAAAAGATGTCGAGAGATGAAGTATAGGTTTAGATCTGATCATGATGGCATGTGTTTGTGATTTCTGTATAGATGGAATTCATGATTCGTGTTTAGGATAGAGATATGCCTTTACGCCATATGTAATCTTATAGAGAACTTGTTCTTTAAATCCTTTTTAATTGTAATTCACATAGAGATATAGTGGATTGTCTTGCTTAATTCTATCATATGTGGATTTAAGTGAGTATGGGTATTATGCATCGAGAGGTGGTTTTATCTGCTTTAGTGTTCTTGATTGACAATTCAAGATAGAGAATCATTGATGAGAAGTGTGTTAACTTAAATGAAACAATAAGTGAAGCTGTGATCTTAAATCTCCGTAATCTTAATTTAACTAGTGGAATTTAATAGTAGTTTAATTATATAATTTGAAATTCATTCGTTTAAATAAGATTGAGTTGGTTACGGGTTAGTACTTGGTGATTTTTATTAAAACATTCCTCGTGGGAACGATACTCCACTTACACTTTATTAGTTATTGACCACGTATACTTGCGTGTTGTGCGTAATTAGATTTTATACCAACAAGTTTTTGGCGCCGTTGCTGGGGAATTAATTTAATAAGTATTTACCAAAATTAATATCAATCAAATTAGTCTAAATTTAAACATTTTTATTTTTATTTTTAATTCTCTTCTTATATTTCTCTCTTTTCAGGTACCATGGATGACTTTGCGTATCAATGGCCATACACGAGCATGACTCAACCAAGGGAAACAGGGATTGATGGGCTTAATACATTTTTTGTAGAGTTAGTACAAATTGAGGCAAATTTGAAGACGTTGGAGGTTATCGCAGCCCAACGGAGTCGAAGGATGCCAAACATGACTCAACCAAGGGAAATAGAGATTGATGGACTTAATGCATTTTTCGATATATCAGAACAAATTGAAGAACTTTCAAGGACATTCAACGTTATTGCAGCCCAAAGGAGTCAAAGGATGGCAGTTACGTGTGAATATTGTGCTGGCAACCATCAAAGTCATCAATGCATCGTCAGTTTTAAACCGGTACAATATAGTGGTGATTACCTCAACAACTATGTTGATCCTAACTATCACTAAGATTGGGGCTATCACCCGGATTCTTCATGGAGTTACAATTATGATGACCAACTTTACGCTCTAAATCCCTCATACACACCGAAATTTTTATGTCCACCTCCAGTGCCACAATAAGAAGATAATTCAAGGCTGGAAGAAGCGTTGTCCGAGATCAGAGCGACAAATGAGGAGTGGCAGATTAATCAAGAGAGGTAAAATCAAAATCTAAGGAGGGAAATTCAAAATCTTGAGAATCAGATGTAGCAAATGACCAGAGCCTTAAACAACCACCCCTATTTTACTCTATATACACCCCTATTGAGTGTTTCCTCTTTTATAAACATTTGTTAGCTCACATATAGCTATCTTTTTATCCGGCGGGAGCTGAGTGTTTATCCACAAAAAGTCATAGAAATCTACTTTGGCCACCCACTGTAAGCCTTCTCACATTTTATAAAGTCTTCTTCTCATATTAGCACACACTGTTATACACATTGAGAGGCGTGTTGTGTGCGTTTGCCCATACTTCAGTCCGTGGTTTTCATTTATGTATGTATATATATATATTCTTATATATGTATATATTTCATATATGGACTAACATTATCGAGTCATGCCTCAATTGAGCCTAGACTTCGGTCTGGAGCATTTATCTGCTTTTGTATATATATATATATATTTATATATATATATACTTATATATATAATTGTTGTCAGACATATTTGATGAGTCTGGATTTTACATCCGGTGCATTTACTCGCTTTTATATATATATATTTATATATATAATTGTTGTCGGACATATCCGATGAGCTTAGATTTACATCCAGTGCGTTTACTGCTTATATATATATATATTTACATTTCTGTTAGGCCTGGAGTTTTCTCCGTGGCAGTTGATCGCTTTTACAGCTTTATTTTCATTTTGTGACGCCGCCAAAATAGGTATACAACACCCATTTTGAGTCGCCAAATACATGGTACAGAAAAAAACTATAACTTCATTATTACAATTGTCGTGAGAAATACGACAACACATACTGTGAGTTTAAATACAATATTGTCTTCTAGACAATATCTATACCCAAATAAAGTCCTCATTACAATTATTGATGCACTATTCTACAAAATAGTGAGGACTACTAAAACAGCTATCCTGGATCATCACTCCATACCCTGGCTAGTCCCTGCTAAATTCTCACCTCCTGAGAAGAAAAATGGAACAAAAAAGAAAAGGGTGAGCTCAATTAGCCCAGTTAAGAATATTATGACTAAGATAATATACAATAAATTATCTTTAGTCTTCAACAGGGAAAAATCTGATAGAATACAATAGACAACAAGTTTTAGACCAACAACTGCAGCGAAAACAACAATTCATTAGAAGAGTTAAGTAGAGAATGAAATCTACTATCATCTATGAATTTAAAAGTCCATCATCAATATTTTATCCCTGTAACATCAATCAATATACATCTTGCATCAAATATTCATCTTTGTACTACGGGCCAAAGATATTCATTTGTATCACCAGTTGGTCATGTTCATCTCAACACATGTTCATCTTTGCACTACGGGCCAAAGATATTCATCGAACAATCATTCATCTTTGCAATACAGGCCAAAGATATTCATCAAGTATCACCATTAAGGACTGAGGATGATGAAATACATTTTAGAGAATGAATCCAGTGAGACAGAAGGACAAATATTAGGGATTCGTATTTCGGTTTATCCAAATTCAATAATACTTCATAATAACCAAGTGTGAAGTAGAATTCAAAAATAAAGATCAAAACATGGATACAATCAAAGATAGTAACCATAAAAGACATCTGGGACGAAAAAGAGAAAATTTCATTTTTCAGTGAATAGTGCCATATTTGTGAATAATTAATAGATATCGTGAATAATCTTGTATCGTGAATAGTAACTTCCCACACAAAAAGTAGAAATTCCACAATAAAATTAATTACAATATCTCAGCATAATGATATTGAAGAAAATAATATCATTTAAGAATAAAATAGTATCCCTTACCTCAAAGAATCAGTACTTCGAAAGGAAAGGTCGGAAGTGATGCTGAATGAAACTTGTACTGAACAACAACTCTCAAAGTATTTAAATACTCATAAAATACGCTTAATAATATAGAGAGAGAAAGAGAGAAAGCTTATGTTTCTGGTGTAATTTTCAATTCTAACTTAGCACGCCGAAGCAGACTTGACCTGCTACCTGATGGCTTTACCTGCTACTATTCCACATTTGAAATAAAATTCAGCACATTTTTTCACCAACCACAAGTGGGGCCCACTCAATTCTAGAATTTTCCACTAAAATCATTATAAACCTAATTTTTGAATCAGTCACCTCTTAAAATTTATAACAAATCATACAATCATTTTTAACGGTTCAAAATTTGTGACCATATACCCAACTTATATATGTATAACATATCCAAAAATCACAACGATCCAACGGTCGGATTAAAAATTATAACTCACGCAATATATCGTAAAAATACTGATTTGATTTTTAATACCTCCATTCCGACAAAGATACTAATAAAACACCTCAACATTAAATCATTCAATTATAACCACATAAAATAAATAAATCCATCATTTATATCCACATCAAATAAATATTTCCTTATCATATAAATCAATAATTAATTATTCACAAATAATATTACAGAATCACAATTATGACAACCAGGAAAGACGGGGTTTTCAATAAGGATTTCTCCTTACTTAGCGTGCAATTAGGTGACCAAACCTCTCTTTAGATAGAACTTTATAGACATTGCCGATAATGTTATCTAATAATATTATTCAAATAATATGAATTATTGATCTGATAATGGGAAATACTGTGCAATGACAATTATTGAAACAACAATAATATAAAATATCAACGCAACAATTATTGAATCAATAAAATAAAATATTAAAAAGTAATTACTGTAACAATTATTGAGTAGTGCCTTCTTACGTAAGAATCAATAATTCAAAAATATTGTGCAATATAGTGTGCTACTATGCAACCACGCGTATTACTGTATTTTAACCACTCGGGTATTCCAACAGTGTTAACGGTAACAACTACGCCGTTATTTATAAAAACTCAAACTTGTCGTTTTCTTCATCCGACCGGTTAGTACATTATGAGGGCCCACGAATGGGCATAGCTTGTCGTCATTTAATATTCCCCGACCACAAGAATATTCCACGACCAAATAAATATTCTCCGATAAAAATGAATATTTTATAACCACTTGCTTATTTTATAAAATTTGCACATTTCACCCATAACCAAAGTATTATATCAAATTAACTCCTAATTATTTCAAGATAATAAATAGAGAAAATTTAATTTTATTCATAATAAGTTGGGGTCTTACACATTTCGTCTTGCCTGGAGTTTACTTTGTGGCAGTTGATTGCTTTTACAGCTTTATTTAAATTTCGTCCAACCTGGAGTTTACTTCGTGGTGGTTGATTATGTCCATATATATATATTTACCGCTTTTATATATTTACATTTTCGATCCCCCATGGAGTTGCTTCGTGGTGGTTGATCAAGTCCGTATATATATATTTACAACTTATATATATATATAACTGCTTACTGCTTTCCATACAAACTGCAGTATCATGTGACCCTAGGAATCATGTGATCACAGATTCAGTCTACTGAATCTAGATTCGGTTCCCATAATGGATATTTTTCAGCTGTGAGTAGCTTGTACATTACTTTTCAGTGTCTACATTTCCTTGGATGGCTGTCTTGCCCGTGAGGAGTTTGGCATTGCTGTATATTATTTTCTGAAGAATGCCTCGCATCTCGAAAATAAAAGCAAACAAGCCAAACATTTAATAATAAAATGGAAGTATCAAAGGCCTCAATTACTATTGAGCACAGGGTTTGAAAAACCTCTTTTTATAAAACTTCATTGCTATATCTTGTTTAAAACTGATTTTTTTTTATAAATTCAAACCCTATGTATATAGGTACGAACGAGGTACAACACTACTTTCAAATAATTTCACACTGATCCACACACACACACACACATTCATATAATAGTTTCTTTAAAAAGTGGCGGTCACCGTGGTAACACGGATGTCGGGGGGTGCCTAACACCTTCCCTCCGCATAATCAAGCCCCCGGACCCAAAATGAATCTCGGTTTCACAGACTCATTTAGCAGTGTCAAATCACTGGGTCAATGTGCAAACCTTTTTCGGTTACATTGGTGAAACAAGTTAAATACACCAATTGGCGACTCTTAATGTCAAATCGTCGACATTATACGTGTCAGACCTTTTTCACTTATTGTTTCAAACAAATCTCACATTAACATGAGAACACCAAAGAACAAGTAACGAAAAGGGACACTCAAAAATCCCGACGTCGACTTGTGGCGACTCTGCTGGGGACTCCAGTAAGAGGGCCTAAGCAGCTATTACAAGCTTTTTAAAACTGTTATATGCTTGTGTGTGAATGTTGCATTTATATTTCTGATGAATGTGTATGAATGCATTTTTACTTACTTCACTATACTATATCTATCTGTGATATTAGTGCTTCATACATGTCATCATTTTCATAAACGGTGAGACACGTTGTATGTGAATGTATGTTGTGTGGTTCCTCCATCAGGAGGCTATCCTGTCGGTCTTTGATTACTGGACTCGCAGGAAGAATAATTCCAGCGAGCTCAGGAAAGGCACCACCCAAATTCGCTCCAGTTGAAAGACCGGATTAACTTCCCGTCAAGTAAATTGCGATGATCTGGGAACCTTCATCCCAAAAAGCCGCGAGAGTAACCCTAAGATAGGTCAACCTTTGATAAACCAAACGCAGAGGGAAGTCTCTTCATACTTTCCATTTTTAATTACTTGTAAAAGCATTTACTTGTAATTTTATTCCATGTTCATCCATATGTAATGGAAAATATGAAGAATATATGTGCATGTATGGCATGTTATCAATTAATACCCGGTTTTACAGGACAAAATTCCTAAAACGGACATGTAATGATAACATTTACATTACCCTAAGACTAAACTACGTAAGTCTTTTGTAGGGAAGTAATTAGGCCTGTTACCCGCTCAAAATCCAAAAAGGCCACGAGCCTACAACCACTCATGTCTTCTTGACCGGTCTAATCTTTGTTTCCGAGAAGAATTTGTGGATTGAGTAAACAAATTACGAGACTTGGGCCATTCTCTTTGAAAATTGCACCAGTCCACTCAAGGTACGAAGATACCTACACATACAGAATCCTCTACACAAGGAGGAGTTCAAGGTCTGGAAAAAATAATTCTAGAACCTCAGTTGGATATGACAAATAAAGACCCTGAAAACACCCATCTCAGAGGAGACCTAGACACCGGTGATATCAGGAAGAAGGTCCTTCAAATGGAGGAAACTATCCGTGTTCTCAAAGGGATTGGAACACATGGCAGTGTTTCATATGCAGACCTTTGCATATTTCCTGGTGTTCATTATCCAGAGAAATTCAAAACCCCTGATTTTGAAAAGTATGACGGATTAGGGGATCCTTATACAAATTTAAAAGTGTTCATTAGAGAACTTGGATCTTATGTGGAAAATGAAAAGCTCAGAATGCAGCTGTTTTAGAAAAGTCTGAGTTGAGAAGCCCATTCATGGTATACCAAATTAGATAACTCAAAGATCCATAGCTGGGAAGAGCTGGCTCACGCCTTCCTCACTCAATACAGTTTTCAATCTCAGATGGCTCTTGATCGGTATCAAATTACCAAGGTCAAAAAATAGTCTAATGAGTCTTTCAGAGAGTATGCTCAAAGGTGGAGGCGCCTTGCTGCTCAAGTTATCCTTCCATGACGGAATCAGAAATAGTCATGACATTCATAGATGTACATGAAGCTCCTTTCTATGAAAGAGTCTTAGCTGGTATTGGCAAACAATTCTCTGAAATGATTAGGCATGAAGAAATGGCTGAAATGGGATTGAAGTACGGTAAAATTCAAGACCTAGCCACTCTTAAAGTTGTTGCTGAGCTCATCCAGTCCGGATCTTATGGAAACAACTCCCGGAGGGTCCATAAAAAGAAAGAGGAGGATGTTTCCTTGATACTACAAGGTCAAAAAGGAAATCAAAGCATGCCTATGCAGAGGAGAAACTACTCCCCTTTTCAATCACAATCTTCAAATCCTCCATTACTTAAAGGTGGAGATGGAAAGCGTCCTCGAACGTTCACACCCTTAGAGGACTCGCTCGAGAATATTCTTGCTCTTCTGACTGCTCAGAAGAAAATTACACATATTCTTCCACCAGCTAACCTTAATGGGAGGGGTTTTAATGCTACTCAGAATTGTGCTTATCATGCCGGAGCACCTGGACATGATACTCAAGATTGTTGGGCCTTGAAACACAAGATCCAAGATTTAATAGACAACGGTGAGATTGTGGTCACAAAACCAGATCAACCTCACATGCAAGACAACCCTCTTCCTCAACACAAAGAAGAAGAGGTCAACATGATCAGTTGGAGCACTGGACATGGTTCCAATTCTAATGGCGAGTCATCCCAAACCATCAAAGATGGTGTTGAAAGATGGGATTATGCAAAGTTCCAATTTACAATGGAACAAAAGATGAAAGCTCTTTGCAAACAAATTGAGCAACTGGCAGAACTGGTGACCCACCATCATTAAGTCACATGCCAATTAATCAGGCAGGAGCATGCCTATCTCCTTCCTTTTGTTATGAATACCTCTTCACCACCTTCAGAAAGCGAAGCTATGGAGGATAAGGTTGCAAAGAGAGCCAATGGTAAAGCCCATCGGGATTTTTCCAATTAAAGGGAATTTACCTATCTTGGCCAATCTATAGAGGAGATACTGTAGATGTTGATCAACGAAGGAAGAATTACTTTCCTTCTCCCCCCAATCAATCCCCGCTCAGGACGTTTCAATTCTGATGAAGTGTGTCAATATCATTCACATTCTCGCGATCACAACACAAACGAATGCTGGGCACACCACCATCTCATTCAGAATCTTATTGATAGTGGTGTCCTGCAAATAGCAGATGATTACACTGTGCAACTTAAGGGTGGGAATGCATGTCCTACCAAATGGAAGGGATCAGTACCAGTTATATCCGAAGTGGATGATGAGACTGTCAAAGTATTTCCCATACAACCAATTCAACTCAAAGGAGCTGATAATCCTTTGAAAGTTGCCGCACCAGAGACAATTTCTTTACCTTTCATACCACAATATCCTATTGTCAACTTACACAAAGTTCCATGGAATTATGGAGAAGCTGAAGGATCCACGTCTCATACTACTGGTACAGTGTTGAAGGAAAATCCACAGTATCTTCCTCAACGGGTTATGAAACATACTTACGAAGCAAAGGGGAAGATTCCCATGGAGAAGATTGAAAAATTCCTCCGCACTATGGGCCACAATGAATCCAAAGTGGTTTTAAGCTTGCGAGAAGCTCCACACCAGATATCTATACTAGACTTGGTTTTCTCTTCTGAGGATCATCGGAAGATCTTACTGAAGGTTTTGGAAGACGCCCACTTGCCAAAATCAGTGGATGTGGAAAAATTTCAACATTTGGTTGATCATATTTTCAACAACAATTTGATATCCTTCACTGATGATGACATACTGCCCGAAGGGACCGGTCATTGCAAGCCATTGCACATTGTAGTTTTGTCTTTCGGCTACATGCTAGCTGGAGTTTTGATAGATTGAGGCTCATCTCTAAATATCTATCCTTTTGCCACCTTGGTAAAGATGAATGTCAATCTCAAGCAGATCCAAAGCAGCCATACGGTTATCAGAGCTTTTGATGGATCTCGACGAAATGCCGTTGGAAAGATTGAGTTGTCAATTAAGATTGGTCCAAATACATTCAATGTATCCTTCCACGTCCTCAAGATAGATTCAAGATACAACCTGCTATTGGGGAGACCATGGATACACATGGCTGGAGCCGTTCCCTCTATGCTACATCAACAGCTCAAATACATTATCAACAACAGTCTAGTCACTGTCAACGCTGAGCCGGAATGTCCTGGATAAGGAGATCTGCCAATCATCAGTTTCAACTCTGAAGTTGAGCCGTCCAGTTTTCATACTCTGGAAGTGAGTACCACGCAATACCATTCTATTGGATGGCCACTTCCCAAACCCAAAATTTTTTCTGAGGTTATGTCGACCACTCAAGAAATGATGTCATTGGGTTATCAACCTGGACAAGGGCTTGGTAAAGGTAAGCAGGGTATTAAGCACCCTATCCAAGTGTTCAGCCAAATTGGAACAGCCGGACTAGGCTATTCTTCCAGTTCTAGTCACAGGAATCCTCATAAGCATAAGCAGGTTCCTCAAGCTTCCGCCGCACGGCGATTTTTTATACCTTTACCTCATGAGCTAATACAGTCTTCAGTAAAGGTGCCAGCTCATGTTATGGTCATGCTATTTCCTAAACCAGTACCAATCAAAGCGAAAGAGGTGCTGATTCCTGATCCCGAAGTGGAAGAAAAGGAACGGAAATGAAAACATGACATTGCCTTGATGATGGCAGACATACGCGTCATTGTTCATAATGAACATACAAACAGATACACCCCAAACGATGATTGCCCAGATGTCATGGTTATCATTCGGAAAAAGGAGGACAATGACGATCCTTCCAACATTGCAGTCCATCACGACTTTGCCCTCGATAATTGGAGCAGCACTCCATGCATTGGTCGACGAGGGTAAATGGGCAGAAAAATCCCTCTGCCCTGTAGATAACTTTAATTGCTTACTTTCCTTTACAGTACTAGTAGTTATTTTATCAAGTACATGCTAACACTTTTGTATGATCGAACAGTTGCATATATTAAGTGAAAGCATATTCTGTTTCAGGACTCTGAATTTAGATGTGCATGTACTTGCTGATGAGGTGCCTTCTCTCCACAAGGGCTGTAACTTTGATGCAAAGTTGGATTCAGACTTAATGGACATCCAAGAGGACATTGAGATACCTCAGGAGATTAAGGAATGGGTCGCAGACAAACCAAAACCCAATCTTGATCAAACCACTTCTTTCAATCTTGGAACCTTAGACAACCCTAAGCTAATCCAGATTGGTTTAGACCTTGCCATAAATCAGCGGAATGACATGGTGGCACTATTAACCCAATTCTAGGATGTGTTTGCATGGTCTAATGAAGACATGGTGGGTTTGTCCACTGACATTGTTCTTCATCGCCTTCCCATTAAAGAAGGATTCAAGCCAGTTAGGCAAAAACTCAGGCGATTGAAACATGAATGGAGTTTAAAAGTTAAATAAAAATTTTGAAATAATTTCAATCTGGCATCATCATGGTGTCTACATATCCGGAGTGGATATCCAACATTGTTCCTGTGCCTAAACCAGGAGGAAAGGTGCGAGTCTACGTGGATTACCGGGATTTTAACAAAGCTTGCCTTAAAGATAGCTTTCCCGTGCCATTTATCCATATTCTTATTGACAATACTACTTAATACGGCATGTACTCCATTGCTGATTGCTTTGCGGGGTACCATTAAATTATGGTCGCTGAGGAAGATTATGAGAAAACTGCTTTCATCACTCCTTGGGGAACCTTTTTCTACAAACGGTTGTCATTCCGCCTCATCAATGCTGGGGAAACCTATCAGCGAGCTATGATGGCTCTTTTCCATAATTTAATGCACAAAGAGTTAGAGATCTATGTGGATGACATCATCGTCAAATCCTGGAAGGAGGATGACCACTTAGACCATCTCAGAAAACTTTTCAATAGGTTGCGTAAGTACAACTTGAAGTTGAATCCAGCCAAGTGCGCCTTTGGTGTTAAGTCAAGCAAGTTGTTAGGTTTCCTAGTCAGCCACAAAGGGATTGAACTGGATCCTACCAAAATCCAGGCCATCAAGGAAATGCCCATTCCTTAGACAGAGAAAGAAATACGGGGATTTTTTGGAAGAATCAATTTCATTAGCAGGTTCATTTCTCAACTCACAACAACCTGTGAGCCTATCTTCAAGCTGTTAAGGAAGAACTCCTCCATGAAATGGAACGATGAGTGCCAGAAAGCCTTTCTTACCATTAAAGAGCAACTGATTAACACTCCTATTTTGCTACGTCCTAGGGATGATGTTCCCCTGTTAATGTACTTGTCCATAAATGGCAATGCCATGGGCTGTATGCTGGGGTAAAAAGTTGATAGACGCCAATAACGAGCATCTATTACCTCAGCAAAAGATTCAGCATCAGTGAGCACAAGTACACTCTGATTGAGAAGACTTGTTGTGCTTTAGCATGGGCTTCCATGAGGTTACAACATTACCTCCATGGTCATACAACCCATCTCATATCCCGCGTGGATCCTCTCAAGTATGTGTTCAGCAAGCCCATACTAAATTATCGACTGTCCAGATGGCAGTTGATCCTATAGCAATTTGATATCGTCTACGTGACGCAAAAGTCTATCAAAGGTCAAGGAATTGCGGATCAACTGGCCGCCGCACCTGCAGGGGACTACAAACCCTTGGAAACATACTTCCCCGATGAGGGGTAATGTGATTCAATTTGCAACATCGATGACGATACATGTAAATGCGTGGAAAATATATTTTGATGGAGCTATTAATGTAGAAGGTTACGGAGTGGAAGCGGTTCTAATATCCGAGTGCGGGGAGCGATATCCGTCAAATCAAATTATAGTTTGTCGGCACCAACAACATAGGCGAGTATGAAGGCTGTATCATGGGGCTAAAACTTTCCCATTTAATGGGCGTCAGGTGGTTAACTGTCTTTGGGGATTCCGAATTGGTAATCAGACAATCCACAGGAATCTATCAAACCAAAGAATTACATTTCCTGCCTTACCATCGGCAAGTTTTACAGATGGCTTTGGAGTTCGAAGTAATCTCCTTTCTACACATTCCTCGTAAAAGGAATGATTTTGCAGATGCATTAGCAACGTTGGCCTCCTTGGTTTACATACCTAACAAGGAAAACATGCCAAGTATCACATTTGCTCTTTTCAGAGCCCAAGTCTATGGGAATTATGTCGGAGAAGTATCGGATGAACTACATCCTATCCATAACCCTTGGTATCAATGCATCAAGGAGTATATACGAGATGGATCTACATCCGCTGAGGCGAGCCTAACTGAGAAGAGACGGATTCATCGACTTGCTATGAAATTCTAACTGAGCGGAGATGCACTCTACAAAAGAGATGCTGGATTAGGTCTCCTCATATGTCTAGATAAAGACTAAGTTCAGAGACTCATGGATGAGATCCATGGTGAACTATGTGGTCCCCACATAAGCAGACCCCTACTTGTCAAGAAGATCCTCAGAACGGGGCATTATTGGCTTACACTCAAGGCTGATGGTGATGATCACGTCAAGAGGTGCTATCAATGCCAGATTCATGGGAATGTTATCCACGCCCCTCCAAGGGAACTCCACAATATGAGTTCGCCATGGACCTTCTCAATGTGGGGAATGGACGTGATCGGGCCCATCAAGCCCAAAGCCAGTAATGGACATCGATTCATATTCACCATGATCGACTAATTCACCAAATGGGTAAAAGCAGCCTCCTTCCCCAGGGTTACTAAAGAAGTTATCATTGTTTTCATCAGAAACAATGTCATTTGTCGATATGGACAACCAGAGGTCATTGTGTTAGAAAATGCTAAGAACCTCAACAACAAAATGATGAAGGAGTTATGTAGAAAATTCCACATCAAACACCTCAACTCCATCATCTACCATCCAAAGATTAATGGTGCTATTGAAGCGGCTAATAAAAACATCAAAAAGATCTTGTAGAAAATGTCTGCCAATCACAAAGGATGGCCTGACCTTTTGCCTCTGACTTTATTAGCCTATAAAACTTCCATGCGAACTTCCACTGGGGCAACCCCCTACTCATTAGCCTATGGGATGGAAGCAGTGCTCCCCATAGAGGTGGAAATGGAATCCCTCAGAGTATTGATGGATGCTTAGTCGAGTGAAGACCAATGGGTACAAGACAGGTATCACCAGTTGTCTCTAATAGAAGAAAGGTGAACCGCGGCGATCTTCCATGGTCAGTTATATCAGCAAAGGATCGCACGATCCTACAATAGAAAAGTCTGACTGTGGTAGTTCAAACTTCATGACTTGGTTTTAAAGAAGATCATTGACAACGAAGATCAATCTAAGGGAAAATTCGCTCCTAACTGGGAAGGCTCATTTGTTGTCAAGGAGGTATTGACAGGAGGTTCTCTCAGATTGCAGGAAATGGATGGCGATGAATTTCCACAACTTATCAACTCGGACACCGTGAAATGGTACTATGACTGAAGTTACCATCAAACAAACATCCTGGTTTTGATCATCAAATCACCAGTCATTCCGGTTTTGAACCCTGTCTTTTTATATACTCTTCTGCCCCTCAGGGAAACATACACTTCAAGCTAGCAGCCTGGCTTTACCTCAGTTCAAACCTTTCACAATTTCGGTTATCCTGAAGATGGGATTGAACCTTTCACATTTGCAGTTTATCCTGAAGATGTGATTAAACTTTTTCACCTGCAGTTTATCTTGAAGACGGGATCAAACTTTTCTACGCTTGTAGTTTGTCCTGAAGACGGGATCAAAATTTTTACATACCTGCAGTTTGTCCCCATTATGGGATCAAACTTTCTTCTCCCCACAGTATAGCCTGCACATGGGATTCACGTTTCTCTTCATCTGAGATTCGTCCTGAGGGGCGAACTACGTCGACCTGATCTCCTCTTCAATAGGAGTACGTAGGCAACCATATGCTATATGGCCCGCACGCAACAAAAAAAACAACAAAAACATTTCTACACCTATCTGCCTTTCACATTCAGTGTTGAACCTCTTACACCAAGTTCAAACTACGCAGACTTGATCTCCTCT
This sequence comes from Panax ginseng, assembly GCA_020205605.1. Classification (NCBI taxonomy): domain Eukaryota; kingdom Viridiplantae; phylum Streptophyta; class Magnoliopsida; order Apiales; family Araliaceae; genus Panax; species Panax ginseng. The sequence continues at coordinate 62,951,748 of CM035135.1, forward strand.
TCAATAGGAGTACGTAGGCAGCCATTTATGGTTCAGTCTAACCCCCACTAGAACAAAAATTCTTGTCACACGATCTTCGGGATCAACCTTCAATTCACCACATTTCATCCGGTTTTGAGATAAAGGGATGGAATTACCCAACCTCTTCTCACAAATAGAAGATTCGGTGACCATCTAAGCTGCGATCGCGCCTCAAAGAGCAATACCAACCCATAAGAGATGGAATTAACTAGGCTTCTCACAAATAGAAGTATTGGCGACCATCTGCGGTCCGGTCAATCTCAGACAGGAAGAAACCACCCTCCTCTCCATTTTTAAATACAGATACCAGTCCAAGACACCAAAGATGGTAGAGATATACAGAAATCAATGATCCATTCTAAGAGATCTTGCGACGTCTCAATGTCCATCTATCAAGGATAAGTTCAGAATGCATCAAGATCACATGGCCCTGAAGAAACAAGCAATATCAAGCAAGTATCAAGGCATAACTAAAAGGGAAGTGAATCAAAATATATTTCCCTGCCATACATAATACTGTTTGATATATACATACGTGCTGTACATGACAAAATGGCTAAGCTAGTCTATGCAGGAAAATACAAAGCTATCTAAAGATCTGTGTGTATGCGGACTATCAGATCTAATATAGCATCCCTCTCTAAAGACGGAGGTAGCACTGCAAGCTCCTGCCCAAGGGTATCTACACGAGCTAGCAGATCAGAGGCTAATTGCATGGTGGCATAATGCTAATCAATGTAAGCACTCATGTTGGCAAGACTGACAGTCTTCTGGGATCTAACTGAAGTACTACCTGCAATGGCCATATCCCTAGCTAATAAGGCGGTATCCCACTCCGCAATCAATGAATCCCTAGCTGATCTAGCCCCATCCCTCTCTAACATAGCGACGTCTCTCCCATCAAGGGCTGTCAACATCGCGGCCCTAGCCTGATCTCTCTCATAGGTCATTAGATGTAAGCTCTGCTCTAAATCTCGTGTTGAATCTTTGAGTAACATGTGGCACTTTCGGGGTGGGAGAATCCATCACAAATCTTTGGCGACCCAATGATCAAGTCATCGATGGGAATGTCAGCCTCCTCTATAGGCTTCTCATCATCGGAATCAGTCTCCTACACTGTGGATACTACCGCAGCCAATGCAATCTCTGTCTCCATCCATGCAGAATACTCTGCAGAACAACCTGGATGACTGATAGAAAACTTAGCCAACTCTCGCTAATCCCAACAGGCATACAACCTGGATCTGTCCTCCGCTGATAAATGGTGTGAAGCAAAACGCTGACTCACTGCCACCTCATAAGGATGAAAATCCTTAAACTGGTCAAACTGACACATCATGGCCAGTGGGTGGTAAGTAATCATGCTCCTCAATCCAGCCAGAGGGAGATAATCCATGCCCGGAGCATGATTAATGAGGCTGTAGGGTGAGCTAAGCCCTTAACACGACAATATAGCAAACGGGTCTCTAATCCCTGCCAGAAAAGCTGACCACGATACAACATCTGTACACTCCGCAGGCTGAATGGAGTACGACATGGCTATATCATGGGTGAAACAAAACCCCTGCCGTCTAAATGTGCCAATCGGTCTCTAGTGTGACATAAACCACATATATAACATGACCGAGCTAGCTGTGAACACTCATGCCGGATAAGAGCAGCAGTATGTAGCTGACCTTAGAGTCTCTGCAATGATTATCGGTACAATGCTATGACCCTCCCTGAGAGCTCTCACTGCCATAATGACGCCGATATCCTGCTCATCTATGCATCGTGGCATGAAGACGTATGACAATACGCACAAAAGTAGTACATCCACTCTGGCTGAATGCCAATGATCCTCCAGTGTGGTGAAATCCCTGAAATGTCGTGCATAACTATCCTCAGAGCCAAATCTGTCAAACAGAAAACGCTAGGATATCACGTGGCCGGATGTAATCTCGTCCTGGACCACTATACGCCTCAATTCGGTGAGGGTTATGAACTGTCTAATCATGTCTCCGATAGCCATATGCACGCAAGGTATGTCCAGCAATAGCATCATCAACCATGCATACTCCTCCAAAGTAGGAGTCAACTCATGGGTCCCGAATCGGAATAACTGTCTATCCGGCACCCAATGCTCTAGCATACCCTTTACAAATCCTGTGGGAACCTGAAACATCAACAGGGTTATAGTATGCTACAGCAAATCATCTACGATCACCATGTCTGATGGTGATAAACTATCATACCATGAGCGCATACCAGATACCACCAAAAATGGTGGGGTATGATCAATACGGCTAACTGTCAAAGAAGACATATGTACGAGCCGTATCATAAGACCATCCAGGGGTCAATGCTGAATATCTCTAGATATACATAATATGCATAACATAATAACATGCATGATACAATAGATGGCAATATGATATAGGGAATGGAAAACTGTACATACATTCCTAAGTATATCATCATCTAATACATCTCTGTACAACTAAAATACAGAAAATGGGGTGAAGCTACCCAACATCTAACGAGAGGCCTATCAAAGATATATAAGCGAGAATGGGTGAAGCTACCCAAAGAGCCTATGAGAGGCCTATCAAAAGAGATAATGAGAAATACATCATAAAAAGCCAATGGTGTCGATGTCTACATCATTAATCATCCCACGATGTAACTCCTCCCGAGTCATTTGGATCTCTATCTACTGTGGATGTCGGTAGATCTGAGGAGGATCTACACCGGAAAGCCATATAGGTCACAGGAGGGCGGTAGCCAAAGCTGGAAGGATCAAAAGTATCTACCTCTGAAGGATCTCTACCCAAATGCCGAATGAAAAGATGTGTCTGGTCCAACTACCGGGTCAATCTGTCAATCTTTGTCACATAAGTCGGATCTCTGACACAAGCTAGCCAATCAATATTTATCACGGATCCTGGAACCATATCCCTCATGAACTGTGTGGCGTGGGTCTGAGCTCCAATAGTACGAGGGATCCACCAATTGTGGAACATCTCCTGAGACCAAGGGCCCTTTGACAATGTAAAACCGTCAATCCCCAACAATAGAATGTCAATGACGGGTGACTGCGAAACAGGCCAATAACGTCTGGCAGGAGGCAAGATCGGCATACGTATCTCTCATGTAGTGTTCCTGATAGCACGCTCTCCTAAATAGAGATCCCATCCTCCATCTATAAAGAGAGGAATCCTGCGGGCGGAAATGACATACTCTACTCCAATCGGGTACCCATCCTCAAATTAAACTCCCAAATGCTCTCCAGAGTAGAGAACCCATGTGATGACATCGACTGTCAACAACTCCAGCTGTAGGCGACAATGAGTGTAACGCTCAGCAACAGGGACCTTCGCCAGTATGGAATGATGCCATTTCCGTCCTCATGGATAGGTGTCTAAACCTAACACGCTCACAGGACGCAAACATGGAAGCCTCTCATAGGCCCAAAACTGCCAACACAAAGGCAACATCTGTTGTCAGTCAACACTCTTAACCTATACATAGGAAAAGACAAGAGAAACACTCACCAGCAGAAACGGGTAGAATCCTAATCACGCCTCGGTCAAGCCCTGCGATCGCATGCGCATTCCCCTGAGGAAGTAGGCAAAGGTGTAGGAACCCCAATCATACTCTCCTATATGGTCCATGTGTCGAGTGGCACTGATCAAAGTTAAAGATACCGTAGAGGAATTATCTACTATGAAGCAGCCCCTAATGATCATCAAGAATAATCGCCATAGAATGCGATCCCTGACTCTCACATCATCGGGTATGGGCTCACTCAACAGCCCGCTCATAGCATCTACGCTCAGAGGACCCGTACGAATAGTCCTGCCCTTAAGCGCCTCTGTCGGAACTCCTAACAAGGATCTGATGGCAGTAGGGGTGATATCCGTCGTGCAAGGCACCGGCGCCCCTCTAAACTCCATACCTGTGATAAACCGCCAATCCATTGGCGTCGTCATCACCTCACAGTCCAGCAAATGGAGTGACTGAGTCTGGTGAAACCATCTCCCAGACAATGCCCTGAGGTAACCCCAAGGACAGCGATGGGGTAGAATGGAGAAGAACATCCAAAATCCCCAGCCATGGACGATCGCTCTGTAGTCATCATGCAAAGCCTGATACATAGAGTGGATGCTAAACCAGTTCCCTCGAGGTTGTGTGAAGCCGGGAACCTACATCAAATGCAGATCAACATCAGAATCCTTGACTCCTCATCAATAAGAAATAAGGAAGATTAGATTTAACTTCATACCTCGTTTTCATGTAGGTATACTGAAGGATGCCTACTTAAGTCACCCAGAAGATCTGGGTTTGCCACTTGAATACCTGGCAATTCCCTACGAGGAACACGTACAACAGGAGCAGGAACCTTGATTGGTATGTCCTCCTTCTCGTCCTCAACATTCGGCACTTCAACCAGAAAAGGATGTATCACCGCCTCCACTAAACGACGAGGCTGTCTGACAGAACGACGTTGAGGCTCTTCAGAAGCTCTCCTCCGTGCAGCAAAAGTGGTCCTGTGGGAACTGCTCGGCTGATCCGGATCTATAATATCTGGACAACAAGTCTCCAAATCACCTCAGAAAGGGTGTGGTAAAATCTTACCTGGAGCTTTTCAAAATGCATTATTTTAACATATATCTGTAGTAGAGTTAAAAATGCATGACTACCCAATACTTACATTTTGGGAAAAATTTTCCATAGCCCCCTTTGTAAATGGGACTATCCTCATGAACATAGGCATGACTAGGTGGCCATTCAGTAGCACACCTATACACAGTCATATACATCCTACATTCATTAATCATATCACAGTAAAAAATCCATAAGTGTAGTCTAATTACCAGGATTATTTTGCTTTTCTACCTTTACTCATTTGTCCTCAGATAGGATAAAAAATGACAGTAAAAGGTGACAATTTGACTGTTTCAAACGTCAAAATTTTTTACATCATTATGTGTAGCATGGTTTAATACTAACATTTGTTATGTTCAATATTTTTTATCAAGTCATATCAGCATACATATTCACTACTATGTGTCTAAATGCATTTCATGTGATAAGTCATTTTCTAACGGATAGAAACAGGAAAAAATACATCCATACATTACCAGGATAGTGAAGAACGCTTGTACGGTGGAAGAATATGCAGAAAGTTGCCCAAACTCAGCAGATCTGAAGAAGAGCTCTCAGATTTCCTTCACTGCGCAACTTGAAAATGACTTATAAAAGCAACCATTCGCCTATACATACGCACGGTTGGCTTTAGGCTCACCTGCGGCTCCTGCAGGTGTACCTACGGCACTTCTACATAGGTCCCACACCTCCTGCTCGCTCCAGTTAGAGTTGTAAAGGAGGTTTCACAAGCTAAAAAGGCCAAATCAGGAATAAAAGTGCTACGTAATTGAGCGGAATAGCAAGAAATCCTAGTTTCTTGTCGGTCAGAGTTAAACTCCCGTCGTCTCAATGGTATTCGTCTGAATGCAGGGTATACTATACCAATGAGCTCAGCTTTCACAGATCATGCTCAACAATACCCCACAAAGGTCCGATGCTATCATTTGCATGGTCACAACCCTAAACATCCCCAACGGGGGTTACAACGCAAAACCATGAAATATCAAACCTCCCCGGCGGGGGTTACAACGCCAAAGTTATCAACTGATGAAATATCCCCGGCGGGGGTCACAACACACATCTTTCAAGCATCCAAGTATCCCTGGCGGGGGTTACAACGCAATGCAACCATTGATACACACATCAATGAAGGTCAAGAAACCTTGACGTCATGTCAGCCGATGGCAAGTAAACCCATCGAAGCAACTCATCCAAGTATCCCCGGCGGGGGTTACAACGCAATGCAACCATTGATACACACATCAATTAAGGTTAAGCAACTTTGACGTCAAGTCAACCGATGGCAAGTAAACCCATCGAAGTAACTCATCCACATATCCCCGGCAGGGGTTACAACGCAATGCGACCATTGACACATACATCAATGAAGGTCAAGAAACCTTGACAATGCACCCAACAGGGATCTATCCGGTGATACACACATCAACGAAGGTCGGGCAACCCTGACATCAACAAAACTGTTGGCAGTAACTCCGACAGAATGAGAGAATATGTTATACACATCCTCAAATAGACAAATCTTTATCCCCATAGATCTCTTACACACAAGAGGTACCTCTATGGAATATAAGCCAATGTCTAGGATTCAAGACTTTGGTGATAGCCCCAATGTCAACATCCTTGAAGACTTGGATCGCATGTCCAAGCCATCACTGATTGTCATCCCAACAGGATTACCTGGCAATCATGCTACATATATTTGCATTATGTTGCTGCATATAGCATCATCTTTATCTTGCTTGCATTTCAAGTGTCTAGGATTCTATATCCTATCTATGCCTTACATTGCATGAATATGATAAAGAGGGGCATCTGTAGACATTCGAAATTTTTTGCACGCCTGTTACTAACATTACAGGAGGGCAAATTCGTCTTTTGGAGATAACCTTAGAAGACAGCTTACATCCATTTTGGATACTACTGGAAGTTCAGTTCCAACCCGAAACACAAACCAGGAATTTCATCTCAAACCCGGAACACACATCGGGAATGTCATTTCAAATCTCGGAGATAACCCCGAGGTATACAGATCAAAAGATCGATAACAACACCGAAGAGGACAGTTCTATCTCGGTGATAACACTGCGATGCTCAGTTCTAGTCCCAGAAACAACACTGGGAGTAGCGACTCCATCCTTGGTGATAGCCCCAAGGGATGCCATTGTAGTTCCGGTAATAACTCTGGAAATGCTTGTTTCAAATATATGCGATCAGTTTCAAGCTCAGACCTCCTGCCGAGGCAATCATACCTCAGATCCGGAGCTAACAACGGGCAGACAGGCGAACCCACAGATAACAGTGAGGCATACAAACAAGCAGTCCACTCTCAGATATAACCCTGAGCAACATCTACTTTCAGCTCAAACCGGCGATGACCCCGGTGAAGAGTCCAAACGTTATCTTAATGCCTCAACATTTTCTCTCAAAAGATGATATCGCAGCATACAAACAAGTAGTCCAATCTCAGATGTAACCTTGAGCAACGTCTACTTTTAACTCAAACCGGCGATAACCCCGGCGAAGAGTCAAACGCCATCTTGCCCCTTCAACACTTGCGCATCATCTCAACACTTCATACATACATACATCCAACGATGTCCCACAAGAACCGAGGAGTAACAATCCCGAGTGACTATTACGCATGAAAGTACTTTGGATAGAATTTGAAGCTTGAAGAACATGAGCATGGACCCCTCTTCCTAACATCGTACAACCTCTAATCCATGTCATTGCATAACTCTTGACACAAGTGGTCCGAAGAAGGTCAGATATACCTCGTTCGGATGCTCGGATTGAAGGTCTTCAAGTTTGAGCGGACAATACAGTGCATGAGTGCACGTTCTTCGAGATGATGGGACCCACGAGGCCCGGATGCACCACGACCGGCCCTTGGTACAACCATGGCCGCCCAGCAGTACAACCATGCATGTGCAGCAGTGTACCTGCGGCCATCTGTCTATAAATATAGACCTTGGGGTCAGCCATTTGGGAGGGAGAAGGAGAGAAAAAGGCGAGGAAGCCCTGTCCATTTTACTCTGTATACACCCCTATTGAGTGTTTCCTCTTCTATAAACATCTGTTAGCTCACATATAGCTATCTTTTTATCCGGTGGGAGCTGAGTGTTTATCCACATAAAGTAATAGAAGTCTACTTTGGCAGCCCACTATAAGCCTTCTCACATTTTATATTAGCACACACTGTTATACACATTGAGAGTCATGTTGTGTGCGTTTGCCCGGACTTCAGTCTGTGGTTTTCATTTCTGTCTGTATATATATATACTTATATACGTATATATTTCATATATAGACTAACATTATCGAGTCATGCCTCAATTGAGCCTAGACTTTGGTCTGGAGCATTTATCTGCTTTTGTATATATATATATATATATATATATATATATATATATATATATATATATATATATATATATATTTACATTTCTATTAGGCACAGAGTTTCCTCCGTGGCTTTATTTATATTTAAATCCTCGCTTTTGAGTTTACTTCTGTGGCGATTGATCACTTTTACACTTTATTTACATTTCGTCACTACTGAGTTTACTTCATGGCGGTTGATTGCTTTTACAGCTTTATTTACATTTTGTCCCACCTAGAGTTTACTTCGTGGTGGTTGATTATGTCCATATATATATATATATATTTACCTCTTTTATATATTTAAATTTCTGAGCCCCCATGGAGTTGCTTCGTGGTGGTTGATCAAGTCGGTATATATATATTTACAGCTTTTATATATATAACTGCTTACTGCTTTCCATACAAACTACAGTATCATGTGAGCCTAGGAATCATGTGATCACAGATTCAGTCTACTGAATCTAGATTCGGTTCCCATGATGGACATTTTTCAATTTGTGAAAGCGACTTGTACATTACTTTTCAATTATCTCGAATTTCCTTGGATTCTTTGTCATGCCTGTTAGAGTTTGGCATCTTTGTATATTATTTTCTCGAGAATGCCTCGCATCTCGAAAATAAAAGCAAACAAGCCGAACATTTAATAATAAAATGGAAGTATCAAATGCCTCAATTACTATTGAGCATAGGGTTTGAAAAACCTCTTTTTATAAAACTTCATTGCTATATCTTGTTTAAAACTGAATTTTTTTATAAATTCAAACCCTATGTATATAGGTGCGAATGAGGTACAACACTACTTCTAAATAATTGTACATTGATCCACACACACACACACACATTCATATAACAGTTTCTTTAAAAAGTGGCGGTCACCGTGGTAACACGGATGTCGGGGGGTGACTAACACCTTCCCTCCACATAATCAAGCACCCGGACCGAAAATGAATCTCGATTTCACAGACCCATTTAGCAGTGTCAAATCACTGGGTCAAAGTGCAAACCTTTTTCGGTTGCGTTGGTGTAACCAGTTAAATACACCAACTGGTGACTCTTAAAGTCAAAATATCGACATTATACATGTCGGACCTTTTTCACTTATTTTTTCAAAAAAATCTCACATTAACATGAGAACACCAAAGAACAAGTAACTTAAAGGGACACTCAAAAATCCCGTTGTCGATAAAGAGCGAGTACAATTTTGAATCCATGTTGGGACGAGAAAGAGAAGATAGACGAAGAGCCCATGATGTGTGACAAGCTTCCATGCCCCAAAGTGATCACATACACAATGGAGAAAATACCTAGCTGTGGGACGTTCTTTATTGAGATCATACCAAATCAGGGCATGCTAGGTGACTTTGATGCATTGGCCATCGCCTATGGGAACCTCCAAAAGGACAATTTTTTTTCGTTGGATGGAGGGTTCCTCAATTATCGAAGAGGAATTGGATAGCGTTGACCAGACAAAGTCTGGATGAAGGACTATAAATCAAGCGCTTATTGGGAGGCAACCCAAGTTTAAATTTTATTTTTTTAGGTTTCATAGTTTTTAATAAATTTTTAGATCTTAGGATCTAACAAGCTTGCTTCTATCATATTCACAAGTTAGTCAAGTCCAACTCAAGTGTGATGCCTAATTTATTCCAATGTGTCTGCCCTATTCTTCAAACTTAGTAGACAAGGAGGAAAATGTTGTATTTTCAGGGAAGTCTTCTCTTTTAATTTTTCCTATCTTATCCATTAAGGACAATGTCTGTTTTAAGTTTGGGGGTATTTATCATGTTTAGTATTTACTTACGCAATGTTTTGATGGAATTTGATTTTGGCCAATGATAAGTGGGTGGTTAATATTGTTAACTCTTGGAGAATTGATGAGCATGCTTAGTATATATTTTAACTCATTAGTTGGTTTCACAATACTTGCAAAATTTTTCAAAAATTTTTACACATATCCATTTGTTTAGCTAGTTGGGATTAAATATTTTTTTTTTTGCTAAATGCTTATGAAAGATACCATTGCAACTTGAGAAATCTTATTTGAGCATCATTCGAAATGAAAATTAGGCACTCACATAAGTTTGGGGGAAATCTTGGGGTATTTTTGAAAAAAAATAAAAATTATTTAAACCTTCCCGAGTTGAATAATTGAATCTTGTGGTGGGTTGAGATGTAGCGTAAAACGCATTTCCCATAAACACAGGCATAAGATGGAGCGTAAAACGCACTCGTTCAATAAAAATTGGAAAGCAAGATGGAGCGTAAAATGCACTCGTTCAATGAAAAGTGAAAAATAAGATGGAGCGTAAAACGCTCTCGTTCAATGAAAAGTGAAAAGTGAGATGGAGCGTAAAACGCACTCACTAAATAGAAAAAAGAAAATATGTCTGTTTGAAAGACTTAGGAAGGGTTCATATGTGCTTAAATATTTGAATATCTGGTTGATCCTCAAAGAAAAAAAAAAGACATTTTTTTTTGTGCTTTGTCTATTTTAGCGATGATTGATGTGATAAGAAGTTTTGAGAGTTGTTTTTGAAAATCATTTATGAGTATTGGTTGATCTAATTTAAATCATGACTAGTTTGAACATATGGATGCACACACGCACTTAAAGCATCAAGAATAGATGTGAAGTTAATGAAAGTTGTTGAAATTTTAGACATGACATTGTCTTGAAATTTTCTACTGGTTATTATTTGAGGCAACCTTTGAGGCCAGTATTCAAGTTCATATTGATTCATTGTTTAAGTGGATCATTGCTAAAGAATGAATCTATCTAGTTTGTGTTTTTGCTTGAGGACAACAAATGTTTAAGTTTGGGGTTATTTGATAAGTAGGTTTTATACCTACTTATCTGGTATCTATTAATTGAATTAGTTGCCTAAACCTATGTTTTGTAGTTACTTTGTATGCATTGTGTGTTCATTTCTTAAATTTTATGTTATTTTGTAGGCTATGACATGGCATTCGCATAAAGAAGCAAGGAAAATTAATTTGGACATCTTTTGGACTAAAATACGCAAGCAAGTGCAACAAAGGAAGATTACAAGGCTTTTAACACCAAGTTGGATACATGTTCTTGGCTTAAAACTTGGATTTTATTGTATATCTACTTCTTATCTTTCCGGAACATCTTGAATTGTCCCAATCGGAGCTCGGATGTGAGATTTATGGGCTTTTTATCAACAAAGATCAAAATTAAGAGTTGTCGTGCTTGCCATTTACATAGCATCTACTTCAAAACTTATTTCGGTGTTGATCCGGCCAGAATCTATCAAATCGAAACGAATAAAAGTTGTAGATATCGTCGATATCTTCGATTTGATAGGTGGCAGGACCCGTAACTCCTAGCGGATCAAAAGTTATGCCTATTTTACCAAAGGATGTCGCAATAGGAAACAGAGCGGCGCAGGGCGCGCCGCGCCAGTAGATAAATGAAATTCATATAAGATATGTATATAATTGAAATTTGATCTTTAATGATATGCTTGTGAAGTAAAACTCTATGCTTGTTATGTGAGAAGTAACATGCATAGTAAATATTAATTGATTATGAATACATGAACTGAGTATGTTATTATATGTTATGTGTTGTATGAAAACTGTTAGAATTGTTGGGCTGTCGAGCTCACCCTCGCAAATAACCACTTTTGCAGGTTAAGGACTCATGGTGAAGTACGTGTTACTTGATTGATAAAGTTCAATAGCATCGAAGGAGATTGATTTATTTATTTGAATATATGCTCTTGAACCATGTTTAGGTTCTAGGAGATGTACATGACAGTAGTTTATAATGTGTAATACATGTTAAGTTGTAAAGTTGTACTATGTTGTACATAGAGGAATTTGACTCGAGATGTAGAAATTTATACAGTAATTCAAATAGAATGAATCATAACATAATTTGATTCAAGGATATGTAATTGATTTAAGTTAAGAAATCAATAGAAGATTTTTTTAAGGAGATTAAAAAAGTTTAAATTATTTCGAATATTTTAATAACATTGAATATGATGTAAGACAGGAATGGTAAATGACCAAGATTTGAAACTTATAAAAGTTTGGGGTCATTATACCGATCTTGGAGATGGAAAGAATTTATATTCTAAATTGTAATAAGCAAAGCTATATTCATTAAATTATGAACAAAAGATATAAATAGTTAGCGATAGTAGTATCGTGGCAGACCGGATCCGAGGTTTGAAGGGACTCGAATTTGAGGGCGTCACATCATGATCATTGGTGATAACACGAATATCCTTGGCCCGTAGTGCATGGATAATTCATGGATGTGATACTAATAAATATTCTTGGCCCGTAGTGCATGAATATTTTAGTGATGTGGATTATTTATTGAGCTGAGTCTCAGCGATAAAATGTATGATAAACTTTTTAAATCATAGAAGATAGTAGATATTATATTCCACTTGACTCTTCTAATGGATTTGTAATAACCCAAGATTTTCTATATAAAATAAATAGGAAATTTTGCGTTTATTATTATTTTTTTTTAATGACGAGACTAAGTGTCAAGTAAAGTGAACGATAAATGCGAATACATTTATTACTTGAAAAATTAGAAATAATTTTGGAATTATTAATTACCACAAATTATATGGTAATAAATTTTTGTAAGCCGAAATGTTTTTATTAATTATTTTCCATGAAAACATGATTGGAAATAATATATGAAGTGATAATTAGATTTATATAATAAATATTTTATTATATAAATTGTTCAGAATATTTAAGTTACTTATTTTAACTTGATTATTGATGTCGTGTAATACGAAGAATAAGTCGGACATGAGATCCAAACCTGGATTGGGATTGTGATCAAGAGATGAGAATAATAATATTATATTATTTATATAATGATTTTACAATTACCATAATTATGTACCGGTATATGTGTGACAGATAATATTGAGCAATGACGGTCAATTAGGTCATAGCATATTCTTTGTCTTGTGAAACCCTAATTATTAAACTCGGTTATGGGATATTTACGAGTAGTATTTGTGTATATAAATTACTTGTGAATAAGAATATCGGTAATTAGAAGAAACCCCAATTATCATATTATCGTCGATAATTAGGACAAACCCTAATTATTATAACCCTAACCGGTTGAAATTAGAAACCGTAACGACTGTGTTAGTAACATACACAGATAATTAAAGAACCACTAATGGTCAATTAGAAACCCTAATCGATGACGTTGAGAAACTCTAATTTTAATTACCGGGTTTAATTTCGATGTTACTGTATAAGTGTTTTAATTTACCAAAGGATAGAAGTTAATTGGTAAATTATAAGAATTAAATCTAGTGATTAAATATTACATTTAATTGCCTTGTACAAGATTGCCCATACACTCTTAAACAAAGCCCAACCATCACCCATAACAAATCAAAAGCAAGAATCAAGAATTTTTGGCAAAAAGGGTATAAGAACACTAAACCTACAAATCCTTTGATTTGATGTTATTTGATGCAATTGATTGTTTAAAGTTGTGTAATAGAATGTTAATTGATGATATGGGTTGATAAATCAAAGACCCATAACATCAAAGTGCACGAATTTGAAGATTTAAGCAAGTTGGAAAAAACCAAATTCTGTTATTTTTCACCAAATGTCAGAGGCCATAACTCTTTGCTCGATCATGAGTTTTGTTCTTCAAAAGTTGTTATGTGTAGCCTGATATGCGGTCTTTAATCTGCAAAAAGAATCAAGTCCATATCATGTATAGATTAGAAGTTATAGATGGTCAAACATGGTTGACCGAACATGATAAACCTGCTTTTTTGGCGATCTGTAATGGGGGCATTCTCGTCCACTTTTTGTGCTTTAAAAGGTCTGGGCTTTTGATATGTTGTAGTGCACTGAGTTAGGAAGCCATAGGCTTTGGAATGACCTCATTCCGACCTCGGATGAGGGAATTACGGTGATTGGAAGGAAATGTGTCAAATTTCTCAAAGCGAAAAGTCAGCGGCGGATGTGCTATTAGGGACACTGTTTCGATCAGTTAATGTTTCCAAAACCTTTTGGGATTTTGGTATGTTATAGTACACCAATAAGCTTTCCATAGACTCAAAGCGGACTAAATCCGATATCGGAGGAGAGAGTTATGACATTTCAAAGTAGTAGTGTCAAAACTTCCCAACAAGTGCTGCAGTGCGATCCATTTGAGCGGAATTTACGGGGCGATGTGTTCGAATTTGGAAATGGTCAAAGAATAAAAGTTGTAGCCCAGTTAGCTTCATGGGCTCAAGAATCGCTCAAAAATGTTTTAAAATGAAAGAGTTATGATTGTTTTAGCGAAAAGAGGGTAAAGGTGAAACGAGATTGAAAATTGTTATGAACGTCCCACCTTTGACGCCTTTATTTGGGCTACCTAATGAACCCGAATTGGTTAATTCGTATTTTTTAAAATAGTCTTACATATCATGTATAACATATCCAAAAATCAGATTAATCTGAGAGTTATGAGCAATGCGTTAGAAAATCATAAAGTGAGCTATTGAAAATTAGTATAAACCAAGTCCCACATCGACTAAATTGAGAACTTCACCATTTTCTAAACCTATAAATAGAAGGGCTTGGCCTTTGTTTCATTCACCAACAATAAGGCCTCCAATTTTTGAGAAAGGCTTTGTTGTGGGAGGACTTTTATAAAAGATCTCCTTAGTTAAATTTTGGGCGTGGAAGTGCGTATTCAGTCTGTGGAATTCGTATTTCCGGGTATGTTTCTTATTTAATTTTTGTAATGTTATTATTTTTAATTGTTAGTTAAAGTTTGAATTTTTGAAGTTTAGTTAGTGTTGTTAATAAACTAGTTAGTATACTATGTTTATTTTGGCTTGGAATTGATTATGTAAATGACTTATTTGTGATGACTTTTAATATTTTGTGATGAATTTCATTAATTAATAATTATTAATGATATTAAAGTTATTTAATGATTATATTAAATAATTTAGTTTAAAATGATTTTAATATTATAAAAATCATTTTAAATGAAAATAAGGTATTTAAAAATATTTTAAGTTATAAAATATAACTTTTAATATTTAATTGATAATTTTATTAATAATTAAATATTAATGATATTAAGATAATATTAATGATATTTAGTTTATTTAATGATTAATATTAAATAAATAGTTTTAAAATGGTTTTACTTATTTAAAAACCATTTAAAGAGGATATTAAGGATTTAAAATATTTTAAGTTATAATTAATGACTTTTAATATTTGGATAAATAGTACATTAATATTTAAATATTAATGGTAATTATTTAGGTAATATAAATGTTTTAAAAATAGTTTGAATTATTATAAATAACTTTTATATTTTGTGCATGGTTTCATTAATAGTTTAGTATTAATTAAACTATTAATGATAATGGAATTGTTTAATGTTTATATCATTTAATTATGATTCCGATATTTGAAAGTTATAAATTTACCAAACTAGTGACTTGAGAACCGATTATGAAGTTACGAATTTGAAGAAGAACACCTATAGTAACACTTATATCACTATAGGCCCTTTAGTAATGATTTGAATTATTTTAAATTTTTCAATTTAGGAAAATTGCGAAAATGATTAAAAATAAGATGTCCGATATTTACAAATGTTGAGGTATAGAATAAGAGTCTTAGACTCAAGATTTACCCGATAAAGTCATCGATCTGTGGCGACAAATGTCGAGACCTTATAAAAGAAAGAAAAGACTACTTTGTAAGAGCATGGATGAGATATTTGAAAAATGTATAAAAATATTTCAAGTATAGAATAGGAACTAAAAGTATGATCACCGTGATTATGTGATTGGACTATGTCTTCTTTCGTAATAGACAAAGATACTATGTGTTAAGATATATTGTTCTAATCGAACGAATGATCCGATTATTGATAGGTTGTGATAAAGAGATAAAACCTAAGTTGAGATTTGTAATCAATGAATCGAAAAAGTATCCTACCTTTGCACTTCCTTTATGCAATGGACATGAGTAAGTTTTCGAATTATTCTATCCTGTCATGCAGTTATGTACTCTTTGATTATCGACATGTTAACTCGGATATATATTCTGCTCATTGATTTCTATAAATGGTTATACAAGTGTCCCCACTTGGATAATCATAGGCATTTGTTCACATATTGATACACATTTGTCAATTACAGTATATATATATATATATATATATATATATATATATATATATATATATATATATATATATATATATATATGTTGAATTACATATTATTGTTGAGCAAGATTAAAACCTTCTGGTTTGGAACCGTGCATGTATGAACATCCTTATATGGGAAGATTTTTGCGTAAGGTGGATAGAGTGAGCGATGAATTTACGCTCAAGTTATGTAGTATTGATCAATCTGAGGTACAACGAGGTGATCACCCTCCTCAGTGTCCGTAAGTTATGACGGTTTGAGGATAGAATTCCGCTAAACCTTTTCGAAAATGAAAAGAATGTTCATAGTATGTTTTTAAACCCTATTCAAGGGTAGAGCCAGAGCCAAATTTAAAGAATTTGAAAGAGAGTTGTTATGTGAATTTTTATCAAGATGTCATTACTTCACAACTTTCAATTCGTTGTAGAAGTGTTATGTAAAGAGAATACTTATATTCTTTCAAATTATATATAATTGTTATTACTTTTGGGCACTTAAATGCTAATCCTTGCTTAAATTAAATGTTTTCGATTATGTATGAGCAACTTTGAAGGCTCGAGCACGAACAAAGGAAAAGGAAAGCTGATTGAATAAGTGTGTATTATGAGTTAATGGTTATAGTTATATTGGTATCTATTCAAGTATTGTAAGGAATGTATTTGAAGGTCACGTGCACTGGGAAGTAAACTTTGATGTATGTAAATTAAGTTCGAATGTATTATTATTTAGTATTATTCACAAAGAAATGGTAACGTGGAGAACCGAGTTCGGGTTTCAAGTACCGGATTTGGGGTCGCCACAAGGTTGGTATCGGAGTGTTGGTTATGAAGGTTAGGTAGGAATACCGAGACTAATAACCGCAATGATTAGGATAAGTATTAACTCATATAGAGTTAGTTGGTCGATAAGATTCAAAGATGAATCTCGGCGAGTGTAAAGACACGAGTTCCCTAACTCGATTATAAAGTTAAACAAAGAGTGGGGAATAGATTGAGTCTAAAAGACCGAAAGTGCGATTATGAGAGATCGTAAAATAAAACGATCAAGATATAGAACTAAATCGTAATATATACGATGAGATCACCCCTGTGATCTCGATAAGGCTATAATGACGGAAGGAATCAATCGATGATTGGAAAGTTTACAACAAGATTGTTGTGTATGAATTGTACTATCAAATTGGTACGGATCCGAAGAGAATTATAAATACTGAATTAAATTCATTATGGAGAATGGGGTTAGTGTTAGATGGGGATTCAATTGAGGACTCATGTCGGCAAATTTGAGTTGTATGATTCTTCGTTATGGGAGCCGAATTGTACTTGGTGTAAAAACCACTTAGTTTCTAGCACCGATAATCATTGAAATGTCTGTGTCGCGCTATTTGTTATATGCACATTAAGAGGATGACTCCATTCTTAGGTGTATAACAGGTAGATAGGTCATAGATAGAGAATATAAGATTAATTAGAGTTCTTGACTCATAATTATATGAAATGTTTATGAACCCCTCAGCGAATGGACGCCAAAGGTCTGACTAGGATAAGTTCTTAAACTCATATTATTGTGGCAATTTATGAACTCATAAGTGTGGTTTGATGAACTGGGTATAGTTTTGTGTGAATGGAGTGTTATGGATTACGAGAAATGTATAGATTGTTAAGTTAATGATTTTTTAGTGAAGGTGTTAGGTTTTCCTAAACTCCTAGCTATGCTAAACTTCAAAATTTTTGACATCAAGCTAAATCGCACTATGTGCTTTTGAAAACAAAAATGTAGACTCGTAATCATTTTTGAAACGGTTTAAAGTACTGATCTATGCTACTTATTTTGGCTAGACGCAAATGATTTGAAATATCAAAATTTGTTTTAATTATCACTCATGTACCATGTAACTTTGGTGCAAATATGATAAAATGTGATGGAGTTGTAAATACAAGAATACTTAGTGTGAATTTGACTGAAGTCATTGTTCCACTATTGTATGATGTGTTATGACAAAGTCATACAATGACGGCATCCTCAACGGATTGTTAATACATGACGCATCATGGCGTCATTCTCGAAAATGTTTTCAAAAAGTTTAATTTGCCAATCGAGGTTTGGCTACATCTAAATAATTCGATTGAATTGAATTATTGATATGAGTCTATGCTATTTGAATCACCTAGACTAATGTTTATGAAAACTCTAAGTGTTCATTGAAGAAATTTCCCGAACCAAATTGTTTGGTGCGAATCCTATGGTAAGACCGAGGTGAACAATGTTGTTTGGATAAATGATCCAATCTAATGGCGTAAATATTCGCTAGGTATGATTAATACGTTATGCATGACGTAGGGGGTACAATAGGCTAATCATCTAAAGTACTATTAATGGTAGTTTACCTTCTTTGTGATTGTAAACATACCGTAAATGTTTTGTTTTTCATGGTATGAATACTGTTAAAACTATGTGTTCATGGTCTATATGACCCCTCAAAGACAATTTGAAAACTTTTACTCTTGTGAGAGGTGTATTGGGTAGCATGTGATGATATGTGTGAATGTTGTAAGCACGGATAGAGTTAATGAAGTTATGAGGGAGGTTGGAGCAGAGGGAGATATTCAGATAAGACAGTTGAAGGTTGAAATAGAAGCCAAAGACACCAGATATATACCTTGGACCAGGCTTTAGTCATCACCTTCATGCGATTCGATGCAGAGTGGAAGGAGCTGCCTTTCGGCAGAGATAGGCGTTGATGAGAATTGAATAAATTTATCGTCAATCAAAATAAGAGACAACGTATATAGAACTCTTGATTGCTGTGTATATATACTATATGTTAATCAGGGTAACTTATGTATGTAGATGTCTGGTGAGAAAGATATGTGGAATAAGAAGGATCATATTCACACCCCGAGATAATATCGAGGCCAACAGATGAAATAGAAGCTCACTAGGAACCCAAATCGGATGAGGTGGCTATCGTGGAAAAACGTAGCATCAGATCCAGAAATGTTGGATTTGACAGATAGTGATTCAGACACTAAAGTTGAAGCTGCTCAAGCATCAACGGAGGTGCAGGATTTGGAGAACAAGGTTTCTTCATTGGAAAGGTTGTGGGAGATAGAAAAGTTGATGCGTCGGCGCGTTAATGGAAACAATGGAAGAAGCGGGATAAGCTCAAAATCCAAATTGACCGATGGAGCATCAAGCGACACATCCGTGTGAAGGACACACCTCTCCTCGTTGCCCGATTATAAGAAAGGTGGATGTTTTAATTATGGGATGGAAGGACATCGAACGAATGAATGTCCGAGAAAAAGGCTTGGTAAATAAGTAGTATGGGTTATGTATGTAATATGTGTGATAAGTAATGAACTATTTTTAACTTTTATGTTGGTTAAGATTTTAAATCCCGACTTTCGTAGTCACAAAGGGATAGCTGTTGATTAAAGCGAGGATGTCTTTGTGTAAATATTCGATAAATGAATATGAATCTAAGTTTAAGAAATAAAACGAGTTTAATACATTAATCTTATGCAATAAGGTTTAAAATGTAAGGGTATAATTTATGGTTTTATTTAACCAAATAATGCCGCCAAGACGTCAAACTCGAAACCAAAGGATAGAAGAATCTACTAATCTTTGAGGAACGCATTTGCCGAAATGATGCAAAACTTTGCAAACATGGTAGCTCAGGCTATGCAGCAGGGAACACCAGTTGCGGGAAACCAGCCAGACAATCGCTTGGCAAAATTCAAAGACTTCAAAGCCGTAGGACCACCAGAATTCAGAGGATCAGCTGACCCTATAGAAGCCCAGACTTGGGTGAACGAGATAGAGAAGGCGTTCATAATCGCTAAAGTAGATGAGGGGCAAAAGACCGCTTTTGCCACTTATATGATGAAAGGGGAAGCTAACTTTTGGTGGGAGGCAAATAAGACTCGAGGCGAGAAGAAGAAATTACTTGGGATAGGTTTAAGGATTTATTTTTTGAAAACTATCTCTCTGTTAGTATGCAGTCTAGAATGGAGGTGAGATTCCTGGAGTTAAAGCAGGATAACATGACTGTTGCGGAGTATGCCGCAAAATTTAATGAGTTGGCTAGGTTTGCTCCACATCAAGTGGATACAGAGGCTAGGAAGGCAAGGAGATTTGAGCTGGGCTTAAAACCACGGCTCTCTGATAAGGGTCAATCTTGCAAATCAATACTTTTGCAAAGACTCATGGAGAAGGCTATCATTCTTTGAATAGGGAAGTGAGGCCATGAGCCTCTACCATAAGGAGAAGAAGAACAAAAGCAAGTCGGGAGGAACAAAGAAAGATAGAAAGTAGTAATGGGAATAGGGGTGAGAAAAGAATGAGGAATTTTTCCGAGAAAATGCAAGTAAAGCGAGAAAGGTATAAAGAAGCGGGTAGTGCGGTAAGAATCATGGGAAGAATCACTCTGGCGAGTGTCTCAAGGGCAAGTTTGTATGCTACAAGTGCGGCGGGCAAGAGGGTCATATCTCTCCCAACCGCCCCAACTCAAGGATGATCAATGGATGCTTCATATGTGGATCGACCGAGCATAAGGTGAGGAACTCTCCACGAGAGGAAATGGAGGCGGGGAACGTAACCACTGGGAGAAGCGGTGGGACATTAGCAATTTCAGACCAAACTCAACCAAGAACTCCAACGAAAGCAACTCCGAGGGTTTACAACATGACGGTCCAGAATACTGTGGCAAATGGAAATGAACTCCAAAAGTTATTTGAATAACTTATATATCTTATATTTACGCTTAATCGGATGAGACAAGTGTTATGATGAATAATTAAAGATCGGTTCGATCAAGTATGTTTAGAGATCTACGTCTGATGATTATAAGCTATGTACCCTTCTCGCATATGAGTTTTTAAAGCGGTGATTCCGGACTAATCCTTATAAGGAGGGTGAATGTAATAACCCGAGATTTTCGATATAAAATAAATAAGAAATTTTGCATAATATAATTTTTTTTTTATTTAATGACGAGACTAAGTGTCAAGTAAAGTGAACGATAAATGCGAATACATTTATTACTTGAAAAATTAGAAATAATTTTGGAATTATTAATTACCACAAATTATATGGTAATAAATTTTTGTGTTTAAATGTTTTTATTAATTATTTTCCATGAAAACATGATTGGAAATAATATATGAAGTGATAATTAGATTTATATAATAAATATTTTATTATATGAATTGTTCGTAATATTTAAGTTAATTATTTTAACTTGATTATTGATGTCATGTCTGAAGAATAAGTCGGATATGAGATCCAAACCACGATTGGGATTGTGATCAAGAGATGAGAATAATAATATTATATTATTTATATAATGATTTTACAAATTACCATAATTATGTACTTTGGTATATGTGACAGATAATATTGAGCAATGACGGTCAATTAGGTCATAGCATATTACCGTCTTTGTGAAACCCTAATTATTAAACTCGCTTATGGGATATTTACGAGTAGTGATTGTATATATGAAGTTATCATGAATAAGAATATCGGTAATTAGAAGAAACCCCAATTCTTTGTGTATACGTCGATAATTAGAACAAACCCTAATTATTATAACCCTAACCGGTTGAAATTAGAAACCGTAACGACTGTGTTAGTAACATACGCAGGTAATTAAAGAACCACTAATGGTCAATTAGAAACCCTAATTGATGACGTTGAGAAGCCCTAATTTTAATTACTGGGTTTAATTTCGATATTCTTGTATAAGTGTTTTAATTTACCAAAGGATAGAAGTTAATTGGTAAATTATAAGAATTAAATCTAGTGATTAAATATTACATTTAATTTCCTTGTACAAGATTGCCCATACACTCTTAAACAAAGCCCAACCATCACCCATAACAAATCGAAAGCAAGAATCAAGAATTTTTTTTGAAAAGGGTATAAGAACACTAAACCTACAAATCCTTTGATTTGATGTTATTTGATGCAATTGATTGTTTAAAGTTGTGTAATAGAATGTTAATTGATGATATGGGTTGATAAATCAAAGACCCATAACATCAAAGTGCACGAATTTGAAGATTTAAGCAAGTTGGAAAAAACTAAATTCTGTTATTTTTCACCAAATGTCAGAGGCCATAACTCTTTGCTCGATCATGAGTTTTGTTCTTCAAAAGTTGTTATGTGTAGCCTGATATATGGTCTTTAATCTGCAAAAAGAATCAAGTCCATATCATGTATAGATTAGAAGTTATAGATGGTCAAACATGGTTGACCGAGCATGATAAACTGTTTTTGGGCAGTCTGTAATGGGGGCATTCTCTTCCACTTTTTGTGCTTTAAAAGGTCTGGGCTTTTGATATGTTGTAGTTCACTGAGTTAGGAAGCCATAGGCTTTGGAATAACCTCATTCCGACCTCGGATGAGGGAATTACGGTGATTGGAAGGAAATGTGTCAAATTTCTCAAAACTGAAAGTCAGCAGCAGGATGTGCTATTCGGGACACTGTTTCGATTAGTTAATATTTCCAAAACCTTCTGGAATTTTGGTATGTTATAGTACACCGAATAAGCTTTCCATAGACTCCAAAACGGACTAAATCCGATATCGGAGGAGAGAGTTATGACATTTCAAAGTAGTAGTGTCAAAACTTCCCAACAAGTGCAGTGCGATCCATTTGAACGGAATTTACGGGTTTGATGTGTTGAATTTGGAAATGGTCAAAGAATAAAAGTTGTAGCCCCAGTGGTTAGCTTCACGTGGGCTCAAGAATCGCTCAAAAATGTTTTAAATCGAAAAGAATTATGACCGTTTTAGCGAAAGAGGTAAAGTCAAACGAGATTGAAAATTGTTATGAACGTCCACTTTTGACGACTTTGTTTGGGCTACCTAATGAACCCGAATTGGGTAATTCGTATTTTTAAAAATAGTCTTACATACCATGTATAACATATCCAAAAATCGATTAATCGGAGTTATGAGCAATGCGTTAGAAAATCACAAAGTGAGCTATTGAAAAATTAGTATAAACCAAGTCCCACATCGACTAAATTGAGAACTTCACCATTTTCTAAACCTATAAATAGAAGGGCTTGGCCTTTGTTTCATTCACCAACAATAAGGCCTCCAATTTTTGAGAAAGGCTTTGTTGTGGGAGGACTTTTATAAAGATCTCCTTAGTTAAATTTTGGGCGTGGAAGTGCGTATTCATCTGTGGAATTCAGATTTCCTAGGGTATGTTTCTTATTTAATTTTTGTAATGTTATTATTTTTAATTGTTAGTTAAAGTTTGAATTTTTGAAGTTTAGTTAGTGTTGTTAATAAACTAGTTAGTATACTATGTTTATTTTGGCTTGGAATTGATTATGTAAATGACTTATTTGTGATGACTTTTAATATTTTGTGATGAATTTCATTAATTAATAATTATTAATGATATTAAAGTTATTTAATGATTATATTAAATAATTTAGTTTAAAATGATTTTAATATTATAAAAATCATTTTAAATGAAAATAAGGTATTTAAAAATATTTTAAGTTATAAAATATAACTTTTAATATTTAAATGATAATTTCATTAATAATTAAATATTAATGATATTAAGATAATATTAATGATATTTAGTTTATTTAATGATTAATATTAAATAAATAGTTTAAAAATGGTTTTACTTATTTAAAAACCATTTAAAGAGGATATTAAGGATTTAAAAATATTTTAAGTTATAATTAATGACTTTTAATATTTGGATAAATAGTACATTAATATTTAAATATTAATGGTAATTATTTGGGTAATATAAATGTTTTAAAAATAGTTTGAATTATTATAAATAACTTTTATATTTTGGCAATGGTTTCATTAATAGTTTAGTATTAATTAAACTATTAATGATAATGGAATTGTTTAATGTTTATATCATTTAATTATGATTCCGATATTTGAAATTTATAAATTTCTACCAAACTAGTGACTTGAGAACCGATTATGAAGTTCTGAATTTGAAGAAGAACACCTATAGTAACACTTATATCACTATAGGCCCTTTAGTGACAGATTTGAATTATTTTAAATTTTTCAATTTCGGGAAATTGCGAAAATGATTAAAAATAAGATGTCTGATATTTACAAATGTTGAGGTATATAATAAGAGTCTTAGACTCAGTATTTACCCGATAAAGCTGTCGATACGCCGACAAATGTCAGACCTTATAAAAGAAAGAAAAGACTACTGTAAGAGCATGGATGAGATATTTGAAAAATGTATAAAAATATTTCAAGTATAGAATAGGAACTAAAAGTATGATCACTATGATTATGTGATTGGACTATGTCTTGTTGTAATAGACAAGATTTATGTGTTAAGATATATTGTTCTAATCTAACGAATGATCCGATTATTGATAGGTTGTGATAAAGAGATAAAACCTAAGTTGAGATTTGTAATCGTTGAATCGTGCAAGTATCCTACCTTTGCACTTCCTTTATGCAATGGACATGAGTAAGTTTTTGAATTATTCTATCCTCGTATGCATTATGTACTCTTTGATTATCGATATGTTAACTTTCGTATATATATTCTGCTCATTGATTTCTATAAATGGTTATACGAGTGTCCCCACTTGGATAATCATGGCATTTGTTCACATGTTGATACACCTTTGTCAATTACCCGTATATATATGTTGAATTACATATTATTGTTGAGCAAGATGAAAAACCTTCGGGTTTGGAACCAGGCATGTATGAACATCCCTATATGGGAAGATTTTTGCGTAAGGTGGATAGAGTGAGCGATGAATTTCGTTCAAGTTATGTAGTATTGATCAATCAGGTACAATGAAATGATCACCCTCCGTGCTGTAAGTTATGATGGTTTGAGGATAGAATTCGCTAAACCTTTTCGAAAATGAAAAGAATGTTCATAGTATGTTTCTTAAACCCTATTCAAGGGTAGAGCCAGAGCCAAATTTAAATAATTTGAAAGAGAGTTGTTATGTGAATTTTTATCAAGATGATTACTTCACAACTTTCAATTCGTTGTAGAAGTGTTATGTAAAGAGAATACTTATATTCTTTCAAATTATATATAATTGCTATTACTTGCTGGGCACTTAAATGCTCATCCTTGCTTAAATTAAATGTTTTCAGTTATGTATGAACAACCTGAAGGCTCAGGCACGAACAAAGGAAAAGGAAAGCTGATTGAATAAGTGTGTATTATGAGTTAATGGTTATAGTTGTATTGGTATCTATTCAAGTATTGTAAGGAATGTATTTGAAGGTCACGTACCTGGGGAAGTAAACTTTGATGTATGTAAATTAATTTCGAATGTATTATTATTTAGTATTATTCAGCTTAAAGAAATGGTATCGTGGAGAACCGAGTTCGGGTTTCAAGTACCTGGATTTAGGTCGTCACAGGATTGCTTATTCCGCTGCAGTTAAACTTTTTGTTTATTGTATTCTATTAGTTTAACACTGTTGAAAGCTAACGATAATTTATTTTGCATTATCTTAGTAATAATATTTATTATTGGGCTAGTTGAGATCACCCTTTAGATTTCATTATTCTCTGCAGGAAAGAAGAACGTAGCCGGGACTATTCAGGGAATGGAGTGACGGTCCGAGATGGTGGCTGTAATAGTCCTCACTATTTTATATAATAGTGTGATAATAATTGTAATGAAGACTCCAATTGAGTTTGGATATTGTCTAGAAGACAATATTCGTGTTAAAACTCTCGGCTCATGTTGTATAATTAAATTTGTATTTGTATTTTGTACCATGTATTTGGCGACTCAGAATGGGTTATGTATACCTATTTTGGGGGCGTCACAGTTGGTATCAAAGCTTAGGGATATGATTCTTGGCTGAGATGTTGGACTAGAACTAGGAAGGGAGAGATGGGTAAATCCTTTACTAGTATGACCTACTTAAGTTTATTTGTTACTTAATTAGTCAGTCAGAATATAGGGATAATATGTGCCATGTCAATTAACCCTTTTTTGTGGAAGTGTTTGAAAATGGCATCTGAAAATGTTGAGTTAAGAAATGGAACACAGGATAACGCTGATCAGGAAGGCCATAATCCTCAGGTAAACAACAACACTGACCAAATGATGAACGATGGGGTGTTCAGAAGTTTTCTGCAATTCATGCAACATCAGGCGAGAGAGACTCATGTGCAAAATACAGGTGGAAACACTGGCAACTCTCGGATTGTCACTGCTAAGCAGTTCAAGGAGCTGGGACCACCAGAGTTTTTAAGAAAGCCAAAACCACTTAAGGCAGAGACGTGGATAAAGAAGATCACCAAGATATTTGATGTCTTGGGATGCTCTGAGGAGCAAAAGGTTCCCTTTTCCACCTTCATATTGCGAGGAGAGGCAGATTATTAGTGGGAATCTATAAAGCATAATCAACCTGCCGCACTGAAGATGTCTTGGGAGAAGTTCCAACAACTTTTCAACGACAAGTACTTTCCTGAAAGTATTCGTCACATTAAGGAGGTGGAATTTAACAAGCTGGAATAAAATAATATGACTGTGTCGTAGTAGAGGCTAAGTTTGCCGAGTTATCCCGGTTTGTATCCCATTTGATAGATAATGAGGAGCGTATGATGTAGATGTTTCTAAGAGGTTTGAAACCCAAAATACATCAATACCTCATTTCTCACAAACTTTGCTTGTATTCAGATGTTGTGAATAGGGCTCAGTTATTAGAGCGCGATAATGAGTTCACCCAACCAAGAGAGATCAGCACCAAATAGATAGTACCAGTGGTATCATTCATCAAAGTGGTGACAACAAACATGGAGGAAATCAACATGCCAAAAATGGTAATCACTTCGGTGGTATTCTTGGCCAAGAGAATAGAAGTAGAAATTTCATGAAGAGAAGGTTCAACAATGATGGAAAGACAACAGTACCAACACCCATTTTCAAGGAAGGAGAACGACCACGGGTCATGTACAATAAATGCGGAGGGGAGGGACACATCAGTCCAAACTGTACGTAACAATCCAAAGCGTGTTATAATTACGGAAGAGAAGGTCACCTAGCCCGATTTTTTCGTGCAGTGAAGTCATGTCCAGCTGGGATGGAGACATCAAATGCTGTCCCAAACAAGTCAAAACCGGTAGTTCAAGGGAGAGCATTTATTGTGACCTCCTAAAAAGTAAGGAACCCGAACAAAGTTATCACGGTTAAGCTAATTATAAACTCTTGCGAAGTCTATACCTTATTTGATACCAGTTGTACCCATTCTTTTATTTCTCCTATTTGCACTCAACGTTTAAATTTGACTCTAGAGAAAGTAGACTTTGACTTATCTGTTAAAACTCTATTGGGAGAAACCTTCATTATATCCACTGTTTATAAGTCTTGTTTGATTTAAATCAGCACCCTCACAATACCTATCGATTTTATCTCTTTGAAAATACTTACATTTGATGTGATTTTAGGGATTGATTGGTTAACTACTCTTCATGCTAAAATTGATTATTTTCGTAAGGTTGTTAGCTTTCATATTCCTAACCAACCTATTATGCGAATTCAAGCAACCAAACCACTAAAGTCAATCACGGTCATATCAAGCCATAAAGCCATTCGTTTATTGAAAAACGGATGTTAAGCTTTCTTAGCCCATGTCACGGATTTAAACAAAAATACGTCAAATTTGAATGATATTTCTATTGTTAATAAATTTCCTGACGTATTCCCTGAAGAAATTCTTGGCCTACCCCTAGAGCGTGAAATCGAATTTTGTATCGACCTTGAACCCTGTACAAAACCCATTTCCAAAGCCCCATATCGAATGGCTCCTATTGAACTTCAGGAGTTAAAAACCCAACTACAGGAATTATTAGACATCAGTTTCATTCATCCTAGTACGTCTCCTTGGGGTGCTCATGTTCTATTCGTAAATAAGAAAGATGGAAGTGTGCGACTTTGTATTGACTATCGGGAGTTGAATCATGTCACCATCAAAAATAGGTATCTGTTACCTCGCATTAATGACCTATTTGACCAGTTGCAAGGCGCCAAATTCTTTTCAAAGATCGATCTTTGTTCTGGATATCATTAGTTAAAGATTAAAATTGATGACATTCCAAAGACTGCTTTCAGAACTCAGTACGGGCACTACAAATTCCTTGTCATATCTTTTGGATTGACTAATGCTCCTACTGCCTTTATAGATATGATGAACCGAGTATTCAAGGAATATTTGGATCATTTTATGGTTGTCTTTATTGATGACATCCTCATATACTCCAAAAGTCGCACAGATCATGACTAACACTTGAGGTTGATACTCCAAAAGCTTCGTGAAATCAAGCTATATGCCAAGTTGAAGAAATACAAGTTCTGGCTTGAAGAAGTAGCATTCCTTGGACACGTGATATCAAATCACAGAATATCTATTGACCCAGCGAAGATTGAAGTAATACAAAGCTAGGAACAACCTAAGTCAGTAACCGAAGTACATAGCTTTCTGGTCTTAGCTGGTTATTATCGGATATTTGTGGAAGGACTTTCTCGAATCACTACTCCATTAACTCAGCTGACTCAAAAAGATACAAAAATTCGGTTGGAGCGAGGAATGTGAGAAGAATTTTTAAGAACTCAAGAGGAGACTCATTTCAGCACCTATTCTGATAATACCATCTGGTTCAGAGGGATTTGTCATCTACAGCGATGCTTCAGGCAGAGGGGTAGGATGTGTTCTCATGCAACATGGGAAAGTCATAGCCTATGCCTCACGATATGACACCCCCAAATTCAGGTACTTCATTTCTACCAGATTTTGTGCTCACTTGATAAAAACATTCAAATCTAACTACCCAAACATAATAAAGTTTAATAATAAACCTTCCCATTTAAGGGTTACATCAAACAGTTCAACAAAATCTCCCAGGTTATCTAACCTTTTAAATACAACCATAATATGAATAAAATTAAATAATTACATCATAAGATTTAAAATAAAGTCCAACAACATAAAAGCTAACTGTTTACAAGTCTTCAATACTTGCTTATCTTCCCTTTCCCTTTACTAGTTGTAGGTTCATCAACCTTCTCAACTTTAGCTGTAATAGTAATATAAGAAAGAGTGAGCAAACAAGGCTAACTTGAAATGACAATGAATAAACATCATATCAATTGCCAAATTAATAGGCTCACTAGAAATGAATAAGGTACTTCATCAATAATAATCAGGAGCATAATTTAAATTATATAACTGAGGGTCAAAACACCACGAACTATGTTCATAGTTTAAGTATTATTTCAACCTAAACTTTAACAGTCATAAGACTATAGGGACTCCTCGTACTTAGGGGGATCAGCCCTTCGTACAATGTATTGTGCACAAACATTTCAATGCTATGCGTAAATTATCCCCTGTAATATGGTTGTTCATCTCAGTATTTAGAATACAAGTCCTCACCAAAGTAAGTTTGGTTTGGATAAGTTTCAAGGTAATTTAGAGTTTAACGGACATCAACTAAGGATTAGTTGAATAAAAATGTAACAACATTCTGCTATGGAATAATTTATCAATAAATCAATATTGTATACCAAGCTCATGCTTTAGGAGTAATCTAAGAGCATAAGCATTGAATAATATAACATACCTTGCTTGAACAATGTTAAGCTAAGGTTAGAATCCTGTTTAGAGTTAAGAATTGAGAATGCATAAGAAATAGTAAATTGAACGGTAAAACTTGTTCAACATTAGAGTATCAGAATTTAGAAACTTGCATGCTAAATAACAAGATAAAGATTAGAAAATCTTACTCAATATTAAGAGGTAATGTTTAGGAGCTTGCACAATATATTTAGAGTTAATGAACTTGCTCAAAGAAAGTTTAGGGTTAGAAAGACTTGCACAAAGAAAGTTCAGGTTAGAAAACTTGCCTTGCATGTAAGCTAGATAGTAACAGTTTGATTCACAATATCCTAATCACATGTTATTAGGACACAATTAGTCACTACAGATACTCTATATACAAATAAGTACATATTTCATGTATGGCCTAATTTTTAACCACATAGTCAAGTTATATTAGTAAGAAAACTCGTTAAGTGCTAATTATATGCTCATTCTTAGCACTATAATATTACAATAACAAAATTACATTTTTAACAGTCATAATATTGCATCATATCAACAATTACAGACTCTGTGTACAAGAAAATAATTTTCTAGGCCATACTGCTAACCGGCGCTGCGGCGCGAGACACATGCCAAATAGTGGCGCTATGGCGCGAGGTTGGCGTTGTGGCGCCGAGTTTGGTGTTGCAGCGTGAGGCTTTGGCGTTGCGGCGTCGAATTACAGTGTTGACACGAACAAAAATAAATCTAATTTTTGACTGTTTAATACTTCTAGCACCTAAATTAACACGTATAACCTATATAAATTATACATAATTGTTACCCATCATACATGTACTAATTTTAAACACCTAAAGAACAACTCCAGAAATCCTTGAATACCATGGTTTCAACCTAAAACTCCATTATCGACATTATTTGATAACATTAACACTGTAACCATAATTATACACCAATTTACCACATAAGAACTACGTTTTCTCAATTTCTTAATATATTAACATATTAAAAGTTCAATTTCACAATTAGCTCACAATCAAATATTAATTTTGATACTCCTACACGCCAAGTTCATACATATTTTCATTGTAAAAACTAATTTCTTTCTTTTAAACGTAATTTAACATATAATTCCTTGTCTAAATACAACCCTAACATCATACTTATATACAATCATCATATACAGGTTGTATAACAACAATTACAGAAAAATTAACTCTATATAACATGGAAAATTTATGCAATAAACATATATATATATATATATATATATATATAGTATCAAGGTTTTGGAAAATACATTTTCTTGTTTAGTTATCCCTTGTCAAAAGACGAACTTGCAACCCACTGAACTTTTCTCTCTTCTCAAACTCTCTCAAATTCTCTCACAAACTCTCTGTATTTTCTCAGGCTTAGCAAATAATTGGAATACGTAAACAAACTGATAACCAAGCCAATAATAGTATACGTAAAATAAAACTGATAGGCCATAATAAGCGTACTTAATATAATATCAGTTACTAAATATAACGTATATGTTATATATATATTTTATTTATTATTTTATTTTTTTGATTTATTTTATTTATATTATTAAAAATTCAAAATTCAAAAATCCAAAAATCATAAGGCTTTGTTTGGTAAATATCTTTAACAAATTAAAGACTTAATATCTTTAAGCCTTGTTTGGCAAAAACTAAATTAAACTCCTTTAATTTATTTTAATAACCAATTTATAGCATAGTTTATTGTCACACTTTTATTACCAATTAAATTAAAAACATTGCAATAATTCATTTAATCTCTATCAACTCTCTAATTTAATTATTAAATTAAATTAGAATATTATCTCAAATTAAACAAATATTTATTCAACAGTAACACATCAATTAAATATTTATATAATTCAATAAATATTTAAAATTATAATTTAAAATTCTGGATTGTTACAGACAATTATACCATTTAATACCATCTTGGAAAAACGAACGTGGTAGCGGACGCGTTGAGTAGAAGATCATATGCAGGTACGAGTGCGATATTGTTAACGCAAAGGCCATTTTGTATGACTTATAAAGGATGAAGATAGAGTTAAAGACTCCAGGGACCCACGTGATGATGACAAATATACGAGTAGAACCGACTTTAATCGATAAAGTTAAAGTTACACCAATTTTGAGGATAAAATTTCATAAGAAGGGAAGGTTGTAAGACCCCAACTTTTATGAATAAAGATGATTTTTTCACTAAATATCATTTTTGAATATTAAGGTGTGAATTTGTTAGAATATTATAGTTGTGGGTAATATTTACAAATTTTGCAAAGTAAACAAGTTGTTATAAAATATTCGTTTGGTCTGAGAATATTCGTTTTATAAGAAAATATTCGTACAACAGCACAATCATTGGTTGACCCCACAACAGAATTATTGTCAGAGTTAAAAAAGACAGAAATATCTTTTAATAAAAATATCGGCAAAAGTTTTACCGTTAACTGTTGAAATACTCAGTGATAAAAGTACACTATTATACAGTATCTTTGATTATTGATTCTTACTTGAGAAGTCACTCAGTTTTATTTCAATTATTGCCACAGTAATTGCTGCATAGTATCTCACATTATTGATTTAATTATTATCATAGTATCATCTGTAAAATATTTTATATTATTAAATCAATAATTGAGACGATAAAGTTATTCATATTATTTTTTGCATTATTGACAATGTCTAGAAAGTTCTGTCGATGAAAGGGGTTTGGTCACCTAATTGCGCGCCAATAGGGAAAAATTCTTATCGGAAAGCCCCCTATTTCCTGGGAATGATCTGGTTGTTAATATTGCAAGTTATAAATGATGAATAAATGTTGTTCAAAAATGTGTTTAGTGAAGCCAAGTGGATACAGATAAATAGAGGGGATATTTATGAAGTATTTGATGTACATTTTGCTTATCCATTTTTTAAAATTGTCGGTAGAAGTTATCTCAGTTTTGTTATATATATATATATATATATATATAGGGAGTCACGGGGGGGGATCACGGTGGGTGGTGATGATTATATATATATATATATATTATAATAAGTTTTATTTTTTATGAAAAATAGAATATATTATATTTTATTATGCATAGTGTTTGCATAGTAAAATAAAAAAAAAATTAGCCGATTATTACTGTGTGTCCATGATTTTCTAAATTGAAGTAGTATCCTGCCATTCTCCTATAAATAGGATGCTTAGTTTAGAAATTAAAATCACACCAGAATAAGAGAATTCTTCTTCTATAATATTGAGCGTATTTCTTTTTAGTTTAAGGAAGTTTTGAGCATAGAAAATAGTATAAGTTTTTTTCAAGAATATCCCCGCCCTACCAGTCAGAAATACTCTCCTTTTAAGGTAAGGGATATTATTTTTGTTCAATATTCATAAGAAATAATATTTTCTTCCATAATATGTAGTATGTAAGTAATATTATTTCGTTTTAGATTCCGAATTCTACACTCATTTTGTTAAAGTATTGCTTTTATACTCCGTGAAATTAGTAGAATATTCTTGAAATTTGCGCTTCATCTAGTATCTTTTCACAAAAATATTATTCTGAATATTTTTGATAATTTTTAATATTTTCATGTTGGAATACTATTCACGGGGTACTATTCCTAAAGTACTATTCACGGGGTACTATTCACTTGGGTAATATTCACTCGGGGTACTATTAATGATAAAAATTGATTTCTTTTCTGTCCAAATCATTTTTGATACAATATTATTCTTGAATTTTACTCCATAAAGCAGTATCATGTTGACAATTTGGACATTCTTGAATTCTGGATACATTGAATTATAAATCTTTAAAATTTATCATTGCTCGCATTTAATTGAATTCTAATATCACTGTCATCATCATCATGTTTATATTGTGATGAAAGTTATCTTTGGCCCGTAGTGCATAGATGGACTGTTGATTGGTATGATTATGACTATGTATTTGTATAATCATGACCTGTAATGTTACAAATGATGTGGTAAAAGTCCTCATTGGCCCGTAGTGCATTGATGGACAGTTGTTGGCATGACCATGACCATTGGTGATAACACGAATATTCTTGGCCCTTAATGCATAGATAATTCGTGGATGTTATACTAATGAATATCCTTTAGCCCGTAGTGCATGGATAATTCAGTGATGTGAATTATTTATTGAGCTGAGACTCAAGAATAAATTGATGATAAAATTTTTAAATAATATAAGACAGTAGATATCATGCTCTACTTGACTCTTCTAATGGATTGCTTGTTCCGCTGTAGTTAAACTTGTTGTTTATTGTATTCTATCAGTTTAACACTGTTGAAGGCTAAAGATAATTTATTCTGCATTATCTTAGTCATAATATTTCTTAGTAGGCTAGTTGAGATCACCCTTTAGCTTTCATTATTCTCTTCAGGAAATGAGAACGTAGCCGGGATTATTCAGGGAATGGAGTGACAGTCCGAGATGGTGGCTGTAATAATCCTCACTATTTTATATAATAGTGTGATAATAATTGTAATGAGGACTCCATTTGAGTTTGGATATTGTCTAGAAGACAATATTCGTGTTAAAACTCTCAGCTCATGTTGTATAATTGTGACAACTCAAAATTTTATAAGTTATTAAAATAGGAATTTAATAATTAAAATTCTTATTATGAGATGTTTTGAGTTTGAATATGTATATATATGTGCTATATATTTTGAAATATGTGATCTCGGTGTGAAGATATATATATATATATATATATATATATATATATATATATATATATTCATATATTGGAAAAGTGAGGTTTAATAGTTAAGTTAACTATTGAAGAATTAAATGAATTTGGTAATTATTATAAATATTTACTTGAATTAAATAAATATTTTAAATAATTTATTTATTTAGAAAAATAAATAATTTATGAAATTGTGGTATAATAATTTAGTTACGTGTGGATGATAATTAAGTTAAAGCAAAGGTAAATTTTATTCTTTGATGATTTAATTTAACGAATTAATTAAATTAATTGAGTTGTTTAATACTAAAGAAAATAAGTAAATTAAATAAAGTTATGTTTAAGTCTAATTTATTAATTAAATTAGATATATGATTATTTATTAATCATCAGAAGAATTATAATAACAATTATAATTATTATTGTAAGTTATATAAATTGGTTGCAGGTGTGACAAATAAAAACTATATAATATAATATTATTAAATTAATTTAGTATGGGGGAAATTGTGTGTAACCAAACGCAGCCTTGTGGCTTTTGGTTTATTCTAACTGACACCTATTGTAACTAATGTACGTGAAAGAGAGGGGAGAATAGGAGAGAATTCTTTGTAATTGAGAAGAAAAATTCTGAGAATAAAAGAAGAGGAAGAATGTGACACCCCCAAAATAGGTCCACACGACCCATTCTAAGTCGCCAGATATCTCACTATAAAAATCAAATACAAACTTTATTTATACAACTGTTGAACGGTCGTGCAGAGTACGTCAATAGATAAGTTGTGAGTTTCAATACAAAATCCATGTAACTCTCTTGGTTCCTCGACCACAACACCTTACAAATGTACTTTACATAAAACTACAGTCAATATATGTTTTAGAAATTAAAATATTTGGAAAATACTCAAGGAAACCTTCGTACATTGGAGGCCATGCGTCTAGGTTATGATAGATATCATATGTCCACAGAATTATCCTTGGTTGACCCAATAGACCCCAAAGAAAAACAAGAAGATTGCTATCATCTTCTTTCCAATGGTGAGTCTTCTCTTGACTTATAATTATATCCATTGTCTCCAATTGAAAATCATATTTCAAACAAACTCCAAGATTATATAGGTAGTGCTCGTAGATATACTCAGCAAGTGGATGTGCACAACCATATCTTATGATAACACGAGGTTGTATGTCATTAGACATCTTGTATGATAGTGGCAAAACAACCTTCCAAATTTGGGTTCACCTCACCCTATTCGGTTCACCAAAATTAAATATCAAATGACGTATACAATACGACACACTTATCTAAAGTTCTCAATAAATTTATTTCCATACTATTTAGGGAGAACCTCAACAGCTATAGACTACCGTTCTATTCTCCTGTTATCCCCGCTCTACCCAACTACACTTTTATTACTTGAAAAGAATTGTGAAGCGAAAAGGGTGAGCACAACTAGCCCAGTAGAGAATATCATGACTAAAGATCATTTACAGCATCAATAGTTTTTATCAGTAATAAATCAGAGATTTAGAACATATGGCAGATGATAAAACTTTTCAACCATAGTTGCAGCAGAACGAGCAATCCATTAGAAGAGTCAAATAGACCATAGGGTCTATTATCTTCTCCATGTTAAAAGTCCACCAACAATGTTTTATCCTTGTAACATCAATCAACAATTCCTATCCACAATCATGTGAATAACTTATAATCATAATTGTGATTCTAAATTCCTCTTCGCACCCAGGACGAAGATAATTTTCATCACCTGTCTTTACCTGAAACATCAAAATCATGGTTATACCAAATCACAATTCTTGTTCGTAATTATACTAATAAATTCATCTTTGCACTACAGGCCAAAGATATTCATTAACAATTCATCTTTGTTCTACAGGCCAAAGACATACAACTGTATTATAAAAGAGTCAAGTAGAGCATGATATCTACTATCTTCTCACGAATTAAAAGTGTATTATCAATATGTTATCGTTTGAGACTCGACAAATAATTAATCCACAACATCGAATCATCCCCGCTTACTACGGTCAAGGATATTCATTAGTATTACGACCACGAATTATCCATGCACTACGGGCCAAGGATATTCCTGTTTTCAACAATGGTCATGATTATACTTAATAATCCCTAGTTATAATCTTACCAACAACTATTCATCAATGCACGTAAGCCAAAGATATACAACTATAAATTCAATAATCATCAGTTCATCTTTGCACGTAAGCCAAAGATATACAACTATAAAAGAAATAATCAACGATCCATCTTTGCACGTAACCCAAAGATATACAACTATAAAACCAATAATCAATAGTCCATCTTTGCACGTAAGCCCACGTAAGCCAAAGATGACTTTCATCACAATATAATCATGAAGATGATGACAATGACATAAGCATTAATCAAACGAAAATAAGAATAAATATTAAAGACTTTAAATTTATCCAAATATTATCAATCACTTAATAAACACATAATCTAATATTATTAATATTATAACAATATTTTAATCACTTCTTAAACTTATAAATAATTTATTTCAATTGTTTACACTTTACCAAATAATGCATTTAATCATTCAAAAATGCCATACTCATAAGATATCATCACCAATGATCAAATCCCTCATCAAAAATCAGCATATACCCTATATAGGATTCCAAAGCCATAAAATCCTATTTTTTAATTTTGTTACTTCACATAACATATTTAATTCATTTACTCATAACTAGTTCATTTTCATGAAAAATACCAAATCAGTCCCAAAAATATTTCTTTTCTGGGATTTAGCAGAATATAATCCCATATTGAACATATATTTTTCTCAAAATTTTTAAAATTCATTTACTATTTTTCATATGGCCAAAACTGCCGAATATTTAGACATTTATCATAAATTGTACTTTTGTCCAAAAATTCTGAAATTTACAGGGTATATTTTTGTTATATACATGTACTACCAATAAAATTTTTACCAATTTTGGAGTTAACCACAAGGAGTTATAAGGGTTTACTTTTAAAATAGACTTTTTCCATAAAATTCACAACTACTAATCTATACATCCAAAAATCTCCATTTTTGGACATAATCGAGAAAACTCATCAAATTATCATTTCAAATTTTTCTAGAATTTTTGAGGGTAAGAAAAATTACGAAACTGCAAATGGATTTTCACCCGTCATGCGGTAATCCACGTAGACAGATCATTTCCACAATTTAATAAGGAATGAATACAAAGGATCATTCACCATGCATGCGGTAATCCACATAGACAGGTTATTCCAATAGAATAATAAGGAATGGAATAACAGAAGAATTCACCATGCATGCGATAGACCGCACAGACAGGTTATTCCCAATAGAATAATAAAGAATGGAATCAGGTCATGTGTAATCCACATAAACATGATATTCCAACAGAATAATAAAGAATGGAACCAGGTCATGCGTAATCTGCATAGACAGGATATTCCAACAGAATAATAAAGAATGGAATAAAAATGAATTCACGGGCATGCGATGAATCAATCGCATGCATGAAGTTATTCCAATGAATAATAAAGAATGGAATCAGGTCATGCGTAATCCGTACAGACAGGATATTCCAACATAATAATAAAGAATGGAATAACAAAAAAATTTCACCATATTTACGGTTGTCCGCGTATACAGGTTATTCCAACAGAATAATAAAGAATGGAATAACAATAGCTCTCTTCATGAATACGAAAGAAATAATACCCCTTACTATAATAATAATATCCCTTACTTAGAAGAAACTGGATATTGGAATAGTGAGGTAGCAGACTTCTCTTCTTCTTTCTCTCTATAATTTTTCTCTGTAATAATTGCTCTAAAGTTTTAGTGAATTGGTGAGAAATGAAGGAAGAATGAGCTTCTATTTATAGGAAAATATAGTTTCGATAATTGCACGTTTTGGGGCTCGAAATATTACAGTATAATACCTTCCTCTTTTTCTTCATTTTTAATTTAGTCCTGCAAGTATTATCAAACTTGCACCACCTCCCATAATAGTAAATAATGTTAATCAATAGTTCAATCATGTGAATCAATAGTTATAATCATGTGAAAATATGAATTATAGTATAGTACCTCCATCTATACCTCCATTTTTAACTTAGTAATGCAAGTATTATCAATCTTGGACCAACTCCCCTAATAGTACAAGAATGTGAATCAATAGTACACATATGTGAACAAATAGTTATAATCATGTGAATTAATAGCAATTAATTGCTCATTTATCCGATTAATTACCCGACTGGTCAGTATAACTTCCAGACATCAATTAATATCAAAATAAATGTCGATTTTCGCTAACACTAATAATTCCAACACAATGGAACTATCATTTTCATCTTTAGTCAACACGAACTTATTCTTCATTAATATTATAACTCATAATATTTAACAACCAGGTCATTCCCAGGAAAGAGAGGGCTTTCCGATAAGGATTTCTCCTTATTGGCGCGCAATTAGGTGACCAAACCTCTCCTTGACAGAACTTCTAGACATTGTCATTATTACAAATAATAATATGAATAACTTTCTCATCTTAATTATTGATTTATTAATATATAAAATATTATGCAGATGATACTGTGACAATAATTGAATCAATAATAGAGAGATATGATGCAACAATTATTATAGCAATAATTGAGTATAACTGAGTGACTTCTCACGTAAGCATCAATAATCAATATCGTGTACTACTATGCAATGCGCCAGACATCAGATTCTTTGTACTTTTATCAATTTAACCATTTACTAAATAGAATAATAATTATAAAAATTGAATACTTTCATTTCGTAAAATTCGGGGTCTTACAATCTCCCCTCCTTATGAAATTTTGCCCACGAAATTTACGTACCTGGTAGTTCGAAGAGATGAGAATACCTTGCCTTCTTTTCGGGTTGTACCTTCCCGGTTATTTCCTCTGTATCATGATTTTTCCATTGCTCATCTCCAGTATTTCAGATATCATTCTAGAATATATCTTCAAAACAAAGGTTAATTGACATATCATAATTTGTCAACTTATCAAATAAACAATTTTAACTTAGGTAAGTCACACCCTAGCGAAGTATATTACTTGTCTCTCCCCTCCTAGTTCTAGACTAATATCTCCGCCAGCGACCATATCCCTAAGCTCTGATACCATTTGTGACGCCCCCAAAATAGGTCAACACGACCCATTCTGAGTCGCCAGATATCTCACTACAAAAATCAAATACAAACTTCATTTATACAACTGTTGAACTGTCGTGCAGAGTACGACACCAGATAAGCTATGAGTTTCAATACAAAATCCATGTAACTCTCATGGTGCCTCGACCACAACACCTTACAAAGGTACTTTTCATAAAAGTACAGTCAATAACTGTTTTAGAAATTAAAATCTTTGGAAAATACTCAAGGAAACCTTCGTACATAGGAGGCCATGCGTCTAGGTTATGATAGATATCATATGTCCACAGAATTATCCTTGGTTGACCCAATAGACCCCAAAGAAAAACGAGAAGATTGCTATCATCTTCTTTCCAATGGTGAGTCTTCTCTTGACTTATAATTATCTTCATTGTCTCTAATTGAGAATCATATTTCAAATAAACTTTAAGATTATATAGGTAGTGCTCGTAAATATACTTAGCAAGTGGATATGCACAACCCTGTCTTATGATAACACGAGGTTGTATGTCATTAGACATCTTGTATGATAATGGCAAAACACCCTTCCAAAGTTGGGTTCACCTCACCCTATTCGGTTCACCAAAATTAAATATCAAATGACGTATACAATACGACACACTTATCTAAAGTTCTCAATAAAATTATTTTCATACTATTTAGGGAGAACCTCAACATCTATAGACCACCGTTCTATTCTCCTGTTACCACCGCTCGACCCAACTACACTTTTATTACCTAAAAGAAATTGTGAAGCAAAAAGGGTGACCACAACTAGCCCAATAGAGAATATCATGACTAAACATAATTTACATCATCAATAGCTTTTATCAGTAATAAATCAGATATTTAGAACATATGGTAGATGATAAAACTTTTCAACCATAGTTGCAGCGGAACGAGTAATCCATTAGAAGAGTCAAATAAACCATAGGGTCTATTATCTTCTCCATGTTAAAAGTCCACTAATAATGTTTTATCCTTGTAACATCAATCAACAATTCCTGTCCACAATCATGTGAATAACTCATAATCATAATTGTGATTCTAAATTCCTCTTCGCACCCAGGACGAAGATAATTTTCATCACCTGTCTTTACCTGAAACATCAAAATCATGGTTATACCAAATCACAATTCCTGTTCATAATCATACTAATAAATTCATCTTTACACTACGGGCCAAAGATATTCATTAACAATTCATCTTTGTTCTACAGGCCAAAGACATACAACTGTATTATAAAAGAGTCAAGTAGAGCATGATATCTACTATCTTCTACGAATTAAAAGTGTATTATCAATATGTTATCGCTAAGACTCAGCTTAATAATTAATCCACAACATCGAATCATCCCTGCTCTACGGTCAAGGATATTCATTAGTATTACGACCACGAATTATCCATGCACTATGGGCCAAGGATATTCGTATTTTCAACAATGGTCATGATTATACCTAATAATCCCTAGTTATAATCATACCAACAACTGTCCATCAATTCACGTAAGCCAAAGATATACAACTATAAAATCAACAATCATCAGTCCATCTTTGCACGTAAGCCAAAGATATATATAACTATAAAAGAAATAATCAACGATCCATCTTTGCACGTAACCCAAAGATATACAACTATAAAATCAATAATCAACAGTCCATCTTTGCACGTAAGCCCACGTAAGCTAAAGATGACTTTCATCACAATATAATCATGAGGATGATGACAATGATATAAGCATTAATCAAACGAAAATAAGGATAAATATTAAAGATTTTAAATTTATCCAAATATTATCAATCACTTAATAAACTCATAATCTAATATTATTAATATTATAACAATATTTTAATCACTTCTTAAACTTATAAATAATTTATTTCAATTGTTTACACTTTACCAAATAATGCATTTAATCATTCAAAAATGCCATATTCATAAGATTTCATCACCAATGATCAAATCCTCATCAAAAATCAGATATACCCTATATAGGATTCCAAAGCCATAAAATCCTATTTTCCAATTTTGTTACTTCATATAACATATTTAATTCATTTACTCATAACTAGTTTATTTTCATGAAAAATACCAAATCATCCCAAAAATATTTCTTTTCTGGATTTAGCGAATATAGTCCCATATTGAACATATATTTTTCTCAAAATTTTTAAAATTCATTTACTATTTTTCATATGGCCAAAATCTATTAATATTTAGACATTTATCATAAATTGTACTTTTGTCCAAAAATTCTGAATTTACAGTATATTTACATTATATACATGTACTCCCAATAAAAATTTCACCAATTTTGGAGTTAACCACAAGGAGTTATAATGGTTTACTTTTAAAATAGTCTTTTTCCATAAAATTCATAACTCCTAATCCATACATCCAAAAATCTCCATTTTTGGACACAATCTAGAAAACTCATCAAATTATCATTTCAGATTTTTCCAGAATTTTTGAGGGTCAGAAAAATTATTAAACTGTAAATGGATTTTCACCCGTCATGCAGTAATCCACGTAGACAGATCATTTCCACAATTTAATAAGGAATGAATATAAAGGATCATTCACCATGCAGGCGGTAATCAACATAGACATGTTATTCCAGCAGAATAATAAAGAATGGAATAACAGAAGAATTCACCATGCATGTGATAGACCGCACAGACAGGTTATTCTCAACAGAATAATAAAGAATGGAACCAAGTCATGCGTAATCCACACAAACATGATATTCCAACCAAA
Organism: Panax ginseng; assembly: GCA_020205605.1. Taxonomy (NCBI): domain Eukaryota; kingdom Viridiplantae; phylum Streptophyta; class Magnoliopsida; order Apiales; family Araliaceae; genus Panax; species Panax ginseng. The sequence continues at coordinate 62,994,364 of CM035135.1, forward strand.
TAATAAAGAATGGAACCAGGTCATGCATAATCCGCACAGACAGGATATTCCAACAGAATAATAAAGAATGGAATAACAATAGAATTCACCAGGCATGCGATAGACCGCACAAACAGGATATTCCAACAGAATAATAAAGAATGGAATCAGGTCATGCGTAATCCGTACAGACAGGATATTCCAACATAATAATAAAGAATGGAATAACAGAAGAATTTTACCATGTTTACGGTAGTCCACGTATACAGGTTATTCCAACAGAATAATAAGGAATGGAATAACAATAGCTCTCTTCATGAATACGAAAGAAGTAATACCCCTTACTATAATAATAATATCCCTTACTTAGAAGAAACTGGATATTGGAATAGTGAGGTAGCAGACTTCTCTTCTTCTTTCTCTCTATAATTTCTCTCTATAATAATTGCTCTAAAGCTTTAGTGAATTAGTGAGAAATGAAGGAAGAATGAACTTCTATTTATAGGAAAATATAGTTTCGATAATTGCACGTTTTTGGGCTCGAAATATTACAGTATAATACCTTCCTCTTTTTCTTCATTTTTAGTTTAGTCCTGCAAGTATTATCAAACTTGCACCACCTCTCCTAATAGTTAATAATGTGAATCAATAGTTCAATCATGTGAATCAATAGTTATAATCATGTGAAAATATGAATTATAGTATAATACCTCCATCTATACCTCCATTTTTAACTTAGTCATGCAAGTATTATCAATCTTGGACCAACTCCCCTAATAGTACAATAATGTGAATCAATAGTACACACATGTGAACAAATAGTTATAATCATGTGAATTAATAGCAATTAATTGCTCATTTATCTGATTAATTACCCGACTGGTCAGTATAACTTCAAAACATCAATTAATATCGAAATAAATGTCAATTTCCACTAACACTAATAATTTCAACACAATGGAACTATCAATTTCATCTTTAGTCAACACGAACTTATTCTTCATTAATATTATAACTCATAATATTTAACAACCAGGTCATTCCCAGGAAAGAGAGGGCTTTCCGATAAGGATTTCTCCTTATTGGCGCGCAATTAGGTGACCAAACCTCTCCTTGACAGAACTTCTAGACATTGTCATTATTACAAATAATAATATGAATAACTTTCTCATCTTAATTATTGATTTATTAATATATAAAATATTATGCAGATGATACTGTGACAATAATTGAATCAATAATAGAGAGATATGATGCAACAATTATTATAGCAATAATTGAGTATAACTGAGTGACTTCTCACGTAAGCATCAATAATCAATATCGTGTGCTACTATGCAACCACACGTATTACTGTACTTTTATCAATTTAACCATTTACTAAATAGAATAATAATTATAAAAATTGAATACTTTCATTTCGTAAAATTCGGGGTCTTACAATCTCCCCTCCTTATGTACGTGAAAGAGAGGTGAGAATGGGAGAGAATTCTTCGTAATTGAGAAGAAAAATTCTGAGAATAAAAGAAGAGGAAGAATGTGAAGCCCCCAAAATAGGTCCACACGACCCATTCTGAGTCGCCAGATATCTCACTATAAAAATCAAATACAAACTTCATTTATACAACTGTTGAACTGTCGTGCGATACGCGACAACAGATGATAAGTTTGTGAGTTTCAATACAAAATCCATTTAACTCTCATGGTGCCTCGACCACAACACCTTACAAAGGTACTTTTCATAAAAGTACAGTCAATAACTGTTTTAGAAATTAAAATCTTTGGAAAATACTCAAGGAAACCTTCGTACATAGGAGGCCATGCGTCTAGGTTATGATAGATATCATATGTCCATAGAATTATCCTTGGTTGACCCAATAGACCCCAAAGAAAAAAGAGAAGATTGTTATCATCTTCTTTCTAATGGTGAGTCTTCTCTTGACTTATAATTATCTCCATTGTCTCTAATTGAGAATCATATTTCAAATAAACTCCAAGATTATATAGGTAGTGCTCGTAGATATACTTAGCAAATGGATATGTACAACCCTGTCTTATGATAACACGAGGTTGTATATCATTAGACATCTTGTATGATAGTGGCAAAACACCCTTCCAAAGTTGGGTTCACCTCACCCTATTCGGTTCACCAAAATTAAATATCAAATGACATATACAATACGACACACTTATCTAAAGTTCTCAATAAAATTATTTTTATACTATTTAGGGAGAACCTCAACATCTATAGACCACCGTTCTATTCTCCTGTTACCCTCGCTCGACCCAACTACACTTTTATTAACTAAAAGGAATTGTGAAGCAAAAAGGGTGACCACAACTAGCCCAGTAGAGAATATCATGACTAAAGATAATTTACATCATCAATAGCTTTTATCAGTAATAAATCAGATATTTAGAACATATGGTAGATGATAAAACTTTTCAACCATTGTTGCAGCGGAACGAGCAATCCATTAGAAGAGTCAAATAGACCATAAGGTCTATTATCTTCTCCATGTCAAAAGTCCACTAACAATGTTTTATCCTTGTAACATCAATCAACAATTCATGTCCACAATCATATGAATAACTCATAATTATAATTGTGATTCTAAATTCCTGTCCACAATTCCTGAACGTAAAAAGTGTTTTAAATCAAATGAAATGAATATAATAAGATATTGAATAGTGTTAATATAAAACCAATAAGTAGTCCTAGCAAGACTTAAACACTTGAATGAACTTCGAATATGAAATACAGTGAGATATAAGTTGAAAGTTAACACAATAAAATTGAACATTGTGTATACATAATAGGAAGGGTTATGAGATGTAGAGTAAAGTTTACATTACAACTACTATGCATTGCTATGTGACTAATAGTTGATGTGCATGATTATATAATTGTGTAGGGCATGTGAAGTGCAGATAACTTTAAGTTGTTAAACTGTTATTGGTAAACAACGATCAAGGCAAGTCTTCCAGTTCCTATTTACTATGTGAACTTGGTGATTAACTGTTTTAAATCTTTATTGTAAAGAGCATGATGTGTTATATATATGTTGAATGTTTGAAATGATAAAGTTAACTTATGACTACGTTGATTGAGTAAAGCATGCTGATTGAGTAAGGAAATCAATCTTTATACTTGTTATATGAACTATAAGATGTATGTTATGTTAGTCTAATGTTTATGAGATATATGTTGATCATGTTATTATGTGCTACGCGATGCATGAAAACTGTTAGATTTTGCTGGGATTACATAATCTGTATTATGTTCTCTATAGATGATTTTTGAGGTATCGAATTCATGAAAACATGTTTGAAGGTGAAGAACTTGAGTTTTGGTTTTATATATATTGCATGGCATGTTTTGGAGTCAAAATTGGTTTTGAATTCATACTCAAAACTATAAATTGATAATGGAAGTTGTTAGTAAGTTGAAAAACGAAAAGAACAAAAGTTAATCGGACCAATTTGGTTGAGAAACGAATTCGTAGCGAATGAATTCGCTAAATGTGTTTAAAACATGAAAATAAAGTATGAACATGTGTTTTGGGTCAAATTTTAGGTTGGTTAATGTTTTTATAAATTGTTAGAATTATAGTATGTTGTAGTTCTATGAATTACGGATCCATAGAATCAAAAACGGACTAATTTTGATGTGTATAACTCAAGTTATGAAGATTAGTAGGAGAAAAAGGGTTAAAAATTTCGAAGAACAGTAGCTTCAGGTCCCGTTTCTGCTAACGGGCGCAGCTGCGATGTGCCCTAAGTCATTTGGGGCACAACTGTGCTGGGCATAATTTGGAGTAGCTGCGCCCAAACTATGTCAGGTGTGAATGTTTTGACCTATTTTAGTAAAATGGCCATAACGTTTTCAAATGAACTCCGATTAAGGTGATTCAAGATGATCTGGAAAGAGAACGAATAGACCTACAACTTTTATTCTTTAAGTTTTTCAATTTAAGGTCGGGAATAGTAGTCAAAATGGTCATGTTTATGAGTGATGCGTATTTAGCGGCAATCAGAGGGCGTCAGACATGCACATACACAAGTATAATGATGTCGACGATTATAGATGTTGTTCTAAGTTATAGAACATGAATATTATGAAGTATAATGATGCTTAACATGAATAAATGATATATTAGATAAGTTGAATACACATACTAAGCACACACAAGAGAGACAAATTGGGCATGTGACGAATAAACGTCGAAACGCCGTGATAAGTGATAAGGAATGTAAAATGTGTTTTAAATCAAATGAAATGAATATAATACGATATTGAATAGTGTTAATATAAAAACAATAAGTAGTCCTAAGCAAGACTTAAAAACTTGAATGAACTTCGAATATGAAATACAGTGAGATATAAGTTGAAAGTTAACACAATAACATTGAACATTGTGTATATATAATAGGAAGGTTTATGAGATGTAGAGTAAAGTTTACATTACAACTACTATGTGTTGCTATGTGACAAATAGTTGATGTGCATGATTATATAATTGTGTAGGGCATGTGAAGTGCAGATAACTGTAAGCTATTAAACTGTTATTGGTAAACAACAATCAAGGCAAGTCTTCCAGTTCCTATTTACTATGTGAACTTGGTGATTAACTGTTTTAAATCTTTATTGTAAAGAGCATGATGTGTTATATATATGTTAAATGTTTGAAATGATAAAGTTAACTTATGACTACGTTGATTGAGTAAAGCATGCTGATTGAGTAAGAAACTCAATCTTTATACTTGTTATATGAACTGTAAGATGTATGTTATATTAGTCCAATGTTTATGAGATATATGTTGAGCATGTTATTATATGCTACGTGATGCATGAAAACTGTTAGATTTTGCTGGGCTATCGAGCTCAACCTTGCAAATAACCATTTTTGCAGGTTAAGGATTGAAGGTAACAATATGTGCTACTTCAATGACGTGGATCAGAAATAATACACGAAGATTAATATTTTAGTTAAAGTTATTATTTCTTAATACCATGATTAAGATTCATGAGATGTACTAAATGTTTTATGATGTATAGTTTTATGTTGAGTTGTAAAGCTAAAGTTAGAGTTATCTGATATGTAAAGGTTATCAGATTGAAATGTAAAATTTTATATAATGACAGTGATAAAGTGAATCATAAAATAAGATTAATTCAAAGACATGTAGATGATAAAGGTTTTGATTCAGGGAATTAAAGTAAAAAGACATAAAAGTTTAAATTATTCCGCATTTTATATAGCTTAACATCGAATAATGATGTAAAATCAGAAGGTAGATGTGTTATTAACGGCCGAAGTTGAGAATTATATTGTATGAATTTGGGGTCGTTACAATATTAAGTTTGTATTTGTATTCTGTACCATGTATTTGGCGACTCGGAATGGGTTATGTATACCAATTTTGGGGGCGTCACAGGTATGAAAAAAGGTGGCTGACCTCAAGGTCTCTGCCAATATCATGGGCAAGATAGTGTAACCCTCCCTGAGAGCACATACTAATGTAATTAGGGCAATGTCCAGATGGTCCATGTATAATGGCATGTACAAATAGGTCACGATTCACATCAATAGAATATCTACGCGGGAAACCTGCCAATTGCCCTCAATAATGGTGAAATCCCCTAAATGTCGCATATAGCTATCCAGTGACCCAAATCGGTCAATCAAGAAATCCAAGGATCAACACCACATACCCTGAGGTAATCTCATCCATAATAACCCTGCATCGTAAGCCCTTCAGGTTCATAAACAGTCGGCTCATGTCATCGATAGCCATCCTAGCGTAAGGCCGATCCAAGGGAAAATCAGTGAGGTTCTCATACTCCTCCTACGTAGGAGTCAGATCATGGATATCAAATCTAAAAACCTTTCTCTCCGGTATCCAATAAGATATCATTCCATCTACAAAGCCCAACGGTATCTAGAACGTCAAAAGGGTCATAGGATGTCTTAACATCTGATCAACTGTCACCCGATCTATGGGAGACAAACTATCATACCACGATCTCAAAGAAGAGCCTATCAGTATGGGTGGGGTATGCTCAATCCGACTAACAGTAGATGAAGACATTTGTAGAACCGTATCATAAGGCTATCCAGGGGTCAATGCTAAACTCACTTATGTGAATGAATATCCATGACATAATGCATGCATTGTGATAAATAACAATGATAAATGACAATATGATGCAAAGAATAAAAAACATTAAACATACATTCCTAAATACTTCATCATTTAATACATCATCTCTGTATACAAATGAAAATAAAAAGTACAGGGAAATGGGGCACATGCACCTGATATCTAACAGGGGCCTATCAAAAGATATAATAAGAAATGGGGTACAACCGCCCAATATCTAATAGAGGCCTATCAAAAGAGATAACGAGAAATCTATTAGAAGAAATCAATGATGTCCACATCATCCAATCGATCCATCTGCTATAACTCCTCCTAAGTCATTAAATCTCTTCCAGAAGGGATGTTAGGTCTATAGAGACGGGGGTATGTGCCAGTAAAGATATCAGAATATGGGCCACCTGAAGGGCCATCACAAGAGCTGGATGGATCAAAAGAATCTGCCTCTGACTAATCTCTACCCAAATGCCAAATAAAAAAGTGTGCCCAGTACAACCTATGGGCCAAGCTATCAATCTGAGCCAAATGAGTGGGCTCTGAGACGCAGGCAATCTAGTCTGTCATCATAACAGATCTAGGAACCATATCCCCCATGAATAGTGTGGCGCCGGTTTGAGCTCCAATTGTGCGAGGGAACCACCAGCAGTAGAAATCCTCCTGAGTAAAAGGGCCCTCTGATAAAGTAAAGCCATCTAAACCTATTAGGGGAATCTCGATGATCGGCTAAGATAAAGGCCACTCTCTCTTAGAAGGAGGAAAAAATGGAATACGAATCTCCCTTATGGTGTTCCTGATAGCACACTCTCCTAAATAGAGCTCCCAACACCCATTAGTCAAGAGAGGAATCCAACGAGTAGATAATACATACTCTACCTCGGTCAAAAAGTAACCCTCAAAGCCTACTGTCAAATGGTCCTTGGAGTAGGGAACCCATGTGATGACATCGGTTATTAGGAACTCCAATTGCAACTGAGAATGGGTAAACGTCTTTGCTACGGGAACCTCTGCAAGAGTGGAGTGATGCCATCTCCATCCCCATAGATAGGTCTCCAGACCTAATGTAGTAACAGGATGAAGACAGCGAAGCCTCTCATAGGCCCAAAATTGAAAATACAAAGACCAAATATCCTCAGTCATGAAAACTAACAACCCGAGCGGGGGAAATTTGAAAGATAAAGAAAATACTCACCAACAAAAATGGGAAAAAGCCTAGCCAAGCCACTATCATGCCCTCTGAGCGTAAGCGCATCCCTCTAACGAAATAGGCAAAGGTGTATGAGTCCCAGTAAAAGTCTTTGATGCGGTCCACATCACGAGTGGCGCCGACTAAAGCGAAAGAAACCGTCGAGGAGTCATGTGCTTGAAAAGTCCACTGATGATGATCATGAACAACTGTTGAAGAATGCAATCTCTAACCCTCTGATCATCAAGCAGAGGCTCAGTCAAAGCCTCACTCATGGCATCCACACTCAAGGGCCCAGAGCGGATGGTCCGACCCTTGAGGGCCATGGCAAGAACTCCCAAAAGGGATCGAACAACAGTTGATGAAATGTCAGCCACCAAAGGCACTAATGCCCTTGTAAACTCCAACCCAGTGAAGAACTGCCAGTCTATCGGTGTCATCATCACCTTATAATCTAGAAAATAAAGAGAATGAGTCTGGTGGAACCAACGCTCAGGCAAAGCCCTTAGATAACCCAAGGGGCAGCGACGGGAGGGAATAGAAAAGAAAGCCTAAAAGCCCCATGAATGGACTGTGAGACCCCGAATTTCATGAAATTAAAGTATTCAATTTTCTTATAATTATTTTATTTAGTAAATGGTTAAATTGATAAAGGTTAAAGTAAATGGTGATATAATCAGTGATAAAGTATAGTAATATGCGTGGTTGCATAGTAGCACACGGTATTGTACAATATTTTTGATTATTGATGCTTACGTAAGAAGACACTCGGTTTTATTCAATTATTGCTATAGTAATTGCTGCATAATATCTCACGTTATTTGATTCAATTATTTTCAATATTTTATATATTATTAAATCAATAATTGAGATGCTAAGTTATTCATATTATTATTTGCATAATTAATAATGTCTAGAAGTTCTGTTAAGGAGAGGTTTGGTCACCTAATTGCGCGCCAATAAGGAGAGATCTTTATCGGAAAGCCCCCTCTTTCATAGGAACGATCTGGTTGTTAATATTGCGAGTTATAATAATAATGAATAAATGTTATTAAAACTCAAATTTGAGTTCAGAGTTGAATTTGGAGATGCAGACGTGATATTTGAGTCCGGAATGATAAAATTAGTAGAAATAGACTATTATAAACACAAAATTTATCGGGGTTAACTTTTTGGTCAAAAAAGTTAATAGTTGACTTTTTCAGAAAAAAGTCAAACTTCAAAAATTCAAAAAAGAAATTGTTGATAAAAATATTTTCATTATGTTGGGATTATAACTAATTGCTCACATGTGTTTACTATTGATTCACATTCATTTACTATTAGGGGAGTTGGTGCAAGATTGATAATACTTGCATAACTGAGTTAAAAATGGAGGTATAGATGAAGGTACTATACTATAATTAATTTTATCACATGTTTAGAACTATTGAGTCACATGATTTACTATTGATTCACATGATTTACCATTAGGGGAGGTGGTGCAAGTTTGATAATACTTGCAGGACAAAATTAAAAATGAAGGAAAAGAGGAAGGTATTACACTGTAATATTTTGAGCCCCAAAACGTGCAATTATCAAAACTATATTTTTCTATAAATAGAAGCTCATTCTTCTTTTATTTCTCACCAATTCACTAAAGCTATAGAGCAATTATTATAGAGAGAATTATTAGAGAAAGAAGAAGAAGAAGTGCATTACCTCACTATTCCAGTATCCAGTCTTCTTTTGAGGTAAGGGGTATTATTTATTTCATATTCTGAAGAGATATTATTTTTTGTATTCGTATGAATATTATTTTCATTCAATATTCGTAGGAATATTATTTTCGTTCAACAGTCGTAAGGGATATTATTCTTTCGTATTCATGAAGAGAGTTATTTTCTTTCAATACTCATAAGGGTTGTTATTCCATTCTTTATTATTATGTTGGAATAACTTTTATCATGCAAATCTACCGCATACATGGTTAAATTCTTCATTATTCCATTCTTTATTATTACATTGAATAACTTTGTCCATGCGGTCTATCGCATGTCTAGTAAATTCTGTTGTTATTTAATTCTTTATTATTCTGTTGGAATATCACATGCATGCGGATTACGCATGACCGGTTCCATTCTTTATTATTCATTTGGAATATCACATGCATATCGGATTCGCATGACTGGTTCCATTCTTTATTATTCTATTGGGAATAACTTTCTGCATGCGATCTATCAAATGCACGGTAAATTCTTTTGTTATTCCATTCTTTATTATTACATTGGAATAACATGTCTATGTGAAGTACCGCATACATGGTGAAATTCTTACATTATTCCATTCTTTATTATTCTCATTAGATAATAACATGCATGCGGTTACATCGCTTTTGCTAGTGAATTCTGTTGTTATTCCATTCATTATTATTCTGTTGGAATATCCCATTTGTGCGGATTACGCATGACATAGTTCCATTCTTTATTATTATGTTGGAATATCCCGTTTGTGCGAATTACGCATGACCTGGTTCCATTTTTTATTATTCTGTTGGGAATAACCTGTCTGTATGGTCTATCGCACGCCTGGTGAATTCTTTTGTTATTCCATTCTTTATTATTCTATTAGAATAACCTGTCTATGTGGATTACCACATGCATGGTGAATGATCCTTCGTATTCATTCTTTATTAAATTGTGGAAATGATCTGTCTACGTGGATTACCACATGGCGGATGAAAATCCATTTGCAGTTTCGTATATTCTATTATACTCGTATAAAATGTCACTTCTTTTGTACTCGTCACGAAATATCATTTATTTGGTATTTTTCTTTTACGAGTTACTATTCACGGGTTACTATTCACCCGTTTACTATTGACTCTAGTATTATTCACTAGGGTATTCGGGGCACTTTTCGTGTCGGAGTACTATTCACGGGTTACTATTAACCCGATTACTATTCACTCTAGTATTATTCATTCGGTTATTCGGGATACTTTTCATGTCGGGGTACTATTCACAAGGTACTATTCTCAAAGTACTATTCACGGGGTACTATTCACCCGAAAAGTATATTTCTTTTTTGTCCAAATTATTTTTGGTACATGAATATTATTCTTGAATTTTACTCCACAAAGCAGTATCATGTTGACAATTTGGATATTTTTGAACTTTGGATAAATTTAAAGTCTTTAATTTATCCTTGATTTCGTTTGATTAATGCTTATATCATTGTCATCATCCTCATGCTTATATTGTGATGAAAGTCATCTTTAGCTTATGTGCACAGATGGACTGTTGATTATTGGTTTTATGGTTGTATATCTTTGGATTATGTGCAAAGATGGACATGTGTATGACATGATCATAACCACTGGTGATAATAACGAATATCCTTAGCCCGTAGTGCATGGATAATTCGATGATGTGATTGGGAGGATCATGACCATTAGTTAATAGTTCAATGTCTTTGGTCGTAGTGCACTGACATGCAATTGATTGGTATGATCATGACTATTGGTGTTATAGTTGAATATCTTTTGCCCGTAGTACAAAGGTAGACAACTGATTGGTATGATTATTGTTATTACATTTGAATATATTTAGCCTTTGGGGTAAGGATATTGAGTAAATGTACTATTAAGCCTTTGTGGCAAGGAGAAACTGTTGATTTACATGATTATAAATATGAATTGTGGATTTAACTATAATCTTTGGTGGTTCAGGTGAAGACAAGTGATGAGTGTTCTTTTTGTCTTGGGTATAACAAAGAACTATTGATGAGTATTAAAGGAATGAAATATTAATGATGGACTTTTAATCTAGAGGAGATAGTAGACATTATGTTCTACTTGACTCTTCTAATGGATTGCTTATTCCACTGCAGTTGTTGATCTAAAACTTGTTGTCTATTGTATTCTATAAGTTGTTATACTATTGAAGGCTAATGATAATTTATTCTGCATTATCTTAGTCATAATATTTCTTACTGGGCTAGTTGAGCTCACCCTTTTCTTTCATTGTTCTCTTCAGGAAATGAGAATATAGCTGGGATGAGTCGGGGAATGGAGTGATGGTCTGAGATGGTGGCTATAGTAGTCCTCACTAGTTTTATAAAATAGTATGATAATAATTGCAATGAGGACTCCATTGAGTGTGGATATTGTCTAGAAGGCAATATTCGTGTTTAAACTCTCAGCTATGTTTTGTCGTATATATTACCCGACAGTTGCATAAAAGAAGTTTGTATTTGATTTATGTAGTGTGTATTTGGCGACTCAAGATGGGTGATGTATACCTGTTTTAGGGGTGTCACAGTTGGTATCAAAGCTTAGGGATATGATCCCTGGCTGAGGTGTGAGACAAGAACTAGGTGGGGAGAGACGGGGAATTCCTTCGCTAGTATGACCTACATAAGTTTATTTGGTATTTAATAGGTCGGTCAGAGTATAGGGATAATATGTGACATATCAATTAACCCTTATTTTGAAAGTATATTCTAGAATGATATCTAAAATAAAGGAGATGAGAAATGGGAAAATCATGATAGAGAGGAAACAACCGGGAAGGTACAATCCGAATAGAAAGAAAGGTATTCTCATCTCTTCGAACTACCAGGTACGTAAATTTCGAGGGCAAAATTTCTTAAGGAGGGGAGATTGTGAGACCCCGAAATTTATGAAATGAAAGTATTCAATTTTCTTATAATTATTTTATTAGTAAATGGTTAAATTGATAAAGGTTAAAGTAAAGGGTGATATATGAAAATTTTTCAAAGTAAACAAGTTGTCATAAAATAATCAGTGATAAAGTATAGTAATACGCGTGGTTGCATAGTAGCACACAGTATTGTACAATATTTTTGATTATTGATGCTTATGTAAGAAGACACTCGGTTTTATTCAATTATCGCTATAGTAATTGCTGCATAATATCTCACGTTATTTGATTCAATTATTTTCAATATTTTATATATTATTAAATCAATAATTGAGATGATAAGTTATTCATATTATTATTTGCATAATTAACAATGTCTAAAAGTTCTGTTAAGGAGAGGTTTGGTCACCTAATTGCGCGCCAATATGGAGAAATCTTTATCGGAAAGCCCCCTCTTTCATAGGAATGATCTGGTTGTTAATCTTGCGAGTTATAATAATAATGAATAAATGTTAGTAAAAATCAAATTTGAGTTCAGAGTTGAATTTGGAGACGTGGACGTGATATTTGAGTCCGTAATGATGAAATTAATAGAAATAGACTATAAACACAAAATATGTCAGGGTTGACTTTTTGGTCAAAAAAGTCAATAGTTGACTTTTTTGGAAAGAGTCAAACTTCAAAAATTCAAAAAAGAAATTGTTGATAAAAATATTTTCATTATGCTGGGATTATAACTATTTGTTCACATGTGTTTACTATTGATTCACATTCATTTACTATTAGGGGAGTTGGTGCAAGATTGATAATACTTGCATGACTAAGTTAAAAATGGAGGTATAGATGAAGGTACTATACTGTAATTAATTTTTTCACATATTTAGAACTATTGAGTCACATGATTTACTATTGATTCACATGATTTACTATTAGGGGAGGTGGTGCAAGTTTGATAATACTTGCAGGACTAAATTAAAAATGAAGAAAAAGAGGAAGGTATTATACTGTAATATTTCGAGCCCCAAAACGTGCAATTATCAAAACTATATTTTCCTATAAATAGAAGCTCATTCTTCTTTTATTTCTCACCAATTCACTAAAGCTATAGAGCAATTATTATAGAGAGAAATTATAGAGAGAAAGAAGAAGAGAATTCTGCTACCTCACTATTCCAGTATCCAGTCTTCTTTTGAGATAAGGGGTATTATTAATTTCATATTTTGAAGAGATATTATTTTTCGTATTCGTATGAATATTATTTTTGTTCAATATTCGTAGGAATATTATTTTCGTTCAACAGTCGTAAGGGATATTATTCTTTCGTATTCATGAAGAGAGTTATTTTCTTTCAATACTCGTAAGGGTTGTTATTCCATTCTTTATTATTATGTTGGAATAACATGTCTATGCGAAGTACCGCATACATGGTGAAATTCTTCTGTTATTCTATTCTTTATTATTATGTTAGAATAACCTATCTGTGCGGTCTATCGCATGCCTGGTGAATTCTGTTGTTATTCAATTCTTTATTATTCTGTTAGAATATCCTATTTGTGCAGATTACGCATGACCTGGTTCCATTCTTTATTATTCTGTTAGAATATCCTGTCTGTGCAGATTACGCATGACTTGGTTCCATTTTTTATTGTTATGTTGGGAATAACCTGTCTGTGCGGTCTATCGCATGCTTGGTGAATTCTTTTGTTATTCCATTCTTTATTATTCTGTTAGAATAACCTATCTATGTGGATTACCACATGCATGGTGAATGATCCTTCGTATTCATTCTTTATTAAATTGTGGAAATGATTTGTCTACGTCGATTACCGCATGGCGGATGAAAATCCATTTGCAGTTTCGTATATTCTATTATACTCGTATAAAATATCATTTATTTTGTACTCGCCATGAAATATCATTTATTTTGTATTTTTCTTTAACGAGTTACTATTCACTGGTTACTATTCTCCTGATTACTATTCACTCTAGTATTATTCACTCGGGTATTCGGGGCACTTTTCATGTCAGAGTACTATTCACGGGTTACTATTCATGGGTTACTATTAACCCGATTATTATTCACTCTAGTATCATTCACTCGGATATTCGGGACACTTTTCATGCCGGGGTACTATTCATGAGGTACTATTCCCGAAGTACTATTCCCAAGGTACTATTCATGGGGTACTATTCACCCGAAAAATATATTTCTTTTTTGTCCAAATTATTTTTGGTACATGAATATTATTCTTGAATTTTACTCCACAAAGTAGTATCATGTTGACAATTTGGATATTTTTCAATTCTAGATAAATTTAAAGTCTTTAATTTATCCTTGATTTCATTTGATTAATGCTTATATCATTATCATCATCCTCATGCTTATATTGGGATGAAAGTCATCTTTGGCTTATGTGCACAGATGGACTATTGATTATTGGTTTTATGGTTGTATATCTTTGGATTACGTGCAAAGATGGACATGTGTATGACATGATCATAACCACTGGTGACAATAACGAATATCCTTGGCCCACAGTGCATGGATAATTCGATGATGTGATTGGGAGGATCATGACCATTAGTTAACAGTTCAATGTCTTTGGCCGTAGTGCACTGACAGGCAATTGATTGGTATGATCATGACCATTGGTGTTATTGTTGAATATCTTTTGCCCGTAATGCAAAGGTAGACAACTGATTGGTATGATCATTGTTATTACATTTGAATATATTTAGCCTTTGGGGTAAGGATATTGAGTAAATGTGCTATTAAGCTTTTATGGCAAGGAGAAACTGTTGATTTACATTATTATAAATATGAATTGTGGATTTAACTATAATCTTTGGTGGTTCAGGTGAAGACAAGTGATGAGAGTTCTTTTTCTCTTGGGTATAACAAAGAACTATTGATGAGTATTAAAGGAATGAAATATTAATGATGGACTTTTATCTGCTTTAGTGTTCTTGATTAACAATTCAGGATAGAAAATAATTGATGAGAAGTGTGTTAACTTAAATAAAACAATAAGTGAAGTTGTGATCTTAAATCTCCATAATCTGATTTTGTAATTAGTGGTAATTAGAATTAGTTTAATTAAGTATTTTACTTTATAACATTAAATTGATTGTTTAAATAAATTAGTTTGGTTAAGAGTTAATATTTGCTAATTTATATTAATAATTCCTCGTGGGAACGATACTCAACTTATCACTTTATTACTTGTTGACCACGTATACTTGCGTGTTGTGCGTAATTAGATTTTACCTAACAAGTTTTTGGCGCCACTTCTGGGGAATTAGTTTAATATTTTTTACCAATATTAGCTTCAATCAAATTAGTCTTAATTTAAACATTTTTAGTTTTATTTTTAATTCTCTTCCTATATTTCTCTCTTTTCAGGTACCATGGATGACTTTGCGTATCAATGGCCATACACGAACATGACTCAACCAAGGGAAACAGGGATTGATGGACTTAATACATTTTCTATAGAGTTAGTAAAAATTGAGGCAAATTCGAAGACGTTGGAGGTTATCACAGCCCAGCGGAGTCAAAAGATGGCAAACATGACTCAACGAAGGGAAACAGGGATTGATGGACTTAATACATTTTCTGTAATATCAGCACAGATTGAAGAACTTTCGAGGGTGTTGGACATTTTTGCAGCCCAAAGGAGTCGATGGATGGCAGTTACGTGTGACTATTGTGCTGGCAACCATCGAAGTCATCAATGCACCGTCAAATTTGAACCGGTACAATATAGTGGTGATTACCTCAACAACTATGTTGATCCTAGTTATCATCAAGTTTGGGGGTATCACCCAGATTCTTCATGGAGCTATAATTATCAAGATCAATACTCTACTCCAAATCCGAAATACACCCCGAAATTCTCATATCAACCTCCATTAAAAGAAGAAAAGTCATAGTTAGAGGAATTATTGTCAAAGGTCATAGTAAACCAAGAGGAAAGGATGATGAGTCAAGAAATATCGAGCCACAATTTTTAGCACCAGATGGAACAACTCATCACCACTTCAACTCATGGTCCTCAATACATGGATTACAAAACTAAGACAGATAATTCGAGATTGGAGCCATTGTTGTCCAAGTTCATAGCATCAAATGAGGAGAAAAGGATTAATCAAGAGAAGTCAATTCAGAATCATCAGAATAACATAGATCAAATGACCAAAGCCGTAAGCAACCTTTATCCAAACACTTGGCTTTATAGCATGGATGATGAAATTAACGGAGAACCCGAACCGAATTTGAAACTAGATGAGCTACAGGATATCGAAAGTGTGGAGACAATTGGGGATAATGAAATAGAGGTCGACGAAGATCTAAATTCCAAAGAAAATGAACCGATTCTGTTAGTTCCCCAAGTTCCTTCTCCACCAAAGATCAAGAATTTAGTCAGATTTGCAAAACCTTGCCTGCTAGGTAGTCATGTCGTCAGCGAAGCTCTTTATGACATAAGAGCGAGTGCAACAATGAAGTCGTGGTGGGACGAGAAAGAGAAGATAGACGAAGAGCCCATTGTGTTTGACACACTTCCATGCCCAAATATGATCACAAACACAATGGAGATAGCACCTAGTTATTTGCCCTTCTTCATGGAGATTATACCAAGTCAGAGCATGCTAGGTGACTTTGATGTTATGGCCATCGCTTGTGGGAACCTCCCAAAGGATTATTTGCTACTGATGGATGGAGGATTCCTCAATTATCGAAGAGGAATTGGATAGCGTTGACGACAAGTCAAGTTTGAAAGATCAGTAAATCAATGACCGATTAGAGGTAATCCAAGAATTTTTTTTTATATTTATATGCTTTCCTAGTTTATTTAGTAGACAGGAATCACGTTATATTGCAAAGTGTTATTCTAATCCATGTTGTCTCTCTTCATTGCAGGTATTGGAGGTTCAATGGATAGGAAAATGATCGTTGCCGCCATCGCCACCATCACTTCACGCTTAGCTGATTACAGGGAAGTTCTCTTCTACCTACCGCTATATTCTTATAATGAGGACATTGTAATTGCTAAGTTTGGGGGAGTTTAGTTTAGTTCTTTATTGCATGTTTAGTTTTATATTTATGTTATGTTATTTTGCATATGTTGTTAATTTAGTTTAGGTTCATTATGTTTGCATTCATATAGAACAACTGCATAAGTAGTTTCATAGTAGTATAGTTTGAATAGCATTATATTCAGTTTCTTGTTAAAAAATCAAAAATTCAAAAATAATAGTTAGTTACTATGTTCATCTTGCATGAGTCTAGCTGTTTGATAGTTATAGTCTATTTTGGCCAATGATGAGAATGGGATTGAGTAGACAAGTATAGTACTGATTATTAGAACTTTAATGTGATTTCTTGTGATGAATTGAATCTTTTCCTGTTTGAAACTGGTATAATCAGGTTAGCACGTTAGATACAACTTTGTTGACTAATTAAGTTTAAATTGATTTATAATGGACTTCTTAATGAAAATACTAGTTTGGATGAATGAAAGACATGAACAGGCGGAGATGGCTAAATTTAGACAAAAACTTAAGTTTGGGGGAAAAATTTGGAATATATAAGCTTAAAAAAAAGAAAGAAGAAAAAAATATCGTGGCTAGGTTTTTTTCGGGGCCTTTGTTACTTGAGCAAGTAAGCCCGAGGGAGTGTCTTTACACCTAGCGCCCTAAGGTATTTATGGTCTGGGAGTCGTTGGTCAAAAGCTCGCTAAGGGGTAGCACTGTTAGCCTAATGGAATGAGGCATTGCACAGTCATGGTTGAAAAAAAAACAATAAAATGGGAAAAGAGCAAAAAGCCCCCGTAATGCAAAGTAAAACATAAGTATCCCGGATTGGACTCTTGAATTTGGTGGAAGTTTGACTTTAGTTTGATCTAGCTTGTTCATGAATTTTATGAGTTTACACTGTATGATGCCTTTAAAGAGATCTATTATGTGTTGTAATTAGTATTATATCAGTTAGCATGGATGTTGAGCACACACGCACTATACCAGTAATAACAATTTATGATTTGATGATTGACTAGGAAATTGTTGATTGGTTTGATACGAAATATTGTCATGTTGATTTCATTTCGATGAGGTCGGTTGAATAGACTTGTGTTTATCAATACTGCTTGATTCGTTGGCATGTAGATTAGTTGCATTCCATTGCATTTTTGATTTGTTTTTTCTTGAGGACAAGCAAAGGTTTAAGTTTGAGGGTATTTGATAAGTATGTTTTATACCTACTTATTCGGTATCTATTACTTGAGTTATTTATTTAATGTCGTGTTTCTTAGTTACTTTTCATGCATTTTGTGTTCATTTTGTAGGTTATATATTTGGGAGCGGTGTGAGCGACTATTGGTAAGGAAAAGCAAGGAAATCGCAAAGAATTGGTAGGAAAATGCAAAGAAAAGCAATACGGACATCATTTGGGCTTTTATGATCATTTCATGTTCTTGGCTTGGAACTTGGACTATATTGTAGAGTTTCTGCTTAGCTTTTCGGAACATCTTGAATCATTCCAATCGGAGTTCGGATGCAAGAGTTATGACATTTGTAGCAACGGACGTTGAACTTCACTATTTTGGGTGGCCATTTTACGTAGCAGTCACTTCCAGTCCAATTTCGACATTTATTCGTTCTCTATTTCTCATTTCTCAAAGAATAAAAGTTGTAGAGCTCATCGATAGCTGCAATTTAATAGGTGGAAGGCCCCGTAACTCCTCCCGAATCAAAAGTTATGGTCGTTTTACCAGAGGACACTGCAGCAGAAAAATAACTAACAGCTTGTACCCAAGCCGGGGCTTGCTATTTTGTACCTTATACCCAAGCCGGGGCATGGGGTCCTGAGTTCAAAATCAGTAGCATAGCAAGCCAGGGCTTGCTATTTGCAAGGTAACAAGCAAGCTGGGGCTTGGGTATACATAGAAAGAGTAGATTTTATCAGAATTTGAGTCCGATAAGGATTGGTTCGAGCTGATTAACTCAAGGACTTCCAAGAGGACTTAAAGACATATAAAGAGACATATAAAAGGAGGAGAATTACAAGGATTAGAGGTTAGTTTTTGAAGGATTCCATTAGATTATATTAGAGTAGATTAGGAGAAAAACCCTAGTTCTTATTAGTTTTGGAGATTAAAGCAACTTGGAGACCATTGAAGATCAAGAGTAGGAGCTTTAGGAAGATGGAGATTTGCTGACAACAGATTTATTCTTTACTCTACTCTTAGTTTTGTCTTTAATGTGTATTCAAGTGTGGATTCTTAGTTTTAATTCAATGAACTAATTCTTTGTTTGAGATTATAATGAATCTTATTGTGTAGTTTATTTTAATATGCTTCACTATCAATTATTATGTTCTATTATGAGGATTGTCTATTGTGATTTGGACTTACTTGCTTAATTGCCTAGCTATCAATTATCGTGATAATCTATATGAACTCGAGAGATGAAGTATAGATTTAGATCTAATCATGATAGCACATGTTTGTGATTTCTGCATAGATGGAATTCATGATTCGTGTTTAGGATAGAGATATGCCTTTACGCCATATGTAATCTTATAGAAAACTTGTGCTTTAAATCCTTTTTAATTGTAATTCACATAGAGATATAGTGGATTAGTTAATTAGGGTGTCTTGCTTAATTCTATCAATTGTGGATTTAAATAAGTATGTGTATTATGCATCGAGTGGTGGTTTTATCTGCTTTAGTATTCTTGATTAACAATTCAGGATAGAAAATAATTGATGAGAAGTGTGTTAACTTAAATGAAACAATAAGTGAAGTTGTGATCTAAAATCTCCATAATCTGATTTTGTAATTAGTGGTAATTAGAATTAGTTTATAACATTAAATTGGTTGTTTAAATAAAATTAGTTGGTTAAGAGTTAATATTTGATAATAATTCCTCGTGGGAACGATACTCTACTTTTACTGTATTACTTGATGACCACGTATACTTGCGTGTTGTGCGTAATTAGATTTTACCCAACAGTTATGGTCTCAATCTAGCACACAATGCAAGACGTTTTGTGCTTTCAGACATAACTAGTATCGTAAGTGTGTTGATCTCAAGGTCTTCCTTTGGGCTATCTATAGGATTTGAAGATTATCATTGTTCGTTGGAGTTTCATATATTATTTATTGTGCTGATATTTTCTATTTTTTTTCAAACAGTTTCAAACACAATTTCATTCCGTATTATATTAGGTCCTAGGTTATTATTACTAATTAACTTATCTGATGACATCTATATTTGAGGCATTTAAGATCCCTAACATTACTAACTATTGAACAAAATAGAGGTTTCTTTTAAAAAGGCTTTTAGAGTCTATTCTAAGATTTCAGACAAATTGATAGCTGATTAAACTACTGACAAAGCAAACTCCTAAATGGATGTCTTACTTTTTGATTAATATCTTTCTTTCTTCTTTTTGTTGTGCTTTTTTTTCCTTGCTAATTTTAGTTCAATGGATTTGGACCATGGGCAAAGTAGCTAAATATGACTTTTGATTTAGAAATTCATAGATGTGCTAATACAACCTGGTAATTCTCTTATTTGGTTTCATGAATAATTGTTGTTTGATTTGATCTTGTAGCCGTTTGATTTGATTTTATATCTATTTGATTCTTCTGCCCAAGTATTCGTTGAAAATTTGCCCAAGAGTTGTTCCAACGACCAGAATTGCTGGATCCTCTCTCTACTATTCTATGTTCTTTCTGAAAGGTATGGCACTCAACACTTGTAATTTTAAATGTATTTTTGCAGAACTTGCCATTGAATGCATTTTTATGTATTCATCATAGCTTAGGGCTTTGTTCACATCAAATCTCTCAAGAAATTTAAGATATAAATCAAATGTATGATGGACAAATCATATATAATTGACATCCTGGTATCAAAGAACTCATGAGAATACATTTTCCTTCTCTAATTCTTTGTCTTTGGTGCGATTGCTTCACTTTCTGTTATAGTATACTCCTTATAATATTAAAAACTTTAGTGAAATAATGCAATGCAAACCATATTTATGAATCTTTCATCACACCATTTCAAAGAGGTATTAATTTTGTTGATTCATATTTAGCAGGTAGTAAGAAATAGTTTTTGTTTATCTTTTTATCTATCCATGGCTTGGTTCTAGGTTCTGTAGTTATTATTTTGACTTGATTTTAATAACTCTTATAATATAATTGGAAACATGTGTGTTAGCTTCCTAAAAGTATCCTTCTCTAATAGGTTGGACACGACAATTTTAGGATCAACAAAACAAGAAAGTAATGAAGGAAGCCGCCTTTCCAAGATTATAACTAAATCTTTCTCCAAGAGTTGGCAAAATGGAGAAATCAGCAATTTCTAGTACCTTGTGCACCTCAACACTCTTGCAGGACGTGGATACAGTGATCTGACCCAGTATCCAGTGTTTTCGTGGGTTCTATCAGACTATGAGAGTGAAAATCTTGATTTGTCAGATTCCAGAGAATTCCGTCGACTTGACAGGCCAATGGGTTGTCAAACTTTAGAGGGGGAAGAGGAATTTAAGAAGAGTTTTTGGCCTCTTTTCTCTTCACATGGGAGTTGGGACTCTTTTACTGTTCTGCAGCTTTTTTTTCTATTTTACCATGACTTTCTTCAGTGTGAATTACTTTAAATTTGGTTTGTGACTTTTTTGTGAGACCCCAAATTTTATGAATTAAAATTTAAATTTCTCGAAATATTTTTTTGAATATTATGGTGTGGATTTGATATAATGTTATAGTTGTGGGTAATATTTATAAATTTTGAAAAGTATGCGAGTTGTTGTATAATATTCGATTGGTCGGGGAATATTCTTTTTGTCGGGGAATATCCATACGACGATACAATCATTGCTGGACCCCACAACGAAATTATTGTCGGATTGAGAAAACGACAAAAATATTTTTATGAAAATAACGGCGGAAGTTTTTCCGTTAAAACTGTTGAACTACTCGGTAGTAAAAATAAAATAATACGCGTGGTTGCATAGTAGCACACAGTTTTGATTATTGATAGAATATATAATATTCTATTATGCATAGTGTTTGCATAGTGCCTGCATAGTAAAATCTTTTTATATAAAACAGAATACTTTTATAAAGATATTCGTTTTATTAGTCTATAAATAGAATATATAATATTCTATTATGCATAGTGCCTGCATAGTGTTTGTATAGTAAAATCTTTTTATATAAAACAAAATGCTTTTATAAAGTTATTCATTTTATTAGATTATAAATAGAATATATTATATTTTATTTAAAAGATTTTGTTTTATTAGAGTATTTTATTAATGCTGCATAGTAAATTAATATAGACCGTCCGTTTAAAAGTAAATCAATTTGGACCGTTCATGAATTACTTACTATTCAGTCCATGCTCCTATAAATAGAAGCTCATTCCTTCATTATTTCTTATGAATTCACTGAAACTCTATAGAGAGAAACTATAGAGAGAAAGAAGAAAAGTATTCTGCTATTTCGCTACTCCTATATCCAGTTTCTTCCAAGGTAAGGGGTGTTATTTCTTTCGTATTAATGAAGAGAATTATTTTCATTCAATACTCGTAAGGGTATTATTCTTTCGTATTCCTGAAGAGAGTTATTTTCTTTCAATACTCGTAAGAGTTGTTATTCCATTCTTTATTATTATGTTGGAATAACCTGTCTATGCGAAGTACATCATGCATGGTGAAATTCTTCTGTTGTTCCATTCTTTATTATTCTGTTGGAATAACCTGTCTGTGCGGTCTATCGCGCCTAGCGAATTCTGTTGTTATTCCATTCTTTATTATTCTGTTGGAACATCCTTTCTGTACGGATTACGAATGACCTAGTTCCATTCTTTATTATTTTGTTGGAACATCCTGTCTGTACGGATTACGCATGACCTAGTTCCATTCTTTATTATTTTATCCTATCTGTGCGGATTACGCATGACCTGGTTCCATTCTTTATTACTCTGTTGGAATAACCTGTCTATGTGGATTACCGCATACATGGTGAATGATCCTTTGTATTCATTCTTTATTATTCTGTTGAAATGATCTGTCTACGTGGATTACCGTATGGCAGGCGAAAATCCATTTGCAGTTTCATATATTCTATTATACTCAGTTGGTTAAAGTTTTGGCTTTATGCTCCATGAAATTGGTAGAATATCTTGGATATTTGAGCTTCATCCAGTATCTTTTCATGAAAATATTCTTCTTAGAATTCTTGAATTTTACTCCACAAAGCAGTATCATGTTGGCAATTTGGACATTATTGAGTTCAAGATAAATTAACTTATAAATTTTTAAATTTATTCTTGAACTTGTCTTATTGAATTATTATGTCATTGTCATCATCCTCATGTTTATATTATGTTGAAAGTCATTTGTGGCCTATAGTGCATAGATGGACTTGGTATGATTATGACCAGGGATTATTCGGTATAATCATGACCGTAAAGTTACAAATGATGTGGTAAAAATCCTCATTGGCCCGTAGTGCATTGATGGACAGTTGTTGACATGATCATTACCATTGATGAATACACGAATATCCTTGGCCCATAGTGTATGGATAATTTGTGGTTGTGATACTAATGAATATCCTTGGCCGTAGTGCAGGGATGATGTGGATTATATATTAAGCTGAGTCCCAGCGATAAAAGTAATGAAAAACCTTTTAAACCATAAAAGATAGTAGATTTTGTTATCTACTTGACTCTTTTAATGGATTGCTTGTTCCGCTATAATTAAACTTGATGTTTGTTATATTGTATCCGTTTAACACTGTTAAAGGCTAATGATAATTTACTCTGCATTATCTTAATTATAATATTTCTTACTGGGCTAGTTGAGCTCACCCTTTTGCTTTCATTGTTCTCTTCAGGAAATGGGAACGTAGCAGGGACTAGTCGGGAAACGGAGTGACGGTCCAGATAATAGCATTAGTAGTCCTCAGTATTCTATGAAATAATGTGTTAATAAATGTATTGAGGACTTATTTTGAGTTAGAATACTGTCTAGAAGACAATATTTGTATTAAAACTCACAGTTCATGTTGTATATTTAAGATTGTATTTGTATTATGTACTATGTATTTGACGACTCAGAATAAGTGATGTATACCTATTTTGGGGGCGTCACATTTTTTCTTTGTAATTATCTCATTTATCTCAGATATGATAGCTGAGCTGATCCAGAGGTTCCCAAATTTCATTATGGAAATCGTCAGGTGGCCTAGATCAGACAGAATTATAGAAACTAAATTATCACAGAGGAAGCCGCCTTTTCAAGATTATGGCTAAATCTTCAAAAAATTTGTTTTCTGAAGTCTATTATTGTTGTGTTTCCTAATGAGTTCTATTTTCACAATGCTGTCTTGTAAGCGAGATTCTGAGATATGTAGTAATAATTGTAAATAGATCAAGTGTTTCAATGCTTTATTACAACCTTCTGAAATAGTAGGTGTCAAGAGGGTTGTGCAAGAAAAACTGTCAGAAGGTCTCAACGATCGTGCAGCCAACTCCAGTTTATGTAACTACTGCTAGAGAAAGTAGTTGTGCAGCCAACTCCAGTTTCATGGTGAGTTCTCTGTACTAGTTTAGGATCATTGTTTGTTTCCAAAAGAGGTTTTTATTTTATTTTCTTTTTTTAATTTAAGTTCACCAGTTTCATCTTTTCTTATCCCTCGTCTTATTGAAACTGAATTTTGGTGTTTATTGCAGGATGAAGTTTACATGCCTAGCCTTGATTTTCTTGAAGAAAATGATGATGAAGTGGATCTAATATGTCACACTTTATTCCTTCTAGTTCATTGTTATTTTTTCAGTTTTCTTATGTTAGTTAATAAATTTTGTAGGTACTATGGTCCTTGTGAGATCAAGATACAATAATAAATTTTGTAGTTATTGTGACTCAAGTATTATGATCTATTTATATGAGAAGTTTTAATTTTATTAGGTTTTTATGCATTAGCTTATCAATTAGTTTGAAAAAAGTAAGGCAATATTTATATTTACTTGAAAAATATATTTAATATTTCTTATAGAGATTAATAATAATAATAAATATGAAATCAATGATTTAAAAGTTAATTATAATTTTCAATAAATTTTGATTATTTAGCAATTAATTTTTTATTTACAAATTTATAATTTGTGAAGAAATTTTTCTCTCACTAATTTGAAGAAAGATTCTCAATTTATAATTAGTGAAGGAAAATATTCTC
This sequence comes from Panax ginseng, assembly GCA_020205605.1. NCBI lineage: Eukaryota > Viridiplantae > Streptophyta > Magnoliopsida > Apiales > Araliaceae > Panax > Panax ginseng. Next base: position 63,019,588 of record CM035135.1, read on the forward strand.
TCGTTAAATAAATTTGGTCCTCACAATATATTATTTGTGAGGGAATAAAGTTATTCAATAATTTCAAATAGTCCTTCTTAAAATATTATTTGTGAAGGAAACCAATCTTTCACTAAATAACAATATTCCATCACTAAATACAATTTGTGAATAAAAAAGTTATTCATAATATATCCTTCACAAAAAACATTTAGTTACTACTTAGTGAAGGATACCCAATTGCGAGGAGGTCTAATGCGAGTACTCGTGTGAAGAAAATATTTCTTCGCAGTAAATCACTTGTGAGTGATATAGGGCCTCTAGTGAAGGATTTGTCCTTCACTAGAGGCCATTTTTGGTGTAGTGGATCTATGTGTAGTTGTTTGGAAGTAGTGCTATGCCTCGTTTGCACCTATATACAAAGGGTGTGACTTTTGTATAAAAGTTTAATTTTAACAAGATATAGTAGTTATGTTTTGTAAAATAGGTTTTTCAAACCCTTGTGCTCAATAGTAATTGAGGCCTTTAATACTTCCATTTTTATTAAATGTTCAGTTGGATTGCTTTTATTTTTGAGATGTGAAGCATCTTCGAAAAAATAAGATACATAGTAGTGTCGAACTCCTTGTGGGAAAGAAAGCCATCTAAGGATATTCAGATATCGTAAATAATTTACAAGTTGGCTGTAGCTGAAAATGTCCATCACGGGAACTAAATCTAGATTTAGAAGCTGAATCTGTGATGACATGATTCCTAGGCTCACATGAGAAAGCAATATATACAAAAGGTAGAAAAAGAACTAGATTTGAGTAAATCTAAACTATTCCAACTTTAACGGTTCCAGTTTAGTCACCATGAATCGGTCAAAGTGAGAAATATCCAGATTTAGGTAAATCTAGCCCGCAGGCATAAAATCAAATATCTACATTATAAAAGCAAATAAAAAAGTTATATATATAAAAGCTGTAAATATACATATATGAGCGATCAACTGCCACGAAGTAAACTCCAGGCCTGACTAGAATGTATATATATATATATATATATATATATATATATAAAAAAGCAATAAAAAGTCATGGATCGACGATCCAGGCATACCCACACAACGCGACTCTCAACGTTAGTAGATATATGTATATGAAAATAATAAAAAGCTTAAAAACCTAAGAATCTTATAGTGGGCTGCCAAGAAGACTTCAGAGAGCGTTTGATAACTGAAAACTCGGTTTCTACCGGTTAAACTTCAGTATGTAGCAAAATACGATCTTACAAGTGTTTATAAAGAAGAATCACTCAGTTTAGAGCGCTCTAGAAGTGTTTACAGGCTGAAATGGACAGAGTTTTCTTTCCTTTTCTCTTTTTTTCTTTTTTTTCAAATGAGCTACCAAGAGCTCATATTTATAGACCAAGGAGCCATGGGTCTACCCGCGATAGCCACGGGTCTACATGTGGCTGCCTGGGGTGCCCTGGGCTCTGCGGGTCCTATCGTCTCGAAGTACGTGCACTTAGGCAATGCACTATCCGCTCAAACCTTCATAACTTTTAATTTGGGCTTCCGATAAAGGCATGATGTACCTTTTCGGGAAGCTGTTGTCGAGAGCTACATAATGACATGGGATTAGAGCTTGTACGAAGCCGAGAAGATGGGTCCATGACCAGATCTCCAAGTCTTCAAATTCTATTTGGTGTGCTGTCTTTTGTAGTAGTCACTCGGGATTTGAGTTATGGTTCTTATAGGACACCTTGTATACAGTGTTAATTTAAATGAGGTTGAGGCAACGTGAATGTGATATCGAGGTAGCAAAATGATGATTTTGCCCCTCACCGGGGTTATCTCCGGCTTTGCATAGATGTAGCAGTCGTTGCTCAGGGTTATCTATGAGATTAGGCTGCGATAGATGCTGAATATCGTCAGGGTTATCTCTAAGGTGTGCTTGACCTCCCGGGATTGTCTCCAGGGTTAAAACTGAGTGCCTCGGGGTTGTCTTTGAGGTTGAAACGGACTTTTCTAGGGTTATCTCCAGAACTTAATTGCATCCCTCGGGGTTATCTCCGAGGTTGAAACTTAATCTCCTAGGGTTGTCTACGGGATTGAAATTGCATCTCATGGGGTTGTCTCCGAGGTTGAAACTGATTTGACTTCTAGGGTTATCTTTGGAAGATTATTTTACCCTCCTGTAGGGTTAGCAATAGTAATGTAAAATTCTGAGTGTCTACAGATGCCCCTCTTTATCATATTCATGCAATGTAATGGCATGGATATGATAAAGATTAATAGACACTTGAAATATGATAAGATAATCATGATGCTGAAATGTTCTTCAATAGTGAACATTATCGGACCACCTCCGATGCTTCACTGGAGTTAATTTCCAATGGCTAATGATGTCAGGGTTGCCTGACCTTCGTTGAAATGTTCCTTCAATGGTGGATATCATTGGACCACCTCCGCTGCTTCGCTGGAGTTAATTCCCAATGGCTAATTATGTCAAGGCTGCTTGACCCTCACTGAAATGTTCTTCAATGGTGAACATCATCAGACCACCTCTGATGCTTCGCTGTAGTTAATTGCCAACGACTAATGATGTTAGGGTTGCCTAATCTTCACTAAAATGTCCTTCAATGGTGGAGATATATGAAATCTCTGTTGGGGAGAGATTTCTGATGAAATGTAGGGTTTTGATCATAATTACAATTGTAGACACTCGAATTTTTGCATTCTTGTTACTAACCTTGCCGAAGGGTAAAATCGTCTTCTAGAGATAACGCTGAAAGTCAAATCAGCTCAATTACGGAGACAACCCCGGGATACTTAGTTTTTAATCTCAGAGACAACCCCAAGATATTCAGTTTTAATCCCGGAGACAACCTTGGGATGCTCAGTTCCAACCTCTAAGATAACCCCGAGTGATGCATTTTTAGTTTCGGAGATTATACTTGAAAAGTCAGTTTCAACCCCAAAGACAACTCTAGGACACTCAGTTCTAACCCCGGAGACAACCCCGGGAGATTAAGCACACCTCAGAGATAACCCTGAGGACATTCAACAGTCACAACAGCTCAATCTCAGAGATAACCCTGAGCAACGACTGTTACATCTGTGCAAAGTAGGAGATAACCCCGGCGAGGGGCAAAATTGTCATTTTCCACCTCGATACTACATTCACTTCACCTCAACACTTTTTACAAGGTGTCCCACAAGAACCATAGCTCAAATCCCAAATGACTACTATACAAGACAACACACAAGATAAAATTTGAAGACTTGAAAGTCTGGTCATGGACCCATCTTCTCGGCTTCGTACAACCTCTAATCCCATGTCATTGTGTAGCTCTCGATAATAACATTCTGAAAAGGTATAGCATGCCTTTATCGGATGCCCAGATTAAAAGTTATGAAGGTTCGAGTGGATAACACGTTGTATGAGTGCACATACTTCGAGACAATGGGACCTGTAGAGCCCAGGGTACCCTGGGCAGCCGTAGGTAGACCCATGGCTCTTTGGTCTATAAATATGAGCCTTGGGCAGTTTATTTTAAAATAGAAAAAAAGGAGAGAAAACTTTGTCCATTTCATCATGTAAACACTTTTAGAGTGCTCTAAACTGAGTGATTCTTCTTTATAAACACTTGTAAGCTCGTGTTTTGCTACATACTGAAATTTAACTTGTGGAAACTAAGTTTTTAGGCATTTAAAGCTATCTGAAGTCTTCTTGACAGTCCACTGTAAGATATTTTATATTTTTAAGCTTTTTATCATTTATATGTATATATATATATATCCGCGTTGTGTAGGTATGCTCGGATCGTTGATTGTATATATATATATATATATATATATATATATATATATATATATATATATATATATATATATTTAAATTCCTATCTGCTTGGAGATCACTTTGTGGCCTTTTATTGCTTATATATATATATAACTATTTTATTTGCTTTCATAATGTAGATATTTAATCTTTCAGCCTGCGGGCTAGATTTGCCTAAATCTGACTATTTCTCCCTTTGACCGGTTATGGTAACTAAATTGGAACCGTTGAATCTGGAATTGTTTAGATTTACTCAAATCTAGATCTTTTTCTAGCTTTTCGTGCATATTGCTTTCACATGTGAGCCTAGGAATTATATGATCACAGATTCAGCTTCTGACTCTAGATTCGGTTCCCGTGATGAATATTTTCAGCTGCAGCCAGCTTGTAAATTATCTACGGTGTCTGAATTTCCTTCGATGGCTTTCATGCCCACGACGAGTTCGGCATTGCTATGTATCTTATTTTCTTGAAGATGAAGATGTTTCGCATCTCAAAAATAAAAGCAATCAAGCCATACACATTAATAAAATGGAAGTATCAAATGCCTCAATTACTATTGAGCACAAGGGTTTGAGAAACCTATTTTACAAAACATCATTGTTATATCTTCTTAAAATTGAACTTTTATACAAAAGTCAAACCCTTTGTATATAGGTGCAAATGAGGCATAACACTTCTTCTAAACAACTGTACATAGACCTAACACATACACACACATATGCAGATAAAAGGTAATGAAAAGTGGCGGAAGTTGGGGGGTGCCTAACACCTTCCCTCCGCTTAATCAAGCCCCCGGACCCAAACAAATTTCAGTTTTGCAGACCAGTTAAACAGAGTCACATCACTAGGTCTTTGTGCAAACCTTTTCTCAGTTGAGTTGATGCAACCATTTAAAAATACTAACTGGCGACTCTTATAGTCAAATCATCGTTATATACATGTCGGACCTTTTCAAACGTGTTTTTTCAAACAAATCTCACCTAACATGAGAACATTAAAAGACAAAAACAGAAAGGGACAAATAAAATTCCCGACGTCGACAACGATCCCAGTAATGGCATCGGACCTTTGTGAGGTATTACCAAGGGTACTTTGCAACAGCTGTGATCATCAGTTTTTTGAACCCCGTGTTTGGGTAAATACCAATGATAGATATGTAGACCCGCAGTTAGGCCTCTAAAAATCAGGATTTCAGGCTTTTTCGCTTTATCGCGTAGCGTCTTTTTTCCTGATTTTTCTTTTCAACTTGTGGGACCTCCTTTGCAACTCAAATTTGATAGAGTCGGAGGGGGTGAGGACACCTAGGGTAGCCGTAGGTGGACTCGTGGCTGCCGCAGGTACACACGTGGCCACCCGTGGGTCTATATCTCACTTCCTTTCCCTTTGTTAAGTCATTTTTAACTTGAAGCCGCACAGGAAATCTAAGATTTCATCTTTAGATTTACTAAGTTCGGGCTACTTTATGCAAAATCTGTCACCATACTGTTGTTCTACACTATTCTGGTAACGTATACATGTCTTCTTTTCAAGTTTTGTCTGTTGGAAAATGAGATATCATATGAAATGCTTCTAAACACATAGTAGTTAATATGTATGCTCATATACCTTGATAAAAATAATTCAACACAGTAAATATTAGTATTTAACCATGCTGAATGGATTGATGCGAAAAAATAAACTTTTAAAATAGTCAATTTGACACATTTTCCTGCTATTTTTTTCATCCTATTTGAGGACAAATGAGCAAAGGTTTTGAAACAAAGTAATCTTGGTAATTAGGCTACCCTTATGTATTGTGACTTTGATAATTTTAATACATATAGGATGTTTATGACTGTGAGTTGGAGTGCTACTTAATGGACACCAAGTCATGCCTACGCACATGTGGATAGTCCTTTTTACAAAGGAGACTCTGGCAAAAAAAATTCACGAGTCTAGGCATTGCCTGATCATGAATTTTTAACTCTACTATAGACGTATGTTTATGTAATGCATGCATACATATAGACACAGAATTCATTTAATGAGCTCCAGGTTAGCATTTACCACACCATTTCTTAGGTGATTTGGAGACTTTTTCTAGTTATATGGATCCAGGCCAGCCGAGTAGGTCCCGTAGGACCTCTTTAGGTGTGAGGAGGAGATCTTTTTATGTGCGTCAGCCTCGCCCAACCCGACAGCTTCGTCGATTGATATAGTTAATGATTCATCCTATCCAGGTTGATAGACCAGATGATGAGGACGAAGAGGAGGATGTATCGGTTACGGATCCTACTCCTTCCATTCCCTGAAGGGAGCTTCCAGCCATAAACGTGACAAATCCAGAGCTTCTGGATGATTTGAGTCGTCACCCCTTGATTTATTTGCATGCGAACGAGGTAAAAGATGTATGATTCTTCCTTTTCCAATTTTTGAAGGGGCAATGGTTCTGATGTTAATTTGTATTATGATGCAGGTTCCTAACTTTACACAGCCTCGAGGGAACTGGTTCAATATACATTCTCTATACCAGACTCTTCACCCAGAGTATCGAGAGATTGTGCATGGTTGGGGTTTCGAGGCATTTTTTTCTATCCTCCCCTATTGTTTTCCCTGGGATTACCTCAGGGCGTTGTTTTAGTGCTGGTTTTACCAGACTCAGTCTCTCTATTTACTGGATTGTGAGGTGATGATGACACCGATGGATTGGCGATCCATCACTAGTATGGAGTTTTCTAGGGCGCTAGTGCCTTGTGTGGCTGACATTTCCCTGACTGTCGTCATATCCTTGCTAGGAGCCATGGTTACGGCGCTCAAAGGCAAAACATTCCGTACTAGACCTTTGAGTGTAGATCACATGAGCGGGGCTTTGGCTGAGCCTTTACCCGATGATCCGAGGGTCAGAGATTGCATTCTTCGGCGAGTGTTTCTAATCACCCTCAGGGGTTATTTTCTAGCTGATAACTCTTCCACGGTGTCATTCGCTTTAGTCAGCACCACATGGGATATGGACCGTATTGGAGAGTTTGATTGGGGTTCCTATACCTTTGCCTACTTCCTCAGGGGAATGCATCTGCGCTCGCAGGGCTTGATAGAGGCTTGCCTAGGATTTTATCCATTTTTGCTGGTGAGTATTTTCTCTTCTGATTTCCCTTATTTAGGTTGAGAGTGTTGACTGACCGCAGATATTTGATCTTATATTAGCAATTTTGGGCCTATGAGAGGCTCCCATGTCTTCGTCCCATTATCCTGCTAGGTTTAGACACCTATCCACGGGGACGATGCTGGCATTACTTCATGTTGGTGGAGGTTTTTGTAGCTTAGGGTTTTACCCATTCACGCTCAGTTGGGGCTGTTAATAGCCGATGTCATTACATGGGTTCCTTACTCTGAGGTCCAGTTAACAGTTGGCTTTGAGGGTGGTTTCCCGACTGTATTAAATATTTGAGGTTGGATTCACAGACGGAGGTTGGGAGCTCTATTTAGGAGAGCTTGTTATTAGGAGCACCACATGAGAGATTCGTATACCGATCTGTTCTCCTATCAAGCGCTATTGGCCTGTGTCGCAGCCGCCGATCATTGATATCCCATTGGAAGGAGTTGATGGCTTTACATTGTCAGAGGGACCGTTCACTCATAAGGCATTCTACAACTGGTGGTTCCCTCGCACCATTGAAACCCAGACCCACGCCATATAGTTTATGGGGGATATAGTTCCTGGTACAGTTATGATGACGGATTGGATTACCTGCATCCGAGAGCCTACTCATCTGACGCAGATTGATAGTTTGACCCAGCAGTTAGATTGGGCACATTTCTTTATCCGGCATTTGGGCAAAGATCCTTCCTAGGCGGATTGTTTTGATCCTTCTAGCTCTAGGGCTGATGTAAGACCCCAACTTTTATGAATAAAGATTAATTTTTCTCGAAATATATTTTTGAATATTATGGTGTGGATTTGATATAATATTATAGTTGTGGGTAATATTTACAAATTTTGCAAAGTAAGAAAGTTGTTATAAAATATTCGATTGGTCGGGGAATATTCGTACAATTACAAAATCATTGGTGGACCCCACAATGGAAGTATTGTCAGACTTAGAAAATGACATAAATGTCTTTTTATAAAAATAACGGCAAAAGTTTTACCGTTAAATTGTTTAAATACTCGGTGGTAAAAATACAGTAATACACGTGGTTGCATAGTAGCACACGATATTGATTATTAATGCTTACGTGAGAAGTCACTTAGTTATACTCAATTATTGCTACAGAAAATGCTACATAATATCTCTCATATTATTGATTCAATTATTGTCACAGTATCATCTGTATAATATTTTATATTTTTAAATCAATAATTGAGACAACAAAGTTATTCATATTATTATTTTTAATATTGTCGACGTCTAGAAAGTTCTGTCGAGGAAAGGGGTTTGGTCACCTAATTACGCGCCAATAGGAAGAAATCCTTATCGGAAAGCCCCATCTTTCCTGTGAGTGATCTGGTTGTTAAATACTGAGAGTTACAATATTAATGATGAATAATTTCGTGTTGATTAAAGATGAAATTGATATTTCCATTGTGTTAGGATTATTAGTATTAGTGGAAATCGACATTTATTTCGATAATAATTGAATTTTGGAGGTTAAACTGACCAATCGGGTAATTAATCAGATAAATGAGCAATTAATTGCTATTAGTTCACATGCATATTACTATTTGTTCATATGAATGGAACTATTGATTCACATGCATGTACTATTGATTCACATGCATGCACTATTAGGGGAGATGATGCAAGTTTGATAATACTTGTAGGACTAAATTAAAAATGGAGGAAAAGGTGAAGGTACTATACTGTAATAATTCGAGTCCCAAAACGTGCAATTATCGAAACTATGTTTTCCTATAAATAGAAGCTCATTCTTCTTTTATTCTCACCAATTCACTAAGACTCACAAGAGCAATTATAGAGAGAGAAGCTATAGAGAGAAAGAAGAAGAGTATTATGTTACTTCACTATTCTAGTATCCAGTCTTCTTTTAAGGTAAGGGATATTATTTTGTTTAGTATTTGTATGAAATAATACTTTCTTCTATACTCTGTAGTATGTAAGTAATATTATTTCATTTCGTATTCCTACTTCTACAATCAATTTGTTAACGTATTTCTTCTATACTCCGTGAAATTAGTAGAATATCCTTGAAATTTGCGCTTCATCTAGTATCGTTTCATAAGGATATTTTTCTGAACATTCTTGTTAAAGTTTAAGCTTTTCATGTCGGAATACTATTCACAGGGTACTATTTATAAAGTACTATTCACGGGGTACTATTTATAAAGTACTATTCACAGGTACTATTCACAAAGTACTATTCATGGGTACTATTTACAAAGTTCTATTCACAGGTACTATATCTGAATTACTATTCACAGGGTACTATTCACTCGTGTACTATTCACCCGGGGTACTATTCATAAATAAATTGATTGCTTTTCGGTCCAAATCATTTTGATACAATATTATTCTTGAATTTTACTCCATAAAGCAGTATCATGTTGACAATTTGGTCATTATTGAATTCTGGATAAATTGCATAATAACTCTTTAAAATTTATTCTTTACTTTCATTTAATTGAATTCTTATATCATTGTCATCATCCTCATGCTTATATTGTGATGAAAGTCATCTTTCGCCCGTAGTGCATAGATAGACGGTTGATTGGTGTTGAGTAAAATCTAATTACACACAACACACAAGTATACGTGGTCAACAAGTAATAAAGTGATAAGTTGAGTATCGTTCCCACAGGGAATTCTAATTAATAAATCCCAACTACTAATACTATATCAATTCAATTTTATTCAAACAATGATAAATTGCGATTTTCCGAATTATTAATCTCGAAATTAAACACTTAAAGATACTTGTACTAAGATAAGCGAATAACTAAGCTAATACTTGAGTGAATGACTTAGATAGGTAAATATTAAGACTTCAATATCCCCAATTATGAACTATAAATCACCATCTAATCATCCCAATTATTATGTCTCTTCGGATTATTAACAGGAATTCTCAAATGCCAAAAGCCCTCTTCCAAGTGATCAATTGACTTCTATTTAACCCAGATTAATCTTGCTATATTCCTATGCAAAACAATTGAATTAAACTCGTTCCAATCCCAATTCCTTATATGTTACATGCGATGAACAGATATTTCCATTCAATTCACAAACCTAATTATTTACCACGCAAACAACTAAGTCACATGTTACCATGTCTAGTTCTAACCCTAGAATTCCTTTCCCAATTCCTTCTGGAGTAACACGGTAATTATTGGCCAAATAATTAATCAATAGAATCAAAACATGATAAACAATCCACTTCAACATAAATAATTAGAATGAGAGAATAACTAATTTATAATCATAAAAGGTTCAATTGAAATCTTAATTAAAGAATTAGTTCATCACGGAAATAAGAACCATTAATTGTTGACAAATAATCCTTAAAGAATTACAAATTGAAAATAAGGAGAAAAAGAAGAAACTCTGTAGCCAATCCTGAATCTCCAAGTAATCTTGTGTAACCTTCAATGGAAGAACTCGTTGAATCCTCCTCAGAATAATAATCAAAAATCCCTTTTTATTTGAAAGACTTAGTTTCTTTTATAGCCTCCCCAATCCTCATCCAATTAGGTTTTACATTAGCCCCAATAGACAAATCAAGTCCAACCGTAAGTCAAACGCTTAATCCGATCGAAGGCCAGTAGAGGCTCAATACGCCCGGCGTTAATAAGTAGTGCAATTCTCGGTACTTCCGGTATTGGAGTTCTCTGAATTTACCAGATTGCCATTAAATGCTTGAAATTCCCATAATTGCCCTCCAAACTTCCAAATCGCAAAACAAGATATAAACACAATAAAATGCTACTAAATACTTTAAGAATGCAATAATTTAAGTCTAAATATATCCAATTTATGGGTATACTACCCATTCATCAAATACCCCCAAACTTAAATCGTTGCGTGTCCTCATGCGACAAAACATAAGATCACAAAACAAAACAAAACATCATGCACATGCAAACTATTTATATTTATATGTTCGTAATTCCAGCAATTCAAGAGCTCACATAGATCCATATGCCTCAGAAAATCACGTAAACATGCTAATTCATCATGTAAAAACAGATCAACAATATCCCAACAATCAACGGATCTAAATCTGTGATTACTGATATTGTGCGTGTGTTTCCACAACCATGCTAACCCATGAAAGACAAAAATATGAAAGATAATAACTTTCTTAGTAAGCATCATACAGTGTGAACTTGAGAACTCATCAAATATACTTGTTTCAACTGAACTCAAACACTTACCCGAATTCAAAAGTCAAAATGGAATACTTTTTTTTTTTTTTTTTACATAAATGACTGTGCAACGTCTCATCCCATTAGGCTAACAGTGTTACCCCTTATCGAGCTTTCGACCAACGACTCCCAGACCATATAAGACCTTAGGGCGCTAGGTTTTAAGATACCCCTTCGGGCGTACTTGCTCAAGTAACACAGGCCCCGAAACAAGACTAGTCACCCTGTATATTATCATTATTATTATTATTATTATTTTTATAGATGGTTGGTGAGTGCGTTTTACGCTCCATCTCACGCTTGTGTTTATGGGGAGTGGTTCCCCTCAACCCACCACAAGACTCAACATTTTTTTTTTTTGATATTCCAAATATTTTCCCCCAAACTCGAGTTTATGCATGAATTCAGTCTCCTCTAGTTATTCAAATTGTTCTTCCATATCACTAGCAATCCTCCTTTAGAACTCTATTATCTAACCATTTAAACTATCATAGCCAACATGGTCATTTTATTTCAAAGTGCCTTCCTATAATATCAATGTCAAACAGATAAAGATCCAATTCAAGTCACAAAAATCATATCACTGAATCAACAATCCTTACTAGACTTGTTCATGCAATTCTACTTTCATCATTGGCCCCAGATATACGCACTATCAAAAACTGGAATTAACATGCAATCCTAAATGCAACTTTACTAATAATCAATCCATAAACTAATAACAAACTACAATTGTTAAAAATAAAACGTAACCACCCCCAAACTAAGCTAGAGCAAGGTCCTCATGCGAAAAATAAGGCAAAATAAAACAGAGGACTTCCCTGACGAACTTATTCTTCTAGGGGAGCATCATCGTCCTCGATCATCTCTTGATCGGACGGGGGAAATACTGGCAGAACGGGAGCCGTAGGGAAATGGCTAAGTGGAACGCCCGGATGGGTTTGGATGATCAGTGCATTCTGTGCAGCAAATTGGTCAACTAAAAACTTGAAAATCACGTCTTGACGTTCCGATAAGCGCACATTCTGGGACTCAATGTTGTAAAACCAGCCGTCTATCTCCCGCTGGATAGCTTCGGGGACCACACCTCGATGAGCTGCTGTCGAGGGGCCGTAAGTAGGTGGAGCCTGAGGTGGTGGGGCTTGTGTAGACGTAACTTGGGGGATAATGAAACCCAGTCCCCTAGGGTGATTAAGCACCACCATACCATACTTTATAACGACAGATCAAGTTGTGGTCCAACACGGGCATAGGAGTTTGAATCATCTCGTTGGATTTCCATTTGACCCCAAACTTAGCACATAAGACGCAGATCAGTGACGGATGTGGTAACCCTCATGTGGTCCCGCCGCGAGATGCGCGGAGCATAGATTGCTGAATAAGATGGCCGACATCAATTCTTAGGCCTTGTATGATTGAGTATAATAGCACACAAATTTTCTTTGGTGGCGTGACTCACATGTGTGCGGGGCATCAATTTAAGCGTATATGAAGGCGCATCGTGCCTTTCCATATAGGCGAGGTGAGACAATGGGAAAGTCATGCTTCGCCACGCTCATGCGAGGACCAAGTAGTGCCCGTTGACACAACTCCCGAATAATCTTTTCATAGTCCGGCCCATCACTCACTAGGCGAGCATATTCATCATGAAGGCCCTCTAAGGGTAGTTGATAGCACCCATTGATATCCTCCTCGTCGAATTCCACGGTTTTACCTCTGACAAATACCCCATAATGGTCATGCTCGGGCAAGTTGGCATAGAATTCTTTGACCACTGCAATCACCGCTATGTCAGGCTGTTCGGTGAGGGAGAACCAGTTTCGTTCAGCAATCATCACTGTGTATTTCTCCATCCTTGGTTTGATCGGGACGGAGACCACGTTCGGGGACTAGTGAGCGGGTGGCCATGCGGCTGTAGCGTTCTTGAGCCGCGACACTAACAAAACGCCTGCTGTCAAATTTTGGAGGTGAAGTTGAGGCGGCCCCTGACCCTGTGCTTCGATGACGTTTGGATGCCATGTCGAGAATTCTGCAAATAAAAACATACTCATATTTTAGCTTTAAAAGAATGCACGGTTGGATAAATGAGGGCATAGCAGTACATAGAAACTGTATAAAATACTGGTAGTGTGAGTACGCAGGTGGGGGTGAGGCATGAAACTGGAAAGTATGTAAGTTGCACATGATTATTGAGTCAGACAATTTGTCAAACACCTAGGCAGCAACTGAGAACTTGTTCACAACCATTACTAATTCCCTGTCTATTTATGCCATGCATTTAGCATGCACGAATCTCGTGTGTAGGAGTACGTCAAACAACAATGCGTTATCGATGTGCTCTATTGGATTTCCAGATGAAAAGAATAATGAATGAAGAACATCTTAATTCGCAATAGTTGAAATACACATCAAATTATACCTTTGCTACCTTTAAAGAATTTGGAGGAGTAGAATTCGGCACACAAGACGCAGACGACCAATGTGGAATGAAGGAATTGTCGCATGGAAGATGGGTGGAAGAAAATTATCCAAAGTTTAATGACCTTGTGATATGGAGAAGGAGAGAGGTGTGACTGACCTGATGTGCCAGCGTGGGGAAGGAAGTTGGGCTAGAATGGCACGGTCGAGGGTTTAAAATACAAGGTCTAACGACCCCAATGGCCGGGCTACTGGGTTTTAGCTAACATGGGAGCGCCGGGCCGACTGAATGACGAAATCGATGGGATGGTCTAGCGCCGGGGCGCTGTGATTGAATCGCCGCCGGTGGCAAAGTCTTTGGGCTTTGTTATCGATTTACGGTGCCTAGCGGGCCGGCTACCGGAATCTTAGTGATGATGGGGCCGGATACTGGACTTCATCTGTAACGCGTGCATACATGGACAAGTTTAAGAGTTAGTTTAGTAAACTCAATTCTTCACTACTGAAAGATAAAAGTAAAAATAAGAAAATTTTAAATCTAACAAAAATAAAATCAAATAATGAGAAAAAATTATGGAACTTAATGGGTTGCCTCCCAAGAAGCGCTTGGTTCTGATCGTCGGCCAAACTTTTTTCTGTGTTGTTCATTGTCCACTGGGTCGAGAGGTCTTGGACCGTAGCTTGACGCTTCGATTGGTCCACTCCAATAATGTTTCAGACGTTGACCATTGACCTTGAATGTACACTTTGAGTTCGGTTCCTCAACCTCAATGTTTCCGTATGGAGTGACAGATATAACTACAAATGGCCCGGACCACCTGGATTTCAATTTTCTCGGAAATAGACGCAAGCGTGAGTTGAACAGTAGTACTTGATGGCCCGGTGCAAATGTTCTATCGAGAATTTTTATCGTGCTGCTTTAACTTTCTCCTTGTAGAGCTTAAGCGTTTTCGTGAGGCATTGAACCGAAATTCATCCATCTCGTTCAACTGCAGTAACCTTTTCTCACCTGCTGCTTCTAGATCAAAGTTTAATTTCCAAATGGCCCAGTGTGCACTGTGTTCTAGCTCGACCGGGAGATGACATGCCTTTCCAAATACCATTCTCATGCGGGGACATGCCGATCGGATTTTTGTACTGCTATTGCGATAGGCCCATAGAAAGCGTCGTCAAGTATGATGCCCAATCTTTTCGTGACGGATTGACTACTTTTTCGGGATCCTCTTAACTTCCCGATTCGACACCTCTGCTTGGCCATTGGTTTTGGGTGATATCATTTTGCAATTTTGTGATTTAACTCCATACTTTACAAGCAATTTAGTGAATCGCTTGCTTACTGTAAATGAGTTCCCTCATCACTTATTATAGCCCTCGGTGTTCCAAATCTGGTAAAATGTTCTTCTTTAAAAATCGGATGACAACGTTGGCATCATTCGTGGGTAACGCTGCGGCTTCTACCCATTTGGAAACATAATCGACTGCTAACAAGATGTAATGATTATTAAGAGAAGATGGAAATGGTCCCATAAAGTCGATACCCCACACATCGAATAGTTCCACCTCTAGAATTGTGTTAAGTGGCATTTCATTACGCTTAGAGATATTACCTACGCGTTGGCATCGATCGCATTTCAGCACAAAGAGATAAGCATCTTTGAATAAAGAAGGCCAGAAAAATCCCGATTGTAGTACTTTGGCTGCTGTTCGATCACTGGAATAATGACCTCCGTAATCTGAGGAGTGACAGTGGCCTAAGATACTATCCATTTCTTCATGAGGTACACAACGTCTTATCATTTGATCTGCACATGCTTTAAACAGAAATGGTTCATCCCAAAAGTATTGCTTCACATCGTGGAGAAACTTCTTTCATTGTTGTGAGGTCAAATCTGGCGGTAACACTTTGGCAACCACATAGTTGACATAGTCAGCATACCAAGGCAATATGGTAGTTACCCTAAGCAGTTGCTCATCCGGAAATTTTCATTAATCAATTGAGTTGTCTTCTTTACATTTCCTTTTTATTTTCCAACCGAGACAGATGATCCGCCACTTGATTTTCTCGTACCTTTTCCATCCCGGATCTCCGGATCAAATTCTTGTAACAACAAAGACCAATCAGATAAATCGTGGTTTAACATCTTTCTTCTCAATCGGATATTTAATAGCCGAATGATCGGTGTAGAACAATTACCTTAGTCTTGGGGAGATAAGCTCTGAATTTGGCAAAAGCAAACACCACTGCAAGTAATTCCTTTGGTTGTTGTGTAGTTCAAATTGGGGCATCCGTCAATGTCTTACTAGAGTAGTAGATAGTATGAAAATTATTATCATGATGTTGTCCCAATCGGCTCCCACCAGCGTAATCACTTTGGCGTCGCACATCAATTCGAGCAAGAAAGACCAATCGGGCGCTACAATGATTGGTCAGAGACCAATTTCTTCTTTAATACCTCAAATGCCTCGATGCATGCCTCGATCCATCTTAAACGGTACATCTTTCTCCAAGAGTGAGCATAGGGGTTTGAGATCTTTGAAAATCTTTAATAAAGCGTCTATAGAACCTGCGTGTCCCAAGAAGCTTGAATGCCTTTTACGAGATGAAGGAGGAGGCGGTTTCTCAATTGTATCAATCTTATTTCTATCCACCTCCAATCCGGATCTGGAAACCTTATGTCCCGAATAACCCCTTCTTGTACCATAAAATGACATTTTTCCCGATTAAGCACACCGAGTTAGTCTCCACATCTTTTTAACACCAAGATCGATTCTTCAAACATGAGTCAAAACTATCACCGAACACGGAGAAATCATCCATGAACACCTCCAAATTACATTCGACCATATCGGAGAAGATTGCCATCATCTGACGTTGAAAGGTTGCTGGGCGCATTACATAAACCAAAGGACATACGGCAAATGCAAACGTCATGCATGGACATGTGAATGTGGTCTTTTCTTGATCTTCCTGCGCTATGGCAATTTGATTATACCTGAATATCCATCTAATGATGGTAGAATTGATGTCCCGCTAACTTTGTCCCAACATCTGATCAATGAACGACAAGGGAAAGTGATCCTTGCGTGTGGCTTTATTCAACTTGCGGTAATCCATACATACTCTCCAGCCTGTAACAGTTCTAGTCGGGATGAGCTCATGCGCTTCGTTTTTTACCACAGTCATGCCCCCTTTTTTCGGTACACACTGTATAGGACTTACCCATGAACTGTCTGAGATTGGGTAGATAATACCGGCATCCAACCATTTTATAATTTCCTTCTTCACCACATCTTTCATAATGGGATTTAACCTTCTTTGCATCTCAATGGTTGGTTTTGATCCCTCTTCCATTAAAATCTTATGCATACAGAAAGATGGGCTAATACCTCGAATGTCCGCTATAGTCCACCCAATCGCTGTTTTGAACTCGCGCAGAACTCGTAGCAATTTTTCTTTTTGGGTGTCAGTTAACGTTGTCGAAACAATAACTGGTAGAGTCGAATCTTTCCCTAGATAAGCATATTCAAGATGAGAGGGGAGTGGCTTTAATTCCAACACCGGTGGCTCTTCTATCGAGGGTTTGCACTTTTTACCTTCCGTTTTGGGCCTATCAAGGGTGTCGAATGGTTGATTACTTTTCCGGTAGAATGATGGTGTGTCTAGCCATTTGACCTGCTCATTGTCTGCATCAGCACTATCGTTGTCTGTTCTAACCAACATGGATTCTATCGGATCCTCTGAGTAATTACCACAAATCTTGTGATTAACTATCTCCTCCATTAAATCCACCCGCAAACACTCACCTTTTTCCTTCGGATAAGACATTGCTTTAAACACATTAAAAGTGACCTGTTGATCGTCAACTCTCATCGTCAATTCTCCTTTTTGCACGTCGATTAATGTTCTCCCCGTTGCTAAGAATGGTCGTCCGAGAATGATGAGAAGTTCCGTATCTGCTTCACAATCCAAGATAACGAAGTCTGCTGGAAAGATGAATTTATCCACCCTTACTGATACGTCTTCAACGATACCTCGTGGATATGTAATCGATCGGTGCTCGCCGATGGCGATATTTTGTCGGTTTTGGTGCTTGGAGCCCGAACTAACGATAGACTTATAATGGCATCAAATTAATACTGGCCCCCAAATCACACAGTGCTTTCCCCGAAAACTGATTACCAATGTCGCATTTTAATAGTAAAGCTACCTGGATCTTTCAACTTAGGAGGTAACTTGTTCTGAATAATTGCGCTACATTCTTCGGTTAGCGCCACTGTGTTTCAAAATCCCCGTTTCCTTTTCTTTGATAGCACATCCTTCATGAACTTAGCGTAACTCGGCATTTGTTCTAAAGCTTCGGCGAATGGGATGTTGATATGAAATTTTTTAAAAATATCCAAAAATCTTAAAAACCGCTTATCTCTAACTTGGATTTACGAAATCTCTGCGGATATGGTATGGGTGGCATTGTTGTAGATGAACCCTGCATTTTCCTCTCTATTTCCCCTTTATCTTTCCGGGTTTCACAACTTCTTCTATTTCGGTTGTTGCATTATCCCCCTTTTCCTTATCCTTAACTGTTTGCAACTCCTTCCCACTTCGTAAGTTTACTGCTTTGCAGTGCTCATTTCTGCCCGGATTTATTTCTGTATCACTCGGGAGCGTTCCTAGTGGACGGGTATTCAATGCATGTGCTATTTGCCCCAATTTATTTTCCAGATTCTTTAACGATGCCCCATGGCTTTGCAAAAGTCGAGATCTAATTGATTCAATTTCTTATCTTGTTCCTCGTTCTTTTGTCGAGGCTCTCTAATGAATTTTTCCAAGGTCGCTTCCCAACTTGATACCCTCTCGGTTGTTGAGGTTGATTTTGGAATCCGGAGGTGTTTTGTTGTCTAGGTGGTTGAGTCATGACTTGATTGTTACTCCATGAAAACCTGGATGATTCTTCCAACCTGGATTATAAGCATTTTGAGTCGGATACGGTTGAGTTGAGCGATTATAATTTCCTACGAACTGTGTTGATTCCGAATTTATGGCACATTGATTCGTAGCATGACCCCCAGCACACAACTCACAAACCATCGCTACCTGTTGTGTGGCTTGTGGACGCCATATTTCTATATGCTTAGCTATTGCGATCACTTGTCTTTATTAATCTTTGTTAAGCGTCCACTTCATATATTTTCTGATGCTTTTGGATGGTTGGTCCTCGTCATAGGCCACTGATAGTTGTTGGTGGCCATTGTTTCTAACAATTGATACGCCTCATCAAAATTTTTGGACATAATCGCTCCTCCCGCTGCTGCATCAATACTAGACCTCGTGGATGCGTGTAAACCATCACAAAATATCCCTAATTGCATCCACTGTGGGATTCCATGGTGAGGGCACTTACGGAGAATATCCTTAAACCTTTCCCACGCCTCATATAAGGATTCTGAATCAAGTTGTGCAAAAGTATGAATGTCGTTCCGTAGTTTTGCCGACTTCGCTGGTGGGAAGAACTTAGCTAAATTTTTTGAGCTAAGTCATCCCATGTGGTGATTGAACCAGAGGCAAGGAGTGTAACCGACTTTCAGTGCTTTATCTTTTAAAGTAAACAGAACATCCTCAACTTATAAGCGTCTTTCCGATACATTGTTAAATTTGAAGGTATCGCAAACTTCCAAGAAACTCAAGATATGTTCATTAGGATCGTCTATCGAATTACCCCCAAACCGGCATGTATTCAGAAGCATCTGAATTGATCCGGTTTTATCTCAAAGCTGCTTAGCATTGATTGTCGATCCGCTTAATACTTGATCAGAAATCCGTGACATTTGGCGGTATGTAATCCTAAGTGATTTCTATTCGTTTCTCTCGCCATGTTCACGAGTATTTCTTAGGTTGTCGATTCTTCTTCCAAATGTATAACCTCACTATTCAATCGCCTTTATGCGAACTTCTTCTCAAGGTTGTGCGTATACGTAAGAAGTTCCTTTCTAGCTTTCGATCTAGTGTGCATACACACGAATTCACCTTAATCCAAGAAGAAAGATTAAGTAGCGTTCAAATTAAAACCGAATTGATTATAACTAATATGAAATTAATATTAATAAAATTTCCCGCCAATTCATATAAAAACTTGTTGAGTAAAATCTAATTACACACAACACGCAAGTATACGTGGTCAACAAGTAATAAAGTGATAAGTTGAGTATCGTTCCCACAGAAATTCTAATTAATAAATCCCAACTACTAATACTATATCAATTCAATTTTATTCAAACAATGATAAATTGCGATTTTACAATTATTAATCTCAAAATTAAACACTTAAAGATATTGTACTAAGATAAGCGAATAACTAAGCTAATACTTGAGTGAATGACTTAGATAGGTAAATATTAAGACTTCAATATCCCCAATTATGAACTATAAATCGGGTTATCTAATCATCCCAATTATTATGTCTCTTTGGATTGTTAACGAAATCTCAAATGCCAAAAGCCCTCTTCCAAGTGATCAATTGACTTCTATTTAACCCAGATTAATCTTGCTATATTCCTATGCAAAACAATTGAATTAAACTCGTTCCAATCCCAATTCCTTATATGTTACATGCGGTGAACAGATATTTCCATTCAATTCACAAACCTAATTATTTACCACGCAAACAACTAAGTCACATGTTATCATGTCTAATTCTAACCCTAGAATTCCTTTCCAAATTCCTTCTAGAGTAACACGGTAATTATTGGCCAAATAATTAATCAATAGAATCAAAACATGATAAACAATCCACTTCAACATAAATAATTAGAATGAGAGAATAATATATTTATAATCATAAAAGGTTCAATTGAAATCTTAATTAAAGAATTAGTTCATCACGGAAATAAGAACCATTAATTGTTGACAAATCATCCTTAAAGAATTACAAATTGAAAATAAGGAGAAAAAGAAGAAACTCAGAGCCAATCCCGAATCTCCAAGTAATCTTGTGTAACCTTCAATGGAAGAACTCGTTGAATCCTCCTCAGAATAATAATCAAAAAATCCCCTTTTATTTCAGCACTTAGTTTCTTTTTATAGCCTCCCCCAATCCTCATCCAATTAGGTTTTACATTAGCCCCCAATAGACAAATCAAGTCCAACCGTAAGTCAAACGCTAAATCCAATCAAAGGCCAGGTAGGGGCTCGGTACCTTCCCATTGTACAGTAGTAAGTAGTGCAAATTCAGTACTCCCGGCCACCGACTTCTCTGAAATTACCAGATTGCCATTAAATGCTTGAAATTCCCATAATTGCCCTCCCACTTCCAAATCGCAAAACAAGATATAAACACAATAAAAATGCTACTAAATACTTTAAGAATTCAATAATTTAAGTCTAAATATATCCAATTTATGGGTATACTACCCATTCATCAATTGGTATGATTATGCCCAATGATTATTCGGTATAATAATGACCGTAATGTTACAAATGATGTGGTAAAAGTCCTTATTGGCCCGTAGTGCATTGATGGACAGTGGTTGGCATGATTATGACCATTGGTGATTACACGAATATCCTTGGCCCGTAGTCCATTGATAATTCGTGGACGTGATACTAATAAATATCCTTAGCCCGTAGTGCAGGGATGATTCGATGATTTGGTTTATTTATTAAGTTGAGTCTCAACGATAAAATTGAGGATAAACTTTTTAAATCATAGAAGATAGTAGATATCATGCTCTATTTGATTCTTCTAATAGATTGCTTGTTCCGCTACAGTTAAACTTGATGTTTGTTGTATTTTATCAGTTTAACACTATTGAAGGCTAACGATAATTTATTCTGCATTATCTTAGTCATAATATTTCTTACTGGGCTAGTTGAGCTCACCCTTTTGCTTTCATTGTTCTCTTCAGGAAATGAGAACGTAACCGGGACTAGTCAGGGAACGGAGTGATGGTCCGAGATAGTTATTTTAGTAGTCCTCACTATTTATTGTGATAATAAATGTAATGAGGATTGAATTTGAGTATGGATATTGTCTATAAGATAATATTTGTGTAAAAACTCTCAGCTCATGTTGTATAATTAAGTTTGTATTTGTATTTAGTACCAAGTATTTGGCGACCTAAGATGGGTGATGTATACCTATTTTGGGGGCGTCACATTTGGTATCAAAGCTTAGGGATATGATCCCTGGCTGAGATGTGAGAGTAGAACTAGGTGGGGAGAGACGGGTAATTCCTTCGCTAGTATGACCAACCTAAGTTTATTTAGTATTTAGTTGGTCGGTCAGAGTATAGGGATTATATGTGACATGTCAATTAACCCTTGTTTTGTGGCAGTGATTGAAAATGACATCCGAGAATTTTGAGATAAGCAATGGAGCACATGAGACCGTTGAGTCACCAATGATCAATACCCAGGATAATGTGCATCAAGAAGGAAATAATCCAAAGGTAAACAACAACACCGAACAGATGATGAACGATGGGATGTTCAGAGGCTTTATACAATTCATGCAACATCAGGCAAGAGAGACTCCTATTCAAAATGTAGGTGGGAATAGTGGCAACTCTCGGATGGTCACTGCTAAGTAGTTCAAGGAGCTGGGACCACCGAAGTTTTTGGAAAAGCTAGAACCAGTCAAGGTAGAGACGTGGATAAAGCAGATCACCAAGATATTTGATGTCTTGGGATACTTCAAGGAGCAAAAGGTTCCTTTTTCCACCTTCATGTTGAGAGGAGAGGCAGATTACTGGTGGGAATCAGTAAAATGTTCTCAACCTGCCGCATTAAAGATGTTTTGGGAGAAGTTCCAAGACCTGTTCAACGATAATTACTTTCCCGAATGTATTCGTCACATGAAGGAAGTGGAATTCAACAAGTTTAAGCAAAATAATATCATCGTGTCGCAGTACGAGGCTTAGTTTGCTGAGTTATCCCGATTTGCATCCCATTTGGTTGATAATGAGGAGCGTATGACGCGAATGTTTCTAAGAGGTTTGAAACCTAAAATTCATCAACACCTCATTTCTCACAAATTGTGTTTGTATTCAGATGTTGTAAATAGGGCTCAGTTATTGGAGTGCGATAATGAGTCAGCCCAACCAAGAGAGAGCCATCGGAAAAATGAAAATACCAGTGGTAGCAGTCATCGAAGCAATGACAACAAACGTGGAGGTAATCAACATGCCAGAAATGGTAACCACTTCGGTGGTAATCATGGCCAAGACAATAGGAGTGGAAATTTAAAGAAGAGTAGATTCAACAATGATGGAAAGACGTCAGAACTACCATTCATTGATAAAGAAGGAGAATGACCACCGATCGTATGCTTCAAATACGGAAGGGAGGGGCACATCAGTCCAAACTGCACGATGCAGTCCAAAGCGTGTCACAATTGCGAAAAAACGTCACCTAGCTCGATTTTGTCGTGCAGTGAAGCCAAGTCCAGTTGGGATGGTGACACCAAATGTCGTCCCAGAAAAGTCAAAGTCAGTAGTTTAAAGGAGAGTGTTTGTCGTGACCTCCCAAAAAGTGAGGAACTCGAACGAAATTATCACAGGTAAGCTAATCATAAACTCTAGCAAAGTTTATACCTTATTTGATAACGGTTCTATCCATTCTTTTATTTCTCCTAGTTGCACTCAACGTTTAAATTTAACTCCGGAGAAATTAGAATTTGACTTGTTTGTTGAAACTCTGTTAGGAGAAACATTCATTACATCCACTATTTATAAGTCTTATTTGATTCAAATCGGTAACCGCACGTTACCTGTTGATCTCATCTCTTTGAAAATACTTGCATTTGATGTGATTTTAGGGATTGATTGGTTAACTACTCATCATACTATAATTGATTGTTTTTGTAAGGTTGTTAGTTATCATATTCTTAACCAACCTATTATGCGAATTTAAGCAACCAAACCACTAAAGTCAATCACTGTCATATCAAGCCATAAAGTTATTCGTTTATTAAAGAACGAATGTCAAGCCTTTTTAGCCCATGTCACGGATTTAAACAAAAATACGTCAGATTTGAATAATATTTCTATTGTTAATAAATTCTTGACGTATTCCTCGAAGAACTTCCTGGCCTACCCCTGGAGCGTGAATCTAGTTTGGTATTGACCTTGAACCCGGTACAAAACCCATTTCCAAATCCCCATATCGAATGGCTCCTATTGAACTTCATGAGTTAAAAACCCAACTACGTGAATTGTTAGACATCGGTTTCATTTGTCCTAGTACGTCTCCTTGGGGTTCTCCTATTCTATTTGTGAAGAAGAAAGATGGAAGTATACGACTTTGTATTGACTATCAGGAGTTGAATCATGTCACCATCAAAAATAGGTACTCGTTGCCTCGCATTGAGTACCTTTTTAACCAGTTGCAAGGCGCCAAATTATTTTAAAAGATCGATCTTCATTCTGGATATCATCAGTTAAAGATTAAAACCAGTGACATTCCAAATACTACATTTAAAACTCGGTACGGGCATTACGAATTCCTAGTCATGTCTTTTGGATTAACTAATGCTCCTGCTGCCTTCAGGGATATGATGAACCGAGTATTCAAGGAATATTTGGATCATTTTGTGGTCGTCTTTATTGATGACATCCTCATACACTCTAAAATCCGTGAAGATCATGAGCAACACTTCAGGCTGATACTCAAAAAGCTTCATGAAAACAAGCTATATGCCAAGTTAAAGAAATGCGAGTTATGGCTTGAGGAAGTAGCATTCCTTGGGAACGTAATATCAAATCATGGAATATCTGTTAACCCAGCAAAGATTGAAGTAATTCAAAGCTGGGAGTAACCTAAGTCAGTGACCGAAGTACGTAGATTTTTGGGCTTAGCTGGTTATTATCGGAGATTTGTGGAAGGATTTTCTCGAATCGCTTCTCCATTAACTCAGCTGACTCTAAAAGATACAAAATTTGGTTGGAGCGAGGAATGTGAGAAGAGTTTTTAAGAACTCAAGAGGAGGCTCATTTCAGCATCTGTTCTGACAATACCATCTGGTTCAGAGGGATTTGTTATCTACAGCGATGCTTCAGGCAGAGGGTGAGGATGTGTTCTCATGCAACATGGGAAAGTCATAGCCTATGCCTCACGACAACTTAAAGAATACGAGAGGAATTATCCTACTCATGATCTAGAGTTGGCAGTTATTGTAATACCCGAGAATTTTTGCGTATTATTAAATAAATATATTAATGGAAATAAATATTTATTTGAATATGAACGATTTTGTGTTATGAAATGAGATAACTCAATTATATTAAATAAATGAATAATGAGAATATGTGGAGTTTGCGGTAAACTCGTTGAAAGCCTTGTGTGGCATAGTGATGGGAAATACTAATAGTAATGTTAATCGGCGAAGAGATTATAAAATTAAAAATTTGGTAATATTAATTATCACTTGTTATTGTAGTATACTATTAGTTGTTAATTGATGTGTGGTATATTAATTATTTTATAATGAGGATTAATTAATGATTATTAAATGTTATATTATTTAATTGATAATTGTTATGGTGGAATATTGATTTCTTGGTAATTAATTAATAATAGGTGATTATTATATAGATAAGTAATGATTATGGAAATCCATTAATATATTGATCAGTGGTTAATTGATATTGGTGATAATTAATTAAGGAAGTGCATGATTTAATTACTTCACATAAATGAGTAAGTCAGTAAGATAATAATCTCATATTGACAGTTATGTGCATATGAGCATATACAACCATACTATATGGTGCAGTGTGACATTTATGTGGCTATATATATTAAGTCTTATAAAACTATATTGTATGAGCATTATGACTAAATATATTGGGACTATATGTTATAAATACAGTATCTATGTAGCAATATGTATGTGGGCATGTGTGGAGATAATATACCATGAACTATTAAAGTATACAAGTGTGATAAAATGTACATGGATTATATGTATATTACATTTCCATATTTCATCTACTACATTGAAACCTTAATTATTAAGTATGACATTTAATTATACTATATGGTTGAGATGTGTATTAAAAATATAACATAAGAGTAAGGATGTGTAGGAGTATATCAAGAATGTTGAGTTAACTTGTTTGTCCCAAATTGAGTGTCCCATTTATCTCCTATTTCTCAGTCACGTAGATTTCATAAAGGCTAAGGCCTATAATCTTTTTCTTCTCCAAAGCTTTCTAGCTAATGATCATGGGGGGAGTGGTTTCCATGATGAGATCTAACAACCAATTACCAACTCCTCCATAACCTTCATGCAATCCTAAAATCTCTTGGTTTAATTTATTGGATAATGGCTTGGCATGGTTAGTAAGTTTTCTATAAATTGAGCACTCTACTTCATGTGTTATGTTGCTGAGAATTACTTTCTTAGTTGCTATAAAGAGTGGGAGGGAGTAATCTGATTTTGAGCTAATTCAAAGCAAAGGTATAAAAATTATTTTCTTAGTTTGAAGTTTGTCAAATTCTGGAATTTGTTGGATTCTCTGATAATTGATGTATAATAGCATGCAATTATGTTATTTGATTTGATATACATATTTTGGAACATGGTAGTTGCTCTGGTTGCAAGTGTAGCATCTCTTGTGTTAAGGCTCTACTTCTACAGAGCCATTTTTTTTTAATCTGTTCGAAGTGGCGCGGCCGAGCCACTTCCATAGGCTAATACCATATGGCCGCGCGTGGTGCAATTCTGAGATAATAATTTGAGGTTTCTGATTTGTTTTGAGCATGCTATAATAGTTAGGTTAAGCCTATAAATGACCCTATCATGTGGTTAGATATTGTT
Organism: Panax ginseng; assembly: GCA_020205605.1. Lineage (NCBI taxonomy): Eukaryota > Viridiplantae > Streptophyta > Magnoliopsida > Apiales > Araliaceae > Panax > Panax ginseng. Next base: position 63,045,987 of record CM035135.1, read on the forward strand.
TTGAACATGTTATATTGTTTTAGCATGATTTTGAGCTAAGTTTTCAAGAAAACTTCATGTTTTGGAAAAGCTAGAAATGGTAAACTTGAATAATGTATATTCTGATCTTGCAAGCATGTTAGTATGGTTTTGAAATGAATGTCGGACATACTAACTTAAGTATATGAATTTCATATTGAAGCATTAGCATGTTAGGCTTATTAGTAAACTTTGCTAATGAAAATGCGAACTTTGAACGTGAATGTTGATGTGCTACTTTAAAAGTTAGAACCTGATGATTATGAGAAGGTTAGATGATACCTTTAGATGCACTCATGTATCATAAATGTATATATACCATGCTTAGTTATCGCATTTCAAGGAAATTATAAACGAAATATATTTCAAACAAAACAATGTTAAATACACATATGTGATATGAATACTCATAAGTATGTCTAGTATGAGTTATATGACTACTTTATATGTTTAACAATCAAGTATATTGGACTTTGTGATTTCATAACCTTAAATAGCCTTAATTTGTTGAGATGTCTAACTTAGGACCATATCATGCGAAATAGGACCTAGATTAAACTAGAAAATTGCAAAAGGACCCTTAACATGTTAATATGTGTTATGAATGTAAGGATGTGCAAGCTAGGCCAAGCAATTAGTTGCTCAGTCTTGGTTTGAACTGTTAGAGTTTATGCCCTAGAGGCTAATTATTTGATATAATTGCTTAACGTTTTGATATTATATTTGATTGAATAAATATATGATTTTATTATGGTTTTATTTACTGCGTAATATAATTGTTAACATAATAAAATTCCTTAGAATAGTGATACAAATTATATAGTTTCAAGTATGTGACTTGAACATGAGATTATATATTACCATTAGTATCAGTGTTCTTAAATGTCCCTAGTCTAGTATCATTGTTGATGGAACAACAATGATGCATGGAGACTAGTATGTGGATTGACTGATGACCAAATCTCATTGGTCATAAATATATGAGATATTAAGTCAATGCATAGGTACATGTTAGAGAACGATATACTGGACAGACCCACCATGAGAATTCTATATGGAGCATTATGCGAAGTGTCGTTAGCAATTCTCATAGTGACAATGATGTAATGGTCATCCGACCTGAAATCGCTATATTACTACACGAGAATTTATGTACTTTGATATCATCAAATGTCACCTTTAATAGGGTGGACTATAAAGGTGATTATTGGGTTCATCATTAATCGTGTGAGAAATATGAGTGATCTAGATGGAATTTAACCATCCTATATATTATGGGTGATATCCATAGGCCTCTTGATTGAGTAGGACTATGAAATGCATGGCCATGCTCAAATAGTGATTTATTTCATATAGTCTACTCATTGATCAAGAAAACTCAGATTAAATTATGAAAGAGTATGACACATTCCATGACTCGAGTTTAATCTGATATATTAAGGTTAAAAGGATTAAATTACATTGAAACATTGGTCACGAAAAGGTTGCATCGAATCATCGATCTTATTATTACTTGGGTAGCGATGATGCATTACTAGATGTCGCTCACCGTTTATAATTTTATAATATGATTTTAAAATTATTGCCAACGTAATAATAACCTATATAGTCACACACATAGAACGTTATTTAAAGGGAATTAATTTAAATTTTAAGGATTAAATATATTAATATGATTAATAGTATTTAAATCACAATTTAAATTAAAAGGATAATTTGTATATATGTATATTAATTAATTAAGAGATATATATATAAATTGGGATTTTATAAAATTAGGTTTTAATTTGATTAATTCCTTTTAACTACTATATATATGATATATAGCGACTACTTAGGGAAGATATCATAATTGAAAAACCTAGCCGCTCTTAGAGAGAGACTAGAGAAAAAAATTGATTTGAGAAAATCCATTCCTTTTGGTGGCTAATACTGCAAGTCCTTATTGCGAGAATCGTTCGACGGTTTGTCTTGCGGCGTTCGTGTGAATCTTAGTAGAGGCGCAATCGGGTTTGTATTAAGTTGGAGATTCGAGGCTTGAATGGTTTGATTCTCGTTTTTTGTTTATATCTGGTATAATCTCTAAGCCTCTGAATTAATTGATTTTCGCATGGATCCTGCTTTTTAGGGTTTGGAAATTTCTTTAAAATTTTAATTTTATTTGTCGCGTTTACGTGTTAGAAGCCCAACATGAATCGGGTGTTCTTGTGCATGCCGCGCGTCTCCTTAGTACAAATCAAAGCGCGACCACACTCTCTTGTCAGATCGGTTTACGCTATTAATTTGTAGAAGTTGCATACTTATATTATTACTCTAGCATTCATTATATGACCAGTACATGTCCAATGTGTTAAGAAGCAAGCTAGATATATTGAGTGAATGTTTAATGATGTGATTATAGACTTTCAAGTGATAAGTCCAAAAAGTATTTGCAAACTATAAAGCAACGATTAAACACTATGTTAATTGATTTTCATGGTGACTTACAAACTGATTTGGTGTTGTAAGTACGTAAGGTATGAAATGGAGTATGTGAAGAGTATACAACTATGTTAGATGTTTAAGTATGCAATTAAACTTACATATCAAGCATGAGCACATTTAGCTAATGAATATCTTATGTACATTATGTTATGATTTGAAAGAGTATTGTTAAGCGATATTTTGGTAAACTGCGCTTGAGGCAAGTATCCGAACCCTACTATTATTGTTGTGAAATATCATTGCATTATTTTATTTGACAAATACAATAAGCTTATTCCTTTTGAATATAAGTTAGATTACTTTCTCGTTCAAATGAACTAGTATGTTAAACCCTTTTGAAAGCTATTATTCATGTTGAAATTGGTATTGTCCTTGAATATTGTGAAAGAGTCGATGCCATTGGACAACCCTTTTGGTAAGGGGAGTGTATGTTTTTGGAAACCCCAACACATGACTAAATATTATTATGGTGTTATGCATAACACAAAGTATTGTAGACTGATCATCTATAGTACTTGATATTTTTGGGTTATCAGTTTAATATTGGTAACTCTAGTGAAAGTTCAATGGTCCTTAATGACTGCTCAATATAAATTGTTTATCCAGTTGGATACATTGTTAGCCGTTGAAATCATATATATCTGTTGATTTATATTGAATTGTCATATCCCTTATTCATGATGTTATTCTGACACTTTGAATTATCTTAGAAATAACACTTCGATATTTCAAACCTTGTGATATTATATCCTACACCCTTGTTGTATATTACTTGCTGGGCAATTTGTTCTCATCCTTGCTTATTTAAAACCTTTTAGTTAAGGAAGAACAGGGAGGTGTCTCTGGAGCAGACAAGGGCAAGGGCAAAGCTACCGACTAGCTTGTCCTTTTTATGTTTAAAGCTATTATGTTATGTTAAGATTATTTGTGGACTATATTTAAGCTTAAGTATGATCATGTAATAAGTCTTTATTAGATATTATTATGTAATCTATTAAGCATTGTAGGTTTCGAGACTTGGGAGAATAATTATAATAAATTATTGTATATTATTCTAAAGTAGATTTTCCGTTGTGTATGCGTTGTTTTAGTTATTATGGTTTTACTATGAGAACGTGATGAACCGAATTCGAGTGACCAAGTGGAGGTCCGAATTTGGGGGCGTCACAGGTTGGTATCAAAACCGTAGTTATAAACCTTAGGAGCGAGTGTCCTTAGATTATAACTCGGGAGAACTTAGATGTTAGGAAGGAGATAAAACTCATGTAGAGTTTTCCTTAAGAGACTTAGCGTGTTATGAAATATAACTTCATTCTATACAATGAACTTATGTTTATTCTAATGGAGTTGTTGTTTGTGTTGTCTTATGTTGGTGATTGTAGGATGACTGACATAGGAGGACATAGTTGAGTAGTAGAGGAGGAGCTGCGTGATATCCACATAGTATTTGAGACACCCTTGATAGCAGAGCCTATTTCAGTAGTAGCCCCTTTTGATGATGATGATGAGGAAGAGGTGGAGTCTAACCCTGAAGAGGAGTCTTTGGAGGAGGAGCCCGAGCCTACGGAGGACTCTGACGAGATTTTTTTTGAGGATCGGATGTTAGGAGAGTATGAGGAGCAGATATTGGAGTTGGGATGTAGAGTAGAGGAGCTTGAGGCTAAAGCTAGGGAGAGGGAGTTTGCGTTCCAGAAGTTGAGGGACGAGGACCATCAGAGGCAACTAGTGATGCAGGAGATGGAGGTGGAGATTGCTCAGCGTAAGGAAGCAGGGATCCAGATGGGAGCTTTGTTTCATCGAGCGGTGGCGAGGAATGTTGAGGTGGCAGGAAAGCTGGAGGAATTAGAGCAGAAGGTGTTAAGTGAGAGGGTGGAGAAGGAGGCTCTCCGAACTCAGTTAGAAATGGATGTGATGGATAGGATTCACTTCGAGGAGAAGTGGGAAGAAGCCAATGATAGGGCAGATGATCTAGAGGATGAGGTGCGGTGCAAGAGGAGGAAGATGAACAAGATGGGTTATGCTCTTCGCACATCCATGGAGAGATTGATAGATGGGGTACATAACTACCCAGCTGAGCAAGGACATACCCGGCATACCATAAGCCGAGACATGGTGGTGCACATCACACAGAAGGAATATCAGAACGCCGTTGAGCATGTGATGTTAGATTGAGTCTAGAGGGAAGAGCTTATTAGTGTGGTATTTTTTATTTATGTATGTTGTTGTAATCTCAATCCTTTGTGTAAGATGTGAGATAGTGGTAAACCCCAAATTTCTGAAAAGTGTTAGAGGGGTAGTAAGTTGGTATGTCCCTGTCTTTTGTGATATTAGGGGATATGTGTTATCATTTATAGGAGTATGCTAGAAAAGAACATGAAATGTAACCCTTTGACATATGAATATAAATGATTTTATTTCAGAAACATGTTATAAACTTATAGTTCTTTTCTATTGAGTAATGTCTAAGTATTATAACTAGATAATAAAATGAAAATTTTGTGATGCACAAAATGCCGCCCAAATGTAGGATAACTGTCCCAGAAGAGTCAGTTAATGATAAGAGAGGTCCTATAGATCTGATATAGAGACTGGTAGATTTATTGGGAGATGCTCTGAGGGGAAGAAACGAACCCATACAACCCATTCCCCAAGTTGTCCCAGTAACGACTGTGATAACCCGAGATTTCGAATAATTAAAATTTACGAATAATTTTTTTATTATTATTAACATTGACTGTTAATAAGGTTCTGTGTATCTGTGATACGAATTTTAAAAATTAGTCAATTTGTGTATTGACTGAGAAAATAGAGTAGAGTTGTGCTTAACAACTTTAGAAACCCTAACCCTAATTTTCGGATATGGATTCTATGAAAATATAATTAAAATAATTATATTGCTAATTATGTGTTTGGACTGTATAGAAATGTTGATCAATAATTGATCGGATAAGGTTTGTATTTAATAAACCTTAATAAGTGATTTAAAACCCTAATCTTAAATTTAGAAAATAAAATGTACAGTTTAAAAACCCTAATTTTACGTTAAGGAACCCTAATTTTAAAACCGGGAATTGTAAACCCTAATTAGGCAACCCTAATTTTTATTAGCATGCCTAAAGTGTTTGTTAAACTTAAATATGATTAGAAAGCTCTAATTATATTTTTGTATATTAATTTTCTATTTAGAAAACCTAATTGCATTTTAGGAATTTTATTTTCTAATTCCTAAACCCTAAATTTGCAAATTATGGGAATTAGAATTTTTAGACCTAAAGGGTACAAAACTTAAACCCTAGATTGTCCAAACCCTAAACCCTAAGGGTTTCATCTAATGCAAAAATCTAGAAAAAAATTGGAAATGACCATAATACCCTTTTTATATATAAAATGAGGTTACTTGTAAAAAAAATTGTAAAACCTTTAGTTGGTGACCAACTAAAGGCAATCAATTGACTTAAATCTCAAATTTTCAAATTCTTCAGACAAAGACAACACAACATTCATTGCATCTAGAGAGGATAAAAGAGAATTAGAGAGAGAAAATACACTTAAGTTGGTCATTTTTTTTCCAAAGTCTAAAACAACTCTCTCTCTCTCTAACCCTTCGAATTTTTCAAGAATATCAGTCCCAAATACTTTCCTTAGATCAACCATAAACATCTTGGGGAGCTAAGATCAAAAATCGAAGCAAGAAAGGTATAGCCGAAAATGTTAATTTTGATCTTTATTGGTTAGAAAATTTTTGTGTTTAAGTGTTTAAAAGTGTGTTATAATATGTTATTAGTTGTTATATAATGATCCATGATGGATCCATAACATCAAAGTGCCTTAAAATAATTTTTTTCAAAAAGCTGCTTCTTGAGAAAAAATTTGTGTCTCGATAAGGAAATGTCGATCGCCTTAAATCCTTGTGTGTTTGTTGTTTTAGTTGTTTTAAAGCTTCAATCAATAGCTTTCGCTATGTTGTCTTTCATATCCAAGTGGAAGATTAGAAATTGAATGGCTAGATTAGGAGTTATTAATTGGTCACAACCCGCCGAATCGGATTAGATCGAGCAAAAATCGCAGGCAAGCCCGAAACCTAAATCAATGTCCCACAAGCTTTTGTAATGGCCGGATCTGTCAAGATGTTTAGTGTTTGATGATGTTGATTAGTACATCCTGTAGCTGGTTATGTGTACTACAGATTCGGGTCCTTATATCTTTTATAACGTCTACAGATCAATCGTGAAAGGTGGTCAAAGTAGACCACCCGATCTGTTCTTTAACTTTCTGGAAAACCCAGAAACAGTTAGAACAACTGTTCTGACATACTTTGACCATATGTTTCATGTTGATTCGGTTGTTGATAAACAAATTTGTTTCTTTAGTATTGTTCACTGACACATGGACTACATGTTTAAACTTTTATATCACATAAACAATGAACCTAAAGCAGAAATAATTGAGGTTGAATATGGCAACTCGAACTGTTTAAGCCCAGAAAACTCAGATGTTGTTCTGACAGAAACTTTGGAGATCTAGATCTCCTTTCTGTGATGTTGTTTGACCGAAGTATTGATTGGGTATTGTAGTGTTACATTAATACTACAATACCAAAGTTTTAGATAGTCCAAAACATGCACAGATTGAAAATTACAAGTGGTCAAAGTAGCACCCTTACACTGCCGGCTGTCAGTGTTCTTGAGGCCAAGAACACCTACAGCGACGCTAAGTGTCGCTATAGACCTTTAGCGACGGAATAATTAATTTTATTTTCTGAATATTCTGGAAATTAATAAAAAATAGAAATAAATTCTAAAAATTACCAAAAATGGTTTTAAAAATTATTTTAAATTATGAAAAATAATTTTTGACCAATTGAATATTTTCTTTAATATTTATAATTATTTAAATATTAAAAGGTATTTAATTTATTTAATTAGTGTATTAAATAAATTAGAGAAAAATGATTTAATATTATGAAAATCATTTTAAATAAGAAAAATGTATTTAAAAATATTTTGAGTTAAAAAATGTAACTTTTAATATTTTTGGAGAATTTTCATTAATAATTTAATATTAATGATATTAGATTTATTTGATTATTAAATTAAATAAATAAGATAAAAATGATTTAAATGATTTAAAAATCATTGTTATTGAGAATAAAGTGTTAGAAAATATTTTTAATTATAAAATATAATTTTTAATATTTTTGGAGAATTTTCATTAATAAATTAATATTAATGATATTTGATTTATTTAATTATGATATTAAATAAATGAATTAAAAATGATTTTATTGATTTAAAAATCATTTAACAATGAGAAAAATAGTTTTAAAATATTTTAAGTTATAATTAATGACTTTTAATATTTAGATGATAATTTCATTAATATTTTAATATTAATGGTGATGATTTAAAATGATTTTAATTACTTTAAAAATCATTTAAGTGGAATATTGTTGATTTAAAAATATTTTAAGTTATTGATAATAACTTTAATATTTTGACAATTATGTTATTAATATTTTAATATTATTAAATATTAATAATGATAAGATTATTTGATAATTAAATCATTTAGAAATGATTCCGATGTTTGAAAAATTATTATAAATTATAATAATTGCTTGATAATTATTAAAAGCTTCCGAAAAATATTATAATTGATAATTGACTTATTTAAATTAATATTGAAGCTTAGAGACCAAGTTTAATGGACAATCAATGCGTTAATTGTCGGATAGGGTGACCAGAACACCGAGAATGGACCGAAGTCCAACCAGACTGATATAGTTAGACTTGTTATGTGTTTATATAGGTTATGAACACTGATGTGGCTATGTGGTAATGTGCCTAGGAGAAGTTTGACTGTGAACTACAGTGTTACGTGTTATGAATAATTGTGCTAATTGTAAGACCGATATTATTGGTTATAGATCTTTCGAAAGCAGATAAGTATTTTGTGTAACTGTAATCAGCGGAAGAGGCAAGTTCCCTAACTCAACCTTGAGTTATTTCATTCAATTATTATTGGTGGATAATTATTTCTAATTATACCACGTCCAGTGATTTATTGTTGAGATTAAATTATTGAATTAGAAAATATATATTCGTAGAATTACTGTTGTTGGATATTCATATCTGTAGAAGTTAGAATTGACAGTACATATAATTCTTGTTTACTGTCGAGTTATGTTGAGAAATGTCTTAGCTAATTATTCTAGCGAGACGAACATTTGTTAGAACTTGATAAATTCGAGAAATGGATTCAATTATTATTGACTGATCGATGCCAATTATTTCGGCTCGACCGAGAAGCAAATAGAATTTGAAATCCCAGTATTTCGTTGTAAAATCAAACTTTTGATTCCAAGACTGAGAAGAACAACCTTTTATATAAAGGGAACATTCTATTGGTCGTGAATTAAATGAATTCTTGGCGCTTTTAAGTATTATGCATAATATAGGGTACAAAGAGTTGGCCGGCTCTGAGTACTTGCAGAGGGGTATGATTTAATCCTTGTGGTTATCTGATACACCTGGGTATTTATCAAAGTAAATCTTTGATAGATATTCGAGAATATAAATTCAAGATCTTGTGTGATCGCTCAGTATTAATCTGGAAAAAAATCCACTTTGCAAATTTGTAGAATTAATTCTTGATTATAATTGAATATATCGTAGAACCTTGATATTATTTCTTTTAATATCGTTATGCCGGAATATTGGTAATATTTTTCTTGTGAAATTCTTGTCTTTTGGTGTCGGGGTTACTATTCACGTATACGACACTATTCACGATATCTATGATACTATTCAAATACTGACAAGATTCACGAGAAAAATTAAAATTTTATTTTTTGTCCAAAATATCTATTATGGATACTAGCTTTGATTGTATCCATGTTTTGATCATTCTTGAATTTTACTCCACTATGATTATTTATGAAGTATTTTTGAACTCAGATTGTTTAAAGTACGAATCCTTAATATTTGTTCTTTTGTTTTACTGGATTCATTGTCTTTAAAATATTTTTTTTATCATCCTCAATCCTAAATGATGATATTACTGAATATCTTTGGCCTGTAGTGCAAAGATGGTTGATTTTCTTATGAATATCTTTGGCCCGTAGTGCAAAGATGTGTACAGTGTTGAGATGAACATGACGGTCGATGAATATCTTTGGCACCAGTAGTGCAAAGATGTATATTTGACTTAAGATGTATATTGATTGATGTTACAGGGATAAAATATTGATGATGGACTTTTAAATTCATAGATAGTAATAAATTTCATTCTCTTCGTAACTCTTCTATGAATTATTATTTTCGCTGCGAATATTGATTTAAAACTTGTTGTCTATTGTATTCTATCAGATTTTTCCCTGTTGAACACTAACGATAATTTGTTCTATATTATCTTGGTCATAATATTCTTTACTGGGCTAGTTGAGCTCACCCTTTTCCTTTTTGTTTCATTTTTCTTCTCAAGAGGCGAGAATGTAGCGAGTACTAGTCGGGGTATGGAATGATGGTTCTAGAAATTGTCTTAGTAGTCCACATTATTTTGTAAAATAGTGTATCAATAATTGTAATGAGGACTTATTTGAGTGTGGATATTGTCTAGATGACAATATTTGTATTTAAACTCACAGTTTGTGTTATCGTGTTTTGCACGAAAATATTATTAATAAAGTTGTAGTTGATTCTGTACCATGTATTTGGCGACTCAGAATGGGTGTTATATACCTATTTTGGGGGCGTCACAGTTGATATCAAAGCTTAGGGATATGATCTCTGGCGGAGATCGGGGAATAGAACTAGGAGGGGAGAGGCGAGTAAATCCTTCGTTAGTGTGTCCTACCTAAGCTTATTTGTTGGTTGGTCAGAATATAGGGATATTATGTGATATGTTAAATTCTTTAATTAACCCTTGTTTTATGGCAGTATTTGAGAATGGCAACTGAGAATGTTAATAGTGGAGCAAATGAGACCGTGGAGACACCTTTACTCACCAACGAGGAGAACGTGCAACAGGCTGGCAATGTTCCTCCTGTAAACAACACCATTGATCAGACGATGAACGATGGTATGCTTAGAAGCTTTTTGCAATTCATGCAAAATCAGACGAAGGAGACTCGTGTACAAAATACAGGTGGAAATGATAGCAACGCACGGTTTGTCACAGCCAAGTAGTTCAAAGAGTTGCGACCACCAGAATTCTGGGGAAAGCTGGATCCGATAAGGCGGAGACGTGGGTCAAGAAAATTACCAAGATATTTGATGTCTTGGGATGCACGGAGGAACAGAAGGTTCCATTCGCCACTTTTATGTTCCGTAATGATGCAGATTACTCGTGGGAATCTGTGAAGCGTACCCATCCAGCCGCACTCAGCTTGTCTTGGGAAACATTTTAGAAACTGTTCAATGACAAGTACTTTCCTAAAATTATTCTTCATATGAAGGAGGTAGAGTTTATTAGACTAGAGTAAAACAACATGACGGTGTCCCAATACGAGGCGAAGTTCGCGGAGTTATCCAGGTTTGCACCTCATTTGGTGGAGAATGAGGAACGTATGATGCCGATGTTTCTGGGAGGTTAGAAACCCGACATACATCAGTATCTCATTTCTCATAAATTTTCTCTCTATTCAGATGTTGTCAGCAGGGCTCAATTATTAGAGCGAGAGAACGAGTACATTCAACCGAGGGACCACAACCAGGGTCATACCGGTGACAGCAGTCATCGGAGCAATGATAACCAACGGGGAAAGAAAAATACAGACAAAAACGGTAACCACTCTGGTGGTAATCATGGCCATAAGAATAGAAGAAGCGAGTCAGGAGGAGATTTTAAAAAGGGGAGATTCAACAATGACCATGTGAAGACGTCAGCACCAGCAGCAACTGGTTTTAAGGGAGGATAACGACCACCGGTCGTATGCTATAAATGTGGAAAAGAGGGACATATTAGCCCAAACTATCCACAACAGTTCAAGGTATGCTATAATTCTGGAAAAGAAGGACATATCGCTCGAGATTGTACAGTAGAGAAATCAAGTCCAGGGGGGATGGTGACTCAAAAGGCTGTCCCAAAAAAGTCAAAGTCAACGGTTCCTAGAAGAGCGTTTGTCGTAACTGGTCAAAATGCGAGGAACCCAAACGAGGTGATCATGGGTAAGCTAATCATAAATTCTTGCAAAGTTTATACCTTACTAAATATCGGTGCTACCCATTCATTTATCTCTCCTGCTTGTGCTCAACGTTTAAACTTAACTCCAAAGAAATTAGACTTTGACTTATCTGTGGAGACTCCGTTAGGAGAAACTTTCATTACATCCACTATTTATAAATCTTGTTTGATCCAAGTTGGCACCATCACATTACGTGTTGATCTTATCTCTTTAAAGATACTTGCTTTTGATATGATTTTAGGGATTGATTGGTTAACTACTCATCATGCCAAAATTGATTGTTTTCGTAAGGTTGTTAGTTTTCATATTCCTAACCAACCTGTTGTATGAATTCAAGCAACTAAACCAATAAAGTCAATCACTGTCATATCAAGTCATAAAGCTATTCGTTTATTGAAAAATGGATGTCAAGATTTCTTAGCCCATGTTATGGATTTGAATAGAGACACATCAGATTTGAATAATATTCTTGTTGTTAGTAAATTTCCTGACGTATTTCATGAAGAACTTCCCGGTCTACCCCCAGAACGAGAAGTTGAATTCTTTATTGATGTTGAACCTGGTACAAAGCCCATTTCTAAAACCCCATATCGAATGGCTCCTATTGAACTTCAGGAGTTAAAGGTCCAACTACAGGAGTTGTTGGACATCTGTTTCATTCGTCCTAGTACATCTCCTTGGGGTGCTTCTATTTTATTTGTAAATAAGAAAGACAGGAGTATGCGACTTTGTATTGACTATCGAGAATTGAACCATGTCACCATCAAGAATAGGTGGCCGTTACCTCGCATTGATGACCTATTTGACCAGTTACAAGAAGCACAATTCTTTTCAAATATCGATCTTCATTCTGGATATCATCAGCTGAAGATTGGAATTGAGAATATTCCAAAGACTGCCTTCAGAACTCGGTACGGGCATTATGAATTCTTAGTCATGTATTTTGGATTGACTAATGCTCCTGCGGCTTTCATGGATATGATCAACCGAGTATTCAAGGAATATTTGGATCAGTTCGTTGTTGTCTCCATTGATGACATCCTCATATATTCCAAAAGTCGTGAAGATCATGAGCACCATTTGAAGCTAATACTCCAAAGGCTTCGTGAAAACAAGCTTTATGCCAAGTTGAAGAAATGCGAGTTCTAGCTTGAGGAAGTAGCAGTCCTTGGGCATGTGATGTCAAAACATGGAGTATCTGTTGACCCGACAAAGATTGAAGCAATACAAAGTTGGGAGCAACCGAAGTCGGTGACCGAAGTACGTAGCTTTTTGGGCTTAGCTGGTTATTATCGGAGATTCGTGGAAGGATTTTCTCGAATCGCTACTCTGTTAACTCAGCTGACTCAGAAAGATACAAAATTCGCATGGAGCGAGGAATGCGAGAAGAGTTTTCAAGAGCTTAAAAGGCTTGTTCTGACAATACCATCTGGTTCGGATAGATTTGTTATCTACAACGATGCTTCGGGCAAAGGGTTAGGGTGTGTTCTCATGCAACATGAGAAAGTCATAGCCTATGCCTCGCGACAACTTAAAGAATATGAGAGGAATTATCCTACTCATGATCTAGAGTTGGCAGCAGTTGTGTTCACGCTAAATATCTGGAGGCACTATCTATATGGAGAGAAAGTGGAGATATATTCAGACCAAAAAAGCCTCAAATATTTCTTCACCCAAAAGGAACTCAACATGCGGCAATGACGTTGGCTCGAGCTATTAAAAGTTTACGACCACACCATTCAATACCATCCTAGAAAAGCGAATGTGGTAGCTGACGCATTGAGTAGAAGATCATATGCGGGAACGAGTGCGATGTTGTTAACACAAAGGCCCATTTTGTGTGATTTACAAAAGATGAAGATAGAATTCCAGACTCCAGGGACCCATGCGATGATGTCAAGTATACACGTAGAGTCAACTTTAATAGAAAAAGTTAAAGTTGCTTAAGCCACAGACCCGGAGCTGATGCGTATGAAGAAGAGAATACAAGAAGATACTATTCCAGAAGCAAGAATCGATGAAGAAGGAATACTTCGATTCCACTCTAGACTTTGTATTCCTAACGACTTTGATTTGAAGTACAAAATCATGATGGAGGCACACAATACACCGTTTGCAATTCATCCTGAAAGTACCAAAATGTATCGTGATCTTCGACATACATTTTGGTGGAACAATATGAAGAGAGAGATTGCAAAGTTTATCTCGAGGTGTTTAACTTGTCAAGGTGTAAAGGCGGAGCATCAAGTGCCTAAGGGTCCATTGCAACCACTTGAGATTCCAAAATGGAAGTGGGAACACATTACCATGGATTTCGTTACGGGTCTTCCCATGGTTTCTCAAGGCATAGATGTTATTTAGGTTATTGTTGATAAATTAACCAAGTCTGCTCATTTCTTATCGATACAGGACACTTATTCCCTTGAATGTCTTGCTCGTATGTATATAAATGAGATTGTAAGACTGCATGGCATAGCAGTATCCATAATTTTGGATCGTGACCCAAGATTCACTTTACAATTTTGGGTTAGCTTGCAAAAAGCTATGACCACGGATTTACGATTCAGTTCGGCATACCATCCTCAAACGGATGGACAATCAGAGAGGACTATTCAAACTCTTGAAGATCTATTAAGACTCTGTATTCTAGACTTCAAAGGGAGTTAGGATAAGTATTTACCATTGGCGGAATTCTCCTACAACAACAGGTATCAGGAAAGTATAGGTGTTGCCCCATTTGAAGCATTGTATGGACGAAAGTGTCGCTCTCCAGTATGTTGGGATGAGGTGGGTGAAGCAACATTGTTGGGACCAGAGTTAGTACGTATGATTACAGAAAAGAGTTATGCGGATCTTCATCGAAAAGACGTGGAATTTAGTATTGGGGATCATGTATTGTTGCGTCTTGGTCAATGGAAGGGAGTAACAAGATTTGGGAAAAGAGGAAAGCTCAATCCATGATTTATTGGTCCATTTCAGATTCTTGACCGAGTAGAAAATGTGGCCTATAGACTCGCGTTACCTCCAAGTTTGTCACGTGTTCATAATGTTCTTCATATATCTGTTCTTCGTAAATATGTGAAAGACCCGAACCACATTATTTAGTTAGAACCAGACAAAATAGCCGAATCTTTAATGTACGAGGAGGTACCATTTAAGATCTTGGATAAGAAGGAGCATGTCCTACGCACAAAGGTCATACCACAAGTTAAAGTTTTGTGGAGGAACCATGCTATAGAGGAAATGACCTGGGAGTTGGAAATAGAAATGAAAGCGAGGTATCCTCACCTTTGTGAAACACCAGGTACGCATGTCAATTTCGAGGACGAAATTTCATAAGGAGGGGAGGTTGTAAGACCCCAACTTATTATAAATGAAATTGAATTTTCTCTATTTATTATTTTGAAATAGTAAGGGTTGATTTGATTAATGTGATTAGTTATGGGTAAAATGCGCAAATATTTTAAATAAGCAAGTGGTTATAAAATATTCATTGTTGTCGGGGAATATTCGTACGACGGCGCAGCCTTGTGTGGGCCCCATAACGGAAAGCAATTGGATGAAGAAAACAACAAGTATAAGTTGTTTTAAATAATCTGGCGTAGTTATTATTCAATTATCTTGTTAGAATACACGGTGGTTAAAACACAGTAGCACACGGTATTGCACCAATTATTGATTCTTACGTAAGAAGGCAATACTCAATAATGGTTACAGTAATTACTATTCAATATTTTATTTTATTGATTCAATAATTGCTACGTTGATATTTTATATTATTGTTGTTTCAATAATTGTCATTGTGCATTATTTTCTTTTATCAAAATCAATAATTCATATTATTTGAATAATATTATTAGATAGCATTATTGGCAATGTCTAGAAAGTTCTGTCTAAGGAGAGGTTTGGTCACCTAATTGCGCCACCAATGAGAAATCCTTATTGAAAGCCCCTCTTTCTTAGGAACTACACGGTTTCGATATTGTGATTCTCATAATATTATTTGTGAATAATTAATTATTGATTTATATGATAAGGAAAATATTCATTTTATATGGATATAGATGGAAAAAATTTTAAAGTGACAATTGTTGAAAAATTGATATTTTATCTTTTCTAATAAAATAATTCATTTAAATATATTATTATGTTTTAATAATATAATAATAGTGATATTTTTTACAATGAATGTGGGATATATGAATAAATGAGGAGGAAGAGTATTTTTGTAACTAAAAATATTTAAAACATGTTTTTCACGTTTGTGGACCCCATTTTTTGACTGAAATTTGATTATAGCCTATAAAATCGTCCGTATGTGGATTTTGGTCAACTTCTGCTTGGAATTTGGAAAAACATTCTTCTGTAAAGTTGTAGAGAATTACATTTTCTATAAAATGGACATAAGATTTGAATTTTTCTGATAAAAGGGCTATTTATTATGAATTATTGAAGTTCTGAAGTTCTAGAATAATTAATTTTTGAAGTTTAAAATATTTTAATTAAGAAAAACGTTTTTGTTATTTTTGTAGGGTGGATGGCTGATGATTTTGGTCTGGTGTGGTGTGCGTAGAAATATAATTTGAAAATATTAATATTTTATTAAATTTTCTACTTTGGTGTTCTAAGCATTTTTCTATAAATATGGTGTTTAAGTTAGAATTGAAAATAACACCAGAAACAAGTTTTCTCTCTCTTTCTCTCTCTATATTATCGAGCGTATTCTTATGAGTATTTTGAGACTTTGAGTATTTCTATACGGTACAAGTTCCCTTCAGCACTATATCCAGTATTCCAATCAGAAGTACTGTCTTTTCGAGGTAAGGGATATTTTTTTTAAAATGATATTATTTCTTTCAATATCATTATGCCGGAATATTGGTAATATTTTTCTTGTGAAATTCTTGTCTTTTGGTGTCGGGGTTACTATTCACGTATACGACACTATTCACGTATACGGTACTATTCACGAATACGATACTATTCACATAAAAATTAAATTTTCGTTTTTTATCCAAAATATCTATTATGGATACTAGCTTTGATTGTATCCATGTTTTGATCATTCTTGAATTTTACTCCACTATGATTATTTATGAAGTATTTTTGAACTCAGATTGTTTACAGTACGAATCCTTAATATTTGTTCTTTTGTTTTACTGGATTCATTGTCTTTAAAATATTTTTTTCATCATCCTCAGGTTTAAATGATGATATTACTGAATATCTTTGGCCTGTAGTGAAAAGATAGTTGATTTTCTTATGAATATCTTTGGCCCGTAGTGCAAAGATGTACAGGTGTTGAGATGAACATGACCAACTGATGAATATCTTTGGTCTGTAGTGCAAAGATGTATATTTGACTTAAGATGTATATTGATTGATGTTACAGGGATAAAATATTGATGATGGACTTTTAAATTCATAAATAGTAATAAATTTCATTCTCTACGTAACTCTTCTATGAATTATTATTTTCGCTGCGAATATTGATTTAAAACTTGTTGTCAATTGTATTCTATCAGATTTTTCCCTGTTGAACACTAATGATAATTTGTTCTATATTATCTTAGTCATAATATATTCTTTACTGGGCTAGTTGAGCTCACCCTTTTCCTTTTTATTTCATTTTTCTTCTCAAGAGGCGAGAATGTAGCGAGTACTAGTCGGGGTATGAAATGATGGTTCTAGAAGTTGTCTTAGTAGTCCTCACTATTTTTGTAAAATAGTGTATCAATAATTGTATTGAGGACTTATTTTAGTGTGGATATTGTCTAGATGACAATATTTGTATTTAAACTCACAGTTTGTGTTATCGTATTTTGCACAACAATTGTATTAATAAAGTTGTAGTTGTTTCTGTACCATGTATTTGGAGACTCAGAATGGGTGTTGTATACCTATTTTGGGGGCGTCACATTTTTGGTGGCCAAATCTGAAACGGGAAATTACGGAGTACGTTAGTAGATGTCTTACGTGTCAACGTGTAAAAGTAGAGCATCAGCGACCGAGTGGTTTACTACAACCGTTGGAAATACCAAAGTGGAAATGGGAGCATATTATGATGGATTTCGTGGTAGGACTTCCAGTCAAACAGAAAGGTTTGGATGCCATTTGGGTCATCGTGGATCGACTTACGAAGACTGCACATTTTCTACCTATCAAGATCCGCTACAGTTTAAATCAATTAGCGAGTCTTTACGTAAAGGAAATTGTTTCACGACATAGAGTGCCGGTATCGATTGTTTCTGACCGAGACCCACGTTTCACGTCAAAATTCTAGAAAAGCTTGCAAAAGAGGATGGGAACACAGTTGAGATTGAGTACTGCTTATCATCCTCAGACAGACGGACAGTGTGGGCGAACTATACAAACGCTAGTGGACATGCTTAGGACTTACGTGATGGACTTCAAGGGAAATTGGGACGACCACTTACCTTTAGTCGAATTTGCGTATAATAATAGTTACCATGCGAGTATCGGCATGCCACCGTATGAAGGTCTTTACGGAAGGAAGTGCAGAAGGCCTTTATGTTGGGACGAAGTCGGAGAACGACGAATACTCGGACTAGAGTTAGTACAACAAACTGCGGATGTGGTGAAAGTGATAAGGGCCAGACTTTTAGCAGCTCAAGATCGCCAGAAAAAGTATGCAGATTTGCATCGGCAAGACCGAGATTTTGAAGTTGGCAGTTTTGTATTCTTGAAAGTATCTCCATGGAAGGAAAAAATTCGTTTCAGCAAGAAAGAAAAATTGAGTCCAAGATTCATAGGACTGTTCGAGATACTACAACGAGTGGGCGAAGTAGCGTACAAAGTTGCACTACCACCTGAATTGGAGCACATCCACAATGTGTTTCACATATCTGTGTTGCGCCCGTAAAAGCCTGACTACAAGCACGTGATTTCTTATGAACCCATTCAAGTGGAGAAGAACTTAGCGTACGAAGAAATTCCTATCCAAATTCTTGATAAGAAAGAGCAAACCTTAAGGAATAAAGTTATTTCTTCTGTAGAAGTACTTTGGCATAACCACGATGTCGAGTAGGAAACATGGGAGTTAGAAGATAAGATGATAAGGGATTATCCCCATCTGTTTGTGTAACCTTATAATAATTTCGGGACAGAATTTTTATAAGGGGGGGATGATGTAATACCCGAGAATTTCCGCATATTATTAAATAAATATATTAATGGAAATAAATATTTATTTGAATATGAACGATTTCGTGTTATGAAAAGAGATAACTCAATTATATTAAATAAATGAATAATTGAGAATATATGGAGTTTTCAGTAAACTCGTTGAAAGCCTTGTGTGGCATAGTGGTGGGAAATACTAATAGTAATGTTAATCGGCGAAGAGATTATAAAATGAGCAATTAAGTAATATTAATTATCAATTGTTGTTGTAGTATACTATTAGTTGTTAGTTGATGTGTGGTATATCAATTATTTGATAATGAGGATTAATTAATGATTATTAATTTTTATATTATTTAATTGATAATGGTTATGGTGGAATATTGATTTCTTGGTAATTAATTAAAAATAGGTGATTATTATATAGATAAGTAATTATTATGGAAATCCATAAATATATTGATCAATGGTTAATTGATATTGGTGATAATTAATTAAGGAAGTGCATGATTTAATTACTTCACATAAATGAGTAAGTTAGTAAGATAATAATATTATATTGACAACTATGTGCATATGAGCATATACAACCATACTATATGGTGCAGTGTGACATTTATGTGGCTATATATATTAAGTCTTAAGTCTTATAAAACTATATTGTATGAGCATTGTGACTAAATATATTGGGACTATATGTTATAAATACAGTATCTATGTAGTAATATGTATGTGGGCATGTGTGGAGATAATATACCATGAACTATTAAAGTATACCAGTGTGATAAAATGTACATGGATTATATGTATATTACTTTTCCATATTTCATCTACTACATTGAAACCTTAATTATTAAGTATGACATTTAATTATACTATATGGTTGAGATGTGTATTAAAAATATAACATAAGAGTAAGGATGTGTAGGAGTATATCAAGAATGTTGAGTTAACTTGTTTGTCCCAAATTGAGTGTCCTATTTATCTCTCATTTCTCAGTCACGTAGATTTCATAAAGGCTAAGGCCTATAATCTTTTTCTTCTCCAAAGCTTTCTAGCTAATGATCATGGGGGGAGTGGTGGCCATGATGAGATCTAACAACCAATTACCAACTCCTCCATAACCTTTATGCAATCCTAAAATCTCTTGGTTTAATTTCTTGGATAATGGCTTGGTATGGTTATTAAGTATTCTATAAATTGAGCACTCTACTTCATGTGCTATGTTGCTGAGAATTACTTGCTTAGTTGTTATAAAGAGTGGGAGGGAGTAATCTAATTTTGAGCTAATTCAAAGCAAAAGTATAAAAATTATGTTCTTAGTTTGAAGTTTGTCAAATTATGGAATTTGTTGGATTCTCTTCTAATTGATGTAGAATAGCATGCAATTATGTTATTTGATTTGATATACATATTTTGGAACATGGTAGCTGCTCTGGTTGCAGGTGTAGCATCTCTTGTGTTAAGGCTCTGCTTCTGTAGAGCTATTTTTTTTTAATCTCTTCGAAGTGGCGCGATCGTGCCACTTCCATAGGCTAATATCGCGTGGCCGCGCGTGGTGCAGTTCTGAGATAATGATTTGAGGTTTCTAATTTGTTTTGAGCATGCTATGATAGTTAGGTTAAGCCTATAAATGACCCTATCATGTGGTTAGATATTGTTTTGAACATGTAATGTTGTTTTAGCATGATTTTGAGCTAAGTTTTCAAGAAAACTTCATGTTTTGGAAAAGCTAGAAATGGTAAACTTGAATAATGTATATTCTAATCTTACAAGCATGTTAGTATGGTTTTGAAATGCATGTCGGACATACTAACTTCAGTATATGAATTTCATATTGAAGCATGAGCATGTTAGGCATATTAGTAAGCTTTGCTAATGAAAATGTGAACTTTGAACGTGAATGTTGATGTGCTACTTTAAAAGTTAGAACCTGATGATTATGAGAAGGTTAGATGATACCTTTAGATGCACTCATATATCATAAATGTATATATACCATGCTTAGTTATCGTAGTTCAATGAAATCATAAACGAAGCATATTTCAAATAAAACGATGTTAAATACACAAAATACTCAAAAGAATGTATAATAAGAGTTATATGACTACTTTATATGTTTAACAATCAAGCATGTTGGACTTTGTGATTTCATAACCATAAATGGCCTTAATTTGTTGAGATGTCTAACTTAGGACCATATCATGCGAAACAGGACCTAGATTAAACTAGGAAACTGCAAAAGGACCCTTAACATGTTAATATGTGTTATGTATGTAAGGATGTGCAAGCTAGGCCAAGCAATTATTTGCTCAGTCCTGGTTTGAACTGGGCGCCGCGCGGCCATGCGTCTCCTTAGTTCAAATCAAGCGCGGTCGCGCCAGTCTGCTATAGGATCAATTTTTGCTATTAATTTGTAAAAGTTGAATACTTGTATTATTACTCTAGCATGCATTATATGATCAGTACATGTCCAATGTGTTAAGAAGCAAGCTAGATATATTGAGCGAATGTTTAATGATGTGATTATAGACTTTCAAGTGATAAGTCCAAAAAGTATTTACAAACTATAAAGCAATGATTAAAGACTATGTTAATTGATTTTCATGGTGACTTACAAACTGATTTGGTGTTATAAGTACGTAAGGTATGAAATGGAGTATGTGAAGAGTATACAACTATGTTAGATGTTTAAGTATGCAATTAAACTTACATATCAAGCATGAGCACATTTAGCTAATGAATATCTTATATACATTATGTTAGGATTTGAAAGAGTATTGTTAAGCGGTATTTTGGTAAACTGCGCTTGAGGCAAGTATCTGAACCCTACTATTACTGTTGTGCAATATCATTGCATTATTTTTTTCGAAAAAATACCGTAAGCTTATTCCTTTTGAATACAAGTTACATTACTTTTTCGTTCAAATGAGCTAGTATGTTAAACACTTGTGAAAGCTATTATTCATGTTGAAATTGGTACTGTCCTTGAATATTGTGAAAGAGTCGATGCCATTTGATTCGGCTAGACTATATGTATATTTATAAAAACTGTCCAAACCAATTGATTGGTGCAGAAATCTTGAAAACTGAGTTGGACAACCCTTTTGGTAAGGGGAGTGTATGTTGTTGAAAACCCCAACACATGAATAAATATTATTGTGGTGTTATGCATAACGTAATGTATTGTAGACTGATCATCTATAGTACTTGATATTTTTGGCTTATCAGTTTAATATTGGTAACTCTAGTGAAAGTTCAATGGTCCTTATTGACTACTCAGTATAAATTGCTTATCCAGTTGGATACATTGTTAGTCGTTGAAATCATATATATTTGTTGATTTATATTGAATCGTCATATCCCTTATTCATGATGTTATTCAGACACTTTGAACTTTCTTAAAAATAACCCTTAAATATTTCAAACCTTGTGATATTATATTCTACACCCTTGTTGTATATTACTTGTTGGGCAATTTGTGCTCATCCTTGCTTATTTAAAACCTTTCAATTAAGGAAGAACAGGGAGGTGTCTCTGGAGCAGACAAGGGCAAGGGCAAGGCCACCGACTAGTTTATCCTTTTTATGTTTAAAGTTATTATGTTATGTTAAGATTATTTGTGGACTATGTTTAAGCTTAAGTATGATCATGTAATAAGTCTTTATTAGATATTATTATGTAATCTATTAAGCACTGTAGGTTGCGAGACTTGGGGGGGGGGGAAATTATAATAAATCATTGTATATTATTCTAAAGTAGATTTTCCATTGTGTATGCGTTATTTTAGTTATTATGGTTTTACCATGAGAGCGTGATGAACCGAATTCGAGTGACCAGGTGGAGGTCCGAATTTGGGGGCGTCACAACTATCGTTTTCGTACTTAAAATCTGGAGGCATTACCTGTATGGGGAGAAAGTGGAGATCTATATGAATCATAAAAGCCTCAAATATTTCTTCACCTAAAAGGAACTCAACATGAGACAACGACGTTGGCTCGAGCTATTGAAAGATTATGATCATACAATTAAATATCATCCTGGAAAAGCGAACGTAGTAGCTGACACATTGAGTAGAAGATCATATGCGGGTACAAATGCGATATTGTCAATGCAAAGGCCCATTTTGTATGACTTTCAAAGGATGGAGATAGAGTTAAAGACTCCAGGGACCCACATGATGATGACAAATATACGAGTAGAACCGACTTTAATCGATAAAGTTAAAGATGCTCAAGCTACAGACCCGGAGCTGATGCGTATAAGGAAGAAAGTACAAGAAGGTGTTATCCTGGAAGCAAGAATCGATGAAGAAGGAATACTTTGAGTCAACTCAAGACTTTGTGTTCCTAACAACCCTGATTTAAAGTATAAGATCATAATGGAAACGTACAACACACCGTTTGCAATCTATCCTGGGAGTACCAAAATGTATCGTGATCTTCGACATATATTTTGGTGGAGCAATATGAAAAGAGAGATCGCAGAGTTTATCTTAAGGTGTTTAATGTGTCAACGAGTCAAGGCAGAGCATTAAGTGTCAAAAGGTCCATTGTAACAACTTGAAATTCTAGAATGGAAGTGGGAACACATTACCATGGACTTCGTTACTAGTCTTCCCAAGGTTTCTCAAGGTATAGATGCGATTTGGGTCATTGTTGATAGATTGACCAAGTCTGCTCATTTATTACCTATACGAGAAACTTATTCACTTGAACGTCTTGCTTGTATTTACATAAATGAGATTGTAAGACTGCATGGTATGCCAGTATCCATAGTTTCTAATCGAGACCCAAGATTCACTTCACGATTTTGGTTTAGTATGCAAAAAGCTATGGCCATGGATTTATGATTCAGTTCGGCATATCATCCTCAAATGGACGGGTAGTCAGAGAGGACTATTCAAACTCTTGAAGATTTATTAAGACTATGTGTCCTTGACTTCAAAGGAAGTTGGGACAAGTTCTTACCATTGGTGGAATTCTCCTACAACAACAGTTATCAAGCAAGTATTGGCATGGCTCCATTCGAGGCGTTGTATGGACACAAGTGTCATTCTCCAGTATTTTGGGATGAGGTGGGTGAAGCAACGTTGTTGGGACTGGAATTGGTATGTATGACTACAAAGAAGATTCAAATAATCTGACAACATATAACAACCTCACAAGATCGACAAAATAGTTATGATGATCTACATCGAAAGGACGTAGAATTCAATGTTGGAGATCATATGTTGTTACGTGCTGCTCCATGGAAAGGAGTTACAAGATTTGGAAAGAGAGGAAAGCTCAATCCTCGATTCATTGGCCCATTCAAAATCCTCGATGGAATAGGAACTATGGCCTATAAACTCGCCTTACCTCCAAGTATGTCTTGGTTCATAACGTTTTTCACATATCTATGTTACGTAAATATGTGAATGACCCAAACCACATTATTGAATTAGAACCGGACGAGATAGCGGAAGATTTAACGTATGAAGAGGTACCTGTTAACATCTTGGATAAGAAGGATCATATTCTACGCTCCAAGGTTATACCTCAAGTCAAAGTTTTGTGGAGAAACCATGATATTGAGGAAATTAAATGACATGGGAGTTAGAATCTGAAATGAAATCAAGATATCCTCACCTCTTTGACATACCAAGTACGTACCCTAATTTCGAGCATGAAATTTCATAAGAAGGGGAGGTTGTAAGATCCCAACTTTTAGGAATAAAGATTAATTTTTCTCGAAATATATTTTTGAATATTATGGTGTGGATTTGATATAATGTTATAGTTGTGGGTAATATTTACAAATTTTGCAAAGTAAGCAAGTTGTTATAAAATATTC
The DNA here is from genome assembly GCA_020205605.1 of Panax ginseng. Classification (NCBI taxonomy): domain Eukaryota; kingdom Viridiplantae; phylum Streptophyta; class Magnoliopsida; order Apiales; family Araliaceae; genus Panax; species Panax ginseng. The sequence goes on from CM035135.1 coordinate 63,070,651, forward strand.
GATTGGTCAAGGAATATTCGTTTTAACAGGGAATATTCGTAGGATGGCAAAATCATTGGTGGACCCCACAACAGAAGTATTATCGGACTTACAAAACGACAGAAATGCCTTTTTATAAAAATAATGGTGAAAGTTTTACTATTAAACTGTTTAAATACTCGGTGGTAAAAGTACAGTAAAACACGTGGTTGCATAGTAGCACACAATATTGATTATTGATGCTTACGTGAGAAGTCACTCAGTTATACTCAATTTTTGCTACAGTAATTGCTGCATAATATCTCTCATGTTATTGATTTAATTATTGTCACAGTATCATCTGCATAATATTTTATATTTTTAAATCAATAATTGGAACGACAAAGTTATTGATATTATTATTTGCAATATTGACGATGTCTAGAAAGTTCTGTCGATGAAAGGAGTTTGATCACCTAATTGCGCGCCAATAGGGAGAAATCCTTATCGGAAAGCTGTTAGAGTTTGTGCCCTAGAGGCCAATTATTTGATATAATTGCTTAACATTTTTGATATTATATTTAATTGAATAAATGAATGATTTTATTATGGTTTTATTTACTGTGTTATATAAATGTTAACATAATAAAATTCCTTAATACAGTGATACAAATTATATAGTTTCAAGTATGTGACCTGAACATGAGATTATATAATTATAATTAGTATCATTATTCTTAAAAGTCCCTAGTCGAGTATCATTGTTGATGGGACAACAATGATGCATCGAGACTAGTATGTGGATTGACTGATGATCAAATCTCATTGGTCATAAATATATGAGATATTAAGTCAATGAATAGGTACATGTTAGAGAACGATGTACTGGACAGACCCACCATGAGAATTCTTTGTGGAATAGTATGCTAAGTGTCATTAGCGATTCTCATAGTGACAATGATGTAATGGTCCTCCGACCTGAAATCACTATATTATTACACGGGAATTTATGTACTTTGATATCATCAAATGTCAGCTTTAATAGGGTTAACTATAAAGGTGATTATTTGGTACATCATGAATCGTGTGAGGAATATGAGTGATCTAGATGGAATTTAACCCTCCTATATATTAGGGGTAATATCCATATGCCTCTTGATTGAGTAGGACTATGAAATGCATGGCCATGCTCAAATAGTAATTTGTTTCATATAGTCTACTCATTGATCAAGAAAACTCAGATTAAATTATAAAGAGTATGACACATTCCATGACTCGAGTTTAATCTAGGATGTCAAAGTTAAAAGGATTAAATTACATTAAAACATTGGTCACGAAAAGGTTGTATCGAATCATCGATTTTATTATTAATTGGGTAGCAGTGATGCATTACTAGATGCCGCTTGTGACGCCCCCAAAATAGGTCCAATCCGTCCAACCTATTCTGAATTTCTAAAATACAACAACACATATGTTATGAGTTTTGATACAAATATATACCAACTGTGACTCTAGACACCAACTTGGATAGCACATCACAATGGCACCTTACATAAAGGCACATTCAATAACTGTTTTAGAAATTAAAATCTTTGAGAAGTGCTCAAGGAAACCTTCATACATGGGAGGCCATACGTGTACGACCCCAACTTTTATGAATAAAGATTAATTTCTCTCGAAATATATTTTTGAATATTATGGTGTGGATATAATATAATGTTATAGTTGTGGATAATATTTACAAATTTTGCAAAGTAAGAAAGTGGTTATATAATATTTGATTGGTCGGTGAATATTCATTTTAACAGGGAATATTCGTACGATGGCACAATCATTGGTGGACCCCACAACGAAAGTATTGTCGTAAAAAGAAAACGACAGAATTATCTTTTTATAAAAATAACGGCGGAAGTGTTACCGTTAAAACTGTTGAACTACCTGGTAGTAAAAGTACAGTAATACACGTGGTTGCATAGTAGCACACGGTATTGGTTATTGATGCTTACGCGAGAAGTCACTCAGTTATACTCAATTAGTGCTACAGTAATTGTTGCATCATATCTCTCGTGTTATTGATTCAATTATTGTCACAGTATCATCTGCATAATATGTTATATTATTAAATCAATAATTGAGATGACAAAGTTATTTATATTATTAAATTTCAATATTTATAATGTCTAGAAGTTCTATCAAGGAGAGGTTTGGTCATCTAATTGCGCGCCAATAAAGAGAAATCCTTATCAGAAAGCCCCCTCTTTCCTAGGAACGACCTGGTTGTTAAATATTGTGAGTTATAATATTAATGATGAATAAGTTCTTATTGATTAAAGATGAATTTGATAGTTCCATTGTGTTGGGATTATTAGTGTTAGTGGAAATCGACATCTATTCTGATGATAATTGATGTCTGTGGGTTATATTGATAAATCGGGTAATTAATCGATAAATGATCAATTAATTGCTACTAATTCACATGCTTATATAACTATTTATTCACATGTGTGTACTATTGAATCACATTCAAGTACTATTAGGGGAGTTGGTGCAAGATTGATAATACTTGCATGACTAAGTTAAAAATGGAGGTATAAATGGAGGTACTATACTGTAATTCTTATTTTCACATGATTATAACTATTGATTCACATGATTGAACTATTAATTCACATTATTTACTATTAGGGGAGGTGGTGCAAGTTTGATAATACTTGCAGGACTAAATTAAAAATGAAAGAAAAGTTAGAGGTATTGTACTGTAATATTTTGAGCCCCAAAACGTGCAATTATAGAAACTATATTTTCCTATAAATAGAAGCCCATTCCTTCATTATTTTTCACCAATTCACTAAAGCTATAGAGCAATTATTATAGAGAGAAATTATAAAGAGAAAGAAGAAGAGAAGTTTGCTACCTCTCTACTCCCGTATCCAGTTTCTTTCTAAGGTAAGGGGTATTATTTCTTTCGTATTCATGAAGAGAGCTTCTGTTATTCCATTCTTTATTATTATGTTGGAATAACCTGTCTATGCAAAGTACCGCATACATGGTAAAATTCTTCTGTTATTCCATTCTTTATTATTCTGTTGGAATATCCTATCTCTGCGGATTACGGTAGACCTGGTTCCATTCTTTATTATTCTGTTGGAATAACCTGTCTGTGCGGTCTATCGCATGCATGATGAATTCTTTGGTATTCCATTCTTTATTATTCTATTGGAATATCATGTCTGTGAGGATTACGCTAGACCTAGTTCCATTCTTTATTATTCTGTTAGAATAACATGTCTGTGCGGTCTATCGCATGCAAGGTGAATTCTTTGTTATTCCATTCTTTAGTATTCTGTTGGAATATCCTGCCTGTGCGGATTACGGTAGACCTGGTTCTATTCTTTATTATTCTGTTGGAATAACCTGTATGTGCGGTCTATCGCATGTATGGTGAATTCTTATGTTATTTCATTCTTTATTATTTTGTTGGAATATCTTGTCTGTGCGGATTACGCATGACCTGGTTCCATTCTTTATTATTCTGTTGGAATAACCTGTCTATGTGGATTATCACATGCATGGTTAATGATCCTTCATATTCATTCCTTATTAAATTGTGGAAATGATCTGTCTACGTGGATTACCGCATGACAAAAAGAAAATCTATTTGCGCTTTCATATATTCTATGATACTCATTTGGTTAAAGTTTTGGCTTCTATACTCCATGAAATTAGTAGAATATCCTCGGATATTTGCGCTTCATCCCAGATCTTTTCATGGAAATATTCTTCCGAGCATTCTTGAATTTTACTCCACAAAATAAAGATCATGTTGACAATTTGGACATAATTGATTTCAAGATAAATTAACTTATAAATCTTTAAAATTTATTCTTGAACTTGTTTTATTGAATTATTATGTCATTGTCATCATCCTGATGCTTATATTGTGATGAAAGTCATCTTTGGCTTACGTGCATAGATGGACTTCGTATGATTATGACTAGGGATTTTTTGGTATAATCATGACCTGTAATGTTATAAATGATGTGGTAAAAGTCCTCAGTAGCCTGTAGTGCATTGATAGACAGTTTTTGGTATGATTATGACCAGGGATTATTCGGTATAATCATGACCATTGATGATTTAATGAATATTCTTGGCCCGTAGTGTAGGGATGACTCGATGATGTGGTTTATTTATTAAGCTGAGTCTCATCGATAAAAATTGATGAAAACATTTTAAATCATAGAAGATAGTAGATATCATGCTCTACTTGACTCTTCTAATGGATTTCTTATTCCGTTGCAGTTAAACTTGATGTCTATTGTATTTTATTAGTTTAACATTGTTGAAGACTAATGATAATTTATTCTGCATTATCTTAGTCATAATATTTCTTACTGGGCTAGTTGAGCTCACCCTTTCTTTCACTATTCTCTTCAGGAAATGAGAACGTAGCTGGGACTAGTCATGGAATGGAGTGACGGTCCAGATGATAGCATTAGTAGTCCACACTATTCTGTTAAATAGTGTGACAATAAATGTAATGAGGACTCCATTGAGTGTGGATATTGTGTAGATGACAATATTCTTATTAAAACACTTAGATTATGTTTCGTATTTTACACGACTGTTGTATAATTAAGTTGTATTTGAATTTTGTACCATATATTTGGCGACTCAAGATGGTTGATGTATACCTATTTTGGGGGCTTCACAGTTGGTATGAAAGCTTAGGGATATGATCCCTGGCTGAGATGTGAGACAAGAACTAGGAGGGGAGAGACGGGGAATTCCTTCGCTAATATGACCTACCTAAGTTTATTTGGTATTTAATTGGTCGGTCAGAGTATAGGGATAATATGTGATATGTTAATTAACATTTGTTTTGTCGCAGTATTTGAAAATGGCATCCGAAAATGTTGAGATAAATAATAAAGCACATGAGACCGTTGAGTCACCACAGATTAATGCCTAGGATAATGTGCAACAAGAAGACAATAATCCTCAAGTAAACAACAACGATTAAATGATGAACGATGGGATGTTTAGAGGTTTTATGCAATTCATACAACATCAGGCGAAGGCGGCTCCTGTCCAAAATGTAGGTGGAAACACTGATAACTCTCGGATGGTCACCGCTAAGCAGTTCAAGGAGCTGGGACCACCGGAGTTTTTTGGAGAGCCAAAACCACTTAAGGCGGAGACGTGGATAAAATAGATCAACAAGATATTCGATGTCTTGGGATGCTCTTAGGAGCAAAAGGTTCCATTTGCCACCTTCATGTTACGAGCAGAGGCAGATTACTGGTGGAAATCTATAAAGCATATTCAACCTGTCGCACTCAAAATTTCTTGGGAGAAGTTCCAAGAGCTGTTCAATGACAAGTACTTTCCTGAAAGTATTCGTCACATTAAGGAGGTAGAGTTCATCAAGCTTGAGCAAAACAATATGACCGTGGCGCAGTACGTAGCTAAGTTTGCCAAGTTATCTTGGTTTGCATCCCACTTGGTTGATAATGAGGAGAGAATGACACGGATGTTTCTATGAGGTTTAAAACCCGAGATACGTCAATACCTAATTTCTCACAAACTGTTGTATAATTAAGTTGTATTTTAATTTTGTACCATGTATTTGGCGACTCAAGATGGGTGATGTATACCTATTTTGGGGGCGTCATAATGCGTCTAGGTTATGATAGATATCATATGCCCACAGAATTATCCTTGGTTGACCCAATAGACCCCAAAGAAAAACGAGAAGATTACTATCATGTTCTTTTCAAAGGTGAGTCTTCTCTTGACATATAACTATCTCCATTGTTTGCAATTGAAAATTATATTTCAACTAAACTTCAAGATCATATAGGTAGTGCTCGTAGATATACTCAGCAAATGGATGTGCACAACCCTGTCTTATGATAACACAAGGTTGTATGTCATTAGACATCTTATATGATAGTGGCAAAACACCCTTCCAACGTTGAGTTCGCCTCACCCTATTGGATTCACCAAATATAACTATTAAATGACGTATAAAATACAACACACTTATCTAAAGTTCTTAATAAAATTATTTTCATACTATTTAGGGAGAACCTCAACAACTATAAACCACCGTTTTATTCCCCTGTTATCCCCGTTCGACCTAGCTACACTCTTATTACCTGAAAGGAATCGTGAAGCAAAAGGGTGAGCACAAATAGTCCAGTAAAGAATATCATGACTAAAGATAATTAAATTATCAATAGCCTTCGTCAATAATAAATCAGAGATTTAGAACATATAGTAGATGATAAAACTTTTCAACCATAGTTGTCGCGGAATGAGCAATCCATTAGAAGAGTCAAATAGACCATAAAGTCTATTATCTTCTCCATGTTCAAAGTCCACCAACAATGTTTTAACCTTATAACATCAATCAACAGTTCCTTTTCACAATCATATGAATAACTCATAATCATAATTGTAGTTCTAAATTCCTCTTCTCATCTAGGACGAAGTTAATTTTCATCACATGTCTTTACCTAAAACATCAAGGATCATGATTATGCCAAATCATAGTTCCTGTTCATAATCATACTAATAAATTCATCTTTACACTACGGGCCAAAGATATTCATCAATAGTTCATCTTTGCACTACAGGCCAAAGATATACAACTGTAAAACCAATAATGCCGAGACTCAGCTTAATAGTATCACGACCACGAATTATCCATGCACAACGGGCCAAGGATATTCGTGTTTTCAATTACAGTCATGATTATACCGAATAATCCTTGGTCATAATCATACCAAGTCCATCTATGCACTACGGGCCAAAGATGACTTTTACCACATCATTTGTAACATTACGGTAATGATTATATCGAATAATCCCTGGTCATAATCATACCAAGTTCATCTATGCACTACTGGCCATAGATGACTTTCAACACAATATAAGCATGAGAGTGATGACAATGATATAAAGAATCAATCAAATGAGATAAATGATAAATATTAAAGAATTTAATAATATAATTTATCCAAAATTCAATAATGTCCAAATTATCAACATGATTACCAATTGTGGAGTAAAATTCAAGAATTTTATATCAAAAATGATTTGAATAATATTTCAACAAATATTTAACGAAGATAATAACATTAATCATTATATTATAACCTCCATTTAATATTATTCATTATATAATAATATTAAATAAATTTACTAGTATTATTAAACTCCATTTAATATTAACAATTCATTAATCAATGTTTTCATAACACCTTAATCCAAATGTTATCAATCACTTAATAATCTCATAATCTAATATTATTAATATTATAACAATATTTTAATTATTTCTTAAACTTATAAACAATTTATTTTAATTATTTACACTTTACTAATTAATGCATTTAATCATCCTAAAATGCCAAACTCATAAGATTTCATCACCAATAACCAAAACCCTCATTAAAAATATGCATATACCTTATATAGGATTCTCAAGCCATAAAATCTTATTTTCCAATTTTCTTACTTCACATAACATATTTAATTCATTTACTCATAACTAGTCCATTTTCATGAAAAAATACCAAATTACTACAAATAAATTTTCTTTTTTGGGATTTAGCAGAATATAGTCCCATATTGAACATATATTTTTGTCGAAATTTTTAAAATTCATTTACTATTTTTCATATGGCCAAAACTGCCGAATATTTAGACATTTATCATAAACTGTACTTTTGTCCAAAAATTCCGAAATTTACAGAATATATTGCTATTATATACATGTACTCCTAATAAAAATTTTATCAATTTTAGAGTTAACCACAAGGAGTTATAATGGTTTTATTTTAAAATAGTCTTTTCCCATAAAATTCATAACTCCTAATCTATACATCCAAAAATCGCTATTTTTGGACACAATCTAGAAAACTCATCAAATTATCATTTCAATTTTTTCCAAAAATTTTTGAAGGTCAAAAAAATTACGAAACTGAAAAACATAAGAACCTTTACAATCCCTTACCTCAAAAAAGCAGTATTTCTGATTGGAATATCGGATGTAAAGCCGAAGGAAACATGCACTGAATAACAACTCTCAAAGTATCTAAATACTCAAAAAAATACGCTTGATAATATAACCAGAGAAAACTTATGTTTCTGGTGTGATTTTCAATTCTAACTAAGCACCTTATTTATAGAAAAATGCTAGAACGCCAAAGGAGACTAAATTAATAAAATATTATATTTTCTTTTTTTTTTCTCATCTTCTACGCCACTAGCCATCACACTTGAAATTTTTTCTAGCACATGTTTTCCATCAAAAACAAAAGTGGGTCCCACCCATAATTTTTATAAAAATATTTTAATTTCTGAAACTTAAACGATTCATAATAAATAGCCCTTTTATCAGAAAAATACGAATTTTATGTCCATTCCATACGAAATTGAATTCTCTACAACTTTATAGCTTTATGTTTTTCCAAATTCCAGACAGAAAATATCCGAAATTCAAAAACGGATGATTTTCAACACCTCTTAAAATTCATAACAAATCATACGTTAATTTTTAACATTTCAAAATTTGTGGACATATACTCAACTTATATATGTATAACATATTCAAAAATCACAACGATTCAACGGTCGAATTAAAATTATAACTCACGCAATAGAGCTTTAAGAACACCGATTTGATTTTTTAATACCTCGAATCCAACAAAATATTGATAAAATACCTCAACAATAATTCCTTCATTTATAACCACATAAAATAATTAAATCCATCATTTATATCCACATCAAATAAATATTTCCTTATCACATAAATCAATAATTAATTATTCACAAATAATATTACAGAATCACAACAATGACAACCAGACCGTTCTCAAGAAAGAAGGGGCTTTCCGATAAGGATTTCTCCTTACTGGTGCGCAATTAGGTGACCAAACCTCTCCTTGACAGAACTTTCTAGACATTGCCAATAATGTTATCTAATAATATTATTCAAATAATATGAATTATTGATCTAATAATGGGAAATACTGTGCAGCGACAATTATTGAAACAAAAATAATATAAAATATCAACGCAACAATTATTGAATCAATAAAATAAAATATTAAACATTAATTACTGTAAAAATTATTGAGTAGTGCCTTCTTACGTAAGAGTTAATAATTCGAAAATACTGTGTAATACAGTGTGCTATTGTGCAACCACGCGGATTATTGTATTTTAACCACCGAGTATTCCAACAGTGTCAACGGTAACAATTACGCCATTATTTATAAAAACTCAAACTTGTCGTTTTTTCTTCATCAGACAATTATTCTGTTATGGGGCCCACAAATGGTTGTGCCGTCGTACGAATATTCCCCGATAACAAGAATATTCCATGACCAAATGAATATTCCCCGACAACAATGAGTATTTTATAACCACTTGCGTATTTTATAAACTTTATATATATCACCCTTAACTTTAACTTTTTATCAATTTAAGCATTTACTGCATACTAATTATAAAAAAAATTGAATACTTTTATTTCATAAAACTCGGGGTCTTACACCGCTCACTGTTTATAATTTAATAATATGATTTTAAAATTATTGCCAACGTAATAATAACCTATAGGTTACTACATGTAAACGTAATTAAAAGGGAATTAATTTAAATTGTAAAGATTTAAGTATCTCAATATGATTCATAGTATTTAAATTAATAGGATAATTTATATATAGATATATTAATTAAGTAAGACTTAAGACTTAATTAAGATATATATATATATATATATATATATATATATATATATATATATATATATATAAATTGATTTCATGAAATTAGGTTTTTGATTAATTCCCTTTCACTGCTATATATATGATATATAGCAGCCATTTAGGTAATAGATCATAACCTTACAAACCCTAACCGCTCTTAGAGACAGACTAGAAAAAAAACCTTTGAAGAAAATCTTGATCCTTTGGTGGCTAATACCACAACACCCTTTTATTGCAGAATCATGAGACGGTTCGCGGGCGTTCGTGTGGATACCGTAAAGACGTTGTGAGACCCCAAATTTTATGAATAAAGATTTAAATTTCTCGAAATATTTTTTTTGAATATTATGGTGTGGATTTGATATAATGTTATAGTTGTGGGTAATATTTATAAATTTTGCAAAGTATGCAAGTTGTTATATAATATTCGATTGGTCGGGGAATATTCGTTTTAATAGGGAATACTCGTACGATGGCATAATCATTAGTGGACCCCACAATGGAAGTATTTTCGTAGTTAGAAAATGACAAAATTATCATTTTATAAAAATAACGGCGAAAGTGTTACCGTTAAAACTGTTAAACTACCCTTAGTAAAAAAAAGTACATGTCTGGCTTGTGGTTGCATGGTAGCACACGGTATTGATTATTGATGCTTACGTAAGAAGTCACTCAGTTATACTCAATTATTGCTACAATAATTGTTCCATCATATCTCTCGTATTATTGATTCGATTATTGTCATAGTATCATCTGCATTATATGATATATTATTAAATCAATAATTGAGACGACAAAGTTATTCATATTATTAAATTGCAATATTTACAATGTCTAGAAGTTCTGCCAAGGAGAAGTACTATCAATATTGGAATAAGATATCATATAATGCAGATGATACTATGACAATAATCGAATCAATATCCAGTCTTCTTTTGAGGTAAGAGGTATTATTTCTTTCGTATTCATGAAGAGAGCTATTGTTATTCCATCCCTTATTATTCTGTTTGAATAACCTGTTTATGCGAAGTACCACATACATGGTGAAATTCTTCTTTTATTCCATTTTTCATTATTATGTTGGAATAACCTGTTTATGCGAAGTACCGCATACATGGTGAAATTCTTCTATTATTTCGTTCTTTATTATTCTGTCGGAATATCATATACGTGCATTTACGGACTGGTTCTATTATTTATTATTCTCGTTTAATATCCTCGCCTATGCGTTCTGTTGGACTGGTTCCATTATTTATTATTCTCGTCAATATCCTCACATCGCTGCGTTCGCATGACACGGTTCCATTATTTATTATTCATTGGGAATAACCTATATCATGCGATCTATCGTACATGGTGAATTCTTCTGTTATTCTATTCTTTATTATTCTGTTGGAATAATCTGTCTGTGTGGATTACCACATACATGGTGAATGATCCTTTGTATTCATTCCTTATTAAATTGTGGAAATGATATGTTTACGTGGATTATGATGAAAATCATAATATAAGCATTGGACTGTTGATTATGATGAAAGTCATAATAAAATTATTGGACTGATGAAAATCATGGGTATATGTAGTATTAGTAAGTATTATGATGAGTTATGTTAGTTATTATGTGAAAACATGAAAGTTTCTTAGAAATCACAAAGGGTTGAAAATCAGATTTTGGTGAAAATAGAACATGAAATTCAATTGACCATATCTCCTATTCTATTTCGAATTTTTTGGTGTGGTCAAGTTCTAGAGTTAGATCTACGAGTCTTCTAACTTATCCAAGTGGAATCACTGGAAAAATTGTTGTAGATTTTCGTGTGGACAGTTTTTAACAAAGGAGTCAAAATTTGTAAAATAGCAAAAAGCTACTGCCCAGAAATTTAAAAGGACTGTTTCGGCCACTTAATTTGTGAGAAAAATTCCGGCCTTTTGGGAAATGAAAGTATATGGTATAAATAACCTCCTGTCCAAAAATGAGCTCATTCCGACTTAAAATGAGCAACTTATGGCCACTTCAATATTTAGGTTTTTTCGACGAAAAATGCTATAATCGGAGTTCTATAACTATGATGACCATGAAATTTAAACTGGAAGCTCATGTTAACATGTGTATGATCCTGCCAAGATTTGGGAATTTCTGGAGTTAACCTTGAGGTAGCTAATTTCTTAAGGAATTAATTAGAAATTGATTTTTGAAAAATAGTAAATGAATTTTAAAAATTCCGAGAAAAATATATGTTCAATATGGGACTATATTCTGCTTAAATCCCATAAAAGAAATATTTTTGGGACTGATTTGTTATTTTCATGAAAATAATCTAGTTATGAGTAAATGAGTTAAATATGTTATGTGAAGTAACAAAATTGGAAAAATAGGATTTTATGGCTTGGGAATCCTATATAGGGTATATGCAGATTTTTTATAAAGAATTTGATCACTGGTGATGAGATCTTATGAGTATAGCATTTTGAATGATTAAATGCATTATGTGGTAAAGTGTAAACAATTGATATAAATTGTTTATAAGTTTGAGAAGTGATTAAAATATTGTTATAATATTAATAATATTAGATTATGAGTTTATTAAGTGGTTGATAATATTTGGATAAATTTAAAGTCTTTAATATTTATCCTTGTTTTCGTTTGATTAATGCTTATATCATTGTCATCATCCTCATGCTTATATGGTGATGAAAGTTATCTTTGGCTTACGTGCAAAGATGAACTTTTGATTATTGAATTGTATATCTTTGGCTTACGTGTAAAGATGGACTATTGATTATTGGTTTTATAGTTGTATATCTTTGGCTTACGTGCAGAGATGGACTTGGTATGATTATGACCAGGGATCATTCGGTATAATCATGACCTGTAATGTTATAAACGATGTGGTAAAAGTCCTCAGTGGCCTATAGTGCATTGATGAACAATTTTTGGTATGATTATGACCAGGGATTATTCGGTACAGTCATGACCATTGATGATTTAATGAATATCCTTGGCCCGTAGAGCAGGGATGATTCGATGCTGTGGCTTATTTATTAAGTTGAGTCTCAACGATTAAGTTGATGAAAAACTTTTTAAATCATAGAAGATAGTAGATTTTATTCTCTACATGACTCTTTTAATGGATTGCTTGTTCTGCTGCAGTTAAACTTGAAGTCTATTATATTTTATCAGTTTAACATTGTTGAAGACTAATGATAATTTATTCTGCATTATCTTAGTCATAATATTTCTTACTGGGCTAGTTAAGCTCACCCTTTCTTTTATTGTTCTCTTCAGGAAATGAGAATATAGTTGGGACTAGTCGGGGAATGGAGTGACGGTCCAGATGATAGCATTAATAGTCCTCACTATGGCATGATATGCAATATATAATTGTATTAAGGACCTAAGATGTGTGTGTCGTATTTTATACGTCACTTAATAATTGATTTTGGTGAACAACAATAGGGTGATGAGAACCCGACCCTGAAAGCGTCAAAAGTGCACCGTAGTAAAATGAAGAGAACAAAAATCTTCTCGTGTCCCTTTGGAGACTTGAAATATTTGCTGTTGTACTTTATATGACATGTATTAATTTGAGTATGAATATTGTCGTATTATATACGTTACGATATTTGTATTGAAACTCACAGTATATATGTTTTGTCGTATTGTACACGACAATTGTATAATGAAGTTGTATTTGATTTATGTACCATGTATTTGGCGACTCAAGATGGGTGATGTATACCTATTTTTGGGGGCGTCATAGACGTAGTTCATTCAGATTGCGTTGGAGATTCGATCGCATCAATTCCAGCTTGATAATCGGTATAATCTCTTACACACTGAATTAATTTCTGTTTCGCATGTATCCTATTTAGGTTTCGAATTTTGTTTTGTTCAATTTATTTTCCGCTGTGCATTGTTTTGATTTGCCGAAAACCCTACAGTGGTATCAAAGCTACTTGCGAAACGATTAATTCAGATTACGTGTTTTATTATTTTCGATATATATGATATCTGATACAATTTTACCAATCTAAAATTGATTATATTATTTTCGATATATATAATATATGATGATACAATTTTACAGATCTGAAATTGAATATATAATATTCTGTAATCAACATATTCTGGTATTATGAATATCAGTAATAGATATGCATGTATATGAAGTTCTGTTAATTGGTTCTTAAATGGCGTAATAATAGTATACAACTTCTGTTCTAATTTGATAAGAAGAATGAAAATTCGGTTTAATATGATTAATTAAAACTGGACATATATGATATGTACTAGGTGTATTGTTATTATGAGTATTTTGGTGGATTAAATATATTATTCTGAAACTGTTTCAGTCAGACCACCGCCAGGGGGGAGACCCCCTTGGACCCCCCCAGTTGTAGCACACGATGGTCGTGACCCCAATATTTGATATATAGTTTTCTTTAATTATATATACACTGTTATGTGCTTATTGTGATATGCATGGTGCACAGTTATGGCCTTTTAACCCATAGGTTAGTGGTTTTTGATTTTGAAATACAGCTTGCATGTCGTGCCTTTCTATAAATTCTAATGTAATATTCTCTTCTCATTTAAATCCCCTCGAATGTAACTCGAGGTTTCTTTATGTCAAGTAATAATCTATAATTATGAAGATGACAAGATGAAGAACACGTTGGAAAGATGATGATGGAGAGGAGGCACATGATTGAGGAAGATCCAAGGAAGCTACTAATTTTAAGATCTTTTACCACCTTAGATTGACCTTCAATCTTTCATTAGCTTGAAAAGATTGACAGTGGATTGGGCCATAACTGTGACACATTTTATTTTGCACTTTATTTATGCTTGTATATGATATGATGTGACGCCCCCAAATCCAGGTCTCTTCCAACCCGACAGATGGTGCTACACGATACTACCATTCATTCATTCATTCAATTGAAATAGTCTCAAAAGGACCAATATAACTTCTATATATTCAAAATAATATTACATTCCCCAGGTTCTTTGTAACCCATTCATTTGTTCTTGTCATAATATCATATATATTACAAATCGTTCAACTATTCTATTACATAAGCAATCTAAGGGTTCGTCTTCGCCTTGCCCTTGTCCTTGCCTGAGCCTTCGGTCCGCTCAATCTTAGCTGTGTTCATATGGTTCAAGCAAGAGTGAGCATGACTAGCTCAGCAAGTACTACAATTCTAATAAACAACATGCTTGAAACATAGAACTCATATATCTTCAGTAACTAAACAATAGCTACGTAGTATTATCTATAATTCAAAATAGCACTTCTTTTCATTCAAAACGTTTTCCAACAACAATATTCAGTAGAATATCAACTAAGGCTCAGAACTATGAGCAGTTCATAATTTCTTTTGAAAAGGACAACCCGACACTAAGTTAGTAAGTCCAGCATAACTTACGGGCACGTCTGAGTGATCAGCTCATAGTACTCTATGTTGATCAACACTACATTCATTAAACGTGTATATGTTTAAGTTGTGGCAACCTCACGTGCCTGTCGTTAAATGACAAAAATATTTTAGCATACTTGGTCTTCGATTGAAAACCATACCAATATAACTCGGTAAACATAAATCATGCTTGACAGAATCATAATATAAGTTTAGCCAAAAGAGTTAGCTTTAGACTTCATCGTTAAAAACTTCATTCGAAAGAATACATGAATTACAAAACTTGTCCAGACTGAACTGGAACAAGGGTTAGAATACTTGCCTTCAGCGTCTGCTTACTGATTATGCAGACGTAATAATAATAAAACTTGTCCAGACTGAACTAGAACAAGGGTTAGAATTTTTGTCTTAGAAATTCAAACACCTTAATTCTCCCACGTAGTTAAAATACTACGACATTCTGACATTTCTAGGTCATAGAATGACATTCATCTTATCAACACGTAATAATAATAAATAATATTATTTTATTCATTATTAAAAGTAATTACAAAATATTCGATTTTCCGGGGCGTTACACTCTCTCCCCTTATAAGGATTCTGTCCCCAGAAATTCGCTATATATATATAAAAAAAATTACACAAATAAATGAGGGTAACTCTTTTTCATCATTTCTTCTAACTCCCACGTTGCTTCTTCTACATTGTGGTTCTTCCATATCACCATTACTGAAGGTATGACTTTGTTCCGCAGAACTTGTTCTTTTCTATCGACAATTTGAATCGGCGTTTCCTCGTACGTTAAGTCCTTCTCGACATGAATAGGTTCATATTCTATCACGTACTTATAATCTGGCATATAAGGATGTAACACAGATACGTGAAATACATTATGTATTCGTTCTAGGTCTGGAGGTAATGCTATCATATAGGCTACCTCACCCACCCGTTTTAAAACCTCAAAAGGTCCTATAAACCTTGGACTTAACTTTCCCTTCTTTCTAAAACGTATCTTTCCTTTCTAGGGAGATACATTTAGGAATACGTATGAACCTACTTCAAACTCCCGATTCTCTCTATGCGGATCCGTAAACTTCTTATGCCTGTCTTGAGCATCTAGAAGACACATCTGAATCTTCTTGACAATATTCGTTTGTATGTTGCATCAATTCTGGTCCCAGTATTCGGCGTTCTCCTACCTCATCCCAATACAACGGTGTTCTGCATTTCTTCCTATACAAAGCTTCGTAAGGCGGTATACCTATGCTTGCATGATAACTATTGTTATACGCAAACTCCACTAATGGTAGATGATCATCCCAACTACCCTTAAAATCCATGACGCAAGATCATAGCATATCTCCTAACATTTGAATTGTTCTCTCTCTTTGTCCATCTGTTTGTGGATGATACGCCGTACTCAGCTTCAACTGCGTCCCCAACTGCTCTTGTAGATTCCTCCAAAAGTTCAATGTGAATCGTGGATCACGATCTGACACAATCGATACTGGTACCCCATGTCTGGAGATTATTTCCTTAATATAGAGTCTAGCTAATTGGTCTAAGTTATACTTGACCCTAATTGGTAAAAAGTGAGCCGACTTTGTTAATAGGTCTACTATTACCCAAATTAAATCATACCCCTTATGAGTAGTCGGAAGTCCCACCACAAAATCCATCGCGATATTCTCCCATTTCTACTCCGGAACTTCTAATGACTGTAGCAAGCCACTAGGTCGTTGATGTTCAGCCTTAACTCTCTGACAAGTCAAGCACCTACTCATATATTCGGCGATCTCTCTCTTCATGTTTGGCCACCAGAAACTCTGTCGAAGATCTTGATACATCTTAGTGCTACCAAGATGAATCAAAAACCTCAAACTATGAGCCTATTGCAACACCTGCTCCTTTAATTCTGTCTCATTCGGAACCCAAATTCTTCCTTCAAATCTCAATAATCCCTCATTATCAAGACTGTACTTAGTATCTTTTTCATTGGCTAGCCGCTCCTTTATCCGGTTACACTCATCCATTTTGAGTTGTACCTCTTTAACTCTCTCTACGATGGTAGATTGCATCTCCGTCGCAAACATAATTTATCCACCTTCACTTGGTAGCTTCACTTCCAACTCCATTCTAGCCATCTCTGTTATTAACTCAGTTTGAGCCGTCAATAAAGACAACTTTTCCTGACCCTTCCTACTTAAGGCGTCGACAACTACATTAGCTTTTCCAGGGTGACACAAGATTTCACAGTCGTAATACTTTATCAACTCTAGCCATCTTCTCTGCCTTATATTCAATTCCTTCTGTGTGAAGATATATTTTAGACTTTTGTGGTTCGTGTATATCTCACATTTTTCTCCATAAAGATAATGTCTCCATATCTTTAGAGCAAACATTATCAATGCCCAGCCTGCATCATGAGTAGGGTAAACTTTCTCATAATCCTTCAACTGCCTAGATGCATACGCAATGACCTTGCCATGCTACATGAGCACGGAACCAAGTCCTCTATGTGAAGCATCGCTATAAACTACAAAATTTCTTGTGTCATCGGGCAATGACAAAACATGCGCTTCACCGAATCTCTTCTTTAATTCTTGAAAACTATCCTCACACTTATCAGTCCAAGCGTATTTCACCGTCTTCCTCATCAAGTTAGTCAACGGAGTAGCTATCTATGAAAAGTCCTGGATGAATCTTCGATAGTAGCCCGCTAACCCTAGGAAACTCTGCACCTCAGTTGGCGATTTCGGTTGTTCCCAATTCATCACGGTTTCCACTTTTGCTGGATCTACTGAAATTCCCTCATGGTCAATGACATAACCTAAAAACTGCACCTTCTCCAACCAAAATTCACACTTAGTGAATTTCGCATATAACTTCTCCGTTCTTAGTGTCTCCAACACTAATCTTAGGTGTTCAGCATGATCTTCCGGCGTCTTAAAATAGACTAGAATATCATTTATAAACACCGCGACGAACTTGTCCAAATATTGTTTGAACACTTTGTTCATCATATCCATAAATGTAGCTGGTGCATTTGTCAACCCAAACGACATCACCAGAAAGTTGTAATGACCATAACGAGTCCTAAATGCTGTATTTGGCACATCCTCCTTCCTAACCTTCAACTGATGATACCCCGTCCTTAAATCTATTTTAGAAAAATACTTAGCCCTTTTCAACTGATCAAAGAGATCATCGATCCTGGGCAATGGGTATTTATTCTTTATCGTTAACTTGTTCAACTCTCGATAGTCGATACACAGTCTTAACGATCCGTCCTTCTTCTTGACAAACAGTACCAGTGCTCCCCACGGCGAAACACTTGGTTGAATGTACTTCCTGTCTAATAGTTCTTGTAACTGCACCATAAACTCCTTCATCTCTACTGGCGCCATACGATACGGTGCCCTGGAAATTGGTGCCGCTCCTGGCACAATGTCTAGCACAAACTCTGTCTCCCTATCCGGCGGAAGACCCGACAATTCACTCGGAAATACATCGTCGAATTCTATCACTACAGGTATTTGTTCCATGGTTGCTACCACTCTCTAGGTATCAACAACATGACACAGATAACCTACACATCCCTTCCTCAATAATTTCCTATTTTGTGTCATGGTTAGATAACACGAATGTCCCGGCGATCTATTCCCGTAAAATACTACCCAAGGTTGTTCTAATGTCTTAATGTTCACACATTTATTTTGACAATCTATAATTTCCCCATAGTTCACTAACCAATCCATTCCGAGAATTACATCGAATTCTCCTAACTTTATCGGTAACAAATCTACTGATAATTTACAACCACGTATATCTACATAATAACTTTTATGAATATCTTCAACAGGAGTTATCTCTTCATTTGCTACCTTAATGTTTAAAGGTATAGGCAACTTTTTGGGAAGTAATCCTAATCGTCTAGAAAAAATCGCATGCTATAAACGAATAAGTAGCACCCGAATCAAACAACACGTATTCATTGATATCATAAATCGAAATAATACATGCGACGACGTCCCTTGATGCAACTGCATCTTGGACTGTCATGTTAAAGGTACGGCCCATCGGCCTACCCGGCTGTGCTGGCCCACTAATAGCTAACTTACCGCTATTAGCGCCCCGGTTCCTGTCTATCCCCTTCTTCGGGCAGTTCTTCCCATGTGGTCAGTTGATCCACACACAATGCATCTGTGGTTCTTCTTCGGACTCGGACAATTAGGCGTAATATGCCCCTCCTGTCCATAATTGTAACAGACGACCTTCCCCTTGAGACAGACTCCTAAGTGAGTCTTCCCACAGGTCTTACAGGCCTCCATTCTTTTCTCCGGGTTTCCTTGCTTCACTCTAGTATTCCCAGAGCTAAATACCTTCCTTTTCTGACCCTCACCACTACCACTGGCTCCCTCGATCTTTACTACCTCAGTATCCACTTGACGTGGAGCGAACCTTGCCAGTTCATTAAACTTGGCGGCGTATTGGGGAACCGTCATATCCCCTTGTTTCAATTCCAGAAACCGCATCTCCATCCTCCATTGCATGCTCGTGGGAAAGTAGTTCTCGAAGAATATCTCCTTGAACCTATCCCACGTCAGATTTGCTATCCCAACCCTAGCCTGATTGGCTTCCCACCAAAAGTTGGCATCTCCCTTCATCATATAGGTCACAAAGACAACCTTTTGGGCCTCATCGACATTTGCTATCACAAATGCCTTCTCTATCTCCTTAACCCACGTTTGGGCTTCAATAGGGTCCATAGTTCCTTTGAACTCCGGCAGACCCGCGCTCTTGAAATCCTTAAAGGTAGTAGCCGTGCTACTCCTGGATTTACGGGGATATTAGCCTCTGTTCTATTAAAGGTAGCTGTTATTAAATTAACAAACTCCTGCATCGGGTTAACCGGATCTCCCTCCGGTTGATTTATGCTCTCACCTTGATTACGTTGCACTCTTCTTGGCGGCATTTTGCTGATACAATTAACATATTACGTTATTATTCCTTTCTTATTAGTTATCATTCAATATTAAACAATAACTCTAACATCCATAACTCATTGCTTTCCATAAAAAGGTCTTTATTCGTAGTATAACACTACATCGGTTACATACACAGCCTAAGCTGATTACATTACTTTCCCGCTATCACTTTCCAAAAATTGGGATTTACAAAAGACTACCCTTTACTATACAAAAAGGGTTTTACATCACTACTACTAAAAAAAATATTTACATACTAGTCTGACTACCCCTAATCTACATCTGCCTCAAGGCATTATCGAAATCTGCCTTAGCAAGACCGACAATAATATCATGGCTAATAGTATGCCGTGTTTGCCCCACCTCCACTGGATATCCAGCCACCTGTTGCTGGAAATCCGTGTGAGAACTCCTATAGATATAGGACATCCTCCCTATCTTCTGCACCTTAGTCTTTAGCTCCTCCTTGAGCTCAAAGACCTCGTGCTTTAAATCCTGGACTTTGTCCTAAGCAAAAGTCCTCTCATCATGTTCCTACTCCCACATGGAATCGACATCAGTCTTGTCCTCTTTAACCATTTGGAGCTCTGCCTTCAGCTCCTTAACCTCCTGATAGTAATGGATATTTTTATCTAATACTGACATGAATAGAGACATCATCGACCCCCCAGGAGCTATCTCCGCTGCTATAGCCACTGGGTTAAAGGAGATTGTCTCAACCTCCTCCTCTATCATCCCATCAAACACTGACATGTAGTCAGCTTCCTCTAAGTCTCCAGACTCAATAATCACTACATCTGACTCTGCTGCTATAGGTTTCGGTATAACCTCTACTTGGTTCACCGATTCTTCACTAATGGTTTGCTTATCTACAAACATTCCGTTTACTCCTGACATCTACACAAAATAATTAAGTTGATTAGTACACGTCAGTAGAATAATAAAAACACATAACATAATCATAATGTATTTTTATAAGGTTATTTTCCTTTCTGGTACTTCTTTGACTCCTCTTAAGGTTATGACTTAAGGTTTTTAATCCCCCCCCCTAAGTTTTATAACCTAATGCTTTGATACCAACCTGTGACGCCCCCAAATTCGGGTCTCTTCCAACCCGACAGATGGTGCTACATGGTACTACCATTCATTCATTCATTCATTCAATTGAAGTAGTCTCAAAAGGACCAATATAACTTCTATATATTCAAAATAATATTACATTCCCCAGGTTCTTTATAACCCATTCGTTTGTTCTTGTTATAATATCAAATATATTATAAATCGTTCAACTATTCTATTACATAAACAATCTAAGGGTTCGTCTTCACCTTGCCCTTGTCCTTGCCCGAGCCTTCGGTCCGCTCGATCTTAGTTGTGTTTATAGGGTTCAAGCAAGAGTGAGCATGACTAGCTCAGCAAGTACTACAATTCTAATAAACAACATGCTTAAAACATAGAACTCATATGTCTTCACTAACTGAACAATAGTTACGAAGTACTATCGATAATTCAAAATAGCACTTCTTTTCATTCAAAACGTTTTCCAACAATAATATTCAGTAGAATATCAACTAAGGCTCAGAACTATAAGCAGTTCATAATTTCTTTTGAAAAGGACAACCCGACACTAAGTCCGTAAGTCCGACATAGCTTACGAGCACGTCTGAGTGATCAGCTCATAGTACTCTATGTTGATCAACACTACATTCATTAAACATGTATACGTTTAAGTTGGGTCAACCTCACGTGCCTGTCGTTAAACGACAAAAAACATTTTAGCATACTTGGTCTTCAATTGAAAACCATACCAATATAACTCGGTAAACATAAATCATACTTGACAGAATCATAATATAAGTCTAGCCGAAAGAGTTGGCTTTAGACTTCATCGTTAAAAACTTCATGCGAATGAATACATGAATTACAAAACTTGTCCAGACTGAACTGGAACAAGGGTTAGAATACTTGCCTTCAGCGTCTACTTACTGATTAACACGCGTACACTTTAAGTCTCTACATTTCTACAATACATGATCATTCAACGTACCACATTAGGTTTTATATAATCAAGTAGGTATAGTATTATATCTTACCCTTCATCTCAATCTAAATTCTGACTTATATTTGCTATTATGGGTTTCCGGCTTTCATTACGTCATTCACATTACGTTCACTTTCAATTGATTATTAACTCTTAATCATCATGCATTAGTGTCTTACAAGTACCTTACAATGTTATGTTTATATCTTAGTTCATTACTAACAAGTTCCTTTTCATTCTACACTTGTAAACATTCTTGTCCAACAAAACTCTAGGATCGGGCGCCAGGATGCTATACACTTAACTCTCGTGATCTCATGCCGTGATGCGAGTTAATAGTATGCTGCTTCTAGCCTCGAGTCATGGCGGGTTTAAGGTCGTGAGTCGCAATGGCCACGCCGGACTCGTGGCCTCAAATAATTTTGCAGATTAAAAATTTTTATGAACTTCCCGGACGCATAACTTCTTCGTTATAAGTCCGAATTGGTCCGTTCAAAAGCCTACGGTTCACAAATTTCATACTCTATGCGTTCATGCAAGAATTTTATCTTTTTGATTTCGTTTGCTAAAATTTCACCTATGAGTTCATTTTTAACGAAAACGATAAACATTCGTGAACGTTCAACGCTCGTTTCTTCGTTCTAAGTCGGAATTCAGTCATTTTTGAGTCTGAAACTCTATAATGACAAATATGACTTGTCTCCATCGAAAACCAACGTTTCTGACTTCAAATATAAAATACGACTTCCACTCCGAGAATTTTACGAATTCGACGATAATCGTCCAATCGTGTGAATTCCGGCAAAACTATATTCTTAATGATTCTATATGGATTTCAACCATTATATGATCATTACAAATTATTAATTACACCAACTTATAATCCAAGTAGGTTTTGACTTATTCTCATAAGTCAATGACTTATTCAACTTATGAACTATAAATCTTCATGCTGGTGACTTATTTATAACTTAAGTCCACTAATCAATATTATTATGCTATATTAAACATACTAATCATCATATGACAACATATGATAAGTTCTTTATGGTTCTGGCAACTTATTAATGTTCAAGTTGCTTATCCAAATTATTCGGCTTAAGTTCATTCCTTATTAACTTATTACATTATCTTAGCAAACATGTTCATTAATAACACTTCCCTTATCATCCTATTATAATAGAGATGAAAGAACATTGGACAAAAGATCCTTACCTTTGAAGTCTAACTTCTTCTTCTTGGAAAATCTAACTTTGACTTAAAAATTCTTATTTGCTCTACCAAATAAGTAGCTTATAATTGAGAGGAGTTGGATGATTATTGAACAACCAACAAATGAATTGTGGCTTCTCTATTTATAGACAACTAAAGTTTAGGGCAAAATGGACTTTAAACCATCCTACCTCCTCATTCCACATCCTCATCCTCCACCTCCTTACTATTCATTGCTTGACCTCTAAGTCTACTTGCTAACCACATAAAGTACTTGGTCATCACACATAATCCTTGCCCATCAAGCTTACCCACTTCCTACTTGGTTTGACCCATGGATCAAGGCTTCTTATTGGGGTTGGTTAATTGATCTAACTACTTTCTTAATGGGCTTGTGCTACATAGTTTGGACTAACGATATATCAAACACTTGGGCTTGATTGTCACATTATATTGGACTTATACTTATTATGCTAATAATCCTACAAGTCCATTATCTTTAGTTAACCATCTTAACAATTATACCCCACGTATAATCTTCGTATGCTAACTCGTATACTAGTTCGTAATATACATTATCTCGTTCATCATACATAATAGTACAATACGTCATATTATACTTACATTCATCACTTCATACAATGTATAAACATTATACGATCATAACTTTCTTCCTTTACGCTTAATAAACCTAACGTTCTCAATTTAGGTCCACTTCATAACTTTCTTCCTTTACGCTTAATAAACCTAACGTTCTCAATTTAGGTCCACATACGAAATATTACGTTTTCCATACTTAGATTATTATTACATAATCAATATCGCCTTAATATTATAACATTAAGTATTTCTTGAAAGTTCAAAAATAATTCCCGAGCAGAAATCGATGAATAGTGTTTTTCGAAAAATTTCTCGAAAAGCTTTTATTTTCGTCTTAGAAATTCAAACACCTTAATTCTCTCACGTAGTTAAAATACTACGGCATTCTGACATTTCTAGGTCCTAGAACAACATTCATCTTATCAACACGTAATAATAATATATAATATTATTTTATTCATTATTAAAAGTAATTACAAAACATTCTATTTTTCGGGGTGTTACATATGATAAATAATGTGCATGCTTAATAAGATTAAAATTGGTGAGATCTAAATTTATTAATAAAATCCCTCAATAAATTATTAAGTCTAAATCGGATGCCTTCCAATGAATAACACTCATCAAGACCTTGATCAATAGATGTTGGTTTGCCAAAACAAAGTACCCTATTTATCTAGGTAAGATGCGATAGGATAATTGTGATATCCAAACTGTTAAAATCATTGGGCCTAACTTAACTAAGTTATCTCAATAGGATTGTGGACTTAGAGGCATAGAGTTTTGTAGGTATCATTAGATGGACTAGAAACAAATGTTGTTTACCAAACTATTCAAGAGTTATATATGATATAATTGACAAAAGGGCTGTCTACCTAAATAATTATGTTTTAACAGATTAGCCAAAGCTAACTTAAGTTATAATGAAATATGGATCTTGGCTCACTATAAAGATTTAATAGAAAATGTTTTTCGACTTAATGGTGAGGGCTATTAATTTGAATAAAATAGTGGGAGGTATATTTTGAATGTACTATTATCAATTACATAATATCAGCTCTGCAATTTAACTTATTATTTTGGCACTTATAAATTGTAGATATCAATGGCAAACAACAACAACACAAGTAGTCTTTCACTACGATCAGTCCTTGAGAAGGACAAGCTGAGTGGAATTAATTTCCTTGACTGGCATAGGAACTTGAGGATTGTCCTCAAACAAGAGCACAAGCTATATGTCATTGAAAAGCCCATTCCTGCAGTACCAGCTAATACTGCACGATGTGCAAAGCGTGGTGCTTACAGGAAGCATCAAGATGATGCTCTAGACGTGAGTTGTCTCATGCTAGCAATTATGAACACTGAGCTTCAGAAGAAACATGAGTTGATGGATGCTTATGAGATGATCGAGCATCTTAAGAAATTTTTCGAAGGGCTTGCTCGACAGGAGATGTATGATATAAGAAAAGCGTTGTATCACTGCAAGATGGGTGAATGTGATCCAGTTGGTCCACATGTACTGAAAATGATTGGGTATATTGAATACCTTGATAGGTTGGGTTTTCAAATCACTCCGGAAGCCCAAACTGATCTAGTTGTGCAATCTTTGAACAACATCTACTCTCAATTTGTTATAAATTATCTAATGAATGAAATTATGAAACCACTTACTGAGTTGTTGAGCATGTTAAGAACTACCGAGAACAACATGAAAAAGGAAGGACCCGCTCCCATAATAATGGTTCAAAAGTGGAATGCTAAGGGAAATTAGAAAGGCAAGAAGAAGATAGTATCTAAATCTGGTGCAAAACCTAATTCCAAAACCAAACATGCTTTAAAACCTAAAGGCGGGGTGGCTAAAAAGGTGATTGTCACTTTTGTGGAAAACCTGGACAATGGTAGAGGAATTATCATGCTTATTTGGAAGAAATGAAGAAAAAGAAAGGAAGTATGACTTCTGATTCAGGTATATATGTTATAGAAGTTAACTTGTCTACTTCTACATCATGGGTATTGGATACTGGATGTGGTTCTCACATTTGTGTTAATGTGCAGGAACTCCGAAGGAGTAGGACTTTGGCTAAAGGAGAAGTTGACCTATGTGTTGGGAATGGAGCAAAAGTTGCTGCACTAGCCGTAGGAACTTATCATTTATCTTTGCCCACTGGGAAAGTATTAGAATTAGAACATTGTTATTATGTGCCTGCTATAAGCAAAAACATTATTTCTGTTTCTTGTTTGGACAAGAAAGGTTTTTCATTTATAATAAAGAACAATCATTGTTCATTTTACTTAAATGATATATGCTATTGTGTTGCACAATTGTTTAATGGTCTTTATATTCTTGATTTAAAAATGCCTATCTATAACATAAATACAAAATGATTTAAATCAAATGATTCAAATCCGACATATCTCTGGCATTGTCGTTTAGGCCATATAAATGAGAAACGCATATCAAAACTCCATAAAGATGGGTTTTTGGATTCATTTGATTTTGAATCATATGAAAGATGTGAGTCTTGTTTATTAGGCAAGATGACTAAAGCCCCTTTCACTGGACACAGTGAACGGGCTAGCAATGTATTGGGACTTATACATAAAGATGTATGTGGTCCCATGAGTTCGTTAGGGAGAGGTAGGTTTCATTACTTCATTACATTTATTGACGACTTCAGTAGATATGGATATGTGTATCTTATGAGACACAAATCCAAATCCTTTGAAAAGTTCAAGGAATTCAAGAATGAAGTTCAAAACCAATTTGGCAAAAGCATAAAATCCCTTCGATCCGATCGAGGAGGTGAATACTTAAGTCAAGACTTTGATGACCTTCCAAAGGAGTGTGGTATTATATCATAGCTCACTACACCTGGAACACCACAATGGAATGGTGTATGTGAGAGGAGGAATCACACCTTGTTGGACATGGTACGATCAATGATGAGTCATGCAAATCTTCCAATAAGCTTCTGGGGTCATGCCCTAGAGACAGCTGTATTCACACTTAACCTTATTCCTACAAAGATGGTTCATAAGACACCATATGAGATGTGGACTAGGAAACGTCCTAGTATATCATTCATAAAGAATTGGGGTTGCGAGGCATTTGTAAAACGTCTTGATTCTGACAAGCTCGGACCCAAATCTGACAAATGCAATTTTGTGGGATATCCAAAGGAAATAAAAGGGTATTATTTCTACAAACATTCAGAGAACAAAGTGTTTATTGCTCGAATTGGTATTTTTCTAGAAAGAGAATTTGTCTCTAAAGGAAACATTGGGAGGAAAGTAGAACTCGAAGAAATTCGAGAACCACAAAATATCATTGAACCTGAGTTGGAACGTAAGCAGGAACCATAAGATATTGTGGAAAGTGTAGCTGCTCAAATTACACAAGGAATTCGTAGATCTGGTAGGACACGCCAAGACCCCGAGAGATATTATGGATATCTTGTGACTCAAAGCGGCGATGTGATGCTCATAGATCAGGATAAGCCTGCTTCCTACCAAGAAGCTATGAATGGACCAGATTCTGAGAGATGGCTTCAAGCAATGAAATCTGAAATGGACTCCATGTATACTAACCAAGTATGGACTTTGGTTGATCCACCCGAAGGGGTAAAACCAATCAGGTGCAAGTGGGTTTTCAAGAAGAAAACCGACATGGATGGTAATGTAAAAACCTACAAAGGCCGACTGGTAGCAAAAGGTTACAAACAAGTTCAAGGTGTTAACTATGATAAAACCTTATCTCCAATGGCAATGATTAAATCTATCAGGATCTTACTTATTATTGCAGCCTTTTATGATTACAAAATCTTGCAAATGGATGTCAAAACTGCTTTCCTTAACGGAAATCTCCTTGAGGATGTGTACATGACACAACCTGAGGGTTTTGTCACTCCAACGGATGCTGGAAAGGTATGTAAGCTGCAGCGATCCATTTATGGATTGAAGCAAGCCTCTCGGAGTTAGAATATTCAATTTGATGAAGTAGTCAAAGAGGTTGGTTTAATAAAAAAATGAAGATGAACCTTGTGTATATAAGAAGGTTAGTGTGAGTCACATTGTGTTCATAGTATTATATGTTGACGACATATTAATTATTGGGAATGACATTCCTTCATTACAGGCTCTAAAAACATTCTTAGGAAAATATTTCTCCATGAAAGATTTGGGTGATGCAACCTACATTTTGGGTATCAGGATCTATCGAGATAGATCGAGAAAAATGCTTGGCCTAAGTCAAAGTGCATATATTGATAAAGTGCTGAAACGGTTCAGCATGCAAGAGGCAAAAAGAGGACACTTACCCATGACTCATGGTGTAAAGATCTCTAAGGCCCAATGTCCTAAATCATAAGATGATGAGGAGCATATGAGAAAGATCCCTTATGCTTTGGCAATTGGATCTATCATGTATGCAATGATATGTACTCGTCCGGATGTCTCGTATGCTTTGAGCATGATGAGCAGATACTAGTCGAATCTAAGTGAATGTCACTAGACAGCAGTTAAGAATATCCTCAAGTACCTGAAAAGGACTAAAGATTCATTCTTGGTATATGGAGGTGAAGACAAACTAGCAGTAAAGGGTTACACAAATGCTTGTTTCCAAACTAACAATGATGACTATAAGTCTCAGTCAGGTTTTGTGTTTTGCGTTAATGGTGGTGCTGTTAGCTGGAAGAGTTCAAAGCAAGAGACAGTAACAGATTCTACAACAGAGGCTGAGTATATTGCTGCTTCTAGTGCGGCCAAGGAGGCTGTATGGATTCAAAAGTTTGTCACTGAACTTGGTGTTGTTCCAACCATTGTTGATCCAGTTAAGCTATACTGTGATAATAATAGAGCCATTGAACAGGCTAAGGAACCCAGATCTCACCAACGATCCAAACATATACTTAGGCGGTACCATCTCATCCGTGAAATCATTGATAGATGAGATGTACATATAGGAAGAGTGTCAATAGATGATAATGTTGCAGATCCACTGACCAAGGCTTTGTCGTAGCAGAAGCACGAAGGTCACACTAGTTCCATGGGTATTAGATACATGAGTGATTGACTCTTGTGCAAGTGGGAGACTATTAGAGTTTGTGCCCTATAGGCCAATTATTTGATATAATTGCTTAACATTTTTGATATTATATTTGATTGAATAAATGAATGATTTTATTATGATTTTATTTACTGCGTTATATAAATGTCAACATAATAAAATTCCTTAAAATAGTGATACAAATTATATAGTTTCAAGTATGTGACTTGAACATGAGATTATATAATTATAATTAGTATCATTATTCTTAAAAGTCCCTAGTCGAGTATCATTGTTGATAGGACAACAATGATGAATTGAGACTAGTATGTGGATTAACTGATGACCAAATCTCATTGGTCATAAATATATGAGATATTAAGTCAATGCATAGGTACATGTTAGAGAACGATGTACTGGACAGACCCACCATGAGAATTCTACGTGGAATAGTATGCAAAGTGTCATTAACGATTCTCATAGTGACAATGATGAAATGGTCCTCCGACCTGAAATCACTATATTTCTACATGGAAATTTATGTACTTTGATATCATCAAATGTCACCTTTAATAGGGTGGACTATAAAGGTGATTATTGGGTACATCATGAATCATGTGAGAAATATGAGTGATCTAGATGTAATTTAACCCTCCTATATATTAGGGGTGATATCCATAGGCTTCTCGATAGAGTGGGACTATGAAATGCATATCCATGCTCAAATAGTGATTTTTTTTCATATAGTCTACTCATTAATCATGAAAACTCAGATTAAATTATGAAGAGTATGACACATTCCATGACTCGAGTTTAATCTAGGATGTCAAGGGTAAAAGGATTAAATTACATTTAAACATTAGTCACGAAAAGGTTGTATCTAATCATCAATTTTATTATTACTTGGGTAGCAATGATGCATTACTAGATGCCACTCAGTATTTATAATTTTATAATATGATTTTAAAATTATTGCCAACTTAATAATAACCTATAGGGTCACACACATAGAACATAATTAAAAGGGAATTAATTTAAATTATAAAGATTTAAATATGTCAATATAATTGATAGTATTTAAATTATGAATTTAAATTAATAGGATAATTTATATATAGGTATATTAATTAAGTAAGACTTGATTAAGATATATATATATATATATATATATATATATATATATATATATATATAAATTGATTTTATGAAATCAGCTTTTTATCAATTCCTTTTAACGCTATATATATGATATATAACAACCATTTAGGTAACAGATCATAACCTTACAAACCCTAGCCGCTCTTAGAGAGAGACTAGAGAGAAAACCTTTGAAGAAAATCCTGATCCTTTGGTGGCTAGTATCGTAGCACCCTTTTATTGCAGAATCGTGAGACGGTTCGCGGGCGTTCATGTGGATACCATAGAGACGTAATTCATTCAGATTGCGTTGGAGATTCGATCACATCAATTCCAGCTTCATAATCAGTATAATCTCTTACACACTGAATTAATTTCTATTTCACATGGATCTTGTTTGGGTTTCGGATTTTATTTTGCTCAATTAATTTTCCGCTGTGCATTGCTTTGATGTGCCGAAAACCCTACAACCCCCTCTTTTTTGGGAATGATTTGGTTGTTAAATACTAAGAGTTATAATATTAATGATGAATAAGTTCGTGTTGATTAAAGATAAAGTTGATTTTTCCATTGTGTTGGAATTATTAGTATTAGTAAAAATCGACATTTATTTCGATAATAATTGATTTCTGGAGGTTAAACTGACCAATTGGGTAATTAATCGGATAAATGAGTGATTCATTGCTATTAGTTCACAAGCATATAACTATTTGGTCACATGAATGGAACTATTGATTCACATGCATGTACTATTAATTCACATATATGTACTATTAGGGGAGGTGGTGAAAGTTTGATAATACTTGTATGACTAAATTAAAAATAGAGGAAAAGATGAAGGTACTATACTGTAATAATTTGACCCCCAAAATTTGCAATTATCGAAACTATATTTTCCTATAAATAGAAGCTCATTCTTCTTCACAAATTCACTAAGACTCACAAGAGTAATTATAGAGAGAGAAGCTATAGAGAGAAATAGAAGAGTATTATGCTACTTCACTATTTTAGTATCCAATCTTCTTCTATGGTAAGTGATATTATTTTGTTCAGTATTCATATGAAATAATATTTTCTTCCATACTCTGTAGTATGTAAGTAATATTATTTCGTTTCATATTCCTACTTCTACACTAAATTTGTTAAAGTATTGCTTCTATACTCCGTGAAATTAGTAGAATATCCTTGAAATTTGTGCTTCATCTAGTATTGTTTCACAAGGATATTTTTTTGAACATTCTTATTAAATTTTAAGCTATTCATGCCGGAATACTATTCATGGGGTACAATTAATAAAGTACTATTCACGGGGTACTATTCACAAAGTACTATTCACGGGTACTATTCACAAAGTACTATTCCAAAATTACTATTCACGAGGTACTATTCACTCGAGTACTATTCACCCGGGGTACTATTCATAAAAAAAAAATTGATTGCTTTTCGGTCCAAATCATTTTTGATACAATATTATTCTTGAATTTTACTCCACAAAGCAATATCATGTTGATAATTTGGACATTATTGAATTCTGGATAAATTGCATTATAAATCTTTAAAATTTATTCCTTACTTTCATTTAATTGAATTCTTATATCATTGTCATCATCCTCATGCTTATATTGTGAAGAAAGTCATCTTTAGCCCGTAGTGCATAGATGGACTGTTGATTGGTATGATTATGAAAATGGATTATTCGGTATAATCATGACCGTAATGTTACAAATGATGTGGTAAAAGTCCTCATTGGTTCGTAGTGCATTGATGCACAATGGTTGGCATGATCATGACCATTAGTGATTACACGAATATCCTTGGCCCGTAGTGCATGGATAATTCGTGGACGTCATACTAATGAATATCCTTGGCCTGTAGTGCATGGATGATTTGATGATGTGGTTTATTTATTAAGTTGAGTCTCAGCGATAAAATTGATGATAAACTTTTTAAATCATTGAAGATAGTAGATATCATGCTCTACTTGACTCTTCTAATGGATTTCTTGTTTCGCTGTAGTTAAACTTTATGTTTATTGTATTTTATCAATTTTACACTATTGAAGGCTAACGATAATTTATTCTACATTATCTTAGTCATAATATTTCTTACTGGGCTATTTGAGCTCACCCTTTTGCTTTCATTGTTCTCTTCAGGAAATGAGAACGTAGCCGGGACTAATGGAGAAACGGAGTGATGGTCCGAGATGGTTGTTTTAGTAGTCCTCACTATTTAGTGTGATAATAAATGTAATGAGGATTGAATTTGAGTTTGGATATTTTCTATGAGACAATATTCGTGTAAAAACTCTCAGCTCATGTTGTATAATTAAGTTTGTATTTATATTCAGTATCAAGTATTTGGCGACCCAAGATGGGTGATGTATACCTATTTTGGGGGCGTCACAGCTGGCCCTTCAGGTGGTCCATATTCAGATGGTTTTGCCGGTACAGATCCTCCGTTTTATCGGCTTCATATCCCTACTGGCAGAGATTCAGTAACTCAGGAGGAGTTACATCAGATGGATAGGTTAGATGATGTGGACATCAGCATTATTGACTTATTTTGATTTATTTCTCGCTATATCTTTTGATAGGCCTCTGTTAGATATTGAGCGGCTATTCCCCATTCTCGTTATATCTTTTGATAGGCCTCTGTTAGTTGTTGGGCGGTTGTTCCCCATTTCCCTGTATTTTCTAGTTGTAAACAGAGATGATGTATTTAGATGATGATGTACTTAGGAATGTTTATATACTGTTTTCCATTCCCTACTTCATATTATCATCTGTTATTTATTATACATGCATTATGTTTATGGACATGCACTTCCAGGGATGAGTTTAGCATTGACCCATGGATGGTCTTATGACACGGCCCTACAATGTCGTCATCGACAGTTAGCCGCATTGATCATACCCCACCAGTATTGATGGTATCTTCATTGAGATTGTGGTATGACGGTCTATTGCTTTGTCACTCTATGGCCCTCCGACATTCCAGGTTCCATTGGGCTTTATAGAGGGTATGCTGGAGCATTGGGTACTGAATATGCAGGTGTTCCGGTTTGAGACGCAGGATTTGACTCCCACTTTGGAGGAGTACGGGCATCTGACAGATTTGCCATTGGATAGGGCTTGAGCTCGGATGGCTGTCAGGGATACGAACCGACAGTTTATGACCCTCACAGGTTTGAGGCGTAGAGTTACCCTTGACGAGATCTACTCAGGGCATGTAGTGTGTCGTCGTTAAGATTATTATTTGTCCCTTTTCTGTTCTTGTTCTTTGGTGTTCTCATGTTATGTGAGATTTGTTTGAAAAAATAAGTGAAAAAGGTCCGACTTGTATATGTTGACGATTTGATAGTAAGAGTCGCCAGTTGGTGTTTTTAACTGGTTGCACCAACGCAACCGAGAAAAGGTTTGCACATTGACCCAGTGATGTGACACTATTAAACGGGTATGTGAAACCAATATTCATTTGGGTTCGGAGGCTTGATTATGTGGAGGGAAGGTGTTAGGAACCCCCCGACATCCGTGTTACCACGGTGACCGCCACTTTTCAAGAAATTGTTATATGAATATGTGTGTGTGTGTGTGGGTCAATGTTCTGTTATTTGTAAGTAGTACGAGGCCTCGTTCGCAGCTATATACAAATGGTTTGAATTTATATGAAAAATTCAGTTTTAAACATGATATAGCAGTGAAGTTTTATAAAAGAGGTTTTTCAAACCCTGTGCTTAATAGTAATTGAGACCTTTTCATAGTTCCATTTTATTATTAAATGTTCGGCTTGATTGCTTTTATTTTTGAGATGCAAAGCATCTTCGAGAAAATAATATATAGCAAAGGTCAACTCCCATGGGCATGAAAGCCATCTAAGGAAATTCAAACACCGTGAATAATTTACAAGCTATTTACAGCTGAAAATGTCCATCACGGGAATCGAATCTAGATTCAGTAGACTGAATCTGTGATCACATGATTCCTAGGCTCACATGATGTCGCAGTTTATATGAAAAGCAGTAAGCAGTTATATATATATATAAAAGCTGTATATATATATATATACACAAACATGATTAACCACCATGAAGCACCTCCATGGGGGATCGCAAATGTAAATATATACAAGCGGTAAATATATATATATAAAGAGACATGATCAACCACCACGAAGCACCTCCATGGGGGATCAAAAATTTAAATAAAGCAATAAATGCGATCAACCGCCACGAAGTAAACTCTAGGCGGGACTAAATGTAAATAAAGCAGTAAAAATGATCAACCGCCACGAAGTAAACTCTAGGCGGGACGGTGTAACGCCCAAGAAAATATAACCTTTATAAATAATTTTAATAATGAATAAAATAATATTATTTATTATTATTATGTATGGATAAGACGAATGTCGTTCTATAACCTAGAAACGTTGGAATGTCGTAGTATTTTAACTACGTGTGAGAATTAAAGTGTTTGAATTTCTAAGACGAAAATAAAAGCTTTTCGAGAAATTTTCCGAAAAACACTATTCATAGATTTCTGCTCGAGAATTATTTTTGAACTTCCGAGAAATACGTAATGTTATAATATCAAGGTGATATGTATTATGTAATAATAACCAAAGTATGGAAAACGTAATATTTCGCATGCGGACTTAATTTGGGAACGTTAGGTTTATTAAGCATTAAAGGAAGAAAATTGTGATCGTATAGTGTGTATTCATTATATGTAAGTAATGAATGTAAGTATAATACGACGTATTGTACTATTATGT
Organism: Panax ginseng; assembly: GCA_020205605.1. NCBI lineage: Eukaryota > Viridiplantae > Streptophyta > Magnoliopsida > Apiales > Araliaceae > Panax > Panax ginseng. The sequence continues at coordinate 63,105,610 of CM035135.1, forward strand.
ATGAATAATGAGATAACGTATATTACAAATTAATTTACGAGCTAGCATACGAGGATTATACATGGGGTATAAATGTTAAGTTGTTAAATCAAAGGTAATGGACTTGTAGGATTATTAGCCTAATAAGAGAAGTCCAATAGAAGGTGACAATCAAGCCCAAGTGTTTGATAGATCATAAGTCCAAACTATGGTATCATAAGCCCAATAAGGAAGTAGTTAGATTTAATTAGCAAGCCCAATGAAAAGCCATGATCCATGGACCAAACCAAGTGAGAAATGGGTAGACTTGATGGGCAAATATTATGCGTGGTGAACAAGTGCTGTGATGATCAAGTAATAGAAGTGGCTAGCAAGTAGACTTGGTTGATAAGCAATGAATAGTATGGAGGTGTATTAAAGAGGTGATTAAAGGAGGTGGAATGTCCAATTGACTATAATGCCCTAGCTTTTGGTTGCCTATAAATAGAGAAGCTTCACTTCATTTGTTGGTTGTTCAATTTCTCCCAACTCCTCTCAAAGATAAGCAACTTAATTGTTAAAAAGAATAAGCCACTTAAGCACTTATAAGCCACTTCAACCTTTGCTAGATTTTCCAAAGTGAAGTGAAGTAATAGTCTTCAAGGGTAAGACTCATATCTTTTATCTACATCTCTTCTATGATAGGATTGATAGAGAAGGGAGATCGTTTGTTAAGAACATGTAATAAGTTATTAAGGAATGAACTTAAGCCGAATAAGTTGAATAAGCAACTTGAACTTTAATAAGTTGTTAGAATCATGAAGAACTTATCATATGTTTGTCATGTGATGTTAGTATGTTGAATATAGCATGAGAACATTGATTGATAGACTTAAGATCATAATAAGTCATAAGCATGAAGAATTGTAGTTCATAAGTTAAATAAGTCATTGACTTATGAGAATAAGTCAAAACCTACATTGATTATAAGTTGGTGTAATAAGTAACTTATAATGATCATATGTTGGTTAAAATACATTTAGAATCATTAAGAATGTAGTTTTGCCGGAATTCACACGATTGGACGATAATCGTAGAATTCGTGAAATTCTCGGAATGGAAGTCGTATTTTGTGTTTGAAGTCGAAAACGTTGGTTTTCGATGGAGACAAGTCATATTTGGCATTGTAGAGTTGCGGACTCAAAAATGACCGAATTTCTACTTAGAACGAAGAAATGAGCGTTGAACGTTCACGAACGTTTATCGTTTTCGTTAAAAATGAACTCATAGGTGAAATTTTAGCAAACGAAGTAAAATAGATAAAATTCTTGCATGAACGCATAGAGTATTTAATTTGTGAACCATAGGCTTTTGAACGAGCCAATTCGGACTTATAACGAAGAAGTTATAAGTCCGGAGTTTCAGAAAATTTTCAAAATTGCAAACTATCTCGAGGCACGTAGTTGGCGTCACAAGCGCAAATTTCAAGGCCAAATGAGTGGTTCCACAGTCAGCCAGAACAATGTCTCGAAAGACACTGCTAACTCGCATGGCCGAAATGAGATAAAGAACAAAGTGTGGCCTCATGCTGCGCTATGTCCGGATGCTGTATCGCTAACTCAAAACAAGCAAATAGAGGTGAAGAGTAATGGGTGGCGCCGCAGTGCCAACCCTAGGCAATGGACAGTAAAGAATTATTACAAGTACAGAATGAAAGGGAACTTTATAGTACTGAACTAAGGTGTTAATATAACATTGTTAGGACATTATTAGACACTTACGTATGATGATTCAGAGTTAATAATCAATTAAAGATGAACGAAATGTGAATGACGTAATGAAAGCCGGAAACCCATAATAGTAGCTCTAAGTATGGATTTACATTGAGATGAAGGGTAAGATATAATAGTATACATACTTGATTATATATGACTTAATGTGGTACGTTATATAATCATGTATTATAGAAACGTAGAGACTTAAAGTGTATGTGTGTTAATCTATAACATTCCAGAATTTTTAATTGTTATATTAAATATTTATTGAATTATTTAAGTATTTAATGGATGTGTTTATTATTGAATAAATAATTGTTCAAATTTGATTCAATTTGGTTAACTATTTGTTAAATAAATAATTAAGGAAATTAATTATTTTATGCTAATTTAATTTAATTATTAAATTAGAGAGTTTTGATTAATTGAATTGTTATTCTTTTATTTGAATTTTTAATTAAAAGGATGTGTTAGTTGATTAAATAAAGTTATAATTACATAGAAAATTATAATTTTGTGGTATTGATTTATGTGATGAAGTAATTTAATAAATTATTATTAAGATTAATTTAATTAAATACAAGTATGACAAATAACCTTTTGTAAAGGAGTTGTTAAAATAACTTAAAGGAGTTTAATTCAGTTTTCCAAACAAGGCCTAATGCCTATTAAGTCTTTATTCTAATTAAATTTTACCAAACAAGGCATAAGGGTTAATTGATTATTTTTTTAGTGATTAGCCAAACAAGCCTTATGGCTTTTGGTTTTCAAAACATGGATAACTGATATCAGTTATATTTATATTTATATTATATAATTAATATATATATATATATATATATATATATATTATATCTTATACGTTATATTCTAAGACGTAGAATTAGAATAGAGAGGAGAAGAGAGTTTTCAGAGAGAAAAAGAAGAGAGGAAGAAAGGCTAGGGAATTGGAGAGAAGAAGAGGCTTGAGAATCAAAAAGGGTTGGCCATCATCTTCTTCAAACAAGGTATCATCCTAATTTTTTTTTTAGTTTTAAAAGTTTAGTTTTTCTCTTCCCTAATTCTCTGTAGAATCCTTGTGTAAGGATAAATTGTTGTTGTTATGTGGCTTAATATGATATACTAATGATGTTAAAACTATTTTCATAAGTTATAGTCAATGAATTGATGATATGTACGTAATTTGTGAAGAAAAATATTTTTATAGAGAGTTTTTGTGAATATATATTATTTGGTTTAAGGTAGAAATTAAGGGTTAATTAGTTGTTTAGTTGATAAATTGGTTATTGAATGTGGTAGAGTATGTATAAACATTGATAAAGTGCTTTGAATTATCTATTTTGGTTGGAAAACAAAATCACAGTGTTTATTTTCATTAAAAACATAAAAAAATGAGTTTTTATCAAAAACAGTGAAATTGTATGATTTAAATTAAAAACAGTGAAGTCTCTATAGGAATGACGTAAGTTTGCAAAATGTTAAACGTAAATACGTTTAACGAATGAGTGTTGATCAACATAGAGTACTATAGGCTGATCACCTAGAAGTGCTCGTAAGTAATGCAGATGTACATCCTTAGTGCTGTGATATCCTTTTCAAGTATGAAAATAGAAAGCTACTATTCATGGTCTATCGACCGGTTCAGAATTCCTAATCTACTCTATACTTTGGGAATTGATGATATGAAATGTTAATGTATTATTGTTTCATAATACTTCATAACTATTTGTTCAGTTATGTATGAATAGTCATATAATTCACGAATGTGGTATTACTGTTATCCTTTGTTAAAACTTGCTGAGCTTGTTATGCTCACTTCTTGCGTGAATTATATGATTGCAGTTAAGGATGAACGTACTGAGAATGCTAAGAGAGATAAGGGCAAGGCTAAGATGCATACTTAACCATCGTGTAATAGATTAGTATGTTTGTATGTATTATACATTATGAACAACAAACGATGTAATCGGTTTATGAACATGGGAAGGGTTATACTTTGATTGTAATAAGAAGATAGTAATTACATTCATTATATTGTATTTCAATGGAATGATTGTATAGTTATGAGTACAGTGTAGCACCATCTGTCGGGTTAGAAGATACCCGAATTTGGGGGCGTCACAGGTTGGTATCAAAGCCTTAGGTTATAAAACATAAGGGGGGAAGAACCTTAGGCTAATAACCTCGTAAGGAAGGTAAAGTCCGAAGAAAAAAACTCGAGTTGAAGGAATTTATAAGGTGTTAAGAAAATTCAGTACCGAAAGATTTAAAAGATGGAAATTAATCTTAAATAAATTAAATGTGATTTGTGCTTATACTATTATGTATTATGTATTAATCAACGTGTTATGTGTTATGTAGATGTCGATCGATAGCATGATGTATAGAGATATTCACGTTGTAAGTGAAGAGTCAATGAACCAAGTGGAGGTAGTACCTATGCCAGTGGCGGAGGTACGGTTAGTGGTTCTAGAAGACTCGGATATTGAGGAGTACATCCCTGAGGGGGAATACTTCGAGGAGACAATGGGGATAACGTCATGTTTGAATATGATGATTGACGTGTAGGAGGAGATGGAGGTGGCATCGATTAACACGGTGATACCTACTCAGGAGCCAACACCTCCGGATGCAATGAGATCATTGTATCTAGCTGTGTTGGATAGGAATGTGCATCTGTGCATGGTGGTGCAGACACAAAATGAGGAGATAACCGCCCTTTATGAGGTGAAAGAATCTGCAGAGGTAGATTTTGAGTCAGAGCACGATGAAAAAGTACTTATGACGGATAAGGCACGGACTATAAGGAAGAGGCCTTAGAGCTTCGAAAGAAACTGGTTGAAAAAGACCAGAAGATAGCTAGGATGTCATACATCCACAAGTGCGCTCATGAGGATTTCAAGCTGAAAATTACTTGTTATTCTATTGAGTCCGGGTAGACTTGACACACCATAAGTCGAGATAGTGTGTCGATACTGGCAAATCATAAATATGAGAATGTCGTTCGACAGTGTTAGTAGATCGTTAGATCTTTTTGTATATAAGTAGTGACGTAAAACCCTCTTTTGTATAATTAAAGGGTAGTCTTTTTGTAAATCCCAATTTTTGTAGAAGGCAATCGTGGGATAGTATGTCATAGCTTTTTGGCTAAGGGAACATGATGTAAATAGTTTTGACTATGAAAGCATATTAATATAATGAAGTTTTATTTAATGTGCTTGTTGTGGTATGAGTGGTTATTTGAGAATGATAACCAAGTAGTTGAATAAATAATAATGAAATTTTATTTAATCAGAATTATGCCGCTAAGAAGGAGACAACGTAACCAAGAGGTCGAGTCTCATAATGAAAATCAGGGGGGGGTCTTAATAACCATATGCAAGAGTTCGTTAACTTATTAATGGCTGCATTTAACCAAGTTAGGGGAGGAATTCCTGTAGTTCATGGGGTAGTAAGAACAGCTACCTTCAAGGAATTTAAGAGTGTGGGTCCTCCTGAGTTCCGAGGAACGACAGACCCACTAGAGGCCCAGACATAGGTAAAAGAAATTGAAAAGGCGTTTGTGATTACAAACGTAGGTGAGGCGAAAAAGACTTCTTTTGTGACTTATATGATGAAGGGAGAAGCCAACTACTGGTGGGAGGCTCACCAGGGTGGGGCTAGGACAGAAGCTGTTACGTGGGAACAGTTTAAGAAGGTGTTCTTCGAGAACTACTTCCCTACTAGCATGCAAGGTAGGATGGAGATTAAGTTCTTAGAACTTAAGCAAGGGAATATGATAGTTCCCCAGTATGCCGCCAAATTCAACGAATTGGCAAGGTTTGCTCCACATCAGGTGGATACGGAAGAGAGAAAGGCACGCAGGTTTGAGCAGGGCTTAAAATCCTGGCTCTACAGTAGAATATCACTTTTTTAGAGTGCTTTCTACGGGATCATTCTGGAAAAGGCTATAATAGATGAAGGTGGTGGTGAGGCATTGTCTCAGTACCATAAAGAACGGAAGAACAAGAGTAAGTTAGAGGGAGGTAGTAAGGCTGAAGTTGCCAGTGGATGCGGCAACTTGCCTAAAAGGAAGAGCTTCAACCCTGGGAATACTGAGGTAAAGCAGGGAGATCCTAAGCGGAGGACGGAGGCATGCAAGACATGCGGAAAGATGCACATGGGTGTCTATTTAAAGGGGAAATCAGTCTACTACAACTATGGGCAGGAGGGGCATTTGTCACCCAACTGTCCTAACCCTAGGAGGAACCATGGGTGTTTTGTTTGTGGGTCGTTGGACCACATGGCAAGGAATTTCCCGAAGAAGGGTTTAGAGGGAAATAAGGGTTCTAGTAGTGGTAAATTAGCCATTACTGGACCAACACCATCGGTGGGTAGACCCTCGGCCTGTACATTTAATATGACTATCCAAGATGCGGTTGCATCAACGGATGTGGTAGCAGGTATCATTTCGGTCAATGAGATAAATGCTTATGTGCTATTTGACTCAGGTGCTACTTGTTCTTTTATAGCATGCGAATTTGCTAAGCGATTAAGTTTAATCCCTGAAAAGTTACTAATACCTTTAGACGTTAAGGTAGCCAACGAAGAGATAATCCCCATTGATCATATTCATAAGGATTGTTGCATAGATATTAGAGGGAATAAATTATTGGTAGATTTGGTACCGATAAGGTTAAAAGAATTCGATGTAATTCTTGGTATGGATTGGTTGGTTATCCATAAAGCGATAATAGATTACCATAGGAAAAGTGTAAACCTTCGGCTTTCTAAGAAAACTAATATATTGTTCTTCGGTAGTAAATCACTGAGACGCTCTTGTTGTCTATCGATGACACAAGCTAGGAAGATGTTGAGAAAATGGTGTGTAGGTTATCTGTGCCATGTTGTGGATACCCAAAGAGTGGGAACATCCTTAGACCAGATACCTATAGTGCAAGAGTTTGCGGATGTATTTCCGGAGGAGTTACCGGGTATTCCACCGGACAGGGAGGTTGAGTTTGTAATTGATCTGTTATCGGGAACGGCACCAGTTTCAAGGGCACCATATCGGATGGCGCCAGTTGAGATGAAGGAGTTAATGGTTCAATTACAGGAACTATTAGACAGAAAGTACATTCAACCGAGTGTGTCTCCTTGGGGAGCACCAGTATTGTTTGTAAAGAACAAGGATAGGTCGTTAAGACTTTGTATCGACTATCGAGAGTTGAACAAGTTAACGATTAAGAATAAATACCCGCTGCCGGGATCGATGATCTATTTGATCACCGAAAGGGCAAAAGTATTTTTCTAAGATAGATTTGCGCTCGGGGTATCATCAGTTAAAGGTAAGGAAGGAGGATGTACCTAAGATGGCGTTCAGAACTCGTTATGGTCATTACGAGTTTTTGGTGACGTCATTTGGGTTGACTAATGTGCCAGCCGCATTTATGGATATGATGAACAGAGTGTTTAAACAGTATTTGGACAAGTTCGTCGTAGTGTTCATTGATGATATTCTAGTCTATTCTAAGACGTCAGAAGATCATGCCGAACATTTAAAGATAGTGTTGGAAACACTAAGGAAGGAAAAGTTGTATGCGAAATTCACAAAGTGTGAATATTGGCTTGAGAGAGTGCAATTTCTAGGACATGTTATTGATAAAGATGGCATTTCTGTGGATCCAGCAAAAGTAGAAGCGGTAAATGAGTGGGAGCAACCAAAAATGCCAACCGAGGTTTGGAGTTTTCTTGGGTTAGCGGGATACTATAGAAGGTTCATTCCGGACTTTTCTAAAATAGCTACTCCATTGACAAATCTAACAAGAAAGTCGGTGAAGTATGTGCGGACTGAAAAATGTGAGAACGGTTTTCAGGAGTTGAAGAAGAGTTTAAGTGAGGCACCTGTATTGTCCTTACCCGACAATACACAGAATTTTGTAGTGTATAGCGATGCTTCGCATAAAGGACTGGGTTACGTGCTCATGCAACATGGAAAAGTCATTGCATATGCATCACGTCAATTGAAGGATTATGAGAAGGTCTATCCTACTCATGATCTGGAATTGACAGCTGTAGTTTTTGCCTTGAAGATATTGAGGCATTATCTATATGGTGAGAAGTGTGAGATATACACGGACCACAAAAGTCTGAAATATATCTTCACACAGAAGGAGTTGAACATGAGACAGAGAAGGTGGTTAGAGTTAATAAAAGATTATGACTGTGATATTTTATATCATCCGGGGAAGGCTAATGTAGTAACCGATGCGCTAAATAGAAAAGGTAGAGAAAACTGTCAATGTTAACAACTCAGGATGAGTTGATATCAACGATGGCAAGAATGGAGTTAGAAGTTAAGTTACCGGAGGAAGCGGTGGAAATGTTATTGTCCATGGAAACCTAACCGAGCATAGTGGAATGGGTTGGGGGAGTACAATTGAGCAATGAGGAAAGCAAGCAGATGAAAAAGAGGGTAAAAGATGAAGAAAAGACTAAGTATAACCTCGATAAGGAGGGATTACTTCATTTTAAAGGAAGAATTTGGGTTCTAAATGATTCTTAATTAATGGAAGAAATAATGATGGAGGCTCATAGTTCGAGGTACTCGATACATCCTGGTAGTACGAAGATGTATCAAGACTTTCGTCAGAACTTTTGGTGGTCGAACATGAAAAAGGAGATAACAGAATATGTTAGTAGGTGCTTAACTTGTCAAAAGGTTAAGGCTGAACACCAACGACCAAGTGGGTTGTTACAACTGTTAGAAATTCCAGAGTGGAAGTCGGAGCACATCACAATGGACTTTGTGGTGGGACTTCCAACAACAAGAAAAGGATACGATGCTATTTGGGTGATAGTGGATCGATTGACAAAATCGGCTCATTTTCTACCAATAGGAGTTAGGTATAACCTAGACCAGTTAGCTAAGCTGTATGTCAGGGAAATTATTTTCAGACATGGAGTACCTGTTTCGATTGTGTCAGATCATGATCCACGATTCACATCGAACTTTTGGAGGAGTTTGCAAGAGCAAATGGGAATGCAGTTAAGATTGAGTACATCGTATCATCCTCAGACGGATGGTTAGAGTGAACGGACAATTCAAATGCTAGAAGATATGTTAAGATCTTGCGTTATGGATTTCAAAGGGAGTTGGGACGAGTATCTACCGTTGGTGGAATTTTTGTACAACAATAGTTTTCACGCTAGTATAGGCATGCCGCCTTACGAAGCGGTGTATGGAAGAAAGTGCCGAACTCCATTGTGTTGGGATGAGGTGGGTGAACATCGGATGTTGGGACCTGAGATGGTACAGCAAATGGCGGACATGGTAAAGATAATACGTGCTCGATTGGTAACGGCCCAAGATAGGCAGAAGAAGTATGCAGATCCTCACAGAGAAGAGAGATAATTCGATGTAGGATCTTTTGTCTTTCTGAAAGTATTGCCTTGGAAGGGGAAGATACGTTTTGGGAAGAAAGGGAAGTTAAGTCTAAGGTTTGTAGGACCTTTTGGGATTTTAAGAAGGGTAGGAGAGGTGGCTTATGAAGTATCCATACCTCCAGAAATGGAACCCATTCATAATGTGTTTCATGTGTCCGTGTTGCATCCTTATAAACCGGACTATAAACACGTAATAGAGTATAAATCTATCCAGATAGAGAAAGATTTATCATATGAGGAACTTCCAATTCAAATTATTGATAGGAAGGAACAAGTATTAAGAAATAAGGTAATACCTTCAGTTAAGGTGTTATGGAGAAACCACAATGCTGAAGAAGCAATGTGGGAACTCGAAAGTAAAATGAAGGAAGATTTTCCTAATTTGTTTATGTAATTATAAGCTAGACTCTGGGGACAGAATCCTTATAAGAGGGAGAGAATGTAACGCCTGAGAAAATCGCATTTTTATGACAATTAAATTTTTATTTGATTATGTGAATTAAATGAATTTAATTGATTTATTTTGTGAGTAAGCTATGTGAAGGTCGTTCTATGACCTAGGATGTGTTTATGTGGTTAGTAATTTGGCTACATTCTAGAATTAATTGTTTAGAATTTATGAGACGAAAATAAATGTTTTCCGAGAAATTCTCGTAAAAACACTATTCATTCGTTTCTGTTCGGGGTATTATTTTGAGATTCCGAGAAACGCGTAATGATAGAATATCGAGATGAGATGGAATATCTGATAATATTTCATTTATGGCAAATGAAGTTTTTGCCTGCGGACTTAAAACCTAAGGGTCAAGTATATTGATTTCCGAGAAGGAAATGAAATCCGTAGAAGGAGTTGCGTTATTGTTAGAGCGTGTGTTATACTAGGATGATACTATTTAGTATCTATGTATAATACGATGAGTTAATACGAAGTACAATACGATTATCGTACGAGTATTATACGGAGAGAATACGTGAATTATACGTATAGAATACGATTCGTATTATTGAATTAAGTTAAGACTTAATGTTAATTCATTTTGGTTGGATTATGTTTAGTCCAATCAATTGAATGAGCAAGCCCAAGAGATTAGTGTGTTAAGCCCAAGTCAAGGCCCAATATTAGATTGGTTAAGCCCAATACAAGAAACCGAACCGTGGATCGAACCGGTGGGTCACCGAATGGGTAAAACCCATGGGGCAACCCATAGGGATGACCCATGGGCATGGTGGGCCTACTGTGTGTGTGTGTAGGTTTAACACTTGGTCACCAAGTATTTTACTTGGTGACAAAGTGTTGAATAGTAAGGAGGTGGTGGTGTATTGTCCAATTTGTCCTCCATTTCATTTTCTATAAAATAAAAAGCTAGGATTGGTCTTTTGTGTGATGCCCCCAAAATAGGTCAAATCCATCCAACCCATTCTGAGTCGCCAAATATATGGTACAGAAAACAACTATAACTTTAATACTATAATTGTCGTGCAAAATACAATAACACATATACTGTGAGTTTTTATACAAATATATATCAACTGTGACTCATGTCCCAACCGTGGACAACACCTCACAGTTATACCTTACATAAAGGTACAATCAATAACTATTTTAGAAATTAAAATCTTTGGGAAGTGCTCAAGGAAACCTTCGTACATGGGATGTCATGCATCTAGGTTATGATAGATATCATATGTCTAGAGAATTATTTTTGGTTGATCCAATAGACCCCAAATAAAAACGAGAAGATTACTATCATGTTCCTTCCAATGGTGAGTCTTCTCTTGACATATAACTATCTCCACCATCTGTAATTGAACGTTATGTTTCAACCAAACTCCGAGATCATATAGGTAGTGCTCGTAGATATACTCAGCTAGTAGATGTGCACAACCCTGTCTTATGATAACTTGTAGGTCATTAGACATCTTGTATGATAGTGGAAAAACACCCTTCCAAAGTTAGGTTCACCTCACCCTATTCGGTTCACCAAAATTAAATATCAAATGACATATACAATACGACATACTTATCTAAAGTTCTCAATAAAATTATTTCCATACTATTTAGGGAGAACCTCAACAGCTATAGACCACCGCTCTATTCCCTCGTTATCCCCGCGACGACCCGACCTACACTCTTATTACCTGAAAGGAATTGTGAAGCAAAAGGGTGAGCACACCTAGCTCAGTAAAGAATATCATGACTAAATATAATTAAATTATCAATAGCCTTCATCAGTAATAAATCAGATATTTAGAACATATGGTAGATGATAAAACTTTCAACCATAATTGCAGCAGAACGAGCAATCCATTAGAAGAGTCAAATAGACCATAAAGTCCATTATCTTCTCCATGTTAAAAGTTCACCAACAATGTTTTATCCCTGTAACATCAATCAACAGTTTCTGTACACAATCACATGTATAACTCATAATCATAATTGTAGTTCTAAATTCCTCTTCTCATCCAAGACGAAGATAATTTTCATCACATGTCTTTACCTGAAACATCAAAGATCATGGTTATACCAAATCACAGTTCCTTTTCATAATCATACTAATAAATTCATCTTTGCACTACGGGCCAAAGATATTCATTAACAGTTCATCTTTGCACTACAGGCCAAAGATATTCAACAACAGGCCATCTTTGCACTACAGGGCAAAGATATTCAACAACAGGTTACTTTTAAAATAGTAACCTGTTGTTGAATATCATAACTCTTAATCTATATATTCAAAAATCAACATTTTTGGACACAATCAAGAAAACTCATCAAATTATCATTTTAAATGTTTTCAAAATTTTTGAAGGTTAGAAAAATTACGAAACATGAAAAACATAAAAACCCTTAAAATCCCTTACCTCAAAAGAGCAAAGATTTAACCCTAATGTAAAGTCAAGGAACCTTGCCTTTGACGAAACTCTCAAAGTATCTAAGTACTCACAAAATACGTTGGATAATATAGAGAGAGAAAGGGAGAAAGCTTATGTTTCTGGTGTGATTTTCAATTCTAACTTAGCACCCTATTTATAGGAAAATGCTAGCACGTCGTAGCAGACTTGACCTGTTACCTGATGGCTTTACCTGCTACTATTGCCACCCACCACATTTGAAATAAAATTCAGCACATTTCTTCACCAACCAAAGGTGGGGCCCGCCGATTCTAGAATTTTCCACCAAAATGATAAATTTAAAAACTTCAACAATTTCTGAACCAATCACCTCTTAAAATTCATAACAAATCATACATTCATTTTTAACGGTTCAAAATTTGTGGACATATACTCAACTTATATATGTATAACATATCCAAAAATCACAACTATCCAACGGTCGGATTAAAAATTATAACTCACGCAATAGAGCTTTAAGAACACATATTTGATCTTTTAATACCTCCAATCCGACAAAATACTGATAAAACACCTCAACATTAATTCCTTCATTTATAACCACATAAATAAATCCATCATTTATATCCACATCAAATAAATATTTCCTTATCATAATAATCAATAATTAAATATTCACAAATAATATTACAGAATCACAATTATGACAACCAGGTGGTTCCCTGGAAAGAGGGGGCTTTCCAATAAGGATTTCTCCTTACTAGCGCGCAATTAGGTGACCAAACCTCTCCTTGACAGAACTTTCTAGACATTGCCGATAATGCTATCTAATAATATTTTCTAAATAATATGCATTATTGATTTGATAATGGGAAATACTGTGCTGTGACAATTATTGAAACAACAATAATATAAACTATCAACGCAAAAATTATTGAATCAATAAAATAAAATATTGAACAGTAATTACTGTAACAATTATTGAGTAGTGCCTTCTTACGTAAGGATCAATAATTCAAAAATATTGTACAATACCGTGTGCTACTATGCAACCACGTGTATTACTGTATTTTAACCACCGGGTATTCCAACAGTGTTAACGGTAACTACTACGCCATTATTTATAAAAACTCAAACTTGTCGTTTTCTTCATCCGACAGTTATTCTGTTATGGGGCCCACAAGTGGCTGCATCGTCTTACGAATATTCCCCAACAGAAATGAGTATTTTATAACCACTTGCGTATTTTGAAAATTTTATATATATCACCCTTTAACTTTAACTTTTTATCAATTTAACCATTTACTGAATAATAAATATAAGAAAAATTGAATACTTTTATTTCTTAAAATTTGGGGTCTTACATTTTGTGAGTTTTCCAAATTGCCAACCTAGATTATTGAGAGAGAGAGAGAGAGAGGGAGCTAGACTCAACCAAATCTTACACTTTGAAGCTTTGGTTAAGAGTTTTCAAGATTTCCTAAGAATTCTTAAGGTAATATTCCTTAATTCTAATTACATCTCTTTTGGTTTTCTTTTAGTATGGAGAATCATAAATGGGTGGTGTATGGCTTGTATGGTGGAATAAGAATGACTTACCATAGATTCAATCTCTATGAGTCATGAGATCATAAAATCATAAGGGTTGTTATAGTTTAAAATCATGAAATTATTGATTGTTGAGATTGATTGTTGATAAACAATTGAACTCCATCAATATATAAATACGTGCATCTTACTTGGTTAGGATGTCGATATGAAGTCCATGGAGTATTCCAAGTGATTTGGCTTAGAGAACACTAGTAACGAAGTTATGACGAATTTCGCGGAAATAGACGTTAATAGTCGAAAACGTAGAAATTCTTGATTGATAGTCAAAAGTTGATGTGAGACTTGAAAATGTTGTTTTTCAATGTCAACACGTGAGATAGGGTATTTAAGAGTCGTGGACTCAAGAATCATCGGATTCCGACTTAAAACAAAGAAAACGAGCATTGAACGCTCATTAACATTTACGAACGTTTAGAAAATGAACTTAATAGTGAATTTTGAGATAACGGATTCAAAAGTGTCGAATTCTTATATAAAAACGTAGAGTATGTCCTTTATGTCGTGTAGGCTTTTAAACGGACTAAATCGAATTTATAATGAAGAAGTTATGGCTTCAAGAATCTTACCAAAATTTTTATCTATGAAAAATTTACGATCGAGGTCTGGCGTAGCCGCCTATACCGACAATGTAATTAATTGTCGCTACCAGTAAGCGCCAACACGATGTAATGGGCTATCGAAAGTGGCGCCAATACAAATACGAGACCGAAGTATGGGTACTGCTAACTGGTGCCGCAGTGCCAGTCTTTCCTAGTAATGTCACGCCGCGGCACCGAGTCAGAGGTTTTGTTAGAAAGCTAGGTTTTGAACTTCAGTTGTTCCGAGACCTACATGAGTTGAGTTTATATACTCAATGAATGTACTAAGACTATTCCTATACTACCTATGCTAATGTATATGGTATTGAACTTACGAATTGAATGCATGTTAGTAAGTTATAAATGATGAACACAAAGTGTTGTCAATGAAACCTAGTCGGGAAATAATGTTGGTACTTTGCCATTGATGATAGAGTCCGGTTAATAACGTAAGTTGGTTAATAAGCTGGGACGAAGTGTAATAAGTTGAGTTGACTTTGTTAATGATATTAAGTTAACAAAGTCATAGAAGATAAAGAAGTTGGTAGGAACAATGTTAATAATTGTTTGATAGCTAATTATAGTGTGCTATGTGAATATATCATGTAGATTCTATAAAGGCTATGGCCAGTCGATTAAGTTATTTGAAGACGCTGAAAGGCAAGTTTTCTTAAACGTTTTTCTGACTTTCAAGTTAGCCAAGTTTTATGTGATTCATTGTACTGAATTGCACGACTGGTTTTAAAGAAAGGGTCGATGCCAGATTTAACTCGGCTAGACTACTCGTAAGATATAGATTGATTGATATTCATATCTTTTTATATAGAAATGTTAACGTTATCCTATGCCAAGTAATTGGTACGGATGTGAAGGTAAGGTTTGTCTATGAACAAACAAAAGTATTTTTTATCGATTATACGATGGGCACGCGAGTTTGCCAAATGTTAAACGTAAATACGTTTAACGAATGAGTGTTGATCAACATAGAGTATTATAGGCTAATCACCTAGAAATGCTCGTAAGTAATGCGGATGTACAGCCTTAGTGCTGTGATATCCTTTTTAGGTATGAAAACAGAAAGCTACTGTTCATAGTCTATCGACCGGTTCAGAATTCCTAATCTACTCTATACTTTGGGATTTGATGATATGAAATGTTAAAGTATTATTGTTTCATAATACTTCATAACTATTTGTGTAGTTATGTATGAATAGTCATATAATTCACGAATGTGGTATTACTGTTATCCTTTGTTAAAACTTGTTGAGCTTGTTATGCTCACTTCTTGCGTGAATTATATGATTGCAGTTAAGGATGAACGTACTGAGAATGCTAAGAGAGATAAGGGCAAGGCTAAGATGGATACCTAACCATCGTGTAATAGATTAGTATGTTTGTATGTATTATACATTATGAATAACAAATGATGTAATCGGTTTATGAACCTGGGAAGGGTTATACTTTGATTGTAATAAGAATATAGTAATTACATTCATTATGTTGTATTTCAATGGAATGATTGTATAGTTATGAGTATAGTGTAGCACCATCTGTCGGGTGAGAAGATACCCAAATTTTGGGGCGTCAAACTTTGCACTACAGGCCAAAGACATACAACTGTATTTTAGAAGAGTCAAGTAGAGCATGATATCTACTATCTTTTACAAATTGAAAGTGTATAATAAATATTTTATCGCTGAGACTCAGCTTAATACATAATCCACATCATCATATCATCCCTGTACTACGGCCAAGGATATTCATGTAATCATCAATGGTCATGATTATACCGAATAATACCTGGTTATAATCATACCAATAACTATCCATCAATGCACTACGGGCCAATGAGGACTTTTGCCACGTCATCTATAACATTACAGGTCATGATTATACCGAATGATCCCTGGTCATAATCATACCAATAAACAGTTCATCTATGCACAGAAGCCAAAGATACTCATCAATCAATAGTTCATCTTTGCACGTAAGCCAAAGATATACAACTATAAAATCAATAATCAACAGTCCATCTTTGCATATAAGCCAAAGATATACAACTCAGAAAAAACTAATAATCAACAAATTCATCTTTGCACGTAAGCCAAAGATATTCAACTGTAAAACCAATAATTAATAGTCCATCTTTGCACGTAAGCCAAAGATGACTTTCATCATAATATAAGCACAAGGATGATGATAATGATATAAGAATTAATCAAACGAAAACAAGGATAAATATTAAAAACTTTAAATTTATCCAAATATTATCAATCACTTAATAAACTCATAATCTAATATTATTAATATTATAACAATATTTTAATCACTTCTTAAACTTATAAATAATTTAATTCAATTGTTTAAACTTTACCAAATAATGCATTTAATAATTCAAAAATGCCATACTCATAAGATTTCATCACCAATGATCAAATCCTTCATCAAAAATCTGCATATACCCTATATAGGATTCCCAAGCCATAAAATCCTAATTTACAATTTTATTACTTCACATAACATATTTAATTCATTTACTCATAACTAGTTCATTTTCATGAAAATTAACAAATCAGTCCCAAAAATATTTCTTTTCCGGATTTAATGAATATAGTCCCATATTGAACATATATTTTTCTGAAATTTTAAAATTCATTTACTATTTTTCATATACCAAAAGCGCTTAATATTTAGACATTTATCATAAATTGTACTTTTGTCCAAAAATTCTAAAATTTACAGGGTATACTCCTGTTGTAGACATGTACTCCCAATAAAAATTTCACCAATTTTGGAGTTAACCACAAGGAGTTATAAGGGTTTACTTTTAAAATAGTCTTTTCCCATAAAATTCATAACTCCTAATCTAGACATCCAAAAATCGCCATTTTTGGACATAATCTAGAAAACTCAACTAACTATCATTTCAAATTTTTCCAGAATTTTTGAGAGTTAGACAAATTAAGAAACTGCAAATGGATTTTCACCCGCCATGCGGTAATCCACGTAAACAGATCATTTCCACAATTTAATAAAGAATGAATACAAAAGATCATTCACGATGCATGCGGTAATCTACATAGACAGGTTATTCCAATAGAATAATAAAGAATGGAATAACATAAAAATTCACCATGCATGTGATAGACCGTACAGACAGGTTATTCCCAACAAAATAATAAAGAATGGAACCAGGTCATGCGTAATCCGCACAAACATGATATTCCAACAGAATAATAAAGAACGGAACCAGGTCTCATGCATAATCCGCACTGACTTGATATTCCAACAGAATAATAAAGAATAGAACTGTGTCATGCGAATCCACACGCATGTGATATTCCAAATGTAATAATAAAGAATGGAATAACAATAGAATTCACCAGGCATGCGATAGACCGTACAAATAGGTTATTCCAACAGAATAATAAAGAATGGAATAACAAAAGAATTTCACCATGTATGCGGGACTTCGCATAGACAGGTTATTCCAACATAATAATAAAGAATGGAAGAACAACCCTTACGAGTATTGAAAGAAAATAACTCTCTTCATGAATACGAAAGAAAAATACCCCTTACTATAATAATAATAATATCCCTTACCTTAGAAGAAAACTGGATACTAGAATAGTGAGGTAACAGACTTCTCTTCTTCTTTCTCTCTATAATTTCTCTGTACAATAATTGCTCTATAGCTTTAGTGAATTGATGAGAAATGAAGGAAGAATGAGCTTCTATTTATAGAAAAATATAATTTCGGTAATTGCACGTTTTGGGGCTCAAAATATTACAGTATAATACCTTCCTCTTTTCCTTCATTTTTAATTTAGTCCTGCAAGTTTATCAAACTTTCACCACCACCCCTAATAGTAAATAATGTGAATCAATAGTTCAATCATGTGAATCAATAGTTATAATCGTGTGAAAATACGAATTACAGTATAGTACCTCCATCTATACCTCAAATTTTAACTTAGTCATGCAAGTATTATCAATCTTGCACCAGCTCCCCTAATAGTACAAGAATGTGAATCAATAGTACACACACGTGAACAAATAGTTATAAGCATGTGAATTAATAACAATTAATGGCTCATTTATTCGATTAATTACCTGATTGGTTAATATAATCTACAGACATTAATTATTATCGAAATAAATGTCAATTTCCACTAACACTAATAATTCCAACACAATGAAACTATCAATTTCATCTTTAATCAACACGAACTTATTCATCATTAATATTATAACTCACAATATTTAACAACCAGGTCGTTCCCAGGAAAGAGGGGGTTTTCCGATAAGGATTTCTCCTTATTGGCGCGCAATTAGGTGACCAAACCTCTCCTTGACAAAACTTCTAGACATTGACAATATTGCAAATAATAATATGAATAACTTTGTCATCTCAATTATTGATTTAATAATATATAAAATATTATGCAGATGATACTGTGACAATAATTGAATTAATAATATGAGAGATATGATGCAGCAATTATTGTAGCAATAATTGAGTATAATTGAGTGACTTCTCACGTAAGCATAAATAATCAATACCGTGTGCTACTATTCAACCACGTGTATTACTGTACTTTTACTACCGAGTAGTTCAACAATTTTAACGGTAACACTTTCGCTATTATTTTTATAAAAAGATAATTCTTTCGTTTTCTTACTATGACAATACTTCCGTTGTGGGGTCCACCAATGATTGTGCTGTCCTACGAGTATTCCCTGACAAAAAGAATATTCTCCGACCAAACGAATATTTTATAACAACTTGCATACTTTGAAAATTTTTCACATATCACCCTTAACTTTAACCTTTTATCAATTTAACCATTTACTAAATAGAATAATTATAAGAAAATTGAATACTTTCATTTCATAAAATTCGGGGTCTCACAAAGGATGTGTAAGTTATTTAGCTTACGTTGTGGATACTCGGAAAAAGGGAGTAGAGATTAATGATATACCCGTAGTAGGTGAATTTCAGGATGTGTTTCCGGACGATCTGCCTGGCCTTTCGCCAGACAGAGAAATTGAATTCGTAATAGATTTAGCATCGGGAACGGCACCGATTTCAAAAGCTCCATATCGTATGGCGCCAGTAGAAATAAAGGAATTGATGATATAACTTCGAGAGTTATTGGAATAAGTTTACATTCGACCGAGTGTGTCTCCTTAGGGAACACCAGTGTTATTCGTTAAGAAAAAGGACGGATCAATGATGCTCTGTATCGATTATCGAGAATTGAACAGAGTAACGATCAAGAACAGATATCCATTACCAAGGATAGACGACTTATTTGATCAATTGAAGGGAGCAAAGTGTTTCTCAAAGATCGACCAGCGGACGAGATATCACCAACTGAAACTGCGGGATGATGACATACCAAAGACCGTATTTAGAACCCGTTATGGACATTACATGTTTTTGGTAATGTCATTCGGTTTAACTAATGCTCCGGTAGCATTTATGGACTTGATGAACCGAGTTTTCAAGCCATATTTGGATAAATTCGTAGTTGTTTTCATCAACGATATTTTAATTTACTCGAAGACGGAGGAAGAACACGCCGAACATTTGAAGATTGTTTTGGAGGCACTACGAAAGGAGAAGATGTATGCAAAATTTTCTAAGTGCGAATTTTGGATGAAGAAGGTTCAATTCCTAGGCCACGTGGTGGATGAGAATGAAATCTCAGTAGACCCCGAAAATGTCGAAGCAGTGAGTAATTGGGAACAACCAAGGACACCGACGGAGGTGAGGAATTTCTTAGGGTTAGCTGGGTGCTATCGAAGATTCATCCAAGATTTTTCTAAGATAGCAACCCCGTTGACTAATTTGACGAGGAAGACGGTGAAATTTGTATGGACCGACAAATGCGAAGAGAGTTTTTAGGAGTGGAAGAAGAATTGAGTGAGGCACCTGTATTATCATTACCAGATGATACGGGAGGATTTGTGGTGTATAGTGATGCATCGCATAAAGGATTGGGCTATGTGCTAATGCAACACGACAAGGTCATTGCGTATGCGTCACGACAATTGAAGGATTACGAAAAACAATACCTTACTTATGACTTAGAGTTAGCGATGGTAGTTTTTGCGTTAAAGATATGGAAACATTATTTGTACAGAGAAAAATGTGAGATATACACGTACCACAAAAGTTTGAAATATATCTTCACGCAGAAGGAGTTGAATATGCGTCAGAGGAGGTGGTTAGAATTAATCAAAGATTATGACTGTGAAATTCTTTATCACCCGGGGAAGGCAAATGTAATTGCCGACGCTCTGAGCAGGAAAGGAAGGGAGAAATTATATCAACGGACAACTCATGAAGAGTTAATAAGAGATATGGAGAAATTGGAAATAGAAGTGAGGGGACCCGAGGGGTCTACAGAAAAGTTATTTGTAATGGAAGCTTGTCCGACATTGTTGGATAGAGTAAAGGAAGCCCAGAGAAAGATGGAGAATGTGAGAAAATCGAGAAGAAGGATCATGGAAAAGAGGAAGAAAAATTTGAATAGATAAAGATGGTATCTTAAGATTCAAGGAGAGAGTGGTACTGCCA
Organism: Panax ginseng; assembly: GCA_020205605.1. Lineage (NCBI taxonomy): Eukaryota > Viridiplantae > Streptophyta > Magnoliopsida > Apiales > Araliaceae > Panax > Panax ginseng. The sequence continues at coordinate 63,126,399 of CM035135.1, forward strand.
AAGCGTTGGTGCGAGAGTTAAGAGGGGAGATTTTGTACGAGGCTCATAATATGACGTATTCCATTCATCTAGGAGGCACAAAGATGTACCGGGACTTGAAGCAACATTTTTGGCGGCCAAATTTGAAACGGGAAATTGCAGAGTATATTAGTAGATGTCTTACGTTCCAGCGAGTCAAAGCCGAGCATCAACGACCGAGTGGTTTACTACAACCATTGGAAATACCAGAGTGGAAATGGGAGCATATTAAGATGGATTTCGTGGTAGGACTTCCAGTCACACAGAAAGGTTTGGATGCCATTTGGGTCATCGTGGATCGACTTACGAAGACTTCACATTTTCTACCTATCAAGATCTGCTACAGTTTAAATCAATTAGCAAGTTTGTACGTAAAGTAAATTATTTCACGACATGGAGTGCCAGTATCGATTGTTTCTGACCGAGACCCGCGTTTCATGTTAAAATTCTAGAAAAGCTTGCAAGAGAGGATGGGAAAATAGTTGAGATTGAGTACTGCTTATCATCCTCAGACAGACGGAAAGAGTGAGCGAACTATATAAACGCTAAAGGACATGCTTAGGACTTGCGTGATGGACTTCAAGGGAAATTGGGACGACCACTTACCCTTAGTCGAATTTACGTATAATAATAGTTACCATGAGAGTATCGACATGCCACCGTATGAAGCTCTTTACAGAAGGAAGTGCATAATGCCTTTATGTTGGGACAAAGTCGAAGAACGACGAATACTCGGAGCAGAGTTAGTACAACAAACTGCGGATGTGGTGAAATAGATAAGGGCCAGACTTGTAGCAGCTCAAGATCGCCAGAAAAAGTACGTAGATTTGCATTGGCAAGACCGAGATTTTGAAGTCGGTAGTTTTGTATTCTTGAAAGTATCTCCATTGAAGGGAAAAATCCGTTTCGGCAAGAAAGAAAAACTGAGTCCAAGATTCATAGGACCATTCAAGATACTACAACGAGTGGGCAAAGTAGCGTACAAAGTTGCACTACCACCTGAATTGGAGCACATCTATAACGTGTTTCACATATCTGTGTTGCGCCCGTACAAGCCTAACTACAAGCACGTGATTTCTTATGAACCCATTCAAGTGGAGAAGAACTTAGCGTACGAAGAAATTCCTGTCCAAATTCTCGATAGGAAAGAGCAAACCTTAAGGAATAAAGTTATTTCTTCTGTAAAAGTACTATGGCGTAACCACGATGCCGAGGAGGAAACATGGGAGTTAGAAGATAGGATGATGAGGGATTATACCCATCTATTTGTGTAACCTTGTAACAATTCCGGGATGAAATTTTTATAAGGGGGGGAGGATGTAATACCCGAGAATTTCTGCGTATTATTAAACAAATATATTAATGGAGATAAATATTTATTTGAATATGAACGATTTCGTGTTATGAAATGAGATAAATCAATTATATTAAATAAATGAATAATTGAGAATATGTGGAGTTTGCGGTAAACTCGTTGAAAGCCTTGTGTGACATAGTGATGGGAAATACTAATAGTAATGTTAATCGGCGAAGAGATTATAAAATGAGCAATTAGGTAATATTAATTATCAATTGTTGTTGTAGTATACTATTAGTTGTTAATTGATGTGTTATATATTAATTATTTGATAATGGGGATTAATTAATGATTATTAATTGTTATATTATTTAATTGATAATGGTTATGGTGGAATATTGATTTCTTGGTAATTAATTAATAATAGGTGATTATTATATAGATAAGTAATGATTATGGAAATCCATAAATATATTGATCAATGGTTAATTGATATTCGTGATAATTAATTAAGGAAGTGCATGATTTAATTACTTCACATAAATGAGTAAGTCAGTAAGATAATAATATTATATTGACAGTTATGTGCATATGAGCATATACAACCATACTATATGGTGCAGTGTGACATTTATGTGGCTATATATATTAAGTCTTATAAAACTATATTGTATGAGCATTGTGACTAAATATATTGGGACTATATGTTATAAATACCTTATCTATGTAGCAATATGTATGTGGGCATCTGTGGAGATAATATACAATGAACTATTAAAGTATACCAGTGTGATAAAATGTACATGGATTATATGTATATTATATTTTTATATTTCATCTACTACATTGAAACCTTAATTATTAAGTATGACATTTAATTATACTATATGGTTGAGATGTGTATTAAAAATATAACATAAGAGTAAGGATATGTAGGAGTATATCAAGAATGCTGAGTTAACTTGTTTGTCCCAAATTAAGTGTCCCATTTATCTCTCATTTCTCAATCATGTAGATTTCATAAAAGCTAAGGCCTATAATCTTTTTCTTCTCCAAAGCTTTCTAGCTAATGATCATGGGGAGAGTGGTGGCCATGATGAGATCTAACAACCAATTACCAACTCCTCCATAACCTTCATGCAATCCTAAAATCTCTTAGTTTAAATTCTTGGATAATGGCTTGGCATGGTTAGTATGTTTTCTAGAAATTGAGCACTCTACTTCATGTGCTATGTTGATGAGAATTACTTGCTTAGTTTCTATAAAGAGTGGGAGGGAGTAATATGATTTTGAGCTAATTCAAAGCAAATGTATAAAAATTATGTTCTTAGTTTAAAGTTTGTCAAATTCTGGAATTTGTTGGATTCTATGCTAATTGATGTAGAATAGGATGCTATTATGTTATTTGAGTTGATATACATATTTTAGAACATGGTAGCTAGTCTAGTTGCAGGTGTAGCATTACTTGTGTTAAGGCTCTGCTTCTGCAGAGCCATTTTTTTTTCAATTTGTTCGAAGTGGCACGGCCACGCCACTTCCATAGGCTAATACCGCACGACCGCGTGTGATGCAATTCTAAGATAATGATTTGAGGTTTCTGATTTGTTTTGAGCATGCTATGATAGTTAGGTTAAGCCTATAAATGACCCTATCACGTGGTTAGATATTGTTTTGAATATGTTATGTTGTTTTAGCATGATTTTGAGATATGTTTTCAAGAAAACTTCAAGTTTTGGAAAAGCTAGAAATGGTAAACTTGAATAATGTATATTCTTATCTTGCAAGCATGTTAGTATGGTTTTGAAATGCATGTCGGACATACTAACTTAAGTATATGAATTTCATATTGAAGCATGAGCATGTTAGGCTTATTAGTAAGCTTTGCTAATGAAAATGCAAACTTTGAACGTGAATGTTGAAGTGCTACTTTAAAAGTTAGAACCTGATGATTATGAGCAGGTTAGATGATACCTTTAGATGCACTCATGTATCATAAATGTATATATACAATGCTTAGTTATCATAGTTTAAGGAAATCATAAACGAAGCATATTTCAAACAAAACGATGTTAAATATACATATGTGATATGAATACTCACAAGCATGTCTAATATGAGTTATATGACTACTTTATATGTTTAACAATCAAGCATGTTGGACTTTGTGATTTCATAACCTTAAATGGCCTTAATTTGTTGAGATGTCTAACTTAGGACCATATCATACGAAACAGGACCTAGATTAAACTAGGAAACTGCAAAAGGACCCTTAACATGTTAATATGTGTTATGTGTGTAATGATGTGCAAGCTAGGCCAAGCAATTAGTTGCTCAGTCCTGGTTTGAACTGGGAGGCGTCTCCTTAGTACAAATTAGGCGCAGCTGCGCCAGTCTGCTATAGGATCAGTTTCTGCTATTAATTTGTAGAAGTTGCATACTTGTATTATTACTCTAGCATGCATTATATGACCAGTACATCTCCAATGTGTTAAGAAGAAAGCTAGATATATTAAGCGAATGTTTAATGATGTGATTATAGACTTTCAAGTGATAAGTCCAAAAAGTATTTGCAAACTATAAAGCAACGATTAAAGACTATGTTAATTGATTTTCATGGTCACTTACAAACTGATTTTGTGTTATAAGTACGTAAGGTATGAAATGGAGTATGTGAAGAGTATACAACTAAGTTAGATGTTTAAGTATGCAATTAAACTTACATATCAAGCATGAGCACATTTAGCTAATGATTATCTTATGTACATTATGTTAGGATTTGAAAGAGTATTGTTAAGAGGTATTTTGGTAAACTGCGCTTGAGGCAAGTATCCGAACCCTACTATTACTATTGTGCAATATCATTGCATTATTTTATTCGACAAATACCGTAAGCTTATTCCTTTTGAATACAAGTTACATTACTTTCTCGTTCAAATGAGCTAGTATGTTAAACCCTTGTGAAAGCTATTATTCATGTTGAAATTAGTATTGTCCTTCAATATTGTGAAAGAGTCGATGCCATTGATTCGGCTAGACTATATGTATGTTTATAAAAATTATCCAAACCAATTGATTGGTGTGGAAATCTTGAAAACCGAGTTGGACAACCCTTTTGGTAAGGGGAGTGTATGTTGTTGGAAACCCCAACACATGAATAAATATTATCGTGGTGTTATGCATAACGTAAAGTATTGTAGACTGATCATCTATAGTACTTGATATTTTTGGGTTATTAGTTTAATATTGGTAACTCTATTGAAAGTTCAATGGTCCTTAGTGACTGCTTGGTATAAATTGCTTATCTAGTTGGATACATTGTTAGCCGTTGAAATCATATATATAAGTTAATTTATATTGAATTGTCATATCCCTTATTCATGATGTTATTCTGACACTTTGAACTATCTTAGAAATAACCCTTCGATATTTCAAACCTTGTGATATTATATCCTACACCCTTGTTGTATATTACTTGCTAGGCAATTTGTGCTCATCCTTGCTTATTTAAAACCTTTCAGTTAAGGAAGAACATGGAGGTGTCTATGGAGCAAACAAGGGCAAGGGCAAGGCTACCGACTATCTTGTCCTTTTTATGTTTAAAGCTATTATGTTATCTTAAGATTATTTGTAGACTATGTTTAAGCTTAAGTATGATCATGTAATAAGTCTTTATTAGATATTATTATGTAATCTATTAAGCACTGTAGGTTGCGATACTTGGGGGAATAATTATAATAAATCATTGTATATTATTCTAAAGTAGATTTTCCGTTGTGTATGCGTTATTTTAGTTATTATGCTTTTACCATGAGAACGTGATGAATCGAATTCGAGTGACCAAGTGGAGGTCCGAATTTGGGGGCGTCACATTAAACATGGAGAGATGGCTGAGATGGGATTGAAGTCAGGATAGATTCAAGACCTAGCCGCTCTGAAAGCTGTTGTTGAGCACATCTAGTATAGAAGTTATGGAAACAACCACTGGAGGGTCCATAAGAAGAAAGAGGAGGATGTTTCCTTGATACTACAAGGACAGAAAGGTAATTAAAACATGCCTATCTAGAGGAGAAATTACTCCCCCTTTTAAGCACAGTCTTCAAACCCTCCATTGCCAAAAAGTGGAGAAGGCAGATGCACTCGAGTGTTCACACTCTTAGGGGATTCACTCGAGAACATTCTCAACCTTCTAACAACTCAGAAGAAAATTAACCTTTTTCGTCCACCAGCCAACCCAAATTGGAAGTGTTTCAATGTTAACAGGAAGTGTGCCTATCATGCTGGAGATCCAGGACATGATACTCAAGATTGCTGGGCCTTCAAACACAAGATCCAGGATTTGATTGATAATGGTGAGATCGCGGTGACTAAACCTGACCAACCTCATGTGCAAGATAACCCTCTTCCTCAACACAAAGAAGAGGAGGTTAATATGATTAATTGGAGCAATGGACATAGTTCCAATTATGGCGATGAATACTCCCAAACCAGCAAGGATAATGCTGACAAGTGGGATTATACACAGTTGCAATTTATGATGGAACGGAAGATGAAAGCTCTTTGTAAGCAAGTCAACCAATTAGCAAAACTGGTGATCCATCAGCACCATGTCACACGCCAATTAGTGTGCCAGGAGCATGCTAGTCTTCTTTCGCTAGTTATGAATACTCCATTAACCCCAAAAAGTGAAACACTAAAGGATAAAGTTTTAAAAAGAGCATGTGCTAATACCCGTCGTGATTTTGCCAACAAGAAAGAATTTACCTATATGGGCCAACTGATGGAGGAGATCTTTCAGATGCTGATCAATGAAGGAAAAATTACAGCTCTGCTACCTCCAATCAATCACCGTTCAAGAAGGTTCAATTCTAATAGAGTATGTTAGTATCACTCCCACTCTCGCGAACACAACACTGAAGAATGTTAAGCACTCCGCCATCTTATTCAGAACCTAATTGACAGTGGTGTCCTGTAGTTGGCAGATAATGACACTGTGTTACTCGAGAGTAGGGACACATTTCCTACAAAATGGAAGGAAGTCATAGCAGATATATCCACTGAGGATGATTTGGCTGCCAGACAACCCACAATACAAGCAATTCAACTCAAAGGTGCTGACAATCCTTTAAAAGTGGCTGCACCAAAGACAATTCTCTTGCCATACAGACCACAATATCCTATTGTTAGCCAACAAAAAGTTCCATGGAATTATGGAGAGGCTGAAGGATCCACATCCCATATAACTGCTGCAGTGTTGAAGGAGAATCCACTGTATCTTCCCCACCGAGTGATGAAGCCTACCATCAAATCAAAGGGAATGTTCCCATGGAGAAGATTGAAAAGTTCCTCCGTACTATGGGCCATACTGAAGCCAAGTTGGTTTTAAGCTTGAGAGAAGCTTCACAACAAATTTTCATACTAGACTTGGTTTTCTCTGCTGAAGATCACATGAAGGTCTTGCTAAAGATTTTGGAAGAAGCCCACTTGCCGAAATTAGTGGAGGTTAAAAAATTCCAGTATCTGGTTTATCACATTTTTAACAATAATGTGATATCTTTCACTGATGACGACATACCTCCCGAAAGGACTGGTCATTGCAAACCGTTGCACATAACGGTTCTGTTCTCCATATATATGGTGGGAGGAGTTCTGATAGATGGGGGATCATCTTTAAATATCCGCCCTTATGCCACATTGGAGAAGATGAATATTAATCTCAATAATATCAAAAGTAGCCATACGATTATCAAATCTTTTGATGGATCCCGACGAAATGTTGTCGGAGAGATTGAACTGCCTCTGGAGATTGGTCCACATACCTTTAGCGTATCCTTTCACGTGCTCAAAATAGACACATGATACAACCTGCTCTTGGGGAGACCGTGAATTCACCTTGCTGGAGCTGTCCCTTCCACCCATCACCAGTAACTCAAATATATCATTAATAACAGCCTAGTCACTGTCAATGCTGAGCCAGAATGTCCTGAACAAGGTGACATACCACTCATCAGCTTCAATTCAGAAGTTGAGTTGGTCAGTTTCCATGCCCTAGAGGTGAGCAACACTCACTATCATCATATTGGTGCACCACCTTTGATACCCAAGATTTCTGCCGAGGTAATGTCGGTAACTCAAGAGATGATGTCGTTGGGTTATCAACCTGGACAAGGGTTGGGCAAAGATCATTAGGGCATTAAGCGCCCAATTCAAATTCCCAGTCAAATTGGGACAGCCAGACTAGGATATTCTGTCAGCTCTAGTCACAGGAATCCTCATAAGCACAAATAAGTTCCTTCAGTTTTAGCCACACAGTGATTATCTCAACCTACAGATCCTGAGCCTGTACGGTCTCCGGTAAAGGTGCCTTCCCATATAATGGCTATGTTAAATCCTAAGCCGATACCAGTTAAAGGAAAAGAGGTCCTGATTCCAGATCCCGAAGTGGAAGAAAGGGAACGGAGACGTAAGCAAGAAATTTCCAGGCGGTTGTCAAACATACACATCATTGTACATACTGAGGGCATGAATAGAGACATCCCAAACGATGATTGTCCAGATATCATGGTCATCATTCGGGAGAAAGAGGACGATGATATCCCCTTTATCACTACTATCAAATAGGACTTCACCCTTGGCAATTGGAGCAGCATTCCATGCGTTTGCCGATAAGGGTAAAAAGGGCAGAAACTCCCTCTGCCCTGTAGATAGCAATAACTGCTTACTTTTCTGTATAGAATTAGCAGTTGTTTTGTCATTACATCCTAAGACTATGTATGATTAAACATTTTCATATATTAAGTGAAAGCATTTTTGTTTTCAGAACTCTGAATTTAGATATGCCTAAACTTGCTGATGAGGTGCCTATTCTCCACAAGGACTGCAACTTTGATGTAAATTTGGACTCAAACATGATGGAAATACAAGAGGACTATGAGATACCTCAAGAGATCAAAGAATGGGTCAAGGAAAAACCCAAACCAAATCTTGATCAAGCCTCCTATTTAAACCTTGGAACCTTGGAAAACCCCAAGCTAATCCAGATTGGTACGGACCTTACTCCAAACCAAAGGAATGACATGGTTACACTTTTGACCCAATTGTAGGATGTGTTTACATGGTCTCACGAAGACATGGTGGTTTTATCCACTGACATTGTTATTCATCGCCTCCCCATCAAAGAGGGATTCAATCTAGTCAAGCAGAAGCTCAGGCGATTAAAACCTGAGTGGAGTTTAAAGGTTAAAGAAGAAATTGTGAAACAATTTCAAGCTGGCATCATCATGGTGTCAACATACCCTGAATGACTATCCAACATAATCCCCATGCCTAAGCCAGGAGGAAAGGTGCGAGTTTGAGTGGATTATATGGATTTGAATAAAGCTTGCCTTAAAGATAGCTTTCCCATTCCATTTATCCACATCCTCATTGACAATACTGCTCAATATGACATGTACTCCTTTAGTGATTATTTTGCGGGGTACCATCAAATCATGGTTGCTGAAGAGGATCATGAGAAAACTGCATTCATCACCATGCCTTGGGGAACCTTTTGCTACAGACGGTTATCATTCGGCCTCATCAATGCTGAGCTACCTATTTGCAAGCCATGATGGCTCTTTTTCATGACTTAATGCACAAAGAGATAAAGATCTATGTGGATGACATCACTGTCAAGTCCCGAAGGGAAGAAGATAACTTAGACCATCTTAGAAAGCTCTTCAACAGGTTTCATAAGTACAACTTGAAGTTGAATCCAGCCAAGTGCACCTTTGGCGTTAAATCAGGCAAGTTGCTAGGGTTCCTACTCAGCCATAAATGGATTTAGCTGGATCCCACCAAAATCCAGGCCATCATAGAAATGCCCATTCCTCAAACAGAGAAGGAAATACAGGGATTTTTGGGAAGGATAAACTTCAGCAGTCGGTTCATCTCCTAACTCATAAAAAACTATGAGTCTATCTTCAAGCTGTTAAGGAAGAACTCCTCCATGAAATGAAATGATGAGTGTCACAAAGCCTTCCTTCCAATCAAAGAGCAGCTAGTCAAAGCTCCTATTTTGGTACCTCCCATGGATGATGTTCCCCTGTTCATGTACATGTCCATTAATGACAATGCCATGGGCTTCATACTGTGACAGAAAGACGATAGAGGCCAAGAGCGAGCTATCTACTACCTCAGCAAAAGATTCAGCAGTAGTGAACACAAGTACACTCTGATTGAGAAGACTTGTTATGTTTTAGCATGGGCTTCCACGAGGTTACAACATTACCTCCATGGTCACACAACCCATCTCATATCCCGCGTGGATCCCCTTCAAGTACATGTTCAGTAAACCCATGTTAAATTGTCGGCTGTCCAGATGGCAGTTGATCCTACAACAATTTGACATCGTCTACATGACGCAAAATTCTATCAAACGGTCAAGGAATTGAGGATCAACTAGCTGTGACACCATCAGAGGATTTTAAACCCTTGGAAACATACTTCCACGATGAAGGGGTAATGACAGTTCAACAACACCATTAGTACGATACACACCAGCCATGGAAGATGTATTTTGATGGAGCTGTAAATATGGAAGGTTCTGGGGTTGGAAAAGTTCTAGTAGCCATTACGGGGGAGCAGTATCCCGTCGCCGTTAAATTGTAGTTTGTCAGCACCGACAACAAAGCTGAGTATGAAGGCTGTATCATGGGGCTAAAACTAGCCCAATCAATGGGCATCAGGCAGTTAACTATCTTTAGAGATTCCAAATTGGTAATTAGACAAACCACGTGAATCTATCACACCAAAGAACTATATTTGCTGCCTTACCATCGGCAGGTTCTCCAGATGGCTTCGGAGTTTGAAGAAATAACCTTCCTCCACATTCCTCAGAATAAGAATGACTTTGCGGATGCACTAGCAACTTTGGCCTCCTTGATCAACATACTTGACAAGGAAAACATGCTAAGCATCACATTTGCCCTGCAAAAGGCTCCGGCCTATGGGAATTACATTTGAGAAGTATCAGATGAGCTACCTCCCATCCAGTACCCTTGGTATCAGCACATCAAGGAGTATCTACGAGATGGATCTACACCCGCTAAAGCAAGTCCTGCTAAGAAAAAGCGGATCCATTGAATGGCTATGAAATTCTACCTGAGCGAAGATGCACTCTACAAGAGAGATGCAGGACTAGGCCTCCTCAGATGTCTGGACAAGGACCAAGCTCAAAGGCTCATGGATGAAATCCATGGTGGAGTATGTGGCCCACACATGAGCGGCCCTCTACTTGTTAAAAAGATCCTCAGAACAGGGCATTACTGGCTCTCTCTCAAGGCTGACTGTGATAATCACGTCAATAGATGTTATAAATGCCAAATTCATGGGAATGCTATCCACGCCCCTCCAAGGGAGCTCCACAATATGAGTTCACCCTGACCCTTCTCAATGTGGGAATGGACGTGATCGGGCCCATCGAGCCCAAAGCCAGTATTGGGCATCGGTTTATCTTCACCATGATCGACTACTTCACCAAGTGGGTAGAAACAGCCTCCTTCCCCAAGGTTACCAAAGAAGTCATCATTGGTCTCATCAGAAAAAATGTCATTTGTTGATATGGACAACTAGAGGTAATTGTTTCAGACAATGCTAAGAACCTCAACAACAAAATGATGGAGGAGTTATGCAGACAATTCCGCATCAAACATCTCAACTCTGTCATCTATTGTCCAAAGATGAATGGTGTTGTTAAAGCGGCTAATAAGAACATCAAGAAGATTATGCAAAAGATGTCTGCCAATCACAAAGGATGGCCTGACCCGTTGTCTCTGACTCTATTAGCCTAAAGAACTTCAATGCGTAATTCCACTGGGGCAACCCCCTACTCCTTAACCTATGGGATGGATGCAGTACTCCCCATAGAGGTGGAAATGGAATCCCTCAGAGTGTTGATAGATGCTAAGCTTGATGAAGAGAAATAGTTACAAGATAGGTATCACCAATTGTCTCTAATAGACGAAAGGTGAGCCAGTGCTATCTTCCATGGTCAGTTATACCAACGAAGGATCGCCAGATCCTACAATAGAAAAGTCTGGCTACGGCAGTTTAAACAACATGACTTGGTTTTAAAGAAGTTCATTGACAACCAGGATCAATCCAAGGGAAAATTCAGCACAAACTGAGAAGGTCCGTTTGTTGTCAAGGAGGTATTGACAGGAGGTGCTCTCATATTATAGGAAATAGACGGCGATGAATTTCCACAACTCATCAACTCAGACACCGTGAAATGGTACTATATCTGAGGTTACCATCAAGCAAACATCCTGGTTTTGGATCACCAGATCCCCAATCACTTCAAGTTTTCTAATCCTTCACTACATACAACCTTTCTTCATACCCATCTGCCACATTAGGGAAAAAACACTTTTTAAAGCAGCAGCCTAGTTTTCGGATCATCAGATCATTCACTCCACTTCATTTCAAACCTCTCAGGTTATCCCACCAGGGATTAAACCTTCACACTTGCAGTTTTGTCCTATCAGGAATAAAACTTTTTGCACCTGCAGTTTTGTCCTATACATTGGATAAAACTTTTCACACCTGCAGTTTGACCTGTACATAGGATCAAACTTTTCATCTGCAGTTTGTCCTGAACATGGGATCAAACTTTTCAGCTGCAATCCGTCCTGCACATGGGGCGAACTACGTCGACCTGATCTCCCCAATACACGGGAGTACGTAGGCAACCATTTTTAATGGCTCGGTCACACCATAAAAAAACAAAAAATATTTCTACACCCTTCTATACCTTATCACATATCGCGTTGAACCTCTTACACCAGGTTCGAACTACGTAGACCTGATCTCCTCTTCAATAGGAGTACATAGGCAGCCATTTAATGTATGGTCTTACCCCCTACCAAAACACAAAACCTATCACATGGTACTAGGATCAAACATCAATCCACCATATTTCATCGACTTCAGACCAAAGGGATGGAACTAACTGATCTCCCCACACAAATGAGAGAATTAGCGACCATCTAAGCTACGGTTGAGTCCTCAAAGAGAAACATCAATCCATAAAAGATGGAACTACCTGGGCTCCCCCATACAATGGAGTACCAGTGACCATCTGTGGTTCGGTTAACCTTAGAGAGGAAAGCCACAATCCTCTCCATTACTACATACAGAAACCAGTCCCAAGACACCAAAGGGTAGGGATACACACAGATCAATGATCCATTCTGAAAGATCCTAAGATATCTCAATGTCCACCCATCAAGGAAGAGTTCAGAATAAATCAAGATCATACGCACTAAAGAAGTAGGCAAATATCAAGCAAACAATAAGGTACAACTAAATGGGAAATGAATCAAAATATATTTCTCTGCCATATATAATGTTGTTTAATATATACAATATGTATTGTACATGACAAATGGCTAAGATAGTATATGCAGGAAAATACAAGCCCATCTACAAATCAGTGTATATGCGAGCTATCAAGTCCAACATGGCATCTCTCTCCGAAGAATGAGGTAACATTGTGAACTCTTGCCCAAGGGTATCTACACGAGCCAATAGATCCATAGCCAACTGCATGGTGACACTATGCTCATCAATATATGCGCCCACCTCGGCAATAATGCCAGTGGTAAGGGATCTCACTGTAGTACTATCTATAACGGCTACGTCCCGGGCAGATATAAAACCATCCCGCTCAACAATTAATGCATCTTTGGATAATCTAGCCTCATCCTGCTCAGTAATAGTGGTGTCTCTACGAGCTAAAGCATCATCTCTCTCTAATAGAGCGAAATCTCTCCCAGCAAGAGCTGCCAACATCAAGGCCCTACCCTGATCTCTCTCAAATGTCATCAGATGAAGGCTCTGCTCTAAATACTCTGCTAAATGTGGGGTCACAGTAGTAGTCATACTGGGAGAATCCATCACAGCTGTTGACAACCCAGCAAATAGCTCCTCCTCGATGGGAAAATCAACGTCCTCTGTGCGCTCTCCACCATTAGAATCAATCCTTGGCACTGTGGATACAACCGCAGTTGATGCAGTCTCTGTCTCCATCCATGCATAATGCTCTTTCGAATATCCCAGATAGCTAACAAAAAACTCAACTAGCTTATGTTGATCCCACCATGCATACACCCTGGATCTGTCCTCTGCTGACAAGTGGCGAAAAGCCAAACGCTGACCCAATGCCCCCTCAAAAGGATGGACATCCTAAAACTGGTCGAACTATGATATCATAGATAGTGGGTGGTAAGTGGTCATCCCCCTCAAACCAGCCAGAGGGAGATAATCTATGCCAGCTACATGAGTGATGAAGCTGTACGGTGAACATAGCCCTGTACATGGCAAAATGTCAAACGGATCTCTGATCCCTGCCAAGAACACTGACCAAGATACATCGTCTGTACACTCCGCTGGCTAAAAGGAGTAAGACATGGTTATCTCATGGGAAAAGAAGTACCCATGTCATCGAAAGGTGCCAATCGATCTCAATTGTGACATGAACCACACATACAACATGACCGAGCTGCATATGAATACTCCCGAGGGATATTTATGACAATACATGGCGGATCTCAATGTCTCTGTCACAATCATTGGCACAATGGTATGACCCTCCCTGAGAGCTCTCACTTCCATGACAACACTGATATCCAGCTCATCCATATACAGTAGCATGTCCGTATAAGCCACTACGCACATCATGAGTATGTCTACCCTGGCCGTACGCCACTGATCATCCGACGTGGTGAAATCCATGGAGTGCCATGCATAACTGTCCATTGAGCCAAATCTTTATATCAAAAAGTGCTGGGATACCACATGGTCGGATGTAATCTCATCTTGTACTACTCTACGCCTCAACCCAGTGAGGGTCATAAACTACCTGCTCATGTCGCCGATAGCCATCTGCGCGCAAGGTCTATCCAGTGGCAGTACCGTCAACCATGCATACTCCTCTAAGGTGGGAGTCAACTCCTAGGTCCCAAACCAAAAAACCTACCTCTCCGATACCTAATGCTCCAGCATACCATTTACAAAGCCCACAGGAACCTGGAACATCAGGAGGGTCAGGGAATGTTGTAATAGCTGATCTACGGTCACCCTGTTTAGAGGTGACAAACTATTATACCATGACCTCAGACGGGAGGCTACCAATACTGGCGGGGTATGATCAATGCGGCTAACTGTCAAAAAACACATCTGTATGTGCCGTATCATAAGACCATCCAGGGGTCAATGCTGAATATCTCTGGATATATATATGCATAACATAATACATACATGATAAACAATAGATGCCAATATGATATAGGGAATGGAAAATAGTACATACATTCCTAAGTACATCATCATCTAATACATCATCTCTGTAGAACTAAAAATACAGGGAAATGGGGAACAGACGCCCAATGACTAATAGAGGCCTATCAAAAGATATAGCGAGAATGGGGCACAACCACCCAGTAGCTAATAGAGGCCTATCAAAAGATATAGCGAGAATACACATCAGAAGAAGACAATGGTGTAAATATCTACATCATCAATCCTTTCCACTTGATGTAACTCCTCCTGAGTCACTGGACTTCTGCCACGAGGGATGTCAGGCCTATAAAATGGAGGATCTGCATCGGCAAAACCATATGGTTTATTTAAAGGGCCAGCCCCATAGCTGGAAAGATCAAAAATATTTGCCTCTAAAGGATATCTGCCCAAGTGCCGGATAAAGAAATGTGCTCGGTCCAACTGTCTGGTCAAGCTATCAATCTGTGTTAAATGAGTCGGATCTCGGACACAGGCCATCCAATCCATCATCATCATGGATCTAGGAACCATATCCACCATGAACTAAGTGGCGCGGGTGTGGGCTCCGATGGTACGAGGGGACCAACAACAATGGAACATATCCTGGGTATATGGACCCTCTGACAATGTAAAGCCGTCAACACCCATCAATGGGATATCACGGATAGGCGATTGCGACATAGGCCAATAATGCCTAGCAGGAAGCAAGATCCGTACATGAATCTCCCCTACGGTGCTCTTAATAGCACGCTCTCCTACATAGAGCTCCCATCCTTAATCTGTGAAGAGAGGAATCCTATGGGTGGATATCACGTATTCGACAACAGTCGGGTACCCATCCTCAAACCCAACGGTCAAATGTTCCCCAGAACAGGGAACCCAAGCGATAGCATCAGCTGTCAACAACTCCAACTATAGACGACAATGGGTGAAACCCTCAGCTCTAGGAACCTCTGCCAGTATGGAGTGATGCCATCGCCGTCCTCATGGATAGGTATCTAAACCTAATACACTCAATGACGTAAGCATGAGAGCCTTTCATAGGCCCAGATCTGACAACACAAAGACAAACATCTGCTGTCAGTCAACTCTCTTAACCTTTACATGGGAAATCACAAGAGAAATACACACCAGTAGAAATGGGTAGAATCCTAGCCAAGCTTCCGTCAAGCCCTGCGAATGCATGCGCATGCCTCTGAGGAAATAGGCGAACGTGTAGGAACCCAAGTCATACTCTCCAATACAGTCCACATCTCGTGTGGCGCTGACCAAAGCAAATGATACCGTGGAAGAGTTATCTGCTATGAAGTAGCCCCTAATGATTATCAAGAACAATCGCCGAAGAATGTGATCTCTGACTCTCACATCATCGGGTATGGGCTCACTCAATAGCCTGATCATAGCATCTACGCTCAAAGGACCTGTACGAACTGTCCTACCCTTAAGCGCCTCAGCCGGGACTCCTAGCAAGGATATAATGGCAGTTTGGGTAATATTCGTCGTACAAGGCACTAACGCCCCTCCAAACTCCATACCTGTGATAAATCGCCAATTCATCAGCGTCATCATCACCTCACAATCCAACAAATAGGGAGACTAAGTCTGGTGAAACCAACGCTCTGATAACGCCTTGAGATAACCCCAGGGACAACGACGGGGGAGGATGGAAAAGAATGCCTTGAATCCCAAGCCATGCACAATCGCTGGATAATCGGGATGCAAAGCCTGATATAGAGTGAATGTTGAACCAGTTCCTCGAGGCTGCGTAACGCCGGGAACCTACATCACAAAGGAAAATCAACATCAAAATCCTTGCTCCTTGTCAATCAGAAAAAAGGAAGATTAAATCCATCTTGTACCTCGTTTGCATGCAAGTAAACCGAGGGATGTCGACTCAAATCACCCAGAAGCTCTGGGATCATCACCTAAATGCCTAGAAAATCCCTACGGGGAACATAAGCAGCAGGAGCGGGGTCCGCAACCAGTACATCCTCCTCCTCGTCTTCAATATTCGGTATATTAACCCGGACAGGACGGATCACTGCCTCCGCCAAATGACGAGGCTGTCTAACTGAACGAGGTCGAGGCACATCAGAAGCCCTCCTCCGTACACCTGAAGTGGTCCTGTGGGAACTACTCAGCTGATCTGGATCCATATATCTGAACAGAAGTCTCCAAATCACCTCAGAAAGGGTGTGGTAAACTCTAACCTGGAGCTTTTTCAAATGCATTTTATAACTATATGCATGCATGCATTACTTTAACATACACCTACAGTAGAGTTAAAAATGCATGACTATCCAATGCCTATATTTGGAAATTTTTTGTCGTAGTCTCCTTTATAAACAAAACTATCCACATGCACATATGCATGACTAGGTGGTCATCCCGTAGCACACCTACATATAGTCATAAACATCCTATATGCATTACACTATCAAAGTCATAATCCATAAGGGTAGCCTAATTACCAGGATTACTTTGCTTTACCACCTTTGCTCATTTGTTCTCAAATAGGATAAGAAATAGCAAAAAGAAGGTGTCAATTTGACTATTTCAAAAGTTAAATTTTTCCACATCATTATGTTCAGCATGTTAAATACTAACATTTACTATGTTGAATATTTTTTATCAAGTCATATGAGCATGTATATTCACTACTATGTTTTTAGAAGCAATATGAGCATGTATATTCACTACTATGTTTTTAGAAGCATTTCATGTGATAATTCATTTTCTACCAGGACAGTGTAAAAAACTTGTATGGTGACAGAATTTGCAGAAAGACGCCCGAACTCAGTAGATCTGAAGAAGAGCTCTCGGATTCTCTGCGTGGCGCAACTTGAAAATGAATTATGAAAGCAACATGCCACTTAAGGCCACCCACGGTTGGCCGCAAGTGTACCTACGACTGCCACAGGTGTACCTGTGGCTCCCTTGGGTGGGGTCCACCCCTCCGGGTCAGTCCAATATGAGTTACACAAGAGGTTTCACAAGCTGAAAAAGTTAAATCAGGAAAAAAGATGTTATGTGATTGGCAGAAAAAGCAAGAAATCGTGGTTTTCAAAGACCAAACTGCAGGTATACATATCACTTATTGGTATTTGCCCAGACATAGGGTTTACTATACCAATGATCATACCTTTTGCAAACTACACTCGGCAATACCTCACGAAGGTCCGACGCCATCAGTTCGGGATCGTAACTCCAAAACATATCCCAACGAAAACTTTATACAACTTCATCCGTTGATGTACACGTCAATGAAGGTCAAGCAGCCTTGACGACATTCAGTCGCTGGCAAGTAAATCCAGTGAAGCATTAAAAACCATCTGATGATCTCATCCATTGATATACACATCAACTAAGGTCAAGCAGCCTTGACATTACCCCCAGCCGTGATCTCATCTGTTGATGTACATTTCAAATGAGGGTTAAGCACCTACGACAACACAAAAACTGTTGGCGATGAATTCCGACGAGCAAAGGAAAGGCTCGATATATAAACCGGTGGAAGACCATCCTCATCGGGGAGGACCAATTATGGAATATGTTATACAAGATTTCCTTAGACAAATCACATCCCCATAGATCTCTCATACATGAGAGGTACATCCTCAGTGGGAAATCTGTACCAAGGATTAAGGACTTTAGTGATAACCCCAACGTCAACATCATGGAAGCTTTGGAACACACATCCAAGTAGTTCATCAGAGTCATCAATGATAACTCCAATCCCCATCAGAAGCCATGGGAACAGTCATCACATCTCGTTAGAAAACAATCCAACAAACCACATACATCATGCATATACATCATGTTGCAATACATTGCATCAGGATTATCTTGTCACATTTCAAGTGTCTAGTATTCTTTATCCTGTTGCTAACATTATAGGAGGGCAGAATCGTCTTTTAGAGATAACCTTGGAGGACAAAGCAGCTCCAATTCTGGAGACAACCCCAGAATTATCAGTCTTACCCTCTCGAAGACAACCCCAAGATACCCATTTCCAGTCTTAGAGACAACCCTAGGAGTTTCAGTTTCAACCTCAGAGACAACCCCGAGGAATGTAGTTCCAGTTCTGGAGACAACCCCAGAATCATCATTTTTCCATCTCGGAGACAACCACAAGATACACAGTCCCAGAGACAACCACAGGAGTTCCAATTTCAACCTCAGAGACAACCCCGAGGAGTGCCGTTGTAGTTCCGGGGATAACCCCAGAAAAGCTCATTTTCAACCCATGTAGTCAGCTTCAACCTCGGAGATAACCCCGAGGCACTTAGTTCCAGTCCCGGAGACAACCCCGGGAGGTTAGGCACACCTCAGAGATAACCCTGAGGACCATTAGCACTTACAGCAGCCTAATCTCTAAGATAACCCTGAGCAATGACTGCTACATCAGCCCAAACTGGAGATTACCCCGGTGAGGGGAAAAATCATCATTTTGCCACCTCGATTCCACACTACACCATCTCAACACATTTCAACATACATTCTACACAGTAATGTCCTACAAGAACCATAGCTCTAATCCTGAGTGACTACTACACAAGACAGCCCACCAGATATAATTTAAAGCTTGAAGACTTGGGCATGGTTCCATTTTTCTGATTTCGTACAACCTCTAATCCTATGTCATTGTGTAGCTCTCGACAACAACATTATGAAAAAGGTCTTATACACCTCAATCGGATGCCCAGATTAAAGTTTTAAAAGTTCGAGCGGACAACACGTTGTATGCGTCGTACGCATTTCAAAGACAATGGGACTGCGGAACACAGGGCACCTCGGCCAATCGCGAGTGCATCTGCGTCTGCTTATGAAGTACATCGACTCCCCTCTATAAATAGAGGGCTTGGGGTGACCATTTTGCATAGAGAAAAAGCGAGGAAGCCGTGTCCAATTTGCTCCGTACACACTATAAACTGAGTGCTTTCTCATTTTAAACACTTTTGTGCTTATACTGTGCTATATTTTATCGGTGGAAACCGAGTGTTCATTCAAGTAAAGCTATTTGAAGTCTTCTTGGCAGCCCATTGTAAGACTTCTTACATTTCTTAAATCCTTTTCTCCATATTTTGCACACATAGTTATTCACGTTGAGAGTCGTGTTGTGTGCGTATGCCTGGACTTCGGTCCGTGGCTTTTTATTTCTTTTGTATATATATATTTGTACTAACATTATCGAATTATGCCTCAATTGAGCCTGGACTCACGTTCGGAGCATTTATTGCCTTTGTATATATATTTATATATAAACTGTTATCGAACTATGTTCGGTGAGCCAGGATTTACATCCGGAGAGTTTATTGCTTATATATATATATATATATATATATATTTATATATATATATATACATATTTACATTTTTGTCATGCCTGGAGTTTACTTCGTGGCCTTTTACTGCTTTCTTTACATTTAGTTCTGCTTGGAGTTTACTTCGTGGTGGTTGATCATCTATATACATATATATATTTACAGCTTTTATATATTTATATTTCTAATCCCCCATGGAGCTGTTTCGTGGTGGTTGATCGTTTATATATATATATTTACATTTCTGTCATGCCTGGAGTTTACTTCGTGGCCTTTTACTGCTTTCTTTACATTTAGTTCCGCTTGGAGTTTACTTCGTGGTGGTTGATCGTCTATATACATATATATATTTACACCTTTTATATATTTATATTTCTAATCCCCCATGGAGTTGCTTCATGGTGGTTGATCGTTTATATATATATATATATATATATATATATATATATATATATATAATGTTGTCGAACTCTGTTCGATGAGCCTGGATTTACATCCGGTGCGTTTACTGCTTTTATATATATAAATACTTATATATATATATATTATTATGATCAAACTCTGTTTGATTGAGCCTTGATATTATATCCAGTACGTTTACCGCCTTTATATATATATATATATATATATATATATATATTTACATTTCTGTCATGCCTGAAGTTTACTTCGTGGCCTTTTACTGCTTTCTTTACATTTAGTTCTACTTGGAGTTTACTTCGTGGCGGTTGATCGCTTTTACTGCTTTTTTTACATTTTGTCCCACATAGAGTTTACTTCGTGGCGGTTGATCGTCTATATACATATATAAATATATATATATATATATATATATATATATATATATATTTACAGCTTTTATATATTTACAACTTTTATATATAACTACATACAACTTTCATATAAATTGCTAAATCATGTCAGCCTAGGAATCATGTGATCACATATTCAGTCTCATGAATCTAGATTCGGTTCCCATGATGGACATTTTTGGTTGTAATCAGCTTGTATATTATTCACGGTGTTTGAATTTCCTTAGATGGGTCTCATGCCCACAAGGAGTTCGATACTACTACATA
The DNA here is from genome assembly GCA_020205605.1 of Panax ginseng. NCBI lineage: Eukaryota > Viridiplantae > Streptophyta > Magnoliopsida > Apiales > Araliaceae > Panax > Panax ginseng. Next base: position 63,147,434 of record CM035135.1, read on the forward strand.
TCTTATTTTTTCGAAGATGCCTCGCATATAAAAAATAGAAGTAATCAAGCCGAACACATAATAAAATGGAAGTATCAAAGGCCCCAATTACTAATAAAATGGAAGTATCAAAGGCCCCAATTACTATTGAGCATAAGGGTTTGAAAAACCTCTTTTACAAAACATCACTGCTATATCTTGTTAAAACAGAACTTTTATACAAAATTCAAACCCTTTGTATATAGGTGCAAACGAAGCATAACACTACTTCCAGATAATTGCACATTGACCCACACACACACACACATTCATATTACAGTTTAATTAAAAAGTTGCTGTCACCGTGGTAACACGGATGTTGGGGGGGGGGGGGGTGCCTAACACCTTCCGTCTACATCATCAAGCCCCCGGACCCTAACAAATCTCGGTTTCACAAACCTGTTAAGCAGTGTCACATCATTGGGTCAATGTGCAAACCTTTTCTTGGTTGAGTTGGTGCAACCATTTAAAAATACCAACTAGTGACTCTTACAGTCCAATCGTCGACATATACACATCAGACCTTTTCACAACTTGTTTTTTTAAACAAATCTCACCTAACATAAGAACACCAAAAGACAAGAACAAAAAAGGGACATTAAAAATCCCAACGTCGACAGCTGACATCCGTTTTGCAAGATAATATTCCTAAAAAATGGACACATTACATAGCATGTAAACATTTCCACGTTTTCCCCATACTAAATTATATAAGTCTTTTTGTAGGGAAACGATTGGTTCCGTTACCCGTTCAAAGTCCAAAAAGGTACTAAGCATACAAATAGACATGTCTACAAGTGCCCAACCTAATCCTACTCATATCTCTCGTGAGGAGTTCAAAGGATTAAGCAATCAAATAACAGAGTTGGTTGTTCTACTCAAAGAACTACACAAATCAACTCAGGGTCAATAAATACCCATTCAAACAAAACCCTCTGCAAAAGGAGGAATCCAGGGTCTGGATAGAGTGGTCCCCATACCTGAGTCTCACACTAAAAAGTCTAACAAAACCCCTAAAATCACTCATCTTAAAGAAGATCAAGACACTGGTGATATTCGAAAGAAGGTTCTATAAATTGAAGAGACCATTCGGTCCATCAAAGGGATTGGAACACACGGGAGTGTCTCCTATTCAGACCTATGTATCTTCCCCGGGGTTCATTATCCGGAGAAATTCAAGACTCCCAATTTTGAGAAATATGATGGATTGGGAGATCATTATAACCACTTAAAAGTGTTCATTAAAGAGCTCAGATCCTACACCGAGAATGAAAAGCTTAGAATGCAGCTATTTCTTAAAAGTCTGACTAGAGAAGCCAAAGCATGGTACACCAGATTAGATAACTCCAAAATTCACAGTTGGGAAGAGTTAGCCCATTCCTTCCTAAATCAATACAACTTTCAAACTTAGATGGCTCCAGACCGGTATCAAATTACCAAGGTCAAGAAATAAGTCAATGAGTCATTTAGAGAGTATGCCCAAAGATTGAGGCATCTGGCTGCTCAAGTTATCCCATTTATGATAGAATCTGAAATGGTGATGACCTTCATAGATATTCAATATGTTCCATTTTATGAGAGGGTCCTAGCTAGAATATGAAAACCATTCTCAGAAATGATTAAGCACGGAGAAATGGCAGAAATGGGATTGAAGTATGGCAAGATTCAAGACCTCGTCGCTTTCAAAGTCGTATCTGAGCATATCCAATTTGCAAGTTATGGGAACAACCCCCGGAGGGTCTATAAGAAGAAAGAAGAGGATGTTTCCTTGATACTACAAGGACAAAAAGGCAATCACTTGCATATTCAAAGGAGAAATTACTCCCTTTTTCAAGCACAATCTTCAAATCCTCCCTTTCCAAAAAGTGGAGAAGTCAAGCGTTCAAGAGTGTTCGTACCCTTAGAGGATTCACTCGAAAACATTTTCAAACTTTTGATAACTCGGAAGAAAATCACTCATCTCCTTCCACCAGCCAATCAGAGTGGAAAAGACTTCAACATAAGCAAAAACTGTACTTACCATTCCGGAGCTCTAGGCTATGACACTCAAGATTGTCGGGCCCTTAAGCATAAGATCCAGGACTTAATTGATAGTGGTTAGATCGTGGTGACCAAGACCGAACAACCACATGTTCAAGGCAACCCTCTCCCTCAACACAAGCAAGAGGATGTTAACATGATTAATAGAGGCAGTGGAGAAAGTTCCAAGTACCTCCGATATGTGGGTAGTTCTTCCCAAACTAGCAAGGATAATGCCGATAAGTGGGATTATTTAGAATTTTAGTTCATGATGGAATGGGAATTAAAGTCTCTTGACGAACAAGTCACTCAACTAGCAGAACTCGTGATTCATCAACACCAAGTCACACATCAGTTGTTCAGTCAGGAGCATGCTAGCCTTCTCTCTTATCACAAAGACTCCAGCACTTACCCAAGAAAGTGAAACATTAAAGAAAAATCTTGTAAGAAAAGCAAAAGCTAAAGCCCGTCGAGACTTTGCCAATAAAAGGGAATTCACCTATTTAGGCCAACTGATGGAAGAAATATTGCAAATGCTAATCAATGAGGGAAAAATCACAGTATTGCTACCTCCAGTCAACCCACGCTCAAAAAGGTTTGATGCTACTGGAGTATGTCAATACCACTCTTATTCTCGCGGTCACATCACTGAAGAATGTTGGACACTCCGCCATCTTATACAAAACATGATTGACAGTGGTAACTTGTAAATGGAAAATAATGACACTATACCACTTGAGAGTGGATATATATTTCCTCCAATGTCACAAGGATGGAAGGAAATCATAGTAGTTATATCTTCTGAGGGAGATGTGGATGCCACACCGCTTACAATTCAACCAAGCAAACTCAAAGGAGTTGAAAACCCTTTGAAGGTGGCTGCACCAAAGCTAATTATATTGTCGTTCAGGCCACAACATCATATCATCAGCCTTAAGAAAGTCCCATGGAACTATAGAGAGGCTGAAGGATCCACGTCTAACACAACTGATTCGGTATCCAAAGAAAATCCGTTGTATCTCCCTCAACGAGTGATGAAGACAATCATCAGATCTAAGGGGAAAGTACCCAAGGAGAAGATTGAAGAATTTCTTCACACTATGGGACACAATGAAGCCAAAGTGGTTCAAAGCTTGAATGAAGCTCCATAATAGATCTATATTCTAGACTTGGTTTTCTCTTCAGAAGATCACCAGAAGGTCTTACTGAAAATATTGGAAGAAGTCCACTTGCCAAAGACAATGGATATTGAAAAATTCCATCATCTGGTAGATCACATCTTTAACAGAAATGTGATATCCTTCATCTATGATGACATACTTCCCGAAGGGACGTGCCATTGCAAACCGTTGCACATAACGGTGATGTATTCCAAATATGTGGTCGGATGAGTGATAATAGATGGAGGATCATCCCTAAACATCCGCCCCTATGTCATATTGGAGAAAATGAACATCAATCTCAACAGGATTTGAAGTAGCCATACCACCATCAAAGCCTTTGATTGATCTCGGAGAAATACTATTTCCTAAGCCAATACCAGTTAAGGGTAAAGAAGTCCTACTTCCAGACCTAGACATGGAGGAAAGGAATCAAAGGTGCAAACTGACATTGAGAGATGGTTATCAAAGATGTACTTCATGGCACATACCGAAGGTATGAATAAGGATATCTTAGATAACAACTGCCTAGATGTCATGGTTATTATTCAAGAGGAGGAGGACGATAACCGTCCCTTCATCATAGTTGTCCAATAGGACTTGGCCCTTGGCAATTGGAGCAGCACTCCTTGCATTTGCCGACAAGGGTAAAAAGGGCAAAAAATCCATTTGCCCTATAGAAAGAAATAACTGCTTACTTTCGTTGCATAGTATTAGCAGTTGTTTTTTTCATGCCATGCTAACACTTTGTAAGATTGAACAATTTCATATATTAAGTGAAAGCATTTTATTTCAGGACTCTAAAATTAGATTTGCCTAAACTTGCTGATGGAGTTCCTAATTCTTCACAAGGACTGCAACTTTGATGTAAAGTTGGACTCCGACTTGATGGAGATTGAGCAAGAGGACTATGAGGTGCCTCAGGAGATCAAAGAATGGGTCGAAGACAAACCCAAGACAAATCTTGATCAAACCACCTCTTTCAACCTTAGAACCTCAGAAAACCACAAATAAATCCAGATTGGTACTGACCTTACCCCAAACCAAGGGAATGATATGGTTAATCTATTGACCCAATTCCAGGATATGTTTGTATTGTCTCATAAAGACATGGTCAGTTTGTCAACTGACATCATCATTCATCGCCTCCCCATCAAAGAGGGATTCAAACTAGTCAGACAGAAACTCAGGCGATTAAAACCTGAGTGGAGTTTGAAAGTCAAAGAAGAAATTGTGAAACAATTTCAAGCCGGCATCATCATGGTATCAACATACCCTAAGTTGCTATCCAACATAGTTCTCTTACCTAAACCCAGAGGCAAGGTACGAGTTTGCATGGATTACAGGGATCTGAACAAAGATTATATCAAAGATAACTTTCCCGTACCATTCATCCACATACTTATTGACAATACAACTCAGTATGACATGTACTCCATTGTTGACTGCTTTTCGGGTACCACCAAATCATGATTGCTAAAGAGGATCGTGAGAAAACTGCATTCATCACTCCTTCGGTAACCTTTTGCTATAGACGGTTGTCATTTGGCCTCATCAATTCTGGAGCTACCTATCGGCGAGCCATGATGGCTCTTTTCCACGATCTAATGCACAAAGAGATAAAAGTCTATGTGGATGACATCATTGTCAAGTCCTCGAAAGATCTTCAATCTGTGCTGATATTGCGAAAAATGCATTAAGTCCATCAATCCCTGTTTCCCTTAGTTGAGTCATGTTTGCCATCCTTTGACTTTGTTGGGCTGCGATAACCTTTAACGTCTTCGAATTTTCCTCAATTTGTACTGACTCTACAGAAAGTGTATTAATTCCATCAATCACTGTTTCCCTTAGACTAGTCATGTTCGCGTATGACCATTGATACGCAAAGTCATCCATGGTACCTGAAAAGAGAGAAATATAGGAAGAGAATTAAAAATAAAAATAAACATATTTAAATTAAGACTAATTTGATTGAAATTAATATTGGTAAAAAATAATAAACTAATTCCCCGACAACGGCGCCAAAAACTTGTTGGCTAAAATCTAATTAGGCACAACACGCAAGTATATGTGGTCAACAAGTAATAAAGTGAAAGTAGAGTATCGTTCCCACGAGGAATTGTTTAATAAAAATCACCAAGTACTAACCCGTAACCAACTCAATCTTATTTAAACGAATAAATTTCAAATTATATAATTAAACTACTATTAAATTCCACTAGTTAAATTAACATTACGGAGATTTAAAACCACAACTTCAGTTATTGCTTTATTTAAGTTAATACACTTCTCATCAATTATTCTCTATTCTGAATTGTTAATTAAGAACACTAAAGCAGATAAAACCACCTCTCGATGCATAATACTCATATTCACTTAAATCCACAGATGATAGAATTAAGAAAGACACCCTAATTAACTAATCCACTATATCTCTATCTGAATTATAATTAAAAAGGATTTAAAGCACAAGTTCTCTATAAGATTACATATGGCGTAAAGGCATATCTTTATCCTAAACACGAATCATGAATTCCATCTATGTAAAAATCACAAACACATGCTATTATGATCATATCTAAATATAAACTTCATCTCTCGAGTTCATGTAGATTATCACGGTAATTGACGGCCAATCAATTAAATAATTAAGTCTAAATCACAATAGAAAATCCTCACAATAAAACATAAAAACTGATAGCGAAGCATATTAAAATAAACTACACAATAAGATCCATTGTGATCTCAAACAAAGAATTAGTTCATTGAATTAAAACTAAGAATTCACACTTGAATAAACAATAAAAGGTAAAGATAGAAGAAGATGAGAAGATAGAATCTATTGTCTGTAGATTTGATGCTCTCTCATTGTTCCTACTTTGAATCTTCAATGGTTTCCTAGTCGCTTCAGTCTCCAAATATCATAAGAACTAGAGTTTTGGTCCTAATCTAATGAAATCCTCCTTCTAATCTAATCTATATCATCTCTTTTATGCCTCTTATCATGTATTTATAGGTTACAAGTCTACTTTTTAGCTTAGGAGCAAACCCAATCTATTTTGGAGTCAAAAAGGTATCAAAATTCGACAAAAAACGCGTCAAAAACTTGTTCTGGCCCGTACCCCCACCCCGGCGGGGGTTTTCTTCATAAATAGCCTACCCCGGCTGGGTATAATACTATTTTGGAGCTTGTACCCCCACCCCAGCGGGGGTTTCCTTCACAAAAAGCTCGCCCCGGCTGGGGTCCTTTTTCTGCTACAGTGTCCTCTGCTAAAATGGCCATAACATTTGATACCTAATGAGTTACGGGGCCTGCCACCTATCAAATCGAAGATATCAACGAGATCTACAACTTTTATTCTTTGAGAATTGACAGATTCGGATTGTATCAATGTGGAAATCGGGGCTGAAGTAGATGTTATGTAAATGGCAAGCCTGACAACTCTTAGCTTTGATCTTAGTTGATTAAAAGGCCATAACTCTCGCATCCGAACTCCCATTGGGATGGTTCAAGATGTTCCAGAAAGATAAGAAGAATCTCTACAGTATAATCCAAGTTTCAAGCCAAGAACATGCAACCAACTTGGTGTGAAAAGCCCTGCAATCTCCCCTTCTTGTATTTACTTGCATATTTTAGTCCAAAAGATGTCTGAATTGTTTTTCCTTTCTTCTTCATGCCAATGTTATGTCATAGCCTACAAAATAACATAAAATGTATGAAAAGTAACTAAGAAACATAAGTTTAAGCAACTAATTAAAGTAATAGATACCAGATAAGTAGGTATAAAACCTACTTATCAATTACCCGACACTAAGTCTGTAAGTCTAGTATATCTTACGAGCACGTCTAGGTGATCAGCCTATAGTACTCTATGTTGTACAACACTTCTTCTTTAAACGTATTTATGTTTAAGTTTTGGCAACCTCACATGTCTGTCATTTGACGACAAAATGTATGTTTATTCATACTCTTTCTTTCTTTGAAATCCATACCAAAATAGTTTGGCAAAAGATAGCAACTTTGATATCATTTCGATAGATTATAAAAAATCCAATGAATATATTAAGTCTAGCTGAAGGAATTGGCTTCGACCTCATCATACATTAACTCATGCGTAAGAGACATAAATCACAAAGCTTGTCCAGAATGAACATAGACAAGGGTTAGAACACTTGTCTTTAGCGTCTTCTACAGATTAAATACTTTTCCTTTTGAGTCTTTAAGGATTCTACAATGCATAACCATGTAACATACCACATTAGGTCATAATCAATCATCTATGGTTCCTAACATATCTTACCCTTCTTCTCAATCTAATCGTTCATTAGATTTGTTTAACATTGGTTATGGTTATCGCATTATTTCTTATTTACGTTCAAAGTAATCTTTCATCAACCTTTAGCTGTAATTCTCAACGTTATAATCATCATTGAGGATGCTATTTCAACTTTATTAATGTTATAATTCACCATTAATCAACTGTCTCATTTTTATATTCATAACCCTTCTTTATTGTGCTTTACCTAGTGCTGGCGCTGCAACGCCAGCTTCCTTTATAAGACTCGCGATGCAGCGTGAGTCTCAAGTAGCTTTACCTGAACTGGCAGCGCACGCCCCCATTCTCAAGACAAATGGTCGTGCTTCATGCGCCACTCTCCAATAGGTTATGGCCTTGGCACGGTGTCATGATGCCACTATAAAGCATTATGGTCATGTTGAGCCTTGCTACTACCACAATGCCTCGAGAGGATTATGATAGATTTTCTTGTTTAGTGAACTTCCCGAACTCATAATTTGCTCATTTTAAGTCCGAATTGGCTCGTTCAAAAGCCATTAGCTCACAAATCATATGAACTAAGTGTTCATATAAGAATTTTTCTTTTTTGAATCCGTTAACATGGAATTCACCGTTTAAGTCCGTTATTACAAAAACGATAAATGTTCATGAACGTTCATAGCTCGTTTCTTTGTTCTAAATCAGAATTTGATAATTTTCGAGTCCGCAACTCTAAGAGGCAAAAGTAGACTATTCTCTATCAAAAACCAATGTTTTCAAGTTCAATGTTAACTTTAGACTTTTATTCTGAGAATTTAACGATTTCGAGGATTATTGTCTAATCTCGTAAATGTCGCCTTAACTTCGTTACTTGAGATTTTTACACTGTTCCAAATGGATTCATTCCATTATGACAACATATACTATCTAAGCCTACAAATGATGGTTTTAAACTTTTCCATCAACAACAACATTATAATTCTTTAATATCTTTCATTGGTTTATAACTTTTATACTTATAATTTCACTTACACATGGTTTATTAAAGTTTAAGTCTTCTAAAAACCATCCTTGTTCCTTCTTATCATACATACTCCATCACTACTCCCTTCTCTAACAAATGAAGAGATGGATAATCATGGTTAAGTATGCTTACCCTTGATGTTCTAGCTTGGTTCTTCTTCTTCCTTCTTGATATAGTAAGACTAGCTTTTCTCACTTTTGTCTAAATAATTTAGGATGTTGGTGGAAAATAAACAAAGCAAATGACAATCTAAGCTCTTCTATTTATAGGAATTTCCAAGTTAGGGTATAATGGACAAAAGCCATCCCACCTTCTTTCTCCACCATCTTTCTCCACATCATTTTTCCACCTCCTTACTATTCTATCCTTGGTAACCAAGTAAATCACTTTACTTGGTGATCAAGATGCTTGCCATGTCATCCATGGGGCCCACATGGGTTGCCCCATGGGTTTTTCTTACCCGTTAACAAATCGGTTCGATCCATGTAATTAACCTTTGGGCTTGCATTATCAAACATTGGGCTTTAACATTATTTCATTTGGGCTTGTACAATTCCTACACAAATCCTATAAGTCCAATACCATTGGCTTAAATCTTATTACGCAATGTCTACGTATTCTTCTCATACGCTAATTCGTATAATTATTCATCATATACGATACACCATCATTCATACATACTCGTATAATACCTCGTATCATACTCGTATTCATTACCTCGTACAATACTTATGTATCATACGATCATCGTTTATTCATTAACGCTTCACTTTCCCTAATGTTCTCGATCTTAGTATGCAGGCGAAAAACTGCGTTTGTCATACTTCAATTATTATTACATAATCCATCATTCCTTGTTATTCTATCATTACGTATTTCTCGGAAGTTCAAAAATAATTCCCGAGCAGATATTGATGAATAGTGTTTTTCAACAAATTTCTCGAAAAACTTTTATTTTCGTCTTGGAAATTCAAACACTTTAATTCTACCACATAGCCAAAATACTACTATATTCCAACATGTTTAGGTTATAGAATAACATTCATCTTGCTTACTCATTATAATATAATTTTATTCATTATTTAATCAAATAAAATTATTTTACAAATTATCCAATTTTCTCAGTCATTACATTCACCCCTCCTTATAAGGATTATGTCCCCAGAATCTCGCTTAAAATATTAAACAAACAACTGAGGATAATTCTTCCACATCTTTTCTTTAAGTTCCCACGTTACTTCTTCGGCATCGTGGTTCTTCCATAACACTTTTACTGAAGGTATAACTTTGTTCCTCAGAACTTGTTCTTCTCTATCAATGATTTGAATTGGCATCTCGTCGTACGTTAAGTCCTTCTCAATAAGAATAGGCTCATACTCTATTACGTGCTTATAATCTGGTTTATAAGGACGTAACACAGATACATGAAATACATTATGTATCTGTTCTAAGTCTGGAGGCAATGCTATCATGTAAGCTATGTCTTTTATGCTTTTTAATACCTCAAAAGGTCTTATAAACCTTGGACTTAACTTTTCCTTCTTTCCAAAGTGTATCTTTCCTTTCTAGGGAGATTCCATTAAAAATACATAAGAGCCTACTTCAAACTCTCGGTTTACTCGATGCAAATCCGCAAACTTCTTCTGTCTGTCTCGAGCTGCTACTAGACGCATTCGTATCAGCTTGACTATATCCGCTGTTTGCTGCACCAATTCAGGTCCTAGTATTCGGCGTTCTCCTACTTTGTCCCAACATAATGGTTTTCTGCACTTTCTTCCGTACAAAGCTTCGTAAGTCGGCATGCCTATGCTCGCATGATAACTATTGTTATACGCAAACTCTACTAATAGTAGGTGATCATCCCAACTACCCTTAAAATCCATGACGCAAGATCTCAACATATCTTCTAGCGTCTGAATTATCTTTTCACTCTGTCCATCGGTTTATGGATGATACTTGTACTTAACTTCAGCTACGTTCCTAACTGTTCTTGTAGACTTCTCCAAAAGTTTGATGTGAATCGTGGGTCACGATCTAACACTATCAAAACTGGTACTCCATGTCTGGAAATATTTCCTTAATATAAAGTTTAGCAAACTGATCTAAGTTACACTTAACCTTTAATGGCAAAAAGTGAGCTGACTTCGTCAATCGGTCCACTATTACCCAAATAACATCATACCCTTTCTGTATAATCAGAAGTCCCACCACAAAGTCCATCGTGATATGCTCCCACTTCCACTCCTGAATCTCCAATGACTGTAACAAGCCACTTGGTCGTTGGTATTCAGCCTTAACTTTTTGACAAGTTAAGCACCTACTCACATATTCTGCTATCTTTCTCTTCATGTTTGGGCACCAAAAACTCTATCGAATGTCTTGATACATCTTAGTACTACCAGGATGAATCGAGTACCTCGAACTATAAGCTTCTTGTAACACTTCCTCCTTTAATTCCGCCTCATTCGGAACACAAATTCTTCCTTCAAATCTTAATAACCCCTCGTTATCAAGACTATACTTTATATCTTTTTCATTTGCTAGCCGCTTCTTCATCTGGTCACACTAATCAGTTCTGAGTTGTACCACCTTGACTCTTTCTATAATGGTAGATCAAATCTCCATTGTAAACAATCTCTTTTATGATTCACTCGGTCACTTCACCTCTAACTCCATTCTAGCCATCTCTATTATTAACTCAGTTTGAGCCGTTAACATAGACAACTTTTCCCGACCCTTCCGACTTAAGGCATCGACCACTACATTGGCTTTTCTGGGGTGATACAGGATATCGCAGTCGTAATCCTTTATCAACTCCAGCCATATCCTTTGTCTCATATTTAAATCCTTTTGTGTGAAGATATATTTTAGCCTCTTATGGTCTGTGTATATCTCACATTTCTCTCCATAAAGATAATGTCTCCATATCTTTAAGGAAAATACTACCGCGGCTAGTTCCAGATCATGAGTAGGGTAAACTTTCTCATAATCCTTTAACTACTGTGATGCATACGCAATGAAGTCCTCTATGCAAAGCATCACTATAAACTACGAATTTTCCTGTATCATCGGGTAATGACAATACTGGTGCTTCACTCAACCTTTTCTTCAGTTCATGAAAACTGTATTCACACTTCTCAGTCCATACGTACTTCACTGTCTTCCTTGTCAAATTACTCAACAGAATAACTATCATAGAAAAATCTTGGATAAATGTTTGCTAATCCTAGGAAACTCCGCACCTCAGTCAGCATTTTCGGTTGTTCCCAATTCATCACTGCTTCCACCTTCCCTGAATCTACTGAAATCCCATCCCGGTCGATAACATGTCCTAAAAATTGTACCTTTTCTAGCCAAAATTCACACTTAGTGAATTTTGCATATAACTTCTCCTTCCTTAATGTCTCCAACACTATTATTAGGTGTTCAGCATGATCTTCTAGCATCTTAGAATAGACTAGAAACTCAACGATAAACACAATGACGAACTTGTCTAAATATTTTTTGAACACTCTGTTCATCATATCCATTAATGCAGCTGGTGCATTTGTCAACGTAAATGACATCACTAGAAACTCGTAATGGCCGTAACAAATTCTGAATGCTATCTTAGGTACATCCTCCTTCCTAACTTTCAACTGATGATACCCCATCCGTAAATCTATCTTAGAAAAATACTTTTCCCCTTTCAACTGATCAAAAAGATCATCGATCCTGGGCAATGGGTATTTATTCTTTATCGTTAACTTGTTCAACTTTTGATAGTCAATACAAAGTCTCAACGATCCATCCTTCTTCTTCACAAACAGTACCGTTGCTCCCCATGACGAAACACTTAGTTGAATTTACTTTCTGTCCAATAGTTCTTTTAACTAAACCATCATCTCCTTCATCTCTACTGGTGCCATACGATAGGGTGCCCTTGAAACTGCTGCCGCTCCTGGCACAATTTCTATTACGAATTCGATCTCCCTATCTGGTGGAAGATCTGGTAATTCGCTTAGAAATACATCCACAAATTCTTTGACTATAGGTATTTGTTCCATTGTTGCTCCCACTCTCTGGGTATCAACAACATGACACAAATAACCTACACATCCCTTCATCAACAATTTCCTTGTTTGTGTCATAGTAAGACAACACGAACGTCCCAGCGATTTATTACCGCAAAACACTACATGAGGTTATCTCGAAGTTCTAATATTTACACATTTCTTTTGGTAATCTATAATTACAACATGGTTAAACAACCAATCCATCTCGAGAATTACATCAAATTCTCCCAACTTTATCGGTATCAAATCTACCAATAATTTACAACCTCGTATATCTACACAAAAACTCCTTTGGATGTTTTCAACAGGAATTATTTCCTCATTTGCTACCTTGATAATCAAAGGTACATGCAATCTTTCGGGAAGTAATTCTAATCGTTTAGCAAAATCACATGTTATAAAAGAACAAGTAGCACCCAAATCAAATAATACATAAGAATTTATATCGTTTATCGGGATAATACTTGCAACTACATCCCCTGATGCAACTACATCTTCGACCGTCATGTTAAAGGTGCAGGCCATCGGCCTACTCGTCAGAGCTGGACCACTAATAGCTAGCTTATCACTATTAGCGCCCTTATTTCCGTCAGTCACCTTCTTTGGGCAGTTCTTCGCTATGTGGTCAGTTGATCCACATACAAAGCATCTTTGATTCTTCTTTGGACTTATATAATTAGGTGAAATGTGCCCCTCCTGTCCACAGTTGTAACACACCGACTTCCCCTTAAGGCAGACTCTTGAATGAGTCTTCCCACAGTTCTTGCACGACTCCATCCTCTTCTTAGGATCACCTTCCTTCACTCCGGTATTCCCAGAGTTAAAACCTTTCCTCTTCTGGCCATTGCCACTACCACTGGCTCCCTCAATTTTTCCTCCCCCATCTACCTTATTCTTGTTTTTCTTATCTTTGTGGTACTGGCTTAGAGCCTCATTTCCACCCTCGGCGATTATCGCCTTCTCCCGAATGGTTCCAAAGGAAGTACTTTGGAACACTGATATGCGGTTATAGAGCCAGGGTTTCAAGCCCTTTCTCGAATCTCCTAGCCTTCTTCACCTCCGTGTCTACTTGATGTGGAGCAAACCTCGCCAGTTCATTGAAGTTGGCAGCATATTGGGGAACAGTCATTTCCCCTTGTTTCAACTCCAGAAACCTCATCTACATCCTCCCTTGTATACTCATGGGAAAGTAGTTCTTGAAAAAAATCTCCTTGAACCGCGTCCATGTTAAGTTATCTATCTCAGCCCTAGCTTGGTTTGCCTCCCACCAGAAGTTGGCCTCTCCCTTCATCATGTAGGTAGCACAAGCAACCTTTTGCCCATCTTCAACATTTGCAATAACAAATGTCTTCTCTATTTCTTTCACCAAAGTCTGGGCTTCTATGGGGACCATAGTTCCTTTGAACTCTGGTGGACCTACACTCTTAAAATCCTTAAATGTAATAGCCCGTACTATCGTAGGATTTATGGGTACATTCACATTATTCTGGTTAAAGGTAGCTGTTAATAAATTAACGAACTCCTACATCGGATTAATCGGTCCCCCTACCGGTTGATTCACATTCGCCCCTTGATTTCTTTGTCTTCTTCTTGGCGGCATCTTTCTGTTAAAATACATAACATTTCATTATTATTCCTTTCTTGTTAATTAGTTATTATTCATTATTAAACAAAAACTCATACTCATTGTACAACATGTTCCAATAAAAGGCTTATATTGATTCGTTCTTCTTTGTAGTATAATACTATATCGTTCATAATTATATAGCCTAAGCTGATTACATTACTTTCCCGCCATTGCTTTCCAAAAATTGGGATTTACAAAATACTACCCTTTGTTATACCAAAAAAGGGTTTTACTTCACTACATAGATACAACATATTTACATATCTATTCTACTCTAACTACTAGCTAGATTACATTTGCCTTATGGGATTATCATAGTCAGCATTGGCAAGATTGGCTAACACATCTCGGCTGATAGTATGCCGGGTCTGCCCTACCTCCACAGGATACTCAGCCACTTGCTGCTGAAAATCCCCATACGAACTCCTATGTATATAGGACATTATGCTAACCTTTTGCTTCTTGGTCTTTAGCTCCTGCCTGAGCTCAAAGACCTCGTGTTTAAGCTCATGGACCTTATCCTTGGCTATCACCTTCTCATCATGCTCTTTCTCCCACATAGACTCCATACTCTTCTTATCCTCCAAGATAGCATGAAGCTCCTCCTTAAGTTTTTTACCTTCTTCCTATACTGGATGTTTCTATCTAATACAGTCATGAACAATTATTTCATTGACTCCCATGGAGTCATCTCTTCTACAGGCGCTACCGTGTTAAACGATACCACCTCCACCTCCTCCTCTGACATCCCATCAAACAAAGACATGAGGTATAAGTTTCCCGAGTCTTCTGACTCAATCACCACCACTTCTGGCAACTCTGCTACTGGTGTCGGTAAAATTTCTACTTGGTTTATTGAATCCTTACTATCAACATATATATCTATATACATCACGTTATCTCCTAACATCTACAACAAAATAATTTAGTTTGATTAGTAAACATCATTAGAATAATAAAAACACATATCACATATAATGCATTTTTTAGGGTTAACTTCATCTTACTTTTTTTTAACTCTTCTTAAGGTTATGACTTAAGGTTCTTTTTCCCCCCTTAAGTTTTATAACCTATTGCTTTGATACCAACCTGTAACGCCCCCAAATTTGGGTATCTTCCAACCTGACAGATGGTGCTACACAGTACTACCATTCACACATACATTCAATTGAAATAACCCAAAAGAGTGAATATGTCTCATTTATATTCCAAAACAATATTCCCTTTCCCAAGTTCTTTATAACCATTACATGTGTTTCTTGTCATAATATCAAATACTTATAACATTAATCATATGCTATTACATAGACAATTCATTGGTCTACCTTAGCATTTCCTTTAGCCTTTTTGGATCCTTCAGGTCGTTCAATCTTAGTTGCATTCATATGGTTCAAGCAAGAGTGAACATAACTAGCTCAACAAGTATGAAAATTTGATTATACAACATGCTTGAATCATACAAATAGTATATCTTCTATAACTGAAGGAATAAGTATGAAGTACTATAGATAAATCAAAATAGAACTTCTCTTCCTTTAAAACATTTCACAATGAACCATGTTCATTAAATATCAATTTTGGTCCAAGACCTTGAGCATTTTGTTCTTTCTTTGAAAAGGATAACCCAACACTAAGTCCGTAACTCTGGTATATCTTATGAACACGTCTAGGTGATCAACATATAGTACTCTATGTTGTACAACACTTATTATTTAAACATATTTACGTTTAAGTTTTGGCAACCTCACGTGCCTATCGTTTGACGACAAAACGTTTGTTTATTCATATTCAGTCTTTCTTTGAAATCCATACAAAAATAGTTTGGCAAGAGATAGCAACTTTGATAGCATTTTGATAGATTATAAAAAATCTAATGAATACATTAAGTCTAGCCAAAGGAATTGGCTTCAACCTCATCGTACGTTAACTCATGCGTAAGAGACATGAATCACAAAGCTTGTCCAGAATGAACATAGACAAGGGTTAGAACACTTGCCTTTAGCGTCTTCTACAGATTAAATACATTACCTTTTGAGTTTTTAAGGATTCTATAATGCATAACCATGTAACATACCACATTAGGTCATAATCAATCATGTATGGTTCATAACATATCTTACCCTTCTTCTCAATCTAATCGTTCATTAGATTTCTTTAACATTGGTTATGGTTATAGCATCGTTTCTTATTTACGTTCAAAGTAATCTTTCATCAACCTTTAGTTGTAATTCTCAACGTTATAATCATCGTTGAGGATGCTACTTCAAGTTTATTAATGTTATAATTCACCATTAATCAATTGTCATCATTTTTATATTCATAACCCTTCTTTACTGTGTTTTACCTAGTGTTGGTGCTGCGGCGGCAATTTCCCCTATAGGACTCGCACTACGGCGTGAGTCTCAATTAGCTTTTACCCAGACTTGGCGATGCGGCGCCATTCTTAGTACAACTGGCCGCGCTGCGTCGCCACTCTCCAGTAGGTTATGGCCTTGGCCTAGCGCTGCGGAGCCAACTTTAAAACATTGGGCCCGCTTGCTGCGGTGTTTCTACTTTTGCCTCGAACGATTATGACGCTTTTTTTCTTATTTAGTAACTTCCTAGACTCATAATTTGCTCATTTTAAGTACGCATTGGCTCGTTCAAAAGGCATTAGCTAACAATTCACATGAACTAAGTGTTCATATAAGAATTTTACAGTTTTGAATCCGTTAGCACAGAATTCACCATTTATGTCTGTTATTACAAAAACGATAAACATTCGTAAACGTTCATAGCTCGTTTCTTCGTTCTAAGTCGGAATTTTACCATTTTTGAGTCTGTAACTCTAAAATGAAAACTTAGACAATTCTCCATCTAATACCAACGTTTTCGAGTTTAATGTTAACTCTTGACTTTCATTCCAAGAATTTAACGATTTAGACAATTATCGTCTAATCTCGTAAATGTCTCCTTAACTTGGTTACTTGAGATTTTTACACCGTTCCAAATGGATTCATTCCATTATCACAACATATACTATCTAAGCCTGCAAATGATGGTTTTAAACTTGTCCATCAACAACAACATTACAATTCTTCAATATCTTTCATTGGTTTATAACTTTTATACTTATGATTTCACTTACACATGGTTTATTAAAGTTTAAGTATTCTAACAACCATCCTTGTTCCTTCTTATCATACATACTCCATCACTACTCACTTCTCTAAGAAATGAAGAGATAGATAATCATGGTTAAGGATGCTTACCCTTAATGTTCTAGCTTGGTTCTTCTTCTTCCTTCTTGATATAGCAAGACTAGTTTTTCTCACTTTTCTGTCAATAATCTAGGATGTTGGTGGAAAATAAATAAAGCAAATGATAAGTTAAGCTCTTCTATTTATAGGAATTACCAAGTTAGGGTTTAATGGACAAAAGCCATCCCACCTACTTTCTCCACCTCCTTACTATTCCATCCTTGGTCACCAAGTAAATCACTTTACTTGGTCACCAAGATGGTTGCCATGTGATCCATGGGGCCCATAAGGGTTGCCCCATGGGTTTTTCTTACACGTTTACCCATCGGTTCGATCCATGGATCCGGTTCTTAGTTTGGGCTTAAGTTTAATAACTTTAAATTAACCTTTGGGCTTTCATTATCAAACATTGGGCTTTAACATTATTTCATTTGGGCTTGTACAATTCCTACACAAATCCTACAAGTCCAATACCATTGGCTTAAAGCTTATAACGTATTGTCTAAGTATTCTTCTCGTATGCTAATTCATTTATATATTCATCATATATTACATAGCATCATTCATACATACTCGTATAATACCTAGTATCATACTCGTATTCATTACCTCGTACAATACTTATGTATCATACAATCATCGTTTATTCATTAACGCTTCACTTTCCTTAATGTTCTCGATCTTAGTACACAGGCAAAAAACTACGTTTGTCATACTTGAATTATTATTACATAATCCATCCTTCCTTGCTATTCTATCGTTACATATTTCTTGGAAGTTCAAAAATAATTCCCGAGCAGATATTGATGAATAGTGATTTTTGGAAAATTTCTCGGAAAACTTTTATTTTCGTCTTAGAAATTCAAACACTTTAATTCTACCACATAGCAAAAATACTATGATATTCCAACATGTTTAGGTTATAGAATAACATTCATCTTGCTTACTCATTATAATATAATTTTATTTATTATTTAATCAAATAAAATTATTTTATAAATTATCCGATTTTCTCGGTCGTTACAAGTTACCTGCAAACCAGCATCCTGGTTCTGGATCATCAGATCCATCAGTCAATTTAGGTTTTCAAAACCTTTCCCACTACATACAATCCTCACCACTTCAGTTTGTCCCACTAGGGATAAAACCTCACCACTTCAGTTTGTCCTACCAGGGATAAAACCTTCCACAACTTCAGTTTATCCCACTAGGGATAAAATATTTCATCAGTTTATCCCATCAGGGATGAACTACGCATACCTGATCTCCCCAATACACAAGAATACGTAGACAACCATTTTTATGGTTTGATCTAACTATAGAAAAAATAAAAAAAATCTTTACGTTCTCTTCACCACATACAAGTTTCAACCTTTTTACGCTAGGTTGGAACTACGCAGACCTGATCTCTCTTCATCAATGGGAATATGTAGGCAACCATTCACATTACGGTCTCATCTCTACCAAAAACACAAAACCCTGTCAATAGTATTGGGATCATATGGTGCCCCTAAAATAGGTATACATCACCCATTCTGAGTTGCCAAATATTTGGTACATAATTCAAATACAAACTTAATTATACAACTGTCGTGTAAAATATGACAACACAATAGCTGAGTTTTAACGCGAATATTGTCTCATGGACAATTTCATCCAAACTCAAATTCAATCCTTATTACAATTATTATCACACTATTTCATAGAATAGTGAGGACTAATATGGCAACCATCTGGACTGTCACTCCATTCCCCGATTAGTCCCAGCTATATTTTCATTTCCTGGAGAAAATAGTGAAAGAAAAGGGTGAGCTCAACTAGCCCATTAAGAAATATTATGACTAAGATATTGTAAAATAAGTTATCGTTAGCCTTCAACAACATAACCACTGATAGAATACAATAGACAACAAGTTTAGATCAACAACGGCAGCAAAAATAACAATCCATTAGAAGAGTCAAGTAGAGCATACTATCTACTATCTTCTATGATTTAAAATTTTATCATCAATTTTATTACTGAGACTTAGCTTAATAAATAATCCACATCACTAAATTATCCATGCACTATGGGCCAAGGATATTCATTAATATCACATCCACGAATTATCCATGCACTACGGGCCAAGGATATTCGTGTTATCACCAATGGTCATGATAATGCCAAACAACAATTCATCTTTGTACCCTTGGACGAAGAGAACGCATGGTCATTGTGACAACCCGAGAATTTAGACAATTTATTAAAATCTTAAATGATTGATTTAAGGTCAAATATTAGACCTAGACAGAAAATAAGTGTATGCGTTTGATGTTATTGGGAAGGAATTTTGAGGATTTCAAAATTCTATGAAGGATTTAGGTGAATTATTCAGGATTAAGGATTTGTGTGAATATGTTCCGTGTTTATGGTTATGTATGTGTTCAGTATGTGGTTAAGGGTCAAGGGTTGACTAGATAAATTTTATCAGTATCAAACCCTAATATATATTAAGAACGTCAATGTTCAGTTTGAAAACTTTAATGTCTGATAAGAAACCCTGGAAATCGATTCTGAAACCCTAATTGCAGTTTCGGGAATCCGAAACCCTAATTTGAAAATTTAAAACCTTAATTCGGATATTGAAAACTCTAGATCGGGAATGAAAATGCTATGAATAAGTTTAAAACGTCATTAATTATAATTTAATTAGGGAAAACCCTAATGAATTACCTGAAACCCTAATTGAGTATTAGAAAACCCTAATACCAGATCTGAAATTCCTAATTTTAGATTTCAAATATTTGAAACCCTAATCTGGGAATATAACGGAGAATTATAATGCTCAAGTGATTTAAATTATAAGTTTAATTAGGGTAAAGCTTAATTAATTAGCAAACCATATTTTCAAATTTTAAACCCTAATTGTTCCGTCTGAAACCCTAATGTGCAGTGGTGGATTTAATTGCTAAATTAGCAATATTAATTAGGAAATATTAATCCTAATTAGCAAACTTGAATTATGATTAAGAAATCTTAGTATAAGTAGATAATTCTAATTATAATTTAGAAACGCTAATTTTCTATTTCGAAAATCCTAATCCGAAAATCCTAGAAATTGGTATTTATGGAAACCTTAGGTTTTACCCCTAAGGGTTAAACCCTAAGGGTCAAACCCTAAGGGTTAACTCCTAAGGGTTTGATCAAATGACAATTATAGAATTAAAATTGCATGGAAATGACAAAAATACCCTTATGTCACATTCTTTAAATTAGTAGCTTGCAAATCTTTCTATGATATTGGGTGGGTGAACTAATCCTAGCCCTAGCCTAGCCATGTGTCCAAAATCAGCCACAAATTGCTAGTAAATACATTGAATCCTATCAGTTATATAAGATTAAAGGAGAGAGAAAAGTTCACTTGACTTTTCATTTTGGCCAACCTCTTTTCTCTCTCTAAAATTCTAATTGTAGTGTGAGAGAGTGAGATAAGATAAGTTAGTATCAGTTTATAACTTTCCAATATCAGATCAAAGATCAGAAATTCAAGGATCAAAGCTTTAAAGGTATAAAACCCTAAGCCTTGCTAGATCCTTAAAATTTTATGTGATTATGTGATTTGTAGTTTAGAAGTGTGTTATAAGATGTCATTTAGTGATCTGGGTTATTATATCCCAGATCCATAACATCAAAGTGCTCGAAAAGCAAGTTCTCAAAAATCTAGAAAAAGGTTGAAAAGTTGTCTGACAGTCATATGTCAGGGCTTCTAGATCGTTGTATGTTAGGTTTTATGTGTGTTTTATGTTATGAACTTGTAGTATGCCATGAAGGCTTTAATTGGGAACTGGAATCAAGGTCATATCCCATCTAGATTTCATGTAAGAAGCGGTCAAACCTCGTTGACCGTTCATGGAGACTGAGTTTCTGGGCAACCCAGAAACCCAGATCTCACCTGACAATATTTTCTGTGCCTTAGATCTTGCAGTATGTTAGTATTTTGGCTATGTTGTTGATTGAAAGTTGTAGACTGGTATGTGAACTACAAGGTCATGCTATTAGATCACCCATATCTGTAACAGGATCGTATAAATTAATGGTCAAATCACCGTTAACCAACTGACGGGATGAAGTTTTCTAGAAAACCCAGATCTTCATCAGCCGAGTTTTTGTCAGAGATTGACCAGACTTGATCTTTTAGTTCTGATGTTGTCGGGTTGCCTTAATGATGTGTTTGTGTACCCTGTCATGCGTACTACAAGAATGAACCACTAGATCACATAAACTGAAGCCAGAAAGCTAAGATTTAAAGCTTCAAAATAGAAACCTCGACTGTTCTTCAAATTCTGGGTTCCAGAAATTGAAGAACAGGTCTGACATTAAGTTGGATGGCTTAGATCTCTCTGTGATTATATGTTTTGGACATGAATGTTGCTTAAGATTTTAGTACTACATCAGTACTATAACATTAGAACAGTTAAAAACTCAGAAACGTATGGATCAAAGAAATACAATCGGTCAAACTAAGCCCCTCAACCTCTGACATGATCTCTGGGTTTATTGAAGAACAGCTGAAGAACACATTTAGCGACGCTTGCATCACCTAAAGACCCTATAGCGACACTTAATTTTAGAAAATAATTATTTTTATTAATAAATTGAAATAATTAGTTTTTAATTATTAAAAAATACATAATAAATTATGAAAAATTATTTAAAAGCCTGAAAAATAGTTTTTAATTATTTTGTGTATATTTCAAAAATATTTAATATTTGGGACCCGGATTTGGGGCTACTACAGTCATGATCATACCAACATCTGTCCATTAATGCACTACGGGCCAATGAGGACTTTTATCACATCATTTGTAACATTACAGGTCATGATTATACCGAATAATCCATGGTCATAATCATACCAATTAACAGTTCATCTATGCATTACGGGCGAAAGATGACTTTCATCATAATATAAGCATGAGGATGATGACAATAATATAAGAATTCAATTAAATAAAATCAAGGATAAATATTAAAGACTTTAAATTTATCCAGAGTTTAAAAATGTCCAAATTGTCAACATGATAGTGTTTTATGGAGTAAAATTTAAGAATAATATTGTATTAAAAATGATTTGGACAGAAAAGAAATCAATTTTTATCATGAATAGTACTCTGGGTTAATAATACCTAAGTGAATAGTGTGATGCCCCCAAAATAGGTATACATCACCTATTCTGAGTCGCCAAATACATGGTACATAATACAAATACAATCTTAAATATACAATGTGAGCTGTGAGTTTTAATACAAATATTATCTTCTAGATAGTATTCAAACTCAAAATAAGTCCTCAATACATTTATTTACACACTATTTCATAGAATAGTGGGGACTACTAATGCTATCATCTGGACCGTCACTCCGTTCCCCCTGCTACGTTCTCATTTCCTGAAGAGAACAATGAAAGTAAAAGGGTGAGCTCAACTAGCCCAGTAAAGAAATGTTATGACTAAGATAATGCAGAATAAATTATCGTTAGCCTTCAATAGTGTTAAACTGATACAATATAACAAACATCAAGTTTAATTGCAGCGGAATAAACAATCCATTAAAAGAGTCAGGTAGAGAATAAAATCTATTATCTTCCATGATTTAAAAGGTTTTTCATCACTTTGGGACTCAGCTTAATAAATAATCCATATCATCCCTGTACTACGACCAAGGATATTCATTAGTATCACAACCACAAATTATCCATGCACTACCGGCCAAGGATATTCGTGTATTCATCAATTGCCATGATCATGCCAACAACTGTCCATCAATGCACTACGGGCCAATGAAGACTTTTACCACATCATTTGTAACATTACGGTCATGATTATACCGAATAATCCCTGGTCATAATCATACCAAGTCCATTTATGCACTACAGGTCACAGATGACTTTTAACATTATATAAACATGATAATGATATAAGAATTAAATAAAATAAGTTCAAGAATTAATTTATCCAGGAACCAATAACGTCCAAATTGTTAACATGATACTGCTTTGTGGAGTAAAATTCAAGAATGCTCAGAAGAATATTTCCATGAAAAGATACTGGATGAAGCGCAAATATCAAAGATATTCCACTAATTTCATGAAGTATAAAAGCCAAAACTTTAACCAACTGAGTATAATCAAGAATGGAATAACAAAAGAAATCACCAGGCATTCGATAGACCGCACAAACAGGATATTCCAACAAAATAATAAATAATGGAACCAGGTCATGCGTAAATGCACAGACAGGATGTTCCAACAGAATAATAAAGAATGGAATAACAGAAGAATTTCACCATGTATGCGGTACTTCGCATAGACAGGTTATTCCAACATAATAATAAAGAATGGAATAACAGAAGAATTTCACCAAGTATAGGGTAGTCTGCGTATACATGTTATTCCAACAGAATAATAAAGAATGGAATAACAGAAGTTCTCTTCATGAATACAAAAGAAATAATACCCCTTACCTTAGAAGAAACTGGATATAGAAAAAGAGAGGTAGCAAACTTCTCTTCTTCTTTCTCTCTGTAATTTTCTCTCTCTAGAGTTTCAGTGAAATCGTAAGAAATAATGAAGGAATGAGCTTCTATTTATAGGAGAATGGAAAGGATACTATGCAATAAAATATTTTAATAATTTAAAAACTTTTAAATAAAATATAATATATTATATATATATATATTATATATATATATATATACACATGTTCCTTTTAAATTCACGGGATGAATTCCCGTGATCACTCCCTTGACAACTTTCAAACCAAACCTAACTAACTATATATATATATATATAATATACAATAGTACACCTTCCCTAGATAGAACTTTCTAGACATCGTCAATAATGCAAATAATAATATAAATAACTTTGTTGTCTCATTTATTGATTTAATAATATAAAATATTGTGCAATAATTGAATCAATAATGTGAGATACTATGAAGCAATTACTGTGGCAATAATTGAATAAAACTGAGTGACTTCTCACGTTAACATCAATAATAAATATTGTGTGCTACTATGCCACCACGCGTATTACTGTACTTTTATCACCGGGTATTTCAACAGTTAACGGTAAAACTTTTGCCGTTATTTTTATAAAAAGATATTTCTGTCGTTTTCTAACTCCGACAGTAATTCCATTGTGGGGTCCACCAATGATTGTGCCGTCGTCCGAATATTCCCTGATAAAACGAATATTCCCCGACCAATCAACTATTTTATGACAACTTGCATACTTTTCAAAATTTGTAAATACTACCCACAACTATAACATTATCAAATCCACAACTTATATAAAAAAAATATTTCGAGAAATTAAATCTGTATTAATAAAATTTGGGGTCTTATAGATCATCCTTCAAAACTTTCAAACCAAACCATAAGAGATGAAATTACCTGATCTCCCTAATACACGGGAATATATCGGTGACCATCTGTGGGGTCTTTACACCACACCTCATCGGCTCAAACCACAGGGATGGAACTACCTCGTCTCCCCACATAAATGGTAAAATTGGCGACCATCTAAGCTGCGGTTGAATCCTCAAAGAGAAACTTCAATCCATAAGAGATGGAACTACCTGTTCTCCTCCATACAAGAAAGTACCGGTGACCATCTGTGGTGTGGTCAACCTTAGAGAGGAAAGCCACAATCCTCTCCATAACCACATTTAGAAACCAATCCCAAGACACCAAAGGGTAGGGGAATATAAAGATCAATGATCCATTCTGAAAGATCCTGACACATCTCAATGTCCATCCATTAAGGAGGAGTTCAAAATACATCAAGATCTCAAGCCCTGGAGAGCAGACAACTATTAAACAAGTACCAATGTATATCTAAAAGGGATGTGAATCAAAACATATTTCCTTTCCATATAATACTATTTGATGTATACAAATGTGTCATGTACATGACAAAAATGGCTAATCTTTTCTATGCAAGAAAATCATAGCTAATCTAGGAATCAGTGGATAAGCAAGCCATCAGATCTAACATAGTGTCCCTTTCAGAAGATGGAGGTAACTCTATGAGCTCCTGCCCTAGGGTATCCACACGAACCAGGAGATCTACGACCATCTGCATGGTGATATTATGCTCATCAATGAATGCACTCATCTCTGCAATAATGTCAGCAGTATGAGATCTCAATGTAGTACTATCTGTAATGGCAACATCTCGGGTAGCTAGAGCACCATCCTTCTCAATAACAGTTGCATCCCTAGATGATGGAGCCTTATCCCGCTCAACAACAGCGATATCC
The DNA here is from genome assembly GCA_020205605.1 of Panax ginseng. Taxonomy (NCBI): domain Eukaryota; kingdom Viridiplantae; phylum Streptophyta; class Magnoliopsida; order Apiales; family Araliaceae; genus Panax; species Panax ginseng. The sequence goes on from CM035135.1 coordinate 63,173,156, forward strand.
TTGTGGGCTAGAGCATCATCTTTCTTAATCAAAGCCGTATCTCTACCAGAAAGATTTGTCAACATTGAGGCCATAGCCCGGTCCTTCTCAAATGTCATCAGATGTAAACTCTGTGCTAAATACTCTGCAGAATGTGGAGTCATAGCAGAAGGAACACTGGGAGAATCAGGGTACTCCATAGGCTCCCCACTATCAGAATCAACACCCGGCTTTGAGGATACAACCCTAGCCGATGCAATCTCTGCCTCCAACCATGTAGAATTGCGACGCCCCCAAATCCGCGTATCTTCCAACCCGACAGATGGTGCTACACAGTACTCATAACTGTACATTCATTCTATTGAAACGACATCAAAATGTGTGTATCAATGACATTCTTATTACATTAATAATATTACATCCCATTCCCAGGTTCTAAAACCATTACATTCTTTGTTCATCATTCTATAATATATACAACTTACTAGTTTATTACAAGGTAAACTAATCGTTCATCTTCGTCTTGCCTCTATCCTCGTCAGATCCCTCGGTTTGTTCGGTCCTAGCTGCATTCATATGGTTCAGGCAAGAGTGAGCATAACAAGCTCAACAAGTACAACAATTTCTTTTAAACAACATGCTTGAAACATAGGAATCATATATCTTCAATAACTTGATAATAGTTATGAAGTACTATCGATAATTCAAAATAGCACTTCTTTTCCTTCAAAATGTTTTACAATAACAATATTCACTAAAACATCAATTTTGGCTCAAGACCATGAGAAGTTCATAATTTCTTTGAAAAGGACATCCCGACACTAAGTCCGTAAGTCCGGCATAACTTACGAGCACTTCTAGGTGATCAGCCCATAGTACTCTATGTTGATCAACACTACATCCTTTAAACATATGTATGTTTATGTTTTTGCAACCTCGCGTGCCCGTCGAATAATCGATGAAAAATACATTTGTTTATTCATACTCAGGCTTACCTTGAATCTGTACCAAACAATTGGTGTAGGATAGCGTTATCAATTCTATATTGAAAGACTTGTAAATAAATCAATCAATCTTCAAGATTAGTCTAGCCGAGATAAAACTGGCATCGACCCTTTAGTAAAACACTTCATGCATTTCATAACATAAATCACAGAAAACTTGGCTAACACGAAGGTTTGACAAGCGTTTAAGAAAAACTTGCCTTCAGCGTCTGCTACAGTATAATAACTTTTCCTTTCAATCTTTACGGTCTTACCAACACATAACCACATAACATACCACATTAGGTCATGAATGAACATACATGGTTCCTAATGAATCTTACCCTTCATCTCAATCTAATCATATATTAGATTTGTTACTATTGGTTCCGGCTTGCCATTATATTTTACATTATTCTTACCAACTTCTTTCTCTTCTATATCTTATGTAGATTTACTTCATTAATCCAACTCATTTCGAGTTAATCATCCTTCTTCACGGCTTACTAACATCCTTACGTTATTAATCGAAACTCGATTGTCATTTATTAAGTACACTTTATTGCATACCGTTTACGTTCACGTATTACTTAACAACTTTTAGATATAACTCTCAATGTTATAGTCATTATCATTATTGAATACAGTTCATGTTCCTTATACCTTACGTTCGTCGTTTAACTACTCATTGAACAACATTAAATTTCTAAAGTCATCACTATAATAGTGATTTAGGAATTGTCTTATCATGTTCATTAAGTAATTACATAATCCATACTGGTATTGCAAACCATTGGATTCATAATCAACTTGGTCAACAAATTTCTATAGCCGGCTTAACACATTACGTTGTTCTCATTACGTTCATCTTCAATTGATTATTAACCTTTAATCATCATAAATTAAGTGTCTAACAATTCTTTAACAATGTTATATTTATACCTTAGTTAATTACTAATGAGTTATCTTTCATTCTATACTTATAAACATTCTTGTCTGTCTAAACCAAAAGACGGGCGCCGCGGCGCCACACTTAGCTCTCTTTCTCGCTCTGCGGCGCGACTCTGCAGAATGTCACGACACTGTTAAGGCGTTGCTGCGCCACCAATTGGCTTTGGGTTGGCACCGCGGCGCCAACTCTGTGCCTTAGACAAATTTTCAACTTTGCGAAATTCCCGGATATATAACTTCTTCGTTATAAGTCCGAATTGGCTCATTCAAAAGCCTACGGTTCACAAATTACATACTCTATGCATTCATGCAAGAATTTTATCTATTCGACTTCGTTTGCTAAAAATTCACCTATTAGTTCATTTTTAACAAAAACGATAAACGTTCGTGAACGTTCAACGCTCGTTTCTTCATTCTAATTTGGAATCCGGTCATTTTCGAGTCCGCAACTCTATAATGTCAAATATGACTTGTCTCCATTGAAAACCAATGTTTCCAAGCTCAATATCAAAATTCGACTTCCATTCCGAGAATTTTACGAATTTGACGATTATCGTCCAAACTCGTAAATTTTGCCTTAACTTCATTCTTATGATTTGTTCATCGTTTTAAATGGATTCAATCCATCATATTAACATCTTGACATACATACTTTATTAACTTATTGACATGTTAAGTTATTACTTGTTCTTCATTAGTCTATAACTTGTAAAAGTATAAACTACTTATGAATTCACTTTGCATGACTTATTATAGCTTAAATCTTTTAACCATCATCCCTGCTTCTTATTATCATATAACCTTATTATTTCAACATAAAACAAGTTCCTACAAGTTCTTCCTTGTTTCATACCCTATATGATTACGAATAACTTATTCATGACTTATATGGCTTATTAAGACTTAAGCCCTTTGATTACTCATTCTTATCTTTCCTTAGCATACATGTTCTACCACTACCCATTTACCTATCAATGGAAGAGAAAGAGAATCATGGTTTAAGTTCTTACCTATGAAGATCACTTGCTTAATCCTTGTTCTTCTTCTTACTTCTTGAATTATGAAGATTAGCTTTCTAGCTTTTCTAGCTTATTATCACTTATTCTCTCTAACAAATAAGCTCTCAAATTGTTAGATGAAATGAAAAACCATAAAATGAATGTTAAGCTTGCTATTTATAGGACTTCCTAAGGTTAGGGTATAATGGTCATAAAGCCACTCCGCCTCCTTAATCACCTCCTTACTATTCCTTTGCCTAGCTTTTAAGTAAACATGGCCATTATGTCTACTTGATCATCACACTTACTTAGCCATTCAGTATACTTGCTAGTCACCTAGCTTATCCATTACTTTCTCATCACAACTTTTACTTGTTCACCACACATAAGCACTTTACTTGCTCATCACAACTTTTACTTGTTCACCACACATAAACACTTTACTTGCTCATCACACATAAGCACTTTACTTAGCCTTTAAGTTACTTAACTTATCCTTTGCTTAACACTTAAGTCTACTTGTTCATCACACAAAATTCTTGATCACTAATTCACCCATGGGTTGCCCCATGGATCAAGCTTTACCCATTGGATCTTATCTTGGGCTTTTCATTCAATTAGCTTAATTAACTTATCTTATACATTGGGCTTGTAATTAAACAAACATTCGGGCTTGTTCAATAAATTATATTGGACTTAACATTACAAATAATTGAGCTTTACCATTATTTCGTATTGGGCTTTATTATTATCCCAATTGGACATTACAATCTCCTACACATTCCTACAAATTTATTACATATAGCTTAAAGCCCTATAACGTATAATCTACGTATAATTATCGTATTCCCACTCGTATACTTATTTAATATACGACATTCCATCATTCATACATGCTCGTATAATACCTCGTATTATACTCATATCCATTACCTCGTATAATACTTACGTATTGTACAATCATTGCTTAATTCATTATACGCATTTAAATTCCCTTCTCGGAATTCATTTTCCCTAATAGTTAGGATTTAAGTCCGCAGGCAAAAAATTGCTTTTGCCATAACTGAAATATTATCGGATATTCTATCTCACCTCGATATTCTATCATTACGTATTTCTCGGATGTTCAAAAAGAATTCCCGAGCAGAAATGCGTGAATAGTGTTTTTTAGAAAATTTCTCAGAAAACTTTTATTTTCGTCTTGGAAATTCAAACACATTAATTCTACCACGTAGCCAAAATACTATGATATTCCAATATGTTGAGGTCATAGAATGACCTTCAATTAGCTTACTCCCATAAATAATTAATTAAATTCATTTAATCCACATAATCAAAATAAAAATTTAATTCTCAAAAATCCAAATTTTCTGGGGCATTACACTCTTCCCACCTTATAAGGATTCTGTCCCCAGAATCTCGCTAATAATACATACACCATTGAGGAAACATTTTCCTTTATTTTAATCTCAAGTTCCCACAATGCTTCTTCGATATTGTGGTTCTTTCATTTCACTTTCAACGAAGGTATTATCTTATTTTTCATGACATGTCACTTCCTATCAATAAATTTGAGTCGGAAGTTTAAAAACTTATTGACACATTACGTTATTACCCTTTCATTAGCTTTTAACTTAGAATTATTTGGAACTCAAATTCCTCCTTCAAAATAAGATTATACTTGATCTTCTCTTCATCATGCATCCTCTTCTTCATTCACATACATTCCTCATTGCTTAGTTGTAGTTACTTAACTCGTTAAAGTATCATGGATTGAGTCTACGATGTGAATAACATTTCTACCACTTCATTCCACAATTTAACCTCTAACCCCGTTTTCGCCATTTTCATTATTAACTCATTCTGAGTTGTTAACATCGATAGCTTTTCCCTACCCTTCCTACTTAACGCGTTGGCTTCTACGTTAACTTTCCCGGATTGATATAACATATCAACGTCGAAATCTCTTATCCATTCTAATTACCTTCTCAACCTCATATTCAACTCCTTTTGTGTGAAGATATATTTCAGACTCCTAGAGTCCGTGTATATCTCACACTTCTCACCGTATAAATAATATCTTCAAATTTTTTATTCAAAAACTACAGCTACCAATTATAGATCATAAGTAGGATAGACCTTCTCATAATCCATTAACTGGCGTGTTGCATACCTAATGACTTTGCCATGCTACATAAACACGCAATCTCGTCATCTATGCGAAACATCAAGATACACTACAAAATTCCCCATATCATCTGATAGAGACCATACAGGTACCTCACTTAACTTCCCTTTTTAGTTCCTCAAAACTATTTTTCTCACTTCTCATTTCCATCATACTTATTAATAACATATTTGTATATCTTTTAAGCTAAAATTCACGCTTAGTGAATTCCGTATCCAACTTCTCCCTTCGTAGTGTTTCTCACACTATCTTCAAATGTTCAGCCAAATATTATTTGAACACTCTGTGACACTAATGATATTTCAACTATAACACTTCACAGGAGAACCTATCTGTTTACCACCAACTTGCTCGACGCCCTTTACAAAAAGTCTAATCTTCAATACATCAGTCTACCCAATTGACATAACCAGAAACTTGTCATAACTATAACGAGTTCTGAATGTCATCTTAGGTACCTCCTCCTTCTTCCTTACTTTCAATCGACTATACCCCGTACGCAAATCTATCTTAGAAAAATTCTTTACCCTCTTCAATTGATCAAATAGATCATCGATCCTGGGCCATGGGTATTCACTCTCAACTGCTAACTTACTCCTATTACAATAGTCGATACGTAACCATAAAGACTCATCCTCTTCCTTAACATCCTCCTAATTTGCGTCATAGATAGACAACAAGAGTGTCGCGGTATTTGATTATCGTAAAATACTACCTTGGGTTACTTTAGAAAACCGAAGATTCATATTTTTATTCTAATAATTTATTAAAGTTCTATGGTTAATCAACTCATTCATACCGAGAATTACTTCAAATTCTCTCAACATTATTGGTGCTTATCAATCGACACTTGCTTACCATTATTATCCATAAAACCATTTCCACGAATATAATTAACGAAAGTTATTCCCTCCTCCTTTACCATAATGTTTAAAGGTACTTATAATTCCTTTTAGACAGACTCCTAGATGAGTCTTTCCACATGTCTTACACACTTCGATCTTACGCTTAGGATCTCCTTTTCCGACTCCAGTATTCCCGAAGTTAAAATTCTTTCCTTTTGACATACTGCCACTACCACTGGCACTCTCTACCTTGGTTCCTCCCTCTCCCTTGCTCTTATTCTTTCTCTCTTTGTGGTATTGGGTTAACGCCTCACTACCACCCTCAGCTATAATGACCTTTTCCAAAATGGTCCCACAGGAAACACTCTGGAACATAAAAATCCTACTATAGATCCAGGGTTTCAGGCCCTGCTCAAACCTACGAGCCTTCCTCTCCTCAGTGTCCACTTAGTGTGGAGCATACCTTGCCAATTCATTGAATCTGACCGCACATTGGGGAACCGTTATGTCCCCTAGTTTAAGTTCTAAGAACGTAATGTTCATCCTCCCTTACATGCTTGTAGGGAAATAATTCTCGAAGAAAACCTTCTTGATCTGTTCTCACGTTACCCCATCTGTTCTAGCCCCACCCTGGTGAGCATCCCACCAAAAGTTGGCTTCCACTTTCATCATATAAGTCACAATAGAAATCTGTTGCGCCTCACCTACGTTTTGTAATAACAAACGCCTTCTATATTTCTATTACCCATGTCTGGTCTTCTAATGGGTCCATCGTTCCTTTGAACTCCAGCGGACCTATGCTTTTAAATTCTTTAAAGGTAGTCATTCTGGTTAACCTATGTTCCACATGTACGCTACCCCCGGTTTAGTTAAACATAGCCGTTAATAAATTAACGAACTCTTGCATAGGGTTAATTTAACCCCCCTAATTATCATTACTTGATTCCGCTTCCAGATTATGTTGTCTTCTCCTTGATGGCATTTTCTGATTAAATAGAATTTCATTATTATCTATTTACTTATTTCGTTATTATTCTCCATATAACAACTCATACCATAACAAAACTTATTAAATGAAAACTTCATTATATTCATATGCTTCTTTATAGTTTGAAACTATTTACACTTTTCTCCCCTAGCCAGAAGCTATTACATTTTTATCCCGCAATTGAACTTCTCAAAAGTTAGGATTTACAAAAAGACTACCCTTTTATACAAAAGAGAGTTTTACGCCACTATACACATATTCATAACTCTAGATTTCTAATAATGCATAACAGCGTCCTTGTGTTTCTCATTTGCAATCTTCGCTACAGTATCCCGACTAATAGTATGTCGAGTCTGCCCCGACTCTATAGAATAACAAGCAACTTTAAGCTTGAAATCCTTAAGCACTCTTATGGATGTAAGACATCCGTGCTATCTTTCGGTCCTTCTTCTCCAGTTTCCTATGAAGCTCTACCACCTCGTCCATATAATCCCTAGCCTTATTTATCATGAGCACATTCTCATCATGCTCTGACTCAAAATCTGCTTCTACAGAATCCTTCACTACACAAAGAGCACTAATCTCTTCATTCTGATTCTGCACAATTGTACTCAGTTGCACATTCCTGCCAAGCACTGCCAGATACAATGCTCTCATTGCATCTAGAGGCGATGACTCTGAGGTAGGTACCACCATACCAACCAACGTTATCTCTATTACTTCCTCCTCATTGCTCATCATATTAAGATATGATGTTATATCCATATCTCCCTCAAAGTAGTCTTCCTTAGAAAAGTACTCCACTGCCTCCATCTCTTCTAGAATCACTAATGGTACCTCTGCCTTAATTTGGCATAAGTCTGAGCTCTATTCATTCACGCTTTTCTTACGCTCACCGCGTATATATCTCTATACATCAAGCTATCGATCTACATCCTACAATAACACATATGTTGATTAGTACATAACACATAATAGTATAAGCACAAATCACATTTAATTTATTTAGGGTTACTTTCCATCTTTTAGATCTTTCGGTACCGAGTTTCCTCAATACCTTATTAACTCATTCAACTGAAGTAAAGCTTGAGTTTACTTCCTTTGGACTTTTCTTCCTTAATGAGGTTATTAGCCTAAGGTTCTTCCCCCCTTAAGTTTTATAACCTAATGCTTTGATACCAACCTGTGACGCTAATGGTACTTTCAACCATAGCACCTCACAGGGGTACCTATCAATTTGCCACCTACTTGTTCGGCGCCCCCTACGGAAAGTCTGGCTGCGGTGCATTCCAATTTAGGGACGTCATCAACAAAAGGCTCGAGGTTCTTCACGCATTGCGCTTATGGCTTTGATACCAACCTGTGACGCTAATGGTACTTTCAACCATAGCACCTCACAGGGGTAACTATTAATTTTCCACCAACTTGCTCGGCGCCTCCTACGGAAAGTCTGGCTGCGGTGCATTCCCATTTAGGGATGTCACCAGCAAAAGGTTCGGGGTTCTTCACGCATTGCGCTTATAGCTTTGATACCAACCTGTGACGCCCCCAAATCCGGGTATCATCCAACACGGTAGATGGTGCTACACGGTACTCATAACTGTACATTCATTCTATTAAAACGACATCAAAATGTGTGTATCAACGACATTCTTATTACATTAATAATATTACATCCCGTTCCAACGTTCTAAAACCATTACATTCTTTGTTCGTCATTCTATAATATATACAACTTACTAGTTTATTATAAGGTAAACAAATCGTTTAGTTTCGTCTTACCTCTATCCTCGTCAGATCCCTCAGTTTGTTCGATCCTAGATGCATTCATATAGTTCAAGCAAGAGTGAGCATAACAAGCTCATCAAGTACAACAATTTCTTTTAAACAACATGCTTGAAACATAGGAATCGTATATCTTCAATAACTGGATAATAGTTATGAAGTACTATAGATAATTCAAAATAGCACTTCTTTTCCTTTAAAACATTTTACAATAACAATATTCAGTAAAATAACAATTCTGGCTAAAGACCATGAGCAGTTCATAATTTCTTTGAAAAGGACAACCCGGCACTAAGTCCGTAAGTCCCAAGATAGCTTATTTGAGCACTTACGGGTGATCGACTTTATAGTACTCTATGTTGATCAACACTACATCCTTTAAATGTATGTACGTTTAAGTTTTGGCAACCTCGCGTGCCCATCTAATAATTGATGAAAAATACATTTGTTTATTCATACTCAGGCTTACCTTGAATCCGTACCAAACAATTGGCGTAGGATAGCGTTATCAATTCTATATTAAAAGACTTGTAAATAAATCAATCAATCTTCAAGATTAGTCTAGCCGAGATAAAGCTGGCATCGACCCTTTAGTAAAACACTTCATGCATTTCATAACATGAATCATAGAAAACTTGGCTAACAATTCAAGATTAGTGTTTTTCGGAAAATTTCTCGGAAAACTTTTATTTTCATCTTGGAAATTCAAAAAACTTTAATTCTACCACGTCGCCAAAATGCTACGACATTCCAATATGTCGAGGTCATAGAACGACCTTCAATTAGCTTACTCCCATAAATAATTAATTAAATTCATTTAATCCACATAATCAAAATAAAAATTTAATTCTCAAAAATCCAAATTTCCTGGGGCGTTACAAGAATACCTTGTAGAACAACCTGGATGGCTATTCAAAAAGTCAGTCCTCTCATGCTGGGTCCAATAGGTATAAATATGGATAAATCCTCTACTGACAGAAGCTAAGATGACAAACGCTGACCCAATGCCCCGTCAAAGAGATGAACATCCTGAAACTAGTCAAACTGTGCCATCACAGCTAAGGGATGATATGTGGTCACACCCCTCAAACCGGCCAGGGGAAGATAGTCCATGCCAGCTGCATGAGTGATAAAGCTGTAGGGAGAGAGCTAAGCCCTAAACAGGGTAACATATCAAATGGATCCTCGATTCCTGACAAGTAAACCGACCAAGAAGCTCCGTCTGTACACTCCACTGGCTGAAAGGAGTATGACATGGCTATCTCATTGGAAAACAATATCCATGATGTCGAAAAGTGCTATGTCATAAACCATACGTACAAAAAGACCAAATTGTCTGTGAACACCCGCGCATAATGGGTATGACAATATATGGCCGACCTCAAGGTCTTTGCCAGGATCATCGGTAAGATGGTATGTCCCTCCCGGAGGGCTCTGACTACCATGATCACACCGATATCTAAGTGGTCCATATACAAAGGCATGTACAGATAAGCCACTACGCACATCAAGAGTATATCTACTCGAGCAACACGCTAATCATCCTCCAAAGTGGTGAAATCCCCAGAGTACCACATATAATTATCTAATGACCCAAATCTGTCAAACATAAAACTCATGGACCCTATGTAGACACTCAAAATTTTTTGCACACCTGTTACTAACATTGTAGGAGGGCAAAATTGTCTTTCAGAGATAACCCTGGAAGACAGCACATATACATTCCGGATACTACCGGAAGTTCAGTCTCAACCCCGGAACACACACCGGGAGTATCAGTTTCAACCTCGGAGAAAACCCCGAGTTTCATCCCTGAAGATAACCCAAAGGAATGTCGTTGTAGTTCCGGCGATAACCCCAAAAATGCTTGTTTCAAATGCATGCAATCAGCTTCAACCTCGTAACTCCTACCGAGGCAGTCATTCCAAAGACCCAGAGATAACACCTGGAAGACAGATGCATTTAAAGATGACCCTGAGGAATTCAAACACTTGCAGCATTCCAATCTTAGAGATAACCCTGAGCAACGTCTGCTTTATCAACCCAAACCGGAGATAACCCCGGTGAAGGGAAAAGTCATCATCTTGCCACCTCAAACCCAACATTGCGCTGTCTCAACATCTTATACATACATTTCTACACAACAATGTCCCACAAGAGCCAAGGAGTTCCAATCTCGAGTGACTATTACGGAGGACAGCACACTGGATATAATTTGAAGCTTGAAGACATTGGGCATGGTCCCCTCTTCCTGACTTCGTACAACCTCTAATCCCATGTCATTGCGTAACTCTCGACAACGGCGGTCCGAAAAAGGTCTTGTACACCTTAATCAGAGCCTGAGGTACCCCGGGCAGCCGCAGGTAGACCTGCGACCACCAATAGAGCTGGGAGTGGCCATTTTAAAGAAAGGAAAAGGCGAGAAATCCCTGTCAAATTTGCTTTATACATACCCCATATTGAGTGCTTTTTCATTTTAAACACCTGTTAGCTCACATATAGCTATATTTTTACCGGCAGGAGCTGAGTGTTCATCCACTTAGAGTCATTGAAGTCTTCTTTTGCAGCCCACTGTAAGCCTTCTTACACATTATAAAGGCTTTCTCTTCATCTTTTCATACATTATTATTCACATTGAGAGTCGTGTTGTGTGTATATGCCCAGACTTCGGTCCGTGGTTTTCATTTATGTCTGTATATATATACTTATATATGTATATATTTATATATATGGACTAACATTATCGAGTTATGCCTCGATTGAGCCTAGACTTATGTCTGGAACGTTTATTTGCTTATATATATATATATATATATATATATATATATATATGAACTGTTGTTGGACTATGTTCGATGAGCCTGGATTTTATATACAAAGTGCGTTCTTTGCTTTTATATATATATAGTGACAAATCATTTGAAATGATAAACCGAGCCGGGATTGAGAAACATCCTGTGCGTTCTTCTTATATATATATATATATATATATATATATATATTAACATTTCTGTTAGGCCTGGAGTTTACTTCGTGGCCTTTTACTGTTTTATTTAATTTCGTCCCGCTTAGAGTTTACTTCGTGGGGGTTGATCGTTTTTACTGCTTTATTTATATTTAGTCCCGCCTGGATTTTACTTCGTGGTAGTTGATCGCATTTATTACTTTATTTACATTTCTGATCCCCCATGGAGGTGCTTCGTGGTGGTTGATCATGTCTCTCTATATATATTTATCTCTTTTATATATTTACATTTACAATCCCCCATGGAGGTGCTTCGTGGTGGTTGATCATGTTTATATATATATATATAACTGCTTACTGCTTTTCATATAAACTGCGGCATCATGTGAGCCAAGGAATCATGTGATCACATATTTAGTCTACTGAATCTAGATTCAGTTCCCGTGATGGACATTTTCAGCTGTAAGTAGCTTATAAATTATTCACGGTGTTTGAATTTCCTTAGATGGCTTTCATGCCCATAAAGAGTTCAGCACTGCTATATATTATTTTCTCGAAGATGCTTCGCATCTCGAAAATAAAAGCAATCAAGCCGAACATTTAATAATAAAAGGTCTTACAGTTAAGCCGAAGTATGAAAAGGTCTTAATTACTATTGAACACATGTTTTGAAAAACCTCTTTTACAAAACTTCACTGCTATATCATGTTTAAAACTGAATTTTCATATAAATTCAAACCCTTTATATATAGGTGCGAACGAGGCCTTGCACTACTTCTAAATAACAGCACATTGACCCACACACACACACACACATTCATATAACAGTTTCTTGAAAAGTGGCGGTCACCGTGGGAACACGGATGTCGGGGAGTGCCTAACACCTTCCTTTCGCATAATCAAGCCCCCGAACCCAAATGAATCTCAGTTTCACAGACCCGTTTAACAGTGTCACATCACTGGGTCAATGTGCAAACCTTTTCTCGGTTGCATTGGTGCAACCAGTTAAAAACACCAACTGGCGACTCTTAAGTCAAATTGTCGACATATACATGTCAGACCTTTTTCACTTGTTTTTTCAAACAAATCTCACACAACATGAGAACACTAACGAACAAGAACAGAAAAGGGACAAATAAAAATCTCGACGTCGATAGGTGGCGACTCTGCTGGGGACACCAGTAAGAGGGCTTTAGCCGCTGCTACAAGCTTTTCAAAACTGTTATATGCTTGTGTGTGAATGTTGCATTTACATTTTTTGATTAATGTGTACGAATGCATATTTACTTACTGCACTGCAAAATATCTATATGTGATATTAGTACTTCGCACATGTCATCATTTTCATAAACGGTGAGACACATTGTATATGAATGTATGTTGTGTGGTTCCTCCACCAGGAGGTTATCCTGTCGGTGTTTGATTACTGGACTCGTAGGGAGACTAATTCCAACGAGGCTCAGGAAAGGCACCACCCAAATTCACTCTAGTTGAAAGACCGGAGTAACTTCCCGTCAAGTAGATTGCGATGATCTGAGAACCTTCATGCCAAAAAGCCGCGAGAGTAACCTAAGATAGGTCAACCTCTGATAAACCAAACACGGAGGAAAGTTTCTTCATGCTTTCCATTTTCGATTACTTGTAAAAGCATTTACTTGTAAATATCATTTCATGTCAAATCCATCGTAATGGAAAATATGAAGAAATATGTGCACATGCATATTTTTAGCATGCTATCCTGTATTACAAAACAACTAACATCCGTTTTGCAGGATAATATTCCTAACACGGATACCTCACATAGCATTAAAACATTTACATTATTGCTAAGACTAAACTACATAAGTTTTTTGTAGGGAAATAATTGGGCCTATTACCCGCTCAAAATCCAAAAAGGCCACGAGCCTACAGCTAATCATGTCTTCTTCTGACCAGTCTAATCCCATTTCTCGAGAAGAATTTGATGGATTAAGTAAAAGAATTACAAATTTGGCTGTTCTGCATAATGAATTGCATCAGTCTACTCAGGGCCCAAAGATGCCTACACATACAGAATCCTCTACACAAGAAGGAATTCAAGGTTTGGATAAAACAAATATGGAACCTCAGTTGGATACGACCAACAAAGACCCTGAAAACACCCATCTCAAAGGAGATCTAGACACCGGTGATATCAGGAAGAAGGTCCTTCAAATGGAAGAAACCATCCATTCTCTCAAGGGGATTGGAGCACATGGGAGTGTTTCATATGCTAACCTTTGCATATTCCTTGGTGTTCATTATCCAGAGAAATTTAAAACCCCTGACTTTGAAAAGTATAACAGATTAGGGGATCCTTACACACATTTGAAGGTGTTCATTAGAGAACTTGGATCCTACGTAGAAAATGAGAAGCTCAAAATGCAGATGTTTCAGAAGAGTCTGACTAGAGAAGCCTGTTCATGGTATACCAGATTAGACAACTCAAAGATCCATAGCTGGGAAGAGCTACCTCATGCCTTCCTTACACCGTACAACTTCCAGTCTTAGATGGCTCCTGACCGGTATCAGATTACCAAGGACAAGAAACAGTCCAATGAGTCTTTGAAAGAGTATGCTCAAAGGTGGAGGCGCCTTGCTGCTCAAGTTATTCCCTCTATGACAAAATCAGAAATAGTCATAACCTTCATTAATATATAAGAAGCTCTTTTCTATGAGAGTGTCTTAGCTGGTATTGGCAAACCATTTTCTTAAATGATCAAACATGGAGAGATGGCTGAGATGGGGTTGAAGTCATGAACGATTCAAGACCTAGCCGCTCTTAAGCCAGTTACTGATCACATCCAGTCTGGATCTTATGGAAACCACCCCCGGAGGGTCCATAAAAAGAAAATAGAGGATGTTTCCTTGATACTACAAGGTCAAAAAGGTAATCAGAATATGCCTATACAGAGGAAAAACTACTCCCCTTTTGAAGCACAGTCTTCAAACCCTCCATTGCCTAAAGGTGGAGAAGGAAAGAGCCCTCGAACGTTCACACCCTTAGGGGACTCACTCAAAAATATTCTTACTCTTCTGACTATTCAGAAGAAAATCACGCATCTTCTTCCACCAGCTAACCCTAATGGGAGGGGTTTCAATGCTACTCGGAAGTGTGCTTATCATTCTGGGGCACCTGGACATGATACTCAAGATTTTTGGGCATTGAAACACAATATCCAAGATTTAATAGACAACGGTGAGATCGTGGTTACCAAACCAGATCTACCTCATGTGCAAGACAACTCTCTTCCTCAACACAGAGAAGAAGAGGTCAATATGATTAGTTGGAGAAGTTGACAGAGTTCCAATTTTAATGATGAATCATCCCAGACCATCAAAGAAAGCGTTAATAGATTAGATTATGCGAAGTTCTAATTTTCTATGGAACAAAAGATGAAAGCTCTTTGTAAGCAAGTTGAACAATTGGCAGAACTGGTGATCCATTCTCATCAAGTCACACGCCAGTTAGTCAGCCAAGAGCATGCCTGTCTCCTTCCTTTTGTTATGAATGCTCCATCATCACCTTCAGAAAGTGAAGCACTGGAGGACAAGGTTGCAAAGAGAGCAAGTGCTAAAGCCCGTCGGGATTTAGCCAATAGAAGGGAATTTATATACCTGGGCCAACCTATGGAGGAGATATTTTAGATGCTAATCAACGAAGGAAGAATCACCTCACTTCTACCTCCACTTAATCCATGTTCAAGACGGTTTAACTATGATGGAGTACGTCAATATCATTCACATTCTCGCGGTCACAACACAGAAAAATGTTGGGCACTCCGCCACCTTATTCAGAATCTAATTAACAACGGTGTCCTGCAGTTGACAGACGATGACACTGTGCTACTCGAGAGTGGGAATACATGTCCTACTAAGTGGAAGGGGCTAGTAGCAGTTATATTCACTGAAACTGATGAGACTCTCAGGTCATTTCCTATACAAGCAATTCAACTCAAATGTAGTGATAATCCTTTGAAAATGGCTGCACTAGAGCCAATTTTCTTACCATTCAGACCACAATATCCTGTTATCAGCTTACAAAAAGTCCCATGGAATTATGGAGAAGCTGAAGGATCCACGTCTCATATTACTGCTACAGTGTCGAAGAAAAATCCACTGTATCTTCCTAAGAGGGTGATGAAGCCTACCATAAAAGCAAAAAGGAAGATTCCCATAGAGAAGATTGAGAAATTCCTCTGCACTATGGGCCATAATGAAGCCAAGGTGGATTTAAGCTTAAGAAAAGCTCCACATCAAATTTCAATATTGGACTTGGTTTTCTCTTCCGAGGATCAAAGGAAGATCTTACTGAAGGTTTTGGAAGAAGCCTACTTACCGAAATGAGTGGATGTGGAACAATTTCAATATCTGGTTGATCACATTTTTAACAAAAATGTGATATCTTTCACTGATGACGACATACCGCCTGAAGGGACCGGTCATTACAAGCCATTGCACATTACAGTTTTGTCCTCTGGGTATATGTTAGCTGAAGTTTTATTAAATGGAGGTTCGTCTCTGAATATCTGTCCTTATGCCACTTTGGTGAAGATGAACGTCAATCTCAAACGGATCCGAAATAGCCATACGGTTATCAAAGCTTTTGATGGATCTTGACGAAATTCTGTTGGAGAGATTGAGCTGCCAATTGAGATTGTCCCCCATACATTTTGTGTATCTTTTCACTTCCTCAAGATAGATTTAGGATACAACCTACTATTAGGGAAACCATGGATCCTGTAATACCCGTAAATTTTATGATTTAATTTTATTATTAAATAGAGCCGGTGAATTATTTATTTTATAAATGCTTACGTGGCATGAGGAGAGTAACTCAATTGAATTAAAATTGAGTGTTGATGATGATCGATAAGATAGGTTCATGAAATGTCTTGTGTGACACAATGATGGACTTAGTGAAGGATGATTAAGTATTTGCATGTTTAAAGTCCAAATAATAAATTGGGAGTCTAGCCCAATAAGTTAATTGATGGACTGTTAAGTTAGCCCAATAAACTTGGGATATTTAGAATCCATTCAGAATCCAACAAAAGAGTTAACTGAGAGTACAATGCATTGGTTAAATTAAAATGTGGCGTGGGGCAGTGGGCCTGACCGACTAGCCCCTTGTCTATGTCTGAGATCTGTTCTCTTGTCCCCAAATTAGGGTCACCAAGTACAAAGAATAGTAGCCTAAACTCGCTTTACGCAAATTTTCAAGCTGCTAATCCTAGGCATGCATGGCTAGCTGAGTGGTTGGTATGGAGTGATTGAACAACTCCTTAAGTAACCATTATTCATTTCTATTGCACCATGAATCCCAACATTGGGTAGAGCAAGTGTCTGGTCCATGTTTTCTCTTTAAATACAAGCCACCAGGGTAGTTTGTTTTAGCGACAAGAGTGTTGGAGAAATCTGAGTAAAGAATTCTTAGTTGCTAAGCATTACCAAATCAATGTGTGAGATATCAAGGTTAAAGCTCGAGAAGGTATAATTTCTACTCCGTTCTTAACTTAAGTCTTGTTGATTCTCGGTTTTTTAGATTATTAGGTCAAGTATGATGAATTAGCATGATATAGGGTGTTTAGAAAGTTTACCTTCGTGCATGAATACGTTAAAAATTGTCTGCAATAAAGTTGTGACTACTCTACAAAATAGAGCATGTTCACTGCTTCTGAAATCCATGGGGTGCAGCTGCACTGTGCTTAGGAACCAACTGGTGGGTTCGGTCATGTTAGACCTTGTATTAAGAAATTCCCTTAGGTTGTATGCATATAGTAAAGTCTTAAATTAGCCCAACGAACTTAAACTTTGTCGAAGTAGTGTAGACCGAAGTCTCTGAAGGAGCTGCTTCGGACAAAGCGTGATGTCCGAACAGAGCGTAATGTCTTCGGACAAAGCACGATGTCTTCGGACAAAGCGTGATGTCTTCGGACAGAGCGTAATGTCTTCGGACAAAGCGTGATGTCTTCGGACAAAGCGTGATGTCTTCGGACAGAGCGTAATGTCTTCGGACAAAGCGTGATGTATTCGGACGAAGCGCGATGTCTTCTTGACGAAGCATGTTGTCTTCTAAACAGTCATAATATCTTCTTGACATGGCGAGATGTCCGGGACTCCTGAGACAACATCATAACTTGATATAAGGATGGATTAATAAATACTCCTATACCGTTGTAAACTATTAGTACACCTAATAAGTTCTAAGTAGAGAGTTTTACCAACTTCGGAAAATAAATCTAATACTTGCAAACATGCGTAGAAGAAGGTCGGTGGGATTAATAGACGTTATGGTCTACTTAAAGCAATGAACCTCTTAGAACTTCGAGGAAGAAAGATTATGAATAAGCTAGCAGTGGTCAATAGTATGAGCATGTTAATGTAATTGTTATGAGTTTTGATGGGTACAATGAGAGAGAAAGAAAAATGTGCTATGTGTACATGTTATTGATATATATATAAAGTGTGTTTGGCTAATGAATACCTATACTTACATGAATAGATGTATATAGTTCGTTGAGGTGATTTTCGCTATTAGTAGTAATCAACGCTAAAGGCAAGTTTCTTACTCTACCTTGATTTCAAGTATGCAAGTTTCTTACTCTACCTTGATTTCAAGTATGCAAGTTCCTATCCCTAAAAACTTGTTACTTATATCATGCAAGTTTTCTATCCCTAACTTATTGTTATTGTTGGGCAAGTTCCCTAACCTCACTCAAATTTACATTGAGCAAGTATCCGAACACTATTATTATTGTGTTGCAAGTTCCTTAATTCACACACTTTATACGTTGAATTGTTGTCATATCAATCATGTTTTATCAAAGAAAATATCTGCTTCTATTCGAAAATCACTTGTATACCTTGACGTTGTTGTAAGCATTGGACTTATCATTCCTAAATGCATGATGAAAAACTGTCTAAGCCCTTGATTCGGCTATACTATTATTATGAGTTAAAGAGCTATCCAAACCGATTGATTTGGTGCGGACTATCGTAAATCTACTGACTTTGACTTAAAAGTGCTTATTTGCTCTACCAAATAAGTAGCTTATATTTGAGAGGAGTTGGATGAAATTTGAACAACCAACAAATGAAATGAGGCATCTCTATTTATAGGCAACTTAAGGTTATGGCAAAATGGTCAATTGGGCATTCCACCTCCTTTAATCACCTCCTTAATCTCCACCTCCTTACTATTCATCACTTTACAACTAAGTAAACTTGGCTAGCACAACACTTGATCACCACACAAAGTTCTTGACCACCAAGTCTACCCATTTACACTTGGATTGCTCCATAGATTATGGCTTAGTCATTGGGCTTGTTAACTAATCAAGCTAATTTCTTGTTGGGCTTATGCTACAAATAGATTGGACTTATGATTTATCAAACACTTGGGCTTGATTATAACATTCTATTGGACTTCTACCATTAAGCTAATAATCCTACAAGTCCATTACCTTAATTTACATAACTTAACATTTATACCCCACGTATAATCTTCATATACTAACTCGTATATTATTCGTAATATACATTATCTTATTCTTCATACATAATAGTACAATACATCGTATTATACTTACATTCATTACCTTCATACAATGTATACACATTATACGATCACAACTTTCTTCCTTTAACGTTTAATAAACCTAGCGTTCCCAAAATAAGTCTGCATGCAAAATTTTACGTTTTCCATACTAAGATTATTATTACATAATCGATATCACCTTGATATTATAACGTTACGTATTTCTCGGAAGTTCAAAAATAATTTCCGAGCATAAATCGATGAATAGTGTTTTTCAAAAAATTTCTCGGAAAGCTTTTATTTTCGTATTAGAAATTCAAACACTTTAATTCATTCACGTAGTTAAAATACTACGACATTCCGACATTTCTAGGTTATAGAACGACATTCATTTTATCAACACGTAATAATAATAAATAATATTATTTTATTCATTATTAAAAGTATTTACAATTGTTCGATTTTCTGGGGCGTTACATTATTCCTCTCCTCTTGAAAAGGATTTGTCCTCAAATTGTAACCTACATCAAACAGACTTAGATCAGAAACATTGAAGGTTGCAATAACATTATACTCACTTGGTAAATCTAGTTTATAAGCATTGCCATTAATGCGTTCTAGCACTTGAAATGGACCATCTCCTTGTGGAAGTAATTTAGAACGTCTTTGAGCCGGGAATCGTTCTTTCCGCTTATGTAGCCATACCCAATATTTTGGCTCAAAGATAATTTGAAGTCGACCATTATTAGCCTATTTTACATATTATTTCGTCCTCCTCTCAATGTTGAGCCTCACCTTCTCATGTATCTGCTTAACAAATTCAGACCTTTTTTTCATCAATATTAGTAAATTCAGACATAGTTGTTGGTGATAAATCCAATGGAGTTAAATGATTAAACCCATAGACAATCTCAAATGGTGAAAATTTAGTAGCAGAATGAACTGAACGATTATAAGCAAACTCAACATGTGGTAAAAATTCTTCCCAATGGCTGATAATCTTTTTAATGGTAGCTATTAACAATGCCAACAAAGTTCTATTTACTACTTCAGTTTGACCATTAGTTTGTGGATGATAAGTAGTAGAAAATAACAGTTTAGTTCCCAATTTACACCACAAGGTCTTCCAAAAATAGCTTAAAAACTTAGCATCCCTATTAGAAACCAATGGTTTTAGGCAAACCATGCAATCAAATAATTTCCCTTAAAAATAAATCAGCGATATGTGATGCATCATCAGTTTTGTGACATGGAATAAAATGTGTCATTTTTGAAAATCTATCCACAATCACAAATATAGAATCATTACCATGCTTAGACCTAGGTAAACCTAACACAATAATCCAAGGTTCATTAGGTATAGGCAATGGTGTATACAATCCATGGGGTTGAACACGACATTTAGACTGACGATAAGTAATGCATCTATCACAAATTCTTTCCACATCTCTTTTCATATGAGGCTAATAAAAATGTTCTTTAATTTAGAACAGCCAAAGTTTTATCAACATCAAAGTGTCCCATCAACCCACCCCCATGTAATTCTTGAACCAACAACTCAGGCAAAGAACATGCATGTATACACATTTTATTTTCATGAAACAGAAATCCATCCATTTTAAAGTATTTACATACAACATTCTTTTCACAAGTTTTAAACTCTTCACCGAAATCAAGGTCATTATCATACAATTCTTTAATTCTCTCAAAACCAAGTAATTTCGAATCAAGAGTATTTATCAAAACATACCGTTGAGACAAAGCATCCTCAATTACTCCTTTGCTAAAATCAGTCCACACGAAAATCTACAACTCCTTTTCTAGTGATTCCACTTGGAGATGCTACAAAACTCATAGATCTAACTCTAAGACTTGACCACACTGAAAAATTCAAAATATATTAGGAGATATGGTCAATTGAATTTCATGTTCCGTTTTTCACCAAAAATCTGATTTTCAACTCCTTGTGATTTCTAAGAAACTTTCATGTTTTCACATACTAACCAACATAACTCATCATAACACTTACTAATACCACGTATACCCATGATTTTCATTAGTCCAATGCTTTTATTATAACTTTCATCATAATCCACGTAAACTATTCATTTTAGTTGAAGAAATATTTGAGGGTTTCAGAAATGGGGTTTGTACTGGGGTCAATACAAAATTCGATTTTACGCTCTAAGTAGGCTAAGAAGTCTTCAAGAATATACCAGGAAATTTATTAATAATGGAAATATCATTCAAAACTGTGACTCTCATCCAAGACTTGGATAGTACGTCATATTGATACCAACTGTGACTTCTATCCCTTAACCTAGATAGCACCTCACAATGATACCTATCAACTTGCCATCTTTATTCACGATGCCGCCTATAGAAAGTCTGGCCCTGGTGCATTCCACACAAGGAAGTCAACAACGAAAGGTTCAGACCTCTTTACTTATAGCTTGATATGACGATGATTGACTTTAGTGGTTTAGTTACTTGAATTCGTACAACAGGTTGGTTAAAAATA
This sequence comes from Panax ginseng, assembly GCA_020205605.1. Taxonomy (NCBI): domain Eukaryota; kingdom Viridiplantae; phylum Streptophyta; class Magnoliopsida; order Apiales; family Araliaceae; genus Panax; species Panax ginseng. The sequence goes on from CM035135.1 coordinate 63,194,917, forward strand.
TAAAAGCTAACAACCTTACGAAAAGCATGATGAGTAGTAAACCAATTGATTACTAAAATCACATCAAATGCAAGTATTTTCAAAAAGATAAGATCGACAGGTAACGTGAAAGTGTTTATTTGAATCAAACAAGATTTAAAAACATTAGAGGTAACGAAGGCTCCTACTAACGAAGTTTCAACCAATAAGTCAAAGTCTAACTTCTCCGGAGTCAAATTTAAACGTTGAACGCAAGAAAGAGAGATAAAATAATGGGTAGAACCGGTATCTTATAAGGTATAGACTTCGCAATTTATAATTAACTAACCCGTGCTAACTTCGTTCGGGTTACTCACTTTTTTTGAGAAGTTACGAAAAACGCTCTCCCTTACACTACCGTTTTTCACTTTTCTGGAACGGTCTTTGGTGCCTCCATCCTAGCTGAACTTGTCTTCGGTGAACGACAAAATCGGGCTAAGTAACCTTCTTTTCCACAATTATAACATGCTTTGGACGGCATCGAGCAGTTTGGACTGATATGTCCCTCCCCTCCGCATTTGAAACATATGATAGGTGGTCATTCTCCTTCCTTAACAACCGGTGCTGGTGCTGACATCTTTCCATCATTGTTGAATTTCCTCTTCTTGAAATTCCCATTCCTATTATCTTGGCCATGATTACCACCGAAATGGTTACCATTCTTGGCTCGATAATTTCCCCGATGATGTTATCATTGTTCCGATGACCGCTGCCACCGTGATGATTATTATCGTGTTGTTGGTCGTTTGCCTTTTGCTTGTGCTGACTCATTATCGCGCTCTAATAACTGAGCCCTATTCACAATATCTGAATATAAACAAAGTTTGTGAGAAATGAGGTATTGATGTATATTGGGTTTCAAACCTCTTAGAAACATTCGCGTCATTCACTCCTCATTATCGACCAAATGGGATGCAAACCGAGACAACTTGACAAACTTAGACTCGTACTGTGACACGGACATATTATTTTACTCCAGCTTGATGAACTCCACCTCCTTCATGTGACGAATACTTTCGGGAAAGTACTTGTCGTTGAATAGCTCTTGGAACTTATCCCAAGACATCTTGAGTGCGTCAGGCTGGGTACGTTTTACAGATTCTCACCAGTAATCTGCCTCTTCACGCAACATAAAGGTGGCAAAGGGAACCTTTTGCTCCTCAGAGCATCCCAAGACATCAAATATCTTAGTCATTTACTTTAACCACGTTTCCACCTTAAGTGGTTCTGGCTTTTCCAAAAACTCCGGTGGTCCCAGCTCCTTGAACTGTTTAGCGGTGACCAACCGTGGGTTGCCATTATTTTTACCTGCATTATGAGCAGGGAGCCGCCACCGATGTTGTATGAATTCTAAAAGCTCCTAAACGTCTCAGTCGTTCGTCATTTTTGATCGATGTTTTTGTTTACAGGAGGATTATCGCCATCCTGTCGCACATTATCCTGATTATTGATCTGTGGAGACTCAACGGTCTCCTGTGCTCCATTGCTTATCTCAACATTTTCGGATGCCATTTTCAAATACTGCCACAAAACAAGGGTTAATTCAAGAATGCTCAGAAGAATATTTCCATGAAAAGATACTGGATGAAGCGCAAATATCAAGGATATTCCACTAATTTCATGGAGTATAAAAGTCAAAATTTTAATCAACTGAGTATAATAAAGAATATATGAAACTACAAATGGATTTTCACCCGCCATGTGGTAATCCACGTATACAGATCATTTCCACAATTTAATAAGGAATGAATACAAAGGATCATTTACCATGCATGTGGCAATCCACATAGACAGGTTATTCCAACGGAATAATAAATGCGGAATAATAAATAATGGAACCAGGTCAGGTGAAATTCACACCGACAAGATATTCCGACAGAATAATAAATGCAGAATAATAAATATGGAACCAGGTCAGGTGAAATTCACACCGACAGGATATTCCGACAGAATAATAAAGAATGGAATAATAAAAGAATTTCACCAAGTATGCGGTACTTCGCATAAACAGGTTATTCCAACATAATAATAAAGAATGGAATAATAGAAGAAGAAGATCACCAATTATTGGGTAAACCACATATACAGGTCATTCCACCAAGTATAGGGTAAACCGCGCATACAGGTTATTCTAACAGAATAATAAAGAATGGAATAACATAAGGATTTCATCAAGTATAGGGTATGTCGCGTTTGCAGGTTATTCCAACAGAATAAATAAGAATGGAGTAACAGAGGTTCTCTTCATGAATAAGAAAGAATGACACCTCTTACCGTAAAAGAAACTAGATATAGAAGTAGTGAAGTAGCAGAATACTCCTCTTCTTTCTCTCTATAATTTTCTCTCTATAGCTTCTCTCTATAATTTCTTTCTCTAGAGTTTCAATGAATTCGTAAGAAATAATGAAGGAATGAGCTTCTATTTAAAGAAAAACTAAGAGTGGCTCTTGGTCTTAACGAAAGGTCAAAATGACGCTTGGTAATATTAAAGAGGCAACTACTATTTGTGAAGGGGTAATTAACTGTTGGAACACCGAAGAGGCAAATAACTCTTGGAAAACTGAAGGGTCAAGTTACTATTAAAACTCATGAATAGTAACTCATGAGTAGTAACTCGTGAATAGTAACTCATAAATAGTAACTCATGAATAGTAACTCCGACACGAAAAGTTCCCCAAATACCCGATTGAATAATATAACCTCCAGACATCAATTATTATCGAAATAAATGTCAATTTTCACTAACACAAATAATTTTAACACCATGGAACTATCAAATTCATCTTTAATCAACACGAACTTATCCATCATTAATATCATAACTCACAATATTTAACAACCAGGTCGTTCCCAGGAAAGGGGGGGCTTTTCAATAAGGATTTCTCCCTATTGGCGCGCAATTAGGTGACCAAACCTCTCCTTGACAGAACTTCTAGACATTGTAAATATTGCAATTTAATAATATGAATAACTTTGTCGTCACAATTATTAATTTAATAATATAACATATTATGCACATGATACTGTGATAATAATTGGATCAATAATATGAGAGATATGATGCAACAATTACTGTAGCAATAATGCAGTATAACTGAGTGACTTCTTACGTAAGCATCAATAATCAATACCGTGTGCTACTATGCAACCACGAGTATTACTGTACTTTTACTACCGGGTAGTTCAACAGTATTAATGGTAAAACATCCGCCGTTATTTCCATAAAATATTTTTGTCGTTTTCTAACTACTGACAAGATTTCGCTAGGGGTCCACCAATGATTGTGCAATTAAATGCGTATATTCCCGACAAAAAGAATATTCCCCGACCAAACGAATATTTAAAACAACTTGCATACTTTGCAAAATTTTCAAATACTACCCATAACTATAACACTATCTCAAATCCACACCATAATATATAAAAAAAAAATCGAGAAATTTAAATCTTTATTTATAAAATCTGGGGTCTCACAATATTCTCATTTCTTGAAGAGAACAATGAAAGAAAAGGGTGAACTCAACTAGCCTAGTAAGAAATAATATGATTAAGATAATGCCGAATTAATTATCCTTAGCCTTCAATAATATGAAAACTGATAGAAAACAATAGACAACAAGGTTTGGATCAACAACTGCAGCGGAATAAGAAATCCATTAGAAGAGTGTAACGATCGAGAAATTCGGATCTATTATAAAATAATTTTATTTAATAAATAATGAATAAAATTATATTATTTGTTATTATTATGTGTTAGTACGATGAATGTCATTCTATAAACTAGAAATATCGGAATGTCGTAGTATTTCGACTACGTGAAGGAATTAAAGTGTTTGAATTTCCAAGACGAAAATAAAAGTTTTTTGAAAAATACTATTCACTAATTTCTGCTCTGGAATTATTTTTGAACTTCTGAGAAATACGTAACGACAGAATATTGAGGTGAGATGGATTATGTAATAATAATTAGAGTATGGAAAATGTAGTTTTTTGCATGTGGACTTAATTCGAGAATGTTAGAAAAAGTAAAGCGTTAACTAGTTAAAGAGATGATCATATAATACGTAGAGGTAATGAATACGAGTATGATACGAACTATTATATGAGTATGTATGAATGATGGTATGTTGTATATGTTGAATAATTATATGAGTTAGAATACGAGATTAATACATAGAGAATACGTACTAGGGCTTTAAGCCATATGTAATTGTACTTGTACGATTGTGTAAGAAGTGTATAGTTTAATTGGGATTGGGATTAAGCCCAATGTAAACTATTGTTAAAGCCCAAATTAAGAATTCAATGGGTGAAGAAGATCAATGGGGTAACCCATGTGGGGCCATGATCACATGGGTGATATTGGTGGCTAAGCAAATAATGTGATGAGCAAGAAAAAGATTTGATGAACAAGTTAACTTAGTTCTTAAGTAATGAATAGTAAGGAGGTTTGTTTAAGGAAGTGGGATGTTTATTGACTAAACTTCCCTAACCTAGCAATTCCTATAAATAGAGAGCCTTTGATTTCATTTGTTGATTGTTCAAAATACACCAACAACTTACAACTTATTTGTTAAAGAGAATAAGTAAGAAAAAGCTAGACTTTCATTAATAGAAAAGAAGAAGAACAAAGCTTGATCGTCAAGGGTAAGACTCCTATACCATTAATCTTCCAACTCTTCAATACTAGTTTGATATAGAAGTGTGGATTAGTGAAGTATGAATGCTAAGAAGTAAAGAGAATGATTAATCAATGGACTTAAACCTTAATAAGCCGTAAATAAGCAATTCGTTCATTTATAGGTTATGAACTAATGAAGAACTTAGAAGAACATGTCATATGTTTACATTAATGAAGTTTGTATGATAAGAAGAAATAAGGATGGTTGTTAGAAGACTAAAAACATGATAAATTATGTGAAATGAAATTATAAGTAGTTTATACTTTTATAAGTTATAAACTTATGAAGAACAAGTAATAACTTATCATGTAAATAAGTTGATGTAAAATGTATGTTAAGATGTTAATATGATAGAAAGAATCCATTTGAAATGATGAACAAATCATAAGTAACAAAGTTATGCCAGAATTCACACAATTAGAAGATAATCTTCGAATTCTTAAAATTCTCGGAATGGAAGTCAAATTTTGATATTAAGCTCGGAAACGTTAGTTTTCGATGGGGACAAGTCTTATTTTACATTATAGAGTTGCGGACTCGAAAATGACCGAATTCTGACTTAGAATGAAGAAACGAGCGTTGAACGTTCATGAACATTTATCGTTTTCGTTAAAAATGGATTAATAGGTGAATTTTGAGTTAATGAAGTCAAAAATGTAAAATTCTTTCATGAACACGTAGAGTATGTGATTTGTGAGCTAATGACTTTTGAATGAGCCAATTCGGACTTAAAATTATCAAATTTGGAGTCCGGGAAGTTCGTTGTATAAAATAAAACTGCCAAGAATCCGGAGCATAGAGCTGGCACCGCGGCGCCAGCCCAAGGTCAAAAAGTGGCGCTATAGCGTCGGTGCCATGCTCAAACCTACTACAGAGTCGCTACCAAGACATGACAAGATTAACACTATGACTCATGTAGTGGCTAAAGTCGGGACTTTAGCCACTGAAGAGTGGCGCCGCAGCGCGACCAATAGAACTAGGACTCGCACCGTAGAGCCGAGCCCGGACCCTAACCACTATTAACTCGTCGTCTTGCAAAACAAACAAGGAAGAGAAGTTGGTGCCTGCCATTTCAAAGACTAGATCATGCACAATAAGGAAAGTTTATAAGTAAAGAAAGAAAGTTAATTGATTAGTAATGAACTAAAACTTAATGTAACATTGTTTAAGACATTGTTAAACCTTAACTATGATAACTAAATGTTGAAGATAATCAATCGAACGTGAATGTAAGAACAATGTAAATTATAACGATAAGCCAGAACTAATAATAACAATCTAAAACATGATTAGATTGAGAAGAAGGGCAAGGTATAATAATAACCATACTTGATTATATATGATCTAATGTGTTACGTTATGTGATCATATATTGTAGAGACCTTAAAGACTTAAAGGGAAAGTGTAATAACAGTAACAAACGCTGAAGGCAAGGGTTCTAACCCTTGTCTATGTTCAATCTAAACAAGTTTTTTTATTCATGTATTCTTACGCATGAATCGATGTATGATGAAGTCAAAGCCAATTCTTTCGGCTAGACTTATGATATATTAGATTTCTTATAATTTATCAAAATATTGTCAATGTTTTGCCAAACTATGTTGGTATGGTTTTCAAATGAAGACTGAGTATGCTAAACAAATGTTTTGTCGTCAAACGACAGGCACGTGAGGTTGCCACAACTTAAACGTACATACGTTTAAAGAATGTAGTGTTGATCAACATAGAGTACTATAGGTTGATCATCTAGACATGATCATAAGTAATGTCGGACTTACGGACTTAGTGTTGGGTCGTCCTTTTCAAAGAAAGTATGAAATGCTCAAGGTCTTGGACCAGAATTGATGTTTTACTGAATGTGGTCATTGTAAAACGTTTTAAAGAAAAGAGAAGTGCTATTTTGAATTATCGATAGTACTTCATAACTATTGTTCAGTTATTGAAGATATATGATTTGTATGTTTTAAGCATGTTGTTTAAATGAAATTGTCATACTTACTGAGCTAATTATGCTCACTCTTGCTTGAACCATATGAATGCAGCTAAGATCGAACTGATCGAAGGATCCGGTAAAGAGTAAAAGAAGGCTAAGGCAGACCGTTGAACTGTCTATGTAATAGTATAAGTTTATTATTGTAATGTATTTGATATTATGACAAAGAACTTATGTATTGGTTATAAAGAACCTGGGAAGGGAATATTATTTGGAATATATATAAGACATATTCATTATTTGAAGGCATTTCAATTGAATGTATGTGTGAACTGTAGCACCGTGTAGCACCATATGTCGGGTTGGAAGATACCCAAATTTGGGGGCATCACAGGTTGGTATCAAAAAATTAGGTTATAAAACTTAGGTGGGGGGAATTAAAACCTTAAGTCATAACCTTAAGAGAAGTCAAAGAAGTAAAAGATTAAATTAACCTTAAAAATGCATTATATATATATATATATGATATGTGTTTTTATTATTCTACCGACGTATACTAATCAAACTAAATTTTTTTGATGTAAATGTCAGGAGAAAATGGAATGTATAGAGATGTACAGGTAGAAACTGAATAATCGGTTAATCAAATAGAGATTATACCAAACCCAATAGCAGAGGAGCCAGAAGTGGTGGTAATTTAGTCTGGAGACTCAGAGAACCATGACCTAATGTCGGTGTTCGACGGCATGTCAGAAAAAGAGGTGGAGGTAGTGTCCTTCAACCCTGTAGCACTTGCGGAAGAGACACCCCAGGGGGGAGTCGATGATATCATTGTTTATTACAGTATTGGACAGAAACCTCCGTTACTGTTAGGAGGTGAAATAGTTAAAAGAAGAGCTTCATGCTGTCTTGGAAGATAAGACAGATGTGGAGTCTATGTGGGAGCAGGAGCATGATAAAAGAGTTTTAGCTAAGGACAAGGTCCACGAGTTGAAACAGGAGGTCTTTGAGCTCAGAGAGGAGCTAAAGACCAAGAAATAGAAGATACGGAGGATGTCCTATATTTATACGAGTTCTCATAAGGATTTCCATTAACAAGTAGCTAGGTATCCGATAGAGGCAGGGCAGACTCAGCATACTATCAGCCGTGATGTTATCGCCGATCTTACCACCGTAGATTTTGATAATGCCTTGCGACAGATGTAATCTAGTATTAGCTAGAATAGAATTAAATATGTACTTATTGTGTATCTAGTAGTGACGTAAAACCCTCCTTTTGTATATCAAAGGGTAGTCTTTTATAAATCCCAATTTTTGGAAAGCAATTGCGGGATAGTAATGTAATCAGCTTAGGCTGTGTAATGTAAATGATGTAGTATAATACTACAAGAAGCAAATCAATATAAGCCTTTTTATGGAACATATTGAGTAATGGATGTTGAAGTTATTGTTTAATCTTGAATAATAACTAAGTAATAAGAAAAGAGTACTAATGATATGTTGTTTATCTTAACAACAAAATTTCGCCAAGAAAGAGATAACGTAATCACGAGGCTAATGTTAATCAACTGGAGGGAGGTCCGGTAAACCCAATGCAAGAATTCGTTAACTTGTTAACGACGATGTTTAATAGAAATTGGGCTAATATCCCCGTAAATCCTGGACTAGTACGAGCTATTACTTTTAAGGATTTCAAGAAAATCGGTTCGCCGGAGTTCAAAGGATTTATGGACCCCATAGAAGCCCAAATGTGGGTGAAAGAAATCGAGAAGGCATTTGTTATTGTAAATGTCGATGAGGGTCAAAAGGTTGCTTTTGCAACCTATATGATGAAGGGAGAGGCCAACTTTTGGTGGGAGGCTAACTAGGCTAGGGCTGTTATGGAGAATCTAACATGGGTAAGGTTCAAGGAGATTTTCTTCGAGAACTACTTTCCCACGAGTATGCAGGGGAGGATGGAAATGCGGTTTCTTGATTTGAAACAAGGGGAGATGACAGCTCCCTAATACACTGCCAAGTTCAATAAACTGGAGAGGTTTGTTCCACACCAAGTGGACACTGAGGCTAGGAAAGCTAGACGATTCGAGCAGGGCTTGAAACCCTGGCTCTATAACTGGATATCTGTGTTCCAAAGTATTTCTTTGGGACTATACTAGAGAAGGTGATAATCGCTGAAGGTGGGAATGAGGCTCTAAGCCAGTACCATAAGGACAAGAAGAATAATGGAAAGGTCGAATGGGGAGTGAAAATCGAAGGAACCAGCGGGAGTGGCGAAGGACAGAAGAGGAAAGAGTTTAACTCTGGGAATACCAGAGTGAAACAAGGAGATCCGAAGAGGAGGATGGAGGCGTGCAGAACTTGTGGGAAGACTCATTTAGGAGTTTGTCTCAAAGGAAAGGATGTATGCTACAACTGTGATGCCCCCAAATTCGGGTATCTTCCAACCCGACATATGGTGCTCCACTGTACTAACATCCATACAATCATTCCATTGAAATATAACAAAATGAATGTAATTACTATCTTTTTATTACAATCAAAGTATAATCCTTCCCAGGTTCATAACCGGTTACATCGTTCATTGTTTATAATGTATAATACAAACAAACTTTATAAACTATTACACAATGGCTAAGCATCCATCTTAGCTTTGCCCTTATCTCTCTTGGCATTCATAGTACGTTCATCCTTAACTGCAATTATATAATTCACGCAAGAAGTGAGCATGACAGCTCAGCAAGTTTAATCAAGGATATCAGTAATACCACATTCGTGAATTATATAACAATTCTGACATAATTGAACAATAGTTATGAAGTATTAACGTAACCCTTAGGTTTTAAGTCCGCAGGAGAAAACTATGTTTACCATAAATGAAATATTATCAGATATTCCATCTAATCACGTTATTCTATCATTACGCGTTTCTCGGAATTTCAAAATAATTTCCCGAACAGAAACGGATGAATATTATTTTTACGGAAATTTCTCGGAAAATAATTATTTTCATCTTAGAAATTCCAAACAATTAATTCTAGCACGTAGCCAGAATACTAACCACATTAGCACATTCTAGGTCATAGAATGACCTTCACATAGCTTACTCACAAACAAATCAATTAAATTCATTTAATTCACATAATCAAATAAAAATTTAATTGTCATAAAAATTTGATTTTCTCGGGCGTTACATTCTCTCCCCCGTAAAAGGATTCTGTCCCCAGAATCTTAGCTTATAATTACATAAATAAATGAGGAAAATCTTCCATCATTTTACTTTCAAGCTCCCACGTTGCTTCTTCAGCATTGTGATTTCTCCATAACACCTTTACTGAAGGTATGACTTTATTTCTTAAAACTTGTTCCTTCCTATCAGTAATTTGAACTGGAAGTTCCTCGTAGGACAAGTCTTTCTCTATTTGAATAGATTCATACTCTATTACGTGTTTATAGTACGGTTTATAAGGACGTAACACTGACATATGAAACACATTATGAATGCGTTCCATTTCTGGAGGTAAGGCTACTTCATAAGCCACCTCTCCTACTCTTCTTAAAATCTCAAAAGGTCCTACAAACCTTGGACTTAACTTCCCTTTCTTCCCAAAACATATCTTCCCCTTCCAAGGCGATACTTTTAGAAAAACAAACGATCCTACATCGAATTCTCTATTTTCTCTGTGAGGATCTGCATACTTCTTCTGCCTATCTTGAGCAACAACTAATCGAGTACGTATTAACTTCACCATGTCCGCCGTCTGTTGTACCATCTCAGGTCCCAACATCCGACATTCACCCACCTCATCCCAACACAATGGAGTTTGGCACTTCCTTCCATACAATGCTTCGTAAGGCGGCATGCCTATACTAGCATGAAAACTATTGTTGTACGAAAATTCCACCAACGGCAGATATTCGTCCCATTTCCCTTTGAAATCCATAACGCAAGATCTTAACATATCTTCTAGCGTTTGAATTGTCCATTCACTCTGACCATCTGTCTGAGGATGATACGTCGTACTCAACCTTAACTGCGTTCCCATTTGCTCTTGCAAACTCCTCCAAAAGTTTGATGTGAATCGTGGATCATAATCTGACACGATCGAAACAGGTACTCCATGTCTGGAAATAATTTCCTTGACATACAGCTTAGCTAACTGATCCAAGTTATACTTGACTCCTATTGGTAGAAAATGAGCCGATTTTGTCAATCGATCCACTATCACCCAAATAGTATCGTATCCTTTTCTGGTTGTCAGAAGTCCCACCACAAAGTCAATTGTGATGTGCTCCCACTTCCACTCTAGAATTTCTAACGGTTGCAACAACCTGCTAGGTCGTTGGTGTTCAGCCTTAACTTTTTGACAAGTTAAGCACCTACTAACGTATTTTGCTATCTCCCTCTTCATGTTTGGCCACCAAAAGTTTTGATAAAGGTCTTGATACATCTTCGTACTACCGGGATGTATCGAGTACCTCGAACTATGAGCCTCCATCATTATTTCCTCCTTTAATTCGGGATCATTCGAAACCCAAATTCTTCCTTCAAAACGAAGTAATCCCTCCTTATCGAGGTTATACCTAGTCTTCTCTTAATCTTCTACCCACTTCTTCAACTGCTTGCATTCCTCGTTGCTCGATTGTACTCCCCTAACTCACTCCACTATGGTCGGTTAGGTTTCCATGGAAAATAACATTTCCACCGCCTCCTCCGGTAACTTAACTTCTAATTCCATGCTTCCCATCGCTGTTATCAACTCATCCTGAGTTGTTAACATTGACAGTTTCTCTCTACCCTTCCTACTTAGTGCATCGGCTACTACATTTGCTTTCCCCGGATGATATAAAATATCACAGTCATAAATCTTTTATTAACTCTAACCACCTTCTCTGTCTCATGTTCAACTCCTTCTGTGTGAAGATATATTTCAGACTTTTGTGGTCCGTGTATATCTCACACTTCTCACCATAAAGATAATGCCTCCATATCTTTAAGGCAAAAACTACAGCTGCCAATTCCAAATCATGAGTAGGATAGACCTTCTCATAATCCTTCAATTGACGTGATGCATATGCAATGACTTTTCCATGTTGCATGAGCACGTAACCCAGTCCTTTATGCGAAGCATCGCTATACACTACAAAATTTTGTGTATCGTCGGGTAAGGACAATACAGGTGCCTCACTTAATCTCTTCTTCAACTTCTGAAAACTGTTCTCACATTTTTCAGTCCACACATACTTCACCGACTTCCTTGTCAGATTTGTCAACGGAGTAGCTATTTTAGAAAAGTTCGGAATGAACCTTCTATAGTATCCCGCTAACCCCAGAAAATTTTGAACCTCAGTTGGAGTTTTCGGTTGCTCCCATTCATTAACTGCCTCTACTTTTGTCGGATCTATGGAAATGCCATCCTTATCGATAACATGCCCTAGAAACTGCACTCGTTCAAGCCAAAATTCACACTTTGTGAATTTCGCATACAACTTCTCCTTCCTTAGTGTTTCAAACACTATTCTTAAATGTTCTGCATGATCTCCTAGCGTCTTTGAATAAACTAGAATATCATCAATGAACACTACTACGAACTTGTCCAAATATTATTTGAACACTCTGTTCATCATATCCATAAATGCGGCTGGCGCATTAGTCAACCCAAACGACATTACCAGAAACTCGTATTGACCATAACGAGTTCTGAACGCCGTCTTAGGTACATCTTCCTTCCTCACCTTTAACTGATGATACCCCGTGCGCAAATCTATCTTAGAAAAATACTTTGCCCCTTTCAACTGATCAAATAGATTATCGATCATGGGCAACGGGTATTTATTCTTAATCATCAACTTGTTCAACTCTCGATAGTCGATACAAAGTCTTAATGACCCATCCTTCTTCTTGACAAACAACACTGGTGCTCCACAAGGAGACACACTCGGTTGAATGTACTTCCTATCTAATAGTTCTTGTAATTGAACCATTAACTCCTTCATCTCAACTGGCGCCATCCGATATGGTGCCCTTGAAACCGGTGTCATTCCTGGTAACAGATCAATTACAAACTCCACCTCCCTGTCCGGTGGAATACCCAGTAACTCCTTCAAAAATACATCCGCGAATTCTTGCACTATAGGTATCTGGTCCAAGGATGTTCCCACTCTTTGGGTATCCACAACATGGCACAGATAACCTACACACCCTTTTCTCAACATCTTCCTAGCTTGTGTCATAGACAAACAACAAGAGCGTCTTGGTGATTTACTACCGAAGAACACTACCTTACTTTTCTTAGAAAGCCGAAGGTTTACACTTTTCCTATGGCAATCTATAATCGCCTTATGGTTAACCAACCAATCCATACCAAGAATTACATCAAATTCTTTTAACCTTATCGGTACCAAATCTACCGATAACTCATTCCCTCTAATTTCTATGCAACAATCCTTATGAATATATTAAATTTGAATTATCTCTTCGTTTGCTACCTTCACGTCTAAAGGTATAGATAACTTCTCAAGGATTAATCCTAATCTCTTAGCAAATTCACATGCTATAAAAGAACAAGTAACACCCGAGTCAAATAGCACATAAGCATTTAACTTATTGATCGGAATGATACCTGCTACCACATCCGTTGATGCAACCGCATCTTGGACAGTCATATTAAACATACGAGGTGAGGGTCTACCCACTGATGGTGTTGGTCCAGTAATGGCTAATTTACCACTACCAGAACTCTTATTCCCCTCTAATCCCTTCTTCGGACAATTTCTTGCCATGTGGTCCATTGACCCACAGACAAAACACCCCTAGTTCTTCTTAGGGATAGGACAATTGGGTGACAAATATCCCTCCTGCCCATAGTCGTTCCTCAGAACTCGGGAGGACCCACACTTTTAAAGTCCTTTAAGGTAGTTGTTCTTGCTACCCCAGGAGCTACAGGAGTCCCACCCCCCACTTGGTTAAATGCAGCCGTTAATAAATTAACGAACTCTTTCGTAGGGTTATTAGGACCCCCTTGATTCTCATTATGAGACTCAGCCTCTTGGTTACGTTGTCTCCTTCTCGGCGGCATAATTCACATTAAATAAATAAAGCTTCGTTATTATCTATTTAACTACTCGGTTATCATTCTCAATCAACAACAACCATTCATACCACAACAAGCACATTTAATAAAAACTTTATTATATAAATACACTTTCATAGTCAAAACTATTTACATCATGTTCCCTTAGCCAAAAGCTAATACATACTATCCCGCGATTGGCTTCTATAAAAATTGGGATTGACAAAAAGACTACCCTTAAATTATACAAAAGAGGATTTTACGTCACTACTACATACAAAAAGATCTAATGATCTATTAACACTGTCGAACGACATTCTCATATTTCTAATTTGCCAGAATCGACACTATATCTCGACTTATGGTATGTTGAGTATGTCCGAACTCAATAGAATAACAAGCAATTTTTAGCTTGAAATCCTCATGAGCACATTCATGGATGTATGACATCCTAGCTATCTGCTGGTCTTTCTTAACCAGTTTCTTTTGTAGCTCAAAGACCTCATCCTTATAGTCACAAGCCTTATCAGTCATAAGCACTTTTTCGTCGTTCTCCGACTCAAAGTCTTCCTCTGCAGATTCTTTTGCCTCGTATAAGGCAGTTATCTCTTCAATCTGCGTCTCCACTACTGTGCGCAGTTGCACATTCCTATCCAACACAGCTAGATACAATGATATCATTGCATCCAGAGGTGTCGGCTCCTAAGTAGGCACCACCGTATTAATCGATGTCGCCTCCATCTCCTCCTCTACATCTAGCATCTCGTTCAAGTATGATGCTAAACCCATAGTCTCTTCAGAGTATTCCTCCTCAGAGATGTACTCCTCAATGTCTGAGTCATCTAGTACAACTATCGGTACCTTTGCCACTGACATTGGTACTATCTCAACTTGGTTAACTGAGTCCTCACTTATCATTTCCACATTTCTAAACATCAAGCTATCAGTTGACATCTACAAACACATAACACGTTGATTAGTACATAATACACAATAGTACATAATTCACATTTAATATCTTTAAGATTAATTTCCATCTTTTAATTCTTTCGATACTGAGTTATCTTAATACCTTATTAATTCAATGGACTTGAATTTCATTCCTCAGACTTTACCTTTCTTACGGGGTTATTATCCTAAGGTTTTCCCCCCTTAAGTTTTATAACCTAAGGCTCTGATACCAACCTGTGACGCCCCCAAATTCGAGTATCTTCCAACCCGACATATGGTGCTCCACTGTATTAACATCCATACAATCATTCCATTAAAATACAACAAAATGAATGTAATTACTATCTTTTTATTACAATCAAAGTATAATCCTTCCCAAGTTCATAACCGGTTATATCGTTCATTGTTTATCTCTCTTGGCATTCACAATACATTCATCCTTAACTGCAGTTATATAATTCACGCAAGAAGTGAGCATGAAAGCTCATCAAGTTTAATCAAGGATATCAGTAATACCACATTCGTGAATTATATAACAATTCTGACATAACTGAACAATAGTTATGAAGTATTATAAATCAATAATACTTTAACAGGTCATAACTACAATTCCAAAGTGTAGAATAGATTAAGAATTCTAAACCGGTCGATAGACCATGAACAGTAACTTTCAGTTCTCATACTTGAAAAGGAGTCCACATCACTAAGGTCGTTCATCCGTATAACTTACGAGCACTTCTAGGTGATCAGCCTATAGTACTCTATGTTGATCAACACTCATTCATTAAATGTATTTACATTTAATATTTTTGGCAAAACTCGCGTGCCCATCGAATAATCGATGAAAAACACTTTTGTTTGTTCATAGAGAAACCTTACCTTCACGTTCGTACCAATTACTTGGCATAGGATAGCGTTAACATTTTTATATAGAAATATATGAATCATAATCAATCTATATATTACGAATAGTCTAGCCGAGTTAAAATCTGGCATCGACCCTTTCTTTAAAACAAGTCTTGCAATTTAGTTCAACGAATCACATAAAACTTGGCTAACAGTGAAGTTAGACAAGCGTTAAGAAAACTTGCCTTTCAGCGTCTTCAAATAATTTAATCGACTGACCACAGCCTTTACAGAATCTACATGATATATTCACATAGCACACTGTAATTAGCTAATAAACAAATGTTCACATTGTTCTTACAAACTTCTTTCTCTTCTAAGTCCTAGTTAACTTAATAACTTTATTAAAGTCAACATGAATTATTTCCCTTTGTCCCGGTTTATTAATCAACCAGCGTTATTAACCAGACTCGATCATCGTTGATAAAGTACTAACTTTGTTCATCGTTGTTAACTTATTAACATACATTCCATTCCTAAGTTTCATACCATATACCTTAGTATATGTAGTATAGGAATAGCTTTAATACACTTATGAAGTGTACAAACATTACCCCTTTAGGTCCCTGAACAAATGAAGTTCAAAACCTAAGTCAATATCAACATTCTTGAACTCGCGCGAGACATAGTACTACTAGTGGCGTTGCGGCGCCATTTAGCAGTAGCCAAAGGTGCTGTGCCGGAGCTGCGGTGCGGCGATTTACACAATGTCGGCGTCATTGCTGCACCTCGATTAGAGAACCTCAACAATTTTGAAAAATTTTCTGAAATTCCCGGGGCCGTAACTTCTTCGTTATAAGCCCAATTTGGTCCGTTCAAAAGCCTAAATGTCATAAATGACATACTCTACGCGTTCATATAATAATTCAACACTTTTGAATCCAATAACTCAAAATTCACTATTGAGTTCCATTTCTAGATGTTCGTAAACGTTAATGAGTGTTCAATGCTCGTTTTCTTCGTTTTAAGTCAGAATCCGATGATTCTCGAACCCACAACTCTTAATCACCCTATCTCACGTGTTGACATTGAAAACCAACATTTTCAAGTCTCAAGGCAACTTTTTACCCCTAATCCAGAATTCAACGTTTTTGACGTTCAACGTCTAATTACGTAAAATTTGCGATAACTTTGTTACTAGGGTTCTCTAAGCCAAATCACATGGAATACTCCATGGATTTCATATCTACATCCTAACCGAACAAGATTCATATATTAACGTATTGATGGAGTTCAATCGTTTATAAACAATTGTTCAACAAACAATATTTTTCATGGTTCAAAACTATATTAAACCTTGTGATTTTTATAATCTCATGACTTGTAGAGATTGAATCTATGGTAAGTCATCTTTAATCCCTCTTACAAGACATATACCACCCATTCTATGATGCTTTAAGATAAAAGAAAATCTAAAAGAGATGGAGATGAAAGGTAAGGATTACACCTTAAGAACTCTTGGTGTTCTTTCTTGGAAAACTCTAAGATCAAGCTTCCAAAGTGTATGTTTTGCAAGTCTAGCTCTCTTTCCCTCTCAATAATCTAATGTTGGCAAGTTGGAAAACTCTCAAATGAATCAACCTAGCTTTCTGTTTATAGGAAACTAGAATGGAGGGCATTATGGACAACTACCATCACCTCCTTACTATTCATGTGTGGTCACCAAGTAAAATACTTGGTGACCAAGCCTCAAACTTGGCTTGCACACCATGTGGCCGGCCCACCATCCCATCGGTCATCCCCACGGGTTGCCCCATGGGTTTTACCCATTCGGTGACCCACCGGTTCGATCCACGGTTCGGTTTTAATGAATTGGGCTTAACTAACTTATCATTGGGCCTTGATTTGGGCTTAACCCATTAACCCCTTGGGCTTACTAATTCAATTGATTGGGCTAATCATAATCCAACAAAAATGAATTAATCACTAAGACTTAACTTAATTCTATAATACGAATCGTATTCTAAACGTACAATTAACGTATTCTCTCCGTATACTACTCGTACAATAATCGTATTGCACTTCGTATTTACTCATCGTATTATACATAGATACTAAATAGTATCATAAATGTATAACACTCGCATTAACCCTAACGCAATTCCTTTTACGCATATTATTTCCTTCACGAAAATCAATACACTCAACCCTTAGGTTTTAAGTCCGCAGGCAAAAACTGCATTTTCCATAAATGAAATATTATCAGATATTTCGTCTAATCACGTTATTCTATCATTACGCGTTTCTTGGAATTTCAAAATAATTTCCCGAAAAGAAACGAATGAATAGTGTTTTTATGAAAATTTCTCGGAAAACAATTATTTTTGTCTTGGAAATTCCAAACAATTAATTCTAGCACGTAGCCAGAATACTAACCACGTTAGCACATTCCAGGTCATAGAGCAACCTTCACATAGCTTACTCACAAACTAATCAATTAAATTCATTTAATTCATATAATCAAATAAAAATTTAATTGTCATAAAAATCCAATTTTCTTGGGCGTTATAACAACTGTAGACAGGAAGGGCATATTTTGCCTAACTGTCCAAGTCCAAAGAGGAATCACGGATGCTTTGTATGTGGGTTAACTGACCACATAGCAAAGAACTACCCAAAGAAGGGGACAGACATGAATAAGGGCGCTAATAGCAGTAAGTTAGCTAATAGCGGTCCAGCGCAGCCAGGTAGGTCGATGGCCCGCACCTTTAATATGACGGTCCAAGATGAAGTTGCATCAGGGGACGTAGTTGCAGGTATTATTCCGATTAACGATATAAATGCTTATATGCTGTTTGATTCGGGTGTTACTTGTTCATTTATAACATGTGATTTTGTTAGACTATTAGGATTACTTCCCGAAAAGTTTCCTATACCTTTAAATATTAAGGTAGCAAATGAAGAGATAATTCATGTTGAAGATATTCATAGGAGTTGTTGTGTAGACATACGGGGTTGTAAATTATCGGTAGATCTGATACCGATAAAGTTGGGAGAATTCGATTTAATTCTCGGAATGGATTGGTTGTTTAACCATGGGGAAATTATAGATTGTAAGACGAAATGTGTGAATATTAGAATGTTGAGACAACCTCAGGTAGTATTTTACGGTAAGAGATCGTCGGGGCGTTAATGTTATCTTACCATGACACAAACTAGGAAATTATTGAGGAAGGGATGTGTAGGTTATCTGTGCAATATTGTTGATACCCAGAGAGTGGGAGCGACCATGGAACAAATACCTATAGTTAAAGAATTCACGAATGTATTTCCAAGTGAATTATCGGGTCTTCCACTAGATAGGGAGACCGAGTTCGTAATAGACATTATGGCAGGAGCGGCACCAGTTTAGGGGCACCGTATCATATGGCACCTGTAAAGATGAAGGAGTTCCTGGTTCAGTTACAAGAACTGTGGATAGAAAGTACATACAACTGAGTGTTTCATTGTGGGGAGCATCGGTACTGTTTGTAAAGAAGAAGGACGGATCGTTAAGACTTTGTATCGACTATAGAGAGTTAAACAAGTTAACGATAAAGAATAAATACCCATTGCCCATGATCGATGATCTTTTTGATTAGTTGAATGGGGAAAAGTATTTTTCTAAAATAGATTTTAGGACGGGGTATCACCAGTTGAAGGTTAGGAAGGAGGATGAACCAAATACGACATTCAGGACTCGTTATGGTCATTACGAGTTTCTGATGATGTCATTTGGGTTGACTAATGCACCAGCTGCATTTATATATATGATGAACAGAGTGTTCAAATAATATTTGGACAAGTTCATCGTGGTGTTTATCGATGATATTTTAGTCTATTCTAAGACGTAAGAAGATCATGTTGAACACTTAAGAATAGTGTTGGAGACACTAAGAAAGGAGAAGTTGTATGTGAAGTTCACTAAGTGTTAATTTTGGCTAGAAAGGGTACAATTTTTAGGTCATGTCATTGACTATGAGGGGATTTCAGTAGATCCAGTAAAGGTGGAAGCCATGATGAATTGGGAACAACCAAAAATGCCGACTGATGTACGAAGTTTCCTAGGGTTAGCGGGATACTATCAGAGATTCATCCAGGATTTTTTGAAGATAGCTACTCCATTGACTACCTTGACAAAGAAGATGGTGAAATACGTGTGGACTGAGAAATGCAAGGACAATTTTCAAGAATTGAAGAAGAGGTTAAGTGAAGCGCCTGTTTTGTCATTACCCGATGACACAAGAAATTTTATAGTTTATAGCGATGCTTCGCATAGAGGACTTAGTTGTGTGCTCATGTAGCATGGCAAGGTCATTGCGTATGCATCAAGACAGTTGAAGGATTATGAGAAAGTTTACCCTACTCATGATCTAGAACTGGCCGCAGTAGTTTTTGCCTTAAAGATATGGAGACATTATCTTTACGGAGAAAAAATGTGAGATATACACGGACCATAAGAGTCTAAAATATATCTCCACACAGAAGGAGTTGAATATGAGACAAAGGAGATGGTTGGAGTTCATAAAGTATTACGACTATGAAATCATGTATCGCCCTGGAAAAGTTAATGTAGTTACCGATGCCTTAAGTAGAAAGGGTCGGGAGAAGTTGTCTATGTTAACAGCTCAAACTAAGTTAATAACAGAGATGGTTGGGATGGAGATAGAGGTGAAGTTGCCGAGTGAATCAGGATAAAGACTATTTACAACAGAGATTCAATCTACTATTATAGAGAGAGTCAAGGAGGTGCAGCTCAAAATTGATGAGTGTGACTAGATGAAGGAGCGGTTAACTAATGAAAAAGATTTAAAGTATAGCCTCGATAACGAGGGTTTATTGAGATTTGAAGGAAGAATCTGGGTTACGAATGATAAAAAATTAAAGGAGTAGGTGTTATAAGAAGCTCATAGTTGGAGGTACTCGATTCATCCTAGTAGTACTAAGATGTATCAAGACCTTCGACAGAGTTTTTGGTGGCCAAACATCAAGAGAGAGATAGCCGAGTGTGTGAGTAGGTGCTTGACTAGTCAAAAAGTTAAGGCTGAACATCAACGACCAAGTGGCTTATTACAGTCATTGGAGATTTTGGAGCGGAAGTGGGAGCATATCACGATGGATTTTGTAGCGGGACTTCCAATAACTCAGAAGAGGTATGATGCGATTTGGGTAATAGTGGACCGGTTAATGAAGTCGGGTCACTTTTTGCCAATAAGGGTTAAGTATAACTTAGACCAGTTAGCTAAACTTTATGTTATGGAAGTTATTTCCAGACATGGAGTACCAATTTTGATTGTGTCAGATCGTGACCCACGATTCACATCAAACTTTTGGAGGAGTCTGCAAGAATAGTTGGGGACACAGTTGAAGTTGAGTACGACTTATCATCCAGAAATCGATGGACAGAGCGAGAGGACAATTCAGACGTTAGAAGATATGTTAAGGTCTTGCGTCATGGATTTTAAGGGTAGTTGGGATGATCATCTACCATTAGTAGAGTTTGCGTATAATAATAGTTATCATGCAAGCATAGGTATGCTGCCTTACAAACCCTTATACAGAAGAAAGTACAAAACACCATTGTGTTGGGACAAAGTGGGAGAACGCCGAATGCTAGGGCCAAAATTGGTGTAGTAGACAACGGATGTAGTGGAGTTGATACAGATGTGTCTCGTAAAAGCTCAAGATAGACAGAAAAAGTATGCAGACTCGCATCGAGTAAATAGGGAGTTTGAAGTAGGCTCCTACGTGTTTCTAAAGGTATCTCCCTGCAAAGGAAAGATACGCTTTAGAAAGAAGGGAAAGTTAAGTCCAAGGTTTATAGGACCTTTTAAAGTGTTAAAACGGGTAGGCGAGGTAGCTTATATGATAGCATTACCTCCAGACCTAGAATGAATACATAACGTGTTTCACGTATCTGTGTTACGTCCTTATAAGCCGGATTATAAGCACGTAATAGAGTATGATCCTATTCGTATTGAGAAGGACTTAACATACGAAGAGATGCCGATTCAAATTATCAATGGAAAAGAGCAAGTTCTGTGGAACAAAGTTATACCTTCTATAAAGCTGTTATGGAAGAACCACGATGTCGAAGAAGCAACGCGGGAATTGGAAGAAAAGATGAGGAAGGATTACCCTGAGTTATTTTTGTAATCTGAGATGAGATTCTAGGGACATAATTTTTATAAAGGGGGGGGGGGAGAATGTAACGACCAAGAAATTCGGATCTATTGTAAAATAATTTTATTTAATATAATAATGAATAAAATTATATTATTTGTTATTATTATGTGTTAGTAAGATGAATGTCGTTCTATAACCTAGAAACATCGGAATGTCGTAGTATTTGGACTACGTGAAAGAATTAAAGTGTTTGAATTTCCAAGACGAAAATAAAAGTTTTTCGAGAAATTTTCCAAAAAATACTATTCACTGATTTCTGCTCGTGAATTATTTTTGAACTTTCGAGAAATACGTAACGATAGAATATCGAGGTGAGATGGATTATGTAATAATAATTCGAGTATGGAATACGTAGTTTTTTGCATGTGGACTTAATTCGAGAATTTTAGAAAAAGTAAACGTTAACTAGTTAAAGAGATGATTGTATAATATGTAGGTATTGTACGAGGTAATGAATACGAGTATGATACGAAGTATTATACGAGTATGTATGAATAATGGTATGTCGTATATGTTGAATAAGTATACGAGTTAGAATACGAGATTAATACGTAGAGAATATGTACTAAGGCTTTAAGCCATATGTAATTGTACTTGTAGGATTGTGTAGGAAGTGTATAGTTTAATTGGGAATGGGATTAAGCCCAATGTAAACTATTGTTAAAGACCAAATTAAGAATCCAATGGGTTAAGAAGATCCATGGGGCAACTCATGTGGGGCCATGATCACATGGGTGATCTTGGTGGGCAAGTAAATAATGTGATGAGCAAGAAATAGATTTGATGAGCAAGTTCACTTAGTGCTTAAGTAATGAATAGTAAGGAGGTTTGTTTAAGGAGGTGGGATGTTTATTGACTAAACTACCCTAACCTAGCAATTCCTATAAATAGAGAGCCTTGTATTTCATTTGTTGATAGTTCAAAATACACCAACAACTTACAACTTATTTGTTAGAGAGAATAAGTAAGAAAAAGCTAGACTTTCATTAGTATAAAAGAAGAAGAACAAAGCTTGATCATCAAGAGTAAGACTCATATACCATTAATCTTCCAACTCTTAAATACTAGTTTGGTAGAGAAGTGTGGCTTAGTGAAGTATTTATGCTAAGAAGTAAAGAGAATGGTTAATCAATGGACTTAAACCTTAATAAGCCATGAATAAGCAATTCGTTCATATATAAGTTACGAACTAAGGAAGAACTTGTAAGAACTTGTCATATGTTTACATTAATGAAGTTTGTATGACAAGAAGAAGCAAGGATGGTTGTTAGAAGACTAAAACTATGATAAATTATGTGAAATGAAATTATAAGTAGTTTTTTGAAAAACACTATTCACTAATTTCTGCTCTGGAATTATTTTTGAACTTCTGAGAAATACGTAACGACAGAATATTGACGTGAGATGGATTATGTAATAATAATTAGAGTATGGAAAATGTAGTTTTTTGCATGTGGACTTAATTCGAGAATGTTAGAAAAAGTAAAGCGTTAACTAGTTAAAGAGATGATCGTATAATACGTAGAGGTAATGAATACGAGTATGATACGAACTATTATATGAGTATGTATGAATGATGGTATGTTGTATATGTTGAATAATTATAAGACTTAGAATACGAGATTAATACGTAGAGAATACGTACTAGGGCTTTAAGCCATATGTAATTGTACTTGTACGATTGTGTAAGAAGTGTATAGTTTAATTGGGATTGGGATTAAGCCCAATGTAAACTATTGTTAAAGCCCAAATTAAGAATTCAATGGGTGAAGAAGATCAATGGGGTAACCCATGTGGGGCCATTATCACATGGGTGATATTGGTGGCTAAGCAAATAATGTGATGAGCAAGAAAAAGATTTGATGAACAAGTTAACTTTGTTCTTAAGTAATGAATAGTAAGGAGGTTTGTTTAAGGAGGTGGGATGTTTATTGACTAAACTTCCCTAACCTAGCAATTCCTATAAATAGAGAGCCTTTGATTTCATTTGTTGATTGTTCAAAATACACCAACAACTTACAACTTATTTGTTAAAGAGAATAAGTAAGAAAAAGCTAGACTTTCATTAATAGAAAAGAAGAAGAACAAAGCTTGATCGTCAAGGGTAAGACTCCTATACCATTAATCTTCCAACTCTTCAATACTAGTTTGATAGAGAAGTGTGGATTAGTGAAGTATGAATGCTAAGAAGTAAAGAGAATGATTAATCAATGGACTTAAACCTTAATAAGCCGTAAATAAGCAATTCGTTCATTTATAGGTTATGAACTAATGAAGAACTTAGAAGAACATGTCATATGTTTACATTAATGAAGTTTGTATGATAAGAAGAAATAAGGATGGTTGTTAGAAGACTAAAAACATGATAAATTATGTGAAATGAAATTATAAGTAGTTTATAATTTTATAAGTTATAAACTTATGAAGAACAAGTAATAACTTATCATGTAAATAAGTTGATGTAAAATGTATGTTAAGATGTTAATATGATAGAAAGAATCCATTTAAAACGATGAACAAATCATAAGTAACGAAGTTATGCCAGAATTCACACGATTATACTATAATCGTCGAATTCTTAAAATTCTCGGAATGGAAGTCAAATTTTGATATTAAGCTCAGAAACGTTAGTTTTCAATGGGGACAAGTCTTATTTTGTATTATAGAGTTGCGGACTCAAAATGACTGAATTCCGACTTAGAACAAAGAAACGAGCGTTGAACGTTCATGAACGTTTATCGTTTTCGTTAAAAATGGATTAATAGGTGAATTTTGAGTTAATGAAGTAAAAAATGTAAAATTCTTTCATGAACTCATAGAGTATATGATTTGTGAGCTAATGGCTTTTGAACGAGCCAATTCGGACTTCAAATGATCAAATTTGGAGTTCGGGAAGTTCGTTGTGTAAAACAAAACTGTTAAGAATCTAGTTCACGAGTTGTACTCACGCAACGCCACTAAAAGGCCAAAAAGTGGTGTCATAGATCTTGGGTGTCATGTCCAGACCTCATGCAGAGTCAAGTCAAGCGGCAGCATGAGTTAGCACTATGACTTATGCATGGCCGAGTCGACTTTAGCCATCAAGAGTCATCATAGCCGCAGCCTACCCGATAGAACTAGGACTCGTCTTGCACAGCAGAGCCCATACCGACCACGACCATTTGTTAACTCATGTATGGCATAACAAGACAAGTAAGAGAAGTCAAGTCATGGCAAAGACCAACACTAGATCATGCACAGTAAGGAAAGTTTACAAGTAAAGAAAGAAAGTTAATTGATTAGTAATGAACTAAAACATAATGTAACATTGTTTAAGACATTGTTAAACTTTAAGTATGATCACTAAAGGTTGATGTGAGATCCTGAATTTTATGAAATTAAAGTATTCAATTTTCTTATAATTGTTATTCTATTTAGTAAATGGTTAAATTGATAAAAGGTTAAAGTTAAGGGTGATATTTGAAAATTTTGCAAAGTAAGCAAGTTGATATAAAATATTCGTTCTGTTGGGGAATATTCATTTGGTCGGGGAATATCCTTTTTGTCAAGGAATAGTCGTTCGATGACACAATCATTGGTGGACCCCGTAACAGAAGTATTGTCGTAGTTAGAAAACGACATAAATACCTTTTTATAAAAATAACGGCGCAATATTTACCGTTAATTTGTTGAGATACTCGGTGGTAAAAATGCAGTAATACGTGCGGTTGTATAGTAGTACACAATATTGATTATTGATGCTTACGTAAGAAGTCACTCAGTTTACTCAATTATTGCTACAGTAATTATTGCATAGTATCTTACGTTATTTGATTCAATTATTGTCACAATATCATCTGCATAATATTTTATATTATTAAGTCAATAATTGAGACAATACATTTATTCATATTATTATTTACATTATTGACAATGTCTAGAAAGTTCTGTCGAGTAAAGAGGTTTGGTCACCTAATTGCGCGCCAATAATGAGAAATCTTTGTCGGAAAGCCCCTTCTTACCTGGGAATGATCTGGTTGTCGATATTATAAGTTATAATATTAATGATGAATAATTATTGAAGTATTAAGAATGTGTTTATTGAAGATAAGTGAATTACAAAAAGTTAGAGGGGAAATAATGCAAACGTGCAAAACTTGAGGGGTACTAATTGTAATAAGTTAAATCAATCTAGAACGTCAATGGTGGTTTTAATAGACAACCAATCTGGACCATTGATGGTGGTTTTAATAGTTAATCAATCTGGACTATTGATGGTTGTTGTAATAGTAAATCAATTTGTACCATTGATGGTGGTTATACTAGTCAATCAATCTGGACCATTGATGGTGGTTTTAATAGTAAATCAATCTGGACCGTCGGTGGTGGTTTTAATAGTAAATCAATCTGGATCGTTGGTGGTGGTTTTAATAGTAAATCAATCTGGACCGTCGATGGTGATTTTAAAAGTAAATCAATCTGGACAATCGGTGGTGGTTTTAAAAGTAAATTAATCTGGACCATCGGTTGTGGTTTTAATAGTGAATCAATCTGAACCGTTCATGAATTAGTTACCATTTAGTCCATTCTCCTATAAATATAAGCTTAATTCTTCTTTAATTCTCACCAATTCACTGAGATTCACAAGAGAAGCTATAGAGAGAGAAACTATAGAGAGCAAGAAGAAGAGTATTCTGCTACTTCACTATTGCAGTATCCAGTCTTCTACTAAGGTAAGGGATGTTATTTCTTATTCGTAAGGGATATTATTTGTTGTATTCATAAGGGATGTTATTTTTGTTTGGTAAGGGATATTATTTGTTGTATTCGCAAGAGGTATTATTTCTTTCGTATTCATAAGGAATACTATTTTTCGTATTCATCCTTTAATATGTCAAAATAACCTGTCTACGCGGATTACGTACCGTATGACATTTAAAATCCATTTGCAGTTTTCATATGTTATTTCTTTTAATATTCTTAAATCTAAACTTACTATGGTAAGTATTGCTTCTATAATTCCTGAAATTAGTAAAATATCCTTGAACTTTGCATTTCATCCAGTGTCGTTTCATTGAAATATTGATCTAAACTTTCTTATTAAATATAAATATTTTCACCCGGGGTATAATTCACGAGATACTACTCACCCAGTTACTATTCACTCTAGTATTATTTTTTCGGATATTCGGGGCACTTTTCGTGCCGGAGTACTATTCATAAGTTACTATTCATGGGTTACTATTCACCTGGTTACTATTTACTCTAGTATTATTAACTCGGGTATTTAGGGCACTTTTCGTGTCGGAGTACTATTTATGAGTTACTATTCATGGGTTACTATTCACTCTAGTATTATTCACTCGGGTATTCGGGGTACTTTTCATGACGGGGTACTATTCACGAGGTACTATTCCCGAAGTACTATTCATATGGTAATATTCACGGGGTACTATTCACCCTAAAAATTTATTTCTTTTACGTCCAAATTATTTTTGATACATGGATATTATTCTTGAATTTTACTCCACAAAGCAGTATCATGTTGACAATTTAGATATTTTTAAACTCTGGATAAATTTAAAGTCTTTGATATTTATCCTTGATTTTGTTTGATTAATGCTTATATCATTGTCATCATCCTCATGCTTATATCATGATGAAAGTCATCTTTGGCTTACGTGCATAGATGGACAGTTGATTGGTATGATTATGACCAAGGATCATTCGGTATAATTATGACCCGTAGTGTTACAAAGGATGTGGTAAAAGTCCTCATTGGCCCGTAGTGCATTGATGGACAGTTGTTGGTATGATTATGACCAGGGATTATTCAGTATAATCATGACCATTAGTGAAAACATGAATATCCTTGGCCCCTAGTACATGGATAATTTGTGGTCATGATACTAATGAATATCCTTAGCCGTAGTGCAAGGATGATTCGATTAAGTCGATTATTTATTAAGTTGAGTCTCAGCTATAAAATATTGAAAATAAATTTTTAATTCGTAGAAGATAGTAGATATCATGGTCTACTTGACTCTTCAAAAAATACAGTTGCATGTCTTTGGCCTGTAGTGCAAAGATGAACTGTTAATGAATATCTTTGGCCCGTAGTGCAAAGACGAATTTATTATTATGATTATGAACAGGAACTGTGATTTGGTATAACAATGATCTTTGATGTTTCAGGTAAATATAGGTGATGAAAATTATCTTCGTCCTGGGTGCGAAGAGGAATTTAGAATCATAATTATGATTATGAATAATTGTGGACAGGAACTGTTGATTGATGTTACAGGGATAAAACATTGTTGGCGGACTTTTAACATGGAGAAGATAATAGACTTTATGGTCTATTTGACTCTTCTAATGGATTGTTCATTCCGCTGCAACTATGGTTGAAAAGTTTTATCATCTACCATATGTTCTAAATCTCTGATTTATTACTGATGAAGGCTATTGATAATTTAATTATCTTTAGCCATGATATTCTTTACTGGGCTATTTGTGCTCACCCTTTTGCTTCACAATTCCTTTCAGTTAATAAGAGTGTAGCTGGGTCGAGCGGAGATAATAGGGTAATAGTGTGATGGTCCGAGACTGTCAAAATTTCTCAATACATTATAAAACGGCATGACATGCAATATATAATTGTATTAAGGACCTAAGATGTGTGTGTATTATTTTATACGTCACTTAATAATTGATTTTGGTGAACAATAATTGGGTGATGAGAACCCGACTTTGAAAACGTCAAAAGTGCACCTCATTAGAATAAACAGGATAGTAATCTTCTCGTTCTTCTTTGGGGTCTTTAAATATTTGCTGCTGTATTTTATATAGCATTGTAATAATTTGAGTTTGGATACTATCTACGAGATAATATTGTATTAAAACTCACAGCTTATGTGTTGTCGTATTTTACACGACAGTTCAACAGTTGTACACATGAAATTTGTATTTAATTTATGTAGTGTAATATCTGGCAACTCAGAATGGGTCGTGTGAACCTATTTTGGGGGCGTCATAAATGGTATCAGAGCATAGGGATATGGTCTCTAGCGGAGATCCGGGATTAGAACTAGGAGGGGAAAGACGAGTAATATCCTTCGCTAGTTTGTGTGTCCTACCTATGCTAAATTTTCTAACTTAATAAGTTGAAAATTTGTGATATGTTAATTAACCATTGTTTTTAAGCTGTATTCTAAAATGATATCTGAAATCCAAGAGATGAGCAATGGAGAAATCATGATACAGAGGAAATGAGGTACATAAATTTTCAGGGCGAAATTTCATAAGGAGGGGAGATTGTGAGATCTCGAATTTCATGAAATGAAAGTATTCAATTTTCTTATAATTGTTATTCTATTTAGTAAATGGTTAAATTGATAAAAGGTTAAAGTTAAGGGTGATATTTGAAA
Organism: Panax ginseng; assembly: GCA_020205605.1. Taxonomy (NCBI): domain Eukaryota; kingdom Viridiplantae; phylum Streptophyta; class Magnoliopsida; order Apiales; family Araliaceae; genus Panax; species Panax ginseng. The sequence goes on from CM035135.1 coordinate 63,224,048, forward strand.
ATTTTACAAAGTAAGCAAGTTGATATAAAATATTCATTGTGTAGGGGAATATTCGTTTGGTAGGAGAATATTCTTTTTATCAGAGAATATTCATTCGATGACACAATCATTGGTGGACCCCACAACGGAAGTATTGTCGTAGTTAGAAAACGACATAAATATCTTTTTTATAAAAATAATGATTCAAATTTTACAGTTAAACTATTGAGATACCCGGTGGTAAAAATACAGTAATACGCGCAGTTGCATAGTAGCACACGGTATTGATTATTGACGCTTACGTAAGAAGTCACTCAGTTTACTCAATTATTGCTACAGTAATTATTGTAACGCCCCAAAAAATTTTGATTTTTGAGAATTAAATTTTTATTTTGATTATATGGATTAAATGATTTTAATTAATTAATTATGGGAGTAAGCAAATTGAAGGTCGTTCTATGACCTAGACATATCGGAACGTCGTAGTATTTTGGCTACGTGATAGAATTAAAGTGTCTGAATTTTCAAGATAAAAATAAAAGCTTTCCGAGAAATTTTTTGAAAAACACTATTCATGCATTTCTGCTCGGGAATTATTTTTCAACTTCCGAGAAATACGTAATGATAGAATATTGAGGTGAGATGGAATATCCAATAATATTTCAGTTATGGCAAACGCAGTTTTTCGCCTGCGGACTTAAAATCTAATGATTAGGGAAAATGAATTCCGAGAAGGAATTTAAATACGTATAATGAATTAAAGCAATGATTGTATAATACGTAAGTATTGTACGAGGTAATGAATATGAGTATAATATGAGATATTATACGAGCAAGTATGAATGATGGAATGTCGTATATTAAATAAGTATACAAGTTAGAATACGAGATTAATACGTAAATTATACGTTATAAGGCTTTAAGCCATATGTAATGGACTTGTAGGATTATGTAGAACATTGTAAAGTCCAATGAGAATTGATAAGGCCCAAAGGTAGGAATGGATGAGTCCAATTGGAATTAAAGTTAAGGTCCAAGGTTGTTTAATTGCAAGCCCAAGTATAAGTTAAGCTAAAAGCCCAAAGTAAGAACTTATGGGTTATTGGATGGTTTAAACCCTTAGGGCAAACCATGGATGATCTAAAGTAGTGAGCAAGTAAACTTAATGACTAAGTAAGGGTGGCGAATAGGAAGACTTAATGACCAAGTGTTGTGGGGAGCAAGTTAACTTGGTGGTTAAGAATGGAATAGTAAGTAGGTGGAGTTAAGGAGGTGGAAGTGGTCTATTGACCATTATACCCTAACCTATCAACTCCTATAAATACCAATCTTAAGATTTTATTTGTTGCTTGTTAAAATTTCATCCAACAACTTCTCTTATAAAACAACTTATTGGTTAGAGAGAATAAGCACTTATAAGTTAAATTTCCATTGTGAGATTTTCAAGAAGCAAGAAGGAGATTAAAGCTTAACAAAGGAATTATCAAGGGTAAGAACTTAAACCATGAATCTCTTTATTTTCATTTGATAGAGAAGTGGGTAGTGGTAGAACATGTATGCCAAGAAGAAGTAAGAATGATTAATCAAATGACTTAAGTATTAATAAGCCGTGAATCAGCACTTTATTCATAAATAAGTTATGAATCAAGGAAGAACTTGTAGGAACTTGTAATATGTTACAATAATGAAATTTATACGACTAGAAGATGATAGAATGATGGTTAAAAGATTTAGACCATGTTAAGTCATGTGAAGTAAAATCATAAGTAGTTATACTTTTATAAGTTATAAATTCACGAAGAACAAGTAATAACTTAACATGTAAATAAGTTAATGAAGTATGTATGTCAAGATGTCAGTATAATGGATTGAATCCATTTTAAACGAAGAACAAATCATAAGAAATAAAGTTAAGGCAGAATTCACTACTTTGGACGATAATCGTCGAATTCGTAAAATTCTCAAAATAGAGGTCGAATTTTTATATTGAGCTTGGAAACATTGGTTTTCAATGGAGACAAGTCTTATTTGTCATTATAGAGTTGCGGACTCGAGAACAACCGAGTTCCGACTTAGAACGAAGAAACGAGCATTGAACGTTCGCGAACGTTTACCGTTTTCGTTAAAAATGGACTAATAGGTGAATTTTGAGCAAACGAAGTCAAATCGATAAAATTCTTGCATAAATGCATAGAGTATATAATTTGCGAATCGTAGGCTTTTGAACGAGCCAATTTGGACTTATAACGAAGAGGTTATGCGTCCGGGATTTTCGCAATAATTTTAAAAGCTGTAAATTTTCTATGGCACAGAGTTGGCGCCGCGGTGCCAACCCAAGGCCAAATGGTGGCGCTCAGCGCCAGCACACGATGTCATTGCCTCATCAAACTCAGTCTGCATGGCCAAATCCTAGGGTTTCAACAAACAAGAATGTTTACAAGTATAGAATAAAAGATAACTCATTAGCAATGAACTAAGGTATAAATATAACATTGTTAAGGCATTGTTAGACATTTAATGTATGATGATTAAAGGTTAATAATCAATTGAAGATGATTGTAATGAGAACAACGTAATGTGTTAAGTTGGCTATAGAAATTTGTTGACCAAGTTGATTTTGAATCCAATGGTTTGCAATACATGTATGGGTCATGTAATTACTTAATGAACATGACAAGTCCCTTCCTAAATCACAGTTATAGTAATGACTTTAGAATTTAATGTTGTTTCATGAGTAGTTAAACGACGAACGTAAAGTATAAAGAACGTGAACTGTATTCAATAATGATAATGACTATAACATTGAGAGTTATAACTAAATGTTGTTAAATATTACGTAAACGTAAACGAAATACAATAAAGTGTACTTAACAAATGACGATCGAGTTTCGAATAACGTAGGAATGTTAGTAAGCCTGGAGGAAGGATGATTAACTCGAAACGAGTTGGATTAATGAAGTAAATCTACGTAAGACATAGAAGAGAAAGAAGTTGGTAAGAATAATGTAAAATATAATGGCAAGCCGGAACCAATAGTAACAAATCTAATATATGATTAGATTGAGAAGAAGGGTAAGAATCATTAGGAACCATGTATGTTCATTCATAACCTAATGTGGTATGTTATGTTGTTATGTATTGTAGAGACCGTTAAGACTGAAAGGAAAAGTTATTTTTACTGTAGAAGACGCTGAAGGCAAGTTTTTCTTAAACTCTTATCTAACCTTTGTGTTAGCCAAGTTTTCTGTGATTCATGTTATGAGATGCATGATGTGTTTTACTAAAGGGTCGATGCCAATTTTATCTCGGCTAGAGTTGATTGATTTATATACAAGTCTTTCAATATAAAATTGATAATGCTATCCTACGCCAATTGTTTGGTACGAATTCAAGGTAAGCCTGAGTATGAATAAACAAATGTATTTTTCATCGATTATTCGATGGGCACGCGAGGTTGCCAAAACTTAAACGTATACACGTTTAACAGGATGTAGTGTTGATCAACATAGAGTACTATGGGCTGATCACCCAGAAGTGCTCATAAGATATGTCGGACTTACGGACATAGTGTCGGGTTTTCCTTTTCAAAGAAATTATGAAATGCTCATGGTCTTGAGCCAGAATTGATGTTTTACTGAATATTGTTATTGTAAAACATTTTAAAGGAAAAGAAATGCTATTTTGAATTATTGATAGTACTTCATAACTATTATCCAGTTATTGAAGATATACGATTCCTATGTTTCAAGCATGTTGGTTAAAAGAAATTGTTGTACTTGCTAAGCTTGTTATGCTCACTCTTGCTTGAACCATATGAATGCAGCTAGGACCAAAAAAACCGAGGGATCTGACAAGGATAGAGGCAAGACGAAGCTGAACGATTAGTTTACCTTGTAATAAAATAGTAAGTTGTATATATATTATAGAATGATGAACAAAGAATGTAATGGTTTTAGAACTTGGGAACGGGATGTAATATTATTAATGTAATAAGAATGTCATTGATACACACATTTTGATGTCATTTCAATAGAATGAATGTACAGTTATGAGTACCGTGTAGCACCATCTGTCGAGTTGGAAGATACCCAGATTTGGGGGCGTCACAGGTTGGTATCAAAGCATTAGGTTATAAAACTTAAGGGGGGGAAGAACCTTAGGCTAATAACCTCGTTAAGGAAGAAAAGTCCGAAGGAAGTAAACTCAAGCTTTACTTCAGTCGAATGAGTCAATAAGGTATTGAGGAAACTCAGTACCGAAAGATTTAAAAGATGGAAAGTAATCTTAAATAAATTAAATGTGATTTGTGCTTATACTATGGTGTGTTATGTACTAATCAACATGTTATGTGTTATTGTAGGATTTCAATCGATAGCTTGATGTATATAGATATACACGCGGTGAGCGAAGAAGTTGTGAACAAAGTAGAGCCTGTAGCTATGCCGGTGGCGGAGGTATCATTAGTGATTCTAGAGGAGTCGGAGACAGTGGAGTACTTTTCTGAGGAGGACTACTCCGAGGGAGATATGGATATAGCGTCATATCTTAATATGATGGTCTTTGAGGAGGAGGAAATGGAGGTAAAACCGGTTAATACGGTGGTACCTACACTAGAGTCAATACCTCCAGATGCAATGAGAGTATTGTATCTGGCAGTGCTTGACAGGAATATGCAACTGAGTACAGTTTTGCAGAATCAGAGTGAAGAGAATAATTATCTCCATGAAGCTAAGGTGTCTGCAGAAGCAGATTTTGAGTCAGAACACGATAGACAGGTGCTTATGATAGAGCAGGCTAGGGACTATAAGAAGGAGGCCGATAAGCTTCGTAAGAAACTGATTAAGAGAGACCGGAAGATAGCACGGATGTGTTACATCCATTAGAGTGCTTATAAGGATTTCAAGCTTAAAGTTGCTCGTTATTCCATAGAGTCGGGGCAGACTCGACATACTATTAGTCAGGATACTGTAACGAGGATTGCGAATAAGAAACACGAGGACGCTATTATGCATTATTAGAATTCTAGAGTTATAAATATATGTATAGTGACGTAAAACCCTCTTTTGTATAAAAGGTTAGTCTTTTTGTAAATCCCAACTTTTGTGAAGTTCAATTGCTGGATAGAAATGTAATAACTTTTGGCTATGTAAAACAAATTGTAAATAGTTTCAAATTATGAAGAAGCATATTAATATAATGAAGTTTTTTATTTAATATGTTTTGATGTGGTATGAGGTATTAGTATGGAAGGATAACCAAGTAAGTAAATATATAATAATGAAATTCTATTTAATCAGAAAATGTCGCCAAGGAGAAGAGAACGTAATCAGGAAGCGGAATCATGTAATAAAAATTAAGGGGGTCAAAACAACCCTACGCAAGAGTTCGTTAATTGATTAACGGCTGCATTTAACTAAACCGGGGGTAGATTACTCGCCGAACCTAGGTTAGCAAGAATGACTACCTTTAAAGAATTTAAAAGCGTAGGTCCGCCGAAGTTCAAAGGAACGATGGACCCATTAGAAGCCCAAACATGGGTAATAGAAATAGAGAAGGCATTTGTTATTACAAAACGTAGGTGAGGCGGAAAAGACTTCTTTTGCGACTTACATGATGAAAGGGGAAGCCAACTTTTGGTAGGAGGCTCACCAGGGTAGGGCTAGAACAGATGGGGTAACGTGGGAACAGTTCAAAAAGGTTTTCTTCGAGAATTATTTCCCTACAAGCATGTAAGGGAGGATGGAGATTACGTTCTTAGAACTTAAACTATGGGACATGATGGTTACCTAATACGCGGCCAGATTCAATGAATTGGCAAAGTTTGCTCCACATCAAGTGGACACGGAGGAGAGGAAGGCTCGTAGGTTTGAGCAGGGCCTGAAACCCTAGCTCTATAGTAGGATTTCTGTGTTCCAGAGTGTTTTCTTTGGGATCATTCTGGAGAAGGTGATTATAGCCGAGGGTGGTAGTGAGGCATTGACTCAATACCACAAAGAGACAAAGAATAAGAGCAAGGGAGAGGGAGGAACAAAGGTAGATAATGCCAGTGGCAATATGCCAAAAAGAGAGAATTTTAACTCTGGGAATACTAGAGTGGGACAAGGGGATCCTAAGCGTAAGATCGAAGTGTGTAAGACATATGGAAAGACTCATCTTGGAGTCTATCTGAAAGGGATTATAAGTATCTTTAAACAATACGGTAGAGAATGGGGAAATAACTTTCGTTAATTATATTCGTCGAAATGGTTTCATGGATAATAATGGTAAGCAAGTGTTCATAGATAAGCACCGATAATGTTGAGAGAATTTGAAGTAATTCTTAGTATAAATGGGTTGATTAATCATAGAACTCTAATAAATTACTAGAATAAAAGTTTGAATCTTCGGTTTTCTAAGTAACCCAAGGTAGTATTTTATGATAATAAAATACTGCGACGCTCTTGTTGTCTAACGATGAAGCAAGTTAGGAGGATGTTAAGGAAGAGGATGAGTCGTTATCGTTGCATATCGACTATCGTAATAGGAGTAAGTTAGCGGTTAAGAATGAATACCCATGGTCCAGGATCGATGATCTATTTGAGCAGTTGAAGAGGGCAAAGAATTTTTCTAAGATAGATTTGCGTATGGGGTATAGTCGGTTGAAAGTAAGAAAGAAGGAGGAGGTACCTAAGATGACATTTAGAACTCATTATAGTTATGACAAGTTTCTGGTTATGTCAATTTGGTGGACTAATGTACGGAAGCTAGATTTTTCGTAAGAGGCACTGAGCAAGTCAGGGGTAAATTGATAGGTACCCTTATGAGGTGTTATGATTAAAAGTACCATTAGCGTCACAGGTTGGTATTGTCGAAAAGGGAAGAGAGAAAAATATTTTCAGGAACTAAAAAGGGAAGTTAAGTGAGGTACTTGTATTGTCTCTATCAGATGATATGGGGAATTTTGTAGTGTATCTTGATGTTTCACATAGATGACGAGATTGCGTGCTTATGTAGCATGGCAATGTCATTAGGTATGCATCACGCCAGTTAATGAATTATGAGAAGGTCTATCCTACTTATGATCTATAATTGGCAGCTGTAGTTTTTGAATAAAAAATAATTTTGAGGATAGTATTTATGCGGGGAAAAGTGTGAGATATACACGGACTCTAGGAGTCTGAAATATATCTTCACACAATAGGAGTTGAATATGAGGTAGAGAAAGTAATTAGAATGGATAAGAGATTACGATGTTGATATGTTATATCTATCCGGGAAAGTTAACATAGAAGCCGACGCGTTAAGTAGGAAGGGCAGGAAAAAGCTATCGATGTTAACAACTCAGAATGAGTTAATAACGGAAATGGAAAAATGGAGTTAGAGGTTAAATTGTGGAATGAAGAGGTAGAAATGTTATTCACAACGTAAACTCAATCCACAATAATGGAACGAGTTAATTAAGTACAACTAGGTAACGAGGAGTGTAAGCAAATGAAGAAGAGGATGCAGGATAAAGAGAAGATCAAGTATAATCTTGTTTTGAAGGAGGAATTTGAGTTTCATATAATTTGGTATTAAAAGAAGGACTAATAAAAGGAAGATAACGTAATGTGTGAGTAAAGGTTTAGCTTCCAACTCAGAGTATTGATAGGAAGTGACAAGTTATGTGAATTAAGATAATACATTCAGTGAAGGTGAAACGAAAGAACCTCAATGTTGTAGAAGCATTGTGGGAACTCAAGATTAAAATAAAGGATTTTTTTTCCCTCAATGGTGGATGTAGTGTTAGCAAGATTCTGGGGACAGAATCCTTATAAGGGGGGAAGAGTGTAACACACTAGAAAATTTGGATTTTTGAGAATTAAATTTTTATTTTGATTATGTGGATTAAATGAATTTAATTAATTAATTATGGGAGTGAGCTAATTGAAGGACGTTCTATGACCTAGACATATCGGAACGTTGTAGTATTTTGGATACGTGATAGAATTAAAGTGTTTGAATTTCCAAGACGAAAATAAAAGCTTTCCGAGAAATTTTCTGAAAAACACTATTCACGCATTTCTACTCGGGAATTATTTTTGAACTTCCGAGAAATACGTAATGATAGAATATCGAGGTGAGATGGAATATCCAATAATATTTCAGTTATGGCAAACGCAATTTTTCGCTTGCGGACTTAAAATCTAACGATTAGGGAAAATGAATTCCGAGAAGGAATTTAAATACGTATAATGAATTAAAGCAATGATTGTATAATACGTAAGTATTGTACGAGGTAATGAATACGAGTATAATACGAGGTATTATACGAGCAAGTATGAATGATGGAATGTCGTATATTAAATAAGTATACAAGTTAGAATACGAGATTAATACGTAAATTATACGTTATAAGGCTATAAGCCATATGTAATGGACTTGTAGGATTATGTAGAACATTGTAAAGTCCAATGAGAATTGATAAGGCCCAAAGGTAGGAATGGATGAGTCCAATTCGAATTAAAGTTAAGGTCCAAGGTTGTTTAATTGCAAGCCCAAGTATAACTTAAGCTAAAAGCCCAAAGTAAGAACTTATGGGTTATTGGATGGTTTAAACCCTTGGGGAAAACCATGGATGATCCAAAGCAGTGAGCAAGTAAACTTAATGACTAAGTAAGGGTGGGTAATAGGAAGACTTAATGACCAAGTGTTGTGGGGAGCAAGTTAACTTGGTGGAAGTAGTTTATTGACCATTATACCCTAACCTAGCAACTCCTATAAATACCAAGCTTAAGATTTCATTTGTTGCTTGTTAAAATTTCATCCAACAACTTCTCTTATAAAACAACTTATTGGTTAGAGAGAATAAGCACTTATAAGTTAAATTTCCATTGTGAGATTTTCAAGAAGCAAGAAGGAGATTAAAGCTTAACCAAGGAATTATCAAGGGTAAGAACTTAAACCATGAATCTCTTTCTTTTCATTTGATAGAGAAGTGAGTAGTGGTAGAACATGTATGCCAAGAAGAAGTAAGAATGATTAATCAAAGGACTTAAGTATTAATAAGCCGTGAATAAGCACTTTATTCATAAATAAGTTATGAATCAAGGAAGAACTTGTAGGAACTTGTAATATGTTACAATAATGAAATTTATACGACTAGAAGATGAGAGAATGATGGTTAAAAGATTTAGACCATGATAAGTCATGTGAAGTAAAATCATAAGTAGTTATACTTTTATAAGTTATAAATTCATGAAGAACAAGTAATAACTTAACATGTAAATAAGTTAATGAAGTATGTATGTCAAGATGTCAGTATAATGGATTGAATCCATTTGAAACGAAGAACAAATCATAAGAAATAAAGTTAAGGCGGAATTCACGAGTTTGGACGATAATCGTCGAATTCGTAAAATTCTCGGGATGGAGGTCGAATTTTGATATTGAGCTTGGAAACATTGGTTTTCACTGGAGACAAGTCTTATTTGTCATTATAGAGTTGCGGACTCGAGAACAACCGAAAGTTCCGACTTAGAACGAAGAAACGAGCGTTGAACGCTCACGAACGCGTTCTGGCTTTTCGTTAAAAATGGACTAATAGGTGAATTTTGAGCAAACGAAGTCAAATAGATAAAATTCTTGCATAAATGCATAGAGTATATAATTTGCGAATCGTGAAGCTTTTGAACGAGCCAATTTGGACTTATAACGAAGAGGTTATGCGTCCGGATTTTTCGCAATAATTTTAAAAAGTCAGAATTTTCTACTAAGACGCGAGTTGGCGCCATAAGCCAACCAAAGGCCAAATGGTGGCATATAAGCATTTTCAAGCACAAAGGTCATCATTGCCTCATCAGAAACTCAAGATCACATGCGCCAGGAGAGCTATGTTTGGCACCGCAATGCCAGTCCTAGGGTTTCAACAAACAAGAATGTTTACAAGTATAGAATGAAAGATAACTCATTAGCAATGAACTAAGGTATAAATATAACATTGTTAAGGCATTGTTAGACATTTAATGTATGATGATTAAAGGTTAATAATCAATTGAAGATGAATGTAATGAGAACAACGTAATGTGTTAAGTTGGCTATAGAAATTTGTTGACCAAGTTGATTTTGAATCCAATGGTTTGCAATACATGTATGGGTCATGTAATTACTTAATGAACATGACAAGTCCCTTCCTAAATCACTGTTATAGTAATGACTTTAGGAATTTAATGTTGTTTCATGAGTAGTTAAACGACGAACGTAAAGTATAAAGAACGTGAACTGTATTCAATAATGATAATGACTATAACATTGAGAGTTATAACTAAATGTTGTTAAATATTATGTAAACGTAAATGAAATGCAATAAAGTGTACTTAACAAATGACGATCGAGTTTCGAATAACGTAGGAATGTTAGTAAGCCGTGAGGAAGGATGATTAACTCGAAACGAGTTGGATTAATGATGTAAATCTACGTAAGACATAGAAGAGAAAGAAGTTGGTAAGAATAATGTAAAAATAATGGCAAGCCCGAACCAATAGTGACAAATCTAATATATGATTAGATTGAGAAGAAGGGTATGATTCATTAGGAACCATGTATGTTCATTCATAACCTAATGTGGTATGTTATGTTGTTATGTATTGTAGAGACAATAAAGACTGAAAGGAAAAGTTATTTTTACTGTAGCAGACACTGAAGGCAAGTTTTTCTTAAACTCTTGTCTAACCTTTGTGTTAGCCAAGTTTTCTGTGATTCATGTTATGAGATGCATGAAGTGTGTTACTAAAGGGTCGATGCCAGTTTTATCTCGGCTAGACTAATCTTGAAGAGTTGATTGATTTATTTACAAGTCTTTTAATATAGAATTGATAATGTTATCCTACGCCAATTGTTTGGTACGAATTCAAGGTAAGCCTGAGTATGAATAAACAAATGTATTTTTCATCGATTATTCGATGGGCACGCGAGGTTGCCAAAACTTAAACGTATACACGTTTAACAGGATGTAGTGTTGATCAACATAGAGTACTATGGGCTGATCACCCAGAAGTGCTTGTAAGATGCCGGACTTACAGACTTAGTGTCGGGTTTTCCTTTTCAAAGAAATTATGAAATGCTCTTGGTCTTGAGCCAAAATTGATGTTTTACTGAATATTGTTATTGAAAAATGTTTTGAAGGAAAAGATATGCTATTTTGAATTATTGATAGTACTTCATAACTATTATCCAGTTATTAAAGATATACGATTCCTATGTTTCAAGTATGTTGGTTAAAAGAAATTGTTGTACTTGCTGAGCTTGTTATGCTCACTCTTGCTTGAACCATATGAATGCAGCTAGGACTGACCAAACTGAGGGATCTGACAAGGATAGAGGCAAGACGAAGGTGAACGATTAGTTTACCTTGTAATAAACTAGAAAGTTGTATATATATTATAGAATGATGAACAAAGAATGTAATGGTTTTAGAACCTGGGAACGGGATGTAATATTATTAATGTAATAAGAATGTCATTGATATATACATTTTGATGTCATTTCAATAGAATGAATGTACAGTTATGAGTACTGTGTAGCACCATCTGTCGGGTTGGAAGATACCCGGATTTGGGGGCGTCACAATTATTGCATAGTATCTCACGTTATTTAATTCAATTTTTGTCACAGTATCATCTGTATAATATTTTATATTATTAAGTCAATAATTAAGATAATACATTTATTCATATTATTATTTACATTATTGACAATGTCTAGAAAGTTCTGTCGAGTAAAGAGGTTTGGTCACCTAATTGTGTGCCAATAATGAGAAATCTTTATCAGAAAGCCCCCTCTTACCTGGGAATGATATGGTTGTCGATATTGTAAGTTATAATATTAATGATGAATAATTATTGAAGTATTAAGAATGTGTTTATTGAAGATAAGTGAATTACAAAAGTTAGAGGGTAAATAATGTAAACTTGGAAAACTTAAGAGGTACTAAAGTGTAATGAGTTAATTCAATTTGGACCGTCGATGGTGGTTTTAATAGATAACCAATCTGGATCATTGATGGTGGTTTAATAGTTAATCAATCTGGACCATTGATGGTGGTTGTAATAGTAAATTAATCTGGACCATTGATGGTGGTTTTAATAGTAAATCAATCTAGACCGTCGATGGTGGTTTTAATAGTAAATCAATCTGGACCGTCGGTGGTGGTTTTAATAGTAAATCAATCTGGACCGTCGGTGGTGGTTTTAATAGTAAATCAATCTGGACCGTCGGTGGTCGTTTTAATAGTAAATTAATCTGGACCGTCGATGGTGATTTTAAAAGTAAATTAATTTGGACCGTCGATGGTTATTTTAAAAGTAATTCAATCTGGACCGTAGGTGGTGGTTTTAAAAGTAAATAAATTTGGACCGTCGGTTGTGGTTTTAATAGTAATCAATATGAACCGTCCGTTCTAATAGTGAATCAATCCGGACTGTTCGTGAATTAGTTACTATTTAGTCCATTCTCCTATAAATAGAAGCTTAATTCTTCTTTCATTCTCACCAATTCACTGAGATTCACAAGAGAAGCTATAGAGAGCAAGAAGAAGAGTATTCTTCTACTTCACTATTGCAGTATCCAGTCTTCTACTAAGGTAAGGGACGTTATTTCTTATTCGTATGGGATATTATTTGTTGTATTTGTAAGGGATGTTATTTTCATTTGGTAAGGGATATTATTTGTTATATTCTTAAGGGGTATTATTTCTTTCGTATTCATAAGGAATACTATTTTTCGTATTCATCCTTTAATATGTCGGAATAACCTGTCTACGTGGATTACGTACCGTATGACATGTGAAAATCCATTTGTAGTTTTTGTATGTTATTTCTTTTAATATTCTTAAATCTAAACTTACTATAGTAAGTATTGCTTCTATAATTCCTAAAATTAGTAGAATATACTTGGGCTTTGCGTTTCATCCAGTATCGTTTCATTGAAATATTGATCTGAACTTTCTTATTAAATATAAATATTTTCACCCAGGGTACTATTCACGAGTTACTATTCACTCTAGTATTATCCACTCGGGTATTCGGGACACTTTTCGTGTCGGAGTAATATTCATGAGTTACTATTTACGGGGTACTATTCACCTGGTTACTATGTAGTCTAGTATTTTTAACTCGGGTATTCGGGGCACTTTTCGTGCCGGAGTACTATTTACAGGTTACTATTCACCCAATTACTATTTACTCTAGTATTATTCACTCAGGTATTCGGTGCACTTTTCATGTCGGGATACTATTCATGAGGTACTATTCCCGAAGTACTATTCACAAGGTACTATTCATGGGGTACTATTCACCCAAAAATTTTATTTCTTTTACGTCCAAATTATTTTTGATACATGGATATTATTTTTAAATTTTACTCCACAAAGCAGTATCATGTTGACAATTTAGATATTTTTAAACTCTGGATAAATTTAAAGTATTTGATATTTATCCTTGATTTTGTTTGATTAATGCTTATATCATGGATATTTTGTTTGATTTTATTTGATTAATGCTTATATTGTAAGTTATTTTTGATTTAGCGTTATTTGATATTATTCTTGATTTAAAGTCATCTTTGGCTTACATGCATAGATGGATTGTTGATTGGTATGATTATGACCCAAGGATCATTCGGTATAATTATGAGCCGTAGTGTTACAAAGGATTGGTAAAAGTCCTCATTGGCCCGTAGTGCATTGATAGACAGTTGTTGGTATGATTATGACCAAGGGATTATTCGATATAATAATGACCATTGGTGAAAACACGAATATCCTTGGCCCATAGTACATGGATAATTCGTTATCGTGATACTAATGAATATCCTTAGCCGTAGTGCAGGAATGATTCGATTAAGTGGATTATTTATTAAGCTGAGTCTTATCGATAAAATATTGATAATAAACTTTTAATCCGTAGAAGATAATAGATATCATGCTCTACTTGACTCTTCTAAAAATACAGTTGCATGTCTTTGGCTTGTAGTACAAAGATGAACTGTTAATGAATATCTTTGGCCCGTGGTGCAAAGATGAATTTATTAGTATGATTATGAACAAGAACTGTGATTTGGTATAAACATGATCTTTGATGTTTCTGGTAAAGATAGGTGATAAAAATTATCTTCGTCCTGAGTGCGAAGAGGAATTTAGAATCACAATTATGATTATGAATAATTGTGGACAGGAACTGTTGATTGATGTTACAGGGATAAAATATTGTTGGTGGACTTTTAACATGGATAAGATAATAGACTTTATGGCCTATTTGACTCTTCTAATGGATTGCTCGTTTCGCTGTAACTATGGTTGAAAAGTTTTATCATCTACCATATGTTCTAAATCTCTGATTTATTACTGATGAAGGCTATTAATAATTTAATTATCTTTAGCCATGATATTCTTTACTGGGCTATTTGTGCTCACCATTTTGCTTCACAATTCCTTTCAAGTAATAAGAGTGTAGCTGGGTCGAGCGGGGATAACAGGGGAATAGTGTGATGGTCCGAGACTGTCGAAGTTTCTCAATATATTATAAAACGGCATGACATGCAATATATAATTGTATTGAGGACCTAAGATGTGTGTGTATTATTTTATACGTCACTTAATAATTGATTTTGGTGAACAACAATAGGGTGATGAGAACCCGACTTTGAAAACGTCAAAAGTGCACCTCATTATAATGAACATGATAATAATCTTCTCATTCTTCTTTGGGGTCTTGAAATATTTGCTTCTGTATTTTATATCGCATTGTAATAATTTGAGTTTGGATACTATCTACGAGATAATATTGTATTAAAACTAACAACTTATGTGTTTTCGTATTTTGCACGACAGTTCAACAGTTGTATAAATGAAGTTTGTATTTAATTTCTGTAGTGTGATATCTGGCGAATCAGAATGGGTCATGTAGACCTATTTTGGGGGCGTCACAGTTGAAGATAATCAATCAAACGTGAACGTAAGAACGATGTAAATTATAACGATAAGCCAAAACCAATAATAACAATTTAAAACATGATTAGATTGAGAAGAAGGGTAAGGTATAGTACTAACCATACTTGATTATATATGATCTAATGTGTTACGTTATGTGATCATATATTGTAGAGACCTTAAAGAATTAAATGGAAAGTATAATAATAGTAGTAGACGCTGAAGGCAAGTGATCTAACCCTTATCTATGTTTAATCTAGACAAGTTTTGTGATTCATATATTCTTACACATGAATTGATGTATGATGAAGTCAAAGCCAATTCTTTCGGCTAGACTTACGATATGTTGGATTTCTTATAATCTATCAAAGTATTGTCAATGTTTTGCCAAACTATGTTGGTATAGTTTTCAAATGAAGACTGGGTATGCTAAACAAATGTTTTGTCGTCAAATGACAGGCACGTGAGGTTGCCACAACTTAAAGGTACATACGTTTAAAGAATGTAGTGTTGATCAACATAGAGTACTATAGGCTTATCACCTAGACATGCTCGTAAGTAATGTCGGACATATGGACTTAGTGCCGGGTTGTCCTTTTCAAAGAAAGTATGAAATGCTCAAGGACTTGGACCGGAATTGATGTTTTACTGAAGTTTGTCATTGTAAAACGTTTTAAAGAAAAAAGAAGTGCTATTTTGAAGTATCGATAGTACTTCATAACTATTGTTCAGTTATTGAAGATATATGATTTGTATGTTTCAAGCATGTTGTTCAAATGATATTGTCATACTTGCTGAGCTAGTTATGCTCACTCTTGCTTGAACCATATGAATGCAACTAAGATCAAACGGACCGAAGGATCTAGTAAAGATAAAGGGAAGGCTAAGGCAGACCGTTGAACTATCTATGTAATAGTATAGGTTTATTATTGTAATGTATTTGATATTATGACAAAGAACTTATGTATTGGTTATAAAGAACCTGGGAAGAGAATATTGTTTGGAATATATATAAGACATATTCCTTCTTTTGAGGCATTTCAATTGAATGTATGTGTGAATTGTAGCACCGTGTAGCACCATATGTCGGGTTGGAAGATACCCAGATTTGGGGGCATCACAAAGAGTCAAGTATAGCATGATATCTACTATCTTCTATGATTTAAAAGTTTATCATCAATTTTATCCCTATAATACCCATTAACAGTTCTTTATTATACCCAAGACAAAGAGAACTTTCATCACCTGTCTTTACCTGAACCACCAAAGATTTTAGTTAAATTCACAATTCATGTTTATAATAATGTGAATCAACAGTTTCTCCTTGCCACAAAGGTTTAATAGAACGTTCACTCAATATCCTTACCCCAAAGGCTAAAGACATTCAAGTGTAATAATAATGATCATACCAATCAGTTGTCTATCTTTCCACTACGAGCCAAAGATATTCAACTATAAAACCAATGGTCATGATCATACCAATCAATTGCATGTCAGTGCACTATGGCTAAAGACATTCAACTGTTAACTAATGGTTATGATCCTGCCAATCACATCATCGAATTATCCATGTAATACGACCAAGGATATTCGTTAGTATCACTAGTGGTCATGATCATGTCATACACCTATCCATCTTTGCACTACGCGCCAAAGCTATTAATCAACAGTTCATCTTTGCACTACGACCAAAGATATCAATCAACAGTTCTTCTTTATACTACGGACCAAAGACATACAACTGTAAAACCAATAACCAATAGTCCATCTATGCACTACGGGCCAAATATGACTTTCAACGTAATATAAGCATGGGGATCATGGCAATGATATAAAGAATCAATCAAGTGAGATAAAGGATAAATATTAAATATTTATAATTCAATTTATCCAGAGTTCGAGAATATATAAATTGTCAACATGATCACCAATTGTAGAGTAAAATTCAAGAATAATATTTAGGTATCAAAAATAATTTAGATAGAAAAGAATTAATTTTTCATCGTGAGTAGTATCCCGTGAATAGTACATCATGAATAGTACCCTGTGAATAGTACATCATGAATAGTACCCCGTGAATAGTACCCCATGAATAGTACTTCATGAATAGTATTTTATGAATAGTACTTCGTGAATAGTACCCCCCGAGTGAATAGTACCCCGTAAATAATACTCTGAGTGACTAGTACCCCGTGAATAATACCCCAAGTGAATAGTACCCTTTGAATAATACCCCAAGTGAACAATAAGAAATAATAACCCTTACAAATAAGAAATTAATAACATCCCTTACCATAGTAGAAGACTAGATACTGCAATAGTGAAGTAGCAGAATACTCTTCTTCTTTCTCTCTATAGCTTCTCTCTCTATAATTTCTCTTGTGAGTCTTGGTGAATTGGTGAGAATGAAAGAAGAATGAGCTTCTATTTATAGGAAAATATAATTTCGATAATTGCACATTTTGGGACTCGAATTATTACAGTATAATACCTTCATCTTTTCCTCTATTTTTAATTTAGTCCTACAAGTATTATCAAACTTGAACCACCTCCCCTAATAGTACGTCATGTGAATCAGTAGTTCCATTCATGTGAGCAAATAGTTATATGCATGTGAACTAATAACAATTAATTGCTCATTTATCCGATTAATTACCCGATTAGTCAATTTAACCTCCAGAAATCAATTATTATCGAAATAAATGACAATTTCCACTAACACTAATAATACCAACACAATGGAAATATCAACAATTTCATCTTTGAAATTTTTGAAGTTTGACTTTTTCTTAAAAAGTTAAATGTTGACTTTTTGAACAAAAAGTCAACCCCGAGAAATTTTGTGTTTATAGTCTATTTTTACTAATTTCATCGTCCCAGACTCAAATATCACGTTCGCGTCTCCAAATTCAACTCCAAACTCAAATTTTATTTTTAATAACATTCATCATTAATATTATAACTCACAATATTTAACAACCAGATCATTCCCAGGAAAGAGGGGGCTTTCCTATAAGGATTTCTCCCTATTAGCACGCAATTAGGTGACCAAACCCCTTTCCTCGACAGAACTTTCTAGACATTGTCAATAATGCAAATAATAATACGAATAACTTTGTCGTCTCAATTATTGATTTAATAATATAAAATATTGTGATAATAATTGAATAAAACTGAGTGACTTCTCACGTAAGCATCAATAATCAAAAATTCTGCACAATACCGTGTGCTACTATGCAACCACGCGTATTATTGTACTTTTATCATCGATTATTTTATGGTAACTTTCTTACTTTGAAAAAAATTCAAATATCACCCTTAACTTTAACCTTTTATCAGTTTAACCATTTACTAAATAAAATAATAATTATAAGAAAATTGAATACTTTCACTTCATAAAATTCAGGATCTCACACGTTATGAGTTCAGAAACTTGCCAGAATAATATGAGTTTAGTAACTTGTCCTAGTAATACGTAGTCCAAGAACATATCAAGGACTGGCCATACATTTAGGGGTTCAAAACATATATATGATTATGAGTCACAAACTTACCATAAACATGAGTTTCAAGAACTCGCACCTAAGATTATTATTATCTATCTATCAAGTATAAATATGAGAAAAGAATCACCTTCTTTCCATATGTATATCAATAGCGTGACACCAACATTTTAACGATTATCAATGTAATAAACTAAGTGGTCGTTAAACCAAACACAAAACCCCTGCCCATACAAAGGCTTTTACAACTCAGCTATCACATGAGTCCTCAATTGAAATCCTATAAAATTCTAATTTTGTCCTTTCTCAATACGAATTTTCTTTAATTTATATTCCATCATCTTTATAGCTCTTTCTGAGTTTTCTCGTACTATCTCATAGTACTTTCTCTTTATATCATCAAGCTATAACTATTCAATCATTACAGATCATCTGTCATTTTATGACTTAACCAGATCATGTCGTGATCTTATCCTACAATCATCCCTCCATATGATTCTTTCGTATTTTATGATCGTTTTGTTTGTATGATCTTCTTTCTTTCCTCTCTAATCGTATTATCTTATGATTATTCAACTCAAGTGTTTTTTGATCCTTTGGCTTTTCAGATTCTTCTTTGAACCTATTCATATTATCTTAACTTATTTCACATAAATTTTCTGAATTCATTTACTACCAATTAAACTCTATTTATTATTTTTATCATTTTCATCTTATATACATTGTTTAATTAGCATCACTTTTCATCTTTATTACTGGAGTCAGGTAACTCCTGATTCTTATCTTTTTTAATTCTTCAAGATACTTCTTTGAATCTTCACATATACATTTTAATCCCTTCTTAATTAATTTCATCGATTTTTTTTATTATTTCTCAAACTTTATCCGACTTTATTCTTCATCATCTTCACCTTTCTTCTCTAAGGTTATTGATACACTCCACGACACGCTTGCATGAGGTAGTCGCCGTCCGGATCGTTTCTAGCACGATTAATAGAGTGAAACTCTCTCGACACCTCACCCCATTGTCTATATTAAGACGAGAACCTTGGTACAATAGATCAAGCAATGAAGTCTGTGTTGAATGGACACCAACGACGCCTAAACCCCATGTTTATATTGAAACAGGAACCTCGGCACAATCGAAGATTGATGCGGTAGAAGACGTCACACACAACTATGTATTGTTGTATGATAAGTCAAATTGAATCTCAAAGAATAAACTAAGGAATTACTTAGGAGTTCTTTAAAGAACCAAAAGTAGAGAATAATCTCACAAGTAGAATAAATGTAACAAACGAGAATTTTATATGTAATTTAAAAATATTTATTGAATTAAATAAATATTTGAATTGATTTATTTATTGAGATAAATAAATATTGTTGAAATTATTGTGTAATAATTTAGTTAAGTGTGTATATTAACTAAATTAATATATATGGTAATTTTATGGATTTAAGATTTAATTTAATGAAATAATTAAATTAAATAAATTGTCTAATAATTACAATATGTGTAATGATGATGTTCTAATGTGATTTAATAATTAAATTAGAAATTTAATAAATTGTAGATGTTCTAATTTAATTTAATAATTAGATTTGAGATGTAATAATTTGTTAAGTATGATTATAATTATAATGAAAATTATAATTGTAATTATAAGTTAAGTGTAAAATTTGACTTGATTTAATTAACTAAATAAAGGTGTGACAAGGGAACTATCTGATAAGAAAGATATAAAAATAAATGAAAGGGGGATTCAATGAGAACCAGAAAACTGCCTTCGCAACGTTTATGTTGAAGTTTGAAGCTAGTTATTGGTGGCAGGCGAATAAGGTATGTGGGGGACAGGGAAAAGTAGTGTGGGATATGTTTAAAGAAATGTTTTTGGAGATGTACTTTCCGACGAGTTCTCGGAACCAGATAGAAGTTCAATTCTTAGAACTAAAGCAAGGAACCATGTCTGTGCAAGAGTATGCAGCGAAGTTTAATGAGTTGGCGAGGTTTGCTTCATACCGAGTCAATACAGATGAGTGTAAGGCAAGAAGGTTGGAGCAGGGGTTGACGTCCTGGCTATTTAGCAAGGTTTCAATTTTTCAATTAAATACATTTGCAGCAGTACTAGAAAAGGAAATTATCGTGAAAGGTGAAGCAATGCCTTAACCAAGTATAGTCAAGAATAGAAGAAGAGGAAGAATGAGAATGAAAACAAGGCTGGTGGAAGCAACAGTGGACGTAATAACCAGAAGAGGAAATGGAATGAAAATCCAAATGTGGGAGGACATTAAGGAAGTCATCAAAATAAGAAGTTTGAAACTTGTACTACTTACGGGAAGAACCACATGTTAGAGTTTATGCCCTAGAGGCCAATTATTTGATATAATTGCTTAACGTTTTGATATTATATTTGATTGAATAAATATATGATTTTATTATGGTTTTATTTACTGCGTAATATAATTGTTAACATAATAAAATTCCTTAGAATAGTGATACAAATTATATAGTTTCAAGTATGTGACTTGAACATGAGATTATATATTACCATTAGTATCAGTGTTCTTAAATGTCCCTAGTCGAGTATCATTGTTGATGGGACAACAATGATGCATTGAGACTAATATGTGGATCGATGATGACCAAATCTCATTGGTCATAAATATATGAGATATTAAGTCAATGCATAGGTACATGTTAGAGAACGATGTCTTCGGATGGACCCACCATGAGAATTCTATATGGAGCATTATGCGAAGTGTCATTAGCAATTCTCATAGTGACAATGATGTAATGGTCCTCCAGACACAAATCGCTATATTACTACACGAGAATTTATGTACTTTGATATCATCAAATGTCACCTTTAATAGGGTGGACTATAAAGGTGATTATTGGGTTCATCATTAATCGTGTGAGAAATATGAGTGATCTAGATAGAATTTAACCATCCTATATATTATGGGTGATATCCATAGGCCTCTTGATTGAGTAGGACTATGAAATGCATGGCCATGCTCAAATAGTGATTTGTTTCATATAGTCTACTCATTGATCAAGAAAACTCAGATTAAATTATGAAGAGTATGACACATTCCATGACTTCGAGTTTAATCTAGGATATTAAGGTTAAAAGGATTAAATTGCATTGAAACATTGGTCACAAAAGGTTGTATCGAATCATCGATCTTATTATTACTTGGGTAGCGAAGGATGCATTACTAGATGTCAGCTCACCGCTTATAATTTTATAATATGATTTTAAAATTATTGCCAACGTAATAATAACCTATAGGTCACACACATGTAACGTTATTTAAAGGGAATTAATTTAAATTTTAAGGATTTAAATATATTAATATGATTAATAGTATTTAAATCACGAATTTAAATTAAAAGGATAATTTGTATATATGTATATTAATTAAGTAAGACTTAATTAAGATATATATATATATATATATAAAATTTGGATTTTATAAAATTAGGTTTTGATTTTGATTAATTCCTTTTAACTACTATATATATGATATATAGCGACTACTTAGGGTAAGATATCATAATTGAAAAACCCTAGCCGCTTCTTAGAGAGAGACTAGAGAGAAAACAGCTTTCAAAAATCCATTCCTTTTGGTGGCTAGTACTGTGAAGTCCTTCTTATTGCAGAATCGCTCGATTGGTCGCAAGTGCTGCTTCGTGTGGATACCGTAGAGGCGCAATCGGTTTGTATTGCGTTGGAGATTCGAGGCGCAGTCGGTTTCAGATTCTCGTTTTTGTTTATATCTGGTATAATCTCTAAACCTCTGAATTAATTAATTTTCGCATGGATCCTGTTTTAGGGTTTCGGAAATTGCTTTAAAATTTTAATTTTCGCTGTGCGTTTCTGTGTCGAAGCCCAACAGTGGTATCAAAGCTACTTGCGAAAAGATTAATTCAGATTACGTGTTTTAATTGTATTCGATATATATGATATATGATGATGCATGTTTATCGATATAAAATTGAATATATGATATTCCGTTGTATGTGTATTCTGGTAATATATATGATGATACTGTTAATCGTATCTTTAATCGGTGGAATAACAATATAACTATTCTAATCGGATTAGAAGCATGAAGAATCGTTTTAATATGATTAATCGAACTGAAATATAGGATAAATTACGGTGTAATTGTTATTCGCTTTAATATGATTAAATCGGCCCCGGACATATATGATTTGTTATTATGGGTGTTTTGGTGGATTAAAATGTATGATTCTCAAATTGTTTCAGAGATTCAGATGGAAAAATTCTCGCAATCTGAGAATGTAGTTCAAATTTTTTTCGGTATTTCTCAATTTACTCACTGACCGGTCAGCGAGACCACCCGTCGGCTGATTGTTCACCGGGACCCGCTGTGGGAAACCCCCTGGACCCCCGTCAGAAGCGCTATTTATGGTCGTGTCCCCTATATTTTATATATAGTTTTCTTTAATTATATATAAATTGTTATGTGCTTATTGTGATATGCATGGTGCACAGTTATGGCCTTTTGACCCATAGTTAGTGGTTTTTGGTTTTGAAATACGGCTTGCATATCGTACCTTTCTATAAATTCTATGTAATATTCTCTTCTCATCTAAATCCCCTCGAATGTAACTCGAGGTTTCTTTATGTCATGTAATAATCTGTAATTGATGAAGATGTCAAGATGGAGAACACAATGGAAAGATGATATGGAGAGGAGACGCATGCTAGAGGAAGATCCAAGGAAGTTATTTATTTTAAGATCTTTTACCACCTTAAATTGACCTTCAATCTTTCATTAGCTTGAAAAGATTGACAGTGGATTGGGCCATAACTGTGACACATTTAATTTTGTACTTTATTTATGCTTGTATATGATATGATATGATTAATAATGTGCATTCTTAACAAGATTAAAATTGGTGAGATCTAAATTAATAAAATCCCTCATTAAATTATTAAGTCTAAATCAAATGCCTTCCAATGAATAACACTCATCTAGACCTTGATCAATAGATGTAGGTTTGCCAAAGCAAAGTACCCTATTTATCTAGGTAAGATGCGATAGGATAATTGTGATATCCAAACTATTAAAATCATTGGGCCCGACTTAACTAAGTTATCTCAATAGGATTGTGGACTTAGAGGCATAGAGTTTGGTTGGTACCATTAGATGGACTAGAAACAAAATGTTGTTTACCAAACTATCCAGAGTTATATATGATATAATTGACAAAGGGTTGTCTACCTAAATAATTATGTTTTGAGAGAATAGCCAAAAAGCTAACTTAAGGCATAATGAAATATGGATCTTGGCTCACTAGAAAGATTTAATAGAAAATGCTTTAAATTAATGGTGAGGGCTATTAATTTGAATAAAATAGTGGGAGGTATATTTTGAATGTACTATTATCAATTATATAATATCATCTCTCGTAATTTGACTTATTATTGTTTCACTTATAAATTGTAGATATCAAATGGCAAACAACAACAACATAAATAGTCTTTCATTACGATCACCCTTGAAAAGGACAAGCTAAGTGGAATTAATTTCCTTGATCGGCATAGAACTTGAGGATTGTCCTCAAACAAGAGCGTAAGCTATATGTCCTTGATGGGCCCATTCCCGCAAAGCAAAGACACCACCACGCACCACGTCACGGAGCATAATTCTTACAAGAAGCATCAAGATGATGCTCGGATGTGAGTTGTGTCATGCTAGCAACCATGAACGCCGAGCTTGAAAGCAACATGAGTTGATGGATGCTTATGAGATGATCGAGCATCTCAAGAAATTGTTCAAGGGCATACTCGACAGAGAGGTATGATACAAGCAAGGCGTTGTATCAACGCAAAATGGGTGAACGTGATCCGGTTGGTCCACATGTCTTTGAAAATGATTGGGTATATTGAGTACCTTGATAGGTTGGGTTTTCCAATCACTCCGGAAGCCCAAACTGACCTTGTTTTGCAATCTTTGAACAGCAGCTACTCTCATTTTGTTATGAACTATCTTATGAATGAAATTGAGAAACCCCTTATCGAAAGTTGTTGAGCATGTTAAGAACCTGCCGAGAACAACATGAAAAAGCGAGACCCGCTCCCATAATGATGGTGCAAAAGGGGAATGCTAAGGGAAATTGGAAAGGCAAGAAGAAGATATGATCTAAATCTTTTGCCAAACCCAATTCCAAAACCAAACAGGCTTTAAAACCTAAAGGTGGGGTGGCTAAAGAAGGTGAATGTCACTTCTGTGGAAAACCTGGACACTGGAAAAGGAATTGTCATGCTTATCTGGAAGAAGTGAAGAAAAGAAAAGGAAGTACGACTTCTGATTCAGGTATATATGTTATAGAAGTCAACTTATCTACTTCTACATCATGGGTATTGGATACTGGATGTGGTTCTCACATTTGTGTTAATGTGCGGGGACTCAAGGAGTAGAACTTTAAGCGAAAGGAGAGGTTGACCTCTGAGTTGGAAATAGAGCAAAAGTTCTTTGACCGGCCGTAGGAACTTATCATTTATCTTTGCCCACCGGGCTAGTTTTAGAATTAGAAGATTGTTATTTTGTGCTCGCTATAAGCAAAAAACATTATTTCTGCTTTTCTTGTTTGGACAAGAAAGGTTTTTCATTTATAATAAAGAACAATCGTTGTTTGTTTTACCGAAATGATATTTGTTATGGTGTTGCACAATTGTTTAATCTGTCTCTATATTCTTGATTTAGAAATGCCTATCTATAACATAAATACAAAATGATTTAAATCAAATGATTCAAATCCGACATATCTCGGCATCGTCGTTTAGGCCATATAAATGAGAAACGATATCCAAACTCCATAAAGATGGGTTCTTCGATTCATTTGATTTTGAATTATATGAAAATGCGAGTCTTGTTTATTAGGCAAGATGACTAAAGCCCTTTCATCGGACACGTTGAACGGGCTAGCGATGCATTGGGACTTATACATAGTGATGTATGTGGACCCATGAGTTAAGTTAGCAAGAGGTAGGTTTTATTACTTCATTACATTTATCGATGACTTTAGTAGATATGGATATGTGTATCTTATGAGACACAAATCCGAATCCTTTGAAAAGTTCAAGGAATTCAAGAATGAAGTTCAAAACCAATTTGGCAAAAGCATAAAAGCCCTTCGATCCGATCGAGGAGGTGAATACTTAAGCCAAGACTTTGATGACCTTCTAAAGGAGTGTGGTATTATATCACAACTCACTCCACCGAACACCGCAATGGAATGGTGTATCTCGAGAGGAGAATCGAACCTTGGTGGACATGGTACGATCAATGATGAGTGATGATGCAGATCTTCCAATAAGCTTCGGGGTCATGCCCTAGAGATAAATTGCATTCACACTTAACCGTGTTCCTACAAAGACGGTTCGAAGACACCATATGAAATGTGGACTAGGAAACGCCCTAGTATGTCGCTCATGAAGATTTGGGGTTATGAGGCGTTAAGTCAAAACGTCCCGAATTCGACAAGCTCGGACCCAAATCGACAAATGTAATTTTGTGGGATACCCAAAGGAAACAAAAGGGTATTATTTCTATAAACCTTCCGAGAACAAAGTGGTTGTTGCTCGAATCGGTATTTTTCTAGAAAGAGAATTTGTCTCTAAAGGAAACAGTGGGAGGAAAGTAGAACTCAAGAAATTCGAGAACCACAAAATATCATTGAACTCGAGTTGGAACATGAGCAGAACCACAAGAAATTATGGAAAGTAAACTCACTCAAATTACACAAGTCATTCGTGAGATCTGGTAGGACACGCCAAGAGCCCGAGAGATATTATGGATATCTTGTGACTCAAAATCGGCGATGTGATGCTCATATATCAAGATGAGCCCGCTTCCTACCAAGAAGCTATGAATGGACCAGATTCTCGAGAAATGGCTTGAAGCCATGAAATCTGAGATGGACTCTATGTATACTAACCAAGTATGGACTCTGGTTGATCCACCCGGAGGGTAAAACCAATCGGGTGCAAGTGGGTTTTCAAGAAGAAAACCGACATGGATGGTAATGTACAAACCTATAAAGGCCGATCGGTAGCAAAAGGTTTTAAACAAATTCAAGGTGTTGACTATGATGAAACCTTCTCTCCATCGGCAATGGTTAAATCCATCGATCTTACTTGCTATTATTGCAGCCTTTTTATGATTACGAAATCGGCGGATGGATGTCAAAACCGCTTTCCTTAACGGAAATCTCCTTGAGGATGTGTATATGACACAACCCGAGGGTTTTGTCACTCAAAGGATGCCGGAAAGGTATGTAAGTCTGCAATGATCCATTTATGGATTGAAGCAAGCCTCTCCTGAGTTGGAATCTTCGATTTGATGAAGCGATCAAAGAATTTAGCTTTATTAAAATGAAGATGAACCTTGTGTATATAAGAAGGTTAGTGGGAGTCACATTGTATTCCTAGTATTATATGTTGATGACATATTAATTATTGGGAATGACATTCCTTCCTTACAGGTTGTAAAAACATGGTTAGGAAAATGTTTCTCCGTGAAAGATTTAGGCGATGCTGCCTATATTTTAGGTATCAAGATCTATAGAGATAGATCAAGAAAAATGCTCGGCCTAAGTCAAAGTACATATATTGATAAAGTGTTGAAACGGTTCGGCATGCAAGAGGCGAAAAGAGGAAACTTACCCGTGACTCATGGTGTAAAGATCTCTAAGGCCCAATGTCCTAAATCACAAGATGATGAGGAGCGTATGAGAAAGATCCCTTATGCTTCGGCAATTGGATCTATCATGTATGCAATGATATGTACTCATCTGGATGTCTCGTATGCTTTGAGCATGACGAGCAGATACCAGTCGAATCCAGGTGAAGGTCACTGGACAGCAGTCAAGAATATCCTCAAGTACCTGAAAAGGACTAAGGATTCATTCTTGGTATATGGAGGTGAAGACGAACTAGCAGTAAAGGGTTACACAGATGCTAGTTTCCAGACTGACAATGATGACTATAAGTCTCAGTCAGGTTTTGTGTTTTGCCTTAATGGTGGTGCTATTAGCTGGAAAAGTTCAAAGCAAGAGACAATAGCTGATTCTACAACAGAAGGTGAGTATAATTGTTGCTTCTAGTGCGACCAAGGAGGTCAGATGGATTAAAAAGTTCATCATCGAACTTGGTGTTGTTCCAACCATTGTTGATCCGGTTGTTTCTATCTTTGTGATAATAATGGAGCCATTGACAAAGCTAAGGAACCCAGATCTCACCAACGATCCAAGCATATACTTAGGCGGTACCATCTCATCCGTGAAATCATTGATAGAGGAGATGTACATATAGGAAGAGTGCCAACAGATGATGATGTTGCAGATCCACTAACCAAGGCTTTGTCGCAGCAGAAGCACGACGGTCACACTAGTTCCATGGGTATTAGATACATGAGTTATTTGCTCTAGTGCAAGTGGGAGATTGTTAGAGTTTATGCCCTAGAGGCCAATTATTTGATATAATTGCTTAACGTTTTGATATTATATTTGATTGAATAAATATATGATTTTATTATGGTTTTATTTACTGCGTAATATAATTGTTATCATAATAAAATTCCTTAGAATAGTGATACAAATTATATAGTTTCAAGTATGTGACTTGAACATGAGATTATATATTACCATTAGTATCAGTGTTCTTAAATGTCCCTAGTCGAGTATCATTGTTGATGGGACAACAATGATGCATTGAGACTAGTATGTGGATTGACTGATGACCAAATCTCATTGGTCATAAATATATGAGATATTAAGTCAATGCATAGTTACATGTTGAGAAACGATGTCTTCGGATGGACCCACCATGAGAATTCTATATAGAGCATTATGCGAAGTGTCATTAGCAATTCTCATAGTGACAATGATGTAATGGTCCTCCGACCTGAAATCGCTATATTACTACACGAGAATTTATGTACTTTGATATCATCAAATGTCACCTTTAATAGGGTGGACTATAAAGGTGATTATTGGGTTCATCATTAATCGTGTGAGAAATATAAGTGATCTAGATGGAATTTAACCATCCTATATATTATGGGTGATATCCATAGGCCTCTTGATTGAGTAGGACTATGAAATGCATGGCCATGCTCAAATAGTGATTTGTTTCATATAGTCTACTCATTGATCAAGAAAACTCGATTAAATTATGAAGAGTATGACACATTCCATGACTCGAGTTTAATCTAGGATATTAAGGTTAAAAGGATTAAATTGCATTGAAATATTGGTCACAAAAGGTTGCATCGAATCATCGATCTTATTATTACTTGGGTAGCGAAGATGCATTACTAGATGCATCAACATGCTTATAATTTTATAATATGATTTTAAAATTATTGCCAACGTAATAATAACCTATAGGTCACACACATAGAACGTTATTTAAAGGGAATTAATTTAAATTTTAAGGATTTAAATATATTAATATGATTAATAGTATTTAAATCACAATTTAAATTAAAAGGATAATTTGTATATATGTATATTAATTAAGTAAGACTTAATTAAGAGATATATATATATATATATATATATATATATATATATAAAATTGGATTTTATAAAATTAGGTTTTGATTTTGATTAATTCCTTTTAACTAGTATATATATGATATATAGCAGCTACTTAGGGTAAGATATCATAATTGAAAAACCCTAGCCGCTCTTAGAGAGAGACTAGAGAGAAAACAGTTTCAAAAATCCATTCCTTTTAGTGGCTAGTACCGCAAGTCCTTCTTATTACAGAATCGTTCGACGGTTCGTGCGGCGTTCGTGTGGATACCGTAGAGGCGCAATCGGTTTGTATTGCGTTGGAGATTTGAGGCGCAGTCGGTTTCAGATTCTCATTTTTTGTTTATATCTGGTATAATCTCTAAACCTCTGAATTAATTGATTTTCGCATGGATCTTGTTTTAGGGTTTCGGAAATTGCTTTAAAATTTTAATTTCAGCTGTGCGTTTCTGTGCCGAAGCCCAACACCACACTGGTGTGTGTCTGAAGGGTAAGCGAGTGTGTTTCAATTATGGCTAGGAGGGTCACATTGCGCCAAATTATTTTAGTTTGAAGAAGGGAACTTGTTTCACGTATGGGTCGAAGGATCATATGGCCCGTGATTGCCCTAGAAAGACAGCGGGAGGTGCAAGTGGAGGCAAGGGAAGCCACAACGGTGGTACTTTGACTATCACTGGGCTAGTGCAATCAAACTGACCTACTACTAGAACTTTCAATATAATCGTGCAAGATGTTGTACAGTCAAAGGATGTGGTGTCATGTATCATTCCGATCAATGGTATTAATGCTTATGTGTTATTTGATTCGGGTTCTACTTGTTCATTTATATCCGATGATTTTGCTAGGAATTTAGATTTTCCTCAAGAAGAATTAGTTTTCCCTTTAAGTATAGAGATCGCGAATAGGGAAGTGATTCCTATTAGGTTTATATACAAGGATTGTAGGGTGGATATAAAGGGCTATGAGATAATGGTGAATTTGATAGCAATTAAACTTGGAGACTTTGATGTTATACTAGGAATGGATTGGTTATTTAATTACGGGGCAGTATTTGATTGCCAAAAGAAATGTGTTAACCTTATGACTCCATCAAAGGTGGTGTTTCATGGAAGCAAGTCCCCTAGACAAGCAAGTTGTCTGACAGTGATGCAAGCCAAGAAGTTACTGAGACAAGGATGTGTAGGATACCTAGCCTACATAGTCGATACTCAGAAGAAGACTGCTAAATTAGAAGAGATACTAGTCATTAGAGATTTTGCAGATGTATTTTTGGATGATTTTCCTGGACTTCCGCCGGATAGAGAGGTTGAGTTCGTGATTGATCTAGCGCCAAGAACGACCTCAATATCTAAAACCCCATATAGAATGGCCCTTGTAGAGATGAAGGAGCTGATGGTGCAGTTGCAAGAATTACTAGACAAGAAGTATACTCAGCCGAGCATGTCACTATGGGGAGCGCCGGTGTTATTTGTTAAGAAGAAAGATGGATCAATAGGACTTTGCATTTATTACAGGGAATTGAATAAGATCATGATTAAAAATAAATATTTGTTACCGAGAATTGATGACTTGTTTGATTAACTAAAGGGAGCTAGGTACTTTTCATAGATAGATCTAAGAAGTGGATATCATCAGTTGAAGGTAAGGAAGGAGGATGTACCGAAAATAGTATTCATAACTCGGTATGGTCATTACGAGTTTCTAGTTATGTCATTTGGTTTAACCAATGCACATACAGCATTTATGGATTTGATGAACAAGGTGTTTAAACCATTCTTAGATAAATTTGTAGTGGTGTTTATTGATGATATATTAGTGTATTCTAAAACTAAGGATGAGCACGTTGACCACTTAAGGGTGACGTTGGAGACGTTAAGGAGAGAGAAGTTGTGCGCTAAATTCTTGAAATGTGAGTTTTGGTTAGAACGTGTGTAGTTTCTTGGGCATGTCATTGACAATGACGGAATCCCGATAGATCCATTGAAAGTTAAAGCTGTTATAAACTCGGATCAGTCGAAGATACCATCAGAAGTAAGAAGTATATTGGGATTGGCAGGTTACTATAGGCATTTTACTTACGATTTTTCCAAGATCGCAACTCTGTTAACGAATTTAACTAGGAAGGCAGTTAAGTTTGTTTGGATGGAGAAGTGTGAGGAGAGTTTCCAAGAGTTAAAGAAGAGATTGAGTTCAACACCTGTGTTGTCATTGCCTAAAATCAATAGAGAATTTTGTGGTATACAATGACGCATCGCATAAAGGACTAGGCTGTGTGCTTATACAGAATGGCAGGGTCATTGCATATGCATCGCGTCAATTGAAGGATTTACACAGAAAGATTTGAATATGCGACAGATAAGATGGCTAGAGTTGATTAAAAACTACGACTGCGAGATTCTTTATCATCCCGAAAAGGCGAATGTTGTTGCTGATGCTTTAAGTAGAAAGGGTCAGGAGAAATTAATGATGTTGACTGCTCAGGAAAAGCTTGTAGAGGAAATGACCAAGATGGAGTTAGAAGTTGAATATCCGATAGAATCAAATGAAAATTTTTTCCAGACGGGGAGCAGTTCAATTTTGGTGGATATGGTGAAGAATGCACAACTTCTAGATGAAAACTGTGAAAAGATAAAAAGAAAAGTGTCTAAAGGTGAAGAAGACAAATTTAAAGTTGATACGGAAGGGTTACTTCGATTTGAAGGGAGAATTTGGGTTCCGGCCGTACCAGAAATTAAAGAGGAAATTTTGAGTGAGGCTTATAACTCACGATATTTGATTCACCCGGAAGTACGAAAATATACCAGGATCTCAGATATCATTTCTGGTGGTCGAATATGAAAAAGGATGTTGCTGAATGTGTAGCAAAATGCCTAACGTGTCAAAAAGTTAAAGCTGAACATCAAAGGCCACGTAGATTATTGCTACCGTTATTGATATTAGAATGGAAATGGGAGCATATCATAATGGATTTTATGGTAGGTCTTCCAACGACTCAGTAAGTTTATGATGCAATTTGGGTTATTGTAGATCGATTGATGAAGTCGGCACACTTTTTGCCAATCAAAATTAGATTTAACCTAGATCGGTTGGAAAAACTATATGTGAAGGAAATTGTATCAAGGCACGGTGTTCCGGTGTCCATTGTATCAAATAGAGATCAACATTTCACATCAAATTTTTGGAAACGACTACAAGAATGCTTGGAAACCCAGTTGAGAATGAGCACAATGTATCATCCTCAAATCGACGGACAAAGTGTGAGGACAATCCAGACATTGGAGGATATGCTCAGAGAATGTATTATAGATTTTAAAGGGAATTGGGATGACCATTTACCGTTAGTTGAATTTGCCTATAATAATAGTTATCACATAAGTATTGGCATGTCTCCTTACAAAGCGTTGTACGACAGGAAATGCAGAACTCTGTTATGTGAGGACGAAGTTGGTGAACGTCAGCTATTAGGTCCAGAATTGGTGCAACAAACCGTTGAGATCATCAAGGTGATTCGAGCAAGTTTGATAGCTACACATGATAAGCAGAAAAAATATGTTGATCAACACCGACAGAATTGGGAATTTGATGTCGGTAGTTTTGTTTTCTTGAAAGTGTCTCCCTAGAAAGAGAAAATTCGGTTTGGTAAAAAGGGAAAACTAAGCCCTAGATTTATAGGACCTTTTGAAGTGCTATCCCGAGTTGGTGAAGTGGCGTATGTGACACCCCCAAATCCAGGTACTTCATTCCTATAGGATTTGGTGCTCACTTATCAAAACTATTACATCTAACTACCCATCACAAAGGATAAAGACATAATTTAAATAACTTAAACAATAATCTTTCCCATTAAAGGGTTACATCATAATCTCAAAATAAATCCCAGGTAATCTAACCTTAAAATTATTACATAAGTTTGCGAAATACATTACATATTAAAACAAGTCTTTAGCATAATTTAATAAAATAAAATTCTCATAGGTCTTCAACATTTGGACATCTTGCCCTTTCCTTTGCTAGTAGACGGCTCATCGACTTTCTCAACATTAGCTGCAATGTTAAATGCAAGAGTGAGCAAACAATTGCTCACTGATATAGGAAGTAGTAATAATCACAACATAGAAATGAACAACGAATGTTGAACAATAATGAACTTGTTCTACGGATCAAAAATAGAGAACAAATTGGAAAACAATGTCTGAGGGTCTTAAGACCACGAACTATGTCTCTAGTACTTAGGTATTATTACCTTAACTTTAACAGTCATTAGACTGTACAGACCCTTCTTAACGTACTTAGGGGGATCAACCCTTTGTACCATGTATTGTGCACAAACATCTAAACATTACACGTACAAAAATCCCCTATATTAGGGTTATTCGTCTTAGTTTGAATTTAGAATGTCCGCACTAAAGAAAGTTTAGTTTGGAACTAGCTTATCAGTGTCTCTAGAATTTTAGGACACTATTCAACGTCCATCAATAAAGGTTTAATACGAGAATGTATAACTGAACAAGGCTATTAAAGTCAAAGATCAGATATCAACAATATATATAACTGAGTAACATGGTTTACATGCAAAGTGCTATATTCAAAGGAGTTTAGAACAATCTTCTATAAATCAATGTATTAGAACAATATATGCTTCGAATGATAATAAGGAAAGTAAAGCTCGCTCGATGTAACAAATTAGGTTACAAAAGCTTGCACAAACATACTCAAGATAAACTAGGCTTGCTCAACCTTACAAGAATTTTAGGAACTTATACAATAACGATTCAGGAATGGAAACATGTATTCAATATGAAAAGAATGAAGTTAGAAAGCTTGCTCAATGTACAGAGTTAAGGTTTAGGAACTTGCATTGTTTGTAAGCTATACAAGTGTAAAATAATCTCCAATTACCCTACACATAGCATCACAATCTCAACAACAATTAGTTGTATGAATATTAACACTATGGTTATTAAACCATCATTTAGGTCATAACCCTAACCTAGCACCTAACCATTTAGGTTAACATAATTAACGAATCTGACATAGCATTACGAGCCAACATAACTTACTCGTTCGTTTCTAACTTTTGAAAACATCACTTTTAGTTTCATTATATAACTCAATTAACAATCACCTAAATCTCTTTTACACTTTGTATTACAACACTTTGCAATCTGTTATTGTAGTTCACTTTATGTTTTAATATCCTTACCATGCATTCTAAGACTGTCGACCCCGAGTGGTACGTTCGGTCCCAATATGCTTCCAGGAGTGCCGATCCAGTACCACACACTCAGATGAAGTCAAAATAATGTAATAACCAAGATCATTAAGTTGCCACTTTTTTCCCAAATCCAGACAAGAAACTTAAAAAAACTGAGAAATACCCCCGAGCAGCCAATAAACACCCTGATGCTTTGGCCACCATTGCTTCAAAAGTTGACATACATGGCTCTCGAGTAAACTAACCCAAGTCTGTTACACATGACCTACAATTAAGCAAAATTCACTATCTCATGACAGTTACTTCGCTTTCGACGCGCCAAGAATGCACTTGTAATCAAGGCTACCGAAGATGCGATACTGTACCCTACCATATATCCCATATATTCCACCAGCGAGAACCGCCATACAAAATCAAGGCTACCACAGCCAAGCGTGATGGCTCAGTTCCAGTTTTTACAGACGTGAACTAATACTCTGTTATAGGCCAAAAATCCCAATTCTACAGAATTTCTCCCAATTTCAACATCTAAAACTTTGACATATTATAGTTATACATGCTAAACACCATTCTATAAACAAAAACATTATATAAACATCATTTTGAAGAATCAAAACTATGTTTTCCCTAAATTTCCTCATTTTATACTTTTAACAAATTTGGTCGCCACGAACTCGTTTCTTGATCAATTGACATGATTTAAACTACATTGTTTTCATTTCTTAATATATTATCACAATACACCAGCAAATTACAGATTACATCACATATTGGACAAGAAATCTGGTACTTTCTAAGCTACTTTATATGAACACAAACACTGTGATTTCATTTTCTTCTTCAAACCCAATTTATCATGAATTTGATAACAAATAACAAGTTTACATGATAATTAACAGAGTTTTGCAATTTTATATGAACATATATACATCACAATTCACGTGATTTTCAAATTGTATCAAATATACATACATATACCACCAAACTAATAGTAAAAATAGAAATAGTTTATACCTTGATTATATGGTAGCAAAAGATGATAAAAAGATTTAGCAATCCTCTGCTTCCTCTTGAAATCTCAGAGATTACCCTCTCAATTTCTCACTCTCAATACTCTGTGTTTTCTTCTTCTCTGTATCTCTATGTTAATAAGACGTGTATCTCACATATACTGACTCACACGTTCTCTTTCAGTTAAAGAAAACAAAAGACGTCAGTTAGAATTAGCCAAAGGCCACAAGGCCTTGTTTGGCTACCACATAAATCCCATAAACTAATTTATTTTTATATTATTCTTATTATATAGTTTTCATGTCACACCATTAATTTAGTTAATTTAAATAACTTTAGTTTAGTTAATTTAAATAACTTATATAATAATAATAATAAAAATCTTATTATCATTATACTTATAATTGATAAATAATTATATATCTAATTTAATTAATAAATTAGACACATCACTTTATTTAATTTATTTATTTAATATTAAACAATTCACTTAATTTAATTATCTTCTTAAATATTAAGCAATTGATTTAATTTAATTATTTCCTTAAATTAAATCCTTTAAATAAAATTATCAATACTCGCTTTAGTTAACATTAATCAATTTAGTTACTAAATTAATTCACCACAATTCATCAAGTATTTATTTTCCTCAATAAATAAATTATTTAAAATATTTATTTAATTCGATAAATATTTAAATTAAATTACAAATTTCTTGATCGTTACATCCTTCCCTCCTTAAAAGGATTCTGTCCCCAGAATCACAACTCAAAAAATTTATTCGTTACATTCTTCCCTCCTTAACAAGATTATGTCCCCAGAATCGCTATACAAAATCAAGTAAACAACTGAAGATAATTCTTCATCATAACACTTTCAAGTTCCCACGTAGCTTCCTCAGCATTGTGGTTTCTCCAGATTACCTTAACAGAAGGTATCACCTTATTCCTTAGTACTTGATCTTTTTTGTCAATAATTTGAACAGGGACTTCTTCATATGATAAATCTTTCTCAAACTGTAAGGGCTCATATTCTATAACATGCTTATAATCAGGTTTATATGGCCTCAATACCGATACATGGAAAAAATTGTGAATATGCTCCAACTTCGGAGTTAAATCTATCTCGTATGCCACTTCACCAACTCGGTGAAGCACTTCAAAAGGTTCTATAAATTTAGGGCTCAATTTCCCCTTCTTGCCAAATCGAATTTTTCCCTTCCAGAGAGACACTTTCAGGAAAACATAACTACCAACATCGAATTCCCGATTTTGTCGATGCTGATCAGCATATTTCTTTTGTCTATCTTGTGCTGCTATTAATCTTGCTCGAATCACTTTAATGATCTCAACAGTCTATCGTACCAATTCTGGACCCAATAGCTGACATTCACCTACCTCGTCCTAGCATAACGGAGTTCTGCATTTCCTGTCGTATAACGCTTCATAAGGCGGCATGCCAATACTCGAATGATAACTATTATTATAAGCAAATTCTACCAATGGTAGATGGTCATCCAAATTTCCTTTGAAATCCATGATACATTCTCTGAGCATATCCTCTAGTGTTTGGATGGTTCTCTCACTTTGTCCGTCGGTCTGAGGATGGTACGCTGTGATCATTCTCAGTTGTGTTCCCAAGCATTCTTGTAATCGTTTCCAGAAATTAGATGTGAAACGTGGATCTTTGTCTGATACAATGGACACAGGTACACCGTGCCTTGAAACAATTTCCTTCGCGTACAGTTTTACTAACCGATCTAGGGTAAATCGAATCTTGATTGGCAAAAAGTGTGCCGACTTCATCAGTCGATCAACAATCACCCAAATGGCATCGTAACCTTGCTGAGTCATTGGAAGACCTACCACAAAATCCATTGTGATATGTTCCCATTTCCATTCTGGTATCTCCAACGGTTTTAACAATCCGCTTGGCCTTTGATGTTCAGCTTTGACTTTCTGACATGTTAAGCATTTCGCCACATACTCAGCCACATCCCTCTTCATATTCGGCCACCAAAAATGATGTTTAAGATCTTTGTACATCTTTGTATTCCCAGGGTGAATCGAATATCTTGAATTGTGAGCTTCACTCAGAATTTCCTCCTTAACTTCTGGTACTTGTGGAACCCAAATTCTCCCTTCGAATCGAAGTAGCCCTTCCGAATCGATTTTGAATTTGTTTTCCTCACCTACAGATATCCTTTGTTTTATCTTTTCACAGTCTTCATCCTGAATTTGTGCATTCTTCACCACATCTACTAAAGTTAAACTGTTTCCCATCTGGAATAACTTTTCATCGGATTCTATCGGACATAATATTTCAAACTCCATTTTAGCCATTTCCGACACTAGCTTCTCTTGATCAGTTAACAACATTAACTTCTCCCGTCTCTTCTTACTTAAGGCATCAACAACAACATTCGCCTTTCCGGGATGATAGAAAGTCTTGCAATCATAATCTTTGATCAGCTCCAACCATCTTCTTTGACGCATGTTCAAATCTTTTTGTGTAAAGATATACTTCAGACTTTTATGGTCGGTATTTATCTCACACCTCTATCCATAAAGATAATGTCTCCAAATTTTCAGGGCAAATACCACTGCTGCCAACTCTAAGTCATGAGTTAGATACCCCTTTTCGTAATCTTTCAACTGTCGTGATGCATAAGCAATAACTCTGTAGTTCTGCATAAGCACACAGCCTAGTCCTTTATGAAATGTGTCACTATACACCACAAAATTCCCTGTATCATCAGGCAACGACAACACATGTGATGAACTCAACCTCTTTTTCAATTCTCGAAAACTTTCCTCACACTTATTTGTCCAAACAAACTTAACCGCTTTTCTAGTTAAATTCGTCAACGGAGTTACGTTCTTGGAAAAGTCTTGAATAAAACGCCTATAGTATCCTGCCAATCCTAAGAAACTTCTTACTTCTGACGATGTCTTCGGTTGATCCCAGTTTATTACAGCTTCAACTTTTGATGGATCTACCGAAATTCCGTCCTTATCAATAACGTTCCCGAGAATCTGTACACGCTCTAACCAAAATTCACATTTTGAGAACTTAGCGTACAACTTCTCTTTTCTCAACGTCTCCAACGTCAATCTCAAATGTTGCACATGTTCCTCTTTCATTTTGGAATACACCAGTATATCATCAATAAACACCACCACAAATTTATCTAAGAATGGTTAAACACCCTGTTCATTAAGTCTATGAACATTGCAGGTGCATTAGTTAAATCAAAAGACATAATCAGAAACTCATAATGACCATATCGAGTCCCGAATGCTATTTTTGGTACATCCACTGGCCTCACCTTTAGCTGATGATAACCACTTCTCAAGTCTATCTTCGAGAAATATCTCGCTCCCTTCAACTGATCGAACAGATCATCGATTCTAGGTAATGGATACTTATTTTTAATCGTGACCTTATTCAATTCTCTGTAATCAATGCAGATCTGTATCGATCCGTCTTTCTTCTTAACAAACAATACCGGTGCCCCCCCATGGTGAAACACTCGGTTGAATATACTTCTTGTCAAGTAATTCTTGCAATTGCGCCATTAACTCTTTCATTTCTACCGGGGCCATTCTGTATGGTGCCTTAGATATCGGGGTCGTTCCTAGTAGTAAGTCAATCACAAACTCGATTTGTCGATCCGGCGGAAGACCTGGAAAATCGTCTCGAAATACGTCTGCAAAATCTCTTATAATTGGTATTTCATCTAACTTTGCACTCTTCTTCTATGTATCGACTATGTAGGCTAAGTATCCTACACACCCTTGTCTCAACAACTTCTTGGCTGACGGTGTCTTCGGCTGATCCTAGTTTATTATAGCTTCAACTTTTGATGGATCTACCGAAATTCCGTCCTTATCAATAACGTGCCCGAGAAACTGTACACGCTCTAACCAAAATTCACATTTTGAGAACTTAGCGTACAACTTCTCTTTTCTCAACGTCTCCAACGTCAATCTCAAATGTTGCACATGTTCCTCTTTGGTTTTGGAATACACCAGTATATCATCAATAAACACCACAACAAATTTATCTAAGAATGGTTAAACACCCTGTTCATTAAGTCCATGAACGCTGCAGGTGCATTATTTGAATCAAAAGACATAATTAGAAACTCGTAATGACCATATCGAGTCCCGAACGCTATTTTTGGTACATCCATTGGCCTCACCTTTAGTTGATGATAACCACTTCTCAAGTCTATCTTCGAGAAATATCTCGCTCCCTTCAATTGATCAAACAGATCATCGATTCTAGGTAATGGATACTTATTTTTAATCCTGACCTTATTCAATTCCCTGTAATCAGTGCAGAGCTGCATCGATCCGTCTTTCTTCTTAACAAACAATACCGGTGCCCCCCATGGCGAAACACTTTGTTGAATATACTTCTTGTCAAGCAATTCTTGCAATTGCGCCATTAACTCTTTCATTTCTACCGGGGCCATTCTATATGGTGCCTTAGATATCGGTGCCGTTTCTAGTAGTAAGTCAATCACAAACTCTATTTATCTATCTGGCAGAAGACCTGGCAAATCGTCTGGAAATACGTCTGCAAAATCTCTTATGATCGGTATTTCATCTAACTTTGCACTCTTCTTCTGTGTATCGACTATGTAGGCTTAGTATCCTACACACCCTTGTCTCAACAACTTCTTGGCTTGCATCACCGTCATACAACTTGCTTGTCAAGGTGATTTGCTGCCAAAGAACACAACCTTTGATGGAGTCATAAGGTTAACACACTTCCTTTGGCAATCAATTACTGCTCTATAATTGAATAACCAATCCATTCCCAGTATAACATCAAACTCACCAAGTCTAATTGGTATCAAATCTACCATCATCTCATAACCTTTTATAACCACCGTACAATTCCTATATATGTATCTGATAGGA
This sequence comes from Panax ginseng, assembly GCA_020205605.1. Taxonomy (NCBI): domain Eukaryota; kingdom Viridiplantae; phylum Streptophyta; class Magnoliopsida; order Apiales; family Araliaceae; genus Panax; species Panax ginseng. Next base: position 63,264,210 of record CM035135.1, read on the forward strand.
ATCACTTCTTTGTTCACAATCTCTATACTTATGGGAAATTCTAATTCTTCCTGAGGCAAATCTAAGTTCCGAGCAAATTCATCGGATATAAATGAACAAGTAACACCCGAATCAAATAGTACATAAGCATTAATACCATTAATCGGAATAATACCTGACACCACAACCTTAGACTGTACAACATCCTGCACGGTCATATTGAAAGTCCTCGCAGTAGGTCGGCTTGACTGAGCTGGTCCAGAGATAGCCAATACACCACCACTATTATTGTTTACTTTTCCACCACTTGCACTTCCCGCTGGCTTCTTTGGGCAATCATGAGCCATGTGATCCTTCGAACCGCAAGTAAAACATGCTCCTTTCTTCGGACTAAAACAGTTTGGTACAGTATGTCCCTCCTGACCACAGTTAAAACACACTCTCTTTCCCTTCAAACATACCCCAGTATGGTTCTTCCCGCAAGTTGCGCAAGCCTCAAACTTTTTCTTCTACTGATTTCCTTGTTGTCCTCCCACAGTTGAATTCTCTCTCCACTTCCACTTTTGATTGTTACTTCCCACATTACTTCCACCAGTCTTATTCTTATTTTCATTCTTCCTTTTCTTCTACTCTTGGTTGTACTTGGTCAAGGCATCGCTTCCACCTTCTGCAATAATTGCCTTCTCCAGTACAGCCACAAATGTGTTCAGTTGGAACATTGAAACCTTTCTATAAAGCCAGCCCTTCAATCCTTGTTTGAACCTTCTCACTTTATGCTCGTCGGTATTGACTTGATAAGTGGCTAACCTTGCCAACTCATTAAATTTCACAGCATATTCCGGCACCGTCATAGTTCCTTGCTTCAACTCCAGAAATTGCACTTCCAACTAATTCCAAGAACTCGCTAGAAAGTACATTTCAAAGAACTTCTCCTCAAATTTATCCCACGCTATCACTCCTTGTCCTCCACGAACCTTATTTGCTTACCACTAGTAGCTAGCTTCAGACTTCAGCATGAACGTTGCTAATGTAGTCTTCTGATCCTCGTTAACTCTAGCTACATCAAACACCTTCTCCATTTCCATGATCCAGGTTTGGGCTTCCACTGGATTCATAGACCTTAGAAACTCTGGCGGTCCAACCACTTTGAACTCTTTAAAGGTCGTGACTTGAGATTGCGGTTGATTCGCAAGTGCACCCATCAACAAAGCTACCAACTGCTGAACCGGATTAGCGTTGGTCTCATTGTTATTATTGGTAGACCCCTCAAGTGGTGCTTGCTGACGTGGTTGTCTTCTTCTAGGAGGCATCTTCTATTAAGATATACGCTTATTAGTTCATTACTCAACTTCTTGGGTATTTGAAGTTTAACTTAAACATTCCAAGATTAAAGCTTTAACACATAACATTTTAAATAAACTTTGATATTTTATTCATTCATAACGTTCTAAAACATATTAAAGATAGCATAACCGCTATAGACATCCAATTTCCTAAACTAAACACGTTTCAGGATCACATACTCATATTATCCCTTTATTTATCTCAAAATAAGGGATTCACAGTTTATTTATTCACATAATTAACCACACATTATTATCTATCTTATTCTATCTAGGCATACTAAGACGTCGTAAGGCTTCCCGACGCTGTTCCTCCATGATACGATACGTCGTTTTACGATCCATCACGAACCACGGTGAATTCTCAAACTGAGGTGGATAATAATAGACTCGATCCCAGGCCCTATCAATCGTCAATCAATCGTCGAATTAAAAGCATAATCCATCTCCTTCATCTTGGCTTTCTTCACTTGGACCTTAGCCTCAGCACGGTCTGCACGTTGAGTCGCCTTCATCCATGCATCCGCTGCTCTTGCACGCTTAGCTGACTCCTCCATGACATCATCTTTTAACTTCTCCATGTCAGTCTTCATCTTCTCGTGTACTGCCAACAGGTCTTCATGCTGACCCTTGGTATGAACTAAGTCCCACTCTGTGTTTTCAAGTTTTGAGTCAAGTTCCTAAATCTCCGCATCCTTTTGCTCCATCGAAGCATGATGCATCTCAACCATCTCCTTTAGCTCCTCAACTTCGTCCTGCAATTCTATGTTACGATCGTACAGAGCGTCATACATCTCAGCTGATATGGAGTTTGGTGGAAACTCCTCATGATCCTCTTCCTCATCATCCTCCTCTATCTCCTCAGATCTATTCTCCTCGGGATCGGTCACAGGCTCATCCTCCTGGATCAACTGCTCCCGCACTACATGAATATCCTGGGGTTCATCATCTCTAGGTACCTAAGGTATCACCTCTCTAGCTGGACTGGATTCTCCTTCGTTAGACATCCTAACAACAAAATATTTTAAGTTGTACTTAACATTTTTGATACTCGTGAGCACATAAGTTATTAACACATAGCACATAATGTCTTTTATTATTTAACTTCAATGGATACCTTAATCCATTCCTTAAAACTCGGTAAGAGTTAAACACCTCTATTTTTTTTATTTCCTTAAAGGTTACTTCCTAAGGTTTCCCCACCTAAGGTTCATAACCTAAAGCTTTGATACCAACCTGTGACACCCCCAAATCCAGGTACTTCATTCCCACAGGATTTGGTGCTCACTTATCCAAACTATTACATCTAACTACCCATCACAAAGGATAAAGACATAATTTAAATAACTTAAACAATAATCTTTCCCATTAAAGGGTTACATCATAATCTCAAAATAAATCCTAGGTAATCTAACCTTAAAATTATTACATAAGTTTGCGGAATACATCACATATTAAAACAAGTCTTTAGCATAATTCAATAAAATAAAATTCTCATATGTCTTCAACATTTGGACATCTTGCCCTTCCCTTTGCTAGTAGACGGCTCATCGACTTTCACTACTTTTGTTGCAGTGTTAAATGCATGAGTGAGCAAACAATTGTTCACTGATATAGGAAGTAGTAATAATCACAACATAGAAATGAATAACGAATGTTGAACAATAATGAACTTGTTCTATGGATCAAAAACAAAGAACAAATTCAGAATCAATGTCTGAGGGTCTTAAGACCACGAACTATGTCTCTAGTACTTAGGTATTATTACCTTAACCATAACAGTCATTAGACTGTACAGACCCTTCTTAACGTACTTAGGGGGATCATCCTTTTGTACCATGTATTGTGCACAAACATCTAAACGTTACACGTACAAAAATCCCCTATATTAGGGTTGTTCGTCTCAGTTTGAATTTAGAATGTCCGCACTAAAGAAAGTTTAGTTTGGAACTAGCTTATCAGTGTCTCGAGAATTTTAGGACACTATTCAACTTCCATCAATAAAGGTTTAATACGAGAATGTATAATTGAACAAGGCTATTAAACTCAAAGATCGGATATCAACAATGTATATAATTGAATATCATGGTTTACATGTAAAGTGCTATATGCAAAGGAGTTTAGAACAATCTTCTATGAATCAATGTATTATAACAACATATGCTTTGAATGTTAATAAGGAAAGTAAAGCTCGATCGATATAACGAATTTGGTTACAAAAGCTTGCACAAACATACTCAAGATAAACTTGGCTTGCTCAACCTTACAAGAATTTTAGGAACTTGTACAATAATAATTTAGGAATGGGAACATGCATTCAATATAAAAAGAATGAAGTTAGAAAGCTTGCTCAATGTAAAGAGTTAAGGTTTAGGAACTTTCCTTATTTGTAAGCTATACAAGTGTAAAATAATCTCCAATTACCCTACACATAGGATTACAATCGCAACAACAATTAGTTGTATGAATATTAACACTATGGTTATTAAACCATCATTTAGGTCATAACCCTAACCTAGAACCTAACCATTTAGGTTAACATACTTAACGAATCTAACATCGCATTACGAGCCAACATAACTTACTCGTTCATTTCTAACTTTTGAAAACATCACTTTTAGTTTCATTATATAAATGAATTAACAATCACCTAAATCTCTTTTACACTTTGTATTACAACACCTTACAATCTGTTATTGTAGTCCACTTTATGTTTTAATATCCTTAACTTGCATGCTAAACTAACCCAAGTCCGTTACACATGACTGCCGCAATTAAGCGGCACTTCACTTTATCATGACAGTTACTTTCATGGCCATGGCATAATAATAATACTGGTAACCGGCGTGCATAAGATGCAAATACATACCTTGGCCTTCTATATATTCTTGGCGCTCACGAGAACCATACGCTGTGAACAATAAGGCCACCGTGATGGCTCAATTCTAGTTTTTACAGACGCGAACTAATACTCTGTTATAGGCCAAAAATCCCAATTTTACAGAATTTCTCCTAATTTCAACATCTAAAACTTTAACATATTATAGTTATACATGCTAAACACCATTATATATACAAAAACATTATATGAACATCATTTTGAAGAATCAAAACTATGTTTTTCCCCAAATTTCCTCATTTTATACTTTTAACAAATTTGATCGCCATGAACTCGTTTCTTAATCAATTTACATGATTTAAACTACATTGTTTTCGTTTCTTAATAAATTATCACAATCCACCAGCAAATTACCGATTACATCACATATTAGATAAGAAATTTGGTACTTTCTAAGCTACTTTATATGAACACAAACACTGTGATTTCATTTTCTTCTTCAAACCCAATTTCTCATGAATTTGATAACAAATAACAAGTTTACATGATAATTAACAGAGTTTTGCAATTCTATATGAACATATATACATCACAATTCACGTCATTTTCAAATTGTATCAAATATACATACATATACCACCAAACTAATAGTAAAAGTACAAATAGTTTATACCTTGAGTATATGCTAGCAAAAGATGATAAAAAGGTTTAGCAATCCTCTCCTTCGTCTTGAAATCTCAGAGATTACCCTCTCAATTTCTCACTCTCAATACTTTGTGTTTTCTTCTTCTTTGTATCTCTATGTTATGAAGCCTTAGAAAAAAAAATAAGACGCGTATCTTACATATACTGACTCCCACATTCTCTTTCAGTTAAAGAAAACAAAAGACGTCAGTTAGAATTAGCCAAAGGCCACAAGGCCTTGTTTGGCTACCACATAAATCCCATAAACTAATTTATTTTTATATTATTCTTATTCTATAGTTTTCATGTCACACCATTAATTTAGTTAATTTAAATAACTTTCGTTTAGTTAATTTAAATAACTTATATAATAAAAATAAAAATCTTATTATTATCATACTTATAATTGATAAATAATTATATATCTAATTTAATTAATAAATTAGACACATCACATTATTTAATTTATTTATTTAATATTAAACAATCCACTTAATTTAATTATCTTCTTAAATATTAAGCAATTAATTTAATTTAATTATTTCCTTAAATTAAATCCTTTAAATAAAATTATCAATACTCAATTTAGTTAACATTAATCAATTTAGTTACTAAATTAATTCACCATAATTCATCAATTATTTATTTTCCTCAATAAATAAATTATTTAAAATATTTATTTAATTCGATAAATATTTAAATTAAATTACAAATTTCTCGATCGTTACAGCGTATGAGGTAGCTTTACCTCCAGAACTAGAACATATTCATAACATTTTCCATGTTTTGATATTAAGACCAAATAAGCCCGATTATAAACATGTTATTGAATATGAACCGTTACAGTTTGAAAAAGACTTGTCTTATGAAGAAACTCTAGTTTAAATAGTTGATAGGAAAGACTAGTTTCTCAGGAACAAAATAATACATTCTCTTAAGGTAATTTGGAGGAACCACAACGCTGAAGAAGCTACGTGGGAACTTGAAGACTTTATGATAAAAAATTATCCTCAGTTGTTTGCTTAATGTTTGTATCACGATTCTGGGGATAAAATCTTGTTGAGGAGGGAAGAATGTGATGAATGAATTTATTGAGTTGTGATTCTGGGGAGATAATCCTATTAAGGAGGGAAGGATGTACCGAACGAGAATTTTATATGTAATTTAAAAATATTTATTGAATTAAATAAATATTTGAATTGATTTATTTCTTGAGATAAAAAAATATTGATGAAATTGTTGTGTAATAATTTAGTTAAGTGTGTATATTAACTAAATTAATATATATGGTAATTTTATGAATTTAAGATTTAATTTAATGAAATAATGAAATTAAATAAATTGTCTAATAATTACAATATGTGTAATGATGATGTTCTAGTTTGATTTAATAATTAAATTAGAAATTTAATAAATTATAGATGTTTTAATTTAATTTAATAATTAGATTTGAGATGTAATAATTTGTTAAGTACGATTATAATTATAATTATAATTATAATAGTAATTATAAGTTAAGTGTAAAATTTGACTTGATTTAATTAACTAAATAAAGGTGTGACAATGGAACTATGTGATAAGAAAGATATAAAAATAAATTAAAGGGGGAGTTTTAGCGTGCAAACCAAACAAAGCCTCGTGGCTTTTGGCATAATCTAACTGATATGCCCGTTAGTCTTTTTAACTGATATGCATGTGTTATATGTATATCAGTTTGCATTATACGTACTATTTTAAAGCTAAAACTAGAAGAAAAAAAAAGGAAGGAAATTGAGAGAGTTAGAGAGAAATTCTGTAATCAGATAAGAATGGTGGAGCCATCAGGCTTCTTCAAGCTTTTTGATCATCATCTTTGTTAGTTTAAACAAAGGATTAAGGGTAGTAATCTATTCATAATTACTAGTCTTGTTTTTCTTTCAATATTTATTATGTGTGGTTGAATTCTTGTTGGATTAGGGTTTAAAATGTTGATTATATGTTTGTATAATCTGATAATTATCAATTCTTAGTAATTGAATTCATGTAAGTTTGTTTAAAGAGAAAATTCAAGTTTACGGTATATATATATATATATATATATATATATATATATATATATATATATATATATATATATATATATGAAAGTGGCTTATTTGAGGCCAAAATTGATGTTTAATTCTTGTTGTAATCTATAAATTGATTTCAGAATATGTTGGTATGTTGAATTACAAAAAGAATGCAATTGAAGTGGTTTAATTTGGTTAAGAAACGAAGATTTGGTGATTAAAATTGCTAAATGTGTTGTAATTGAAGGAAACAGCAAAAACATGATTTTAATCCCTTAAGTTTGGTTGTTTATGATTACTTAGATGTTATAATGATTAAGTGTATATGTTATGTGGTTTGGTAAGGTTTATTGTGTATGGGTTTGTCCATGTTGCTATGAAAATTGGAGTTTTAGATCGTATCGGTCTTTGAAGCGGTCAGTAGTGTTCTTGTCTGCTGCTTTTGGTAGCTTGCTACTGTGATATTAAGGACATTATCGGTAGCGGATGCACCAAATATTTAAAGCTTGGGGGTAGCGGCGTTAAGCCCTCCCCTGATCTGAAGTAATTTGTTTTTTTTTAGTTTTCAGTCCATGATGCATTAGCTTAACCTAGTCTAAGATGCATGATAAGGTGTTAAACATGTAATGAAGTTTTATAATAGATTGTACACATGTATTCAATGATTTCCAATTGTAAAGTTAATAAGTTGTGAAAAACTTTATCTTTTTATTTGTTTAAGTCTTGAGATGTGGTTTAGAAGTTACGTTGCTTTGGTAGACTTATGGTTTCAGATTAGTGATGTGATATTAATTTAAAAATTAGAACATGAATTATGCTAACAGTTGGATTTAAATGAGAACTAAAACATATAGGGCTAATGTTAGTGTAACTAATCGGTATTGCGATTCTAATGATACATGTAGGGTTTTGACGAATGTGTGTTATAGTTGTATAGCTTACGTGTAAGGCCCCGAATTTTATGAAATGAAAATATTTAATTTTCTTATAATTATTATTCTATTTAATAAATGGTTTAAATGATAAAAGGTTAAAGTTAAGGGTGATATGTGAAAATTTTTGCAAAGTAAGCAAGTTGATATAAAATATTCGTTGTGTCGGGGAATATTCTTTTTGTCAAGAAATATTCGTCCGACGAGAAAATCATTGGTGGACCCCACAACAGAAGTATTGTCGTAGTTAGAAAATGACCGAATTATCTTTTATAAAAATAACAACGAAAGTTTTATCGTTAAACTGTTGAACTACCCGGTGGTAAAAGTATAGTAATACGCATAGTTGCATAGTAGCACACGATATTAATTATTGATACTTACGTAAGAAGCCACTCAGTTTACTCAATTATTGCTATAGTAATTGTTGCATAGTATCTCACGTTATTTGATTCAATTATTGTCACAGTATCATCTGCATAATATTTTATATTATTAAACCAATAATTGTGACAATAAAGTTATTCATATTATTATTTGCAATATTGACGATGTCTAGAAAGTTCTATCGAGGAGAGGTTTGGTCACCTAATTGCGCGTCAATAGGGAGAAATCCTTATCGGAAAGCCCCCTCTTTCCTGGGAATGATCTGGTTGTTAAATATTGTGAGTTATAATATAAATGATGAATAATTGTTTAATGTGTTTATTTAAAATAAGTGATTTACAAAAGTTAGAGGGGAATAATGTAAACTTGGAAAACTTTATGGGTACTAAAGTGTAATAAGTTAAATCAATCTGGACCATTGATGGTGGTTTTAATAGTAAATCAATCTGGACCATCGGTGGTGGTTTTAATAGTAAATCAATCTGGACTGTCAGTGGTGGTTTTAATAGTAAATCATTTTGGACCGTCGGTGGTGGTTTTAAAAATAAATTAATCTAGACCGTTGGTTGTAGTTTTAATAGTAATCAATATGAACCGTCAGTCCTAATAGTAAATCAATCTGGACCGTTCATGAATTAGTTACTATTTAGTCCATTCTCCTATAAATAGAAGCTTAATTCTTCTTTCATTCTCACCAATTCACTGAGATTCACAAGAGAAACTATAGAGAGAGAAACTAGAGAGCAAGAAGAAGAGTATTCTGCTACTTCACTATTGTAGTATTCAGTCTTCACTATTTCTTTTCATATTCTTAAATCTAAACTTACTATGGTAAGTATTGCTTCTATAATCCTTGAAATTAGTGAAATATCCTTGAGTTTTGCGCTTCATCCAGTATCGTTTTATTGGAATATTGATCTGAACTTTCTTATTAAATATTAATATTTTCATCCGGGGTACTATTCACGGGTTACTATTCACCCGATTGCTATTCACTATAATATTATTCACTCAAGTATTCGGGGTACTTTTCATGTCGGGGTACTATTCACGAGTTACTATTCACCCAATTACTATTCACTCTAGTATTATTCACTCAGGTATTCGGGGCACTTTTTGTGCCAAAGTACTATTCACCCAATTACTATTCACTCGGGTATTCGGGGCACTTTTCATGCCGGGGTTACTATTCACGGGGTACTTTTCTCGAAGTACTACTCACGGGGTACTATTCACCCAAAAAATTTATTTCTTTTATGTCCAAATTATTTTGATACGTGGATATTATTCTTGAATTTTACCCCACAAAGTTGTATCATGTTGACAATTTGGATATTTTTAAACTCTGGATAAATTTAAACTTTAATAATTATCCTTAATTTTGTTTGATTATTGCTTATATCATTGTCATCATCCTCATGCTTATATTGTGATGAAAGTCATCTTTGGCTTATGTGCATAGATAGACTGTTGATTGGTATGATTATGATCAGGTATCATTCGGTATAATTATGACCCGTAATATTACAAATGATGTGGTAAAAATCCTCATTGGCCTGTAGTGCATTGATAGATAGTTGTTGGTATGATTATGACCAGGGACTATTCGATATAATCATTACCATTGATGATTACATGAATATCCTTGGCCTGTAGTGCAGAGATGATTCGATGATATGGTTTATTTATTAAGCTGAGTCTCAGCGATAAAACTGTTGAAAAACTTTTTAAATCATAGAAGATAGTAGATATCTTGCTCTACTTGACTCTTCTAATGGATTGCTTGTTCTGCTGCAGTTAAACTTGTTGTCTATTATATTCTATCAGTTTAAAATTATTGAAGGCTAACGATAACTTATTCTGCATTATCTTAGTCATAATATTTCTTACTGGGCTAGTTGAGATCACCCTTTTCTTTCACTGTTCACTTTAGGAAATGAGAATATACAGCTGGGACTAGTTGGGAAATGAAGTGATGGTCCGAGATGATGGCTATAGTAGTCATCACTATTTTTTATAAAATAGTGTGATAATAGTTGTAATGAGGACTCCATTTGAGTGTGGATATTGTCTAGAGGACAATATTCATTTTAAAACTCTCAACTTATGTTTTGTCGTATGTTACACGATAATTGTATAATTAAGTTGTATTTGAATTTTGTACCATGTATTTAGCGACCCAAGATGTGTGATGTATACCTATTTTGGGGGGCGTCACATTACGCACGAGGCATGTTCCTAAACCTTAATTCTTTATATAAAGCAGGATCTTTATCTTATCTTGTTTATTATTGTTGTGCAAGTTTCTAAATCTTACCTTTCGCTAAGCAGGCTTCCTAATCTTGAACTTGATATTATTTGATTAAGATAGCTTCAGATGTTTGTTTATATTGAGTGAGTTTCTAATCGTTGTTGCTCATTAAATTCAAAGCTTGAGATGTTCATTGTTTCGAACAAGAATTTCTAATTTCTTTGAAAATAGTCTATTGGATATGCAATGTTTTATTCAACTATTTATTGTTGTGATTTCATTCTTGTCTTAAACGTTGTTACTCAGTACCTAGTTGTTGTATCTAACCCCAAATGGCTAGTGAACCTTTATTGAAATGACTAGTCCATAGGTTATAAACGTTCTAAAATTCTAGAACCATTGTTAAGCTAATCCAAACTAAACTTTCTTTAGTGCAGAAATCCTAAGTCAAACTAAGATGAACAACCCTAATATAAAGGATAAGTACGCGTTAGCATTTAGATGTTTGTGCACAGTACATGGTACGAAGGGCTGATCCCCCTAAGTACGAAAGGAAGGGTCTGTATAGTCTAACGACTGTTGAAGGTTGAGGTAGAAATACTTAGTAACATGGGAAATAGTTTATGGTCTTAAGACCCTCATATATCAATTTTGAACTTGTTTCTTAATCTTGCTTTAAAGAACGATTTCTTTATTATGCAGTATTCATTGCTTACTCTTATGTTTTTGCTATTGTCGTCATCATATCTGTGAGTAATTGTTTGCTCACTCTTGCATTTAACATTGCAGCTAAAGTTAAGAAAGTTAACGAGCCGTCTACTAGCAAGGGCAAGGGCAAGATGTCCAAATGATGAAAACTTGTTTAATTTTATTTAATAGAATCTATGTTATGAGACTTATTTAATGATATGATATATTCCGCAGACTTATGTTATAATTTAAGGTTAGATTACCTGGGATTTATTTTGAATTGATGTAACCCTTTAATGAGGAGGATTATTGTTTAAGTTATTTAAGTTATGTCTTTATCATTGATTATGGGTGGTTAGATTTAATTGTTTTGGATAGTGAGCACCAAACCCTGGGGGAATGAGGTACACAAATTTGGGGGTGTCATAGTAAATCTGAATAATATTGAATGAATGAATAATGAATTACATCCATGAGTCTTAAATAATATAAATTGAAACCCTAGGAATCCTAAAAGGAATAAACAATCAAATATGGAATAAAAATCTACCCTAATATCCTAATTATAATAGAATACTAATAATAATAATATAGAGTTTTTGAAACAAATCCACGCTAAAAAACCATCACAATGCATCTACCTCAAAAAATGAGCTAACTTAATCTTGGCATGCATGTTGGGTCAGAAAATTTGGCCTAACAAGAGCCCGCCGAGGCGGGTGTTGAAAATAGGGCTTGGCGCCAAGGTGGCTTCAGAGCTCGCTGGGGAAACTTTGGGGAGAGAACTTGTCGCCAGGGCAACATTTTTGGCTTGTAAATCCTGCTGGGGCAGACATGCTGATTTCCCAAACTTGCAGCTTCTTTTCCAGACTTGCATTGGATTATTTTAGAACGCCACCTTGAACCATATAGATGTACTTGGGCATATTCTCATCCTCTTTGGACCAATTTGAATTGTTATTTTCAATCCACATTGCTTATACCAAAGCCATAAGTCCTTCCTTGAACCTTTTAGCTCGTCCTCTTGTCACGGGTCCAACTAGTACTTGCACCAGGTCCGATTCACGACCTCCATTTGAATCCAAGCTAGCCATGTCCTCATTATTCCTCTCCTCTTGAAAAGGATTTGTCCTCAATTTGTCACCTACATCAAACGGACTTAGATCAGAAACATTGAAGGTTGCAGTAACATTATACTCACCCGATAAATCTACTTGTGGAAGTAATTTAGAACGTCTTTGAGCCGGGAATCATTCTTTTCGCATATGTAGCCATACCCAATCTTTTGGTTCAAAGATAATTTAAAGTTGACCATTGTTAGCCTGTTTTACATATTATTCCGTCCTCCTCTCAATGTTGAGCCTCACCTTCTCATGTATCTACTTAACAAATTCAGACTTTTTTTTCATCCATGTTAGTAAATTCAAACACAAGTGATGGTGATAAATCCAATGGAGTTAAAGAATTAAACCCATAAACAATCTCAAATGTTGAAAATTTAGTAGCAAAATGAACTGAACGATTATAAGCAAACTTAACATGTGGTAAACATTCTTCCTAACGCCGACAAAGTTCTATTTACTACTTCAGTTTGACCATCAGTGTGAGATCCCGAATTTTATGAAATAAAAGTATTCAATTTTTCTATTTTGGTAAATAGTTAAATTGATAAAAGTTTAAAGTTAAGGGTCATATTTGAAAATTTGTCAAAGTAAGCAAGTTGTCATAAAATAACCGGTAGTAAAAGAACAGTAATACGCGTGGTTTCATAGTAGCACACGGTATTGATTATTGATGCGTATGTGAGAAGTCACTCAGTTATACTTAATTATTGCTATAATAATTGCTGCATCATATCTCTCATATTATTTATTCAATTATTATCATAGTATCATCTGCATAATATGTTATATATTATTAAATCAATAATTGAGACGACAAAGTTATTCATATTATTATTTGCAATATTGATAATGTCTAGAAGTTCTTTCAAGGAGAGGTTTGGTCACTTAATTGCGCGCCAATAAGGAGAAATCCTTATCGAAAAGCCCCCTCTTTCCTGGGAACGACCTGGTTGTTAAATATTGTGAGTTATAATATTAATGATGAATGTTATTAAAAATCGAAGTTGAGCTCGGAGTTGAATTTGGAGACGCGGACGTGATATTTGATTCCGGAATGATGAAATTAGTAGAAATAGACTATAAACACAAAATTTGCTGGGGTTGACTTTTTGGTCAAAAAAGTCAACAGTTGACTTTTTCAGAAAAAAGACAAACTTTGAAATTTAAAAAATGAAATTTTTGAGAAAAATATTTCCATTGTGTTGGGATTGTTAGTGTTAGTGAAAATTGACATTTATTTCGATAATAATTGATGTCTGGAGGTTATATTTACTAATCGGGTAATTAATCGAATAAATGAGCAATTAATTGCTATTAATTCACATGATTATAACTATTTGTTTACATGTATGTACTATTGATTCACATTCATGTACTATTAGGGGAGGTGGTGCAAGATTGATAATACTTGCATGACTAAGTTAAAAATGGAGGTATAGATGGAGGTACTATACTGTAATTCGTATTTTCACATGATTATAACTATTAAGTCACATGAATGAACTATTAATTCACATGATTTACTATTAGGGGAGGTGGTGCAAGTTTGATAATACTTGCGGGGACTAAATTAAAAATGAAAGAAAAGTTGAAGGTATTGTCTTTGTATATTTTGAGCCCCAAAACGTGCAATTATCGAAACTATATTTTCCTATAAATAGAAGCTCATTCTTCCTTCATTTCTCACCAATTCACTAAAGCTATAGAGCAATTATTATAGAGAGAAATTTCAGAAAGAAAGAAGAAGAGAAGTCTGCTACCTCTCTACTCTAGTATCCAGTTTCTTTCTAAGGTAAGGGATATTATTATTATAGTAAGGGGTATTATTTCTTTCGTATTCATGAAGAGATCTATTGTTATTCCATTCCTTATTATTACATTGGAATAACTTTTGTATCACGCAGACTCACTAGTATACATGGTGAAATTCTTCTACATTATTCCATTCTTTATTATTATGTTGGAATAACTTGTCTGTCTGATCACTGCATACATGGTGAAATTCTTACATTATTCCATTCTTTATTATTACATTGGAATATCGTATATGTCTTGGATTATGTATGACTGGTTCCATTCTTTATTATTCATTTGGAATATCACATGTTTGTCTTGGATTACACATGACCTTGTTCCATTCTTTATTATTACATTAGAATATCCTATCTATAAATGGATTCGCATGACACAGTTCCATTATTTATTATTACATTGGAATAACTTATCTGTCTTGGTCTATCGCATGCATGGTGAATTCTTTTGTTATTCAATTCTTTATTATTACATTGGAATAACCTATCTATGTGGATTACTGCATGCATGGTGAATGATCCTTTGTATTCATTCTTTATTAAATTGTGAAAATGATCTGTCTACGTGGATTACCGCATGGCGGATGAAAATCCATTTGTAGTTTCGTAATTTTTCTGACTCTCAAAAATTCTGGAAAAATTTGAAATGATAATTTGATGAGTTTTCTAGATTGTGTTCAAAAATGATGATTTTTGGATGTATAGATTAAGAGTTAAGAATTTTATAGGAAAAAACTATTTTAAAAGTAAACCCTTATAACTCCTTGTGGTTAGCTCAAAAATTGGTGAAATTTTTATTGGGAATACATGTATATAACAGGAGTATACCCTGTAAATTTTGGAATTTTTGGACAAAAGTATAATTTATGATAAATGTCTAAATATTAGAGGTTTTGGCCATATAAAAATAGTAAATGAATTTTAAAAATTTAGAGAAAAATATATATTCAATATGTGACTATATTACTTTGAAATGAATAATTTTTGGAATGATTTGGTATTTTTCATGAAAATGGTTTAATTACTGAATATATGAATTAAATATGTTATGTGAAGTTGAAAAATTGGTAAATAAGAGTTTATGGCTTGAAAATCCTATATAAGGTATATCTGATTTTTGATGGTGATTTGATCATTGGTGATGAAATCTTATGAGTATGGCATGTTTGAATGATTAAATGGATTATTTGGTAAAGTGTAAACAATTAAAATAAATTATTTATAAGTTTAAGAAGTGATTAAAATATTATTATAATATTCATAATATTAGATTATGAATTTATTAAGTGATTGATAATATTTGGATAAATTTAAAGGCTTTAATATTTATCCTTGATTTCGTTTGATTAATGCTTATATCATTGTCATCATCCTCATGCTTATATTATGATGAAAGTCATCTTTGGCTTACGTGCAAAGATGGATTGTTGATTATTAGTTTTACAGTTGCATATCTTTGGCTTACGTGCAAAGATGGACTGTTGATTATTGGTTTTACAGTTGTATATCTTTGGCTTACGTGCAAAGATGAACTATTGATTGATGAGTATCTTTGGCTTATGTGCATAGATGAACTGTTTATTGGTATGATTATGACCGAGGATCATTGGTATAATCATGACCCGTAATATTATAGATGATGTGGTAAAAGTCCTCATTGGCCCGTAGTGCATTGATGGGCGATTATTGGTATGATTATAACCAGAGGGATTATTCGGTATAATCATGACCATTAATGATTACATGAATATCCTTGGTAGTAGTGCGGGGGATGATTCGATGATGTGGATTATTTATTAAGTTTGAGTCTTAGTGATAAAATATTGATTATACACTTTTAATTAAGTAAAAGATAGTAGATATCATGCTCTACTTGACTCTTCTAAAATATAGTTGTATGTCTTTGGCACATGGTGCAAAGATGAATTGTTAATGAATATCTTTGGTAGTAGTGCAAAGATGAATTTATTAGTATGATTATGAGCAGGAATTGCGATTTGGTATAACCATGATTTTTGATGTTTCAGGTGAAGATAGGTGATGAAAATTATCTTCGTCCTAGGTGCGAAGAGGAATTTAGAACCACAATTATGATTATGAGTTATTCATATGATTGTGGATAGGAACTATTGATTGATTGTACAGGGATAAAACATTGTTGGTGGACTTTTAACATGGAGAAGATAATAGACCTTATGGTCTATTTGACTCTTTTAATGGATTGCTCGTTCCGCTGCAACTATGGTTGAAAAGTTTTATCATCTCCCATATGTTCTAAATCTCTGATTTATTATTGATGAAAGCTATTGATAATTTAATTATCTTTAGTCATGATTTTCTTTACTGGGCTAGTTGTGCTCACCCTTTTGCTTCACAATTCATTTCAGGTAATAAAGGTGTAGCTGGGTCGAACGGGCTATTAAGAGGATTAGAACAGTGGTCTATAGCTATTGAGGTTCTCCCTAAATAGTATGAAAATAATTTTATTGAGAACTTTAGTCATTTGATACAAAGCCAAGAAAAATAATTCTATCCGAAAAAAACGTGCACTTTTCCATGTTAGCAAATAACTTTTCTTTCCTAAGTACATCTAAAACAAAATTTAAATGTAATGCATGATATTCCAAGTTTTTGCTATAAATCAAAATAACATCAAAATAAACTACGAAAATTTTTCCAATGATTGGATGAAAAACATGGTTCATTAATCTTATAAAAGTGCTGGGTGAAATAATTAAACCAAAAGGTAATACTAACTACTCATAAAGACAATATTTAGTTTTAAAAGTCATTTTCCATTCATCACCCTCTTGCATTCTAATTTGATGATAACCACTTTTTAAATCATTTGTTTGAAAATATGCAAGACCCATGCAATTCATCTAACATGCCATCTAAATGAGAAATGGGGTGTTGATATTTTACCGTGATATTATTTACTGCTCGGCAATCGATGCACATCCTCCACTTTCCATCTTTTTTTTGGCACTTGGATCACCGGAACTGCACATTAACTTATACTTTCTCTAATGAACCCTTTTCCTATTAGCTCGTCAACTTGTCTTCGTAACTCCTTTGTCTCCTCGGGATTACTCCGATAAGCTGGACTGTTTGGAATGGTCGCATCAGGAACAAAATCAATCTGATGCTTAATTCCCCGAATAGGTGGTAGAACTTTAGGAAGCTCCTCGAGAATTACATCTTTGAAATCCTGTAGAATAGAAGAAACAACCCTAGGCAACAAATCATTAGCGTTAGTATTCAGAAGCGCCTCTTTATATCGAAGTAAAATCATAGGCTATTTAGAAACCAAAGCTCGCCTTATATCACTTTTTTTTGCAAATACTTTTTTTTCTCTTTTATTTTCTTTTTCTCTCTTGTTTTTTTCTTGAATTTTCTTTTCCTCACTTTCTTTTTTTTATTATGGTCTTTTTGTCAAAATTTTGATCCTCATGCACCTGTTGTGGTGATAAAGGACACAATGTGACTTTCCTTTTATTGTGTACGAAAAAGTAATTATTATTGAAGTCATCGTGCTTCACACGACTATCAAATTGCCATGGTCTACCAAGTATTAAATGACCAGCTTGCATCGGAACCACATCACATAACACCTCATCTACATATCTTCCAATGATGAATGGTACCTGTAACGATCAGAAATTTTATATATAATTTAAAATATTTATTGAATTAAATAAATATTTTAATTTATGAGTTTATTGTTAAATAAATATTTATTTGATTTGATTATTTATTAGTTAAATAAATTGTCGAGGTCGGGATTTTTGAGTGTCCCTTTTCGTTACTTATTCTTTGGTGTTCTCATGTTAATGTGAGATTTATTTGAAAAAACAAGTGAAAAAGGTCTGACATGTATAATGTCGACGATTGAATTTAAGAGTCTCCAGTTGGTGTATTTAATTTGGTTGCACTAATGTAATAAAAAGTTTAGCACATTGACCCAGTGATTTGACACTGCTAAACGGGTCTGTGAAACCAAGATTCATTAAGGGTTCGGGGGCTTGATTATGCGGAGTGAAAGTGTTAGGCACCCCCCAACATCCGTGTTACCACAGTGACCGCCACTTTTTAAAGAAATTGTTATATGGATGTGTGTGTGTGTGTGGATCAATGTACAATTATTTGAAAGTAGTGCGAGGCCTCGTTTGCACCTATATACACATGGTTTGAATTTTATAGGAAAATTCAGTTTTAACCAAGATATAGCAATGAGGTTTTGTAAAAGAGGTTTTTCAAACCCTGTGCTCAATAGGAATTGAGACCTTTTCATACTTCCATTTTATTGTTAAATGTTCGGTTTGTTTACTTTTATTTTCGAGATGTGAAGCATCCTCGAGAAAATAATATACATCAGTGCCGAACTCCTAATGGGCATGACAGCCATCCAAGGAAATTCAGACACTGTAAAATAATGTACAAGCTACTTACAGCTAAAAAATGTCCATCATGGGAACCGAATCTAGGTTCAGTAGACTGAACCTGTGATCACATGATTCCTAGTGCACTGTAATGTCCGCTCGAACTTGTATAACTTCAATTCGAGCATCCAAATGAAGTATATCTGTACTTCTTCAGATCGCTTGTGTCGAGAGTTACGTAATAACATGGATTAGAGGTTGTACGAAGTCAGGAAGAGGGGTCTATGCCCATGGTCTTCAATCTTCAAATTCTATCGAAAGTACTGCCACATGTAATAGTCACTCGGGATTATCAATCCTCGGCTCTTGTGGGACATTGTTGTATGTATGTATGAAGTGTTGAGACGACGTGCCATTGTTTGAAGGAACAAGATGACGTTTGACTCCTTTTTTGGTTATCATGGGTTTGAGTTGAAAGTAGAAGTTGCTCGAGGTTACAATTTGAGATTGGACTACTTGTTGGTATCTTGCGATATCATCTTGTTGACATGGATGACGAAGCGTTGTGACTCCTCACCGGGTTATAGCCGATTTAAGTTTGAAAGTAGACGTTGCTCGAGGTTACATCCGAGATTGGATTTGCTTGTTTGTATGCCTCATTTGTCATCTGGATTGAAGTGATCGCACATGTTTGAAATAAGCATTTAAAGGGTTATCATGGAACTACAATAACATCCTTGGGGCTATCACCAAGTATGGGGTTGCTACTCCCGGTGTTGTCTGGGAATGGGCCCGAAACGTCATGCGGTGTTATCGGCTTGAGACAGAGATATCCTCTCTGGTGTTATTCTTAGATCTTTTGATCTGCATATCTCGGGGTTATCTCTGAGATTGGAAATGACACTCTCGGTGTGTGTTCCAGGTTGAGATGATGTTACCGGTTTGTGTTCCGAGTTGGAACTGAACTTCCGGTGGTATCCGGAATGGTTGTAAGTTGTCTTTCAGGGTTATCTCCAAAAGATGAATCTACCCTCCTGCAATGTTAGTAATAGGAGTGCAGAAAATTTTGAGTGTCTACAGATGCCTCTCTTTATCATATTCATGCAATACAAGGCATGGATAGGATAAAGAATCCTAGACACTTGAAATGCAAGCAAGATAAACATGATGCTATATGCAGTAATATGATGCAAATGTATGATGCATGAATGATTGTCATGTAATCCTGCTGGGATGACAATTAGTGATGGCTTGGACATGCGATCCAAGTTTCCAAGGATGTGGACGTTGGGACTACCACCAAAGTCTCGAATCCTAGACACTGGCTTATACTCCATAGAGGTACCTCTTGTGTGGAAGAGATCTGTGGGGATAAGGCTTTATCTGTTTTGAGGATGTGTATAACATGTTCCCTCATACTGTCGGAGTTACTGCCAACAGTTTGTTTTTAGCAGGGTTGCTTGACGTTCATTGATGTATGTGTCAATAGTAGCATTACGTTGTAGCCCTTGCTGGGGAAGATTTCTTCGATGGGTTTACTTGCCATCGGCTGACATGGTGTCAAGGCTACTTGACCTTTATTGATGTGTGTATCAATGGTTGCATTACGTTGTAACCCCCGTCGGGGATACGTGGATGCTTGAAAGATGTGCGTTGTAACCCCCGCCGGGGATACGTAGATGCTTGAAAGATGTGCGTTGTGACCCCCGCCGGGGATACGTAGATGTTTGAAGGATACGCGTTGTGACCCCCGCCGGGGATACATAGATGTTTGATAACTTCGGCATTGTAACCCCCGCCGGGAGGTTTGATATTTCGTGGTTTCGCATTGTAACCCCAGCCGGGGAGGTTTGATATTTCACGGTTACGCGTTGTAACCCCCGCTGGGGATTGTTTAGGGTTGTAACCCTGTAAATGACGGCATCGGACCTTTGTGGGGTATTGTCGATCATGGTTTATGAAAGTTGAGCTCATTGGTATAGTATACCCTTCATTTAGGCGAATACCATTGAGACAACGGGAGTTTAACTCTGACCGACAAGAAACCAGGATTTCAGGCTATTCCGCTCAATCGCATAGCATTTTTCTTCCTAATTTGGCCTTTTCAGCTTGTGAGACCTCCTTTGCAACTCTAACTGGAGCAAGCCGGAGGTGTGGGACCCATGTAGGGGGCCGCAGGTGTACCTGTTGGAGCCGCAGGCTGACCTGCGGCGAGCCGTGCTTATGTATAGGTGGCTGGTTGCTTTCATAAGTCATTTTCAAGTTGCGTAGCGAAGGAAATTCGAGAGCTCTTCTTCAGATCTGCTGAGTTCGGACAACTTTCTGCATATTCTGTCACCGTACATCCGTTCTTCACTGTCTTGGTAACACATGCATGTATTTTTTCCAATTTTTGTCCATTAGAAAATGACTTATCGCATAAAATGCATTTAGACACATAGTAGTGAATATGCATGCTGATATGACTTGATAAAAAATATTCAACATAATAAATGTTAGTATTAAACCATGCTAAACATAATGATGTGAAAAAATTTGACTTTTGAAGCAGTCAAATTGGCACCTTTTACTGTCATTTCTTATCTTATCTGAGGACAAATGAGTAAAGGTAGAATAGTAAAATAATCCTGGTAATTAGACTACACTTGAGGATTTTTACTGTGATGTGATGAATGCATATCTGAGGATGTATATGATATGTATGCTGGTGTCTTCTTGAATGGCCACCTAGTCATGCCTATGTGCATGTGGATAGTCCCATTTACAAAGGGGCTATGGAAAATTTTTCCCAAAATGTAGGCATTGGGTAGTCATGCATTTTTAACTCTACTATAGATGTATATTAAAACAATGCATGCATGCATGTAATCATAGAATGCATTTTGAAAAAGACTTCAGGTATAAAATTACCACACCCTTTCTGAGGTGATTTGGAGACTTGCTGTCCAGATATTATGGATCCAGATCAGCCGAGAAGTTCTCGTAGGACCACTTCTGGTGTACGGAGGAGGGCTTTTGAAGAGCCTCAACGTTGTTACGTGAGGACGAACCTAAATGCGTTTGGCGGAGGCGGTGTAAATACGTCTATTTGGGTTGAGGTGCTTGAATGCCGGGATGAAGAGGAGGATGTACCGCTTCGAGGTTCCTACTCTGTTATCGTGTTCCCGTGAGGGAATTGCGAGGTATTCAAGTGGCGAACCTAAATCTTCTAGGTGACTTGAGTAGGCATCCTTGATTATATACCTTGCATTGAAACGAGGTATGAAGTTAAATCGTTAATCTTCCTTATTTCCTATTGATGAGGAGTCAAGGAGTCTGATGTTGATCAGCATTTGATGTAGGTTCCTGGCTTCACACAGCCTCAAGGGAACTGGTTTAGTATCCACTCTATGTATCAGGCCTTGCATGATGACTATAGAGCAATCGTCCATGGCTGGGGATTCAGGAGATTCTTCTCCATTCTACCCCGTCGTTGTCCCTGGGGTTACCTCAGGGCATTGTCTTAGCGGTGGTTCCACCAAACTCGATCCTCCCATTCTTTGGATCATGAGGGTGATGATGACGCCGATGGATTGGCGGTTTATCACAGGTATGGAGTTTGAAGGGGAGCCGATGCCTTGCACGGCGTATATCACCCCTACTGCCGTCAGATCCTTGTTAGAAGTTCCGGCGGTGGCGCTCAAGGGCAGGACCGTTCGTACGGGTCCTTTGAGCATAGATGCTATGAGCGGGCTGTTGAGTGAGCCTATACCCAATGATGCGAGAGTTAGGGATCTCATTCTTCACTGATTGTTCCTGATGATCATTAGGGGCTGCTTCATAGCGAATAATTCCTCTACGGTGTCCTTTGCTTTGATTAGCACCACTCGACACGTGGACCGTATAAGAGAGTATGATTAGGGTTCCTACACCTTTGCCTATTTCCTCAAGGGGAATGCGCATGTGATCGCAGGGCTTAACCGAGACGTGGTTAGGATTCTACCCATTTCTGCTGATGAGTGTTTCTCTTGTCCTTTCCCATGTGTGGGTTAAGAGTGTTGACTAACAGCAGATGTTTACCTTTGTGTTGGCAGTTTTGGGCCTATGAGAGGCTTCCTTGTTTGCGTCCTGTGAGCATGTTAGGTTTAGACACCTATCCACGAGGACAAAGATGGCATCATTCCACACTGGCGGAAGTCCCTGTTGCTGAGGGTTTCACTCATTGTCGCCTACAGCTGGAGCTATTGATATCTGATGTCATCACATGGATTCCCTACCCTGGAGAGCATTTGGGAGTTGGATTTGAGGATGGGTACCTGACTGGAGTAGAGTACGTCATTTCCACCCGCAGGATTCCTCTCTTCACAGATGGAGGATGGGAGCTCTATTTAGGAGAGCGTGCTATCAGGAACCCCACAGGAGAGATTTATATGCCGATCCTGCCTCCTGTTAGGCGTTGTTGGCCTGTTTCACAATCACCCGTCATTGACATCCCATTGATGGGGATTGACGACTTTACATTGTCAGAGGGCCCCTGTTCTCAGGAGATGTTCCAAAGATTGGTGGATCCTCGTGCGATTAGAGCTCGGACCGTGCCACCACGGTTTATGGGGATATGGTTCCAGGATCCGTTATGATGATGGATTGGCTAGCCTGTGTCAGAGATCTGACTTATGTGGCACAGATTGACAGATTGACGTGGCAGTTGGACCGGTCACATCTTTTCATTCGGCATTTGGGCAGAGATCCCGCAGAGGTAGATATTTTTGATCCTTCCAGCTCTGGCGCTGGTCCCTCGGATGACCCATATGGTTTTACCGGCGCAGATCCTCCTTTGTATAGGCCTGGCATCCCTGTAGATAGAGATACAATGACTCAGGAGGAGTTACATTAGGTGGACAACATCGATGATGTGGACATCGACACCATTAACTTTTTCTGATATATTTCTTTTGATAGGCCTTTGTTAGCCGCTGGGTAGCTTCGCCCCATTTCCCTGTATTTTAGCTGTACAGAGATGTATTAGATGATGATATACTTAGGAATGTATGCACATTTTTCCATTCTCTATATCATATTGCCATCTATTGTATCATGCATGTTATTATTATGCATATGTATGTATGTCCAGAGATATTCAGCATTGACCCCTGGATGGTCTTATGACACGGCCCGTACAGATGTCTTCTTGACGATTAAGCGTGGTTGATCATACCCCACCATTTACGGTGGTAAATGCGGTATCGATCATGGTATGATAATATATCACCATCGGACATGGTGATCGTAGATGATTCTTTGCGACAGATACTATGACCTTCTTGATGTTTCGTGTTCCTCCGGGTTTTGTAGAGGGCATGCTAGAGCATTGGATGCAGAGACGAGCCAGGTATTCCGTTTTGGGACCCATGAGTTGACTCATACTTTGGAGAAGTATGCACGGTTGACGATGATGCCGCTGGATAGACCTTGCATGCACATTGTGACGGGAGACATGAGTAGACAGTTCATGACTCTCACAGGCTTGAGGCACAGAGTGGTGCAGGATGATATCACATCCGGCCATGTTATATCCCAGCATTTCCTGTTTAACTGGTTTGGCTCTGAGGACAGCTATGCACAGCATTCTGGGGATTTCACCACACCGGAGGATCAATGGCGTTCAGCCAGAATAGATGTACTACTTCTATGCGTATTGTCATATGTATACATGCCATGGTACATGGATGAGCTAGATATCGGCGTCATTATGGCAGTGAGAGCTCTCAGGGAGGGTCATACAATTGTACCGATGATCATCGCAGAGACCTTGAGGTCGGCTACATACTGTTGCACTTATCCAACAGGAGTGTTCACAGGTACCTCGGTCATGCTGTATGTGTGGTTCATGTCACACTTGAGACCGATTGGCACATTTAGACATCATGGATTTTGTTTCACCCATTAGATAGCCATGTCATACTCCTTTCAGCCTACGGGGTGTACAAATGTTATATCTTGGTCCACTTTCTTGGCAGAGATTGGAGATCCATTTTATATATGCCGTGTTTAGGGCTTAGCTCACCCTACAGCTTCATTACTCATGCTTCGGGCATGGATTATCTCCCTCTGGCTGGTTTGAGGGGCATGATTACTTTCCACCCACTGGCCGTGATGTGTCAGTTTGACCAGTTCCAAGATTTTCATCTTTATGAGGCGGTGAGTCGGCACTTTCGTCCTGCCGTTTGTCGTGAAAAACAGATCCGGTTGTATACTGTTGGGATCGTGAGAGTTGGTGAGTTTTCTGTCGATCATCGGGTTGTTACGCAGAGTATTCTCAGGATGGAACAGACGCATCATTCATGATAGTATCCACGGTCTGAGGATTGATTACGGCGATGAGGAGCCTAAAGAGGAGGCTGTCATTCCCACCGATTACTTGACTGCTGGGCTGCCAGTATTTATGATAGATTCTCCCACCCCGAGTGCCACTGTTACTCAATATTCGTCATAGCATTTGTAGCAGAGCTTACTTCTGATGACCTATGATAGAGATCAGGCTAGGGCCACGATGTTGATAGCTCTTGATGAGAGAGATACCGCTCTGTTAGAGAGGGATGAGGCTAGATCATCCAGGGATGCATTGATAGTTAAGCGGGATGTCGCCTTATCTGCTAGGGATGTGGCCATTGCAGACAGAACTTCAGTGAGATCCCAGATGACCGTCAGTCTGGCCTACATGAGTGCTTACATTGATGAGCATTATGTCACCATGCAGTTAGCCTCTGATCTGCTAGCTCGTGTAGATACCCTTGGGTAGGAGCTTGCAGCGTTACCTCCGTCTTCTGAGAGGGATGCTATGTTAGATCTGATAGTCCGTATACATACAGATCTGTAGATAGCTTTATATTTTCCTGTACAGACTAGCTTAGCCATTTTATCATGTACATCACAGATGTATATATCAAACAGTATTATGTATTGCAGGGAAATATATTTTGATTCACTTCCCTTTTAGTTATGCCTTGATACTTGCTTGATATTTGCCTGTTTCTCCAAGGCCTTTGATCTTGATGCATTCTGAACTTATCCTTGATAGATGGACATTGAGACATCGCAAGGTCTCTTAGAACGGATCATTGATTTCTGAAAATCCCTACCATCTTTGGTGTCTTGGGACTGGTATCCGTATGAAAGAAAGTGGAGAGGAGGGTGGTCTCTTCTTCTCTGAGATTGATCGTACCACAGATGGTCGCCAGTACTTCTATTTATGAGAAGCCTAGTTAATTCCATCTCATATGGGTTGGTATTGCTCTTTGAGGTACGATCGCAGCTTAGATGGTCACCGAATCTTCTATTTGTGAGAAGAGGTTGGATAATTCCATCCCTTTGATCTGAAACCGATGAAGTGGGGTAATTTGAAGGTTGATCTCAGTACCGTGTGACAAGTATGTTTGTTCTGGTAGGGGTTAGACTGCACCATGAATGGTTGCCTACGTACTCCTGTTGAAGAGGAGATCAAGTCTGCGTAGTTCGAACCTAGTGTAGGAGGTTCAACGCTGAATGCGGAAGGCAGATGGATGGAGAAGTATTTTTGTTGTTTTTGTTGTTTTTGTGAGGAAAAGGGCAAAAATGTTTTTGTTGTTTTTCTTTATTGTGATCGGGCCATATAGAATATGGTTGCCTACGTACCCCTAGGTATCAGGGAGATCAGGTCGATGTAGTTTGCCCCTCAGGACGAATCACAGCTGAAGAGAAGCGTAAATCCTATGTGCAGGCTATACTGTGGGGAGAAGAAAGTTTAATCCCATAGAGGGGATAATCTGACAGTGTGGAAAAAGTTTAATCCCATCTTGAGGATAAACTGCAGGGGTGAAAAGTTTAATCTCGTCTTCAGGAGAAGTAGGTGTGAAAAGTTTAATCTCATCTTCAGGAGAAGCAGGTGTGAAAAGTTTAATCTCGTCTTCAGGAGAAGCATGTGTGAAAAGTTTAATCTCGTCTTCAGGAGAAGTAGGTGTGAAAAGTATGAAATGAAGTAAAACCAGGCTGCTGGTTTGAAGTGTATGTTTCCCTGAGGGGCAGAAGAGTTTGTAAAAAGGAGAGAGGGTTAAATACCAGAATGACTAGTGTGAGACCCCAGATTTTATAAATAAAGATTTAAATTTCTCAAAATATTTTTTTTAATATTATGGTGTGGATTTGAGATATTGTTATAGTTGTGGGTAGTATTTGAAAATTTTGCAAAGTATACAAGTTGTTATATAATATTCAATTGGTCGAGGAATATTCTTTTTGTCGGGGAATATTCGTACGACGACACAATCATTGGTGGACCCACAACAGAAGAACTGTCGTAGTTAGAAAACGACAAAAATATTTTATGGAAATAACGATGGAGGTTTTTCCATTGATACTGTTGAACTACCCGGTAGTTAAAAGTACAGTAATACGCGTGGTTGTATAGTAGCACACAATATTGATTATTGATGCTTATGTGATAAGTCACTCAGTTATACTACATTATTGCTACAGTAATTGCTGCATCATATCTCTCATATTATTGATTCGATTATTGTCACAGTATCATGTGCATAATATGTTATTTTATCAATAATTGAGACGATAAAGTTATTCATATTATTAAATTGCAATATTTACAATGTCTAAAAGTTCTGTCAAGGAGAGGTTTGGTCATCTAATTGCGCGCCAATAAGGAGAAATCCTTATCGGAAAGCCCCCTCTTTCTTGGGAACAACCTGGTTGATAAATATTGTGAGTTATAATATTAATGATGGATAAGTTTGTATTGATTAAAGATGAATTTGATAATTTCATTGTGTTGGAATTATTTATGTTAGTATAAATTGACATATATTCCGATGATAATTGATGTCTAGAGGTTATGTTGTTCAATCGGGTATTCGGGACACTTTTTGTGTCGGAGTTACTATTCACAGGTTACTATTCACCGAAATTACTATTCACTCTAGTATTGTTCACTAGAGTATTTGGGACACTTTTTGTATTGGAGTTACTATTCACGAGTTACTATTCATAGGTTACTATTCACCAAAATTACTATTCACTCTAGTATTGTTCACTCGAGTATTTGGGACACTTTTTGTGTTGGAGTTACTATTCACCGAAATTACTATTCACTCTAGTATTGTTCACTCGAGTATTTGGGACACTTTTGTGTCAGATTTACTATTCACAAGTTACTATTCATGAGTTACTATTCATGAGTTACTATTCACGAGTTACTATTCATGAGTTACTATTCACGAATTAATATTCACGAGTTACTATTCACCCAGTTACTATTCATTCTATTATTGTGCATTCGGGTATCTGGGTACAATATTATTCCATGAGGAGATGTGCTAATTTTTTAGACCGTTGGTTGAATGAATCAATATGGACCGTTGGTAAAAAGTTATAATAGTGAATCAATATGGGTCGCTGGTTTAAAGTTTTAATAGTAAATCAGTATGGACCGTCGCTTTAAGTTTTAATAGTAAATCGATCCGGATCGTTCATTTAAAAGTAAATCGATCTGGACCGTTCATGAATTAGTTACTATTCAATCTATTTTTCTATAAATAGAAGCTCATTCCTTCATTATTTTCTTACAAATTCACTGAAACTCTAGAGAGAGAAATTATAGAGAAAGAAGAAGAGTATTTTGCTACTTCACTACTTTGATATCCAGTGTCTTTTACGGTAAGGGGTGTTATTCTTTCTTATTCATAAAGAGAACTTCTGTTATTCCATTCTTTATTATCCTGTTGGAATAACCTGTAAAAGTGGCATACCCTATACATAACCTGTATACGCGGCATACCCTATACTTGGTGAAATCCTTATGTTATTCCATTCTTATTTATTCTGTTGGAATAACATGTATACGCGGCATACCCTATACTTGGTGAAATCCTTATGTTATTCCATTCTTTATTATTCTGTTGGAATAAACTGTATGCGCGGTTTACCCTATACTTGGTGGAATGACCTGTATATGCGGTTTACCCAATACTTGGTGATCTTCTTATGTTATTCCATTCTTTATTATTATGTTGGAATAACCTATTTATGCGAAATACCGCATACTTGGTGAAATTCTTTTATTATTATGTTCTTTATTATTCTATCGGAATATCATGTGCGATTATGAATTTCACGACACAGGTTCCATATTTATTATTAGTATTTATTATTACATTGGAAAATCACATGCATGTGTTTTACACCGGACTGGTTAAAATCTTTATTATTACATTTGGAATATCATGTCTATGTGTTTTACACCCGACTGGTTAAAATCTTTATTATTATGTTGGAATAACATGTTTATGCGAAGTACCACATGCATGGTGATTTCTTTTGTTATTCCATTCTTTATTATACTCAGTTGGTTAAAGTTTTGACTTTTATACTCCATGAAATTAGTGGAATATCCTTGATATTTGCGCTTCATCCAGTATCATTTCATGGAAATATTCTTCTAAGCAATCTTAAATTTTACTTTACAAAGAAGTATCATGTTGACAATTTGGACGTTATTGGTTCCTGGACAAATTAATTCTTGAACTTGTTTTATTGAATTATTATGTCATTGTCATCATCCTCATGTTATATTATGTTGAAAGTCATCTTTGGCTTACGTGCATAGATGGACTTAGTATGATTATGACCAGGGATCATTCGGTATAATCATGACCTGTTATAAATAATGTGATAAAAGCCCTCAGTGGCCTGTAATGCATTGATGAATAGTTTTTGGTATGATTATGACCAGGGTTTATTTGGTATAGTCATGACCATTGATGATTTAATGAAAATCCTTGACCATGGTACATGGATGATTAGATGTGGTGGTTTATTTATTAAGCTGAGTCTCAGCGATAAAAATTGATGAAAACCTTTTAAAACATAAAAGATAGTAGACTTTATTCTCTACTTGACTCTTTTAATGGATTGCATATTCCGCTGCAGTTAAACTTGATGTCTATTGTATATTATCAGTTTAACATTGTTGAAGACTAATGATAATTTATTCTGTATTATCTTAGTCATAATATTTCTTACTAGGCTAGTTGAGCTCACCCTTTCTTTTAATGTTCTCTTCAGGAAATGAGAATATAGCTGGGATGAGTCGAGGAAAGGAGTGATGGTCCAGAAGATAGCATTAGTTGTCCTCACTATTCTATTAAATAGTGTGACAATAAATGTAATGAGGACTCCTTGAGTATGGATATTGTCTTAATGACAATATTCCTATTAGAACTCTCAGTTTATGTATTGTTGTATGTTACACGACATTTGTATAATTAAGTTTGTATTTGTATTTTGTACCATGTATTTGGCGACTCAAGATGGGTGATATATACCTAATTTTGGGGGCGTCATAACTAGTGATTGGATGATCAAAGCCAGGATGTTTGTTTGATGGTAACTTCAGACATAGTACCATTTCACGGTGTCCGAGTTGATAAGCTGTGGAAATTCACCGCCATCCATTTCCTGCAATCTGAGAGCACCTCCTGTCAATACTTCTTTGACAATAAACGGGCCTTCCCAGTTAGGAGCGAATTTTCCCTTAGATTGATCTTGGTTGTCAATGATCTTCTTCAAAACCAAGTCATGTTGATTGAATTGCCGTAGTTGGACATTTTTGTTATAGGATCGTGCGATCCTTTGTTGATATAACTGACCATGGAAGATAGTTGTGGTTTGCCTTTCATCTATCAGAGACAATTGGTGATACCTGTCTTGTACCCATTGGTCTTCATCCAACTGAGTATCCATCAATACTCTGAGGGATTCCATTTCCACTTCTATGGGGAGCTCTACTTCCATCCCATAGACTAATGAGTAGGGGGTTGCCCCAGTGGAAGCACACATTGAAGTTCTGTAGGCTAATAAAGTTAGGTGTAAGAAGTCTGGCCATCCTTTGTGATTGGCAGACATTTTCTGCATGATCTTCTTGATGTTTTTATTAGCCGCTTCAACAACACCATTCATCTTTGGTCGGTAGATGACAGAGTTGAGATGTTTGATGTGGAATTTTCTGCATAATTCCTCCATCATGTTGTTGTTGAGGTTTTTAGCATTGTCTGACACAATGACCTCTGGTTGTCCATATCGACAAACAACATTGTTTCTGATGAAAGCAATGATGACTTCTTTAGTAACCCTAGGGAAGGAAGCTTCTTCAACCCATTTGGTGAAGTAGTCGATCATGGTGAATATGAATCGATGTCCATTACTGGCTTTGGGCTCGATGGACACGATCACGTCCATTCCCCACATTGAAAAGGGCCATGGCGAACTCATATTGTGGAGTTCCCTTGGAGGGGCGTGGATAGCATTTCCATGGATCTGACATTGATAGCACCTCTTGACGTGATCATCATAGTTAGCTTTGAGTGTAAGCCAATAATGTCCCGTTCTGAGAATTTTCTTGACAAGTAGGGGGTTCGCTCATGTGAGGGCCGCATACTCCACCATGGATCTCATCCATGAGCCGCTGAGCTTGGTCTTTGTCCAGACATCTGAGGAGACCTAATCCTGCATCTCTTTTGTAGAGTGCATCTCCACTCAGGTAGAATTTCATAGCAAGTCGATGAATCCGCCTCTTCTCAGTTAGGTTCGCCTCAGCGGGTGTAGATCCATCTCGCAGATACTCCTTGATGTGCTGATACCAAGGATTGTGGATGGGAGGAAACTCATCCGATACTTCTTTAATGTAATTCCCATAGACTGGGGCTTTCTGCATAGAAATCGTGATGCTTAGTATGTTTTCCTTGTCAGGTATATAAACCATGTAGGCCAACGTTGCTAATGCATCTGCAAAGTCATTCCTATTACGAGGAATGTGTAGAAAGGAGATTTCTTCGAACTCCAAAGCCATCTGTAGAACTTGCCGATGGTAAGGCAGTAAATGTAATTCTTTGGTTTGATAGATTCATGTGGATTGCTTGATTACCAATTTGAAATCTCCAAAGACAATTAACCGCCTGATACCCATTAAATGGGCAAGTTTGAGTCCCATGATACAGCCTTCATACTCAGCTGTGTTATTGGTGTTGACAAACTGCAATTTGACAGCGACGGGATACTGCTCCCCCGTACTGGATATTAAAACTTCTCCGGCTCCAAATCCTTCTGTGTTAACAGCCCCATCAAAATACATTTTCCACGAATGGCATGTATCGTACTGATGTTGTAACCGAACTGTCATTACCCCTTCTTCGCGAAAGTACGTTTCTAAGGGTTTGTAATCCCCTGCAGGTGCGGAGGCCAGTTGATCCACAATTCCTTGACCTTTGACAGACATTTGCGTCACATAGACGATGTCAAATTGTTGTAGGATCAACTGCCATCTGGACAGTCGACAATTCAGTATGGGTTTGCTAAACACATACTTGAGAGGATCCACGCGGGATATGAGATGGGTTGTGTGACCATGGAAATAATGTTGTAATCTCATGGAAGCCCATGCTAAAGCACAACAAGTCTTCTCGATCATAGTGTACTTGTGTTCACTGATGCTGAATCTTTTGCTGAGGTAATAGATAGCTCGTTCTTGGCCTCTATTGTCTTTTTGCCCCAGAATGCAGCCCATAGCATTGTCATTGATGGACATGTACATGAACAGGGGAACATCATCCCTGGGAGGTACCAAAACAGGAGCGTTGATCAGTTGATCCTTGATTATGAGGAAGGCTTTCTGACACTCATCGTTCTATTTCATGGAGGAGTTCTTCCTTAACAATTTGAAGATAGGCTCAGAGGTTGCTGTGAGTTGAGAAATGAATCGGCTAATGAAGTTAATCCTTCCCAAAAATCCCTGTATTTCCTTCTCTGTATGAGGAATGGGCATTTCCTTGATGGCCTGGATTTTGGTAGGATCCAGTTCAATCCCTTTGTGGCTGACTAGGAAGCCTAGCAATTTTCCTGATTTAACACCAAAGGCGCACTTGACGGGATTCAACTTCAAGTTGTACTTACGCAGCCTGTTGAACAGCTTTTGGAGATGGTATAAATGGTCATCCTCATTCCGGGATTTGACAATGATGTCATCCACATAGATCTCTATCTCCTTGTGCATTAAATCATGGAAAAGAGCCATCATAGCTCGCTGGTAGGTTGCCCCGGTGTTGATGAGACCGAATGACAACCATCTGTAGCAAAAGGTTCCCCAAGGCGTGATGAAAGCAGTTTTCTCACGATCTTCCTCAGCAACCATAATTTGATGGTACCCCACAAAGCAATCAGCAAAGGAGTACATGCCGTATTGAGCAGTATTGTTAATGAGAATGTGGATAAATGGTACAGGAAAGCTATCTTTAAGGCAAGCTTTGTTCAAATCCCGATAATCCACGCAAACTCGCACCTTTCCTCCTGGTTTAGGCACGGGAACAATGTTGGATATCCACTCTGGATATCTAGACACCATGATGATGCCAGCTTGAAATTGTTTCACAATTTCTTCTTTGACTTTTAAACTCCACTAAGGTTTCAATCGCCTGAGCTTTTGCCTTACTAGCTTGAATCCTTCTTTAATGGGAAGGCGATGAAGTACAATGTCAGTTGACAATCCCACCATGTCTTCATGAGACCATGCAAACACATCCTGGAATTGGGTTAACAGTGCAACCATGTCATTCCGCTGAGTTGTAGTAAGGTTTGAAAAATTTTGGATAAGTTTAGGGTTGTCTAAGGTTCCGAGATTGAAAGGAGTGGTTTGATCAAGATTGGGTTTGGGTTTGTCTGCGACCCATTCCTTAATCTCTTGAGGTGTCTCAATGTCCTCTTGGATGTCCATCAAGTCTGAGTCCAACTTTGCATCAAAGTTACAGCCCTTGTGGAGAGAATGCACCTCATCAGCAAGTACAGGCACATCTAAATTCAGAGTCCTGAAACAAAAGATGTTTTCACTTAATATATGTAACTGTTCGATCATACAAAAGTGTTAGCATGTACGTGATAAAATAACTGCTAGTGCTGTAAAGGAAAGCAAACAATTAAAGTTATCTACAGGGTAGAGGAATTTTCTGCCCATTTTACCCTCGTCAACCAATGCATGGAGTGCTGCTCCAATTGTCGAGGGAAAAGTCCTGATGGACTACAGTGATAGAAGGATCGTCATTGTCCTCCTTCTCCCGAATGATAACCATGACATCTGGGCAATCATCGTCTGGGGTGTATCTGTTTGTATGTTCATCATGAACAATGATGTTAATGCCTGCCATCATCAATGCAAGGTCATGTTTACGTTTCCGTTCCTTTTCTTCCACTTCGGGATCAGGAATCAGCACCTCTTTTGCTTTGATTGGCACTAGTTTTGGAAATAGCATAGCCACAACATGGGCTGGAACCTTTACTAGAGATTGCATTAACTCATGAGGTAAAGGAATAGGAAATCGATGTGCGGCGGAAGTTTGAGGAACCTGTTTGTCCCAATTTGATTAGACATTTGGATAGGGTGCTTAATACCCTATTGATCCTTACCAAGCCCTTGTCCAGGTTGATAACCCAATAACATCATTTCTTGAGTGGTTGACTTAACCTCGTCAGAAATCTTGGGTACGGGAAGTGGCGCTTCAATAGAATGGTATTGTGTGTTACTCACTTCCAGAGTATGGAAACTGGCAGGCTCAACTTATGAATTGAAGCTGATAATTGGTAGAGTTCCTGGTCTAGGATATTCCGGCTCAGCATTGACAGTGACTAGACTATTGTTGATGATGTATTTGAGTTGTTGATGTAAGGTGGAGGGAACAGCTCCAGCCATGTGTATCCATGGTCTCCCCAATAGCAGGTTGTATTCTGAGTCGATCTTGAGGACGTGGAAGGATACGTTGAATGTATTAGGACCAATCTCAATTGGCAATTCAATCTTTCCAATGGAATTTCGCCGGGATCCATCAAAAGCTCTGATGATCGTATGGCTACTTTGGATTCACTTGAGATTGATATTCATCTTTACCAAGGTGGCATAAGGATAGATATTTAGAGATGAGCCTCCATCTATCAATACTTCTGCTAGCATATACCTGGAAGACAAAACTGCAATATGCAAAGGCTTGCAATGACCGGTCCCTTTGGGAGGTATGTCATCATCAGTGAAGGAAATCACGTTTTTGTTGAAAATATGATCAACCAAATGTTGAAATTTTTCCACGTCCACTGATTTTGGCAGGTAGGCTTCTTCCAAAACCTTTAGTAAGACCTTTCGATGCTCCTCGGAAGAGAAAACCAGGTCCAGAATTGAAATCTGGTGTGGAGCTTCTCGTAAACTTAAAACCACTTTGGCTTCATTGTGGCCCATAGTACGGAGGGATTTTTCAATCTTCTCCACGGGCAACTTCCCCTTTGCTTCGTAAGTAGGCTTGATAACCCGTTGAGGAAGGTACAGTGGATTTTCCTTCGACACTGTAGCAGTAGTATGAGACGTGGATCCTTCAGCTTCACCATAATTCCATGGAACTTTATGTAAGCTGACAACAGGATGTTGTAGTCTGCAAGGTAAAGGAATTGGCTCTGGTGCGGCCACTTTCAAAGGATTGTCAGCTCCTTTGAGATGAATTGGTTGTATGGGAAATTCTTTGACAGTCTCATCATCCACTTCAGATATAACTGCTACTTATCCCTTCCATTGGGTAGGGCCCATCCTTGAGTTGAACAGTGTAATCATCCGCTATTTACAGGACACCGCTATCAATAAGATTCTGAATGAGATGGCGGAGTGCCCAGCATTCTTCTGTGCCGTGATCGTGAGAATGTGAATGATATTGACACATTTCATCAGGATTTAACCGCTCTGAGCGGGGATTGATTGGAGGTAGAAGGAATGTGATTCTTCCTTCGTTGATCAACATTTGAAGTATCTCCTCCATAGATTGGCCCAAATAGGTGAATTCCCTTTTATTGCCGACATCCCAACGGGCTTTAGCACTTACTCGCTTTACAACCTTATCCTCCATAGCTTCGCTTTCTGAAGGTGTTGATGAAGCATTCATAACAAATGGAAGGAGACAGGCATGCTCCTGCCTAATTAATTGGCATATGACTTGATGATGGTGGGTTACTAGTTCTGCCAATTGCTCAATTTGTTTGAAAAGAGCTTTCATCTTTCGTTCTATGGTAAACTGGAACTTTGCATAATCCCATTTGTCAACACCGTCTTTGATGGGTTGGGATTATTCATTAGTAGAATTGGAACCATGTCCAGTGCTCCAACTGATCATGTTGACCTCTTCTTCTTTGTGTTGAGGAAGAGGGTTTTCTTACACGTGAGGTTGATCGTGTTTAGTGACCATGATCTCACCATTGTCTATTAGATCTTAAATCTTATGCTTCAAGGCCCAACAATCTTGAGTATCATGTCCGGGTGCCCCAACATGGTAAGCACACTTCCGAGTAGTATTGAAACCCCTCCCATTAGGGTTGGCTGGTGGAAGAAGATGTGTAATTTTCTTTTGAGCAGTTAAAAGAGCAAGAATATTCTCGAGCGAGTCCCCTAAGGGTGTGAAAGTTCGAAGCCGCTTCACTTCTCCACCTTTAGGTAATGGAGGGTTTGAAGATTGTGCTGGAAAAGGGGAGTAGTTTCTCCTCTGCATAGGCATGCTTGGATTGCCTTTTTGTCCTTGTAGTATCAAGGAAACATCGTCCTCTTTCTTTTTATGGACCCTCTGGGGGTTGTTTCCATAA
Organism: Panax ginseng; assembly: GCA_020205605.1. Classification (NCBI taxonomy): domain Eukaryota; kingdom Viridiplantae; phylum Streptophyta; class Magnoliopsida; order Apiales; family Araliaceae; genus Panax; species Panax ginseng. The sequence goes on from CM035135.1 coordinate 63,300,356, forward strand.
GAACCGGACTGGATGTGCTCAGCAACAGCTTTAAGAGCGGCTAGGCCTTGAATTTTACCGGACTTCAATCCCATTTCAGCCATTTCGTCGTGCTTGATCCTTTCAGAAAATGGTTTGCCAATATCAGCTAGAACTCTTTCATAGAAAGGAGCTTCCTATATATCTATGAAAGTCATGACCATTTATGATTCTGTCATGGAAGGAATAACTTGAGCAGCAAGGCGCCTCCACCTTTGAGCATACTTTTTGAATGACTCATTAGACTGTTTCTTGACCTTGGTAATTTGGTACCGGTCAGGAGCCATTTGAGATTGAAAACTGTATTGAGTGAAGAAGGCGTGGGCCAGCTCTTCCCAACTATGGATCTTAGAGTTGTCTAATCTGGTATACCATGAACGGGCTTCAACAGTCAGACTTTTCTGAAATAGCTGCATTCAGAGCTTTTCATTCTCAGCATATGACCCAAGTTCTCCAATGAACACTTTTAAATGTGTATAAGGATTCCCTTCATCCGTCATATTTCTCAAAATCAGGGGTCTTAAATTTCTCCGGATAATGAACACCAGGGAATATGCAAAGGTCTGTATATGAAACACTGCCATAAGTTCCAATCCCTTTAAGAACACGAATGGTTTCCTCCATTTGAAGGACTTTCTTCCTGATGTCACCGTTGTCTAGATCTCTTTGGAGATGGGTGCCTTCAGGGTCTTTGTTGGTTGTATCCGACTGATGTTCTGGAATTGTTTTTTCCAGACCTTGAACTCCTTGTATAAAGGGCTTTATATGTGTAGGTATCTTCGTACCCTGAGTAGACTGGTGTAATTCTTTTAGTAGAACAGCCAAGTCTGTGATTTGTTTACTCAATCCGTCAAATTCTTCTCTGGAAACAAGATTAGACTTTTCGGAAGAAGACGTGATTGGCTGTAGGCTTGTGGCCTTTTTGGATTTTGAGTGGGTAACAGGCCCAATTGCTTCCCTACAAAAGACTTACGTAGTTTAGTCTTAGGGTAATGTAAATGTTATCATAACATGTCCATTTTAGGAATTTGTCCTGCAAAACTGGTTTGTTAATTGATAACATGTCATGCACAGATATTCTTCATATTTTACATTACATATGGACGAACATGGAATAAAACTACAAGTAAATGCTTTTTCAAGTAATTGAAAATGGAAAGCATGAAGAGACTTTCCTCCGCGTTTGGTTTATCAGAGGCTGACCTATCTTAGGGTTACTCTTCGCGGCTTTTCGGCATGAAGGTTCCCAGATCATCGCAATCTACTCGATGGGAAGTTAATCCGGTCTTTCAACCGGAGCGAATCTGAGTGGTGCCTTTCCTGAGCCCCGAGGAATTATTCTTCCCATGGGTCCAGTAATCAAACATCGACAGGATAGCCTCCTGGTGGAGGGACCACACAATATACATTCACATACAACGTGTCTCACCGTTTATGCAAAATGATTACATGTGAGAAGCACTAATATCACAGATAGATATTTATCAGTGTAGTAATTAAGATGCATTCGTACATATTCATCAGAAATGTAAATGCAACATTCACACACAAGCATATAACAATTTTGAAAAGCTTGAAATAGCGGCTTAAGCCCTCTTCTTTGGAGTTCAAGCGAGTCGCCACACACGAATGACGGGATTTTTTTTGAGTGTCCCTTTTCGTTACTTGTTCTTTGGTGTTCTCATGTTAATGTGAGATTTGTTTGAAAAAACAATTGAAAAATGTCTGACATGTATAATGTCGACGATTGACTTTAAGAGTCTCCAGTTGGTGCATTTAACTGGTTGCACCAACGCAACCGAAAAGGTTAGCACATTGACCCAGTGATTTGACACTGCTAAACGGGTCTGTGAAACCGAGATTCATTAAGGGTTCGGGGGCTTGATTATGCGGAGGGAAAGTGTTAGGCACCCCCCGACATCCGTGTTACCATGGTGACTGCCACTTTTCAAAGAAATTGTTATATGGATGTGTGTGTGTGTGGATCAATGTGCAATTATTTGAAAGTAGTGCGAGGCCTCGTTCGCACCTATATACACAAGGTTTGAATTTTATAGGAAAATTTAGGTTTAACCAAGATATAGCAATGAGGTTTTGTAAAAGAGGTTTTTCAAACCCTGTGCTCAATAGGAATTGAGACCTTTTCATACTTCCATTTTATTGTTAAATGTTCGGCTTGTTTACTTTTATTTTCGAGATGCGATGCATCCTCGAGAATATAATATCTGACGATCTTAGAACTCCTTATGGGCATGATGACCATCCAAGGAAACTCGAGACAACAGAAAATAATGTACAAGTCACTTCTTACTAAAAAATGTCCATCATGGGAATCAATCTAGGTTCGATGAGATCAACACAGTGATCACATGATTCCTAGGCTCACATGATACTGCAATTTGTATGGAAAGCAGTAAGCAGTTATATATATGTACATGATCAACCACCACAAACAACTCCATGGGGGATCAGAAATATAAATAAAGCAGTAAATGCTATCAACTGCCACGAAGTAAACTCCAAGCAGGACAAAAATATAAATAAAGCTGTAAAAAACGATCAACTGCCACGAAGTAAACTCCAGGCAGGACGAAATATAACAAAGCTTTAAAAAGTCACGGAGGAAACTCTAGGCCTGACAGGAATGTAAATATATATATATATATATATATACAAATATATATATATAAGCAGTAAACGCACCAGATGTAAATCCGGGCTCATCGGATATGTCCGACAACAATTATATATATGTATATATATATATATATATATATATATATAAAGCAATTAAATGCTCCAGATGTAAAATCCAAGCTCATCAGACCGAAGTCTAGGCTCAATCGAGGCATAACTCGATAATGTTAGTCCATATATACGAAATATACACATTTATTAGTATATATATAGAAACAGAAATGAAAACCACGGACCGAAGTTCGGGAAAACACACTCACACGACTATCAACGTGTGCAACAGTGTGTGATATATGAGAAAGAGGCTTTATAGAATATAAGAAGGCTTACAGTGGGCTGCCAAAGTAGACTTCTTAGACTTTAAATGGATAAACACTCAGCTCCTACCAGATAAAAAGTAGCTATTGTTGATCGATTTCGCAATCAATGAATACGTTCAAGTATACACGATCAACAAGTAATAAAGTGAAAGTAGAGTATCGTTCCCACGAGAAATTATTTAATAAAAATTACCAAATACTAACTCTTAACCAAATCAATTTTATTTAAACAACTGTAAATTGTGATTTTTCTAATTAAGAAAACTAAATTAACAATTAAAAGAAATTATTCTAAAATAAATTAAATAAACAAAACTAAGATTTGAATGAATTCAGATAAATAAGGATTAAGACTTCAATATCCCCAATTATGAACTCTAAATCAATTATCCAATTATCCCAATATTTATGCCTACTGAATTGTTAACTGGTATTCTCAAATGCCAAAAGTCTTTTTCCAAGTGATCAATTGCCTTCTATTTAATCCATATTAATCTTGCTATATTCATATGCAAGACAATTGAATTAAACTCTTTTCAATCCCAATTCCTTATGTGTTACATACGGTGAACAGATATTTTCATTCAATTCACAAACCTAATTATTCACTTTGCAAATAACTAAGTCACGTGATATCATGCCCAGTTCTAACCCTAGAATTCCTCTTACAATTCCTTCTAGAGTAACAAGGTAAATTCTGATTAGATAATTAATCAATAAGCATAAGGCAAGATAAACAACTCACTTTGACACAAATAATTAGAATAAATCAAATAACTAATTTATAGCCATAAAAGGTTCAATTGAAATCATAATAAAAGAGTTAGTTCATAATTAATGAATTAAAACCAAGAATCCACAACTGAATAGACATTAAAAGATAAAAGTATGATAAGTGAAGAGAATAGAATCTGTTGTCAGCAAATCTGATGTTCCCCTCTTGCTCTTGCTTTTGATCTTCAGTGTTCTTCAATTTGCTTAAATCTCCAATGGATAATTAAGAACTAGGGTTTATATTCTAATCTAATGGAGTGTTTTATCTAGTCTAATCTATGTAATCTCTCTTTATTTTATGCCTTACATCATATATTTATAGGTTACAAGTCCAATTTTTAGCTTAGGAACAAACCCAATCCAATTTGGAGTCAGAAAGGTGTCAAAATTCACCCCAAAACGCGTCCAGGCCCAACCAACCTTTTCCCCAGCGCCCCAACGCTGGGCACGACGCTAGCACACTGCTCCCCAGCGCCCTGGCACTGGGCATAGGCCTAAAATGGGCGCCCCGACGCTGGTCCCTTTTTCGACACTTTCTGCTTCGACGTCCTTTGGGAAAATGGTCATAACTTCTTTGTGTGAACTCAAATTTTGATGATTCAAGATGATCTAGAAAGAAGAGACGTAGATATACAACTTTCATTCTTTAAGTGTTTCAAAATAAGGTCCGTAGCAATACTCAAATTGGCTCTGAAGTGACTACTGTGTAAATGGCAAGCTGAAAACGCGAATCTAGCCACCCCGAACGTCGATCCAAGTAACTTTTGTCCTAATTCCTACAAAACAACATAAAACATGCTTGAATAGACACAAACACTTAAAAATTATTCTAAAAGACTGGAGAACAACAATAAATTAAGCCCGAATGTATCCAATTCATGGGCATATTACACATTCATCAAATACCCCCAAACTTAAACCGTTGATTGTCCTCAAGCAAAAACACAAAAGAACTAAAAATAAACAACCTAACTCAACTAGATGAATGCATATGCATGATCTACTTTCTAATATACCTACGAACCCAGTAATAAATCAGTATGATATATAGCAATAGGCCTCAAAGATACCATTGGTACTCAAGCAATATATTCAATCAAGTCAAAATCCATAACTCTAACCAATTATTCAATCCAAACCTGTCATCACCCATGTTGTGCATGTGTGCTTGTTAACCATTCTAACCAACCACAATTCAAGATAATCACATAAAAAACTTCTTAAAAGGAAAATTTCAGTTCCAATTCTATTACTTTTGTGAACATGACAACTCCGGTTAAAACTAAGCAATTACTAAGTCTTAAGGTAAATACAGGATTTATTTTTACTCTTATTCAATCACGAGGGCATTTTTGCACTTTCTCGTGTTTTATTCATTTTTTTTCATGGCTGTGCAATGTCTTATTCTCTTAGGCTTTTCAGTGCTACCTTAACGAGCTTTCGATCAACGACTCCCAAGCCATTAAGACCTTAGGGCACTAGGTGTAAATACAATCCCCTCGGGCTTACTTACTCAAGTAACAAAGGCCACAAAACTAGACAAGCATGCCACGATGTTTATTCTTTTTTTTTCTTTCTAGTTTTTGTTTCTCTTTTTTTTTTCTTTTCATCATTCCTTTTTTTCTTTTTTTTTCTTTTTGTAATATATATATCCCATAGATTCCCCCAAACTCAAGCTTTTATGTCATTCCAACCTTTACCGCCAGTTCACTAATTTCCTTAAATTTTAACAAAGATTTTTCCTCAGAAATAAATTATGAAACCCTTGAACCAAGTGGATTAAAACAGTTAAACTTTAAGTGCTAACCGGTTACATAAGTTTCAGACAGACTCAGATTATCATCATGATTAAAATTAGAACTCATCATCAATTATCAACATTGTTCAAGTTAACATTTAATACCAATCTTATCATAGGCCGAGCTAAGACCACACCAACCGATCACACAGATTCATGCTAAAAAATTAAAAAAATGCAATTATACTACATGAACACATACTAATGCAACACATATATGAATATGCAAATAACTACCATGTATTATATGCAACCTAAAAAAACACAATGCTAACACATAAAAAAATGAACTACTATGCAGATAACTAACTATATGTAATACGACACTAAAATGCCCCCAAACTTAAACTAGACATTGTCCTCAATGGATGAAATATAAAAAAGTAAAGTAGAGGACTTCCCTGAAAATATAGCAATCTTCCTCCTTGTCCACTAAGTTTGGAGAATAAGCTAAGCACATGGAACAAATTGGGCACCACACTTGAATTTGACTTGAATAACCTGTAAAACCATGATAGAAGTAATTTTATTAAATCCTAAATAAATGTAAATTCAAAACTACTAATATAAAACTTAATAAAAACTAAAAATTAAAATTAAACTTGGATTGCCTCCCAATAAGCGCTTGTTTTATAGTCTCAGCCTGACTTCTTCAATTCTCTATCCAATTCCCCTTCGAAAATTGAGGAATCCTCCATCCATTAGTAGCAATGTCTCTTTTGGGAGGTTTCCATTAGCAAAAACCCTTGAATTAAAGTCACCTAGCATGCTCTTTGTAGATATGATCCCCATTAAAAATGGCAAACCACTGGGTGCTTTCCCCATTGTGTTTGTGATTAAATTATGCCATGGAAGCTTGTCAAACACAATGGGCTCTTTCTCTATCTTCTCCTTTTCAACCCACCATGACTCCACAGTTGTACTAGCTCTTATGTCACAAAGAGCATTGCCTACGACATGACTGCCGATTGGGCATGGTTTTGCAAAACTGCCCGGATTCATGAACTTTGGTGGAGGAGGCACATGGTATACTAATGAAATTGGCTCATCTTCGTTGGTACTCAAAGTTAGATCTTCGCCGATCTCCTTTTCTTGGTCCCCAAGTCTTTCCTCTCTTTCAACATCTATATCATTTGGCACATCCGGTTGCAGATTTGGTTCGAGCTCACCATCAGTCTCGGCATCCATGTCATAGAGCCAAGTGTATTGAGGATGGTTGTTCAACGCATGTGCTATCTGCCCCAATTGATTTTCTAGATTCTTGATCGACGCACCTAGGCTTTGCATATTCAGCTCTATTTGATTAAATTTTTTTGTCTTTTTCTTCGTTCTTTTTGTTAGACGCTCTAATAAATTTTTCCAAGGCTTCTTCCAAACTTGATTTTCTCTCTGGTTGTTGAGTTTGATTTTGAAATCCGGATGTGTTTTGTTGTCTCGGCACTTGAGCTTGAGCTTGATTGTTACTCCATGAAAAATTTGTGTGATACCCCTAATCCTGATGATAGTTGTTGGGATAGACATAATTATTGGGGTAATCACCACTATACTTTACCAGCTCGAAACTGATGGCGCATTGATGACTCATATGATTTCCAGCACAATAATCACAAGTAACAGCCACACTTTGACGACGTTGAGCTTCAAAAGCTTCAAATATCCTCGAAAGTGTCTCAATCTGTACTAACAATGCGAGAAAGTTTCTAGTCTATCAATCTCCGTTCCCTTGGTTTGAGTCATGTTAGGTGTATGGCCATTGATACATAAAGTCATCCATGGTACCTAAAAAGAGAGAAATATAGGAAGAGAATGAAAATAAAAATAAAAATAAAAATGTTTAAATTAAGACTAATTTGATTGAAATTAATATTGGTAAAAATTATTAAATTAATTCCCGAATGGCATACTAAAAACTTGGTGATCGATTTACATAATCAATGAATATGTGCAAGTATACACACGATCAACAAGTAATAAAATGAAAGTAGAGTATCGTTCCCACCAGAAATTATTTAATAAAAATTACCAAATACTAACTCTTAACCAAATCAATTTTATTTAAACAATTGTAAATTGTGATTTTTCTAATTAAGAAAACTAAATTAACAATTAAAAGAAATTATTCTAAAATAAATCAAATAAACAAAACTAAGATTTGAATGAATTCAGATAAATAAGGATTAAGACTTCAATATCCCCAATTATGAACTCTAAATCAATTATCCAATTATCCCAATTTTTATGCCTACTGAATTGTTAACATGAATTCTCAAATGCCAAAAGTCTTTTTCCAAGTGATCAATTGCCTTCTATTTAATGCAGATTAATCTTGCTATATTTATATGCAAAACAATTGAATTAAACTCTTTTCAATCCCAATTCCTTATGTGTTACATGCGGTGAACAAATATTTCCATTCAATTCACAACCCTAATTATTCACTTTGCAAATAACTAAGTCACGTGATATCATGCCCAGTTCTAACCCTAGAATTCCTCTTACAATTCCTTCTAGAGTAACAAGGTAAATTCTGATCAGATAATTAATCAATAAGAATAAGGCAATAAACAACTCACTTTGACACAAATAATTAGAATAAATCAAATAACTAATTTATAGCCATAAAAGGTTCAATTGAAATCTTAATAAAAGAGTTAGTTCATAATTAATGAATTAAAACTAAGAATCCACAACTGAATAGACATTAAAAGATAAAAGTTTGATAAGAGAAGAGAATAGAATCTGTTGTCAACAAATCTGATACTCCCCTCTTGCTCTTGTTCTTGATCTTCAGTGTTCTTTAATTTGCTTCAATCTCTAATGGATAATTAAGAACTAGGGTTTATATTCTAATCTAATGGAGTGTTTTATCTAGTCTAATCTATGTAATCTCACTTTATTTTATGCCTTACATCATATATTTATAGATTACAAGTCCAATTTTTAGCTTAGGAACAAACCCAATTCAATTTGGAGTCAAAAAGGTGTTAAAATTTGCCCTAAAATGCGTCGAGCCAACTATCTCATCCCCAAAGACCCAAAGGTTTGGGCACGATCTTAGTACATGCTCCCCGAGGTTCTTGCCACTGGGCATAGGCTAAAATGGGCGCCCGTATTATGGCCCCTTTTTCCAACATTTTCTGCTCCGACGTCCTTTGAGAAAATGGTCATAACTTCTTTGTGTGAACTCAAATTTTGATGATTTAAGATGATCCGGAAAGAGGAAACGTAGATCTACAACTTTCATTCTTTAGGTTTATCCAAATAAGGTCCATAACAATAATCAATTTGGCTCTGAAGTGACTATTGTGTAAATGGCAAGCCGAAAATGCGAATCTAGCCACCCTGAACGTCGATCCAAGTAACTTTTGTCCCAATTCCTACAAAACAACATAAAACATGCTTGAATAGACACAAACACTTAAAAAATATTCTAAAAGACATGAAAACAACAATAAATTAAGCCCGAAGGTATCCAATTCATCGGTATATTACCCATTCATCAGCTATATATGAGCTAACTAGTGTTTAAAGAAGAGGAAACACTCAAAAGATGTGTATGCAGAGTAAAATTGACAGGTATTCCTCGCCTTTTTCCTTCTCTCTCTCTCTTCAAATGGCTGACCCCTCAGCCTATATTTATAGACTAATGGCCATAGGTACACTGCAGCGACCGCAGATTATGTACTGCGGTGGTCGTCTTCTTGAATCCGAGCCTCGCGGGTCCCATCGTCTCGTAGTACGTGTAGTCGTGTACTGTAATATCCGCTCGAACTTACAAAACTTTAATCCGAGCATCCAAACGAAGTATATCTATACTTATTCGGATCGCTTGTGTCGAAAGTTACGTAGTGACATGGATTAGAGGTTGTACGAAGTCAGAAAGAGGGGTCTATGCCCATGGTCTTCAAGCTTCAAATTCTATCCAAAGTACTGCCACACGTAATAGTCACTTGGGATTGTCAATCATCGGCTCTTGTGGGACATTGTTGTATGTATGTATGAAGTGTTGAGACGACGTGCCATTGTTTGAAGGAACAAGATGACGTTTGACTCGTTGCCGGGGTTATCGCCGGTTTAAGTTCAAAGTAGACGTTGCTCAGGGTTACAGCTGAGATTGGACTACTTGTTGGTATGCCGCGATATCATCTTATTGACGTGGATAGATGACGTTTTGACTCCTCATCGGGGTTATCGTCGGTTTGAACGGAAAGCAGACGTTGCTCAGGGTTACATCTAAGATTGGACTGCTAGTTTGTATGCCTCACTATCATCTGGATTGAAGCTGATCGCACATGTTTGAAACAAGCAATTCCGGGATTATCGCCGGAACTGCAATGGCATCCCTTGGGGCTATCACTAAGGATGGGGTTGCTACTCCCAGTGTTGTCTCTGGGACTAGAACTGAACGTCGCAGTGTTATCGCCGAGATAGGACTGTCCTCTCTGGTGTTGTTGTCGGTCTTTTGATCTGCATATCTCGGGGTTATCTCCGAGATTGGAAATGACACTCCTGGTGTGTGTTCCGGGTTGAGATGATGTTCCCGGTTTGTGTTCCGGGTTGGAACTGAACTTCCGGTGGTATCCGGGATGGATGTAAGCTGTCTTTTAGGGTTATCTCCAAAAGACGAATCTACCCTCCTGCAATGTTAGTAATAGGAGTGCAGAAAATTTCGAGTGTCTACATAAATAATTCATGAGTTGTGGGGAATTATATAACTTGATTAAGTGTAATATGTTAATTAAGATGATATTCGATAATTTTGTATTTTGAAGAGAATTAAATTGAATGAGTGTTGAATTAATTATTATGTTACATAGCAGTAATATTCTAATTTAATTTAATAATTAAATTAGAGAGTTGATAATGACTAAATGAATTGTTATAATGTTGTTTTAATTTAATTTAGTAATTAAAAGTGATGTACTAATTTATTAAATAAAATTATAATGAAAATTATAATTTTGTAGCAATTTGATTATGTGGTATTTTGATTTAGTAAGTTGATCTGACTTTATTTAATTGAATTTGAGTATTAGAATTTAATTAAATAAAGTGTGACAATAAACTATATAGTAAGTGGTTTATTGAAATAAAATAAAAGGAGTTTTAATTTAGTTTTACCAAACAAGGCTTAAGTCTTTTAAGTCTTTATTTTTATTCTGTTTTTGCCAAACAAGCCTTAGTGGCTTTTGAATTAAAAAAACTGATATGTATTAAGTAGGGTTATTATGGTTATTATTATATTTGTCAGTTTTATTTTATTATTTTACGTTAACATGTATTATATGTATATGTTTGTTATACGTTAAGTTAGAAGAAAGAAAGAAACAGAGAAGAGAAAGAAGAAATGTGACACCCTCAAATCTAGGTACTTCATTCCCACAAGATTTTGTATTCACTTTCCATTCATTCATATCTAACTACCTAATGATGATAAAATTAAACCATCAATCTTCCCATTAAAAGGGTTAAATCATTAATCAAAAATCTCCCAGGTTATCTAACCTTTAACAATAATCAAAATGCGAAAATAAAATAATTACATCACATCATGAAATATAAAGTCTATTGTCACGACAATAAATAAATTACAAGTCTTCATCACTTGTTCATTTTCCCTTTCCCTTACTAGTTGTAGGTTCATCAACCTTCTCAACTTTAGCTGCAATGAGTATATATATGCAAGAGGGAGCAAAACAAATGCTCACTGGAAACAACAATAAATAACAATAGCATAATAAATACCAATGAATAAACTCATCATAGTTGAATAATACTCTGTCAATGTTAATCAAAAATTGATATCAACATACAAAATGTAACTGAGGGTCACAAAACCACGAACTCTACTCTAGGTTATCAAGTATTTCTACTTTAACCTTTAAAAGTCTAAAAGACTATAATCATCATCTATGTCCTAGGTTAACAGGTGTTTATACTGTAACCTTTAACAGTCTAAACGACTATGTGGACCATCATCTCGTACTCCAGGTGATCAGCCCGTTGTACTATGTATTGCACAAACATTTTAACGCCATTGGGTAGCTCTAAAATAATCCCCTGTTATAGGGTTGTTCACCTCTGTTTTAAAGTACAAGTCCGCACCAAAGAAGGTTTGGTTTGGATAAGGTTCAAGGGTAATTTGGAGTTTCATGATCATCAACTAAGGGATTACTTGAATCAAGAAGTCTTAACAGCACTACGAGTGATCAATAATAATTTAATATAAAATGATTAAGAAGCATAGGTGAACCAACTATACATTAAAATCATGCTTAGAAATAACTAAAAAGCATAAGCATTGAATAGAACAACAAACCTTACTTGGACAATAGTAAGCTAAGGCTATGATCAAATAAAGAATTGAATTATTGAACATACATTAACTGATAACAAGATGGAAACAAAGCTTGCTCAACATGATAATAATGTGTGCAAATTAAATGAAATATGGTAGCTCAATATTAGAAATTAGAGTTCAAGAAATTACATTCACTATAAAAGAATGAAACTTAAGAAACTTGCTTTACTATAAACAAGTTAGAGTAATTCAACAATGATTAGAATTCAAAACTTTCTCGATAAAAGTTTCGAGTAAGGAACTTGCCTCGTGCGCAAGCTATAAATTTACAACTCACGTTCACCTACACATAGTATTAGAATCACAATATCTATTAGATAAACTAATATCCACTTTCCCAACTTAAAACTCTCTTTTAGATAAACTTATTACTTTAGTACAAGTTTTACTTTACACCATATGTATTTCAGAAATCTCAAGTGTTAACTTCACAACACTTATTTACTACTCATAGTGTACATTAAGTCATAACATATTGCATTCGTAACTTACAAATATTTTTACAACTTGAAATTATTAATGACATGATACAAATCTAATTTAATCTCTTCATTACATGTTTGTCATATTAACATGTCATTATACTAAGTTATAATAGGTTTCCAAGGTCTGTATAAATAACAGGCATCACTGCCTCAGATCAGGGTATGGTGCAACTACTCCATACATAAGCTCGATCAAGAATCGCTACCATTGCTTGCCTTTCACACCAAACACCAGTATGATCTTGCTTAGTGCACAAACAAAAACTACGCAGTCTTTTTAACAGTACTCTATTTAGCCCAACTAACACGAATTTCACCCACAAAATAGTAAATTTAACATATCCAATTGACATAGAACTTTTATAAACATGATTCCTCACATATTCACCAAGTTAGAATAATTAAACAACACTCCAACCAATTTAAATTCTTTAAATTCCATGTTTTGTACCAAATACTCCATTTTTGACATCCTTCACAAAAATCATCACTGTGATCACAATTCTTGTCCAAATTAACTCATTCAAACTCCGTTCTTTTCGTTTCTTACCGAATTAACATAATAAATACTCAATTTATAGATTAGATTAAAATTAACCACCAAATTTGGTACTTTCACAAGCTATATGTATAAACATACACTGAAAATAGTTTTCTTTCTTTTTAACGTAATTATCATACTAATTCTTGTCTAAACAGTAGTTGTAATCATCACAAATACATACAATCTCAAGTAATCCGTTGTATAACAACAATTCAAGAAGATTGGATTCACAGAGAGTAACAACACATGACGTAGAACATATATATATATATATATATATATATATATATATATAATATTAAGGTTATGAAAATATACCTTCTCTTTCTTTGAATAATCCTTGCTAACCACAAAGAATTGCTTAGAAATTCTCAGAAATCCACTCTCAACCTCTCAATTTCTCTATAACTCTTAAGCCAAAACCCTTTTTACGTATCATAGGATAAAGCCAACTCTCAGTTAAGCGTAAAACGAATAACTGATAGCCATAATATGTATACTTAATAGAACAGTTACAAAAATATAAACGTATATAGGTTATAAATAAATTTTATTTATTATTTTGATTTATTTTATTTATATAATTCAAATTCAAAATTAAAAATCCATAAGGCTATGTTTGGCAAAAACACTTTAAAAATAAAGACTTAATGTAATTAAGCCTTGTTTGGTTAAATCAATTTAAAACTACTTTAATTTATTTTAATAAATCTTTTACACTATAGTTTATAATCTCATATTATTTATTTGGATCTCCATATCCAACATTAGTTAAATAAACTAATTACACATACTAAATAAAATTTTCCACTTAATCCAAATATCCCAAATTTATAATCTCATTATAATTTTAGTTAATAATTAACATGCCATTTTAAATTATTAAATTAAAACAACAATATAGCATTTCATGTAATCTTTAACAAATCTCTAACTATTAAATTAAATTAGAGTATTATCTAATAAATTTAATTCATAAATATCTACTGAACATCAAATACATCAATAAAATATTCAATAAAATATTTATTCAATTTAATAAATATTTTAAATTACAAATAAAATATTGGATTATTACAAGAAAAACATAGAGAGAAAAGAGAGAGAAAAGAAGAGAAGGAATTCTCTGTTCCTTTGGGAGATTGAGGAGAGGGTGAAAGAGAATTAACAAGCTAATTCCTATCATCTAACAAAGTTAAACAAGCAATCAAAGGTATAAATTCCTAGCTTTTCTTCATATTCTTTAGTTTTCATTCTTTATAATTTGAATTCTATAATAATTGTTGAGTATATGGTTTGTATAAGTTAATTTGTATATATAAACTATTTTATATGATTTATATGTGATTTAAAGTTGTTTAATTCATGAAAATATGATATATATGAAGAAATCATGTTTTCAATGAATTACAGTGATATATGTATGATATGACTTTTTTTAGAATCAAAATTGATACTCAATTCTTGATATAAAGTGTAAATTGATTTTTTGATTCTGTAAATACATGAAGAAATGAAAATAATGAGTTTTGAACGGACTGTTTTGGTTGAAAAATGAATTTACAATAATTAGTTTCGCGAAGAGTATTTAAAAGTGAAGAAATAGCAAAAATAATAAAATTTAGAGGTTTTAATTTGTTTTTTATGTTGTTTATATGGTTAGAAACATGTTAGAAATATTAGTTGTTGTTTCTGTAAAGTTTATACAACTTGGATAAGTTGAAATTGTTGTTAAAAAGAAGTTTTTAGGCCTATTTGGCTTTGTTTTGTGTTTTTTCGCTAATTTCAGATTCTGGAACTGGCGCTTCGCGCTGCAGCGCCAGATTTAAGCTTAAAATCGGAGCTGCAAAGCCAGACTTAAGCCTAAAGTTTGAGCTGCAGCGCCAACCGGGCTGCAGTGCTAGTCCTAATTCAACTGGTGGAGCTGTAGGGCAGATTCAAATGGTCAAAATTTTATGTACACCTATTACTAACAATGCAGGAGGGCAGATTCGTCTTTCGAAGATAACCCTGGAAGACAGTTCACATCCATTCCGGATACTACTAGAAGTTCAGTTTCAACTCCAGAACACACACCGGAAGTATCAGTTCCAACCTCGGAGATAACCCCGAGTTTCGTCCTTGGCGATAACCCCAAGGAATACTATTGCAGTTCCGGCGATAACTCCGAAAATGCTTGTTTCAAATGCATACGATCAACTTCAATCTCAGACCTCCTCCCGAGGCACTCATACCAAAGACGTGGAGATAACACCAGGAAGAAAGGCACACTTGTAGATGACCTTGCGAAATTCAAACACTTGCAGTAGTCCAATCTCAGATGTATCCCTGAGCAACGTCTATTATCAGCTCAAACCGGAGATAACCCCGGTGAGGAGTCAAATCGTCATCTTGCCACCTTAACCCCTACACGCCGTCTCAACATTTCATACATACATTTCTACATAACAATGTCCCACAAGAGCCAAGGAGTTCCAATCTTGAGTGACTATTACGCGTGGAAGTACACCGGATAGAATTTGAAGCTTGAAGACCATGGGCATGGTCCCCTCTTCCTGACTTCGTACAACCTCTAATACTATGTCATTACGTAACTCTCGACAAAAGCAGTCCAAAGATAGTCTTGTATACCTCGTTCGGATGCTCGTATTGATGTTCTGCAAGTTCGAACGGACATCACAGTGCACGAGTGCACGTACTTTGAGACGGCGGGGCCTATGGAGCCCGGGGCACCCCGTAGCCAGTGAAGTGCATCTGCGGTTGCCAGCAGTACACTTCACTCCCCCCTCTATAAATAGAGGGCTTGGGGTAGCCATTTGAAAAGAGAAAAAAAAAGCGGAAGCCCTATCCAATTTTCTCTCTGTACACACACCCCCATATTGAGTGCTTTCTCATTTTAAACACCTGTTAGCTCACATATAGCTATATTTTACCGGTGGGAGCTGAGTGTTTATCCATATAAATTCATAGAAGCACCTTTGGCGTTACTGTAAGCCTTCTCACACTCTATAAAGCCTTTCTCTTCATCTTTGCACACACTATCCTTCACATTGAGAGTCATGTTGTGTGCGTATGCCCGGACTTCGGTCCATGGTTTTCATTTCTATCTGTATATATATACTTATTTATTTATATATTTATATATGGACTAACATTTTTGAGTTATGGCTCGATTGAGCTTAGACTTATGTCTGGAGCGTTTACTTGCTTATATATATATATATACCGCTTTTATATATTTACATTTTTGATCCCCCATGGAGGTGCTTCGTGGTGGTTGATCATGTCTGTATATATATATATTTACAACTTATATATATATAACTACTTACAGCTTTTCATATAAACTGTGGCATCATGTGAGCCTAGGAATCATATGATCACAGATTCAGTTTACTGAATCTAGATTCAGTTCCCGTGATGGACATTTTCAGCTGTAAGTTGCTTGTACATTATTTACGGTGTCTGAATTTCCTTGGATGGCTGTCATGCCCATGAGGAGTTCGGCACTGCTGTATATTATTTTCTCGAAGATGCCTCGTATCTCGAAAATAAAAGCAAACAAGTCTAACATTTAATAATAAAATGGAAGTATGAAAAGGTCTCAATTCCTATTGAGCCCAGGGTTTGAAAAACCTCTTTTACAAAACTTCATTGCTATATTCTGTTTAAAACTGAATTTTTCTATAAATTTAAACCCTTTGTATATATGTGCAAACGACGCCTCACACTACTTCCAAATAATTGCACATTGATCCACACACACACACACACATTCATATAACAGTTTCTTGAAAAGTGACAGTCACCGTGGCAACATGGATGTCGGGGGGTGCCTAACACCTTCCCTCAGCATAATCAAGCCCCTGAACCCAAATGAATCTCGGTTTCATAGACCCGTTTAGCAGTGTTACATCACTGGGTCAATGTGAAAATCTTTTGCTGTTGCGTTGGTACAGCCAGTTAAAAACACCAACTGGTGACTCTTAAAGTCAAATCGTCGACATTACACATGTCGAACCTTTTTCACTTATTTTTTAAATAAATCTCACATAACATGAGAACACCAAAGAACAAGTAACGAAAAGGGAAAAATAAAAATTTCGACGTCGATTGGTGGCGACTCTGCTGGGGATTCCAATAGGAGGGTTTAAGCCGCTACTACAAGCTTTTCAAAACTGTTATATGCTTCTGTGTGAATGTTGCATTTACATTTATGATGAATGTGTACGGATGCATTTACTTACTGCACAACAAAATATCTATCTGTGATATTAGTGCTTCGCATATGTCATCATTTTCATAAACGGTAAGACACGTTGTATGTGAATGTATGTTGTGTGGTTCCTCCACCAGGAGGCTATCCTGTCGGTGTTTAATTACTGGACTCGTAGGGAGACTAATTCCAACGAGGCTCAGGAAAGGCACCACTAAGATTCTGTGATGCCCCTAAATCCAGGTCCCTTCGAACCTCGGATTTAGTCCGCCACGATACTACTATCGTCCAACTATTTATATCCTTTATTCATAACTTAATAAATATAACTTTACTTATTACAATTTAGAATATGAATTCTTTCCATTTCCAGGATCTATGTATAATGACCCCAAACTATTATAAGTTTCTAATATTGGTCATTTACCATTCCTGTTTTACATCACATTCGATGCTATAAAAATATACGGAATAATTTAAACTTTTTCAATCTCCTTTGAGAAATAATCTTTTATTGATTTCTTAACTTGAATCAATTACAAATCCCTGAATCAAATTATGTTATTATTCCTTCTATTTGAATTATTGTATAAAGATTTACATCTCAATTCGAATTTCACTATGTACCGCCTAGTACAACTTTACAACATAACATGTATTACACATTATAAACTATTATCATATACATCTACTAGAACCTAAACATGGTTCAAGAGCATCTAGTTTAATAATAAATCAATCTCCTTCGTTACTATTGAACATTATCAATCAAGTAGCACGTAACCTTTATCGTGTATCCTTAACCTGCAAAAGTGGTTATTTGCAAGGATGAGCTCGACAACCCAAGAATTCTAACAGTTTTCATACAGCACGTAGCATATAATAACATACACAGTTCATGCATTCATAATCAATCAATATTTACTACGCATGTTACTTCTAATATAACAGGCATATAAGTTTATATCACAAGCATATCATCAAAGATCAACTTTCAACTTTCATACA